>CM019999.1:22173248-23521228 GCA_009771035.1 Lupinus albus | reverse complement strand
AAAAATTGGGTTACTACAGGAAGCTTAATCGATTTACGGGTTTAAAATTATCAGTCAAATATTGAACTTAATCGATTAATAAGATTCATAATCGATTAAAGCCATCAAGAAACTCGATATGGTAGATACTGGAACTTTCGTTAACGAGTTTACATAGCTAGTTAATCGATTATTTCACTACTTAATCAATTAACAGTTAAACTACAAGTTTCTTGATTAGCAAGTAACCCTTCCAAAATAAGTAAGTTGATGCAATCACACAGAAGTAAAATATTATGTGATGGCAAGTAAAATATTGTGTCAAATGATATTAGCCCAAATAATAAGCTTAATATAAAACTTAATTGTCACCAACAAGTAAATCACACAGAAATGCAATAAAAACAACTTCAAAAAGTAAAACCATCCTTTTAAATAAAAAACTAAATCTGAAGCACTAAAAAGAATTGAAATTTTAAAAACCTAAAATCAAAGTTAATTTTAAAGTTCAATATAAAATGTAGTTTTTATTTTAAGAATTAGTTATGATGTAGAGTTCAATATTGTTTTTTGTCCAGATATGATCAAATTTTCAAAATTGGAAGTTTATGACAAACTTTAATTCATAGAATCATACCATCTTATCATAGTCATGATTTTTAATTGAAAAACATAATGAAAATTCTTAATTAAAACCGCAAAAACCATGAAACCCTAAACCATACCCAGAAAGAAAGAAACCCTAAACCCTACCCAAATAGAACGAAACCTCAATCCCTGAACCCAATACCCCTACCCAAATAGAACGAAACCTCAATCCCTGAACCCAATACCCCTACCAATGGTAGAAGAAAGGTGTAATATACAACAATATTTTTTTAAACAGTTGGACAATATTCATGTAATCATACTATTGGTACTGCCAAAAAAAATAGGAACCAACTTTGAGCAAATTATTAATCCAAAGAACAATTAAGAATAGTTAGTTCTACTACTCGTTTCCCAGCTAAGAATAATTTACTTGTTGAAACAAACAATTGGACTCTCGCTCTATCTTGTATAAACAACTCTTCATGTTGCTCACTAGCAGAGTGAGTGGATCGGATCAATTAGCAAACTGTGAGGGTACTCACTTAATCCTTTTGCCAGATCAATTTTATAACTGATCACTCCTTCCACCCTTGAAAAGCTAGATCTGAAATTTTTAGCACCCAAAACACAGGCATCATCCTCTTGTTTTTCTTAAAAGCTTACCACTACAGAGACCATAGCTTATTATGAATATACATTGCACTCACTTAAGAGCTGATCTTCTTTGTTCAGAAACTTCTTCCAATAGCTCTTATACTTAGGAATTCCCATATCTAGCCAAGGTTTCATTTTCCCATTATAGTGCAGTACTGGAGCTGTATTAATGACTTGAGTATCAATTACATAATCATGACCCAGTCCAGACACAACCCATGATTCATTGAGTGGATATATTTTACTGTCGAAGGTCACCAAGCTTGCAGGCCATGCACTACCTTTCATTGATCCATCTTGTATGCTCAACTGCACAAAGAAATGGACAAAATAAGAAAATGTAATAAATAGCTCAAAATAAACAACCTACATCAATGATTAAGACACTGATAAACAGCAATATAGATCAATGAAAACCATAAACAGCATATAATGGAATTCTTTTTAGGTAGTTTTATATCTGCTATTCGACCAAGCATTAATATGACCCATCATTATGTTATGGATTTTTCTGCTCCCGTTCCCAGAAAAATCCCAACAAATAAAGGAACTTTTTTTAACAAAATAAAGAAACCCAGGGGGAGGGTGAGACTTGAGAGTACATTATAAATCCAAGTCCAATTAATAGTATTTTCAGATAATATTGCACTGTATTTCTAATGAACGATGCCACTTACCTCCTTTATCAACCTTTGGTAAGTTTGTGTAAGACCAAGCTCTCTCCACCTTACTAGGTCAATTATGTTCAACCCTGACATCCAAGAACAGGAATTTGGATTGAAACCTTTCTGACCCAGATAACTTTTCAAGCGACCCAGTCTTACTGAGCAGAATTGCACTGCACCATTAACTTTTTCTCCCAATTGTAGATTCCACAGGGCTGACAAGTCTTGTTGGATAACAACATCTTCATCCAGAACCACAACTTTGTTCAAACTCCTAAATATATCAGGAAGTAAATAGTGTGAATGAGAAAAAATTGAAATGTATTCTGTTCTAATCTGGCTCATGGATGGATTATCAACATTGTGAAATGAAACACGGAACTCCTCAGGCAAGGACAGATGCAGTGGGTCACCCTTTTGGCTGTCCGGGTCAAGATGCTCGACATCCATCACTTGAATAGCAGCTTCCTTATACTTGTTCCTCAAGAACCAGAGCTTCATAGCATAATAATTCTGCCCATCAGTCAAGACGTGAAAAACCTGATTCTGACTTTCCTGGAACATTGTGCAGCAACAAGTGAAATCATTAGTATAACTGCTATGGTTTAACCTCTACATCTCACGGGTGCATGAGAAGACACAACTTACCTTTGCATGCATTACAGTGGAGTTGATAACTACTGATGCTGCAAGCACATTATTAGAGAAAATAACATAATGATGCAATGAAGAATCCTTAAACTTTTCTACAGCGGCCTTCTCTTCATAATGTGAAGATTTGAAATATTCTACAGTTAGTTTCAGTGACATGCAATGAAGACTCTTTGGCATTGTCTGAACATTAAGTTTATACAGGAATGCACTCTGTTTCATATGAAAATCAGCTTCATCCTCAGTCAAATCAAATATTTGTCTCAATTTCTTGTCAACATTATTGCAATCTAACGGTACTGATTTAGCTCTGGCTATTGCAACTTCCATCTTATGTGACTTCTTCTCAATCCTAATAACATAAATTTGAATGCCACATAAAACTTATTGTAATATTACAGCATTTTAAATTATAAGAAAAGAGAGAAGATAGGTGTACTCAAATCCTGAAAGGCAAGAACCACAGGAGGTCTGAGGTGGAAACAAAAGAAAGAACATCTTAAATCCAAAGATAAAACAAAATGAGAGAAAATATAAAGATAAGGCTGTGCTTTCCAGAATAACCTATGAACCCAACAATTGTTCCCGGAAGTGAGAACCATAAATGGTGATAAATTCGGGTGTAATTTAATTAGGATAGAAGTTATAGAAATAGCAGCTTATAGGAATGTAAGTCACTTCGGTTGTTTTAAGAAAGAATCTAATGGTACAACTTCAAGGACTCTGAAGTATTGAAACATAAAAATTTGGTTTGATTAAATAAGACTACAAAATGCCTGGTCTGCAAGCAGATATAGAACTGCAAAAACTGCTGCAAGAGTATGCAGTTGAAGGTGATATTATATCCAAGTGCAAATATCAAATTTCAATGACAGCTCAAGCAGAACGCTACTTGAATGATTAATCTAAGAGGAAAACAGAAAATTTGTATATGAATATCAGCTTACAGTGGTGGAAGATCAGCATCTGTAGTAGATTCACTAAGCACGTGCTCCAGCTCTTGTATGTTCTGTTTGAGTTGACGTGACAACTTGTCCTGTGCTGGGAGTTTTGCAATGCTAGGATAGTAAGATCTAGCCACAAACAATTGATCTTTCAATTTCTTAATCATAACATCTTTCATATCTTCTTTATGCTCCTCTTGCCATAGGCAATAACTACCAAATGTGAGCTCGCATGACTTTCCACCTTCATCATTGGAGCTTGTTTTAACGCGGGTGACATGATCAATGTGACCAACTCTAGAATTCTGTTGCGAAATTCAAATTAGTTCTAAGTATCTGGATGAATAAGTGCAACCCAATGCACAAGGCTCCTACCTAGTGGGGTCTGATAAGGGTAAATATATGCAGTCTTACCCTCACAAGTGAAGAGATTGTTTCTAGGATTTGAACCCATGACCTCCGAGTCACAAGGCAAACAACCTTACTGTTGCGCTGAGGCTCACCCTCTAAGTATGTAGATGAATGTAAATATAAAAAATAGAATATGAAAAGTTTTTTGAAGAGTGTTGTTGTGCTGAGCTATAGAATTTGTATTGTGTAGAGAGAAAATTTGAACTTCACTTCCAGAGATGATACATCCACGTCTTCTTTGGGTCAATTCTTCAAGACCTGCAGACGAGCTTTCAGGCTCTCTCTTGGGGTTTGATGTGTGACAATGGGTCAAACTGAATGCTGACTGTCGTTGTCAGGGAAGCCATTTCCCAAAAAAGGAAAACTTGGGAAGTTTCAGGTTGGGAAAGGTGATTTGACGCTGGTCCATGGTACCGCAGTTAAACACAGATTTTGGAATTGATAGAAGGACTCTTTTGAAACCAAACTGTTTTGACTTGATTAGTTCAGACAACTATGATCTGAATCTAGTTGGTTTAGTGGTATTTCAACAGATTTCGGGTGGACTTGGTGGATTATTTTATACCATTTTAACCAATTATAATTCTACAAAGAAACAAGTCATATCAATTTGGTTACAGAAAAAGAGTTGGCATCAATGCAGCCCCTCAACTATAGAAAGTGACATCAATTTGGTACTGCAATGAAAGTTGAAATCAATTTAGTCCCTGAATCATATAAACTGATATTAATTTATTCACTAAAATCATAAGCTTCATTAATGGTTTTTCATGACCCGTACATATAAGGAATTTTTTATGTCATCATTTTCTGTTATTGAGTGACTAAATTGACATCAACTTTCTTGTGGGGGACCAAACCCAGTCACATGTATCATCAAAGCACTAAAAAGGGATTTTTTCCCCTAACGTCCCCATGGGAAAAATTCCCACCCTCTGGGCCCCAAATGCGGCAGTCTCAGTGGGGGTTCCCAAACACAGGTGCAAATTATCCCTAGTTCACTCATTTTTCATATTTGATGGTGGTAGAATTTTAGTATATCATTTTTCTGTTGGGTTTAGAGTTGAGATGGTTTAAAGAAGCGATAAGACAGCAATGTATGCATACATTTGAAGACGATGGAGGTGGTTGCTGAACAGCACTAGGTGGCACCTTAAAACCTGAAAATATGTAAAATTAAAAATGAAGAAAGAAGGAAATAAGATGCAAAAAGGTATCATGTGAGCACCCAATCCAAGAAATTGAATCCTTAGAACCACCTCTTAGTTTATCATCATTGGAGCCCCTGTTGATGGTGCCATTCTTATCTTCTCGAGCATACTTCTTGAGAGCATCCTGACATACAATTATTAATGACTATTAATAATTAATAATCTTGCCACAGAAATTCTAGATGCCGATGATGCAATGTCCCCCTCCCCTCCTTAGTTCCGCATGTGAGAATTCAATACTAACGAATTTAATTATATGAAAGTCCAAAATTGCAATGCCTCATCATCTGGCTATTCTTCTATGTCCCTAGACTGTAGAATGGGAAATCATGAACTAAATCCAGACCCAAACAGCAAAGACACCAAAATAAATTCAAATCCATATTAAATTAAATATAATAATCATGGTAAAACCTAATAATAATTCAACCATAATTATGATGTATATTCAATTATTCATACCAGAACAAACTCTCCTAAAAGTTTTAATTATCAGGTGAAGACACATGAATGGTTTTATATATATCTAAAACCTCTCATGCAAAGCCTTTGGGCTTGAAGTGCAGAGAATGCATAGAAACCACCTATCTTATTTCCAAACATAGTTTTCTACTAAAAGGATGGAGGCATAAGGATGGAATTCTAAACCACTTTGTCAAAGGCTTTGGTACCGTGTAAAATAGCAACTCTCCAAAAAACTCCAGTTACTTTTTTCTTTCGGTTATTAAAATATATTTGTTGCCTTGTAACCTAGGGGCTATGTGTTCAAATCCTAGACAAGTAGACATAGACTCTCCGCATGTGTGGGTAAATTTGATACATCTATCCTACCTAGACCCCATTAGGTAGAAGTCTTGAGCATTGATCAAAGTAAAATATATTTATTAAGAGGAAGAAAATATGGTGTCCTCTGCACATAAAAAGAGCAAAACTAAAAACTAGGAGATTGAATGATTCAACAAAAGGCCAATATCTCTTTCTGTGTATGACAAAAAAACACCTCTAAAAGGACTGTGACAAGAATACCAAACCGCTTAGCCTTTTGGCCAATATCACGATATTTTTATTTCCTTATTTGATGTTCACATTAATTTTGCTTAGTGTTAATTTCTCCATATCATAGAGATTCGAAAAGTTTTACATTGGATGTCCATTGCCGAACATAGGCATGGTTTATGATTGAGGATTACAGTATGTTCCAATCCATGTAGTTGACCCCACCTAATAGGAATAAGGCTTTGTTGGTGATGTTATTTACTCTTTTCTATGCATATTAGTTTCTGTACAATATTTCCCATGCACCAAGGTTGGTAAAAGTGGGCATTGAAGCGTCGAATCGCATAATTCAATGCTTTTCATGGTGAATTACGAGTCGGCATGATGGAAAAATCGTTCCATAGTCAGCGCATGGCCGCACGACACTCAGTTTCACGCCAGAGAAGACGACATGCAAACCTAAGGTTATCGACCCAAGTGTTCGGATTTTTGAACGAATTTCAGACCCAAGTCGCCCAGCCCAACTTTTACACCAGTTTTTAACCTGTTTTTAACCGGAATCACCCAACTCGACCCAGCCCAAGTCCTCACTCACTGCTCCTAATTTTCAGCATCACTAGTCCTAATAAAATGCCCAGCCCTAGTACAGTAATACCCAAAAAATGCTGCAACTGAAAATACCAACAAGACGTTACCGGAATTTCTTATCTTCATTTTAACAAAAAATGTTACTTTCATTTCAATGCTATTTTTCTAGTATATAGATATATGCGTGTATTTTTATCAAATGTAATTTTGTATTATAGGTGGAGCTACGCTACTAGTTACGCTCCACCACTTCTACGATCCTATCCCTCCCGCTCCAAGGTTGACTCTACACTTTAACAACCTTACTATGCACAATAGTTTCTCTACTTTATTTCCTTATTTCCAATAAGCTTAACCACTATGATCTTCACTTCATCTTGTCTACCTAAATTTAAAATAAAGTAAAACTCTAAAAATTGGCCATTAAAAGGGCCCAAATCTATTTGTGCATGTAAGTTGGTTGTGTGTGTGCTGCGTTTCGGTATCGCATAACACATGTCAGAATTGTGATTCAAGTGATTCTTCCTCCATTTTGTTTCCAGCCCATTTTGGCATCACCAAGGAGAAGACTCACTGCATACCCCAATACAAATCATATGATCATGCAATACTAACTATAATTATTGAGAGTCAAAGCAGTGCAAGGTCTGGGCTTCTATAACATGTCATTAGTGTTAATCTTGTCAAGAATAGCAGTTCAGAAAGGTTTGACCTTAGAGAGAGCTTAAGGGTGTGGTTAGCTTTTAGGAAACATCGGTTTTCACTTTCTATTTCCATTTCAGGAAAACTATTTACCATTTCAAATTAAATGCTTAAAAGGGAAACAAATTGATGTGACACCCTGAAAATTTGCCTTCTCTTTTCACTAGCATCTTTTATTATTTTTATTGTGGACTGGGTTGAGAATTTGGGTATGCAGAAAATCCTAAAGGTGGGGAGAAGAAAGAGGTTGTGTAATTGTCAGTATCCCGAGACCACCACCACCAAGTGAAGGTAGAGATCGTTGCTCACCCACTCAGCCACCCTATGAGCAGTTTCTCACTGGCCATGTATCTTGCCTATGTTCTGTTACGGACTTACGGACACTGAAAAGGGCAGGTTTATTGATTTATCAATGAGATAGCTATTCTGGATAATAATTTCAGACAAATCAACATCCGCAGAGATGTCACACTGGATGAAGATGAACAAATCACTCAAAAACAGAGTGGAAGTGACCTAAAACTCTTCAGGGGGTCTGCTGCCTCCCTTCCAACTATTACCCACTCAAAACCCCTCCCTTTTATTTAAATTTAACTACTCACTTTACACTTAACATTCAGTTAGACAGTTCTGAGTAACAACTGCTAGACAATTATGGTAGCAGATGTGCGTGTATCTAATAGATTCATTCCATTATTCCCTTGCTAACCTATGATCATCCCACTAATCTTGACCCACCTGCCACATTACAGGGGACTATGAGGTGTGTCCCAAGGCTGATTCTCATGCTTCCCACATTCCCCACATGAGGCCTGGTTCCTCTAAGTTCCGTCATAGATTTCCTATTATATTCCTTGTTACATAACTATCAATACTCCCCCCACCCCCCCCCCCCCCCCCCAACCAGGAAAAAAAATTCACCCTGTCCTCAAGGTAAGGTGAAGAGGGCAGAGAAATCTTATAACAGCTCAAGAAAACTTGACCCCTGTCCCATTGCCTGACGAATGTCCCAAGTTATGCTCGAAACCCAACTACAATAGTCCCGATGGTGTCATCCGATAGGATTTCATACATGATGTTTTGGTAACGTTTGCTAAAATGGAACTACCATTTCAGACACGATAAGGGATTGGGCAGTTCTAATGCAACTTTTATATTCTCTACTGCTCTGATGTATTAATCATTTTCTGTTTTGGAGAATTTATTATCCTCCTTTTCCCTGTAAGGATGTACTTTTCCGCATTTCATTCTTATAAATCTCCTTTCATATATAATAAAATTTGAAACCCTTAACAATGTGGTTGATGAGATATAAGTTCTCGCTTCAGTTACAATAAGTAAGAATAAACACATGCATTTTCATTCATTAATCAGAAAAACACAAGAGAATCAGTGATTTATAAATATAAATACTTTGGGGCAAAAAAGGTTTAATGAAGTGCGAAAAATTAACCACCAGAGTATTATGCAGAGAACCTTTGGAAGAGTCGGTTCGAACTTTGTTATCAGGTCCTGCAAGCGGTTCGATTGTTCTCCCTGCAAAGGAAATTTAGAGGCAAAGATATATTTTTTTGGATGTGTGCTTGAAAGTTACATTAGGTTCATGCACAACGAGACACAGAAAGTGTTATCAAAATCGTCCTTCAGTTCAGGAATCACAAGAACAAAGGGCAAAAGTGATATTTCCCTTTGTTGGTGGACTAAAATGATGTCAATTTTGTATAATTGATGACGAAATTGGTCAATGTTTTTACTATTGGCGACCAAATTGCTGTAACTTTCTGTGATTGAGGGACTAGATAAGTAAATTTTAACTATCTCTCAACACGGGATGAGGGAAACTTGTGTAAGCAGTGAGGTTACTGTGGCACGCAAGAAAAAAGAATGAATACCTCAGATCGATTATGGTTATGGGCAACATTATATAGTTCAATTGCATTCTGAGTCTGATATGGAAAACTAGACACAAGTTAAGGGTGGAAACAAAGCAACATACATGAACATGATAATAATAATAATAATAATAATAATAATAATAATAATAATAAATATTGAATAAGATTGGAATAGAGTGATTACCGAGGGAGAAGTTTTGTGTTGATATATGTATCCTGCAAACAATCAACATTTAATTAGTGAGGGAGTAAGAAAAAGGAAAAGAAAAGGGATAGGATCTAGAGGAATGAAAGGTGTGGATCTGAATGTGAGGAGATCTATTGTAACCTGAAGGAGAGTGAAATCCATTGTGAAGGCCGAGTAAAAAGAGGAGAGGAACAAGCATTGATAGAATGACGAGTCCCAATATCGCAATTATAAGCCCTTTCCATCGTCTTTTTCCACCGTACGAAGAAGACGAAACCACGCTCTTCATCTTCCTCTATGATCTCTCTCTATATCTCTCCTTCCTTCTTTTTCTTTCTTTATTATTATTATTATTATTATTATTATTATTATTCGTCTTTATCTCTCTCCCTAAGAAATCAGAAAAGGGAAGTAATAATAATAGTTCAAATTCAAATCACTACCATCTAAAGCTCTCTCCTCTTCTTTCCCTCTCCAACTCTCTTCTGCTGGCCACCATCCTATCATTATTAAATCATTATTATTTTAGAATAATTACGATATTTCAAGTACGGGTTCATAATTTACATATTTATACTTAACGTCACTATAATTAACAAGTATTCCAAATTCGGCCCATTAACTTGTATCCAACTATCAATGAAACCTTTTGGGATAGCAATAGTGTCCTCAAACTTTTCATCATCCTCTTCCATCTATGAACACCAATCGGAGAATCTAACTTCTGTATATTCCTTGCATCCTTCTAAAATTACACACATAGCTCTAGTTTCACCCTTGCTAAATGATCCAAATCATTATGAATAGTCTCGTGAGAAGAGAATAAGATAAATTCAAAAGAATAAACCTATTTATTGATGGAACAGTTAAGTTCCAAAGAGAAATAAATCTATGAATTCATCCTAGGAATGGAAAAATGATATGGTGTCATCATATATGTCTCACCATGTATTGCTAAAAGTATTTTCTACATTAATAAGGCCACTAATGTTTGAAAAAATTAAAGGAGTGATTCTCTCACAGGAATCTTTTAATAATTGTTGATTTATAAGAACAAATGACATGATTCAAATAATAGGAATTAATAGTTCTAGCCTAATTTACTGAATTAAAGGTCGTTAGGATGAGTTAGACAATTTATTGTCCTTTACTTAAGTGGTCATGTATTATAATGTGTATGTGATGCATTGGGCAGCGCTGAAAAGCATTGAAAACTCTCTCATTTTATGAAAGGATTGAATGAATATTATAGCATTGTATGATCCCGATTGATGTTATTGGATCCTTTATCAGTTTTGAGTAAGATGTTCTCTTTAATTTTACAATAAGATATATATATATATATATATATATATATAATGAAGTCTAGTTGAATAAAAAGCACATACTACATATGAAAGAGGTAGTAGTGAAATTAGTCGTGGGTCACATGGGAGAGGACAAGGACCTTCTCGTGGTTGTAGTTTGTTAGGGAAAGGTTCAGATTACAATAATAAACATTGACCATATGGTGGCAAACCAAGTCATACATACCATTGATATTCACTAGAAAAGCATACATTTCCACCTAGCCTCAAGTTCACAAATAAGAATTCTAGACATGTTAATGAAGAGTTTATTAACAATCCAAAATTTCAAATATGAGTTCATAATTGTAATATTTGTATTTGGGTGTCTATCCTGTACAATCAAACTTTTAACTCACTAAGTGAAGTTATCTTCATTGATCGAACGATGTCATAATATTATTATTATATCATAAATAATGTACATTGAGAAAGTATTGAGTTTTAAGTCTTTCTTTATCATTTTCCATAAAGTTTTTATTGGTCTATTTCTTCCTCAAGGAATTAAACTAGTTTTCATTTGATATTGTTGGAAATGTTAGAAATATGTTATTATATGAAGTCTCACATTGCCTATTATTAAAATATTAAAACAGAGTAGAGTATCAATGTTATATATTGGATTCAGGTCTCTTGTTGTAATGTGCACCAAATATAAGGCAGCAAATAGAAACACTTCATGGGCACTTGGGCCCATGGGTGTGTTAGGGTTTGTAATCCTTATTCTATAATAATATATTGGTAGTCGCTTAGCGCTCCCGGGGTCGTAGGCACAATTGTCCGAACTCCGTTACCAAATTCTTTGTTTCTTCTCTTTTATTTATCTTATGCACTTTATTGTCTCACTTGTGACCAACGTTGGGCAATGATCGCTTCTGCTACACTAACAATTGGTATCAGAGCCAATTGGTATATGGCTCTTGACCCAGGTGCTAGATAATGACAAAAGAGAGTGAAGACATTGGTTAGACAATGTGTATCAAAGGTACTATGCAAGAATAAAGGATATGATTTGAAGGAGAAGAAAACATGACGGAACTATTGTAACACCACGAATTTTCTGATTTGGAATTATGAATTTTTATGAGTTTTTATTAATTATTTATTTTATCAACGATTAATTGTAGAAATTAATCAGTGTGGATTTAGGCTAAGTCATAGTTTAATATTAGTCTTGTTTTGTGATTTCCTATTTTGTGGTAAATTTTTGTAATTTTTTGTGACGAAATATTTTTGAACCGTCGTCGGGCCCAAATAGCCCGAATTCGGCCCAATAATGTGTTTTTGAGTTCCGTAACTCGGAATCGAATTCCGATTGCGCCATTGGCTTCGAAATATTATTTCGAGTCAAGATAGACATCAAGTTCATTCAGAACGCATTTCTAAATATTTTCACTCCAAATTCTGTGTTTCGAAGTTCTAACCGTAAACCAAAATCGGGAGATTGTATATTTCCGGACGAAATTATCCGAAGATGTTCGGACACGATGTTTATTGGGAAAATACATCATATCAATAAAGTTGGAAGTCATCATTTCATGAGTCACTTACTTGTTACACAAATAATGCAAAAACTTCCAAAAACCCCTAAATCACTCAACAAATCCTCTAACTCACCACCATTAGACACACCACTCATGCTAGTCTAAAGCTACTTATTTTGCATTAAATTTTCTGATTTGATGAGGGTGAGGCTCTCCTATAAATACCTCACCTCATTCTCTCATTTTTACACTAAATTTCTTATACAAACTAAAGTAGTCTTTTATTTTATCTTCTTCATCTTCTTCTCATACTTCATAGAAAGTTATGAGCTTTTATTATTTTGTTCATAAAGTAGAATTTATATTTGTTCTTTAGGTATTTTATGAAAGCATAACTAAAGGGGATGATAATAAAATCATATGAACCTTTATGTAGTTTTTGACTTTTGTAAATCTTGAAATTTCTTCCTTGTTCTTAGATGGAAAAACTATATTTTTGGACAAGGTTAGATGAGTTATTTATTTGGAAATATTAGAAATTATTGTTAGTATTTGAATATGTTTAAAGGTGATGGTTTTAACATCAAAGGAACCTTTAATGTGTTTAGGAACAAGTTTGTATTTTATTCTTGAAAGTTTATGATGTTGATGAGTTGTTGAAAATATTTCATTTTTAGAAAGTATTATGTTTTAAAAGTGGTTTAACATATTTTACTCTTTGATTCCCAAGTTAAAATAATGATTTGGGATAAAAGATGATTTATTAAAGTCTTGACTTCATAAGCTTAAAGCGTTATGAAGTTTTAGATACTAAAGTAGTAGAAAGTCTTACCTTAGGATTTATTTTCATGACTATGAAAATAACACTTACTAACCCTTGAGGTTTTTTCCTAAAAAATTAGGAGGTGTTAAGATGTTCATGAAAATTTGTTTTAGTAGTATACTTGAAATAATGAGAGTTACCTAAAAGTCTTGACTTTATAAACTTAAAGTGTTATGAAGTCTTAGATGGTAAAATGATTTAAAAATGTTGAATCTTAGTTAAGTGAACTTACTTTAAAATGGTAAGATTTACTTAAAAAGTATTGATTTAAAAAAATTGATTTTGTTTAAATTGACTTACTTTAAAAAGGATAAGTCTAGCTTAATGATCTTATTTTAAAAAGGTTAGTTTTAGTAAAAATGTTTTACTTACAAAAATAATATTTATGAATTATCGGAAAAATGCAATGAAGTGTGAATACATGTCTAGAAAGGTTCTGTCTAAGGAAAGACTTGGTATTTAAAGGTGTCTTTATGACTCACCTCTCTTTCCTAGGAACTAGTCTGATGTATATCCACGGATTACGACATAATTTCGGTATAAGTTTTATTGAAAATTTTACTTTAAAAAGTATTATTTGATTGTAAGACTTTCGATGACAAATGATGATTCAAGGATATTCAACCTTGAATTGGATGGACGAAAGCAATTAAATTCATTTTAAATCGGAAGTTTTATCTTCGCGTAAAAAGTTGTTTCGTAAGTATAATAATTATCGTCATTTAACTAATTAACGTTATTTTGGCATAATGAAGAGTTCGAGAGGAGAACGGATCAAGTAAGTTCACCTGCAAAAAGAGAACCTAACGACCCGACACTCTCAGGTGAGAGAGAACAAATCGCGACATAGTGGTGTCCGAATATGGCACCCGGATCTCCAAACTATCTCAAAAGTTTGGAGTTATCTTGGGTTTTAAGAAACCCGTAAAACTAAGCGATTTTTCGTATTGAATGATCATATATCTCGATATGATGATGTATATTGATGTGATATAGTGTGTGATAATATAAAAATTAATATTAGAATGTTGTGTGGCAATTTTCTGGGTGCAGGGATCGAAAAATGGCAAAAACAGTCGCGTTTCAGAAGCCCAAAAGAGGTCAGGATGGTCCCGGTTCTGGACCATCCTCGCCTGGGCGTCCCAGGCTCTCTTGAGCGAGCTTGGCCTCGCCCGGGGCAAGCTCCCCCTTGCCTGGGCGAGCTACACAGCACCAGGATGCCTAGTTTTTCCTGTGTTGGGCGCTTGAGCGACGGTTCCGCGCTTGGGCGCGATCCAAGCAATGTTTTGCATTGTTTTTGAGTGTTTTATGGCTTACACATTGATCCTAATTGAATGTATGATATGTTTTATATATAAACAAGATTGTGACTCAAAGTAAGGAGCTACGCAATCGCTAAAACCAAATGTCGTGGTTAGAGTCCGATTGGATTACTTACTATGTTCTTATCGATTGTTATAAGATGGATTGAATTACTTGCTATGAATGTATTGGATTATTCTGAGATTATTGGAATGGAATGGGCGTTGTGTCAAGGAAATCCGATGATGCCATGTAGCGAGGTTGTCGACCCGTTGAGATAAAGCCATATGGCGGCTCCGGGATTCAACAACGGTAGTAGTGGTGAGGATATAATTATGAATGTACTTGTACCTGGTTAAGGACAAGTGTCCGACCATAGCGTCGTGACTTGGGGCAAGGCCTATCAAGGAACACTTGCTACTATACAGCGAGGTTGTCTGACCATAAGAGGCTTGGTCGGGTGACCGTCTAGGATATTCAGCGACGGATCATAGTGGTAGGAGTGTGAATCCTTATTGAATGATAAAGCAAAAATCGGGTCCCATAAGAAGCATTCCTTTTGGAACGGACATCCTTTAGGAGATGTCTTAAGATGGGCCAATTATATAAAAGAATGATTAAGAGTTCGGATTTTGCTAACTTCGATTAGAGAGCATATGCATTATGAATAACGAAGTAGTGGAGAGGAAACATTATAGGATGACGTATGAGCACTTGCTACTAGGTGAGACGAGTCCCTTGTATTCCTAGGAGAGGATATCCTGTTGGATCAGACAGTTCTCACAGTGCAAACTAGACAATCTCTGACGACCCCTCGATTTGCAATCATGATCGATGAAAGGGATGCCTAGAAAGCGTTGCTACGACACCGTCCTGTTATGGACAGTTCCTTTGGAACAGATCGATCATTCATCCTTGCGAGGATGTTATTTTATTTTGGTGCGTACAATCGGCTTGGTATGGGACCTGTACTTTCGGTTGTTTCCGAATAGGCTATTTGGGTGGATAATGGTGTAAGGTGGATGAAATGACATAACATTCATACATTGCATTGCACGAACGTTTATTTTTATACTTGAGATATAATCATTATTCCTCTTTAGTATTGTGCATGTGAGATCCATGATATATTGATTACAACGATATATTTATACTATACGATGACTGTATATTATTATGTGATTTGTCAGATGATTGAATTGCGTGTTATGAAAAGTATATTTTTGTCTGAGTGTCCTATTCAGAGTAAGTCCACGCCGTCAATGAATTTTGTTCATCAGATGTCTTACTCGTCGTCGATGTAACACCCCGAATTTTAATCTTTAAAATTATAGTATCAGTCCTGGAAGTCTCGCCTGAGAGAGAGTTGTCTCGCCTGGGTGAGAAATGACAATTTTGGGCACTCTGAAATAGTGTAATCGATTACACAATACTGGTAATCGATTACATGCTGATAAACTAATCAGATCTGTGTATTTTACATGATGTAATCGATTACATTATACTCGTAATCGATTACAACATATTAAAAGCATCAGATATGTGCATTTTTTACATTGTAATCGATTACAACATGTTTGGTAATCGATTACATCGAGTCGTTGAGTTTGTATTTTAAATTTTTAACTGATGTAATCGATTACAACATATGGTAATCGATTACATACATCACTGTGACTATAAAAGTGAAAAAGGAGACGTAGAAACCCTAATCTTCATTTTCATTCTTCCCCTTTCTCTCCCAATGGTGGCTCCACCCAAATGGACCATTTTTCCCTCCACTAAGCCTCAAAACTCATCAAAACCTTCCTCTTGCTTCATGGAAACACATTTGGAAAAGCTTGGAGGTGAAAAAGCAACAATGGAGGTTGGAGGAGATGAAGGGAGATGTGGCTCTTTTGCGGAGCAACGGAGCTTACGCAACCTAAGGTGAGGGAGAAAACCATTGTGGTCTTAGTGTATTTCATTAGAGTCGTCATCTCCGATTTCCCTCAAGAATCGGAGCATATTAACGGATAGAAACTCTCTTGGGAGTTTGTGATCCATGTGAGAGTCTTTATTTTACATGAGGATGTATTAGCCATAAAAGTGGAGATATATGTGTGGGAAAAACCGTCTATTTAAGTAAATCGCTATATGCTCATTTATGGTAATACACCGTCATTAAAGATGGTTTTAACGTTAATGTGTATATGATGAAGAATATGTTATGTGTGGTTTGTTTATGATAATGGTTATGTTGTGTGAGATGTTTATAGTCATAAGCATAAATGAGTATGTTGTGGGTTGTTGATTGTTATAAACATACATGGGTGTGTTTGTAACAATGAATGTGTGATGAGTTGTGAATGTGTTATAATGGATATGAGCATGTTTATCAAAATGAGTATGTGGTGAGTGGTTGATTGTTATAAATATGTATGGGTGTGTTGTAACAATGAATGTGTGATGAGTTGTGAATGTGTTAAAATGGATAAAGGTATGTTTGTGACAATGAAGATGTTGTATGTTATCTATGGTGATAAGATAATGAGATGCCTTGTGTTGATTGTGTATGACATGGATGTGAGTGTAATGTGGAAACTCGACCTGTCCGATGTGGTATGGGGATTATTTGTGCGGTGCAGAATTGTGGAACGAGATCAAGGGTAAATTACTACAGAATGTGAAGGATGTGAAAAGTGTATACTCGGAATGAAAATCATATGCATGCCATAGGATATATATTATGGGATATATATCCTATAGGGTGAATATGAATGATGAGAAATGAGTATATTTGGACGAATAAAATATGCACACTATAGAACACATATAGTATGGGATGTATGTGTACTATAGGGTGAATATGGATACTATGTGATAAATAAGTATGCACACTATAGTACATATATAGTATGAGATGTATGTGTACTATAGGGTGAATATGGATAATATGTGATAAATAAATATGCACACTATAGAACACATATAGTATGGAATGTATGTGTACTATAGGGTGAATATGGATACTATGTGATAAATAAGTATGCACACTATATAACACATATAGTATGAGATATATGTGTACTATAGGGTGAATATGGATAATATGTGTTGATTGATATATGCTTATCATGATTGATGTTAGATGTGTGTGGTTTTAATACTTTAATGTTATTACTCCATGTAAATCCACGCTACGGTCGCCGTAGTTGGTTCTTACTCCATCTGTCTTTCCTTGTATGTGTTGTATATTTGGGTTCAGGTTGTGGAGGTAGCGCATTGGACGCTTGCGGAGAGGAGTACATGATAGAGTAGTGGATAATATGTAATTGATATGTCATATGATAAATATTTGTAATATGAAGAACATGTTAAAGTGAATTCATGTATAAACAATTTTCCTGTAAGTGTATAATGAAGTAGATTTAATGTTTGTATTCAAGGTAATTTTGAGAAAGTGTAATTGTATAAATGATGTATATGAACGGAAGTGTAATGACATGCTTTTGAAATGAATGGTGTTTGAAATATTTCCGCCTTGTAAATTTATAAACATATTCACTCAAGTTTCCAAACTGTTCGAGTAATGTCTTTCAAAAGTAATCACTGCACTTTCACGAATAAGGATTTTAAAAGAGAATTTTCGAGTTATGAAAATCGGGTCCTTATAGTCGGAGCCGATGGAGGATGAGTCAACTGAGATAGAGGCTGAGGCGGATGGAGTGATAGAGCTGGTGAACATAGAGAGTTCCATCGAGGTGATAGAACTCTCATCCGACTCTGGCACAGAGGAGGATCCCAGTGAGTGTTCTAGCACTCCTAGCAGTACGGTATCTAGCCGTTGAGCTCTGGGTTTGCTGTTCTTTTTGTTGTGCATGTTTTGGGGGTGCTGTGCAGTATAACATTTTGATATGTTAGTTGGGCGATGTGTATGTTCCGCCATGAACAGATATTTTGTATAAATACTAAATGTTTAATGATGAAGTAAATTTCAGGGAAGTATTGTATCATTCTAGTTACCGTTAGGTAACAGTTAGTGATTTCCGCATAGTATGTTACTTAAGGTGATGTCCCGAAAAGGAAACAATATTTTTACATCATCAATTCAAAAAAAAAAATTTACCCATTTTTCCGCATTAAAATTTAGGTGTATTTTTCGGGGCGTTACAACTATGGTGAGAGCGATATATGTTTATCTAGAACCCCCTAAGTTCATATACTATAGATTAGGATCAAGGTGGAGATATGGACTCAGGTGTTGAGTTTGATTCTGAGACAAATACTCACAATATCTCTCTAGATATTGAGAGAATTATCTCATTTGAGATGAGAAGTGAAATATCATAATGGCGTGTTGATGACGTCATAGTTAAAGATATTAATTGTTAAAAGATCCACAAAGGCATTGGATGAGTTTGATGTAGGGTGTAACACGGGCATTGGCTTTAATGCAAGGTGTAACACATGCATTGTTAGATATGCAGAGTGTGACATGGGCATTGGCTTGGATGCAAGGGTGTAGCAAGGGCATTGGTTAGCATTGACGCAAGGTGTATGT
Organism: Lupinus albus; assembly: GCA_009771035.1. NCBI lineage: Eukaryota > Viridiplantae > Streptophyta > Magnoliopsida > Fabales > Fabaceae > Lupinus > Lupinus albus. Next base: position 23,502,256 of record CM019999.1, on the reverse strand, counting down.
TATGTGTATACTCATTATGATGAAGTATGATAGTTCTTTTAAACTATGATTGTCGGACTAGATAATGGTGGTAGTGGTTGAGGCTTTCCAATGAAGCTCCAAAGTTCAGATTGACTAAGTATTGTAGAGGACGGTTGTTGGTGAACTTTTGTGTAGAGGTTTCATATATCGAAAGACTTCCTAGCAATAGGTAGCTAGGCGGCGTGTTTCGCTTAATGGCGGTACGAGAATGTGCACTAAAAGTTTAGAAAGTTAGACTCTTAGTAACATTGTCAAGGATACTCAGAAGGTTTATGCTGAATGGGAATAGACTCTTATGTGGAGTTGTTAGATAGAGTTATGCATTGAGCAAGGTGGAGTCATATATTCGCTAAGGTGGAGATTCGTGTCTAGGTTTCCTAAGGAGCGAAATATTCGTCTATTTCAATCAATGTGGAGATTGTTGGGGATGTTTGAAATATTTTATTATATGAAGTCTCACATTGCATAGTATTAAAATAGAGTAGAGTATCAATGTTATATATTGGATTTAGGTCCCTTGTTGTAATGTACACCAGATATAGGCACAAAATGGAAACACTCCATGGGCACTTAGTCCCATGAGTGTGCTAGGGTTTGTAATCTTTATTCTCTAATGATATTTTGATAGCCATTCAGCGCTGCCGGAGACGTAGGCACAATTGGCTGAACCCCATTACCAAATTCTTTGTTTTTTCTCTTCAATTTATTTTATGCACTTTATTGTCTCACTTGTGACCAACGCTGCGCAACGATCGCTTTCATTGCACCAATAGATATGATGTCCTTGTGTTCTACTAGTCTCCTCCACACATGTTCAACCCACCTAAGACGTGATTATACTATCTTTTTTATAATGGGAGCTACTCCAACTTTCTCAGTAATAAAATCATTTCTAATCATATCTTTTGTAGTGTACTCATTAATCTAACACAACATTTTCATCTATGCTACATGAATTTTATTCTCTTGTTGATATTTTATCGTCCAACACTCAGTCTCATATAACATTGCATGCCTTATAGTCATGCAGTAAAACTTACCTTTATTTTTTAGTGATACATTTTTATCACAAACGACACTAAAGCTCTCTTCCATTTCACCCAACCTGCTTGAATTCTATGGGTAACATCTCAATCAATTTATTCATTGTCTTGTATGATTGAAACAAAATACTTAAATCTAGTGAATTGTGTTATAATGTTATCACCAATATTTACATCTACAGTAGAGTTTGTTCACCTCTTGCTAGACTTATACTTCATCTTACTTTGACTTATACAGAATTCATGTGCTTCTAAAGCTTATTACAACAACTTTAACTTCCCATTTATTTCATCTCTTGAGTCTCCCACTAAGACAATATCATATCAATGGTCATGCATTATGCATGGTACTAGATCTCGGATATGCTTAGTGAGAACGTCTAAGATCAATGTAAACAACTAGGGGTTCAATATTTACCCTTGATGTAGTCCTATGGCAGTGATAAAATCTTATGAGACATCATCTTATGTTCTCACACTAGTCTTGACCCCACCATACATATCATTCATTTCTTGAATATAGGCAATGCAAACATCTTTCTTCTTTAGGTCATTCCATGAAATCTCTATAGGCACATTGTCATATGCCTTCTCAAAATAATAAAGACCATGTGCAAGTTCATTTGATTCCTTCAATATCTTTCCATCAATTGTGGTAGTAGGTATATAACCTCCATGGTCGAAATCACCGACATAAAACCAAATTGATTTTTAGTGATATTCGTCTCTTATCTCAACAATACTCGTTTATCCTCTCTCTTAGTTTCATAGTATGACTCATGAGTTTAACCCCCTATAGTTTGCACAATTATATATGTTGCCCTTGTGCTTATAAATAGATATTAAGATTTTTCTCATTCACTCGTCCGACATCTTCTTAGACCTCCTAATCTCATTAAACAACTTTGTTAGTCATTGTCGTGTCTTGATTTTCAGCCTCGTGACTTTCTCAGAGTCGCCACTACATTTTATGGTCCAAAATGTAGAAAAGTCTTTTATCCCAAAATTATATGGTTTATATTATACTAAATAATCATTTGGAGAAAGTTAAGCAAAAAAAAAATCAAAATTATGTTTAAAAATGCAACATAATCAAATTAAAGTCAAATTTGTTTGAACTGAATTAATTTGTTTATTCTCATATTGCAACCTTAATTTACTTGATTCAAAATCTTTAAAGATTTAATTTTCTATGAAATCAAATCTTTAAAGATTAATTTTTCTAATCAAAATAATTTATGCAACACAATCAAATTGATATAAAATTTTCTAATTTGATTTGATTTGCATATTTCCATATCACCATTTTGATTTATTTGATTAATTGGATTACAACCTTGATTTATTTGTTGACCAATATTCTATGAAATCAAATCTCTAAAGATTAAATTTTCTAATCAAAATAATTTGTGCAACACAATCAATTTGATATGAAATTTTCTAATTTGATTTGATTTGCATATTTTAATATTGCAATCTTAATTTATTTACTGATCCAATTTTGATGGAAGTCAATCTTCAAAGATTCTATTTTCATAATAAAAATATAGTTTTGTCAAAATTTCATTTTTTGGAAGAAATATATTTCTTTTTGGGCCAAACAAAATTGAGTGTTCACAATCATCTAATATTTTACTCTTTTAGAACCTTTCAAGCCTCAATATATATATATTATGTGGTAAAACCGCTTTGTCATTCTCTATTATTTTCAAAGCTTTTTTTACTTCCAACTCCAGAATTCTACTTTCTTCAAATGAACAAAATTTGAAATTGAATCCATTAACTTGTATATATGACACATTAGGCATGACAATTGAGCATAAAAATAAAAATTGCATGATCCTCCTTCAATTTCCACCTAAATTCCATGTTATTTGTCTTCAAGGAAGTTCCTTCACTTGGGGAGCTCTGAGTGTAGTTATCTCCATGAAATTTGAAAAACGGGAAAGTTATTATCTCTATTGACATTCCATGTGAATATTCAATACATTAGGCATACTATATGTGATATTCTACATAAATTAATTAGTCTAAAAATCGTTAGTTTCAATAGTATTATGCAAAGTCTTATATATGTGTTATTCTACATATATTAATTGGTCTTGTGCATCCTTAAGAGGAAATTAAGGGTATCCAGTTCTCCCAAACATGAGAGAATAGAAAGTATACATGAGATTATGTAGGCAAGAAATCTCATATTTACTAGGATTTTTTGGTGTTTACATCTCTCACTTTCTTGATCACAATGATGCCTTTGTTGATTTGAGTAGATTAATTGATCCCCTACTAAAGAATAATTAAATAAAAGAGTATAATATATATACATTGTCAATATAGTAAATAAGAGGAAATATTGTTTTATTACTTATCCCTATGATAATGAAACATTTGACATACACATTTAATAAGAAAACCGACAATAAATAAACAACTCACTACCTCCTTAACAGCCGTAAATAAGAACATCATAGTAAGATAGTCAATAAAATAATACTGTCAACTAAAAAACAAACAAATCTAGGGTGTAGTGATGTCCTTTTTAGTTCAGAGTATTGTAGAGAGGAATTTGAATTAGATATGGTAATAAGGGGAGCATGCATGAGAGAAATTAACTATGAGGAATGGCGGTAGTGGTGTGGAAGGGAGGTCTCCAAGCAGAAGCAGTGAGCAAGCAAAGGTCTTTCCAACCAAGTTTGAGAATTCCATTATCCTCCACAAGGGTATATCCCTCAGATGGAAACATACCAAGAAGTAAGCTGGCTTGAGTGGCAGCATTACCAGATAGTGAGATACCTCTAAACCCACATTGTTGAAGCTTTTCTCTCCAGTTATGAAACTTGAACTCTCCGGTCCTTGATGGGCCCCCAATTGCGAGTACATTACGAATCTCTCTTGATAATAGTTGTTGTTCCACCACATGTCTCTCTTCACTTTCTTCACCATAGCTACACCCAAGTGAATCAAACAACGCTGAGTAGTAATGTATTGCTTCCACAAACCTTCCCAAGAAGGATCCTGCGTTGCTCAGGTCCTGCTCTACCACCGTCACCACTTTAGGTGCCAGTCTGCACCAATTACCAATACTACTATTACTAATTAACCATACACTCATACACATATCTTTCAAAACTACTCCATCTTACTCATAACAAATCATAATAATCATTTCCCTATTCTGCTTTTTTGAGTTTTTTTTAGAGAAATAATAGAAATGGAATGCAGAACTATATATATGTGTATATATATAAACAACTAATATGGATTTCACATTATAAGTTAATTATAATTAAAGTTTAATAGTAAATGATGCATCAAAAACCATAAATATAATAGTCTCAAATATAATGTGTTGGATATGTTTGTATGTTTTTTTGGTATCAATGTCATCTTATAAGTATGTTATATATTTTTGAGAATAAAATATCTCATTATTAGCAAATTATTTTTTAATAAGGTAAAAGAACTAAAAAGTTACCGATAACAAAGATACACATAAACAAAACAAAAGAAGAAAATAAAAAGAAAGAAAAGGAATTGTGTTTTATGACTTATATAAGTTTTGTATTTCCTTCCAAAACATAACTTTTTATATATAAGTTCATCTTATAAATGTGACTTATGTCTCTTAAGTCTTCTATTTTCTTTCACTTTCTATCTAAACCTCAAATGACAAACTTACCTTTAAGAAACAAAAACAATTGTACTAAAAAGTTCAATATTGATATACAATTCCCATTTTAATTTTGGTATTTCATACTAAACTTCCGTCAAAAAAAATTTACATTCATCTTGAAAAACAAAAATAATTCAATATTATTACATATGACAGGGAACATCAATTATCTTCTTAAAATATTAGTGCTGTACATTTCCTAGACTTTTCTACATGGTGGCTATGAGTGGCCAATAGATCTAGAATCTTTAGAAACATATAGTCTTTTACAAAATTCTTGAAGGGCAAGAATATTTATAGAGGGCAAAAAATCTAATATATTTGCAAGGAACAAAAGAGTTCGTTACATAGTATATGAGTAACACCAACTCAAGGTTGTGTGGCTACATCAACAATGACTGGGTTGGTTCAATAGATGACCTGAAGAAATTGTTGGGCATCTAATAAGCAAGAAATTGTTTCACAATCAAAAAGCATGTAAGAGTTAGAGACAACCAATAATCTATGAGCATGAATACACGGTGGGTGATATGGGAGATCAATAAACTGATCCAACTACATTTGTTGTGATAAAAAAATTGATATCACTAATGCAAAGAACCTAGTTTATTACAACATAAGAAAGTATCTAATGATTAAATATCAGAGAAACATTTGAAAATAAAAAAATATATATATACATGTCTCACTCCATATACCAAACTCTATCTCGGACTAATCATAATGCTGATTTTTGTTACTTTTTATTTTTAAATTTTTTATTTTATTCATATATTAGCATTTTGATTGACCTGAGACATGAAGTGAGACAGGTGATCTGTATCCCTAAAATCTCTATAAACATATAGTTGTATTAGAAGAAAATACCAACAATTGAAGCATGCTACAGCTAAATCAAATACCAGAGTCCAAAAAGTTACTAACAGTTCGTCTATCACTACTTCCAATTGTCAACTGTAGTATTTTTATTTATTTAATAAGAATAAAAGTTCCTTTGTATCTAAGCCCAAGTTTCTACAATTACGAATTATTTCTACTGAAATACTATCAGTCAAATCCAAAATATTGATATTTAATGAATTAAAATTATGAACTTAATAAAAATCAATATTTCGCATGCAATTATCATTCATTAATTCTAAACGGAGTAATAATTTGTTCATAAAAATATTGGTTTAAGAAATATAGAGATAATAAGTGTTTGAGTAAAAAACTAAACAGTAATTCCCCATCTAATAAATTCACCTCTCCTCCACATACGTGTTTTTGTTGATTCGTTAGTGAACATACCCCACAACAATAGAACACGTTATTTCTAAATTCTAATGTAGGCATATCTTCTCTGAATTGATTCAAAAATCAAAGGGAAAAAATATACATTTATCTTTCCTTAATGGAGAGGATCCTAGTTCAACTACACCTACAGAAATTCATAGTAAGTCATAATCATTAATGTTTCCCAATTCTCTTTAGAAAACAGGCAGAGATAAAAAGAGGGGTGTACTGGAAGTGGGAAAAAATATAGATGAAGAACTTTTGGAATTGTTTCACCAAAAGTACTGCTGCTTCATATGGAGCCCAACTACTCTCAAATACTAATAGATTATAACAGAAATGAAATTTAGAATTTATTTTATTAAAAAATAAATTAAAATTAAGGGCGGTATATTTTGATTTAACGCATGTCACATATGGAGAGGATCCAAATTGTGCATGTAGTTATTAGATGAGATGGTAGTATAAGTAAAATATAAAAGCAAGGAAAGGAGAAGATAGAAGAAAGGAAAAAGAGTATGTACCTCTGCAAAAGCCACAAGGTATTAGTGTCGGAGCCAGTGACATCGTAGAGGGAATGTTGCAACCAATGGACAGCAACAGCTTCAGTCTTACTAACATTGAGTATCTCAAGATCAAGGTTCCCAACCTTATGAGGCACAGGAGAGAACTCAAAAGGAAGACCAAGTTTATTAGCAAAATCAGACAAACGGTTACCTGTTGCCTCAAGTGCCTCCATTGAAGTGCCAAGACCAGTGAGTCTAACATAAGGGGGCCCACCAGGTCTTGAAGCCAGTATGTGAAACAGTCCTGGCCATTGCAACCCTTGCATTATGTCTAGATCTATTATGTGTACCCTCTCCTCTCTCTCAAATGCTTCCTGTATTGCCTGGTTGGCTGTGAAGTGTGAGAATTTCACGAATGGACTGATCCCGTTGAACACTTGGTATGCTGATGCTACCTTGTGAGACACTACCGTTGAAGGAAAGGTCGCATATATTCCCAAACACGAACTCACTAGCCTTGCTGATATTGCTTCTGAGAAATAAGCTGCCACTCGCTGCGCTGATGTGCCGAATGGTGTTGATAGCTGGGAAATCTCAAGGAGCATCTTGTTGGCATCTTCAACATTCTCAGCTGATACTGCTTCTGCACATTGAAGCAGCAAACTGAGGAGGTGCAACCCCTCTTCGTCTTTCTTCTGTCCCTGCATCTCTTCTTTCTTCTTTCTTGTTGTGTCTGCTTCATTAGCAGCAATATCACAACATTCCTCTTCATGATGAGTTGGTAAATCAGTAGCAGACATCGAAGAATTTCCGCCATGGGTAATTGGAAGCACACCCCAATTGGACAACATCTGATTCATAACTACAGGAGCAGCACCTGATGAAGAATCTGGTGGGAAATTATCATGCATAACATTATTAGCTCCTGAGGGTAAGGGCCTCTGATTTTGGTTCAAACCCTCTCCCACTTCGATTGTATTGTTTTTTCTAACTGATGCAGGGTTAGATGAGTTGTTGTTGTTGTTGTTGTTGTTTGGAGCAGTAGAGGTGTTGTCATGAGAGGTGAGAAGACGCAGCCTGTATTCAAGAACAACAGCGAGGTTGGGGTTGCAAGGGTATATAATCTCTCTAACGTTGCTGATGAGTTGAGGAATGGAAACACTGTTGGAGCTATGGATAAGATCCTTCAATATACCATCAATCCAATCAGTGGCTGCTGAGTTGTTGTTGTTGTTATTGTCTTCCATGGAAGGAGAAGCAGCAACCTCAACAGTAGCACCGGTACTAGTACTATTGTGATGATGATTTCGTTGCTGAGATGCAGGAAAAAGGGGCAAACCCGAGAATCCACACACTGCAGGTGATGTAAGTTGGTTCTGATCTTGCTGCTGCGTCTGAATAATGTTATAGTTGGGATTAATAGTTGTAGAAGAAGAAGGTAGTAGCAAAGTGGAGTAGTTGGGAGTAGTGGGGTTTGGAACAACATGGGCGTTATTATCTACTCTTGAAGAAGAACTAGTTTTATAATGGTAGTAGTTATTAAAACTAGTTGTTTTTTCTACAGCTGGAGGTAAAGAAGAGCAAATTAGTACTGATGACATGTTGTTGTTGTTGCTGCTGCTTCGACGAGGAAACCTACTATCGATAGCACCATGTGGCAACATAGTATGAGTTGGTTCCATCTCAGAAGCCATCCTCTTTCTCACCATTTTCCTTTTTCCAGAATGGGAATGCTGGAGCTGCTGAGTGTGAGTGTGCTCTTCACTGCTGATATTACTAGAGTTATTAGAAGCACTAGTCAAAGGACTACCCCCATTAATGTTGTTGTTGTTGCTGCCATCTTCAATGTTATTATTGCTGCCACCGCTGAGCATAGCACAAGCATCCATTTTAGAGAGAAGCCAAGGTGAGTGAGATAGATTAATAGGTGATAGTGATGGGTAATACATAAGGACATAAATCACATGTATGTTGTTCAATTTATTATGATATTGTTACATAGAGAAAATAAAAAAAATTAAAACAAAAAGTAATTATCATTAATCTGGGACGGAAAATATAATGTCATTTAATACATGTGATTTATGTCCAATAGATAATAGGTTCAGCTCATACAGTAGAATTTTTTTTAATATGTTTATGTACTTTTTCCTCCTCTCTATATCAAATAATTAACTTAGCTAGCTAAAACCCATCCCATTGAAGCGAAGGAATGTTATGTGTAATTTGAATTAGTAGCGTATAACCAAAGAGATAACGGTGTGAAGATTTGGACAATGGCAAGAGGATTCCCTTTTTTTCTGGCTTGAACACGGTTCTCTATGCCATTTGCCTTTTGGATCTATCTCTAATCCAATGCCAAGGGTATACTTATTGTCAATTTGTTGTTTGTCTTTGTGTATTTTGATTTTATGTATGTTGTTGCTCATGCTTAGCATTTTCTTATTACTATTTTTTAAATGAAATCGAGAGACTACTTATTACCATATGATATGAGGCACTAGCTACTAGCTACTGTTTGCGGTCGGAAATTATACATTGGAAAACCAACACGAATGAGGTAGATACTGGTCCTAATCCATGTCCCGAACTAATAAGAATCTCACTTTTTGTTTTTTAAAAATTTCTTTTATTTATATGATAATATATCATTGGTCCGAGATAGGGAATGAGACATCATTCGAGACAAGTGATCCCCATTCATTTTTTTTTGGATATGGTTTAGTTGTTTCCAAGCCAACGAATTTTGAATTATTTACCTATAATAATTAAGATCAACAATAACATAAAAGTAATGAAAAATTATACCAGTTTTAACTTCTACAGAGTACACTACTAAACAAATTATTTTAATCAAACATTTACTATTATCTGTCCAGATTCCAGACATTGATTAAGAACAACAGCTAAAAAATCACATGCTTTTTTATCATACTACTCTATATACAGTTATGACATCGATGTCTAAAAAAACTGAATACCTCTATGAATGAACTAACATCGGATAAATGTATTAATTTTTATATTAAGTACTATAGGTTCGGGACAGAGAATTCTAACACATTTTATCAAATCACTACTTTCTAAACCCTTTATTTTGAAGCTGATTTTACGATTAAGAAATAGTAGTGTTATTGTTTTAGGTGAGAAAGTAGTGGCGCAGTGAACGAGGAGAAGGAGCTATCAAACCTCAGTTCCCAAAAATATGAATGGTAGTGTTTGACATTTTGCTTTCAACTCAGGCATCACTAATCAGCTTTTTCCTCTTGACTTCTTCATACGTGATTTTGCATTTTTTATTATATAATTTAGTGTGATTAACCAACTTTGTCAAACCATGTTGCACAGGACACAAAACCAGAAAGCTGGCACCAAAATCAATGACGAAAAGGAAGGTGAGATACTAACAGCACATTTTATTACCACCAAAAAAAGAGAAAAAAAGGTAAAATTTTGGAATACAGAACACAAGTGTTTGATTGAATAGAGTTAAAAGCTAAACGTCTTTTGAGCAGTACAGTACATTCATCTTCTGCTGCTCTTGCTGCTATATAATTAATCACATGCCTTCTACTAACTCTTCCGTCTTTTTCCTATCAAATACAAAGTTCACTAATTATTTGTCTCCCGTATGTATGCCTTCAATTTCTTTTCACGTGCCTTATTCTTTTATGATGTATTTTAATACTTGTATTCAATTCATTAAATAAACTATAATAACAAAAAGGTTATTTTCAATAAATATTGTATACAGTTACATTTTTTTGGTAATTAGTCTACATTAAGCTCATCAAAATTAGTGCATGTTACAGAAAATTCAAAACAAGGGTAGGACTTATGACGCTAGTGTGAGTGATAAGGTTTTTGATTTGCGAGCCAAAGGTAGGAAGATATTGTGTAATTAGTAATTACTTTGTACTTGTATTGGATTATGATTCTTTAGTTAACTTTTCTACTCTTTGATTTAATAACTTAGATATGAATAACAATTTTGACAAATTTGTACATTATCTCAACCTATATGATTGTTCCGTCTCAGCCCTAGGTATTGCTCCATCTCAGTCTTAGGAATTTAGGTATTGTTCAAGTATATGATAGCTACAGTCATGATAAGCTATGACCTAGTCTTCAACCGTCTCTTTTTTCTAAATTTCAAATAGTCTTTTGTTTACGATTATCTAATAAATTACTTAATCAAATTAGATTTTCTTTCCCCTCATTTAATTTCAAAATGTATATGATCTCCTCTAAAGCTAAACATGAATGTTTTGATTCATTTGACTCTCAAACTCAATACTCAATTACTAAATGGGAAAATTCTCTACATTTGATAGTTTTATCATATCGTGTTAATTTATCAAACTCTTGATTCCAACATAATAAGACAGATTATCTCAACATATATTCTCTTCTTGCAGGTTCACATACATACTACGGCAAACAATTTATTGTTGGCTTCATCTCGAAATCATCCTTCACCATGACCCAAGAGGAAAAAATATGCACATGGGCTTACCGACCAATAAAAAGTACAAGAAATTTTAGAGCATTATTTGACTATCAACCATTCGGTATATATGGCTTGCAAGGAATGAGGTAGTATTCAATTCTTCCAATATGATAATCCAACAAATAGTGGAAACTCTGAAAGTAATATATTGGTTGTGAATTAAAAGGAAGAGTGATAGATATGTAATAATGTTATACTTCGAATAAGATAGTAACCCATGTGAAAGTCTGTCATCTTATTCTACATAGTCTTCTCTATAATTGCATATATGCACATATTTAGAATACTCTTGTAAAACTATTTCATAGAAGTTCATTCATATCCTCTTTTTATGAAGCAAATCGACTTCGATTCTAGAATAGTAGATATCACATATGCTTTTATTGTAACAAAAGATTCTTTTTTTTTATGTGGAAAATATTTGTATCAATAATTATGAGTTTAAGTATGAACAATTCGTCAAGAATGCTTATTTTTGTTTTGTTCATGAATGCTTGCAGTAAGTAGATGAATATATGAATGGATGAAAGAGTGATACATTTTTGTTTTTTATTAATGTTTGAGTAATACATTTTTGGATGAATGTTTTGAATGATTGATTTTTCTAAATGAATACATGTATGTACGAGTGTATGATATATAATGATGTCAGTACATTTTGTATGTCATGGTAGATTTGACATCTATTATATTGTTGTGGCCAGTTTGGAGTTAAACAATAAATCTCTTAGCTTATTAAGATGATACATAACTTATTCCCAGGACGTCGAGCTCATCGACAGATATGTGATGACCGAAAATTAATTATAAGATGAAATTAAATGATATAACTTTAGGTTTGTCGATATGAAATTTACTTATAGAGCATTGACCCCATGAGGGGTATGCTATAAATGAAATTTATCCCTAGAGTATTTAAATCATCGAAGGGTATGAAAATTATTCCTAGGACATTAAGACTCTCGAAGGATATGAAAACTATCCTTAGGGCGTTGAGCCCATCATTCAGAATGTCATGATATGAAGTTATCCATAGGGCATTGAGCCGATCGTTGGGAATGCTAGAAATGAAATTTATCCATAGGGCGTTGAGCCCATTAAGGGATGTGTTATAAATAAAATTTATCCCTACGGTATTTAAACCATTGAAGGGTTTGAAAATTATTCCTAAGATGTTGAGCCTCTCGAATGGTATGAAAACTATCTATAGGGCATTGAGCCCATCGTTGAGAATGCTAGAAATGAAATTTATCAGTAGGGCGTTGAGCCCATGAGGGGTATAATATTAATGAAATTTATCCCTACGTTATTTAAACCATCGAAGGGTATGAAAATTATACCTAGGACGTTGAGCCTATTGAAGGGTATGAAAACTATTTATAGGGTGTTGAGCCCATCATTCAGAATGTCACGGTATGAAATTATCCACTAGGGCATTGAGCCCATTGTTGGGAATGCTAAAATGAAATTTATTCGTAGGGTGTTGAGCCCATTGAGAGGTGTACATAATGATGGTTTAACATCCTTATGAATAAAGGATGTCGTAGTGGAACTATATGTATAGCAATCAGACATTGATGATAGATTCATCCGACTCTGGGATGGTAAATCCCATTTTGTGAATAAAGGATGTCGTAGTGGAATGATATATTTTTATCATATTGATTTGTTTTTATTATATATTTTCGTTTTTTCATATGAAAAACTTTTATTTGTCAAAAAATATTTTTGAAGAAGTATTTTTGGGTCGAACAAAATTATATGATCACATTATAATTCATTAATTTTTATGGAAACAACAAACATGACAAATATATTTTCAAAGTCAATATTATTTAACTTAGTTTTAAAGACACAAAAATATGGGAAATAAATTCATATATTTCAAAAGGAGGTATTGATAATAAGTGACAATGAATCTAACCTTAAAAGCACTAACTATTCATATTCTCTCATTTTCACCATGATTTAAAGAGCATAATTGTCTATGTCACTTCTATGTGTCACCAATTATAAACTCACATTTATGTTTTGTTAACTTTTGGGGTTTAGAAATTATGGTGCAACTTTAATTGACATGTCAATTTGTAATTGGTGGCACATAGAAGCGGTATAAAGAAGTGACGTAGACAATTTGTACTCTGACTTAAATGCATTTATTCACAAACCAAAATATGAATGTCTTTTAAATAATTTACTATCTCGCACCAACTTATTTATTATTTTTATTTCCATGTCCAACTAAGGAACCTTATCATAACATTGGGTTGCTTAGATTAAGCTAAACTCGACCCAACTTATTTCGCGTACACCTAAAATAATTTCGTTTCTATTTAATTGTGGCTCTCAAATTTCAAAACTATATTAATAAGTTTTTTTATTAGTTATACCTTGTGGAATAAAGTAAGAAGATGATTTGAGAAGGAAATAAAAGAAAAACAGTGTTATTTTTAAATCTAAAAAATCCAACAAAAAAAAGATATTTTTTATTTGAGGCGAGTGAGTTGCATTGGTTTGGGAACTTGGTCAAGGCTCAACCTATTTTTGGGTCAAGAGTTGGGATGCTTTGGGTTGGGTTAGGGTGGGAATTGGGTCAGATTGTGGCTCTCAAATTAGGTCCAGTTGAATTGACTTAGATTCTCATATAATATCCATTTTAGGGAGAAGATATCTTCTCCAAAAAAAAAATGTATCACTCTGTGTAAATAACTGTAATTGATCAACAAATCACTTAATTATTACACATTTAACTTAAATATATATTTTTCAACCAATCAAAAGAAGTAACACATGGACTGGTGTATTTTTTGGGATAACAAATATGCTTCCCTTTTTAGGTAATTACATGGTTATTCTCTATGCTACAAGTGTTTTGTGGAGCCAATTATATGTTTATAAGATATGAATGAAGACATGCTCAAATGACAAATCCATTAACATTGAGCTACCAAATATTATATTAGTTATGATTTCACAATGAAACTAACAGTTTTTGCACACCAAGATGAAGACAATACCAAACATCAATACATAAACCTATCCACCAGGGCTTCTTGTCACCATAAAAACCATGTACAAAGCAACAAATACATGGATGCAGCCACATTTTAACAGAAAATATAATTTCTTGATATTAAGTAAAAATTGAGAAGCACAACATAGAAAGGATACATGGCATGAGATTATCATCTGACTCGGCATGCTGCTGGAGCACCAGGTGAGCAATTTGGGTTCGGAGACCGACACGTGGAACCTGGACCAACATTGTTTGAAAACTTGTGACGCATCCGGTAGTCGGAGATTTTGTTCATAGCGAAAGGCCCACTGCCATTTCCACTATTAGATCCTGACAATGAGACTTCACCTGCACCAACACTAGAACTTTGTAAGGGTTCCAATGTCTCAACTACATCACTCATTAGTGGCCTGGCTTTGGGATTTTGGCTCAGGCAGTAGTAAGCCAAGCTACATGCCTTCTGTGCTGCTCTGACTGAGTATTGATTCTCCAATCTAGGATCAATTATTTGTAGAAGCTTCCTTTTGTCATTAAGTTTTGGTCGTGCCCAGTCTACCAAGCTCTGTTCCTTTCCAGGCCTTGTCTTGTCAACAGATTTCCTTCCAGTTAAGAGCTCCAAAAGGACAACTCCGAAGCTATACACATCACTCCTGGCTGTCAGGTGGCCTGAAATTTTCATATATGCTTTGTTTAGACATGCATGCTCAAACATATCTAAGCATGCAAAATGATCAGAAGTATATCATGTAACATGCTCAATTCGAGCCAAAATGCTTTTTGTGAACTAGGTGACAGAACAATAACAAAAACAATAACCAAGCCTTTATACCATTAGGTGACATTTATCCCACTAGGTGACAGTACCATCAGTAGTTCAGTACTATGTAAAAATGTTTTTTGATTTTTTTTTTAAAATAGAGGATTACAGAAGGAAAAGATAAGGAAAATAGGAAAATGACCTGCAATTTAGATTTAAGAGGAAAGCATAACCTGTTTACGAAATTTCTAGTCATGTTAACAACAAAAGTTGCATGGTTGAAGGACTGGAAGCAGTGATTGGTTTTGACCCATAAACAATTTTCCTTGATATACCAGAACATCTCTATTTCACCCTCTCACAGATGAGGCTTCAATTTAAGTAAAAAAGTTGTGCACATTCTATCAGAAAAATTATTGTTTATCTGCTGTTAGCCTGTTACACATTATTGAAATTAACTCAGTTGTTGAGATGGATTAATGATGCACCCGTATTGACTCCATACACCTAGTTAGTTACCCCCATGTTTTGACTAGCTAAACTTTCTTCTTTCAATAGTCAAGACAGTCAGAGTGTCATGAGCATAAAGCTGGGACATATTTGAAAAACTGAGGTCATACCAGTCATTACATATTCAGGGGCAGCATAGCCATATGTCCCCATGACCCGGGTGGATACATGGGTTTCATCACCTTGTGGTCCTGCTTTAGCAAGTCCAAAATCAGAAAGCTTGGCTGTATAGTCCTGTAATGACATTTGGTAATACCAAGTGGGAAAAAAGAAGATAATAATTCCTTTATTACACAGTCATAAAATAAATATTCAGATTAAGTTTAAAATACCAGAAACTTACAGAGTCCAATAATATATTAGACGTTTTGAAGTCACGATAGATTACTGGCCTTTCAGCATTGTGGAGAAAGGCAAGTCCTTTGGCAGCTCCTAAAGCAATCATCATTCTTGTAGCCCATGATAAAGGGACAGTTGCCTCTGGAAGCCTCAGGAAAGGTCATATCAACTTGAGTTGAAAAATCACACCAACAAACTAGGAAAAATCTTAGCTTCTTAACTGACAGTATTGACAATGTTTTTATTCACAAGATGCTATATTAATGGAGTCAGTAAGTTTAACCACAGGTTGAAACTGTAAATCATCATAAATTATATAATAAGCCATGTGAGACAAGATAAGAGAAATAAACTATGTGAGAAAAGATAAAGGAGAAACCATTGAAAGAGGAAGCTGTGACTACTCTGGCACAGTTCTCTGATTTTATGTACTAAGAGAGAGACGTTGATTAGCAATCTGAAACCGCTGCACAATCCTTTTAAAATGAAAAAAAGCCAGGCTATGTTACTAGAAACTAAACCATGTCTACAACTCTATTTCTATAAAACCTTCCCCCAAACTATATAACATGATCCAAGTGTGTTACACATGTAATCAATTGTGGGAATGTCAACAAATTGGTCATTTGAGATTACAAAGTTTGAAACAATGTCTCCTGAAAGAATATTGTCTTTCATAAGATGACTTGGTTCTCTCATGGAGGACAGGAAATTGATGCAATAGGAAGGGACAGCTTGTTTTTCAGATACAAAAACAGTGAAACATTTGCGAATGGTTGAGTTTATCAAACTACATAATTGGGTATCAATCTTCTCCCATTCAGATTTATCAGGTGCTGGATATCTCTCCTTTTCTTTCTTTGGACTCACGTGACCAGTGTATCACTAACTTAATCTTAACAAGATATAACAATGAAGCTACTAGAAATATATGTGTAACTTCTATCCTGTCTCAATATTCTAGACAAATGTCAACATAATCCAATCAACAAAATGAAGCGGATATAACCCAAATGACATCGTAAGCCATATGAAATACAGCAAATTGAGGCAAAAAGTAATCATAAAGAAAGTGGAGATTTAAGTTGAAGGTATTGAATTGTTGTGTGATATTGTAAGTTACAGTTGGAGTGGTGATTAGTGGATTATTGTGAGAGTAGGTAAGAGTTTGTTGTGATGAGTTGAGGAATGAGAAGATTGAAATGAATAAAGGTAAGGAATAAAAGGTTTCATACTTCGGAAAAGGTGATTTTCTAGACTTCCTCGAAACATGAATTCATAGACAAGCAGCCTGTGGTCCTCCTCGCAGCAGTAGCCGATCAATTTAACAAGATTGGGATGCCTTAGCTGCCCCAGAAAATTGACTTCGGTCTGCAGTAATAAGAATAATTAAAAAAGAAAAAAAGAAAAAAGAAAAAAGAAAAAAGAAAAAGGAAAGGTATTTAAAGAAATAAGAATACAAGCCACTCTCGATGTCCTTGAAGGCCTTCCTTGTTGAGAACCTTGACAGCAACAGGGAGAGATTTGAGACCAACCCTGAGATTCTCATCAATGTAGCCTTTATATACAATGCCGAATCCACCTTCACCAAGGATGTAGTCAGAACGAAAGCTCTTAGTTATAGTCTCCAACTCGTAGAGGGTAAAAGCAATGACGTGTGTATAAAGGAGGGTGTTGTTATTTCTGACGTCATCTCGTGGGGTTGAACATGAGTCGATTGGATCTGAGACGGAACGATTGTGGTGCTGCTTCTTAGAAGAGGAAGAAATAGTAGTCATAGTAGTAGTAGTACAGGCAGATTGTTGAACTGTCCAATTCCAATACAATGAAATTCATAAAATAAAATAAATAAATAAAAAAGAAGATAGATCTGAATTGAGAAAGAACCTTGAACATTGGAAATGACAGCAGATTCCTCACGAGTACCGCAATTGCCCATTCAATTGAAACAATGGAAGTAATGAGTAAGTGAATTTATTAGTGGAGCAGAGATGGAACTGGAACTGGAACTGGAACTGAAACTGGAACTGGAACTAGAGGTTGTTGGTATAGCCGAGGAGGACAACTTTTTCATTCTTCCCACTCTCCCTTTCCCTTTCTTTTCTCAATTCTCTCCCATTTTATTCCTTTCCTCATACTTTTATTATTATTATTATTAAATATATTTCTTTTCTAACAAATATTTAAGATTATTTGCACAGTTTACGAGCTTAATAAATAATGCAAAATTGACTAGAATTTCTGAAATATCAAGATATGTGGATCAAAAAGTAGTTTACAATATAGTCTTAATCCAATTTTTAAATAGGTATTTTGCTTTTTTAAAGAAATTAAACAAGTTCATAAGATAAACATAGATTTAATTCACTCAAACTCAATGGTGGTAGTTGTTGAGGCTTTCCAAGAAAGTTCCAATATTCAGTTTGACTGAGTATTAAAGATGATGATTGTTGGTGAACTTTTGTGTAGATGTTTCATATATCGAAAGATTTCTTAGCAATAGGTGGCTAAGCGGCGTGTTCTATTTGATGACGGTACGAGAAGCTGCACTACAAGTTTAGAGAACTAGACTCTTGGTAACATCGTCAGAGTTACTCAGAAGGTTTATGCTAAAGGGAAACAATTTGTTATAGAGAATTATGCATTGAGCAAGGTAGAGTCAGATATTCGCTAAAGTGAAGAATCTTGTGTAGATTTTCTAATGAGCGAGATATTCGTCTATTTCAATAAGGTGAAGATTGTTGTGAATGCTTGAAATATGTTAGTCTCACATCACCTAGTATTGGAATAGGGTAGAGTAACCAATGTTATATTAGACTAAGGTCTCTTGTTGTAATGTCCATCAGATATAAGCATCAAACAGAAACACCTCATGGGCACTTGGGCCCATGAGTGTGCTAGGGTTTGTAATCTTTATTCTCTAAAAATATCTTGGTAGCCGCTCAGCGCTCCCGGGGACATAAGCACAATTGGTCGAACCCCGTTACCAAATTCCTTGTGTTATTATCTTCTCTTTTACTATTTGATTGATCGCTTGCCACCAACAATTGGTATCAGAGCTAATTGGTAGATGATTCTTAACTCAGGTGCTAGATAATTGCAAAAGAGGGTGAAGACATGTTGGTTAGACAAGGTGAGTCAAAGGTACTACGCAAGGATAAAGAAGATGAGTTAAAGAAGAAGAAAACATGGCAGAACTATGGTGGGAGCAATATATGTGTTGATCCAGAATCCTAGAAGTTCATGTATTAGATTAGGATCAAAGTGGAGATAGAGACTCATGTGTTGAGTTAGGGTCTGAGTCAGGTGCTGACAATATATATCTCAATGTTGGAGAGGATGATCTCATTTGATATGAGAAGCTGGTTATCCTAATGACGTGTATGCGACATCATAGTGAAAGATATTAACTGCTAACAGGTCCAAAAAAGCACAGAGGCGTTGGCTGACTTTGATGCAGGATGTAATATGGACATTGGCTTTTATGCAAGCTATAACGCAAGCATTGGTAGAGATGCAGGGTGTGACATGTGCATTGGCTTAGATGCAAGGGTGTGGCACGAGCATTGGATAGCATTACGCAAGGTCTGTGTTGTGGGTATACTCCTTATGGTAGAGTATGATAGTTCTTTTGAACTTCTTTTGGGATATTTATTGTAAGCACAACATATTCTCCCATGGCTTGTAGATGAGTCTTTAGAAGAGTGCAAAATTGGAGGTTCTCATATCCTATATCTTTCCTAAGTGGGGTCGCACTTGCCTCACACCTAGATTTGATTTTTTTGGGACATCACTTTGCATTTGTTTGGTACATGAACACTTAATTCCCCATTTTCTCTAAGAGGATATCATTGACCCTTTTGTTTCTTTAGGCATTTTATCATTAAGTCATTCATGTACCTGAAAATTTATAGTTAATACGTCAACTACCAAAACCAAAACATAATTGCCATAATTAGTTAAACCATATAGCCTAGGATCTACACCAACAAGGTGTGCCGGTCAAGCCACATATGTACCTATTAGCACCCCAACTATAATTGTATCCTCAATCAATATCTACAGTAATGCGTCGTCATCCATCGCAACGCCAATTCCAATATTCACATGATTGACATGGAGGTGTGCATTATGAAACATAGTATTTGACAAGTTGTGCACTTTACCGATACCAACAAAGTGCCTCGAGAGGATATCCATATAATGGACAAGTGTTGACATCCTTCAAACATAAGAAAGTTATGAAGCAGTATAAGTTTAAGGGGGTAAGTACAAGTTCAAACATATTGGATAATGACTTTACCTCTAGAATTATATAAGTAGCAAAAGTGCAACTACCTTTGGTGCTAGGACATATACATTGTCTATTAGTTGTCTTATCTTTATTGTTATTTTCTAACAAACTAACTTTATTCAGAAGGGCCTTCAACATGTCACACATCTCTTACATCTCAGTCAAGTTCTCTCTTGTACGGTTTTGTGGGGGTTAAATAGTCTCATTTGCATACCCCAAAACCTGCGTCCCGAATACACCCAAAGTACTAAGGCATATTTAATACCTTACTAAGTAACTTCTGTCTATCTTGGCTTTGAATATCACCCTTAGATGCAAACTGTTTTCTTAGGGCAACCTAACATAATACCAAGAAAAATTAGATTGACACTTACACAATAGTTTGTAAATAACTTTAAATTAAATGATATGCACTTACGCAACGATTTGCCATTTCTTGAACATTTGCATTATCAACTACCCATTGCTTGTTCTTACGAACATCCACCTAGAGAATGTCCATATCTATGGATGTATTTGAAGGCGTCTGATTTAGATCCAATTGCAATATAAAATAAATTAACAATCTATTTGTGAATTCGTAATATTATAAGATAAAAATTAACGACACTTAAAATTTTCTCATCCTCTCTTCTATACCTTCACTTGTAGTGCTCGATATGGATACACTGGTTTCGATTCTCATTTTCAGTTTCCTTCACTTATTTTCTATGTAAAACAAATAATGATTCTATCAATGTAAGTATTTTTGTCATACATAAAAAAATAAGGATGTATTATGCAAAAATATATAATAATTTTACCAAAATAGACTCTTCTTTCGTGTGTCTAGTCACAAAAACCCTCCAATCAGTATCATAAATGATATTTGCATATTTTGTTTGAGGTTTAAGGGTGTTGTTTCCCTCAACATCTCTGACATAATTTCCAGCATCAGTTCTAAACTATCTATGACACTTGCCGGGAGTTTTAAGTATACAATCATTGTAATCGTCACCAACAACAAAAGTTATAGGTTAAAGTTATTGTTATATTAATAAATAAAAAACTATATATTAAAGTTACTTAGTGTTATATTATTCCAAATGATATCCTTTAGATTGTTCAACATTTTATTATTCAAGTTGCTGAATGACATTGACATCACTTGTTGAACAATCACCCCAATGTAGCTCACCAATGTATTTTCACCCTTCATGTTACACGATCGACCTTTCATGTTCCATTCCAGTGTTAACTTCTAATTTTCACTTTTTGCACGACTAACCTTATTCATTCCAATAATCTCACATGGACTTTCATTTAAAATCAATTCTCTATCTGCAACAAAAATAAAAAAAAAAGCTAAATGTTCATTCAAAAGGGAAAAAAACATTAATTTACGCACAAAAAGAAGACACTAACAAACATAGAGTAGATATTTAAGATAGAATATAACGTTCATGTAAAGGAACAAAACTTAAAAAAAGAAGAGGAAAAACTCACATTTTTTCAGCTTCTATTTTTTGTCCCCATGGCAATTGCAGATGTTGTAATAGTTGGGTATGCTAAAAATCCACCTTCTGTTCAAGTATCTATGGAATCAAAATGCAACAACCAAATCAACTAAGCTTAGGCTTGATGTTTTTATATGAAATTGTTCCACAATAATGATTTCACTACATTTACAATAAGAATCTATTGAAACAAAAATCACTAAATGCTATTTTCAAATTTATGGCAAATGCACTTGTCACTTTATTTTCAAATTTATAATGTCAAAATTTTGAGTGTTTATTTATGTCTCTACAATGAGTTGTTTAATTTATAAACTATGTGCAATTAGTCAAGAATTACAAAACTTTCAAGTTTATCCATATAAGTTTTTTCTTGCAATTCACTATTTAAAAAGGTAATTTTAGCATTCATCTCGTGCACTTCAAGATTATGAACTGTAGCCAACATATATTATTATATGAATAGGTAAAAATGTACTGTATAAATATTCATTTTCTCCTTACATATAACCATTGGAAACAAAACATGATTCATATGATTTCAACTTCATTTTAAATATCTATTTATAACGAGAAGTTAATTTAACCAAGTTTCAAGTTTTATTAGATTCTAAAGAATATATTTCATCATTTATAGTTTTTTGCCGTAAATCAACGTCCAAAGAATACTCGACTTCATGAGGGTTTAATGAGTTTTCCCCTAATGTATAGGCTACACATTCAAACTCATAATCTTTAACTACTCTTGCCCTCTTGCTTTTTCTAAATTAAGTTACTATGCCCTCTTAGTTTTCACTACTCCTAATCACAAGAATGAGTAGATAATGTTCTCCAGCTATTCCTTAGTTTAAAGGGTAATTTGTGTTTATAGAATTCAACATCAGTTGATTCCATAATGACTAGATCATTTAGGTCATATAAACTATGTCTTATTGTTAACAACATACACAATTAATACACCTCCATAGTCACTACTTACTAATTTAACTCTAGGATTAGGAATCGATACAAAAAATATCCCCAAGTTCTATAATAAAAGAAGTTAGATTGTCTATTTTCCAAAATCTCATATACAGATACATTTTACTTTTTTATTTTGTGCACTATCAAGTGCATAGTATACAATTAATAAAATCTAACCACACCAATGAGATGCAAGACTAGAATTAAGCAAGATAGCAAAAATAGACTTTGTAATCCTTTTAGCTTTATTATTCATTTCCGATGAACTAGAGGGTTGTTCCCTCAGGTTTTCCATGTGAATTATAAAAATCAATAAATATGCTTGAATCATATTCAGATACCGTTTAACTATACAATATCTTTATTTTCTTGTTAAATTTATTTTCTAACTTTTGTTAAAAACAATTAAAACATTTCAAAAGTTTAACTTTTTGTAAACCCAACCTGATTAAGTAGATAACCATAGATAATAGTCTTTCTTATTTCTGGAATATGGATAACATCTTTCAATAAATATTTCCAAATATTAATTATTGTTCTAAATTTTTAGTTCTAACAGTATCAGTGATATGAGAATCACACACTTTATTATCAAAAACAATTTGTATGTTTTGAAGTACTAGTCTCTACCCACCATTCATCTCTTCCACCAATTACGTTGATCTCATTAGTAATGGCTATAAAAGGTTCTTCAACCAGGTTAACCTGTGGAGCAAAGCTTGGTTTATTCCTTGCAAGCCACATATATGATGTGGTTTTCCATAGTTAAAGAAAATAATAATTCAGTAGAGTGTCGTTGCTTTCCATATTGGTTCCTTGAAGAGTTTCAATTCAGTTTGTTGCAGTTTAAATTGGTGTTATAGTTCTAATTCTTGAAATTCTTACTATAAGGCTTCAGAATCAAACCACTAAGTATTCTTTTAGTGTTGTTGCTTCCCCTTATTCCTCGGGTAGGTAAGTATTCTCTTAGTGTTGTTGCTTCCACTTATTCCTCGGGTAGGTTATCAAACTTTCTAGAGAAAGCTCTTTCATTTTATGCCTTAGAAAATCTTTAAAAACATTTTACACATCACTACGCTAGAATTCGCATTTAACGGCGGTCATTCAACAACGCTTTCAAGCACAAAGCTGTTAAATACAAGGCGAAAGATAATCAATAGTTCTCTTTTAGACAAACGCTGTTAAAAGTCATAGGCGAATATAGCTTCAACAGCGCTCTTTGAAGCAAATGTTGTTGTATGTTTTTCTAAGATATTCAACAACACTCTTTTTAAGCAAGTAACGTTAAATGTGACATATCAACTGCGCTCATTACAATGAGCGTTATTAAAAGTCACACATTTAATCACGCTTAAATGAGTGTTGTTAAATATGACATTCAACATCGCTCTTCTAAGCAAATGCTATTGATTTGAATATATTCAACAACACTTGCTTAAATGAGCGCGGTTAAATGTGACATATTAATCTATTATATGTCATCTCATATTTGAGGTATCAACTAACAATATACTTATTTGTTCCAAATGTAACAATATCATATTTATGTTAGAATTCTCTATTAATTGGTGAAAACCAATCCAGGAATCTTGAATCTCATGATTCTCACACAATATGTAAAACAATGATACAAGTCAATGTCATACCTGAATTCATGTTCTTAGATCTGTTCCTTTGTATGCCTTCGTAAAGAGGTTTTGGTATGATGGTCTTCCTCAACCACCAAATACCTGATTCCTCTTGGGACCTTCGTTTTCTCTATGATGGGGAGAGATGAAAACTATGTTTGATTTGGTGTATTGGGGACCATAACCTTCCTGATGTGTTAACTTAATAGGGTTCTCATTATTCTCTATGGGTTAACTACTTTGGGTATCCACTCATGAAATAAATAGCTGATATAATTGTATAAATATATGATGCCCACCTTAATTAGAAATTATGAATTTCTAACAATCTCCCACTTGGGCTTCAT
Source organism: Lupinus albus (assembly GCA_009771035.1). Classification (NCBI taxonomy): domain Eukaryota; kingdom Viridiplantae; phylum Streptophyta; class Magnoliopsida; order Fabales; family Fabaceae; genus Lupinus; species Lupinus albus. The sequence goes on along the minus strand of CM019999.1, from coordinate 23,477,878 downwards.
ATTTTCTTGAACCAATTATATCACATATTCTTTAGGCGCGCTTCCATATGCTATTTATATTTAGACTTCTCCTTAATACAATCTAGTTCATCTTATATATCAATTATGGAACCACCGCAATGTTCATCACATATAAGCGTGACTCGACCACGATGATCACCACATTAATATACTTAATGACATAGATCAAATATGGATGAGTGACATGGAAAATTCTATGCAATGTGATCTCAAACATGTCTATTTCCAACTGATCCTTCTTTAATCTTTAGTGAGATCAATCCAAAAGTCTTTAATTGCAACACAACAGTTACAATAAACACATTAAAAATGGAACAACAAACCATCAACTTTATTATGCATAAAAATGTATATAACAACCAAAGTAAATCATAAGACATATAGACTCCCACTGAACTAAGGTATCTTAAGGAACAACACTCATATGAGCAACATGCTCGTGAAAGACTTTAGGTACCAGACCCTTAGTCAGTGGATCAGCTAGCATAAAATTTGTCCTTATATGTTCTATGAAAATTTGTCCATTTTGAATACTTTCTTTAACAACTAGAAACTTGATGTCAATAAATTTTGACTTTGTAGAACTCCTATTATTATTGGAGTAAAGAACTGCGGACTTGTTGTCACAACAAATCCTTAGTGGTCTTTCAATACCATCGACCATACGTAATCCAGTGACAAAATTCCGCAACCATATGTCATGGTCTGATGTCTCAAAACAAGCCATAAACTCCACAACCTTGGTTGAAGGAGCTATGAGTGTCTGTTTAGCATACTTCCAAGAGATAGCACCTCTAGCCAACACATATCCAGAGGTGGAGCGTCTGCTGTATTGACATCCAGCAAAATCGGAGTCTGAATACCCAATGATCTCTAAATTCTCAGACCTCCGATAAGTAAGCATGTATTCCTTTGTTCTCTTAAAGTAACGCATAACACGTTTGACTATCTTCCAGTGATGCATTATAGGATTGCTCATATATCTTCCCAAAACTCCCACGACAAATGCTATGTCGGGGCGTGTGAAAACTTGAGCATACATTAGACTTCCTATTGCCGATGCATAAGGAGTCTTTTGCATAGCGTATCTTTCAAGGTCATTTTTGGGGCACTTTTCGAGACTAAACTTGTCTCCCTTAGCTATAAGGGTATCTTTTGGTTTATTGTCTTTCATGCCAAATCTATCTAGGACTTTATCAATATAGCTTTCTTGTGACAACCTTAGGATACCTTGAGAACGATCTCTTAGTATCTGAATGCCTAATACAAAAGAAGCTTCCCCAAGATCATTCATTTCGAAATTCTTTGTTAGAAATATCTTGGTCTCATACAATAGTCCCATATCACTGCTCGCAAGCAGTATATCATCGACATATAATACCAGGAATATAAATTTACTCCCACTGAACTTGTGGTACACACAATCTTCAACTTTATTTGCCTAAAAAACATACGAGGTAATAACTTAATAAAACTTGTGATTCCACTAACGAGAGGCTTGTTTAAGGCCATAGATGGATTTCTTTAATTTGCACACCATAGATTTTGAGCCAATTGATTCAAAGTTTTCTGGTTGTAGCATATATATTGTTTCTTTAATGTTATCATTTAGAAACGCAGTCTTAACATCCATCTGATGTAGCTCTAAATTAAAATGGGCTACTGGTGCCAATATTATTCTAAGAGAATCATTCGAAGATATTGGAGAGAATGTTTCTTTATAATCAATGTCTTCTTTCTGAGTGTAGCCTTTAGCAACTAGACACGCTTTATATCTGTCAATGTTACCTTTTGAATCCCTATTGGTTTTAAATATCCATTTGCAGCCAATAGGTTTCGCACCTTCAGGTAAATCGATAAGATCCCAAACGTCATTATCATGCATAGACGTTATCTCATCCTTCATGGCATCAATCCACTTTTGAGAGTTAGAACCTTTCATGGCTTGACAGAGGTTCAAAGGATCATCCTCTGTTAACCTGATGTCATCCTCATGTTCTTGAAGAAATACAATAAAATCATCTGAAATTGCATTTCTCCTCTCTCTAGTGGATCTTCTTAATGACACTTCTACTTCTTGAGGTTGTTGAATTTGCTCCGAAGGTACTTCAGCGAGAACCTCATTGTTGTCTTGCTCTGGAATATTGTTAGGAACAATATTCTGAACATTTTGTTCTACAACCGAAGTTGTTTCTTGAAATCTCACATTTCCTGTCTCAAAGAAAAGTCTTGTTGTAGGATCATAAAATTTATAGCCCTGTGAAATTTCAGTATAGCCAACAAAGTAAGAGTTAACTGTTCTTGAGTCCAATTTCCTTTCATGTGGCCAATAAGGCCGCACCTCAGCTGGACAACCCCAAATGTGCAAGTGTTTTAAGCTTGGTATTTTACAAGTCCAAAGCTCATATGGAGTTTTGTTAACTACTTTAGTTGGCATCCTATTAAGGATGTAAACTATAATCTTTAAAGTTTCCCCTAAACAGACTCTGGTAAGGAATAATGATTAATCTTACTTCTCACCATATCCTTAAGAATTCAGTTTAGTCCCTCAGCAACACCATTCATGATAGGTTTGTCAAGCATAGTGTATTGCAGAACAATTCCATTTTCTCTTAGGAAAAAATGAAAATAGCTATTTCACAACATCCTTATTGTTCTTTCTTTTCTTATTTTGAGATGTCATAACCAAATGACCACTTTCAGTCTTATCTCTCTGCAGTATCTCTCCCTCTTGAGTATTATAGCTCACTTTGAATTTTCCAAAGTGTGCAGGAAGCGAGATCAAAACCAAGTGCACGAGCAAGTCTTCACCAAGCTCTAACTTTAGTGACTTGAGTTTTAATGCAAGATTAGACATTTCCATAATGTACTCCCTTATTTACCCTTTGCTTCATACCTTATGGAGATGAGTTTAGCCAAAAGGCTACTCATCTCCGCCTTTTCATTTTTGGCAAAGTACTGTTCTATTTCTTAAAGGAATTTCCTTGCATTTTGACTCTCAGAAATAGAGCCCCGAAACACTTCTGGAATAGAGCATTTCATGATCATTAGACACATTCGATTAAAGTGTTCTCATTTCTAAATTTTAACCTCATCCAGGTTTTCTAGAGTAGAAATAAGTTTCTCCAAACGAAGTGTCAGATCTAAATCTATACAACCGAGAATAATCTCTACGGCTTCCTTCCAGACCTTAAAATTTGTCATGTTCAGTAATGAGATGTTAATATAAGCAGAAATATTTGCAGCACAAGTAAAAGACACTGAATCAAGTAGAACAAACAACAAAATAAATTGCAATCATTCTTGCAATAAACTCACATCAAGTTTAACCCTTAAAATCCAGTGGGACACATCACGAGTTACCTAGTACAACATTAATATTCAGTCTTTGGACAAAAAATATTAACTTGTAAGTGATACACTCAATGTGGTAATCAAATATTGATAATCAGTCATGTAAAACAATAAACCTTTCTTTGGACTGACTTACTATTCACATGGGAAACTATATGATTATCACATATTTATTACCACAGGTATGTTTATAATTTTGGCCAAATAGTAGTCTTCCTTCGGGAAGATCACTATTCGTATAAAATTGCAAACATACAATTAGCTTGATTTTCCATATTCATTCATAATGAAATTCTTGTTGTAATGGTCAAACATTGATCTTAATGCATGTCAAAAAATAAAGAATTCTTTGGACTGATTTATCATTCACATTTGCAACCTTATAATTATCACATGTTTACCATCACATGTGTGTATATAATCCGGCCAAATAATAATCTTCCTTTGAGCCGATTAATACTAGCATGAATATATATATATGCACTTGCATTTGACATTTATTATGAACAATTTACACAAAAGATGTCACTTTGGTGACGTCTTATTTCTATAGGTTCACTTAAAAAAAAGGTCAAACAATCTTATAATCCAAAAAAAGACAGTCATGTAATATATATAAAACAAGACATGTTCACATAATAGACTCATCACAAGATACCTAGCACAACATCAATTTCTAGTCTTTGGACAAAGAAAATCAATTTGCAAGTGGTACTCTCAATGCAATGATCAAATATTAGCAATTAGTTCTGTCAAACAATAGTCTTTCTTTGGACCGACTATTATTCACATTAAAAAAAAAACTTTATAATTGTTACACATTTATCATCACAGGCATGTTATTATTTGGCCAAACTGTGTCTTCCTTTGGGCCGAACACAATTCGCATAAATAATCGCATACTCATCTGTGTAATTTCAATCAATTTCCACAACATAGGTTACTTTGGCAACATATTGCATCAATTGATTCCAAATAATTACCAGACAAAACAAAACAATATGGGTCCATTATAAAAAAAATACAATCTTGGAATTAAAAAATTTAGATTTGATATCTTTTATGATTAACAAATCTAATAACATAATATAATTCCAAATCAAATATGCTCATGCATATCTTAAACACATATAGTATATATTTGATCAAATCATAATTATATATATAACATATATGCACATATTCAGATTGCATAATATACCAATGTATAATATATATATATATCAACTTTAATCAGTAGTTCCAGACATCACAACAACCTCAAGTTGGAAACAATTATATATGTATATATGTAACTTACAATTCGCAATATGTATACAAGGCCAAGGCCATGAATTTCATATTGTATATGTATAAAAGAAAAAACACGTCTTAACTCATATATACCTTAGAAATATACTTTAACAAATTGCAAAAATTGTGAAGTGACAAAAGTCAATGTCCAGCAATAAGCCGTTAGTGCACATATTATATACATATTGTTTAACAGAGTCATAAAAGTTAATGCAATGTCCATGCACAGATCTGAATATCTAATTCAACACATGTTACAAGGATTCATAATACAAATTACTCATGATTCAAATAAGTGGAAGCATATAAGAGTTATCATCGTTATTCATAAATACCCAAAAAAAATTATAACCATAGCGGAAGCATGAAAATCTCTCAAATTTGAAATTAGGGTTCATAAAAAAATGGGGAATTCATACCTTTAATGGAGAATCATAAAATTCAGAACATAGTGCTCTGGTACCACTTGTTAGAATTCTCTATTAATTGGTGAAAACCAATCCAGGAATCTTGAATCTCATGATTCTCACACAATATGTAAAATAATGATACAAGTCAATGTCACACCTGAATTCATTCATGTTCTCATATCTGTTCCTTTGTATGCCTTCGTAGAGAGGTTTTGGTATGATGGTCTTCCTCAACCAAATCTCTGATTCCTCCTGGACCTTCGTTTTCTCTCTTATGGGGAGAGATGAAAATTATGTTTGATTTGGTGTATTGGGGACCATAACTTTCCTAATGTGTTAACTTAATAGGGTTCCCATTATTTCCTATGGTTAACTACTTTGGTATCCACTCATGAAACTCATATCCATTTTCAGTTTTTTTAGAAGTCACAATGGTTGTCAGTAATAAGATCACTTATTTTATAACCAAAAATAAATAACCGATATAATTGTATAAATATATGATGTCCACCTTAATTAGAAATTATGAATTTCTAACCATTTATTCTTGAGAACATCCCATACCTCCTTAGCATAATTTTTTAACATACATACATATTTTTAAACCAATCAGAATTGGTGGTATATACCCATGTTTTAGGTTAGGAGATGTGCTCCTGAATTCTCCAGTTGTCTGAATTATCTACTGAATTTTGTTTTAAGAATCCATTCTGATTGTTCGAACAAAAAATCCAACAAGGAGGTCAGGAATATGTGTAGTTGCATCTCAACAATGTCAACCAGCTCATGCTTTCTCAGGTATTCCATGATGGTGATAGCTAGCATGCATATTGCTTGTAATACAATACAATCATAACTTATACCAACATTATTATTATTCACATTTAATATATCAATTGCAAGTGCCACCGTCGGTAAAAAAGACATTTTTCTTTTCAACCTCTCTATTCTGCTGCATTAAGAATTAAATCATTTTAAAATTGTTAATCAGAAATTTGGACAAGCATAGTTTCACTTAAATAAGGCCGAAGATGCCCCCAAATACCCTTGCCCCTTTCATGAGTTATCAGTACTGTGTAAGCAATTCAGATGTCAATTTTTCATGATGTTATAATTGAGAGAGGTGATCTTCGATGGGAATGGAAATTATTTGTAACATTTTTTGTATTTATCTCAATTCAATTATAAATTGATAACTAGTTAAAAATTAAAATTATAAAAATATAAAATAATTGTTTCATATTAATTGTTTGAATATGATTGGTTTTGGAAATTATTTTGGAATGGTGATTGTTGTTTGTGGTGCTGATGATTTTTTACAATATTGAAAGAAAAGTTCAATAGGCAGTTGGGACACGGAATGAGTTGCCGCGCATTTAGTGTGCATTCATTATAGTTAGACGTTACAATATGATTAAGGAGCTGAGATATTATTAGTTGATCACATAATTTAACATGTAACAAAATAACTAGGACTATTTTGTTTTTTGTTTTATTTTAATTACGTGTCAAGTTGTTAATGGGCCGAATATAATTGACATAATGGTTAGAACCAGGTGAGGTAATAATTTCTTGGAGAGTGCCTCACAACAACCAACTACTACCTTATGATATTAATAATTAATTATTACTATGGTTATGGAGCAAGGAGCGTCATTACTTAATTATTGATTCTTCTTTCGTTCTCCCATATATACATATCAAACCTGATATCTTGTAACTTGCGTAAAAATAAATGGATGCATGAATTAGCATCATCATCAAAAGGCAAGAGCATGGTAGATTCAGAAGATAAGCATGACGATGAGGAGCAAGTTTTGATGAATTTACATAAAAAGATGATGCTGAAGAAGAGAAGACGTGGATGTGTGATTTGCATAGGGATGGTGATGTTACTACTCATTATGATTCTCATAATCTCTCTTATCCTGGCCTTCACCTTGTTCAAGACCAAAGAGCCAAAGACCAAGCTTGTCTCTGCTACTTTCCAAGGTATTGTTAGAAATAATTGCAAACTGTAAGTGGTGCCATTTATACTAATCACAACTTCTCTAGTATTAAAATTTACTTTCTTATTATTATATAAAGAGCCATGCATGCCTTATTTAGTATATGACTCATTAATAACTTAAATGAGTTATAAATTATAATGAACCGTAGCTATCTTCAACTTCATGTCCTTTGATAAGTTACAAGTCTGCATAGCTTTAGTATAAACAAGAGAGACTCCATTATTGTATCTGAGTATGCCAAATAATAGGAAATTTCTTATTTGTTTCAACAGGGATAGCACCTCGTATCTCACTTCCTGTCATAGACATACAATTGAACGTGACTCTTGACCTGAAAATTCTAGTTGAGAATCCAAACCGTGCTAGCTTCAAGCATGAAGAAGGAAAGAGTGTCCTGCTATATAAGGGCAACGAGGTTGGAGAGACAAAGATCTATAAGGGCTATATTCCAGCAAAGGGGTCAGCAACACTTCCATGCAGGCTCACATTAGAAGCAGATGAATTAGCATCCAATGTGACCACTTTGATTGGGGATTTAATGAGAGGCCAACTCACTGTTGATGCTATTACTAGAATTCCTGGAAAAGTCACCTTACTTGGATTCATCAAGAAACATATTATTGCAAACTCCTATTGTCAATTCACTTTTGGTATTCCTGACTTGAAGATCGAAAGCCAAATATGCAAGACCAAGACCAAGTTATGATTATGAAGCAGATTTGTAGGTTATTAGACTCACAGTTAATTATATATTAGTATATGTTGGTTCAAGTTTTGAAAATTTTGAGAATATCATTTCTAGGATTACTATAATACTTATTAACGTGGACCAGACCTTTCAGGTTGGGTTCATAGTTTTAAGTTTATAATCACTGGTAGTTATGTAGTATGCAATACTTTTAGTAGAGAATCAACACATATTTAAGAGTTATAAGGCATATTTCTATTAAATTTATGTTTCAAATCGCTAAAAGGTAAGATCAAGAAGGTGTTTCTTGGAATGAATTAACTTCTTCTAAACTTATTTTCTCTCATTCCCGAGGCAAAAATAAATAAGAAAACATATTTTTAATAATTTATCTTACAAATCAATCAATTGTGGAATGCATCTTTTTATTGAATATTCAATCACAAGTCATAATATGCAATATCACCATTCAATATCTCTCTTTTCGCTAAGCATTGGGAATTTCTACACCATTAAATCAATAGTGCATGTTGTACCAGAGGTTGTTAATTATATATTGGCTTATTATATTTAATAATGTTTGCTTTATCGAGAGCATTGTTGATCCCCTTTCACTTGTGCATTCAACACCAGTGTTGTGATAATCGGATGGTTCGACCGGTTCAATCGCTGACCGAACTTGAAAATGGCTCTGTTTCATAATCTTAACCGAATGAGTAGTTGAACCGCTTTGAACCGGAGAAATTTCGGTTTGACCATGCTAAACCCAATTAAATCGGAATAACCCTTGAAAAAAACTAGACGGTTTACTAATTTTTTTTTTTAAAATGTAACATTACTCTAATGTTTTGTTTTATTTCGGCCTAAAAAATACAGAGAGACGTTACTTCAATATACTTATATAAAATTATTAATTATATAAAATTTTACATTTATACAATGTTGTAAAAACCGTACCGTACCGGCCGGTTCAACTGGAAAACCGGTGAACCGGACCCATAACCGGTACGGTACGTATGTTATACCGCATATGCAATAGAACCGGTGAAAACCGATGAACCGGTTTAAACCGGCCGGTTTGTACATTAATTTTTTTTTGAATTTCAAATTTTCAATTCTTCACCTATTCTTCAACTTCAATGATTGATATTTGTGTCATTTATTTCTATTTTGCATTTGTTAAGTGATAATTTTGGATTAATATATGTTTTGCACTTTACACTTCGATTTTGTTAAAGACTTAATGTTGTTTGTTTGTGTGAATTTGGACTTAATATGAATTATAAATCTGAATATCTACTTATTTGAAATTTTTTGTTATCGGTTTATATATATATATAAAAGCAAGTATGTCTAGTTAAACCGGCATGCGGTTTAATTACTGAACCACTGGTTGAACCACTGTACCACTATACCAGTACCCTGACCGGTTTGATAACCAGTAAAGTTTTAATAGCATTGCATTTATATATAATTATATATTTATAGATAAAAATTATTAATTATATTTAAAATCATCTGGTCTGATCGGACGGCTTAACTGTTTAAACCGGTTAGACCTAATACGGAAGTTCTTCCGGCTTGACGACCGGCTCGGGTTTCACAACATTGTTCACCACACAAGCAATATTGAATGAGTTTTGTTAATTAAATGTGAATTTTGGCATAGTATTGCACAAATTGTTGCCTTCTAATATTATAGAGTGATGTAATAAATGATCCTTTCGAGTTAGAGTTAACATCAATTAAAAATACAACATTGGTAGATTTGCTACCACGTCAGGTAAGAGAAACGACAAGAGAAAAACAAATGATACACAGTTTTATCTCGAGCATTACACCAAATACACCTTAGATCATACCAATTGACATCCATGCCTCTATGTGCTAAATTTATTTTACAAGGAAGTCTATTCAGCGTAATTCTACATAGGGGTGAGTGTGGGTCGGATTGAGACGGGTTAAGGTTTGTCCTTACCCGACCCTAAATGTAGTTCGGGTTATTTTTCTGAACTCAGACCCGACCCTAGACCTGGAGTTAACCTGACCCTAAATATTCATAGGATCAACTTTAAACTTGGACTTGACCTTAAACCCGATTAAATATAACGTATACTCATTTTACATAAAGTCTTCTAAATATTATTTATTATTTTGAATATGTAATTTGACATATAAAATAATATATGTGTATATACATTATTAAACATGTATATATTATGAAAAATTAGAGAATCGGTGATATTTTCGACCAAAAAAGTATCATTACTCTGTATATATTTGAACAGAGACACAATCAAACATCATGAGTAGGTGACCATGGGACGGATCGGGACGGGTCATGTTTGGTCTCTACCCGTCCCTAAATATTGACTGAGTCTAATTTTTGAACCTGAACCCGTCCCTAGACCCGATGAGACCCGGTCATTTTCAGGCTCGATCATGATCGGACTATACCAAGTGAGCGGGTAGAGTCAAATCCTACTCACCTCTAATTCTACATGCTAGCATATGAGTCTTCAATGGTGCCACATGTGTCCAAATTAAAAAAAAGCAACCTTCTTTGATATGTACCACTACCACCTTGTTTTCAAAATGACGTTATAAATTGATTAAGACTAATTAGCCTCACTAACTAATTAAGTGTTTGATTGTGATACATTAGAGTTTATAGTTTATGTTTGTTTTTTTTTTAAAAATAAACTGAAAATATAAACTATGTTTGACAACCAAATGAAGATTATAAACTCAGTTTTTTTTTTCTGAAAAAATAAACCAAAAGTATAAGTTCCAAAATCATAGGTTGGTTTATTTTTTTTAATTTATTTTTTCCAAAAATTTTTATTTCCCATTTTATCTCATCTTAACTTTATCTATCTTCTCATTTTTATTCTTCCACCAACCACTATAACTCTTCTCATCATCACTATCAAACTTCATAACTCTCATTTTCCCATCTCTCTATCATCACCCAACCACGTAATTCCCCATAACAATTTCATTTATCTATACACAAACAAAGAATTATCAATTATGTATAAAACTTTGTTATATAATATTAAAATTTTGTGAATTATGTATAAACTCATTAAACCCTAAAACTTTTGTATAAAACATAACATTTATGTATTATTTATTTTGTAAATTATGTAATTTAAGTTTAGTAACTTCCATTTATTTATGTGGTATATTGTTTTTAATATTGATATTGGTTTTTATATTGTATTTTATTTTAATATTTTTTTAGCCTTTGTTATTATGCAATATTAAAAATTATGATGTTATTTATTTATCTTGATCTTATGTTGTTTTTTAAATATTAATATTAGTTTTTATATTGTATTTTGTTTTAATATATTTTTTTAGCCTTTGTTATGCAATATTACAAAATTAAAGTAAAAATATATGATGATAAATATTAAAAAATGTATATTTAAAAAATAGTGTAAAAAACAACCAAAATAATCATAACATAGACAAATAACCTCATACTCTTTTATATAATTTACTACGTAAAAAGCAATCTTTCTACCTTACTCAAATAAAACATATTAGTTTATATTCAATTTTCAGCTAAAGTATTCAAACATAAATAGATTATAATCTTAATAGTTTCTAATCTATCAGTTTATAATCTCATAGTTTATAAAATGAAACTAAAAACTTAATTCATCTCAAACGTACGCTAATTCTAAGTTTCTTCCGGCCAAAAGATCTTTAAATTCCATTTAGAGTAACCCTATGTCCATTCATCTAGCATTTATAAGGAATGCTAAAGCTAACTACTAATAACCTAAATATATCAAAATAAGAATAAAATTAATTTCCATATTCTTTATTTGTTTGAACGTATCAAATAAAGTACTTTGAATAGTGACAATTAAAATCATAAACTACCGGAAAGCGTCACAAGTAGTTGAATCTCACTACTTAGTTTATTTATTTAATTTTTTGAAATAAAGTACTTTTATTAACTACTTAGTTTATTTTATTTAATTTTTTTGAATTTTAGTTTAATATTTGATTGTGATAAACTTTCAAATAGGGCTTGATTTCCACTAGGCCCAATATCATATAATTTAATGAACATAGAATGCTCCTACCAGGATTCCTCGGAAGTCAAAGCCATATAATGAATTTTGGGAGAGCTAATTTGGTTTGGAACATGTGGTGCACGCCCTGTGTATAGTTTAGGGGATAATAGGTTGGATTAGATCAGATTTGAAGGGGGTTAAGTACCTAAATCAAACAAAATAGATGGATTAGAATATGTTAGAATTTCATTGCATTGAGTAGTAAAAACCGAAACTAAATAACCCATATAATAAAAAAAAAGAAGATAATATAGGTAAGTTAGATCCACAAGCTAAGTAACCTAACCTGCAGAAATTGTCACCTTTGAGCTTCACCATAATGCCATAAGTCAAGCTAACAGTGCAATCAAAAGGTCACCATCAAATGCCATAAGTTAGGAATTGAACTTGGATGCAGTTGAATAGAATTGTGTAGTCAACATTTCTGTGAGTCCAGCAACTTGTTAAGAAGCTGTCTTCCAACCAATCAAAGCTGTCGCATTAAATGAATATATTTGAAGATCAAGGTTTGACCAACAAGTTGAGAAGCTCATGGATGACTTGAATAAATCCTACACGTTCCAACTATGAAAGCCTCAACCTTCTACACGTTCCAACTATGAAAGCCTCAACCTTCTACACGTTCCAACTATGAAAGCCTCAACCTTCTCTTTCCTTGTAAAAGTCAACGCTAATTAATTACATCCACTTTGGTAAGTATTCCTCACAATTTTTCATTTTGACTCTCACTGGTGGGCCTTATTTTTAATATCCACAAGCAGCCACACCATAACTTACCTGATATACATATATATATATTGGTCCTATATATACATATTTTAAAAATGGATATTTAAAAGAAATAAAAGACAGAATAATATCCTATTGTAATTAATGTTGTAGAAACAATTTATAGAATATTGTCATTATGGTTGAGAATGAGTCCGTTTTGGCAGGCCAACAAACACGCATTATCCCTTATTAATATAGCATAGGAGCACACACGATGAAGATAGAATAAGTATGGACCATTGCTATTAATATAGTTTATCTAAACATTAATACTACTTTTCCAATCATAAATCTATACATCTCCATTTCCCAGCCACTTGTGTCCCTCCCTGAGTCCACAACATTGAATACAATTGTGTGAGAGTATGGGACAACCAATGAAGAACATGACATCTTCATCATTCCGCCTTCGAAGCCCAAGTCTCAATTCACTACGTCTCAGGCGAATCTTCGACATGTTTGACAAGAATGGAGATTCCATGATAACCATTAAAGAAATAAGTCAGGCCTTGAACCTCTTAGGCCTTCATACTGACCTCACAGAGCTAGAGTCTATCACACGTTCCTTCATTAAGCCAGGCAACTATTACTTTATATCATATTATTATATCCAACTTTAACCATTTTTTTGTTTTAGTCCTTATATATATATATATATATATATATATATATATATATCCATTTTTGGTACACATATATAAATCTTTTATTGATATTGTGGCAGGTAACGAAGGTCTAACTTATGAAGATTTTGTAGCACTTCATGAGTCTTTAGGGGATACATACTTTGGATTTGGAGACATGGAGGAGAATGAGGAACAAGAAGAGTCAGACCTGCGTGAAGCGTTCAAAGTATTTGATGAAAATGGTGATGGTTATATATCTGCAAAGGAATTGCAAGCAGTATTAGGAAAGCTTGGACTCAACGAAGGGAATGAGATTGATAGAGTTAATAAGATGATTGTATCTTTTGACACCAACCATGATGGTCGTGTTGATTTCAGTGAATTTAAGAACATGATGCGCACAACTCTCGTAACCACTTGATTTTCCCATTCTATCTTCTTGAAATCCTAATTTTGTACTATTATGTATTTTCGTTTCTTCTCACATAGTCTCTCCTTTTTTACTACCTTTTCTTATTATAATTAAGATCAGTGTAATATTTGCTTTTTAGTTTGTTTGTTTGTTTGTTTCTCCAGTTACCTTTTTGTATGCGTGCTCAATGCTGCTCTTTACTGGTTTTCTTAATTCGTCCCACCAACCATGCTTTTTATATGCTTTCTTCTTATGATATTGTAAAGCTAGAAATGCATTTGAAGGAACTCAAAATATTTCTACTCTCATAAATCATTTTCATAAATGTGTTAGTCAAAGGGAAAAGAATCATCTCCCCCACTAGAAAAGTTATTGTTTTTACAGATTAAAAAGTAAAATAAATATTATATTGTTATACTTAATGAGATACAAATATTATATTTTCAATTTTTATGTTATATTTGATATACTTGTCTCTCCAATACTAAGATCTTAACTCCACAAAATATCACATGACCTTTTAAGTGTTATAATAAGTTCTAAGTTAAATCAAAATGTAGACCATATACAAAAACCTCATAAGAGTATTATTTTGGGAACCATATTTGAAAATGGAAATTGGGAAATCGGATGGAGAATGAGAATGTAAGCATACATCATTATATTAGGAAGATTGACAATGTAAGTATGCATCATCACATCGTTTTGATGAAGACAATAATAAGACAAGGATTGTAGACGAGTTTGAAGTCACAAGCAACTCAACAAACAATAAGGCTATAGTACAAGATTAATCAAGTAGACTTAGGCTAAGTTTTTATATTTCTAGAGTACTCTTAAGATGATTGATCGGGTAGAGTCTGAGCTAGGTAAATCTCGAATGAAAGTCTCACAAAGACTAAAATTGAACCAATCTAAAATGAGACTTGTATACATTCATACATGATTGACATATTGTAACATGATTTTAGTGCATTAAACTGAGTTTATCACTTATACCTTAAAAATCATGAATCATGCATATACACATCATGTAAAAGGTTCATCATCCATCAAAGAAAATGTTTTTCAACACAGTCAATCGATTACAACTTGTGTTAATCGATTAAATAAACATGAAAATCTGTTAATTGATTAAGTATGAGATTAATCGATTAATTGGAGTAATAGTAGTTGAAATCTTTGATTAATTAGGATAATTAATCGATTAAGCTGCACGTTAATCAATTAAGTCCAACAAAAATTTGTTTTGTATAAAACTTGTTTTTCTCATGTGTTTATAAGAAGAGACATGAGATTGCATATAGACTCATATATATCTCAGATCTTAATTTTCATATCTTTGAGTGAATTTCCTGTTGTGAGAAAAATGATAAGATTTTTTTTATTCATAAGGAGGGAGATGATATATAGTTTTAAGAATTATCCGTTGTACATAATTTTCATATCTTTATTGAAAACCTAGCTTAATCACACAAAATATTTTTTGAGTCTTTGTGATATTTTTGGGACAGTGTTAGGGTTGTTATCGTTGTATATTCGCACATTGAGGTGAAAAATAACTTGAAGAATTTTGGAGACGATTTTGGGGAAATTTTGTAGGTGTGTTTAGTATCACCTCGGTTGAGAATTGCATTAGGAAATCCTAGTTGCGGTTAGGCTATTATCATCACATATACAACAATCTAGGTTGGGAGTGATAAGTGACAGAGGCTAGACCGCTAGAAGTGGTGTTGAGTATCTATTAGAAGGGTAGAAGGTCAAACCATCTTAAGGTCGTCTTTAGGGTCAAAAAGGGAATCTTGTATTGATTTGAAAGCGTGTTTATAGAACATTTGAATTTCAAATACTGAAGAAAAATCTCTCACGTCAAACCATCTTACACTTGGAGAATTTATGTGGCACAAACACTTCCTCTATTAATTAAAGTTTTTCAAAGTTTATTCTATGAAGCTTATTTGTGATTGTCGCCCCGATTTTCGGTTACATCAATTATTTGTGGAGACGCCACTATACTTTTGTGGTTAAAATGTATAAAACTTTTTCTATGCCCAATTTAGGATAAAAGATTCTTTTGAATAAATTTTTTGAGTTCGAGAGTCGATTACGGATCAGGAAATGAAATAGTTATGAATGATAATGGGGGGTCGGGTTTGGGTTTGCTCTTAACCAACCTCGAACCCGAACCCGAATTGAGCGGAGATTAAATTAATAATACTAAACCCGAAAAGATATACAATAGCAACAACTATTAATTTGTAAAAAAGAATAAAAACTAAACGACAAGGTGTCATTTCTATCGATAAAAGTTGTAGTTTTACTATTTCAAGACCCTTTTGTTTCAAAAGTGCTCTCTCATTGTGACAATGGGAAGAGCCACAAGGTGGTTGAAGAACTTATTTGGCACAAAAAAGACAAAGAATAGCAATACAAAGAAAACTCAAATTCTAAAATTTTATGTCACAATACAGCAACTATACCAATTATCACCCAACCTTTTTCCAGCTGAAGCAGAATTTTATGTCATTGAACTTACCCTTCTTCTTTCTTTCTAATTGTGAAGATTTAGATTAGGATTTAGGTAAAATACAATGAAGTCTATGTCTGTAACAAGTATCAAAACTAGTCTAGGATTTAGGGAAAATATTAATTTATTTAATATCAGGTAAAACCTGAACCCATTAACAACGGGTTTAACCCATTAAATTTGGGTTGGGTTCGAGCGGGTACACACGGATTCGATTTTCATTGTCATTCCTAGAAATAGCACATTATAAAATAGTACTCTCACTAATTTCATGGATTAAAAATACATTTGATTTATTTTATTAAAAATTAAAAGAAACATATTTTTTTTTTGTGTTTGACAAGTAAGATCTTACTCCTACGTATCCATATGAGAAATACGAAATCAAGACTACATAGTTCTTTGTTTAAAGAAGTTTACTTTGATTTGTTTGGTTCAAAAATATATGTGGTCAATTAAAATTTATCTAATTCAAGAAGGGTGAAACAACAAAAATTAATGTTTGCATCGTATCTCATCCCATCTCAAAGAGGTATTTAAAAAATAATTAAGGTTGTCCACTTCAAGAACGGTGAAGTAGTAAAAACTAATGTTTGCACCGCATCCCATCAGAGACAATTATTTTGTAAAATATAATTAAAATTTATCCACTTTAGGAATTGTGAAATAGTATAAACTAATGTCACCACTACATCCCATTACAAAGAGACATTTTAAAAATAATAAGTAGTGCAATTTTCATTTTGATTATAATAAATAGGAGATATAATATATAAAGAAAATATTAAATTCAATACCTAAAAAACAAAATAAAAATATAAAAAGAGAAAGTAAGATGAAAAGAAAGTGCATATATGCATCTCACATCATAAATGATAAGAGGACTAGAGGAGCAACACAAATTTCATTTTTAATCTTTATTTAATTAAAATCAAAGACGGAATCACATTTGTTTTTATATAAAAATGAAATCTTTTCATTGTAAGGATAATAAGTGTGTATTTAGTCACTTAAAATATTTCTTATTTTTATTAAAAAGAAGATGAAAAGGGGAAAAATGTAATTTGTTATCCTTAAAATAATAAAAATTATTTGTGTATTTTAAAATAATAAAATAAAAATTGCACTACTTATTATTTTTAAAATATCTCTTCCAAATGAGATATGGTGAGCATTAGTTTCTTTTGCTTTATCATTTTTAAAGGGGATAAATTTTAGTTATTTTTATAAAAATATCTCTTTGAGATGGAATACGGTACAGACATTAGTTTGTGTTACTTCATAGTTTGTGAAGTGAATAGTTATTTTAAATACCTCTTGGAGATGGGATGCGGTGTAGACATTAATTTCTTTTGTTTCACCATTATTTAAGTGAATAAATTTTAATTGACCAAATATATTTTTGAATTAAACAAATAAAACTAAACTACTTTAAATGAAGAAATATGTAGTTGTGATTCCCTATTGCACATATTAATGCGTAGGAACAAGATCTTATCATCTTAGACAAAAAAAACTTTAACAATTTTTTAATAAAATAAATCAAGGGCATATTTAATCCATACAATTTGTGAGAGTGTTTTTTGTAATTGACAAACAGTGTGCGAATACATTCATCGATCCGCAATTGTCTCTCGAACTCAAAACTCTTATTCAAAAGACCTTTTTATCTGAATTTGGAAATAAAAAGAGTTTTCAATGTTTTAACTGCAAAAAACGTAATGACAACTCCAAATAGTTCGGGTAACCAAAAATCAAGGTGCGACACAAATAATTAAGCAATTTTGTACATTGCTTCTAATCCAATTTTTCATAAAGAAACAAAACACACAGAAATTGATTATCATTATGTTTGTCAAGAAGTCATTATGGGAGACATCAATACATCATTTCTGACTTAAGGGATCAATTAAAAAATATCTTCATCAGGTTTCTTTGAGGTCCTAGAATATCATATATGTGTGAAAAGGTGAATACATTCCACATTTATTACGCTTCTCTTATAGATTATGATATATTTTGTTATTGATTAGGATATGAGTAATGATTGATTCTTTTCCATAAAGTGAAGGGTTTTATGTTTGTATCGAGTCTGGCTCCTCTCCATTACTGGAGAAGCCAGTGTCTTCTGCGATTGCGACATGTGGCAAGGAAATAAATCAACGGTTATGATTTTAAATAAAAAATGAATAAATTTTTTAATTAAAAAAATCCTAAAATATTTCTAAATCCCTAAACCTCTTCCTCAATATCCTCATTTCTCTTCTTTGTTTTTTCAATGTAAAACTCATCTTCTCAATGGAAAATATTTTCTTATTTCTCTTCTTTTCTACAAATCTTTTAAAGTCACATCTTAAACACCCACCATGTAAGTCTATCTTCGTCTCTTCGTCAATTTTTTAATTAAAAAAATTCTCAGGGGAAATATTTTGTTTTAACACTGGTTGAGTTTATAATCAATGACCTTCTTCTCCGGCATTTTCATTGTAGTTAAAGTTAGCGGAGGTTTTCTCTATCACCATTCTTGCATGGTGGGAGAAGAGGGATTTTAATAGGAAGAAGAAAAATGAGAAAATATTTTTCATTGAGAAGAGGGGTTTTACATTGAAAAAGCAGAGAAGAGAAATGAGGATATTGAGGAAGAGGTTTAGAGATTTAGAAATTTTTTAGGATTTTTTTTAATTAAAAAATTTATTCATTTTTTATTTAAAATCATAACCGTTGATTTATTTCTTTACCACGTGTCGCAATCGCAGAAGGCACTGCCAGACTCGTTTGTATCCATGTATTGTAAATATAGAAGTTGATTATACAGGATATGATTATCTAATTATATCTTTGACTCTTTTCCAAAAAGTCTAAGGGTTTATGTTTGTATCCATGTATGTTAAATACAAAGTGATCGCACCAAAAAAAAGAAGTTGATTGTGCCCAAAAAAGAATACATAAGTCGAATAGACAACTATTCGAGCCACATAGATAGGGGGTGGAAATAGGTCAGACATTGTCTCAAATAGTCCAAACATATATATAGCACATAGGAGCTTGGGTCTGGCCTATTAGTCTGTTTAAAAAAAAATTAAAGTCTAGGTCTGACATGTTTAAAAGTCTGGTCTTGCCTGTTAACCTATTTAAAGGTCTGCAAAGGTAAAAAAAAAAATATGTACAAACTACAAAATTTATTATAATTATAGCAATTACTGATAATTTTTTACATTGTTATCACAATTATTTCCATCATCTTCCAATGTTAGCTAATGTATTCGAAGAATTTGTGGTGTCTTTGAGGTTAGAATATACAAAATAATGTCCTTTAATATCATAGTAAAATATGATATTGTTCTAATATTTAACCTGAGTCGGATTATGTACTTAAGCTCAAGTACATAATTTACGAGTAATGATCCTCTCCATTAATGGAGAGGCAAGTACCACAAAATACAAATGAAAGATAACATGAGAAGACATTTTTATCCTTTTGTATATAATGGAATATCAATTTTGCCATTGAAAATACAAAAGAAATATGGTATTTGTCTCTCCATTAATGGAGAGGATTCTTATTCATAATTTACTTATTCAATTATTAAATAGTTTAATATCTAAATCCTAGTGGATTTACATAATTTTTTTTATTTAGTTTTTTGAACATTTTATAAAAATAATTTATAAATATATAATAACATTATATAGACCGACCTGTTAGACTTAATAAGCTTTTTAAAAGGCACGAGTCTGACCTATTTTGGTTAAATAAGCTTTTGGATAAGCCTAAGTCTAACATATTTACTAAAAATGTCTGACCTGACTTGTTATATGTCAGGTAATAGACATCTGATAGGCTGCCCACCTTACACACAGATATATTCTCCATCCCTTTCAAGTTTCAAGTGTTCTAAAGTTAACGATTATGAGTTGGCTTATGTTAAGCACAATAGTTGTATATTATGGGATCCATTTAAATACAATTTGATAGTTAAAAAATAAAATGAAAAATAATGTAGTTGGCGGAATTTGCCTTTCTTATCATAAAATTATTAACATATGGCTTAAGACACACTAGAAAAACCTATAAACGAGATTGACATTTAGTTGAAATAATTTATTATTTCCTTATTTCAATGTAGGTAACGTTTGATGGCAGTAATATTACTATTTACCTAATAGTTATCAAGTTTATAATTTGTGAAAATATACTATACAACACTTTTTTGCTAAAATATGCAATTAATTATTAACCATTAATGCTCAAATTATATCTTTCATCTTTTTTATATATATTTTTTATGTTAAATCATATGTATTTTATTTTTCTATAATTTTATTTAGAGAAATATTAACTTTTTTGAATCTTGAGATACAACAAAGGATTTTGACGAAGAGGATTGGTTAATATGAACGCAAGTCATCTTGATATCGTTGCATACTCTGATGGAGATTGGGATGTATATTTGAATGATAGGAAATCAAATTGAGGTTATTATGTTCTCAATGGAGACAATCTTATCTCTTGGAAGTGTGAGAAGTGACATGTTATTGCTAAGTGAAGTGCAAAGACAAAATATAGAGTAATACCATAATAGTCATATTGTATGAGAACTTTGACTCAATCATTTTCTCTCGGAGTTAAACATATAAAGCTTATTTTTTTATAACCATGCACCTTTTCACATTAAATCTAATACATTCTTTCATGAAATGGTAAAACAAGTTGAAAATAAATGTCATTATGTCCATCAAAAAGTTGTTGAGGGAAAGATATGTAGATTAACATATATCTTCACTCATTCTCTTCCAAGTCCTAGAGTATCATATATATATATATATATATATATATATATATATATATATATATATATATATATATATATATATATATGTATGTTATATATATATATATATGTATGTTATACCTGACAATCTGGATGTATTCGATATATATATATAGATAATGTTGAGATTTATTAAAATTGATGTTATCATTATCTGATTTTGTTATTGATTGACATATATTTTGTTGTTGATTAAGATATGATTATGTATTTATCTATTTGGTTCTTTTCCCTAAAGTCATTTAAATATTTTGAGTGTTCTAAAGTTAACAATTATGAATGTGACTTATGGTAAGCACTATATTTTGTATAATTTGATAGTTCATAAATAGAATGAAAAATATTGTAGTTTGTGTAATTTACTTTACTTGTAATAAAATTATTAATATATGGCTTAAGACAAACACCATAAAAACGAGTAAATGAGATTGAAAATTAAATAACATAATTTATTATTTCCTTATTTAATCCTTAGGTAATGTTTAATGGTGCCGATATTACTAAGTTTATCTAATAACTACCAAGTTTATAATTTTGTTTGGTTTTATTCGTACCAAGTTGATAATTTGTTAAAATATACTAAAAAAAATTGTGATATAATATGAAATTAATTATTAAACATTAATGCTCAAATTACATCTCTCTTCCTTTTATATAATTTTCTATTTTAAATCATATATATTTCATTATTTCATTTCTATATAATTTTAAAATATACTATAAAAACATTTATGATATAATATGCAATTAACTATTTAACATAAATTATATCTCTCTACAATTTATTTTTAAAATCATATATATTTTAAATCATTATATCTCTACACTCCCCCATTTCTTATTTAAGAAATTATGCTAATCTCTCTTAGTTTTTAGTTAGTGTTATGCATGTATGTAATTAAGAATAGTGTGTGTAAGTTTAGAAAATGGATGAGAGGTTTGTGTAATTTTAATAAACTCATAGAATATAATTTACTATTTTATTTATATAACTTTGTGGAGATATATTAAAGGTTACCTAGAAGGGGATTGGTTGACATGAGTGATATTAATATCCTTGCATACTATATGCAGATTGGGCAATATATTTGAATAATAGAAAATCAATTTTAGGCTATTGTGTCCTCATTTAAGAGAATCTTATCACATGGAAGACTAAGAAATAGAATATTGTTCCAGATCAAGTATAAAGACAAAATAGAAATCAATAGTTTAAATATAAACTATAAAAAGATTATGGAATAATATGAAATTAATTAAACATTACAGCTCAAATTACATTTTTAGATTTTTTATATAATTTTGTATTTTAAATCATATATATCTTATTATTCTTTTTCTATATAATTTTGATTTACAAAAGTATTAATTGGTTTTTTTGGGTAACTAAGAAACTTTGAGGTGTGTAACTTTATATCATCTTATTAAATCCTCATACTAATTTTCATACCCACAAAAAAATGACATATGTCATAAAATAATATTTTATTTATTAGTAATTGATTTACAAGTGACATATTTTTTGTGAGTAGAAAAGTTAGTAGAAATATTTAATATGAGAATATAATATAAAGATATATGATTTTGTGAACGAAAACTTGTTTGGGAAGTAATTGATTGACTAGCAAAAAGGGGAATGAATATCACATTAATATAATGACACGTGAGTTAAAGGGTGTGCGTAAAACAGAATAAAATAGTGTGGTGATGTGATGGGCCTGAAGTGGTAAGGGATGGTGAGAAATGAGACTCATTTGCAGTAAATTATATTTACATCCTAATTTTTAGTGAAATTACATTAATTATTCCTTCATCTTTTATCCATACAATAAACCTTGATTTTGTACATACATTACAATGATTATCTTTGCATATGAAATAAGTATGATTTTTTACATAAAAATGATGATAAGAGTAATGAAGTTAAACAAAATATGATATATTGTATAGAGAAATCAAAATAGTATAAGAGCCAATATATTTTAATTATTTTTTGTTCATTATAAAATGCATAAATAATTATAAGGATATATTAGTTAAGTCACTCTTATATAATATTATATCGAACAAAAAATAATGAAAATGTGTTGACTCATACTATTTAGACTTGTTTTCAATGATATATCATATTATGTTTAATTTCAATACATTTATCATCTTTTTTAGGTAAAAACACACTTATTTTACATGTAGGGATAATCTATGTAATGAATGTGTAAAAATGATATATTTTTTATAGACTTAGAAAATGGAAAGATTATATGTATAATTTTATTAAAATTGTAATTAACTTCATATTTCTTTAAATGAAAGTAGACTTTTATCTTTTATAATAGAAAGAAAAAAGTTAAAAGAAAGAGTGAATTAGATTTTTCATTTAATTTTGAAACTAGGGGGTGGTTTTGAAAAGAAGAAGGGATAGAGAAGAATCATTACATTGTCTTCTTCTTCTTCTTCTTCTTCTTCTTCTTCTTCTTCTTCTTCTTCTTCTTCTTCTTCTTCTTCTTCTTCTTCTTGGTATTGAATTGATCAATCAATCAAACAATGGCGGCAAGGGTGGTGATGAGGTTATTAGCATCAACAAATGAAGTAGTAGGAAGAGGAGGAGAATCAGTATTAGGTTCGATAAAGATAGCAGTATTACCAATTGCAAAAGTCTTTACCGTCTGTTTCTTGGGATTCCTAATGGCTTCCAAGTATGTTAACATCTTACCTTCTCGTGGTAGGAAACTCTTGAATGGGGTATGCATTTCTCATTATTCTCATAATTCTATCTCTCTATTCAATTATCCAATTCAACTGAATGAAATGAATCATTGATTGTGTGTACTGGTGCAGCTGGTGTTTTCACTCTTGTTACCATGCTTGATTTTCTCACAACTTGGACAAGCTGTTACCTTGCAAAAGATGCTTCACTGGTCACTCACTCACTTCCTAACTCTTCACAATTCTTATTATTCTAAATAACTGATTTTGTTCAAAATCACTTTATTGCAGGTGGTTTATTCCCGTGAATGTTGTTCTGAGTTCAATAACAGGTTCACTCATTGGATTACTTGTTGCACTCATCATCCGCCCTCCATACCCTTTCTTCAACTTCACAATAGTACATGTTGGAATTGGTAACCCTCGCAACTCTTAAACCACAACTGTTTTACTTGTTCTACCAACACCACCATGTGCTTCCCAACTTCTTTCCTCTATTTTTTCCCCACTATATTAGAGCCCTTCCATCTCATGTCATGTGCCTAAATCATGCGGACATTTTCATCTTAAAATTCCAAAACAAGAACAATATTATTTAATGGTTATATATGATGAGCTTCACTGCAGAATTAATAAAAACAAGACCAATTAGGTTGATTATGTTCTATGTGTTGCTTTTCCTTCATTCGTACATTGAAAATTCTCCTATACAGGTAATATTGGGAACGTGCCGCTTGTCCTGATTGCTGCTTTATGTCGAGACCCATCAAATCCTTTTGGAGACTATGATACATGTAGCACAAATGGAACTGCCTATATATCATTTGGCCAGTGGGTAGGTTCTACATATCTTCTTCTTCACGTAGTTCTTGATATTTTGGTATCTTGTGGCGACTTCACTTATAATTCATTTACCTTTTTTTAGGTTGGTGCTATCATCCTATACACGTATGTATTTAATATGTTGGCGCCTCCTCCAGAAGGCACATTTTACATTGATGATGAAAGCCTTGATTCCTTAAAGAGCACTCCAAATAGTAATGCTGGCTCACCTGAACAAGTTCCATTGCTTCCTCAAACTGATGGGATAACTACAACAGATCCAAATGCTTCAAAGAAATGGAAGGTGAGAATGACTTTATACACACATGTTAATTTTTTTTTTCTTTTTTAAAGTTGCACTTGGGTTGAGTAGATGCCACTTGATTACTTTTCCATGAAATCATAGAGATCCTTGTTAATGAATCTGTTTTTTCATGATTATGTCCGAAATTTAAGTGGATGTGTATTTTAATATGAACTTTCCTTCGATACACTTCAAGTCTAATTCACAAATCTTACTCCTTTTGGTCTCAAAATTGTTGTTGATGGCTTAGTTTTTATATTATGCACTATATTTCTGGTGATTGCTTGTTTCAGTTATCTCATTTGTATTTCAATTCTTCCATGGATTAATGTTTAGACATGGTTGTTGGTGCAGATGAAGGATTTCTTAGCATTACTTTATGAGAAATTGAAGCTCCAGCAAATTATTCAACCCCCTATCGTTGCATCAGTAAGATTCTCCTCATTGAACCTATGATTAGTATTCAGATTTTCTAGTTTTATATGATGGATTTTCCTCATTTGTCCGTCTGTCTGTTGGACATTACATCTTTCTTGCGCTGATATGGTAATCCACTTTATGCACGATATGTTTTCTGCAATTGGCTTACCTACTTTCATAATTGTCAGAGCAAATACCTTACATATAAGTTTGTTCAAGTAGATGTTATTTTCTTTTTGGATTAGTTTACAGTTATTTAAGTATGCCAATGATGTGTTAATATATGAACAAACTTGATTTTAATAGAGGTATTGCACACATTTTGCAGATTCTAGCCATGGGACTTGGTGCAGTCCCGTTTCTCAAGCGACTGATTTTTACAGCTAATGCTCCGTTGTTTTTCTTCACCGACAGCTGCATGATTCTCGGGTATGCCTGTTTAATTTTTAATTAAGTTGATGCTTTTATGCTCATAACCTCATATAGTTGTGCTACTAAATTTAGTTTTTCTTTTTTAAGTATTCAACTATTCATCGTCTTTTGAACATCATACCAACTTCGGGCGTGGTCAATATATAATTATTATTTTAAACGGACAATAAAGTAATGTCATGTTTGTATTTTATGACACCTTAATAGTACAAGTTCTAAGTTAAAAGTCTAGATGTTTTTGGCATGACTCGTAGTTTCACCCAACTTTTCTTTTTCAATTGAAACATCAAATTTTGGTCTACAACCATATAAAGTATGAGCCTTTCAAGGTCAATGTTTTCTTTCTGCCCCTTTATAGTATAGACTATAGAGCATGATATCTTATCCCTCTCACTCTTATTCTTCCTCTTTTGTATCAAATAAATATATTGTTTAATAAAACACTTATTTTCAGGAAAACATTTCAATTTGGTTATAAGGCAATCCTAAATAGATAAACTCCAAAAATATGTGTTATAGAACTAAGTCATAGTAACTTAGTTTTCGAATACTTTTTCAATTAGAGTAGAACATTTCAATATTGATTATAAGGCAATCTATAAACAGAAAAACTTCAAAAATGTGTTATAGAACCAAGTCATGGTATCTTAGTTTTATAATACTTTTTCAATTAGAGTAGATTTCCAATGAGGAATACTTAAGAAGCTATTATTGGTGATACTATCTAATAGTTCCTTTGGTGATCAGGGATGCTATGATTCCTTGCATTCTGTTGGCATTGGGAGGCAACCTTGTTGATGGTAAATTTATGTCGCAATGACCTCAGTATATTTAATCAACATTTCAGAGTCCTGTGATCTTTTGACTGAGGCATTTAAATGAATCATGGTCGGGTTTTCTTTTTTGGTTGCAGGACCTGGAAGTTCAAAACTTGGTCTTCGGACAACTGCTGCAATTATCTTTGCGCGGTTAGTTTTAGTGCCACCTGTTGGAGTTGGCATTGTCATGTTGGCTGACAAGCTTGGTTTTCTGCCCCCTGGTGATATGATGTTTAGATTTGTCCTGCTCCTTCAGCATTCAATGCCAACATCCATCCTTTCAGGTATATTTCCCACATCTGCATAGTCCTCATTGAATTGAATTGGAAGTGTTTTGATAAAATTAGCTGAGTTGATAAGTGTAAATAAATGACTTAAAAGCTCATAGCTTATATAAGTCATATGCTACTTCTATGGACTTATCAAATCAGGGATTATAAGCTATGGTTTTTTTTTGTAAAGTCCTCCTTAACCAAACAAGGTTTATTTTTTGTGAAATACACTCATTGACTAGCTTTTAAGACCCTCAAGGGTTTTGCCAAACACACACTTAGGATCTGTTTGTGAGTTCGTTTTTAGGGTAATGAAGGGAAAGGCTTGGGAACCATAGAATAAATACACTTGTGAGATGACTCTCAAGCCTTCCTTTCACCTTCCCCTCCCTCCAAAAACAATCTCACAACAGGCCCATACTCTGAAGTTGCTCAAGGATGTTTCTTATTGGTAAGAAGAAATAACAATTGTTAATGTATAAGGGCAACTCAGTGCACGAGGCTCCCACCTAGTAAGGTTTGAGGAGGGTAGATATACGCAACTTACCCTTATGCGCTGAGACTCACCCTCTAACAATTTTTCATAAATAAAATCATTTTAAGCTGGACATGCCTTATTTTGGGAGTTAGTTTTTATGCATAAATGTTTAACTTGTTTATAGGTGCTGTTGCTAATTTAAGAGGTTGTGGAAGGGAGTCGGCGGCCATACTGTTCTGGGTTCATATATTTGCTATAATCTCAATGGCTGGATGGATTATTCTATTTCTAAACATCCTCTTCTGAGACTTCAGAGAGCTGCAATAGTTTGCCAATAGTTTTCACCCTAGTCCCATTAATTTGTCCATTTGAAGTTACATTAGTGGAGAAATACCAAAATATTTAGTGGGGGTATAGATATATGGTGTCTACCATATAAGTTCTGAATAGCTGAGAAATAATTTCCCTGTTGAAATGCCAATGGTACAAGATTATATTTAGCTTGATTTTCAATAATGTGGCATGCCAAGACTGCAATTGCAACTTTCTTTTTTATTCCCTTGTTTACTATTTCAACTCATTATTAGGGTGTGAAGGACCAAGAATTCTCTCTAAATACCTTGCTTGAAAGGGTCCATATCCTTGCACACAATTTCATTTTCTTAATTTTAGTCCCACTCTTTTTTTAAAATAAAAATACAGATAATGTTTGCCATTACAAGAAAAAAGTAAGTTGCTACTCATTATTAGAACTAAACCAGACTTGTTTTTGTCATGGCCAATTATTGGTATAGTCACTGCAATCATCCAATCTAAGGGCTGATAGTGTATGATTCATGTGTTCGTTTAATTTTTAAACTTCAAAAATATAATTTTGAAAGGTTGAGATTTTTAAACTCGGATTTTTTCCATATTAAGTCAAAATTTCCATCCTGGGACAACAAATGATCCCTCAAACAAACTACCAAAGTAGCCAAAACACAAAATGAAATTTTCTCTATGATCTCCTCAATTTCACAGTACCCAGCCAAAGGATCATTAAGCTGAACATGACAAGAGTTGTGTGTGTCCCAAGGAAAACAAGCATAACAAACTCCAAGTACTGCCTGCAAAATGTTTAGATTCCGTCACTTTTTTAAATAAGTTTGAAACAATTATGTATTCTAATTGAAAACTTGGAATAACTTATACAATAATTAACAACCTGTTTAGTTAAGGCTTTTTCCACCCAAAAAATGATTGCAAAGGAATTTGGTCTAACATGGATCATTGAATATTCAGACACAGGCTCCTTGAAGCACAAACCAGAAAAAAGGGGAAATCATGTTACAAGTTATGGCAAACATATGTCTAGACATGATTTGAATGAGAACACAATGCACAGCAATGAGTCCAAACATTTGGTATTATTATTAATGAACAATGCAAGACTAAGGCTGGTTTGTGGAGTGGAGGTGTACTGACTCACAAAGCCTAATCAATTATTGATGACAATAAATCACAACCACATAAAACTAGAAGAAGTGTAAAAACAAACAAGTAGAACCATCACCAAATGACTTGAGATCTGCATGTTTTACCAGATAATGAGGAGCCAGCCAACACAAAGATATAAAAAGGTTAAAGTATTCTATGTCACACTCATTCTCAACTTGGTTAGTATGGTTGTGATTGTGTTGTTGTTGAATAGGGATAAGGATAGGGACAGGGATAGGGATAGGGTTGTGAGGGAGAATGTGGGAATATTGGAACAAGGCAGATAAAGGAGAGAGAAGAATGTTGGAAGGAGATAAGGAATCACATCCACATCAATCCTACTACTAACCTAACCTATCAATTTCACTATCTATACCTATCAAATTAGGAAAATTTACTGGCATGGTATAGTTTGACTACACTATGCCAGCTTTAGTGTAGTGAAAAAATTAATTACGCAAGTAGTGTAACTTTTTGAATGTCGTGGATGGAGACCACGACATAGGTGTCGCATTCCACGTATGCGAGATTCATGTGAAGTAAGTCGCATTTGAGGAATGCGAGATTGGTGTCGCATTTTTGGAATGCGAGATTGGTGTCACATTGTTAAAATGCGACACCCGTTATAGTAGCGTGTTAGAATAAGAAATTGCTTTTGATATCTTACTTGTAGTTTTTATTTTATTTTTGTGTTTTATGTTTTGTTTTATTTGTATTGAATATTTGTAATAGAAAACTAAATAATAATAGTTGATAATCCAAGTTAAAATTTTACTTAAAATGCAAATTGAGTACATATTCATAATAGAAAACGGAATAAAAAACATAAGAAATCTATTTCCTAATGGCGACGATGAGATGATGTGTCGCATGGTGGTGGTCTTTTCCTTCAAGGTGGCTGGACTCTTAAGCTTGGTTGGGTTGGTTGTCTTCTTCCACCTCTAACTAATTGGGGCACCTCTTCCTCCTCCTCGTCATCATCTTCATCATCCACTTGTGTCAGCATTGTAGGTTGATAATATTGTTGAGAGTTGAATGCCGACAAGGGTGTAGTAGAAGTCGTTCCAAACATAGTTGGTAATGATTCTTCATAATGTGATGAAGATCCGAATTGATGAGAGATTGAATAATCACTCAATGCTCTAAAACTTTGAAACTGAAATGGTTGTTGTTGAAGAACGGATGTTTGTTGAGTAAATGTCTACGGATGAGTATCCGTTTGAGTTTGACTCTCAAACGGTTGCTGAAACTCAGGTGCAACTGACATATCAAATTGATTAGTCGGAGGTGCTTGATAGTTGCTATCGGAGAAGGCTGTTGGAAGCAGTTTAGCGAATGCATCCATCATCTCATTGCATTGCAAGTAAACGTCATGTATAAATTGCATCGGGTTGTCATGAACGGTTGATGGAGCACATTAATCTCTAATTGATCTAATGAAATTATACTGCAAAAAAATAATAATGTAAGAACATGAATCTAAATATTAAGAAAAAATAAAAGATGTTACCGATCCAGATGAATATGCTCCGTCGGGAGATATGTACTTTCTTGTCCTTTGTAGGTACCATTGCATGTACTGTGAGTAGTGATACAAAGGTTGTACATTGGGCAAACCATTCAAAACATAGTCTTCCCGATGATTCCATATTTGGATCCATTGATCATGCTTTTGTTGCCAGTTATAGTCATTCTTCCATCGAAGATCCATTTTGTGTTGTTTTTGCAGGTTAATTAGATCCTGAGGGATTGGTTGTTGTAAACCAAATTGTCTCATAACTCGATCAGCAACATGCCACTCAACTATTGCAAAACATATAAGTGGCACGCGAGATCGAGTCATATATGGTATCTGACCCATAAAGTCGATATTTTGATATGGGGTCCAGACAAACTAATCAATATATAAAGATATGTTAGAAAATATTTAAATAAATAAATAATATTACAAAAAAATATTAGTAAAATATAATTTGACTACCTGATCTATACGCAAGCGATCCAGCATTGATCGTATTATGTTGGTTGCATGACCAGGAATATTTGTCGTGAGTAAATGTTGGGACCACCTATTCATGTAATAATAAAAAAAATTAATTATAAATTAAATTTAATAATTCAAGAAATGTAATTAAATGTATGTAATAGAAAAATAAATATACCTTCTAACTAATGGAAATAGGTTTGTGGTGGGGACGTTCAATCTTGGTGCAAGCATTGGGATGCGGTCGTACGCCCACAACTGTAGTAATAACAAACATCCACCAATTTCAATTTGACGGCTAATCAAGGCTGCACGACAAAGACATCGATAAAGACACGCCAAAACCACAGATCCCCAACTGTATTGGTAGGTTTCAGATAAATCCTCCAACAAAAGGAGATACATCAAGTGGACTCGTGAACCTGATGTATCCGACATCAGAAATCCTCCAATCATCCTCATAATGAATGCACGTGCATGTTGATCGATTACAATCTCAATAGCCTCATCTGGGAGTTATTGAAATGTGGAGTCCAACCAACTCATTTGAATGTGTTGTCTAACAATTTGTCTTTCATTTGGAACCGCACCCAACAAGTTATGATAGACGACATTCCAATCCATGTTTGTTGGTCCGGTGACAATATTCCCATCAATGGGCAATCCGAGTTGATAAACCACATCCTCTAGAGTAACCATGCACTCTCCCATGGGTAAGTGGAAAGTGTGCGTCTCCGGCCTCCAGCGCTCAACCAAAGCAGTAATCAGATGGTTGTTGATCTCAGCTCTTCCAATGTCTAAGATTCTTCCAAACGCGGTGTTACGAATGACTTGTAACACCGGTTCAGCAGGTACTTGTGGCCATAAGTTATACCTAGCCCTAAAGGTAACTTCTCCGCCATTCCATATGGTTGTGGAAACATGATCATCTTGAAGAGTAAGTAGAGATGAAATGATAGGGCCGGGACCAATGTGATCCATATTTTGGAATTATTTAAAGAAGGAATTATTTGTACTGAAAAGGTGAAGGGGTTGGGGGTTATTTATAAGGTAGAATGTCGTGGACGGGGTCCACGACTTTCAACTCTGTGCCCTAATCTACGTCGAAGTCGTAGCTGTAACCTAGTCTGCTCAAAAGTCGTGGATCCCATCCACGACATTCGTTCAGTTACAACGGCTGAGGCGGCTGATGTGAACCGAAGAGTTTTATTATATTATTTATAATAATTATTTTTATTATATTATTTATAATAATTATTTTTATTATATTATTTAATACGGTTCATTAATGACTTTGAAGTCGTAGAGCCCCTGCTCCAAAGTCGTGGACGGGGTCCACAACATTTGTTCAGAACCCTAATTATTTCAGGCGGCTGACGTTGAAGTCGCAGAACCTTGCTCCAATGTCGTGGACCCCATCCACGACATTCGTAAAAACTCTTCGATTTCAGGTGGCTGATGCCGAAAAAAGAGGAGTAATTAATACATTACATTATTAATTATTAATTAATTATTATTAATTATTACTATTAATACATTACATTACCATAATATATTACATTAATATATTACATTACCATAAATTGCATTAATATATTACATCATAGTTTAATGTCTTGAACTTTCACCTATTTCACTATTTTTGAATGGACATGTCTTCCTATTGTGCCCTTCAGTTCTACACAACCTACATTTTTTATTTTTTCCGTTGCACAATCGTCCATCTCGTTGTGAATGTGTGATGTTTTCGGTCTTCCAGTTCGATTTCTTCGCATAAGTGGATTAGGAATGAACATTGGACCATAATAATGAGGCCAATATTCTTCATTACCAATCGGTTCAAACTCACGTCCATAGACCTTCAATAAGTTATCCAACCGATATATTGGTGAAATGAATTGGCGGTAATCTAAATTCATTGATGAACATGTGGCAATGACATGAGAGCATGTCAATCTAAGTGATGAAATTCTCCACATTTACACCAGTATTGATTTAGTCTTACTGTGTATACCTTCGAATGTCGACTACCGTCTCTACCAGGAACCTCAACCACAAATACTCCTGACTCCCTTGAAAAAGTCCGAATTGTTTGACATGTGGCTTTACGGTTATTTTCATTTAACACCTTAGTCAATTCCTCACAATATATATGACATGTCATTATCATACTTGTTGCTTCATTTCTATGGTGAAGAAACCAAGAATTCAGTCTATGATATGTTGATTGTAAAGGGAAGTGATAGGCAAAACTCTTGATCCTTTCAAAACACTATTAACACACTCTGCTAGGTTAGTCGTCATATGCCCATAACGTCTCCCTTCATCATATGATTGTGTCCATTTTTATTTTGGGATGTTGTCTAGCCAAGCTGCTGCTCTTGGATTTTTTTGACGCAAATCATCAAGCATACGCTCAAAACGGGGCCGCATCAACTCATATCCTACAACATATACATCAAATTTAACATTAACTACATAATATGACATAATTTTAAAAAAAATTAAGGTCAAAATTAACATTAACTACATACTCATTTGAATAACTTTTTCTTTAAGGTCACCATCTTTGAACTCTTTATTGAAATTGCTTGCAACATGACGAATACAATATACTGAATGTGCATTAAACCATTGAGAAAAACCACTCTCATGCTTCTTTAGTTTCTCCTTCGACAATGGCAAATGCAACAGGAAATATTCGTCTATTACCATCTTGCGAACTTGCAATTAACAAAGTTCCAGTATATTTTCTGGTCAAGAATGTCTCATCCACTTGAAGGATCGGTTTGCAAAATCCAAACCCTTCAATACAAGGCTTGAAAGCCCAAAAAACTCTGTCAAGAATTAAACTACTACTGTCATCATGACGAGATGTTGCGTATCTTACAATTGTACTAGGTGCATAACACTGGACAGTGTTAAACCAACGAGGTAACTTCTTGTAAGATCCCTCCTAATCACCATAAATTTGTGACATTGCTATTTGTTTAGCTGTACAAGCCTTTCTATACGTTATCGTATAACCAAAACGAGTGACAATTTCTTTTACTAATGCTTTAACTGGTATACCGGGATCTTCCGATACTAAGTGAATAATACAATTTGCAATGAATGATGAATTTAATTTCGTGTGATCTTGAGAAATACTAGTGGATACACATGTGTGTGTTCCATTAATTTTTCTAATCTCCCATAAATATCGCTTTCCATTAAGTGATGCCCTAATTCTCCATTGACATCCACTACCAAAATATTTACATTGTCCGACATATCTATCCGGTCTTGACTCTACAACAATGTAGTCAACATAATTCTTAATATGAAACTGTTTTATAGCATTTATTATTGCATCCTTTGATTCAAATTGCATGCCAATAAAACAGTTTATTATCTAAATCATTACTTAAATTATTTTTTCTATTTTGAATATCTTGTCCAGCATCTGAATCAATGGTAACAAAAAATGATGAAGGAGTACCGTATGTTATGTTAGCTACTTCACTACTATCAAGCTCCAAATCTTCTTCATCATCACAACATAGCTCAATGGCTTCATCATCACTAAAATCGTTGACAATATCTCTAATAATCACCATTTACATATGAGCATAAACAAAGTATAAGATAAAAACATGGATACAAAAAATGATGAAGAAAACTAGAAAATGTGTAAAGATATATCTGTGAATATGTGAATATAGTCTCGGTCGGATGGTAGATATATATATATATATGTGAAGGGATGTCGCATTCAAACAATGCGACACCAATCTCGCATGCCTTAAATGCGACTTACCCCACATGAATCTCGCATACGCAGAATGCGACACCTGTCAATTTGTCGCATGCTTGGAATGCGACAAACACCTATGTCGTGGTCTCCATCCACGACATTCAAAAAGTTACACTACTTAAATAATTAATTTTTTCACTACACTAAAGCTAATAGTGTAGTCAAACTACACTATGCTAGTAAATTTTCCATCAAATTACCACCAACATATTAGTTTACTAGGATATAATGTCCTACTAACCCTACAAACACCTAAAAATCAAATTTTTATTCCTACACTCAAAAAATAATTAATTTCTTACTAGTTAGACATACTATTTACCTTTTAACAATTATCTCCAATTCATTAAAATAATAAAAATTAAAATGGAAACATAGGGAGTGAGATAAAGGGTGAATAGATTTGATTATATATAAGGTTTGTTAAAAACTTTCAACCCTAACCCAACTGCATGCTTTCACATCTTACTTCCTACTTTCTCACTGAGTTCTAATATTCTACTATCTCATGCCTTTTCTTATCTGTTGGACAAGTTTGGTACAGAAGATAAGAAACTATATCTGATATCTAGCAAGTAGAAGCAAAAAATACAGAGAACGCATTACATTGCTGTGCAAAGTTTGAAAGAAAAGAAAGTTGAGGACACAAGTAGAAGCAGCTTAGCTACTAACAATATCTTATCCTTTTCCATATTTGAAGTTAAAAAGGGGAGTTGGTATTTAAAAATATAGAAAGACTGGTGGCACACTGTGTACAGATAGTAGTGGATGGTTCCCACTACCCACATGTGAGTGATGATGCGTCTTAATACATTACAACTTTACAGACTCAGAGACAATATATGAATGCAGCAACATCCATTACCATTACCATTACCATTACCATTACCATTACCATTACCATTACCATTACTCTGTTATACCTTCTTTGACCTCACTCACTAAACATTATATTCTAAGGTAATCCTAAATATGCCCTTACATTCTTCCATCTATATACTTTCATCTCACATTCTCATTCTCATTTATTTTAAAATAGCAGTTTTTATTCTTCTACTAATATAAACACCTCTCCTTAAACCTTGCCCATAATTACTTATTGCTTAGTTACTCCTCCTTTTCACAGAGCCTGACCTTGCTTGCCTTTTAATTTAAGTTCTAAGAACAAGATTCCCCCACCCATTCATTCTCATTCATTCTTCAGAGAAACAAAACGTCTCTTCAAGTTGCAACACTAGTCACCTTACCTTGCTCAAACATATCAAATTCCTATTATTATATTTTTCATTTATTACACCAAAAACGTCTCTTCAACTTTCCATTTTTAAGACTAAGCTCCATTCACGGAACACAAAAATTGTATTTGTTTTCTTTTTCGGTTATTGTTTACTCATTATCATATATATTATTGGATGATTAGATTAGATGGTACACACATTGAGGTGAATTACCAAATATTCCAATATGTGGCTTCTTCTCCTTCCAGCAAGTGTCACCACCACCACCACCACCACCACCACCATGCTTGTGCTTCTTCTTCTTCTCTGCCTATTATGCTTTCAACCACTTCCTCATGTCACGGCTCAACCCTCTTCAAACTCCCAACAACTTGATGCACTTCTCCAACAATTTGCTTACAGGGCTCTAGTCAATCCAAAAACAGGTATCATCTACAATGCAACTCAACAACTCCCTTCAAATTTAAAAGGGATTAAGACTTCAGCATTGAGATTAAGAAGTGGTAGTTTAAGGAGAAAGGGGTATAAAATGTACAATGAGTTTAGCATCCCAAAGGGTCTCATTGAAACCCCTTATGTTGAAAGGATTGTTTTTGTGTATCAAAATTTGGGTAATTGGTCCACAAGGTACTTCCCTTTGCCTAATTATACTTATTTGGCTCCTGTTTTAGGCCTAATTGCCTATAATGGTTCTAATTTGTCAGCTACAAATTTACAAGTGCTACATGTTAATGCATCTTCTGACCCTATATTAGTCATGTTCCATGATGTGAAATCACCTCCTCATGGCACAGTTGCAGAATGTGTTTGGTTTGATTTAAATGGTTCCTTCAATTTCAGCAATGTTATTAAAGGTAACACATGCTATGCTTCACAACAAGGCCATTTCTCTATAGTAATTAAATCCAATGCTCCTCTTTCACCAAAAGGACAAGGAGAAAAGAGTAAAAGCAACAAGGTTTGGAATATTATTGTTGGGTCTGTGGTTGGAGGAATAGCAATGGTGGTGGTACTTTCATGTCTAGTTTTGTGGATGAGAAAGTTCAAACAAAAGAAGAAAATGAAACAGATGGAGAATGCTGCAGATGTTGGAGAACCTCTTCATATGACTTCTGTTGGAGATACAAAAGCACCTGCTGCAACTGTTACAAGAACACAACCAATCCTTGAACCTGAACATGCAAACTGACACATTATTTTTTTGTTCACAATCTTCAGTTTTCAAGCTAAATTTAATGTATTCAGAAATTCTTCTAGTCACGATTTGTTTGTTTGGTCAGGCTCCTCGGTTTTTACTTTGGTGGCAATATAGGATTCTTGTGTAAATCTATCATCTTTTTTATGATTCATTGTGGTGTGAACTTAGCAGCCAAAATGGATTATACATGATGAGTTCAGTTGTTCTATTGACAAATAGTAAAAATGTAGCACCTACTTTTGGATCATATAGCTTTTGAATTCAGTTTTTATTATCATTATTTGTACATGGTTGAAAGTTTATAACTTTGATATAAATGTTCTGGACTTGTGGGCACTCATTTGCTTATTTGCTCAGACATCAGTTCCTACCTTCCATGTTCATTCATTTAAGTGAGGGAAGACCCATGATCTCAATGCCATAACCTTGTTCTTCATAAGCATATTGACCATTCAATGTGTACTTTTTTTTTCTATCTTATTTTTTTTGTCAATGCATTTATTATTATTGGTAATGGTCTTGCTAATAAAAGCATTTTTGTTGTTGTAAGCAATGTTTTAGTCTTTTTTATAAAACAAATGGAAACTTACAAATTAAGGAGAGTTTCGTATACTTGGCCGCCTTTCAGTTTAATGTGATGAAATTAGTCAAGTAGTCTATGGTTAGAAAGTGTAATCATTGTTTAGAAACAGAGAAGTGGGCAAGGGAAAGTAACTGAAGAGAGTGAGTAAATAAATAAATACCAAGACCTGCTAGAGTGTGCTGGCACTTGTGTTGTCATCTACTCCTGAAAGGGACAGTGTAATGCAAACAACCAAGCAAGGACATATAATTTAAACTTCTTTCCATCTTGCCATGTTATTGTCCAAACCCACAAGGAATCCAATTCTTTTAAATCCAAATTCCATAACTCCCAATTCACATTTAATAAGATTAAAAGTTTAAGCCTGAAGGCTGATATCACTTATAAAGTTCTTGAAAAAAAAGAACTTAAAATGACCAATTAGCAATGTTTTAAATAGTTGAAGAATTGAAGTGATGACAAAAAAAACTTTAAAGTGCATGTCACCTGGACTGTAATGACTATAGCCGCCAAAAAGCATATGAAATTTGTAGTTTACATCTGAATGTTTTAGCCCTGTAAAGCTCCAATGTCCCTTAAAATATAAACACAAACACTATTTCATAATTTCCATTATTTGTATGAGTCAACCACTCAATCTATGTATAATAAAGTGAATAAACAACCAAACCAAACCAAACCAAACTAATAATAGAAATGCAGAGTCTAATGGGGAATCAAATTCACAGCTCAGCACCAACAACACCTACAGTCTGTTATAGTAATTGAAAACTCAACAATTTCTGTCATCTAGTAGTAAAGACACGGACAAACTTATAATCTAAAATTCTTATTTCATTCAATTTTAAGATGATTCAGTTTTGAGGCCACCACTCCATAAAGCTACACAAATTGAATTGAACAATGTATAGGAATAGTATTTACTTTTTTTTATATAGTTTAAGTGGCTTTGGGGTAGTTTAATTTTGGTAGAGTTGAACATATTTATAATGATATAATAAGAACATATAATTTGATGTTTGGGTTTGCACGTAGATGATGACATTAATCCATTGCGTTGAGGCAGCATTTTAGACATGAACTAACTATAGCAGTATAGCTACAACCCTTAAGAGTGCTTAATTTCCAATAGATACAGTATTGGATGAATATTAAACTCTCATAAGCCCTTATATCAGCTTTACTCTCGTACTGCTTGTTGATTCAATCACAACTTAGAAAGGCTTTGATTGAGGAGTTCCAAAAGCTTTTGAATTCGGAAGATGTAGAAGACAAATGGATTTGGACTCATCAGGATTCTAATTGTTATTCGGTCAAGTCGGCTTACAAAATAATGTGGCAAGTGGACGAGGTTATTGCAAACAATAGCAAGTTGTGGAATATGGTTTGGAAATATTTGGCACCTTTGAAGACTCGTGCACTCGCTTAGAGATATCTTGGATAGAATTCCATGTAAGTGAAACTTAGCCAATAGGGATGGTAATTTTTCTGTTAATGATCTATTACGTGTATGTGTCAGGGGCAGCCGAAAACTGCGGACCATCTTTTCTTTTCTTGTCATTTCTCTTTTTTATGATTGGTTGGGATACATGGTGGTGATACCTTCAACAGGAAAGTCTCATTGTTTGCAACGTCGGCTAAGGGTTGTTTATGGCAAGGTGTTTGTTCGATAATTTAGATGGTTAGACATTGGTCATTGTGGAAGTGTAGAAATGACGTCATATTTAATAACAAGAGAGTGAGCTTGGAGGAGATTCTATATGGGATAAAGTTAAAGTCCTAATTATAAATCAAAGGTAGAGTAAAAAATGCAACTATATTTTAGTTTCTCTAATTCAATTTTGTGTTTGGATGGTGTTTTGGGGTTTGTTAGATGGTGTTTTGGGCCTTTTTCTTTCATGATAGTGTATATTTTTGTTACTCTTTTAATGTAATTTTATCATTTCTTAATAAAATTTCATTTACCAAAAACATAATAGAAAGTTTTTTATTGGAGAATTACATTTAATATATTAAAAAGGTTAAAAACACTATTCTTCAATGTTAACATTTTATTCTAATTTGAAATATTAACCTACTTACCTACACTTAATCTAAAAAATAACCTTAGAGGAAGTCAAAATTGCATAATGTTGGGAAAGTTCTTTATGAGTTATAAAATGATGCAATATAGTGAGATCAGACTAATAATAATAAAAAAAATGATGCAGTGTAGTCAACCACAAAAATAATAATAATTGTATATAACTCTGTTCAATGCACAACTAGAAACAACCTTATATTGTGTGGATTTAAATAGAAGACATTTCAATTCATTTATTTGGTGTACACTCTTTTCAGTTCATTTTATTGATTGTAAAATATTATAGATGTTAGTGGTACATATGACTAATTAGAATATAATATTTGAACATTTTTGTTTACTTTTAAGGTTGAAAAATATTTGATTGTAAATCTAATAAATGTTCATTCTTTAAAAGTAAATACAAAGGTTCACATATTATCATCTAACAAATCATTTATATCAGTAACATCGTATATTACTTTGTCCTTAAATCAAAATTGACATATAATTAGGAAACGGAAACCGTCCGCAATTTGATCATAATAATATTCAAAACCCAATAATAAGAATAGTATAATATATTTAAGAATGTTCCCAAATATCTTCAAGACCTTATTTAAGGAACACAAAACAAAAAAATGTAAGATGTTTAATAAATATTAGACTTAATTTTCGAAATGAGAATAAAATATTTCATCATATCAGTAGATAAATTATCTTCTATAGACATTAAAATTAGAATATGTATCATATTTGTTTTTTTTTCAAAATATATTTCTAAAAACTAAAAAAAATAAAAGGTGTCATAATTTTAATGGTTCAATGATATAATTTATCTCTTGGAGATACTTTATTCTCTTTTCCTATTTTTTATTTTTTAAAGAATACTAGTATAATGCTAATTAACAGAACAGGTCCTAAATATTTCATAAAAAGACTGTCGAAGATGAAAAATGAGAAACAAAGCAGTAAAAGTTAGATTAAAGTGATAAGCAGTTTCAATTATTTAGAATAATAAGAAATCATTTTTGTATATAAAGATGACATAACTTCCAAATTCTTACTACAGTTAAGCTCGAAAGAGTTAAAATATGAAGAGTTCACACATTGCAGGGGCCAGGGAGCGTGGAGTTTCATGCTCCAGCTAAGATCTTGTTGGCATAACATCATTATTAACGACGTTGTTGCTAACACTTTCTACGTTCAAATAATAAATTTTACCCCTAACTTAAATATACAAAATTTAAATTTATATTATAATATTTTTGCGAATAAAAGAGATGACATTGTGAAAACATAAAATTACACATAACATATTTATGATATACAAATAAAATTACACTCTAACAAATCAACCCTGATTTTGATGTAAATATTTGAATAGGAATTATGGAAAAATGTAGAAAATCCTAATCCAGTTTTTTGTTTAGAAAATGAATAAATGATGGTGATATGTATTAGCATTGATTGGAGTGAAATCCAAGTACATTATTTTTACACTAAAACCCTTCATTTGGTTTTTGATTATTATGTGCATGCCAAACACGCGTCTCCACTCTCCACATGTTTTTGTTGTCTCTCTCTCTCTCTCTCTGCATTGTGCCACTCAAATCTAATCTTATCTTTTTACCACATTTCCTCCCCCAATTCTTTTTTCACTGGCTCAACTGCTCAACCATTTATCTTCAAAATGAACAAGTGAAAAGGTATGAAGAGCAAATGAGTTAGAATTTAAGAATACATTCCTATTCTTCTAAGGGAGTATAGGATGGAAAATATTGGAGCCTAGAAATTAGGTAAGACTTGTCACTCTTCGGGTTCATTTTGTGTATATGTCTTTACATTTATGTAAAATTTAAGTAGGTGTGAGCATGTTCATATTAAAGATGAAAACTTTGATATTTTATATACAGTTAATAAATTATATTACATCATAATTTTTAAAGCATTAAAAATAATATTACATCATAATTTATTTAATTTTTTTTTCTTAAATTATATCTGCAGGCTCCCCATTGCCTAATATAATTGTTCATGGCTTTGACACCTAAATGGACAAGGTTAAATTAGGTACACCTGTGAAATTTGTATATCCTATTCGCAAAAAAATGTGTCGTGGATATTACCCATTTTGACATCTATACTTTCATCTTGCAAAAAATCAATTTTCTAACTCAAACATGTCATTTTCCATATATTATCATTGTATAATTTATCATTTGTGTTTAATTATCATTTATTTTTAAAAAATTAAATAAATGAAAGATAATATATAAATGTTGAATGGGTATAAATATTACAATGTTACATAATAGGGATGGTGCCAAAATCTATGTTTACAAGGACAACCTTAATTTTAGCCGGTGCAGTTTCCTGTTCCAGTCTACTGTGTTGGACATTATAATTTAATAATATTATTGAATTATTACAACGCAGCCCGTGGGACATGGGAAATTATATGAAATAATAATAATAATAATAATAATAATCAGAAGAAAGGAAATATATATTGAGGCTGGCAGACAGGCAGAAAAGAAGAAAAAAATAATAATATTGGAAATGAATAAAAAAATAAAAAAAATGGTAGGTTTCCTTTTTGATAGAGAAGTGAGGGTAGTTTATTGATTCATGGTTGTGTTGTGAAGTAGAGGAAGCAGGTTTTGATTGTTGATTCATGGTTTGTTTGAAAGAAGAAAGAAGAAAGAAAGAATAAGAAAGATGTCAGGTTTGTATAATAATAACAACTTCTCACCATCTACGGCTAGAGCTGCTTCTCCACAGATTAGAACCCATTCTGACGTGGAAAGGTATCTCTCTCTCTCTCTCTCTTATGTTCTTCTTCTTCTTCTTCTTCTTTCACTCTTTTTCTTATTTCTCTCTTTTGTTTTTCCAGTCAATATCTTTCTGAGTTGCTCTCTGAACATCACAAGCTTGGTCCTTTTTTACAACTCTTCCCAATATGTACTCGTCTCTTGAATCAAGGTTCCTTTCTTTCTCTTTTTATTATTCGATCTATCTTTCTTACATCTCCTACTCCATACTTCTTCATTTTCCTATCAGATTCATTCATCACTTTTTATCATTTCATTACAACTACTATTATATCATTAAGTTCTCTACAAACACACCATATTTGACAACTATTGTGCCAAATTGGGGTTTTGAAGACTGGATAATAGCCTCAATTGAGGTCCCATACCTTCATTTTTGTCACTTTTTACATTATTACTACAACACCCTTTAAGCTGAATTAGGTACCAATGAGCAGAACTACCAAGTTTATATGTGGTGGTACTGAGAACTATGCCATTGCCCAAAAGGCCCTGCTTTGGGATTAACAACTACACTTACTCTTGTGCCATTAACATAGGGACTGTTTTTGACTTCAGTAGACCATTTTGCAAAAATAGGCCTTCCAAATGCTAGTGTATGAAAATACAGTAACTTATCTAATATACTTCTCATTATCAAATGATATATTTGCTGACATAGTTTATCACTCATTATAGTCTTCAATAGCACGTCTATGTTTTTTCATTACAAGTTTCTTTCTCTATGTGCAGAAATATTAAGAGTTTCTGGAATGTTGTCAAACCAAGGTTTTGGTGACTTTGACCGACTGCAGCATAGAAG
Organism: Lupinus albus; assembly: GCA_009771035.1. Taxonomy (NCBI): domain Eukaryota; kingdom Viridiplantae; phylum Streptophyta; class Magnoliopsida; order Fabales; family Fabaceae; genus Lupinus; species Lupinus albus. Next base: position 23,434,613 of record CM019999.1, on the reverse strand, counting down.
CCCTAGTCCTATGGCTTCTTCAAATCTCATGTCAAATGCCACTGGGACAGGGTTGGGTGGATGGAATAGTCGCCAACAGGAGGTGACTACTGCCTTTAATTAAATTACTAATTGTTGCATCTGATATTATGATTGTATCATTGGAGAATATTATTTTTGCACATGTAGTCTATTATATTTATATCTGCATTTTTGTTTTGGCTACAATATTAGATATTATAAAGCTTACATAATGCTTGTCTAATTCCTATAATAATAGGTCATTCTCAAATTGTCATCACCGATCTTAACGGTACTTTGGGTTGTGATTAAGGGTGCGTTTGTGTAAACAGCTTAACTAAGAACTTACTGAATACGCCTTTATGAAATAAGCTGAAATGATACTATTTTCATAAAATTCTCTTACATGCTTATTGAAATAAAGTAAAAAGAGCATATTGGAAGTTCATAAGCTTTGAAAAATAAGCTGTTTTCACAAGCCCAAATTAGATCTCTATAAGCTCTTCCAAACTCTCCCAAGTAGTATTCAACTTGTGACTTATTGTGCTTATTCCTTGCATTCAAAATCAACAAAAACAGGCCTCATTCCCTCTTAGTAGGGTTGGCTACATGGATTCTATATGATGTCATTCTGCTCAATCTTGAACCATATATGTATGGAGCATTGGAGCCTCATGTAACCTAAATCCTTGTATTCATTCTCTAATAACAGTAAAATAATGCAGTGGAGTGGGTTGCCTGGTTACTTAGCTTAAATTAGTGGGAGGATCTTGAAAGTCATACATTATTTAGGAATTTTGAATATCTTAATAAAACCAATATTTTGGTTAATAGGTGTGTGTGTGCCTGTGCACGCGAATGTGTGTATTATTGTGATTAAAAATGAATCTTATTGGATAAAAGTACTAGATTAGATGATAAGATATCTTCCTAGAAAAGACAATAGGAAACAGGAAAGAACAGCCAAACTAAATATTTAACCTAAGCAAAGCTCCATCTTGGTATACCCACCAAAGGTCCACTAAGTAGTCATGCGCAAGCACCACAAAGAACGGAAGAAAACCACTTTATCTCATAAAAGATGTCAACGCAAGTGGCTGCCATTGTTATTTGTAGCATTGCTAGGGTGGACTAGTATACGAGTCTCTCACCTAGTAGGGCATGGGGAGGGTTGATGTACGCACTTTACTCTCACAAGCTAAGAGGTCGCTTCCAGGGTTTAAACCCATGACATCCATGTCACAAGGCAAAGAACCTTACCGCTGCATCGAAGTTCACCCTCATTTGCAGCATTCCTCTAAAGAAATAAAAGTTTGCAAGTCTTAACGCATAAGATGGCCTTCAGGGAAGAGGTATAGATCTTTGTGGAGCTTAAAGTCTTAATACATAAAATGGTCTTAGTATTAATCTTTTAAAAGAAGAGATCCAAACTGATCGTTGAAAAAATACGGGGATACATTTGGTTCCTAAGAAATGAAACATTCTCTGATAGCGACCAAAGTGTCCCTTAAATTTATCCGAAAAATGACTAGTTTGACTTGCATTTGAGATTTTGGATGACCTTATTAAGATTTTTCATTTTTCCGGGACCAACCATGTCCTAGTGATTGTTTTTGGTGGGACAATTTCGGTATTGCAGTTTAAATTCACTTTCAAAAGGGATGGAGGTATGATTTACAAGTAAAGGCTTCAGAGGGATCAAAGGAAATCTTTCTATCCAGCTTTTATATTGGCATTAGCTTGATGATAAACGTTTCCTGTGTTAGGGGGCGTTTAGGAGGTTTATAGAGAGTGTGTTTGGACTTATGAGAATATTTTATGACAATAATCTTACAAAATAGTTTATGAGCCTCCTATAAGCTGTTTTTAGCTTATTTCAATAAGCTTTCCCTAGAAGCTTTTTAAAATAAGCTCTTTTTAGCTTATTTTAAAATAACTTATTGAATAAATGCTTAATTAAGTTGTTTATCCAAAAGCGCCCTTTTTGCACAACAGTTGTAACATGACCCTCATATACACCTGCCATGATGATGGTGCTTTGACATTTAATTTCCAGTGGTGCTTGTTTTTTTTATTGCACAATGTGTCTATACATTTCTATCTATATAACATATTGGTTGATTTTTATGTGTTTCCTCTTATATAAATGAGAAAGTAATATGCCACAATAATATGCTGAGATTGTCTGTGCTTTTGTAATTAATTTTTCATGATAACACACCAGACAAGGTTGTACTTGCATAAAAAATGGGCTTAGATGTTTAGTCATGATCTGAAGATGGGAAGAAATATATATATATATATATATATAAGTGAAGTAATGCCTAGTACAGAAGTAAAAGATTGAGTCTTTTTTTTGGGGTACTACCAAAGGGTATCCCCTCACCTTTTGGGTAAGGAACTAATCCCTTTCAGGGTGCGTGGCTGCCCCTCCCAACAAGTGTCGCTCACAGGAATCGAACTCTTAATCTTTTGGTCATCCTAGGAATCTAGCAGGGCCTTACACCATTAGACCAACACCTTGTTGGTTTAGTCTTTCCTTCTAGTAATAATAGTTTTGTACTGCAACTAATTTCATTAAGTCAACGAGTGCCTCTGAAGCAACATAAAATTTGACTGATCTTATTGTTATCCATGAAAAGTAAACAATATGACTTGAAGAGAACTTTGACATTTAACTCTTTCATTATCAGTTTTTTGTAATTTCCTGGTTTTTTTGCTTATCTTGATTGAATGCTAGTTGCTTGTCAATTTCATTTCTATGACAAAAGGCATTATCATTTATATCTCAACATTTCTTTCTTTGAAAAACAAAACAGAGGTTTTCTGGACCCCCGGGAATGACAATGGATTGGCAAAGTGCACCGGCAAGTCCTAGTTCATACACTGTTAAGAGAATCTTGCGCCTTGAAATTCCAGTAGATACATACCCAAATGTAAGCTTTTTATACAAATAACGAATGTGCTTCATCTTTTCTGGAACTAAATGCTCTCTCAAATAGAAGTAATATAAATATATTGCTCCTTGTTGCATTAGTTCAATTTTGTTGGAAGACTTCTGGGACCAAGAGGCAATTCTTTAAAACGGGTAGAAGCTACTACAGGTTGCCGTGTTTATATTAGAGGAAAAGGATCGATAAAGGATCCAGAAAAGGTAACGAACACAAAAATATAATTTTCAAGTGTCATGATTGATGTGTGTATGTAAATTGTATATTTGTATCAAGTGAGATGACCAATCTTTCAATCTTAAGGAAGAGAAATTGCGAGGAAGGCCAGGCTATGAGCATCTGAATGAACCACTGCACATTTTGATTGAGGCTGATTTACCTGCTAATGTTGTTGACATAAGGCTGAGGCAGGCTCAGGAAATTATAGAAGAACTCCTCAAGCCTGTGGTAAGTTACTTCACTGGGTATGCATATATTTGTTTGTTATTTTGGATGAACATATATTGTTCTCAACTTATCAAATATTGATATGCAGGAGGAGTCAGAGGACTTTATTAAGAGGCAGCAGTTGCGGGAATTAGCTATGCTGAACTCAAACATGAGAGAAGAGAGTCCAGGGCCAAGCGGTAGCGTGTCCCCGTTCAATTCTAGTGGAATGAAGCGAGCGAAAACCGGTCGCTGAAAGGTATAAACTTATAATGTGCTCCTCCAACCTATTCCATATTGCATCTTCCATCCACTACATGTTATGTCTCTGAATCAATGAAACAAAGAATACTCTTGGTGGTTAGCACTTAGCATTGTGGTGGATTTTTCTCTTTTCTCCCTTATTTTTTTGTTCTTGTCAGGAGACATAGCTGGAGAATAGTTGGGTATTGAGAATAGGTTTGTTGAAATCAATCCTTATTTTATTGTAAACTTTCATTGGATTTATTCTTGCAATAGTCACTTTTGACAAGTGTGGAATTATACATGTGATGGTGAGGTTATAGCTTATAGGTGTAAGATGATGAAAGTGTTGTGCACATGTGACATATATCATGCTATATTTAATATTTATTTTAAGTTAGCAAACATAGGGCTGAATTATATATATTATATATATAGTTGTTTGTCACAAGCAGCATTTGTTGGAATTATCATGTCAAGTAAATATGTAATCTGTGTGGCCATTAGTTTATATAGATGAATGATACATATAATTGTTGTGCAAATTATTTTATATATGGTTTTATAATTTAATGGCCAATCCCTTTGCCTCAAATAGATTATCCCCTCATTTAAATCAAACAATCACTACTGGGAAAAATCTTTACAAATTGGTTGTGTCAATGATGTCGTTTTGTGCTATATGAAGAAAATAGTTTATTTTTGTGTCTGATTTGGAAACTTAATTTAAAAATTGGTTGGGATCAAATTGGTGATGTTCATGGAACATGGTTATGGTTTGGCATGGAATATGGGTCTTTGCAAGGTCATTATTGGACTTTGATTATTTTATGTATGATTACAACAATTGTCACATGTGATCAACAATGTTTGTATTTTGGTTTGTGCTAAGGGAGGCCAATATGTTAGGAGACTGACTATATAGTCAAAATTCAAGATCTGGGAAACAACACCAACAGACACACCAAAAATCTAGCAAATAGATACATCCCTATTATTTTAATGGCTAATAAAATAAAAGTTATGCTAATGAGAAAGTGTAATGCACTTGTAGATAAATGACTAATTCTATTGGCAACTTCCACATTAGATGCATGTTAGTATACATTCATTAATTGGATATATCATAATCATTCATCATATTCAATTATCTAAATCAATAATACCTAACCAAAACATATATTAAAAGAGATATGTCAATACTCTTCCCCTAATCAACCATACATACTATTATTTTTGGTTACTTTTATAAATATTTTAAACTCAAACTTTTTAAAAGACATAAATATATAAGGTGTTGATTCCATTTCCAACTATCATTCCCACAGTTCTTCAAATTCCACAAATATAAACAAAAAGGGTTTCTCTCTATTTTTTATAACCATTTTAAACTATGATGATCCAATCAATGAAGGTAAGTTAAATATGAGATCTCGTGTATCTCTTTTCTCTTCATACATTCATAGATTTCATAAAATGACTCAACTTCGCTTTTCCCCTCACTTTCATCACTCTCTCTCTCAACAAAACAACAACAATAACACACTTTCTCTTCCTTTTCCATTTTCTTCTCAAAGATTCAAGTTTCATAACAACAACAACAATAACAACCCATCTCCTCTTTCCTCCCAAAGTTTCAAAATTTACTCTTCCTCTGCCGACGGAGGCAACGATAGTGGTGGAAACGGCGGCGATCATAACAATGATGAAAATTCCGACGACCCATTATCAAATTATTCAAGTTTTGGATGGAAGAGCTTGTTGGTGTGCCTGCATGTATTCTTGGCGACATGGCATCACGCCCCAACTTTGGTCTTAACGAACTTGATCTAGTTTTCTCAACATTAGTTGTTGGATCAATCATAAGTTTCACAGTAATGTATCTGTTAGCACCAACGGCTTCTTCTATCTTTGCCACTTTACATGTTTGAACCTGGTCTATTCTCTCTTATGGACCGCTTTGGAACTTTGGTTTACAAAGGTTCAATTCTTTCTGTTGCTGGTTTAGCTGCTGGGCTTGTTGGGACTCTACTCTCAAATGGGTTGATGAAAATTGGAAAATAATATTAAGAAGTCACCACCTATAGTTTTGAATGCTTTTACTTGGGCTGCACATATGGGAATGAGTACTAATTTGAGATACCAGAGTTTGAATGGTATTGAGTTTGTGTTGGAGAGAGGGTGTTGGTGCTTAGGTTATTGAACAATGTGGTTGGAGGGATATCTTTACAAAGTGTTGGGGAACAACACAAAAAGGTTCTGGAAGTTGGTAATGGATTCACAGAGAGAAAAGGTTATGTAGAATCATAATAATCAGTCAACATCAAATATATCACTTCACTCACTTTCCTTTCTTTTCAAGATCAGATCATTATTTGTCCTATAATTACTGTTATTTCCTATACATTGATAAAAAACAAATGAGCTCATATCCTATACTTTCTATACTCTTTTCTCTATAATTTACATATGCATAGGGACTCACACAAATGAATAAGATAATTAATGTTGTTATCTCTGGAAATAAAGGAAATGATAATACTCAGGTGTTATATCATAGGTGTTTGCTCTTCAATAAATGAATAAAAGACAAGTGTTGCACATATGATATTTCTATTAGTAGGCCATGATAAATGTCATAATTTCATAATGTCATAATTTCGACCTTTAAGGCTTGGTTGTGATGTTTTTATCAAAATTTATTCCAGAAAGAAATTAGTATTATTGTGATTGGTAATGTAAATGGATTATAATTATAAGTGAATTTAATTTTGTCTAGTCTCATTTTTGTAAAACTGAATATGGGACAAATGAAGAGGAGATACTTATAGAAAGGTAGTTGTTGAAGAGGAGATACTTTTGATTTTCTGAAATGTCTTAGTTTTCTTAGTACTGTCATTATTTGAAGAGGAAAACCCATTGATTTGAAGAAGAGAAGTTCAAAGAAGTTGAAGAATAATCCATTACACACATCTTCAAGTGAGTGCACCTACCTACCATTAGAGTAACAAAAGCTTTGGGATTTGTTCATGTTGGAATGACATGAGAATATGTGAGTATGAGTACGAGGAATAAGAAAATGAGCAATAGTATATTGAGTGTTTGTATGAAGAAAACAAAAGAAGAGAAGGACAAGGCGTGAGATTGTCACAAACAGTCCAACAATTAATTGTACATGTTCCAAAAGTAGATAGTAAACACAATAAATCACTATAAACTTGACTCCAGTCCAATATGCTTGTTTCTGGTATATGCACTTTTCCCTTTCTTGTTTAGGATAATGAAGGTATATCTAGAAATTCATATATCAAATTCTGTAAGATGCTAATGGTCTGTATCTAGAAAGAATCTAAGTTGGAAAATAAATTAGACTTGCCTCAATGAGTTTAACACTGTTCAACAATGTAAGCACCGAGTAGAACCAAGACTTCTAAATCCTCCTAACTGATACTCCTAAAATTTCTTCTAATTACTAGATAGAGAAATTTTTTCATGTCTTTTATATTTCCGAGACAAGATGCTTTCTTTAGTATTAGAGCCATTTTTTGGAGGATGATTAGGAGGATATGCAGGAGAATGGTCTTTATCTAACAGCTTCTGGTGCAGAATTGCAGTATGGGGTATGCAAGCAAACCAACCTAGTGAATGTTAGACATAAAGTAGCAAGGGCAATACCCATAATGAGGCCAAAAATGCTCTTCCTCTTATCCAAACCAAGTGCTCTCCTAACTATATTCCAAAAGCTAGGGATTAATCCACCACAAGCAACAACCATTATGTGATCAAGACCACTATAATCAATACCGCTGAGAATCGCTCCTATTGCTGATATTGGACCCATTAATCCGATTATGGCAGCCGATGCAAGAGAACCGTGCCAGCTGCCAGTGGCACCGAAGATGCAGCTAGCCACGGCTGCACCTCGAGGGAGCCCGTGTAGAGAGACCGGAAGGACCATGTGACGACCAAGTCCATACGCTTTTGGTGCAGCCACTCCCAATGCGAGCCCTTCGGCCAAGGCATGGAAAGCAACTGCACCACATGATATGAATGATTGAAGGGTATGCACACTGACTGGAAAGTTGGTGACTGTAGGTAAGTCATTCACTGAGGCTTTTCTGGAAGCTGCCACTTTCAAAGCACCAGAAGTAGAAAAATGGATGAAAATCGCCCCCATAGTGAGGAGTAACAAAACAGGAATAATACCCAATTGAGAAAACAAAATAAGCTGCACCGGTCGCCAGGCAGCGAGAACAAAGGCAATGCCACAAGCTGTGCCCATTAGGAATGCACGCTGAAGATGAAAAGCAAGAGCAAATGCAACCAAAATAACCCCTCCAAGTAATGGGCCAAGGCCGAAAAGTAATGAAACAAAGAAGCCAGATGCGTCCTCAAAGCTGCAACAAAGAAATAAGAAATTCAGAGAAGAAAATAAACACCAAAGCATAAGTAAATAGAGTAAAACTCAATAACTCCTATACAAACTCACTTGTAGTCAGTGCTGAAATTCTGAAAGAAGGTGCCAAGAGCTTCCATGAATGCTACAGAAAGTGTTGCTGCTGATGCAACCTGTGAAGCTGAGGCTTCCTATACCCCAAAAGAAAGAGGAACAAATATTATATATCCGAAAACATGATATTATAAGAGTTTAAGAGAAGATATAGCATAGACATGCTTTGTGGCTCAAGGAGTAGAAGGTCTGCAAATTCCGGGAAGAAAAAGGAGATGATAAAAGAAAAAGGACATATCTGAACCACCCCTTTCAGAAAACCCATAGTTGTCATCCCCTCCCAACATATTTTATGTTTTCCATTTTGGTTATTTGCATGTCATGAGTCATTTTATGTTAGTAGTTTAACATGAGAGCATCGTGCTAGAGTTTTGTAACACATTATCCAATCCCAATTAATAAGGGTTTCTCTTGTACCCCTTTCCTTATAATTTCAGCATGGTAGCCAAGTTAATAATTAAATTCAATTACAGCACAAGGTAAAAAGGCGGGCTTGTGCATTAATAGCGTTTCAAGCCCAGAGGGATCTTGCATAAAGGGTATTGTTAGAGATATAAAACCAATCATGAGCCTGCATCTAATAGTTTAAGCTTTTAGAAAGATTGGTCTATGACAAAAAGCAAATGTATTAAAATAAAATAGTTCTGGAAAGATAAATTTTAAGTCTTCAAAATGGTATATGAGATGAAAATATCAGAATCTCTATTGTGCAAATTATAATGGTAAATAACCTTGAATGCATCAGGAAGCACTTCTGCAATAACCATCCAAATCATGCATCCAGCAGCAAATCCGGTACAGAAAGGAAGGAACTTACTGAATGCATCAGCACAGATAAATGAAGGAACAGCTACGATTGGCTGCATAACATTATGAATAAGATGGTAAAGAGAGGCTAAGGTCAAAGACAACATTCAAAAGCTTAAACAAATTAACTGCAGTGGACTAAGTAAAAATTTCCCTTCCATAGGCTTTTCTTTTGCTAAAAAAAAAATACTAAGACCCAGCATTTAGAAGTGCAACTAGGCCAGTGTTAGTGTACTTATAGTACAGTCATAGCAATGTGGAACAATTAAGAGTCTTAATTGTATAGCACTAGCCTAAAGATAACATTTCAACCACTAATGAAGAAACTTATAAAGGTAAAACAAGTTATAGCAGTACGAAGCTATTTAATCAAAAGGGGGCCTCAATGCATGAGGGTCCCACCTAGTGGAGTCTGGGGGTGTGGACTATTATTCCATTATTACATACAAAAGATTGACAACTTACGGGTTCCATACCAAATCTTTGATGATCCCTATGTGGTAGCAGTACAAAAACAGAATAGTCCAATTAGGTTGGATGGTACTACCTACCAGCTAGTGAACAGCATAACTACTAATGGTTCACTGTAGTGTTTTTTCATTGATACAAAAAGGACTGAATTCCTAGAAACAAAATAAAATATAGAACCAACCGGGCTAATCATGCAAAACAATATTACACCTCACATCAATACCAGACTAAAAAATCCTTAAAAACAGTTGAAGAACCAAGGCCAAACAGAGTGGTGTCTCAACTGGAAAGAGAAAGTGACTTTTGGCATCTGATGCTGTAACTGATGGGAGCACATATGTTATCCAACAAAGTGTCACTTGCTGTGATTGGTAAGAGAAATACTTAATTATTAAAATTTTAACTTAAATATATATTTTTCAACCAATCACGGAAATGACACATGGAGTGGTACACTTTTTGTGACAGCAGATGTGCTTCTAGAAAACATTTAGTATAACATTCAGAAAGGCAACTCTACAAGACTACAACCGATGTCAAAATAATTTTCTCCTTGACAATTTAAGATAATTAAAATTTTACATCAGTATTTACCTGAGGTAAAGATGTGATTACGCTCCATAACATAGCATTCTGTGGGGAGACACCCCTTGATGCCAGCACCATGCTCACAGCCAATCCCTCTGGTATGTTGTGTACTGCAATAGCCAATGTTACCAACAGGCCTTTAGTGAAACCGTTTGAGCCAGCAAAGGAGACCCCAACCCCAGATCCTTCCCCAAAAGAATGGAGAGTCATTATTCCAATAACAAGAACAACTTTGGTTGCATCAGCACCCTTCAAATCCAGCATGCTTACATCCCCGTATTGCTCAAGAAACTGAAATCCAAGAGGCAAATGAGACCATCGACCGCACAAACGAGATCATGATAAACAAAAATAGATTCCTAAGCTAAATTTTGAGAAGCATGAATGCCATAAGAATAGAAAAGGATTAAATGCATTATACATGATTCCTTTATTAAATGACCAATTCAACAAACTTGCTAACACCATCAGCAAATATCTACGCCTTATCAAAAGAACATGTAAATAGTACATGCGAAATCAAAAGAACATGTAGGACTTTATCGTATGAGAGGGCATTTGGAAGAGCTACTAGAAAGCTTATTTGGGCTTTTCAGAATAGCTTATGTAAATAAACTTATGAAAATGGCTTATAAAAATAGCTAATGACTTTTGTATAAGCTCTTTTTTTTGCTTATTTCCAAAAAAAAGTTCATTGAATGAGCACTTAATTAGCTTGGTTACCAAAACGCGGCCTTAGTGAAAACATTGAGAAACAAGGCATATATATAAGAGCATGTTAGTACTTATGAAGGAAAACAGTACCAAGCAAGTGCATTCACATATAAAAGAAAAAGAAAGACAGTAAGTACTATAAAGAAAAGAACACCAAAAAATCATCATCACCTTCTTGCATAGCCAAATAAAGACTCCACCAGATAGAATCCCAATTACAACCCAATTTCCAGCACCAGCGTGTTCCTGCCCTTCCTGTATGAGATCAAAGCTCGCAGCTAACATAACACCTGCAGCCATTCCATTACATAACCCAGCCCACTGTGGATCAAGCTCCACAAAGAAGAAAGGCACAGCACCTAAACCAGTAGCAGCTGCCATTGCCAAGGTAAACAACGAAACAGTCGAAACCGTAACCTTACGACCGCTTCCACCACCACTACTAACATTACTACTAGTATCCTCAAACTTGATGGAATTCTCTACACCAATGCCATCAATCACTTTGGTTCCTATATTCTTACGTGGAGAAACCCTAACTTTGTGCAAAACATCAGATTCGGCGTTTGAATTGACAAGCAAAAGAATAGTGAACAGTAAAAACAAGAATGGGGGATAGGAAAATCTAAGCTTCAGATTTGGTGCCATGTGTATATGAATGAAGTAGGACTTTGTTTTTATGTTTATGGCACCAGCCCCAAATCAAAACTTGCAGAAGCTACACCTTCATAATCAATAGGGGAAGAAGAATAGAAGATTCTATTTCAACAGGTTAATTCAAATTCCACAAAGAATTTAACTTGAAATTGAAAGTGCAGTCAGCAGTACTTGTACCTAATGGCAAAACCTATCTGCAGATAAAGAAGAAGAATTAGTTAATAACTTAATTATGAGGGAACAAGGGTCCAAATGTGTATGCTTATAAAAAAAGTGATTTCAAGATTGAGTACTTTGGAGTAAAGCAGAATGAAATGGTTGAATTAAAAAAAAGAAGAAATCAATCATGTTAATAAGAATTACTGAATGCAGCTTCTGATTATAATTAGAAATGTGATTAATTGAAGGTATGTCATAAATAATGAATAATTGATGAGATAAGAAGACATGGTTGCTTCATTCAGAGTGTGACATACATTGATTCGTGTTGGGTATAAATAAAATAAAATGATAGTTGAGAAGAGAGTGAAAGTGGATTGTGATTATAATGAAATATGAAGGTAATGGTAAAGCTACTAGTGCAGATGAATTAATGAGTTTGTGAGAGAAGAAGACATAGTTATAATCATACATACATATATACATATACATATACATATTCATAGATTGATACATTGTTGAATATTATATATAGTGAAGGGGCAATGGTAATTCATTGATATGATGATATATAATAAAGAACATTGTTAATTAAATAAAAGAAAAAGAAAAAGAAAAAGAGCATACGAGAGTTGAGAGTGAAATAGAATGAATGATCGTTGAATCAGAAAGAAAGAGACAAATAATGAATTTTGAGAGAATCGCTTTTTTATACACAAAAAACAAACTGATTTTTTGGGGAAAAAACCTTAGCAAAACCGCGACGCCCGCCCGAGGTAAACGCATGCTGACGTCATCCCCACACTGTGCTCTTTCTTGCAAGTCAAATACATTATTTTATTATTATTTTTTACCAAATACTTCCACCTTCATCATCTTTAATCTCTTTATCCATCATTCATATTATTTATCATTCATTTATACAGTATATTTATTAGCTTGTTGATATGCATTATCTTTCAGGTCAACTCATTTGTTTGAGATTGAGTATACAATAATTTGATATAAATTTTAAATATAATAATGTATACTTGAATAAACTTTATCTCTTTATTCTATAAAATTGTGTGCTCAAATTTGAAATCTATATAGGAAATATACAGTAGCTACGTAATTTATTTCCTAATATATAGTAGGAAATCACATGTGTTGAAAAGTAAGTCTTATATCATCTATCTTATTATCTTGAGAATAATTTAAATACATATTGTGATACTCCTCTCATATCAATTGGTGTTGAGGTGAAACCATAACATGATATCTAAGACAAAACCCAACTTTTTTCTGGTTGTCATAGGTCAAAAGATGTCATTTAGTTATGAGTCAAAAACAACAATTCGTCTGGTCCGACAGACTTATATGGAAGAGACATGTTGAAAAGTAAATCTTCGCTTACCTCATTGTCTCGAGAATGATTTAAATGTTTGTTGGACTACTCATTTCATTACCAATTAGTTTTGAGATAAATATGAAAGTCAAAATGAATTCCCAATTAGTAATGTTGGGTTTTAAAGAAACAAATTAATATTATTCCAAATTTATTAAAATTATTTTACTTTTTTATAGAAGTCGATTCAATACATTTTTAAGTAAAATATTTTCTATCATTTGAGGAGATGTTCTTTTTCACACAAATATATTTGTGATACTTTTTTTTCTTCTAATTAGTAATTATTAACTACGTACAAAATGTATTTTTTTTCAATATATCAAATTATCAATACTAACACAACGTAAGAAAAATAAAAGTAGGTGAAATAAAATCATATAACAATAGGTGAACTAATTACTGTGGGACATGGATGAGATCACTTGTCCCAAAATGATCTTGTTCCAAAATGATTAATCTTTAATGAGTTTATCAAAATCATCTTAAAACTTAAAAGATATAGTTTGTTGCAAGTCAATTAGTCAAGTATAAATTATTTTAGTTTTATAATTTTCTATTATCTGTGAGTAAGTAGTAGGAAGTTAATCTTTAATGAGTTAAATCCTAAAAGATGCTTAACTAATACATTTATTTATGGATTTTTTGGTGGTTAAGATAAGACTCTTATCTTATTCAACCTTTGGTAACCCACAAATAATGATAGTGGTGATAATGGTATTGCCTTGATGTACAAGTGTGAGGGAAAATAGTTAACTATTATATCTAACTAAGATAATATAATCTTTTAAACAATAGGTCTGAGCTCGTGAGTTGGTTATGGATTGAGTAAGATATTAGTACCTTTCCACTAATAATTACAAAAAATACAGAAACTACCTACCTAGTACCTAGGTTGCTAACAAACTTGCTACCTTAATATGATGAAAATCCTAAGTACAGAAAAGTGAGAGTGAGTTGCATAATTAAGTACATGGTTGTGTGAAAAGTAGGAAAACCACAGAGCATATGAAAATGTTAAGGAGACTAGACTAGCGAGGAAGAATGGTGGGAATAACACCACTAACAAGATCACTTCCTAAGACATATGAAGAGATGTATTGTTGTTGGTCCACATTTGATGAAGGTGGCACTTCACCAGAGAAAATACAAGTATAATGAGTTTGTGGCAACATTGTAATAATATCTTCTACTTCTCTCACAACATCTAGCATTGATGGTCTTAACTCTGGATTGTCTTGGCAACAACTGAGGGCAAGAGATAAAAACTTGTCCAAACAATCAGATGGATACAAACCCATTTTTTTATCTGTTATGGAATATATCATGCCTGATTCACGAGCCACATTAACCTGCATTGTTACCTCTCATCATTGCACTATAATAATAATAAAAACTTGACTTTGAAAACAACAATAGATGGTATAGGTATACCTCTCTCACAATGTTTTTTCCATGTGATATTGGTTGCATGCCAGTCAATAGCTCTAAATACACAATTCCAAGGCTATACACATCACATTTGTCTGTCAACTTATGAGTCAACAAATATTCCGGATCCAGGTAACCCTTCAACCAAATTACAAAGTCAATTATTAGATTTGCATAAAAGGTATTAGTTGCAAGTCTTCTAAGCAGAAAGGAAACTTACTGGTGTTCCTTTGACAAGTGTAGACACATAATTAGGAAGATCTCCATCATCATGTAGGTATGGTGCAAGCCGTGACAGTCCGAAATCGGCAACTTTAGGAATAAAATTGGAATCCAAAAGTATGTTACTGGCTTTGATATCACGGTGGAATATAGGAGGGTTGGCCTCTGTATGTAGATATAGTATGCCTTTCGCTGCACCCTTTGCAATTTGCAGCCTCATACCAAAACTTAAGCTTTCCTTTTTTTTACTTTTATCTGCTACATCATACAATCCATATCAACCATTTGTGTCCAAATTAAACAGCCTCTAGATCTTACTGTTGAGACCCAAAAATATTAAAGATTGAATGAGCATGTACACAATATTTTCAAAACTGAAGACCAAAATTTGAGACTTGAGAGCAGAATACATGAAAAGAGGTTAATATATGCACAAACAAAAAGAAGTTGTAGATATATTTTTGCTCTTGGCATATAAGAAAGCATTGTTAATTTTATTACAAACCGGAAATCCAGTCCCTGAGGGTGCCGTTGGGCATGAATTCATAAACCAGCATCTGAAACAGCAGAAAGAGTGTATGAGAATGATATTGCTATCAAGCTATCATGGAAAAACATATGTCTAAATTAAGATTACATGCCTAAAATGATTGACACTTGGATGAAAGTTTAGACCAAGTTGTGGCAATGTTTAATCATTAAGATTCTATTTGGTGCTTATATCTGGTGCACATTCCTTACAACAATATATAACATTGGTTACTCTGCTCTATTACAATACTAGGCGATGTGAGACTAATCTAATAACATATTTCAAGCATGGCTATAGGTCATATACCTGTTCTCCTGCTTCATTGCAGTATCCAATCAAGGAGACAAGATTTCGATGATGTAACCTTGATAAAAGCTCAATCTCAGTCAAAAACTCTTTTTGGCCTTGTAAGGAATCTTCTTCTTCTGCTCGCTTTACGGCCACAAATGTTTCATCCGATAAAATGCCTTTATACACAATTCCATAACCTCCTCGGCCAACTTTATTTGTACTATTGAATTTGTTGGTAGCATTAGCTAATTCTTTAAAAGTAAATGCTTTCAGACCATCTATCTTGATAGATATGCTAGATGCTGCAAAAAATGAAATAATCAATTAAATCTCCTTCTTCCAAGCTCATCCAAATTCACTTATCAACACAAAGCCTTACGTTTGTTGGAAACCTTGTGGAAGTATTTGACATGTCTTCTAGAAATCAGGACAATATATATTGCAGATATTGCTAAAACAAAAGCAACAGCTGCGAGTATAACAGCAACTAATACGCCTTTCCTAACTTTACTCCTCTCTGGATCATTAATTACTGTAATAACGTGTAAAAAAGTTAAATTGAACAACTTCAACAAAACTAAATACATTTTATTACCAAAACAAATGTGGAGATTAAGGAACTTACTATGTTCATAAGGTCCCAGAAGAGTGAAGTTGAGGAGTTCGTACGGTCCAAAAAGATCGTTGCGAGGAAATTTCCATGAAGTAAATATGCCTTCAATGCGACGGACTTCACTCTCATTGAACACACTAGAGTGTGAATCATTGTACTTAGGAAAGATTTTTAAATACATATTAATACGTGGTCCCTCTTCCCATGCATGAGAATATATTGATAATTGATAGAAGTCTATGTTCAAGGAGTGAGTTATATAAGACTGAAAATAAGTTGTATATGGAGCCAAGTAAGAAAAACTTGGACTTTTTAGCCTGTATCCAATTCTTAGAGGTGCTGCGCAAAAGCAAGGAACTGGAGAAGAGGGAGCATATTCATAGAAATTATCCACTGGACAAGCTTGAACTGGACAGACAAGTGTTGAATTTGCTGGCTTTTTGGAAACATGTTCTTCCACTTCACAATATTCACCAATATTTTGCATGTTAGAATTGTTGCAAATAGGATTTCCAGAAAGCCTTCATGGTAAAAAAACAAAGGAAATGGTATTACTCAGATATGAATTGAAGAATAGAGAATGATATGAGGTGGTTGCATACAATATATTACTGAACATATAAAAAGAGAGTACCTCAAGGTGACATTTGGTGGAGGGTTCAGACGTCCCAAAACGTCTAACAGTGAGTTGTTTCGGAGGTCACTGCGTAGACAAGACAGAACATTATTATATGAATCATTATTCTTTGAGACAGAACATGTTGAATTCACTTTGGAAACAGAATTGATTAGTTTGATACTATGAATCATTATTGTTTGAGACAGAACTTACATTAAAAGTTTAGAATTCATAGTGAAGGTAATGTTGTGCCATATGCTAGCATTGATGGACCCTGACAAGTTATTGTTCTCAAGTGACCTGTCATTGACAATGAAAACAACACATCATCAAACCACTCTGCAAAGAGCTACTTGAATCTCATAATAGATAGGTTTATATTTAAGATGTTCTAATGTAATGATCATATAATAAACAATACAGAGTTATATGAGTATTTATTGTCTCACAATTTTTGAAGATGAGGAAGATCTGAGAAGCTTTGAGGAATAGATCCATTGAGATAATAATTATTGGACAGATCACTGCAATAGTAAGAAGATTACCATATCAAACTCAGAATAGTCATGGCAACCATTAATAAAGATACAAAATATAATGAACCAAGAACATGGAATATATTAACAAAATTGGTCATTTACATACATAGTGGTCATGTTGTCTGAAAGTTTATTTGATGGTAGGTGTCCGGTAAAACGATTCCAGCTAAGATCTCTAAAACATGAAACAATTACAGATTAGTGGTTAACAAAAGCACAAGTTCAAAACGTTTCACTGCCATTAGACACAATATAATACTAAAACATACAAATAGCTAAGTTCGGGTATTGAATTGAATTCTGGAATAGCTCCTTGCAAACCACAGTTTCTTAGACTTCTGTTAAGTCAAAGAGGAAACATTAGCTCAAAACAACAAAACTAACATAAATATGATGCTAAGAGAATTAAGTATATACAATACAGGAACACATGAAAAGCATCCTTATGTAACATCAAAACAAAAGGGCAAGTATCTATCACTTACAGTTTTACTAGCATGGATAGGTTTACATAGGTAGAAGGAATTCCAGTGCCGCTGAAATTATTGTTATCAAGTTGGCTGCAAGGGAACCAAGTGAATATGAAAATGGGAAGGATAAGAATGTATCTATCTGAAATTCCTTTTCTGTAAAAGGTAAATATACATGAGAGCATTTAAATAAAAATGAACAAGTTAATAAAAGATGAGGAAGAAGAACATACAGTATGCGCAAATTCTTCAACATAGAGAACTCTGGTGGAAGATAGCCTGATAAGTTGTTGTTGTCCCCAAGCCTGTAAGTTCATTCCAACAACGGCCACTGTCAAAACTTATGAACAAGTTTTAATCTTGAGAGACATCTTAGAATGCAACAGATACTCACAAGTGCATAAGATTGGGTAGCTTAGAAAGGTTAGATGGAATTTGACCACTGAAAGAGTTGTTGTTTATGTGGCTGCAAAAAATACAAATAAACATAACATTTATCAGCATGCTTAATGAATCCAACTCCAACCTTAGTTGATGATGCATTTATTTGGGTTGGAGATACACACTCACAGGTGTATAACATTGATCAAGTTTCCAAATGAATCAGGAATAGGACCAGACAATTGGTTTTCATCAACTTGTAGTCTACTCAAATTCAACAGCTTGCTAAGCTCATCTGGTAAGGTACCAGATAAGTTATTGCCGTTTAGGAGCCTGCATAGCCAATAATACATCAGACCAATTATCTTTTATTATAATGTGTATATATGTGTGTAGAATAGGATGTAAGTCATGTAACAGAACAGAACATGAGTTATTTTCTGTGTTTGACAGTATTCTATAAGCAGAACAGAACATGAGAAAATAACATAAACAAAGAAACATAACAAATTTTCTCAATTAGAGTCAACAAGTCTTCATTGTATACTCAGCCAATTAGACTCCTCATCTAACTTCAAACTTATACTAATAAGATCCTCTTTTAAAACAAATTCTCAGACAATGTCACATGACATTCTTAAATAAAAATCTATGAGGATCAATTCTAAAAATTATTCAACTTTTATCAAGTCTTACAAGAGTGTCAATGATGTAAGATTTCCAATCTCCTTCGGTATTGCGCCTGTCAGATTATTCCACATGAAATTCCTGAAGCATAAAATGTTATAATTAACTCTTCTGATGCTTTTATTTTCATCTTCAGAGAACAATTATACAAAATTACAAAACTCACAGAATCTCAAGATGAGATAGCTGACCAAGCTGAGGTGATAGACTTCCGGAGAGATTGAAAGTCATGAAGTAGCTTCAGTGAAAAATGAGATAATAGAAAAATAATTAGAATTTAGACATGCTTGGAATGTTAACTTTTATATATAAGAAAGTAGAAGGATAAAGAAGACATACAGTTCCTGGACATGGAAGTAACCATCATCACCAACCTTATCAAAACACCAAACTCCAGTCCAGTTTGATGTGCATGGATCACCCTTGTTCCAGTTCCTCAGGTTGCCCTTCGGATCAATCAAACTTTTCTTGATTTCAGTTAGTGCATTTCCTACAAACGGAGAATAAATTATAGACCAAGTATAGGTTAAACATTTCATAAGCCAAATCATATTATTGTACCACACTTTCTCTAAGCTTTCCAACTTGGACAGAAATATTAATCACACCTCTCTTCATTATGGAAAATGTTTTGTGCATTACAGAAAGGCTAGAAAGAACAAAGAGAAAGTTCTATTTTTGAAGGGTTACACAAATTGAATTACCTTCAGAAGGGTGTATTCTTTGTGAGGTAGCTATGAAGATGATAAAACAAAACGAAACAGCGAAGGCATATCCATGGATTCTCAGACCCGGCATCACAGTATTCTGTAAAGAAAACCAAATGATACATTGAAAGAAAGAAATGCCATAACCATAACCATAACAGTGAAATGAATACATACATTATTGGTATCAAATTTCTTGAAATGTTAACATAATAAATGTAAATAAAAAAACAGAAATAACCATATGAAAGCAAGCATAATAGAATAAGTGGGGTTTATTAAACTTAGAAGAAGTTCAAAGCTTGCAAGCTTGTAAACCTTAACTCTCTCAGATAACTGAAACACAAAACTATATGTTTTTCCTAAGACTTGATGAAAAAACAAAAGGTTATGTTATGTTGTTTCATAGAAAAACATACATAAAAGCATATGTTTATGAGAAGAGATAAAAAAGAGAGAGATTCTAACTTGAGAATTGAGATGATTGAAATGAAAAATAACAGAATGTGTGGAAATGGGTAAATTATTATGACAAAATATGATATGATATTGTAATGAAAGTCATTGAGGGTTGGAGTTGAATGTGGGAGGAATCGTGAATCACTTTTGTAACAAAGTTGAAGTACTCACCAACAAATAATGTCTTACTTATTTCTCAATCACTTTTTACTAAAGTTAATTACAAATTTGAAGAGGAGTTGTTGAGTCAATTATTAATATATAAAAGCTGCACAATTTGAACAGCTCATATATATATATATAATATAATGTCAAAAGTTGGCATGTTATTTCCAATATTCTTTCTTTTCAATCGACACACACGTCTTGATATGCATGTCTTGATGTTTATATATATTATTTGGTTTCTCCTACCTCTTGTTGACCTTAATAGCTTCTTTATATATTATACACGTTAGCCAGAGAGACCATTTTTGTGTTTACACAACACAGTATCGACCAACCGCACTTATTCTTTTTTGCTATCTATCATATGCAACTTTAAGTAATAATTATATTTTATTGTAAAGTTAGTTCAACACAACTTCTGACATAATTTATTACTAAATTAGAATTAGCACAATCAAATATGGTTGGAGTAATGAACATGGTTAAAACAATCATGCAATTCACACAAGTTATATCTTAATTCACCTAATCAATTGAATTTATAAATTGATTAATCATGTTGATTGAGAAACATGTGATGTTGATTGATTTGTAAGATGCAAGTATGTAACATTAAAGTAGCCATGTGCCTCTGTCTTCCATTATTATTATTATTATTATTACTTGTATTCTTTGAGTGAAAGTGAAGTGAGAGAAGAATAGGAGAAGGAATGAGTAGGAGTAGGAACAGTAGAAGGAATGGAGATGAAGAAGAAGAAGAAGAGAATGGAGGTAATTCTGATGACAACCACCTTGATCTCTTCTTCTCCCATGTACTTGAAGATCCAGCAGGAAAGCATGATTATGACTGGTAATCATTCATTCATTCATTTACACTTGTTCTTACATTTTCCATATTCATTCATTCATTCATTTACACTTGTTCTTACATTTTCCATATTCATTCATTCATTTACACTTGTTCTTACATTTTCCATATTCATTTCATATTTATTATTAGGCTTCTCACTCCCCCTGGAACCCCATCTTCTAATTCTACCTCTACCTCTAAGGTATCTATCTATCTATCTATCTATCTCTTCTCCATCTGCATTCTGCATTCCACATTCCACATCTTATCTATCTTTGTTTTCAGCTTTCAATCTCATCACAATCAGATAACATCAATCACAATCACTCTAGATCATCAAGAACCAACAACAATGCTTATTCTTCATCAATCCTTAACACTAGCTCTTCCTCTTTCCATTCCTCCAGGCCTTCTTCTCGTCCAATTGTTCCTCCTCACACACCCCCTAACCTCAGAACTACTTTACCCAATAGGCCTCTCTCTGCTGCCAGGTCCCGCCCCACTTTGAAGACACATTGTCAAACTCAACCATCCTCCGCTACTAATATCTCAAGGCGCCATTCCTCTCCTGTTGTCAACACCCCTCTATATGCCAATTCCAATGCCCATCATGCTCATCAACTCAAGTCCCCATCAACAACAACAACAACTGTCACAGACAACACTGCAGGATTTGGGAGGACTATCTCAAACAAATCCAAGCACATGGTATGTATGTATGTATGTATCTATGCTCTTCTTTCATCCTTCATTGCCATTAATCCTTTCAATTGTATACCATTTTAACAGGATATAAGGAACAGCTCAGGAAATCCTCGTGCACTATCAAACACCACACTCTTTCCTCAGAGTATTCGAACTTCTACCACTCCAACTCCCAAGACCCAGTCTCGCCGACTATCAACTGCTCCACCATCTATTAGTAACAACAGATTCCATGTCGGAAAGCGGAATATGATGATAAATGGAAGAGAGGTAATAGATGAAAGACAACACAACTCTGCAAAACTGAGTCAAGTGGTGGACATATATGAGAGTTCTCGTTATGATACACTATTGCTTAAAGAAGATTTGAAGAACACAGATTGGCTCCATAGTGCTGATGATAAATGTGATCAAGATTCCATATTTGGTAACGGATTTGAGCACCTGCCTGAGCCTTTTGGTCTCTTATAGCATATAAACAGCTCCCCCTTTGCTCATTTCTGACCATTATTATTACAACACTTTCTTTAATACCAACTTAGTACAATTTGGTAGTGGTTCACAGGGTTAATGACAGAATCCAATAACTATGCTTGTGAAATGCTATTTATGTTCTAAATTGTTATTTCTTAAATTTTTTTGAAGCATGGGATATTTGATATTTCAACTTCTATGCCCCAAGGTGGAGAGATGAAGATGCATTTTATGTAATCTGCAGAGAATTCAATGGAATTTAACTTTGATATTACATCTGCATATAATGCATGAAAACATTACATCAAAAGTGTTCAACTTAACCGTGGTTGGATGGATGTGAGTTTTTAGAAATGAGTTATTTGGGTGCATGCATATGTATGAATTTGTCACAAGGCAAATGTACTAACTACTGTGTGTATATATGAGTCAGGTGGAATGTGATGTTTTATACAAAAGCCATGGTTGAGTTTTATTTCCCCCTTGGCAATGAACACTAGTCTATTCTTGAAGTTGGTTGGGTTCACAATTTTTTATTGACTTTTACTTTTAAAGTTAAAGTGTAAAACAATGTCTTTAACTATACTTCAATGTGAGAAAACTCCCGTGATCTAATACCTAACATCTTCACTTCTTAATTCCTCAAACAATCTAAGGATTGATTTTACACTAAGTTAAATAATTTGGAATGTTTGGCTAGTTTAGGTTTAGCCTTTACTTAACTGTTATTACAACTATTTCATGTGGAGAAGGTGCCACAAGTGAAGTTAGGAAAATAGAGGAGGACTTACATATTGATAAAGCCCAACATGCAAATGACTTATCAATTGATGTAATTTTATATTTGTTCTTGAATAATTGTTAAACATTTTTCAATAAAAAATATCAGTCGATTAAAGTCTGATGTATACAGTTGTGATGAAGTGTTTGATCTTCCAAAGTGGGTGCAATCTGTTGTTAGGGAGGAAAGGAGTGCTGAAGTGTTTAATATTTGATCTAATGAGATATCAAAATATTGAAGAATTGAGGAGCATGGAGCCATGAATTCAATACATGTATATATCAATAAAACAAGCCAAATCATCCCAATAGTACAATACTTATTGTACATCATCAACTTCAGTCACAAAAATGAATGATTTCATCACAAACCATGCACAACCTAGACATCCAGTAATGCACTCTTATTCATGATGCTATCCTCTGCAGGTATCATTCCCAACTGTGAAAACAATGTGAAGTAAGAATACACAATATAAAACTCTCTGCTTCCACATGTTCAAAGAATTGACAAAAAAACACATTAAAATGGTCATTTTCTGCCTAGAGTGAGGTTAAAAATTCCTGATAACTGTCCGCTTCACCAA
This sequence comes from Lupinus albus, assembly GCA_009771035.1. NCBI lineage: Eukaryota > Viridiplantae > Streptophyta > Magnoliopsida > Fabales > Fabaceae > Lupinus > Lupinus albus. The sequence continues at coordinate 23,411,185 of CM019999.1, read as the reverse complement.
TGTTAGAGACTCAACGACCGGAGTTTGAAGAGGTTTGGTTAACCAAGTCAGCACCACTGACATACTTGGCAACAAATGATACGAGACGAAACGGAGCGCCAATAAGGGGAGCATCTGCCAGTGGAACATCACCATTTCCCACATCATTGGCAACATCCTGCAACTCCTGATCTCGTACTGTTTCGTTGTCGTCCAATGGAATTTGCACAATCTCTCCAGCATCATCAGATACCAACGATGAGTTTGGAACTAGACGCTCAGCATCGGTAAAGTCTTTCATTGAAGCCTCTTCCAATGACATTATCTCAGCAGATTCAGGTACAGCAGTAACAACAGCAGCTTGTTTAGCAAATCCAGTCATCCCATCAGACCCGGTGACACCAGAAAAACCAACTTCTGCATGCCATCGTTTTTGTTCCAGCTCAATAAATAACTCATTGACCTGAGGAGAAAAATAAATTAAGTGTGCATAAAACTACGTGCGTAATCTTTACCCAAACAATCCAAATATAATAGTAAACAAATATGAAATATTTTAGTAAGCCATCATCAGTTAATCATATTCTTTATTTCTTTTACAAAACCATAAAGAACCCTGTACATTACCTTCTCAACAAGTTCCGCATTTTCTGTCATCAATTTCTCCACTAACACAACGGCTGATTCAATTTGAGATTTCAAATCCTCATTTTCAGAAGCACAATCCTGCCCTCCATAAAGCAAAATAATAGTCATGGCAAGGCAACTTAAAAAGGCTACAGTATAAGTTTCTTCCTCCTCTACTTGAAGTCACATATTCACATGTTGGATAGGTTTATAACACATCTCATGCCTCACGTCAGAAAGATGTATGCCACAAAACACAAATGTAACTAGAAATAGTAATGTGTATTACTAAACTGCAGTACACCACAATAGGTTTGAGACTAAGTATCAAATATATCACATTAGAATAGCATTTTTCATAACGTCCTACATAACTATTCATCGTCATCCTTTCCTTCCTTCAAAAATTTAAAAAACAATCAAGAAAACCTGGGCCTCTTTGCTTCAACCATGAGATGGAAGCTTGAACTGATCTATGTCGATCTTAATTAAAAGGCAGATTGAATTACTATTACAACAACAACCAAACATTTATCATACTAGGTGTATGCCGCTTAAGTGGCAAGCACATGGTAATCTTTAGTAAACAGCGAAAGAATAGTTCACTTTGTACTTACCCCACGAATGTAAAAGGCAAATTGAACTGATTTAATAAAAATAAAAGGTGTTTTCTCTCATGAAAAAAGGCTTTCAGTGTGGAACAAATGAAGACGTTGGATGATGGCTTTGAGGAGAAAGCAAAAAAGCGGATAAAAATAGAGACTGGAATTCTATCAGATAAAGGATTAAATAAATTAAGTAAAAAAATTTAATAAAAGAATTAAATAATTTGCAGATGAAGGAAAAAAAACCATAAAAAGAGGTGGAAGCATTAAGCAGATAAAGCATCACTAATGGTGTGTGGTTTTGATTTTACTAAGAAAAGGGAGTAGATTTTGGTGTTATATTCAAATATTTCCATGGTTATAGATATTCATTTGTCTGAGTAGAAGTGAGAGTGGGAGATCAACTATAGATTACACTTCTACGTATGTTAGCAAGACATTGGCATTAGATCTTAGGAGTTTAATACCAAAATTTTGAAACGTGAAAGTGAAAATGGTTTTCAGAAAACGAAAATATGAAATGCTTTCTGAAACCAAACAGACCCTTAGGGTCTATTTAGTTTAAGAAAATATTTCCTACTTTCTTTTCATGTTTGATTAATAATTATAATAAGTATGACACCTTGTTTTCATTTTGTTGTGTTTTCACTGTTTAGTAGAGAAAACACTGAAAATTGTTTTCATTGTTTCCAATATAAATCCTTGGAAACAGGAGACATAATAAAAACAAGGTGGTACATTTGTCATTATTAACAAAAATTTAATACAGAACCTTTTGGTAAACCGAACAGTCTCTTACTTTCATAAGAAAGAGTATAGTAGATTTTAACCAAAGAGGGTAACAAAAATAACCTTTGCAGATGCATCACGTGAGAAGGAATCCCGAATGTTCTCAAGATTCTGGATTGTTGACTGAAGACCTGATACATTTTCCCTCAACTGCTGGTTTTCTAGCAAAAGATTATTCCTAGACTCTTCCAACTCTGCCACCTGCCAAACTTTGTTTTTAATTTCCATATCAGAATTAACACAGGTTTGTTATGAAAGGGAATGACCAAATAACATTACGTGAGTGTAATTCATCAAGCCACAGTTTATAACAAATGGGAGTAAAAGAAGAGAATTTTTTTAATTAATGGAGAATCATTTATGTCAGAAAGGAATCAGAGATTGTAAACTTAACTGTTTAGCATATCCAATATGAAATAAACATTCTAACGATAAAATAATGGATTAGTATTCAGTAAAGCAAGTATAATACAATTGGAATTGTATCAAATGTTCGCCAGAATATCTACGCAAGAAAAGTTGAGGAAATAGTTTAATTGTATAAGGAACATTAGAATATTTTAAAGTTCAAGCATGCACCTGATTGAAGTCTTTAAATTCAACATGGAACTGTGTTTTAACTAATTATAAGGCTTACTTTACTAGCAATGACAATTCATGTTTCTGTATTTCTATACTAAACTGATTAGAAACAGAATACTACAAGATAATGTGTCATATGAGTACAAGTTTACAATTCCTGCAAATGACTAGAAGAAAATTATGGATAATGATACTAAAATAATAATTTATAATACTTTTCTATATTCTTCAACATAAACTATTCATGTATATGCATGAGCTACATACCTGCCCTTTTAGCAGACTGATGTCTTCATTCAGGTTTGAAATAATATCTTTAGTCGAGTTCTGTACATAATATGCAAGATATGACACTTCTAAATGACAAAATTCACACGGAAATAAAGCAATCATGTAGCACTATTCTACTGATTCTTAGCCTCACACGACTAGGAAACTAGAAGAAAAATTGTTGCTTTGAATTTTACAAGAAACAAATTAAAGAATTAAAAAACAAAGAAATACCAACAAAAAAATTGAAGGCAAATCATTACATCTCATATCAATCAAGCCATGTAGTACTTTTTCCTCTCCGGAGAATAATTAATCACATAATATTTTCAATTTTCAATGAAATAACATATGATAGAATAGACAAGTAATTACCTCTTTCTCATTCAAGGAATTCAAATCACTCTCCAGAAGATTTATTTTTCTCTCTAAACTCTCCTGTGGAACAATGTACATTCACTTTAGAATTCAACATTTCATTCATTTAAAATAAATAAAATAAAAAACAAAACAGTGCACACTGTGAGAGAGAGAGGAAGTCAGTAAAATTTAAATAAACAATGAATGTAGGAAACAACAGAGTTCATTTCGCAATTCATACCCCTTTCGGGCTCAAAACTGCTTTTTCATCAAGCAACTGATTGTTTGTTTCCACCAAACTAGCCTGCATATGATATATTACTAAATATTAAGTATCTTCATAAATAACTTCTCAAACTGAATGGTTGTAAATCTTTTCCGAGGAAAATATTTCAAGCAACTGACCTCTTTTTTAAGTAAGGAACTATTCTCACTCAGTAATTGTGCAATTCTCCTTTCCAAATCAGTCTGCAGATAATGCAGTTAAACATTCGTTAGTATATAACCATATGCAAAAATAATATAAAATTCAAATAATACATGACATCCATCCACACATTCATCAAAAAATTTATTGAAAATAAATTACCTTTCTTTGCGTCTGCAATTCATTTTCAGCTTGTAAGTTATTGATGGTCTCTTCCAGGGTAGCCTGTAAATGAAACGGGAAAGAACTAGTAGAAATCAAGCATTTATATTGATATTATTGGGAATCAATGTTAATTTCCTCATAATTCTAGAATTTCATTCAACACTGCATGTTGAGGGCTACAACATAAACACTTAGAGAATACTTCTCGGATAAAACTTAAAATATATTACCTGCTTCCAAACATGTTGATCATTTTCTTCTTTTAATTTTCTATTTGTCTCCTCTGACATGGCCTGTAGAAAGAAACATCATATGTATACATGTTAAAAGTAAGATTTGTGATATAAACACAGAAGTAAATACATAAATCTCTCAGATGAAATTTAAAGTAAATTACCTCTTTCTGAACGTACGCATCATTTGCTTTGTTCAACTTTCGTATCGTCTCATCTGATATAGCCTGTTGTAAGATATGCAATATGTAAAAGAGAAAGATGCAAGACAAATATCAAAGGAAAGAACAGATATCATATGCAAAAATAATATATAATTCAAATAATACATGACATCCATCCACACATTCATCAAAAAGTTTATTGAAAATAAATTATGTTATTTTGCATCTGCAATTCATTTTCAGCTTGTAAGTTATTGATGGTCTCTTCCAGGGTAGCCTGTAAATGAAAAGGGAAACAACTAGTAGAAATCAAGCATTTATATTGATATTATTGGGAATCAATGTTAATTACCTCATAATTCTAGAATTTCATTCAACACTACATGTTGAGGGCTACAACATAAACACTTACACAAATACTTCTCGGATAAAACTTAAAATATATTACCTGCTTCCAATGATGTTGATCATTTTCTTCTTTTAATTTTCTATTTGTCTCCTCTGACATGGCCTGTAGAAAGAAACATCATATGTATACATGCTAAAGTAAGATTTGTGATATAAACACACAAGTAAATACATAAATCTCTCAGATGAAATTTAAATTAAATTACCTCTTTCTGAACGTACGCATCATTTGCTTTGTTCAACTTTCGTATCGTCTCATCTGATATAGCCTGTTGTAAGATATGCAAAGTTTAGCTTAATATGCTTTGTAAGATATGCAAATATCAAAGGAAAGAACAGATATCACATCTTCCATAAAATTTAAAGGCTTAATATGTTTTAGTCCCTACAAAGTTTAGCTTGTTTGGTTTTGGTCCCTAGACTTCTTTAATAACACTCCCATCCAAGAATGACCATTCTCTGCATAACGTTTAAGTTTAACACAGCAGTGATTGAATATAGCAAGGTAGACAGACTAAGAATTACCGATTATGTAGATAATTACATGGCATACTATGTGGAGAAGTTTCACATTTAAAGGAACACTTGCTATAAAAATTTATCCCTTTTAGAAAAGCAATGCACTTTCTCTCCAAATTATCTTCAAATGTGATAATCATCCACTGCATTCTACAGATTTAGCACAGATCCTCCGAATTGCGAACGAAATTTAGCCATGGGTGGTGGAGATTGGGCCTTCAAAGCAAGGAGAGTGTTCAGGTACAGTTATGTTGCAAATGTTGGGAGTAAAAGTTTAGAGAAGCCAAAACACTACGAAGACAATAACTTGACACCACAAATACATTAGCTCTCACTATCTTCCATTGGTTCTTCCAAATTCCATTATCACACTACTCTTCGTATTCTTCTGTGCCATCACTCACCTTACCTTGAGACAGAAGAAGAAAAATATGCAGATCCAAGAGGAACTTGTGGTTGCAAGGATCAAACACAGACAACCCAACCGTCAAAGGCTACCATTCTCACTTAGGCTAGCCAGTCATGCGCCAACCAGGACTGAGAATTCTAGAGGACTTGAATATCACAAACTCATCCATCACATTAATTGAATTCAGGGACAGAACCAAGGAAGATGGTGAGGACATAACCAATTGTCTTACTGGGAAAATGGGAATTAGGGATGACAGAATTGATATGGCATAACTAATATTGACCTCGTTCCCACAGTAGCTAAGTTCAGATAGACTGGAAGATGGACAGAAATCTAAGAAAAGGATAACAGGGGGTGAAAAAACATTTTTACATGGCCTGGTTTTGAGAAAGTAGAAACTAAAACCAAAAGTATTTCATAAGGATTGAACAAATTTAAGACAAATTTAAAATACATTACCTTTTTCTGCTTGTGCATATCATTTTCTTTTTTTAATTTTCTGATTGTATCTTCTAATATAGCCTGTGGAATGATAGGCATCAAATGTCATAAAAACTTCGAAACAAAAGTGCTCACACAAAGAATAGATAGATTAAATATTACCTCTTTCTGAATATGCAGTTCATGTTCTTCTTTCAATTTTCTAATAGTCTCTTCTGATGCATCCTATGGAGAGATAGACAATTTGTATTAAAAAATTGCAAAATAAACTTTGAAAAAATGTCACTGAGATATAATTTAAGATAAATCACCTCTTTTCGCATATGTGTGTCATTTTCTTCTCTCATTTTTCTGATTGTCTCTTCTAATATGGCCTGTGAATGATGAGACGTACATGTCATATGAACATAGAAAAGTAAGTTCCAATACAAAGGAGAGAGATATTTCTCAGATGAAGCATTACCTCTTTTTCAATATGCATATCATTTTCTTCTTTTAAATTCTTATTTCTCTCTTCTAATATGGCCTATGGAGTAGAGAACTTTACATGTTATTAGGTGAACATTGAAAGACAATGAAAACGAGGACAGAGGTTTCTTGGATAAAGTATTACCTCCTTAAGAATGAATGTGTCGTGTTGTTCTTTTAATTTCCTGATTGTCTCTTCTGATATGATCTGTGAAGCGATGTGCTATGCATGTCATAAAAACTTCGAAATATAAATGCTCATACAAAGAATAGATAGATTAAGTATTACCTCTTTCTGAATATGAATTTCATGTTCTTCTTTCAATTTTCTTATAGTCTCTTCTGATGCATCCTATGTAGAGATAGACAATATGTATTAAACAAAATTGGAAAATAAACATTGAAAAAAATGTCAGAGATAAAATTTAAAATATATCACCTCTTTTCGCATATGTGTGTCATTTTCTTCTCTCATTTTTCTGATCGTCTCTTCTAATATTGCCTGTGAACGATGAGAAGTACATGTCATATGAACATAAAAAAGTAAGTTCCAAGACAAAGGAGAGAGATATTTCTCAGATGAAACATTACCTCTTTCTCAATATGCATATCATTTTCTTCTTCTAAATTCTTAATTCTCTCTTCTGATTTGGCCTATGGAGTAGTAAACTTCACATGTTATTATTTAAACATTGAAAGACAATTAAACCAAGGACAGCGGTTTCTTGGACAAAATATTACCTCCTTATGAATGGATGTGTCATTTTGTTCTTTTAATTTCCTGATTTTCTCTTCTGATATGATCTGTGGAGCAATATGCTATGCATGTTATAAAAACTTCAAAACATAAGTGCTCGGACAAAGAATAGATAGATTAAATATTACCTCTTTCTGAATATGAATTTCATGTTCTTCTTTCAATTTTCTAATAGTATCTTCTAATGCATCCTATGGAGAGATAGACAATATGTATTAAACAAAATTGCAAAATTAACATTTGAAAAAAATGTCACTGAGATAAAATTTAAAATATATCACCTCTTTTCGCATATGTGTGTCATTTTCTTCTCTCATTTTACTGATTGTCTCTTCTAATATGGCCTGTGAATGATGAGATGTACATGTCATATGAACATAGAAAAGTAAGTTCCAAGACAAAGGAGAGAGATATTTTTCAGATGAAACATTACCTCTTTCTCAATACGCATATCATTTTCTTCTTTTAAATTCTTAATTCTCTCTTCTGCTATTGCCTATGGAGTAGCAATTTTTACATGTTATTATGTAACATTGAAAGACAATGAAACCGAGGACAGCGTTTTCTTGGATAAAATATTACCTCCTTATGAATGAATGTGTCGTTTTGTTCTTTTAATTTCCTGATTGTCTCTTCTGATATGATCTGTGGAGCGACATGATATGCAATGTCATAAAAATTTCAAAATATAAGTGCACACAAAAAGAATAGATAGATTAAATATTACCTCTTTCTGAATATGAATTTCATGTTCATCTTTCAATTTTATAATAGTCTCTTCTGAGGCATCCTACGGAGAGATAGACAATATGTATTAAACAAAACTGCAAAATAAACATTGAAAAATGTAACTTAGATAAAATTTAAAATATATCACCTCTTTTCGCGTATGTGTGTCATTTTCTTCTCTCACTTTTCTGATTGTCTCCTCTAATATGGCCTGTGAACGATGAGATGTACATGTCATATGAACATTGAAAAGTAAGTTCCAAGACAAAGGAGAGAGATATTTCTCAGATGAAACATTACCTCTTTCTCAATATGCATATCATTTTCTTCTTTTAAATTCTTAATTCTCTCTTCTGATATGGCCTATGGAGTAGTAAACTTAACATGTTATCATGTAAACAATGAAAGACAATGAAATCGACGACAGAGGTTTCTTGGATATAATATTACCTCCTTATGAATGAATGTGTCGTTTTGTTCTTTTAATTTCTTGATTTTCTCTTCTGATATGATCTGTGGAGCGATATGATATGCATGTTATAAAAATTTGAAACATAAGTGCTATGTAAAAGGACAGAAATTCCTCAGATAAAATATTACCACTTCATGAATGTGCATATCATTTTCTTCTTTCAATTTTCTGATTGTCTCTTCTGATATGGCCTATGGAAAAGACATGCTACACCTATTAAGAATTTGGAACTGTAAAATATACCATGCATGTCTGAAAGATAAAGTTTTTAAGACATCTTACCACATTCTGTTTGAGCACACCATTTTCATTTCCCAAATTTATAATCACCTCTTGTGAGTTGTCCTGTCAAAGAATTTTGTTTCATTTAGTTTAGCAATACAAGTACTGTCCATCTCAACAGTGACATACCAAAAGAAACTGTTTGGCCATATACAAACTGTATAATAAGCCAAACACATATACAAACAGTACTTAGAAACTGAATTAAGAAAATATGAAGTTTAAACTAAGTTTATATGTTCCGCTGAAAAGTGATAACAATGGCAAGTTAAAACATGTTCCTTTCATGAACCATTATTTAAAATATAGCACATGAATTTACAGCATAAACATATGGGCTTTTACAGAGCTTATCTTATCATGTAAGCACATAAACAGATGTTTGGATGAACTTACGAAAATAGTGTATGACCTTCCTATAAGCTCTTTTTAGCTTATTTCAATAAGCTTATCAGATAAGCTTATGAAATGGGCTAAAAACAGTTTATAGGAGTCATAATCTCTCGGATAAGCTCTTATTAAATATGTTCTTATTTGAGTCTTTTGTTCCATGGAAATCAACATTGGCTGCAGGAAAACTTACACATTCTTTACCATTTGGAAGATGTCCATTTAAATCTGTATTTGTACTACTTTGCCCATCTACAAACTCCATTGGCTGAGCATGCTCATCTTTCATCAGACTCAGATTATGCCTATCTGGTGTTTCCCCAACTCCATTTGTACCTTGTTCATCCGCTATCTCCGAGAGATGATTCGGTTCATCCTCAACATTACTTACCAGATTCTGATCCCTAATTTCTGTTTCTCCAACACCGTTCGAACCCACATTTGAACTTACTAGCTCATCCTTAATAGTACCACTATTACTAACCAGATTTTGATCCTTAACAGTTGCTACACCACTCTCCGCATTATTCTTACTATGCTTGTTCTTCTTTTTCTTGTTCTTCTTCCTTCTATCATCCATCATCTACCCACTTCAGATTCTCTATCAAGAAGAGCAAAAAAACCAAGTTTAAGGTTTTACAAGTGTAACTGGATTGAGTAGAACCCAATGTAATCTACAAGATTGAAAACAACCCAGACATTTATTCAATCAAATCCACTATTATATAGCAAATGGGGTTTTAATTGACGTTTTCGACTCCAAAATCAGACCCAGCTTTAAAACATTGAAATATGTAATAAAAAAAATAATCAGGCGAAAAAAGTTCAACAGTTGCCAACTACTAAAATATAATGCAATCTAAATGAATAAGTAGAAGCTAAAGATCGAATACCTAGATTCATATTCAATCAAAATTCATCATAATATAATAAATATTATGAAGAAAATACACAAATTTTACAAGGACCAGTAAGTTACAATTAATGGGCTCCATGAAATGTTAAATCTACAATGGAAAAGTTAATAAATTTGAGCGAAAAATGAATAAAAACGAACCAGAAAAAGAAAAGATTGATAAAAAATGTGACATGAAAAAATGAAGAAAGAGTGTTGAGAGTTGATAGATAGCGTAATAAATCTGGAAAAGAAACTAACTTTGATGTTGATGTTGAGTGAAAGAGAAGAGAAGCAATTGAAAATGAAATTGAAAACTGAAATGAAAGGGATTCGTTATTTCTTCAACCTTCTAATCTCTCCTTTAATATTAATACATCCACTTCTCCTTACACAAATCAATTATCAAAACATTTTTTTAATCTCTTTCTTAACCATATAACATATTCATACGGCTAATTTTTAAATTTATTTCTTATTAATATATATGGTAATGTTATATCATTAGGTGATTGATTTACAAGTGACACATATCACTTTCTTGTGGGTATGATGATTAATATGAGAATTTAGTAAGAGGATAAATCATTTTTCATATATATATATATATATATATATAACTTCCTTGGAGTTTTAATTTCATAATATTTTCATAAATTATATTGCATCTATCAATCAATAACTCTATTCTACTTGTTGATGTGAAAAAGTTGTCACCACAAATGATAGAGTAAAATTGATGGAGTCCCAACTTCTATCCATGATATATTATATTTTTAAATTTTATGTTGTATTGTAAAAGAAAATGTGCTCAATTTAAATGAAGTCTGTTATATACAACACCCTAAGATATTATGTAGGCTACAAAATTATATATTAAAAATGGTTACAAGAAAGCATACAACATCCTAACAAGGGAAATAAGTTCCCCACCCTTACTAAGATGTTGGACATGGATTGAGAAAGTGCATTGAAGTGCTACACGAAGCAGTAATTGAACCCAAACTCTGCTTATGATTTCCCATTTCATACTTGTATCTGATATCATCCCCAACTCTCTTGCCAACATACCCTCTAAGTTCTTATCCACAAATCTCTTCCAAATCTCTACTTCATTCTCATCACCCTTAACCAAATATGGGTTCAGCTTAACTTTAATCTCATCTACCATTCTTTTAATATCACTATCACTATCACTGCCTTCTTCTTTAGGTATCATATCATTTTGCATAACCAAAAGGTATATCATGTAATCCGAGAGTAATTTACTGAACTCTCGTTTATCAACATTATCATCTATGTCTTGTACATAACATAAATGAGTAGCAATGTGCCACTTTATAAGTAACTGAGGTAATGAAATCTCCCTCCTCATGTGATTTATCAGATTTATTTTGATCTCTTCACTTATTGAACTGTTCCGGAAGACTCTCAACTCAATTTCCTCGTTTTTGTTTCTTGTATCCCCATACATTCTTAGGTACAACAACTCAGCGAAGATAAACTCCCAAAGCTCTAAAATGAATGGATTCTTCACCTCATTTAGCCACATGAAAATGGTACCATTGGATAATATGTTGAAATAATGTAACCATGATGACTTCTTCTTCTTCATCATGTAAAGGCTATAACTTATCATATTGAAACCTGATATGGATTCACTCCATCTACGAAAAGGTAGTAAAGTTGATAATTGTGTAAATTTGGTATAAGGGTTCTTCTTACATTTTGACCACCGTGTTCTCTTCACCTCCAAAATGCTTCTCATAAAGGAGAAGTACTCAACAAATGTAGGGAAAAAGAACACTACTCGATCAGAGAATAACTGCATGAAGAGATCAATAATATCTAGGGCCACAGCACCAAACATCAACGTGTAAGTAAGTGTAATATCAAAAGGGTTGAGACCTTGCTTGTATCGTTTGCCCTCATCAAAATGGAACACTCCAAGTGCTGTCAAAAGGCAAGTGATGGTTACAAACCGAAACAGATACCCATAAGTTAGAAAGAACTTGTTGAAGTACATGTCATAATAAAAGTTCAGTGCAACCTCTACCACTCTTAAAGTAAATCTTGGTGCATGCGTGAAGCTAAAACTTGTTAAATTCTCTACTTTTTCATGGATGTTTTTTTTGGTGACGTTGTTGTAAGCTCTCACCGCCACGTGAAATTGGCTTAGGTTTTCAGACCAATAACATCTTATATAATGGATACCCTTATTTAATCGGGTTGTTTCATGGTTGCTTGTTGCAAGGTACATTGCATAAATCCTCTCACCATATTTGATGATTCCTGCAACAAAAACTAGTATTATAGGGATCCACAACCTGTTACCAGGAACAGTGAGTAAGAAGACATAGGCACAAAAGAGAAACTGGGTGATGAACCCTAACATGTGCCTCCTCCATAGTTGGTTGTCCTCAAGAGAGAAAGCAGTGATGGTGTCTGGGCCTCCCAAATGAACCAAAAGAAATGGAGCCCAAAAAGCATAAAGATGATTTTGAGTGTTGAGTTTGATTTTGTTGCTAGAGACTTGGTTGCTTGAAATATGACCCACACAGAAGATTGCAGCTGATTCAGCCATGAGATAACATATCCAGATAAAGATTTGTATATAAGCATTCTTCATTCGTTTCCTTAGTGGAGAAAACAAAGTGAGGAAGATTTGCAAACAAAGACTAAAGATCATAACTACCCTGATGCTCCATGACTCCCACACATTCTCAATCTTGTTAGAGATTGGGTTAAGCATATTTGTAGCTACTTCAATCTTTATGATGGAAACACATTCATTCATATATTCATTCTTCCTTATAAAACCAAGTCATAAATTCTTGACCGTTCCTTCCAAGTTAGTATAAACTTTCCTAAGATAACAGCAAGGAATAAACTTTGGAATATTGCAAAATCATTTTATAAATCTTAGAATCCAAGGGGGGCTTTTCAAATTTACAGCATAGAAAAATCATTATGATGATAGTAAGAACTAAGAACTAAGAACGCATAGTGCATGTCTACTCCTTTTAAATTTTTTTATAATGAATATGAAAGCGATGCTAATTTATTTATTAGGGATTGACTTTGGATACTAAATTATACTCATTTTCATTATAAATATATGTAAATATTTATTTGATACCATTCATTATTCAAAGAATGGAAGAAAACGTAAAGAAAATGATTTGTTCATGAATATCTACTTTCAGACATATACTTTGCTTATAATTTCGTTCATTTATTTTAAAAATTAAAATGTTGTACAGCTTTAGGAACATTTCCATGGGTTTAATCATTGGAAATTTTTGAAACTTCATAAATAAGTGTTGGGGTTTGATTCTGAAATACATTTCATTGCATATCAGATTTGTTATTTATTCCCCTTTCTTCCTTTTAATATAAGGCCTTCCTCACTTTATCTTAATTTATTATATTCATGCATAATCAAACACCTTTGTATCTTTCATACATAATGGTAACTAAATTAATAATTCTCTTTATTTGGCTTTACTTCTTTTTTTTGTCGATAAATATTAATATGATAGTATTTGTTGTGAGTGAGACTCGAATCCTAAATCTCCTTCACTCAATCATTTTACCTTAATCATCAAACCACCTTATAATCCTTTTATTTTTAATTTTTGGGTCGAAACCAAAACTTCATTCAATGATATTAAAACTCAAATAGAGACATTGTTAAAATCTTGCAAAAGTATACCTTTCGTTAAAAAAATCATCCAATAGTGAAGAGGGAATAAAGTTATTACTTTTGCACCTAATAGTATAAAAAATCAATACATTATATTTGTATATAAAGAGTAAAATTATTACATCATTTTGTTTTTTTGTTATGTTTTTTTTAATTTTAATCAGACTACCATGCATGCAATTAGTGCTCTTTCGTGACAAATCTGACGGTTGAGAATGAAAATTCGATAAATCAAAATAATACTCCGTCAAATCAGCTTACTACTCTATCACTACTTCTATGGAGCCGAACTTCTCTACTTACCCTTACTAGCTGCTTTGGAAATCTAAGGCTCCTTTGAAAGTCTTATCTTTTGCTTGGCAACTTTTTCAAGATAGAATCCCTACCAAGGATGCTCTCTTGAGGAGGGGTGTGTCTTTGCTTAATGGTGGAGGCGCTACATGCTCCCTTTGTAACAATCACTTCGAATCTTCCCAACATCTTTTCTCTTCTTGTTCTTTGACTTATTCTGTTTGGCAGCTCATGTACAAATGATTGAACCTCTCTATTGTTTTGCCTCTTGTTCCAATTAACCATTTCTTAAATCATTGTGGCGAGGTAAAAGATCGGAAATGTCAGAAAGCGTGGAGTATTATTTGGTTTGCCACTGTTTGGGCAATTTGGCGTTCGAGGAATGACTCTATCTTCAACAATGTTAGGCACTCTTCACTTCAAATTTTGGATACTGCTAGGGTAAACGCTTGGCTTTGGATTAAGAACATTTTGGGGTTGAACTCTTTTGTCTTTTCTGATTGGATCTCTAATCATCTACTTTGTAACTTCTTTCTTACTTTCTCTTTGTACATTCTATCCCTATTAATAAAATCTTTTTTTGTTTATAAAAAAAAACATGCATGCAATTACTATTGTATAGCATAGGGATAGGCTCATTGGTAGGTATCTTGGAAAAAAAGATGGTAATAGGTACCCGGATGCGTGGGTACCCGCAATGGGTCAGGGTTGGGTCCATGTTTTGGACCTTTGGGTAATTGAGACCTGCAATTTTAAAACCTGTTGTTAGATGGGTCTGGATTCGGGTAATGAGGTACCCATATCTGTGGGTACCCGGACCTGCTATTTCTTCCTAAATCTAAATATATATATAGTAACATAATTGTAATATCATGCTAATCTATGTTGTAATATCATGTTAATCTATGTTGTAATATCATATTAGTCCATAATTATAATATTATAAATGTGATTTTATGTTGTTAAATTGTGATGTTTTGTTCTTAAGCAATGATATTATATTGTTAATTCATATTATGATGTAATGTTATGTTAATTGAAGAGTTCTTACTTCATCCTAATATTAAAGTTGTTTTTAATGTTTGTTTTAGTAAAATAAGTTGTATTTAATAATCAAATTATGTCGTGTTTAATAAGTTGTGTTTTAGTATGTCATTAAATATAACTAAAGTAATTATATTTATTTATTTCTATCATATTGATTATTCAATTAAATAAATTATATGATATGATCTTTGATTAAAAGTTAGAGACTTGTTATTATAAATTATAATAATGAGAATCATGTCTTTTATAAATTGTAGTCTAAATTATTCTTGATCATAAAATCATTGAGAATATGATATCAATAACTTAGATAGATCAATAGTATTTATTGGATAAACATTAATAGATCTTATTTACTAAATTGCACATATAAATGATGCATATATGGATGGTTATTGAACCGACTCAATTGACAACTCCTAATTATTAAGATTACTTTAAATTAACAATAATAAATTTTCAAGAAGAAATGAAATAGTTTCATTTGACTTGGGATTAACATAAACATGTTATTTATTATATTTTGATTTCGGACATATAATGTCTTAAGACGTTATTTGAATGAATATTGAGTATGATTAAATGTTTGTAGAATTAATTATTAATGAAGAATGAATCCATCAACTTTGGGTAATGGGTTTGAAATCTATAATAAAATAAGATATTGACAAATTTATTACCATGAATAAAAAACTTGTTTATTTGAATCTTTACGATAACTTATTAAAATTTGACAATTGTACTATATTTTATGGTTAGCATAGAGCTATAAAGATAGAAGGAAATATTCAATTAATCTTGTAATTTAATATAAAAAATGAATATTAAATTTTGAATTACAATAGACGATTCTACCTAAACCCTAAAATTTAAATGCATTTTTCCTATAAACAAAATGATAATAATATCAATAATAATAAATGAATAAATATTAGATTTTGAATTACGGAAAATTATA
Source organism: Lupinus albus (assembly GCA_009771035.1). NCBI lineage: Eukaryota > Viridiplantae > Streptophyta > Magnoliopsida > Fabales > Fabaceae > Lupinus > Lupinus albus. Next base: position 23,395,209 of record CM019999.1, on the reverse strand, counting down.
TATCACACGGTGTCATGTAGAGTTAAGATTTTTATAAGATACTATTTCTGAAGTTTAAATACCAATGAGATTCTTACTAATATATAATAGGATATCATTTCTTACTAATATATTAATGATTAAAATACATAATTTTTTTTTCATTTTACAAAAAAATAATAATGATCAATTAATTTATAAATGTGATTGTTATGTTGTTAAACAATTATATTATGTTGTTAATTCATATGTATGATATAATGTTATGTTAATCGAAGAGTTAATGAATTTTTCGTCCGAATGTTGAAGTTGTTTTTAATGTTTGTTAGAGTAAAATGAGTTGTGTTTAATAGTCAAATTACATTGCTTTTAAAACTTTAAATTAAGTTTTATAATTTTTCTCTTTTGTTAATTGTCTAAATAACATATAAGATCGTATGAAACAAATACACAAATGCATAAATAACATGTAATTATTTTTAATATTTTTGAATTTATGGGTACCCAAGGACCCACAAGTAGTACACCCAGCGAGTATTAGCATGGGTCTGGGTCAAAAAACAAAGCAGTGGGGCGGGTCTGGGTAATGCACTACCTGAACCCATCCAGACACATTGTCATCCCTACTTAGTATGTCATTAAATATAATTAAAGTAATTATATTTATTTCTTTCTTTCATATTGATTATTCAATTAAATAAATTATATGATATGATCCTTGATTAAAAGTTAAAGACTTGTTATTATAAATTATAATAGAGGTTATAATAACGAGAATCGAGAATTGTGTCTTTTATAAATTTTAGTCTAAATTATTCTTGATCATAGAATCATTGAGAATATGATATCAATAACTCAGGTAGATTAACAATATTTACTGGATACACATTAATAGATCAAATTTACTAAATTGCACATATAGATAATGCATATATGGATGGTTACTCTGTTTGGCAATATATTTACAAATGGTTGGATATTCCTATTGTTTTACCACTTCAGCCCAGTAATCATTATTTATGTCATTCCAGTATGGTAGAAAATGGGAAACATTGGAAAGCTTGGAGCATATTTTGGTTTGCTACTGTTTGGCGCTTTGGATTTCTAAAAATGATCTTATCTTGAAAAATATTCGTCACCCAACACACCACGTTGTGGACACTGCTAGAGTGAATGGATTTCAAAATCTTTGACTTGTTTAAACATTAATTTGTAATTCTCCATTCCTCCCCTCTCTTGTACTAATCTTCTTCTTCTAATAAAATAATTTTTTTGTTGACCAAAAAAAATAATATGGATGACTATTGAACCGACTCAACTGAGAACTCCTAATGATTAATATTACCTTAAACTATCAATAAGAAATTCTCGAGAAGAAATGAAATAGTTTCATTTGACTTGAGATTAACATATTAATTAACATGTTATTTATTATACTTTGATTTCGGACATATAATGTCTTAAAGCATTTATATGAATGAATATTGAGTATGATTAAATGCTTGTAGAATTAATTATTAATCAAGAATGAATCCATCTTGGTAATGAGTTTGAGATTTATAATAAAATAAGACATTGACTAAGATATTATCATGAATAACAAAATTTGTTTCTTTGAATCATTATGACAACTTATTAAAATTTGACAATTGTGTCATACTTTACGGTTAGCCCAGAACTGTGAAGATGAAATAAAATATTCAATTAATCTTATAATTTAATAAAAAATGAATATTAAATTTTGAATTACAATAGAGGATACTACCTATGACATTTTTTTAAAGTTTAAATGCATTTTTCCTATAAATAAAATGATAATATTATCAATTATAATAAATGAATAAATATTAGATTTTGACTTACAGAAAATTAGGTGTTTTGCAATTTTCACAATGAAAAGCTTCCCAGCTGGATGCATGGATTAAATGAAAATGATAATATTTCTTATCCAACAAAGAAATAAGAAAATGATAAGTTTAGTGTTTCTGAATTCCAAATACTTTACATTATTTTAAAATCTTAATGATAAGATATATATATTTTCTTTAATCTAAACTATTACATGAATAATAGATAAAAAATATATTTGAATTTTAATTATAAAACGTTTAATGATAAAGTGGTGACACAAGCCATTAATGTTTTCAAATTAAAAATAAGAAGACACTATTTTTTAATATAAAAAATAACATTATTAAAAACAAACAAATAATAAATAAATATATGTACGCGAATTATAAAAGTATTAATGTTGTTTTTGACATCCAAACAATAATTTTATTAATAAATAATTAAAAAGTAAATAAATAGATATTTGAAATTTAATCAGACGAGAATAGAAATAGACAAATCATATTTAAAAAGAAAATAGATATGGACTCCACCGTCTCACCAAAAGAAAGAGATAATGTGAGATTTTTGAAATAAAGAAGATATAAATATGCTGAAATTTTAATTTTGACTGCTCAATTAATATCCAAATAAACTTTCAAGATAATAAATTTAATGTCTTAACCATATATGTATATCATATATAAAATTAACTAAAAAAGTTTATCCATGTGAAAATGGTAAAGGTATATTTTTCATCACAAGAATAAATATCCAATTCATGTTACCATCAAGAATTGTGATCCGGATAAAAATAAATTTACAGATTGGTATTTTTTTAGAATCCAGTTTAAAAAATATATTATTTTTTTCATCAAAATTATTGCATGCACGTCACTAGGGGGAATAACTAACTATTGAACGATCCAAATTTCATAATAATATATATTTAAAAATTCCAAATTCCAAATTTGAATTACAAATATTCAATTTTTTATATAGGGAATGTTTTACAAATTCTCTACCAATTAAGATGAGAATCAAACTTTATATTGCACTTGTTGACCTTTAAAAACCTGATTATATATGATAGCATATTGTTTTTGGAGTTTTTTAATATAAAAATCAAAATTTATCTTACATTTTAATATTTATGAAAAATAATTTTATTATATTCATTTTTTATATAATTAATTGTTTAAAATTTTAATAAATGACTCATTACTAAATAGTAAAATTTAATGTTATTTACCTTATCAAGATTTCTCTATTTGAGATTTATTTAAACATGTTTATATTTAAAAAAAATCTGTAAAAAATGTTTCCATAATAAAAAAGCGAAAATAAGAAAATAATTTAAAATTTATTTTTATTTTATTCTTTTTCCATAATTAATTTCAATTTTTATAAAGTATTGCAGTGCCACTTCACCTCAAGTGTTCAAGGTCTGGAAAATGAATTGTGAGCACCTAAATTCAAACTCCACCTGCTATATATCCTTATCCCTTGAATTAAAAAAGAACTTTTTCTTAAAAAAACTCATTCATAAATAGAAAGTATGTAATATTTTTCAGATTCTACATATTTATCTTTTAGAAATTAATTAAACTTGTGTAAATGTTTTAAAAAATGCTCTATACGAAAATTTCATTTATAAAAAAAAAAGAAATCATTTTTAAATTTATCTTTGTTATATATATTTTTTTACATAAATAATCATTTTAAATTTTAAGAAGTAACTGATTCCTAATTAGTAAAAGTTTTTTGTTTTTCAGATTATCAAGATTTCTCTTTTTAAAATTTATGAAAACATATATCCAGGTTTCAAATTATTTTAGATAAAATGCACCCCCATATATATAAAAAAGAAAATATTCACTATTTATTTTTGGTAATTGGGAACATGACTCCCATAGAAAACAAAAATAATAATAATCAGAATTGGTATATAGATTGGGTGAGATATAAGGAGAGCATAATTAGGTAGAAAAATTCTATAATTGCTTGAGATTATTGCATACCACTTTAAGCAAATATGCATAAATCATTAATATATTTCTTAATACATGTCATTTTCTACATACATGCATATCCATATCTATTCATTTTATAATGAATCTAAATGAAATTTCTCACTATATAAATTGAGTATAGATCTTATTAGGATTTTGTCTAACTTGATTGTTCTTTACTCCAATATAAGAATTCTCTATAGTATACAGTTCTTTTTGCAGAAAAGTAGGTTGTGAAGGTTTATCCTTTTTCTCTCATCATCTTTTTTAATTTCCCCTTTAAAATATTTCTTATTTGTATCTAACATTATTATTATTATTATTATTATCTATTATCACAGGATGGAAATAGAGAAACGAAGGAAGAAGAAAAGAAGTAAAAGAAACCAAGATTGGACGAGCCTGCCATTAGAGATCGTGGAGTTAATTTGCAAATGTTTGACAGTAACAGATCAACTTCATATTGGTAGTGTTTGCAAGTCATGGTTCTTTTGTACCGCAAACAAGTTGAACATTTGGGTCCCTGAGACCCCATGGTTAATTGAAAACAGTGATAGAAGTTCACAGTTTCTGTTTTTTAACAACACATACCAAAAAGTTTATAGGATTTATAAACCATTTAGATCTTTGCATGGTTCCTCCATTGTAGGATCCTTCAAAGGTTGGTTATTCATCCGAAATCAAGCTAAAATCTTTATCCTAAATCCACTATCTAGGATTCAGGTTGAACTCCCTCCTATCACTACTATAGGTTTCTTTCCACCTAAGCCTTTTGATTCCATTGGCATGCCTATCCCAATTGCTTTTGCTATTTCAACTTGTCACAAATTTAACCCTATCACCATCATAATGGTCACTTTTACTGGTGATTTGGCTTGGTGCAATATAGGAGACAAATCATGGAACAGTTATAGGAGTGAACATTCAAGATATGGTAATATCATATTTTATAATGATAAAATTTATGCTATTACTCAAGATGGATGCAATGTTGAAATATTCAGACCTAATAATGAATCACTAGTATTACTGAATTCAACTGCTCATTCTATCCACCCTAATATTGACACGAATCTGATTCGTGTTTATTTGGTGGAGTGTGGTGGTAAAATCTTTGTTGTGAAGAGGTATTTTTCTTCAGAAACAATGAGTCTAACCACTACCTTTGTTATCATGGAAGTACAAGAAAGTTGCAACCCTCCTCGGTTGGTTCATGCAAACAGCTTGGAAGATCATATTTTATTTGTGGCTGACAATTCAATAGAATCTGTTCACTCCAAACACTGCCCAAGATTCAAAAGCAACTGCATATACTACATTGATTACTCCATAAACTTTCACTCAGGTGTTGGATTGTGGGAGTTTGCAGTTACAGCTAGAACTATGACTAAGATGCCATTTAGTGGTACGCAATTTTTCTGTCCATGTTGGCTATTACCTAGGTTTGCATATGAATGTGATCGCAACTGCAAATGTAACTATTCAAAGTGGACAAAGCGCAAGAAAAGAAGACGAAAATCTCTCCAACTGAAAACCAATGTTGTATCATCATGAGATATTACATTCTAATTTGGTTAATAATTGTAATTTTAATCATGAATGAAGTGATATTTCCATCTTAATCAATAATATTGAATGTTTAATGTTGTCTTGAACTTGATAATTTCTTAATATGATTTAGAGTTATCTTCACTATTTTAGTGTATAAGAATATTTGTATTATAATTGTATTCTCATGTATATAAGAATATGTGAGAATATATGTTTGTGGGAAATTGGGGTTGTCTTTTATGGCAACTGCTTTTATCACGTAACCTCAAGGTTAAAAAATGATTTAACGAAAAAAGTCATGTTTATTTTCCATTTTGTGTGGGTATTGTTTTTTACTTTGTAATTCAATACTTGAGGTTGGTGTGAAAATCCCAACCATACTATCCACATCGACTAGCTTGTGTGTGTGTGTTACACTTCTCTTCAATATTCAAAATATGAAATTACAATGGAATTATGATAATTTATCTATTCATCAAGTTTTCTCAATGTGAAATTGGAACAATCTTTATCATCAACTCAGAGACATATATTTTTATTTTTTTTGGTATTATTATTTAAAATTTAATTTTAATTAGAATTAAATTTTTAATATACTACAAAGATTTATTATTTATTTATGTATAGATGTCTCTCCTATTCTCCTAATTATATGATGCTACAATTAATAAAAGTACCATGCACAAACTTCAATGATTTGATCTGTTTTTTTATTTATAATTTTTAATCTGTGGGCTATGATTCCGAAAGTTAGGTTGGTAGTAATCATTGAAAACAGCCCGGGGTATCTTGGACCCAAATGTAGGTTTTGTTCTAGCATAACAATTATAATAAATAAGAGGAGATATATCCACTTACTAGAAAAATAATTTTTTTTAAACTTATTCCATATCTTAGTCATCAATTTTAGGGAAATTCAATGATTTAGATTTACTCATTAATTCAAACCATTGAATTTCTCTAAAATTGATAACTAAGATGTGGAGTAAATTTAAAAAACGTACTTTTGGAGTAAATGAATCATCTCCCATAATTAATTATGAATTTCATAATGGTAAGTAGATAAAACATTTTTAACATTTAATATTTTCTAATAATACTATTTAATAAATAAATTATAACTATTTAAAATTGAAGGTATTAAATACATTTTTATGCTTTTAAAATTCTAGGATTTATATTTCAATCAAACAATTTCCTGCTCATTCTTGAATATGATTATTCTGTGGGACTTCTCTATAAGAAGAAAATATTCAGAGTTGTATTTTTAATGCATTTTCAAAGGTATTAATTAATAATTATTACTACCAAATCTTCAAAAAATGTAGTTACTTCCTGACTAGAATTTATAGTCAAATCTACTACTTAATTTTTTTTGAAAAAGAGATGAATCTATTGAGTAAGGATCTTCTCTATTAATATAGAGACATATATTATAAAAAATAAAGGAAAAAAACATGAATCTATTGACCGTTATGACTTTGGTTCAAGAGAAGAAAATGGATAGAGAAAGAGGTGAGAAAGACGGTATGAAGAAAGAAAGATGTGAGAAATAAATAAATTTTTTGTATTGTTTGGTATAAGTGAAAGAAGAAAGAAAAATAAGAGAAACATGTGATTTATTCTCTCCCTTTCTTCTTAAAGAGAAAAAGGTTTTATGGACTCAGATACTTTTTTACTCTTTCCCTTCTTTCTCTCCTCTCAACCAAAGATGAAAAACTTCTAATTTCTCTTTAACTTGTCTCTCCATCCTTTATTTCTTCCCTAACCTTCCTTTACCAAACAAAAGGCAAGAGTATGTTTGGTAGCATAGATAACTGTACTCTTTAAGTTGCCAAATTCATTTGTTATCTCCTCCCTAACCTAGAAAATATCTTTAACCGCAATTCTTCAACAACGCTTCCTAGAATTATGCTGTTGAATACTAGGCCAAAGAACATAGACATCACCTAGTTAAATGAGCGCTGTCAATATTGATAAAAATATATAAAATCAACCGCGCTTCCGTGAATGAACGTTGTTGAATAAGCGCTGACTTGAATTAGTTCTCTTTAACATCACTTCTTTTTTGTTGCGCTGTTAATTGAAATATATTCAACAACACCTTTTGTTATGTACGCTGATGATGAGATATCTTCTACAACGTTTTCTTCAATAAGCGCGGTTGATTTGATATCGTATACATCGCTTTCTTAAATGTGCATTGTTGATTTGATAGGAATTTAAAAATTTACAATTTCCAAACAACATTCTCTCATATATTAAAGTGTGTTTGTTCCCCATAATTCTTTTGCTTCGTGATGACAATATCACTTCCCCAGAATTCTTCGAATCTATATGAGTTTTGTTAAATGTGACATATCAATAACGCTTATTCTATTAAAAGTCACACATTTAACAATGCTTAAATGTGTTTCAGGGTGTGCCTTTTTGACGCAGTGAGAAAATTTGGATAGAATGAATTTTTCTACCCAAATGCATATATAATATGTCTAGTTCTGATTATTGATTCAAAAGTTATGTCAAAAATAGTGATATAGCACTTTTAACAGCGTTTAGTTACGAAACGTTGTTTACAGTGAATTGGACATATCATATATGTATTTGGGGTAGAAAAATTCATTATATCCTAATTTTCTCACTACGTCAGAAAGGTGCACCCTGAAATTCCAAGAAAATCATTTTTACTATTTCTTTTTTATTATACAAGTTTTATAGTGAATGTGTTTTGATAAAGTTACACTTTTTTTCATTTATACTTCTTGTCCTTTAGTTCTTTTAACTTCTATCATTTAAAATATTTAATCATCATTATTTATTTCATATCACAAAAACAAAGCTAACAAAACAAATCCATTTATTGTGTGTTTGATATGGATTAAGTTTTTAGTTTCAGTTTATAAACTGTGAGATTATAAACTGTTAAAATTATAATCTGTTTATCTTGAATATAAACTAATCTGTTTTGTTTGAGTAAGGTAGAAATATTATTTTTTATATAGTAAATTACAGTAAAATGTATGAGGTTATTTGTTTATGTTATGATTATTTTGGTTGTTTTTAACACTATTTTTTAAATATGCATTTTTTTAATATGCATTTTTTTAATATTTATCATCATATATTTTTACTTTAATTTTGTAATATTGCATAACAAAGGCTAAAAACATATTTTAAAATAAAATACAATATAAAAACTAACATTAATATTAAAAAACAACATAAGATCAACATAAACAAATAACCTCATACATAGTTAAACATAAAATAAGAAAAATAAATCAACCCATGATTTTTAATATTGCATAATAACAAAGGCTAAAAAAATATTAAAATAAAATACAGTATAAAAACCAATATCAATATTAAAAACAATATATCACATAAATAAATGGAAGTTACTAAATTTAATAATTCACAAAATTGTAATATTGAGTTTATACATAATTCACAAAATTTTAATATTATATAACAAAGTTTTATACATAATTCTTTGTTCGTGTATAGATAAAAGAAAATGTTATAGGGAATTACGGGGTATGGGGTGATAGAGAGAGGAAAATGAGAGTTATGAAGTTTGGCGGTGATGATGTGAAAAGTTGTGTTACTTGGTGGAAGAGTAAAAAGGAGAAGAAAAATAAAATTATGATGAGTAAAATGGGAAATAAAAAAATTTGGAAAAAATAAGCTAAAAAAAATAAACCAACCCATGATTTTGAAGCTTCTACTTTTGGCTTATTTTTTCAGGAAAAAAAACTGAGTTTATAAACTTCATTTGGTTGTAAAACATACATAATTTATATTTTAAGTTTATTTTTAAAAAAATAAATATAAACTACACCAAACAAACCATTTACTATTAGTATAGCCTAGTAATGAGTTTACACTTCCAATCATAATTTTACAAACCACTTGTTTGATGAAGAGGATAAACATAGACATTATTATCATAGTGTATATATATGGAAATACTATATGGACATTAAATATGGTATGTGACATTAAATTGATATGCTATATGGAACTCCCTTCCCTGTAACTCCTGGTCCTGAAAATGGTTTCATTACCTCATAAGGTACTAACCCAGCTCCATGCCTATTCTTTAAATCACTGTTTCCATTCCTTGACTCTATAATCCCTTCTATCTCCTTCATTTTACTATTAAACCTTTCAAATGCTTCCTTTATAGTAGCATTCTCACCCCAATATGGCTCCATGTACTGCCCAATATACTCTTCATCAGGTGAATGGTATGATAATAAGTTCAATACTACCATAACTAATGTTGCTTGTATTTGTGAAGGGAAACACTCTAAAAGTGCTTCTTCAGGTTTTCTAACAAAATTTTCCCACTCTTCAACTGAAGGGTCTTCTGTTGGCATTTTGTTTCTACAAATTGTAGGTCTATTAGGGAAATACCCTCCAAAACTATATTGACCAAAATTCACAGATGCATGATGAGCAGATGTTACCCATGCTATAGTGGTGATTATATCAATCAAGTCATTTGGTGTTTTAAGATTTGGCCACCATGGTTCTTCTGATTTGTCTCCATGACCCACTCTTCTAATTTCACTCCACCAATCTTGGACCTCTTTGTCAGACTCTATCATACTTTGGTTTGGATAGTAATGGTTGACATAATCTGTGACCCACTGTTTTATAGCATCCCATATGAGGAGACCATCATTTGCAAAAGGGTAGTCTTCAATTGTTAACTTTATGCCATGTGGTGAACTAGGATCTGCTACAGCCATTCCTCTGAAACAACAACAATTAATACCAGAAAGTGCATATTTAATTAATATGGTATTGAAAAACACAAGCAAATCATAATGCATATCTCTATAGTCTATGCATATATGATCCAGCTGATTCTAGAATACATCTAGAAGGGCCAAATGTTGGTCCTTGATTGTATGGACTATACCTTTCAATAAGATCAGTGGGAAGTGCCTGCAAATCAAACCTCCAAAGCTTATCATATGCTGCAGAACTTAATTCCATAGAATATTTATTAGTAGAGAATGAGAGTTCAATGATCCCATTTGAATTGATAAGAACTCGACGGGCAAGGGAATTGATCTCCATAGTATATCTCAGATGAGGATGCAGTAATCTGTATATTGGATGCATAGCACTAAGCTGCCTATTTGTTGCAATTACAAAGGGTTCTGCTGCACAGTGAGTTCTTAACCTACAAAACATTTACCCATTTGCATATGAACTTTTTCAATAGATACATGTATTTTACTTGTACAAGAATTAACAGAGAACTAGAGAAACATCATATTCATGTAGTGTATGTTTAATATTAATCATGAAATGGTAGGTCATACCAATGGCTTATAAGTTCATGATAAGCAGAATCATGGGTAAGAACATGAGCTTTGGCAAACCTCCAAAGCCATAGACTAGTTGGATGAGAAGCCGCCGGTGCGAAAACTTGCTTCCAAATTGGCTTCTCATTTGTAGGAGGTCTAGTGAGTTCAATAGCTAGTGGCTTCAATATGCCTTGCTTGGTTAGAAAAAATAGTGTCCTTGATCCGTATAGTGTAGTTCCCTTAATCTCTCTCACTTTGTTTACATATGGTAAGAATAAATCATGGTAGTCTAACATGAATAATTTCTTCTCTTCAATGGCCTGTCATGTGAACATTCAAGTTAAAAAAATTGTAAGCATTATCATAACATATTCTGAATTTAATGATGTCTCTTTAATTGATAATTTGTTACCTCTTCAACTGTACCATAGCCAATTATTTGTGGCTCGATGACTTCTCTGGTGATAGCTGATTCTGGTGGACCGTAGATTTGGGGTTCTAGTTTACTTCTCAATGGCCATTCCTACATGATAAAGAAAACACTGTAAATATATGTCATGGCAGTATATGATATGGTGAATGGAATAAGCATAATATTTAATTTGAAGCAACACTTGCCTTGACCAATTGGATGCTATATGGGTTGACACCTGCCAAAGTCTCCCTAGCAAATTCCTCATCTGAAAGCCAAAAGAATTTGTCCCCTGCAATTCCAAAACTCTCAACCATCTCTTAAATACATAGTATGAGTAAGATTTCGATATATATAAAGAATTTCACATTGCAAATAAAATGAACAAGTTCAAGTGCATAAAAATAACTAGACTCATAGATTTAATACTTTAAGGTTTTAGGTGGAGATATGTTCACTTATATTGTTTTTTGCTTAACCCATTTATTACAAATCTACAGTCCCCTCTTCTGAATTAGTCTTGAGCTTTCACCTAATATCTGAAAATTTTAGGAGAATCGTTATATCAAAGTCTCTATCAAAGATATTAAGAGTTCAATTCTTGTTAACCCATTTTCAAAATTAAGTTTCAGCTCACTGTCCATACTTCAAATCTAAACTTATCATATTAACGTAACTCTTTAATCTCGTAGGAGTTTGTCCTTGAGACTAACAATATTAAGCTCCCAAAGCACAAAAGTCATTTGTTTATCTTAGCTAGTCTGCAGATATTGGTAGTACATTTTTGGATGATTATTTAACTTGATTAACATACAAAGGAAATTAATCAATAAGCACTTCTTTAGTAATAAAACTATAAAGGCTTGTGTTTGGTAAATAGCTTGATTAAGTGCTTACTTAAAAAGCATTTACCATAAGAGAGCTTAATAATAGGTTATATAAGCTTACTATGAACTGTTTAATTATATGAAATTTTATAAATTCTTCTGAAGAAATGCTTAGGTACTTGTACGGGAAAAAAAGAGCTTAAATAAGCATTCTATAAGCTCTTTCAAACATAAGCTTTTAATATTATATTCATTTTATCAATATATATAAACAAACTTACTTTTCAATGGTTCTGGAGTATCAAAGCGAAAAACATTTTGGGTATCATTAGCAGCCTTGATAAACTTGGGAATGAGTTTTTGGAGCAACGTTAACCTATTGCCTTGAATAGTTGGTACATGGAAACCTTGTTTATAGAGAGTGTCTATGTCTTCAAAGGATAAAAATGAAAGGTTTTGGTCAGTGAGAAGTGCATCCAAGGATTCTAAAATTGCAGTGAGTCCTGAGGATATTGTGGTTGTTGTGAACTGTGTCTGCTTTATCTCAGAAAATGCCTCATCACGAGGAACATAAAAACTTGAACTTATCTTCTCGGAAGATGGGTCTGCATAATATTGAAAGTAATATATAAGTATTAAGTATAGACTATAGAGTATAGAGAGAGGTGCATGCATGCATATATGTATATATATATATATATGAATATGATTATGACCTGCATGAGAATTAGGTCGACCAGTACGACATCGTCTTGGATATGGATGGGATTTGGTGGCACCAAGAACAGTTCTTTTGAGTTGAATGTTGGTATCAGGATCTCCCAGATCATTGTATACATCATAATCATATATTCTTTCATAACTCTTGCGTTCTCCTTCTCCATTCCCTCTTAGTTGCACCAACCCTTCTTCTCTCATCCTTCTCAATCCACTTGGTGTTTGTGATGGCAAGTATGACTCCAGAAGGATTCAAAATATCAATACAAGAATTCGTTGCCATATATAGGAGTGAGGATATATATATAGAGACTTCAATGCTTAGATGCAAACTTTATACATAAATATATAATTTTCAATTGTTGGGTTGGTGGTTAGGTTGATAGTGATAAAATCTATGAAAATGATATTCTACCAATTTAGGTTGTTGTTTTCCATAAAACAAAAAACATCATAATAAAATGGTTTGTATTATTTATTCTAACCTTGTGGGTGAAGAAGACTCTCTTGATGGGAGTTATATGGTTGGGCTGAATCCATGAATCACAAGTGATGAATTGCATGGGAGAATCAAGTAAGCCATGAAGGACTATACTCTTCAGAAAAACCTCATTGTGTTCCTCATTCTCAACCAGAACAGCACCAACATTTCCAAAATCTGCAGGTAACTTAAATGTGGCTTCAAACTCCACCTCATTTTTTCTTTTCCTTCTTTTTTCTACATTTCCTTTTATTGTCTTTCTTTCAGAGTTCGTTTCTTCATTCAAATAAAACAAAGGATAAAACTCAACCAACAGAAAAAGTATGTCAAAATGGGCATAAACAAGAGTGACTGGATTAAGAGAGAAAGTAACAGATGTAATGTAATTACTGTTTTAAATTAAGCATCCTAATATTGTGGATTTAATTTCATCATGTATTTAGTTTTTATATATTATCATATTCTATAAATTAAGTAATTTTGATTTTAGTATATCTAAATTAAGTAATTTTTATTTTAGACTCTAATTTTTGTAATGGAATATATTAGAAAATAGAATGTTTTTTCTTATTTAATATGAATATTGACACATTTTAAATGAAATTAACATATTTTAGAATAGAAAAACACCCAACGTATAAAATAGTAAATAAGCTTGTGAATGAGCAAATAATGTTTCATTTACATTTGAACCAAAATATTAAATTAGTATATGAACTCATGCACTCAAAAAGTGTTAAATACAATCATTAAATGCATGTTCACAAACAAAATCATTTTACAAAATTTGGATTTTGGAGAATAAAATAAAAAATAAGTAATTTATAGGGACTAAAATCAAACCTAACTCTTTTATTGGCATATTGACATAACTATTTATTAGGGGCTTAAATCTAACTATTTTATAGGGATCAAAATCAAAAGACATAAAACTAAAGAAATGGAGACACACATGATAATATTTTTTTGGGTACATGATAATATTGATATTACAATTAAAATGACTAAAATTAAAATTCAGAACCCAATGTTTATATAAAACATATTTGAACCTATAATTAATTATAAGTCTTAAAATCATATTTATATAGGATGATGAAATACAATTATGAGAGAAAGTGTTGAGACAAATTGTAACATAAAAGCAAAAAATTAAAGTTACCTGGATCAAGGTCGTTGCTAACAAGCTCCAAAACAAGAGTGCTCCCAACCCAATATTCGATACCTTGAAGACATCCACTTATGAGATTGGTTAGAAACACACCACCACTTTGCTTAATGGTTGCAATGCCTTTAACATAATAAGATTTGTTGTTAGTACTAGTGTTGCCACTACTACTTGCCATCACAGCCTTCATGCACTTAGAAAAGAGAATACACACTTTGGCAATTATATATATATATATATATATATATATATATATATGTATCTTTCATATGTATACACTATATACATAATATAAGAGGTAGTTGATGAATGATTGATGAACACGTAGGCTCTTCAACATCATGTGATGTTTTTTCTACTTATCTTGTGGGTATATGCATTAATCTAACTAAAGTCGTGGGGGTTTCATTATATCCTATATTTGACAATAGATACTCATATTCTACCTTTTCATTAATTTTCTTTCTCATTTTTGTCCAAAAACACATAACAGTGTTGAAGGCATATAGAGGAAGTCTTTGTAAGATTTATGTGGTGGTTGCTTGAGAGAACTCTTAATAATTTCTAAATGATTCTTCTTATTCAAGTAAAACAGTTCATCTTAAGGAAAATCCTTCCATTTTTTTGGTATATGAAAGGTATTCCCTTATTCTATGGATAAGGTGTAGGAAATATCTCTTTAATAAACTTTGATATGAGAGACTTTAACACTTAAAAATACATAATACATACTAAAGATAATGAAAACTATCAATCATATATAGACCTTTCATGTCAAATTATCAATAAGAAATATAAAAATAGAACTTGAGCGAAATCATACTTTATTATATTCATGGAGAATATGATGAACGAACTTTAATGCATCCTTCATCATGTATCCGTCAATTCCATGTCCTTTGTCTTTTTATGTAAATGCATGTTCATAGTAAAACATGTAGATTCTTTGACATTCCAATTGTAGACTAATATTAGTCTTAGTTTCTCCTCTAATGGGATGATGAGAATGATTTTGCATTGTTGGTGTCTCTTATGATGTAGTTTACAATTGGATACCATAAGCCCTTATTTATAATAAATGCATACCCTTCCATAAAGAGTGATGCTACTTGATTTTCTTATTTCCAATTTTGCCAATCACAAAGTAGAAATAAGACTTCTGGTATCCACATAATAATTTCGATGACAATTTTGTCTATAGTCATACACCTTACTTGAATTTGAATACTTAAAATAAATATCACAAACACATTTAAACATTATATGTGTGACCCAAAATTTCTTACATAAGGAACTAATCCTTTCATAGTCCTTTTAGAGTGTGTGATTGCTCATCCCAAAAAGTGTTACTCATAGGAATCGAACCTTACATCTTTTGGCTCATCTGAAGATCAATAGGATCTTATACCACTATACTATTGATAAAATCCTTCAATTTGGAGGAATGTATTATTTTAGTCTCTTTTTGATTCCATGAGAGACATTATCATCACCTGTCATTTCTCTCTAATGGAAATACAACTATTTCCACTCTTCCATGTTAGATAAATGCTCTTCAATTATTGAATTGCCAATTGCTAACGTATTATAAGGAATATTCAAATTCGCATCTTAATTTCAAGTTAGTTTTCGGGCATTGCATTATATTACTAAGAAAGGGTGGGATCCACTAATCCAAGAGTAACTTTTTTAAACTTACTCCACATCTTATTAATCAATTTTAGGGAAATTAAATGGTTTAGATTTACCCACTAATTCAAACCATTGGATTTCCTTAAAATTAATGATTAAGATATGGAGTAAATTTTTTAAACTTACTCTTGGAGTTAATAGATCTTTTTTAAAAAAAGTACTCATGTTAGAGGTTCAAATATCTTATTTGGCATATCATTTATAAATTATTCAAATTTGACATTGTTATTCCTCAATATATAAAGAGACACTTCTTAATGCACGTGCCTACTACCGGACATGTTCCGTGATCTTTGTCAGCCTACTAGCAAGCAACAAAAAGTGTTAACTCTAACAAGGCAATCATCCATTAAATTATGGAAACTATGAAGATGAAATGATGGTTATGGGTCAAAAGATGGAGTACAAATTTTGTAATATCATACTTTGAATGAGATAAAAAAAACTTTACCTTCATGTTATTCTTATCTCATCAAAACATTCCCCCCTATGGTATTCTTTAAATTTAAGGAAATTATTTTCCAATAAAAAATATTAAAAATAAATTATTTTATAAATTAAAATATTAGAAACAACTCTTTAATTATCTAAACCCTCTTAACCAATATTTTTAATACTTATAAGCATAATATCATTTTACAATAGGAGGGGATTCACTTACTCTTAAACTTACTCTATATTTTAGCCATCAATTATAGGGAAATCCAATGATTTACATTAGTGAGTAGATCTAAACCATTGGATTTCCCTAGAATTGATGACTAAGATGTGGAGTAAATGGATCACCATCTTTTAAAATTGATTAATCATTTTTATCTTTTACATAATTAGGCTTATTTCATTCTTATATTGATATATCTCCCTTTTATTATGGTCTAATTTATTTAATATATAAAATTAAATATTTTTTATACATATTATATATATATATATATATAGGGTTTTGCTAGCCTAGGGAAATAAGTTTTTTAGTTGGAGTAAGTTAACATTGTGCATCAAAAATTTTGGACAAAATTAACCATCCTATTTTAATTATAATAGGTTTAGTTGTAGGGATATTTTCATACTTTCCATTTTAGAAAAATTCACCCCTCATCCCTAACCTTCTCTCCCCCTTCCCATTAATCTACTTATCGAAAAAGACCCAAAAACTCTTTTATCAAAACACCAAATAATTTGTCTTCACTCCTCAAAGCATTTCTTTTGTTTAACTTATGAAAAGCAACTAAAAAAGGGGATTTGGTTACTTGAGAAAATGTGATGCATTGCATATCCTTTGTTATGTGTATTGTTGGGAAGTCTTTCATGCTTCATTTGAGAGCTATTTGAAATTGCAAAATATCATATATCATATGTATACTCAGAGGAAAGAAACCTGAACTAGTTAGTGAAAAGAGATTGAATGTGCTTATCTATTATTAATACTCTCGTCGCAAACACATCAACAGGTAAAATACAAAAATTAAACAATAAATAGAAAAGCAATAATATATCATACACAGCCATATCAACCCTCAAGTTGTTTAAGGGGGAGGACTTTGCATGTTTTGAGATAATTAGGTTAATGGAAGAGGGGAAAGAAGGTTAGGAATGACACTAAATTTTTTTATAAAATAGAAAATATGAAAATATTCCTATAATTAAACCTATTACAATTAAAATAGGAGGGTTAATTTTGTCCAAAAATCTTGGTGCACAATGCTAACCTACTCCAACTAAAAAATCTCTTTCCCTAGGTTAGCAAAACCCATATATATATATATATATATGAACGATTAATATGCACTATTATGATAAGTGAGAACAATTAATATGAATGATTAGATCTTATTTGAAAGATCAAGATTAAAAGAACGTAACATTCATGTGATTATCTTGTGACCAATAATCAACTTTTAATCTTAATTATTCATGATTGGTTATAAGGTCCATATTTATTGTTCTAACATTTTTTATATGAAAACTCTTCTCACTTGAGTCACTCTCTCTATATATATATATATATATGCACACACAATATACATATTTTTACATATATATTCGAGCTAGCTCATGAACTTAACGAGTCGAAATTTATTTGATTTAAGTTAATCGATAGCGCCAGTGTGTAGAATTCGCATTTAACAACCCACATTCAATGACGCATGTGTGTAGAACGTTGTTAAATAATAGGTAGAAGCAAGTGCTGTGAATATGCATTCAACAATGCTTGCTTCACTGAGCATTGTTGAAGGTATAACTCAAATATTCAAAATTACTTAGTGAAGCGAGCACTATTATTTCTTGCACATCCAACAACGCTCGCTTCACCGAGCGTTGTTGAATGTGTAAGAATAGCAATGTTGGCTTCATTGAGCATAGTTGAATCTTTGATACATATTTAAAAACAAAACCTCGTACGCTACTCGTTCACTCAAATGCTAAAACTAAAAAAAAAACTTCATACACTAAAATTCACATGATGCTGATTCATTCAACTCATCTTTGCACAAAACCTTCGCACGCCACTCATCTTCCCATAAGAGTTACAACATTCATTCATTGAATATCGAGTTGTTATTTTTTCCCTTTTTTGTAGCTCACTATAGTTTTTAGGTTATGATTTATGCTCAGTGTAATTTTTTTGTTAAATCATTTTTAGGTAGTCTATCCCATACATTCCCAATCTCCTTAGAATTTAGCTACTATTGTTCTTGTTGTTATGGATCAAGATGATAATTTCTTTGTTTATTTAAAATAGATGAATGCCAATTAATTGATGAAACTAAAGAATACGAGGATGAAGTGAAATCATTTATTCAGTTTGCTACTAAGCATGAGAAAACCGTATTAAAATTTTACGCCCTTGTTCAAAATATTGCTATACAAGACGAGTTAGTTAAAACAAGTTAAAAGTTCATTTAATGTGTCATGTAATCCATCAAAGTTACATATGTTGGACAAAGCACATTGGGAAAAGCGATGAGGAGACAACGGATGGTTACACTGCTAAGATGTTTACAAATGATATCACACTGATGCATATGAGGGTGATTGTTTCGAAGAAATGGAAAATGTGGTGGAAGAGGATATTCGGGATTGTCCTGAGATGTTTGAGCAGGTGATAAGTGATGTTGGGAAACCACTATATGATGTTTGTGCCAAATTCACTACATTGAAATCAGTGTCAAGGTTGTATAAGTTGAGATTTATTAATGGATGGACTAATAAGAGTTTTATAGAGTTACTTATACTTTTGAAGGATATGTTGCCATAGGATAATGTAGTCTCATCTTGAACCTATATTGCTAAACAAATGTTATACTCTATTGACATGAACTACAAGAGGATACATGCATGTGAAAATGTTTGCATTTTATTTTTCAATGAGTATGTTTCGTTAAAGTTGTATCCTAAATGTAATGTCTCACGATGTAAGAATGAAGACTCAACTCCAACAAAAGTTGCATAATATTTTCCCTTCAAATCAAGATTTAAGTGCATGTTCAGTAATGCAAAAGATGCAAAACATTTGACATGACATGATGATGAAAGAATTAAAGATGAAAATCTCCGACATCCTACAATTTCTCCTTGATGGAGAAAAATTGACCATGACTATCCTATTTCTGCTCAAGAGTCAAAAGATATATGCCTTGCATTATCCAGTGATGGAATTAGCCCACATAGTGTTCACAGTAGTTCTCATGACACATGACCAATGATGTTGGTAATATACAACCTACCTCTTTGGTTATGCATGAAGCATAAGTTTATAATGTTATCTATGTTAATTTCTTATACTAAACAACTAGGAATGATATAAACATATATCTGGCTCCATATATTGAAGAGTTGAAGCAAGTGTGGGAGACATGTATAGAGTATATGATGGTTATAGGGATGAAATGTTCAACTTGAGGGATTTGTTGTTCGACAAAATAAGTGATTTACCAACATATTATAACCTATCAGGATATAGTATAAAAGAGAATTTTACAAGCCCTTTATGTGAAGACAACACACGTTCAACAATGTTAGAACACTATAAGAAGAATGTATTCCTCGAGCATCATAGATTTTTGCACCCAAATCATCTTTATTAACGATGGAAAAAAACATTCAATGGGAACCATGAAGAATGTTAGAGTACTTTGTCGTTGATGGGTGACCAATTATTTCAAAAGCTAAAGGGCTTAAGTAGTAACTTTGGTAAACCTTTTGTATGAGAAATGGGGACAAATGAGTGGAAAAAAAGTTTAATGTCCTTTGAATTATTATATTGGAATTCATGCATTTTTTGGATGTTATGTATATTAAAAAAATTGTATTTCACAGTTTTATTAATACCTTACTCATTGTTCCCGGTAAGATTAAATATGGCTTGGATGCAAAATTGAACTTGATTAGTATGAGAATTCAAACATAATTGAGTCCAATAAAGAAGAGAACATACATTTCTAGTCCCAACAACTTATACTTTGAGAACTAGAGTTGGGTTCAGTAGACAAGTTGTCTCTTGGATAATATATGACCTGGATGTAAGGGGAAGAGAAACATGAGTAAGTAGACAACGAGTAATTTCTACCAAATGTATGTGTTTGTGTTCAAAGAGGCCATTGTGTTCAGCAGTGTATGAGGAAGTAGTTTGATGTGCTATACCATGATTGTGAAGGAAAATAGATTTAAAAATAGGAAAAAGTGTTGAAACATCATATTTGTGTTTCATGGGTTAATTGGTTGTCATATGAAGATATTGTGGTTGACATTCATCGCGTTGGAGAAATATTTCAAAATCAACTAATTTGTCAAACAACTCAACAAATGGGAGTGGAGTATCTTTGGCGCGAATCGAAGCAAATAACTCATGAAATGTGGGTCCAAGGCCATTGAGAGCAGCAATATATTACAAGGTCAATGTCATCGATTGGATGACCAATAAGAGCACATTCATCCTCAATATATAACTCGAACTTAATTTGGCAACGGTTTACACTAATGAATAGGCAACGGTTTTAAAACCATTGTTTTAAAGTACAATAAGCCACAGTTTTAAAATAATATCAAAAATCCTGATCTAATACAATGAATAGGCAACGGTTTTGAAACTGTTGTCTAATATACTTTAAGACCACGATTTTAAAACCGTTGGCGGTGGAGGCGTTGCCATATGCCAAAAAATGTAGTAGTGATAGAACGAAGGTAATCACCAACACTGGAAGTACCTTTAAAATTGAGGCAACACGTTCTTTGACAGACATAACTTGAGTCTGGGAGTGATTGGCATATTGCTTAGACGAGTTCACGCTATAGGAGATGACTCAACTGAGGTCATAAAAATTTGGGAATCAAAGCCACTTGAACCTAGAATAACAAGGTAAACGTAACGATCTTGGCGTTTCCAATGAGAGTAGTCTAGGTTGTGAAGAGCGGTCTTGCCAAATTCAACCTTTTAGGAAGGACAAGGTCTCACCAGTAAGTAACATAACCATAAAGGTCACAGGCTTTGAGGAGATGAAGGATTTGCTTGTACCAAGTATGATGGTTTCCATAATTGAGTTTGATGGGAAACGTGGTGGTAGTGGTAAGTTTGTTAAGAGTTATGCTGGAAGCCATGGGAGTAGCCATTGATAGGAACTAGAAAAAAGAAGATGAAGAGGGTCAATAATTTGCAATTAAGCTATAAGGCTTAATTTGATACCATGGAAAAATTGTAAATCTTATATCTCAAACATTCACATACAATACGTTAATGATATATGAGATACAATTTCTATATGTAAGTATAAAGATAAGAATTTATAAAGATAGAATAACAACAAATTCATAGGAATAAAATAATAACAAACTAATCATAATGGAATAATGGCAAACTGATAAGAATAATAACATAATGCAAATAGGTTAGCATTCAACCAATTAGGGATGACAAATTATTCGGACATGTGCGTACCCGTCAAAATATTCGTAATGGGTACCCACAAAAATAGCTCATGGGTGGGAACGAGTATCATGATATTCGCCATGCGGGTACTTACGTATATATTTTAATTAAATATTTTATACTTAATTATTATTAATTTAACATTATATTTGTTTATTTTATTATTACTTCTTTACGAAATTTAGTAATAACACTATAATCATAAAATTATCATATACATATTATATTATTTAATTAAAAATTATTTTTATATATTAATTAATTATTATAAAATAGAAAATATAATTAAAATTGGAAACTCATTGAGTACCCGAAAATACCCACTACCTACACGGATACCCACAATATAGTGCGGGTATATACACAAGTCCTCTATCTAATTTAATGTTTATTTCCATATACAAACTATGATTTGTTAGTATAATATTAGAGGTCAAATACTTGTGGTCTTTTGTATCTACATTAGTTTAATTTTTGTTTACCTCTTTCTGTACACTATCTTATTCCTAGTAAACATAATTAAATTAGGTATTATTATTAAATCTCCTATCATCGTATAACTTTCATTTAAATTTTCTCAATTACAAAAATTAAAATTATGGTAACAATAAATCTGAGCCTTACAATCATGATTCTCTATCCTGGAGGATCCAAATTCAAAGTTAATTATTAGACATATGATAGTCATATACATATATTTTTAAATCTTAACTATTCAAATAATATTTAATTATTCATATTAATTATTCACATTTCTCAAAACAATAAACATAAATATACGAATGGAGATATAAAATGAAAAGAGAAGGTGTCTGAACTTGTATTATATATTATCATGATATAATTTATTCTGTAACTAGGTTTTCAAGCTAGTTAATAGTAGGATATGATGCTTGAGTGGCAATGCCACAAAGACCTTGTGGTTGACCAATATCTCTTCGTAACAACATGTAGCCATCCTTACCCCAATTAGGACCCCATGAATTCTTAATCAACCAATACTTTGTTCCATCATTGGTTGTACCATAACCTATTGCAGTAACCATATGGTCAACATTAGGTACACATGGTCCATTAAATACTCCTGTTTTGTAAAATCTGGTATGATCATTGGTAGAGATAGCAACTGCCACTGGTTGGTTTGCAACAGCTATTAATAATTGCTCTTCATTATTGTCAGGTACATTCGTAAAACCACTTATTTGAGCTAAAGGTGTGCCCTGGTGGCAGGTTCCTGCAGATGCTTGGTATGGATAATCGTTTTCACCACTAATACCATTGTTTTGTATTATATATTTATACACATTTTCTGCCCAACCTGCATTACAATTATGTGCAAAGCAATCCAGCACTTGTTGCTCAGATAATGATATCAATTTCCCTCTTTTTATTTTCACAATACCCTCTACAGCTGCCACACCACCAAATATCCAACAACTTCCTGCATGTACATTATTTATAGGTTAAATTAGTATAAAAGAGTAATATTTAAATATGATAGTTCTTTAATGGACAAGATGCTATCATTGACATCACTTACCACATTGGCCTTGGGTTTTGACTTCCGTTACAGCTCCATGGTCTCTCCAGTCTATATTTTGCGGTACATTATTCATGTCTAAGGTTGTGGTCGAGTTAGAAGAAAATGATGTCCGAATTGAATTATCGAGCCCAGTATGTAAAGCAATGAACTCGTCTGTAGTCAAATCAGCAAATTGGTTCAAACCTAACTCATAAGTCTTATTCTCACCATTATTATTAAAGTTGTCTATGAATTCCATGTTCTCCATAAATATCTTCAAACGTTTAGACTTCTCAATATCATCTTCATAGTAACGTCCATATTGAGACATCCAATTCTCATGCATCTCAATAACATATGATAATGATGAGTCGTGAAGTGTTCGACATGCTGCTTGATTTCCACATGCCCAAAAGATAATGCAAGAAACAAAAATGACCTGCTTTATTCCAACACTAATACAAGTCATGATTTACAAATATAAAATTTGGTTCTATGTAAGCACTTATATACATATTTTAGATATGGGAATGTGGCACAAATCTTATTTATTTATAATAATCAAAATAATTTCTTTCTAAAATTATTAAAAATACTTCCAGTAGATATTATAGATCTAAATATTAATTACTTATCATAAATATATATATATTAGATATATGGAGGTGACACAAATCTTATCTATTTCTATAAGTTGATAAAGTCAACAAAATAATCTTACCTAACTAGGAATTTTATAAGTATTACTCATAATTTTGTAAAATCGATAAAATATTTCTGTTACAAAAACTCATAAGTTTTTAACCCCTCGGAATTCTCGACACTAGTTTTATCCTCCTTTACTGTTAGATTATAGGAAATTATAATTTTTTTGATTATTAGCAGATTTTATTTCAATAGATTTAAAAAATAATTTACAAGGTATATAGCTACAAAACCAAGAAAAAGTTCACAAAAAAAAACTTTTGGTTTAATTTATTTATTTCCTTCTTTTCGTTATATTCTTATTTGTATATGATAAAGGTAAATAATATAATCTTTTTTAAAAGTTAATAATAAAAAATACATTATTTTACAACAATAATAATGATTGAAAAAACTTTAGTACAAATTAGCATTTTCCTTTATTTAAGTAGGTATGTTTTGAACTTAACTCCCTAAAGAATATATTAACCATTAAATGTAAGATATTATAAGGCATTTGTCATACTATCATAATAATTATGAGTTTAATATCTATGTTCTATAAGAGATTTTTATACTCTCAACGTATCATCTATTATTTATATGTTAATTATCATTGACTCTTTAATTAAAGTAATACACATGAATAGTAGATAATGTAGTGATAATACATACATATTAAACTTAATTAACAATTATACCAATAAAATATATATTCTTATAATTTCTTTTGAATGTATTTTCATTTAGGTATCATACTAATAAAAAGGGCAAATGTTTGATTCCTAAAAGTGATGTTTATTATAACAGACAACCATGCATCTTCAAAGGGTGTGGATGAGACGATACCCATATTTATAAAAAAAAATATTTTCATTTAGGAATAATGTTTTTATAAAGTAACAAATTAATGTAGAGCTTAATATTTATGCTTTGTAAATACCTAATTTTTCTGACTATTTAATAAACTAGAACAACGGAGAAAAAATGCGAGAATAAAAGGATGAATGATAAAATGATAATTTGTATGGTTTTCTAAAGTGAAATATTTTTAAGATTTTATAGTTATTAATGAATTTGTATGGTTTTATCCATACAGTGTTGTTCTTTTAATTTTTATGATTTTATACCGTGAATTAGTTAATTGACTCATTTATGTGTTTTACAAATATTTTTAAGATTTTATAGTTATTAATGAATTTTTATCCAAGCAAGGGCTAACTGATAATTTTTGTCCAAAAGGAAAATTAATAATTATTATAGTTTTAAAAATCAATGAGATTTTCTTAACCAACCAGAAGTGGCTATGCCAGATATGTAAATCAACAGCGTGTATTTCGAAGATATAGCAGCGCTTCCAGGCACGGTCTATGTGAGCGCAATAGTATATGGTATGCTTTAACAATGCTTATGTGGACGTTGTTGTATGTCAACTCTTATCAGTGCTCATTGTAATGAGCACTGTTGTATGTCATACACACAACAACGTCACTTCCAACAAGCACTCTTATATATTTACATGATTTTTAAGAGAGCTCATTATAATAAGTGTTGTTGATATATCAACTTTCACAACAATCATTTAACAACGTTCATATTAAATAAGGCAAAATCTCTCTCAGACATTTATAAACCATAGGGATGGCAAAAATACTCAGCGTTGTGGGTACCCGTAAAAATACCCGCAATGGGTACTCACAAAAATAGCTCATCGGCCGGTATCATTACCCTGCGGGTACTCGCAGACATATTTTAATTAAATATTTTGTACTTAATTATTATGATTTAACATTATATTTGTCAAATTTTAATATTATTTCATAATAAAATGTAGTGATGAGACTATAATCATGAAATTATCATATACATATAATATTATTTAATTAATAATTATTTTTATATATTAATTATTGTAAAATATATAAAATACAATTGAAATTAAAAACCTGTTGGGTACCCGCAGATACCCGCTACCTGCACGGGTACCCGCAAATAGAGTGGGTATGGGCATGGGTATGCATTACCCGTGTCCGCCCGACCCTCTTGCCATCCCTAATAAACCATTGCTTGAACTTGTCTCCGTTAGTTCAAATTCATTAACCCAGAAGATTATATGCAGTACTGAAAGTGACGAATGTGATGAAGATGTAGAGGTCAAATTCATGAATTTCTTCTCTCACTTAACCGAAGAAATAAGAGGACAGAAAGATATGTTCAAATTCAATATAATAAAAATGAAATAAAAATTTACATAGAAAATATGGATGAAAAAATAATAACCAAATACAATAAATACATACAGAGATTGCAACTTTGGTAAATCAACAACACATTCACCTAGATTTAACCTTGATATTTTATGTAATATAAAATAAGTAGTTAACGTAGATTTAAATGGAAGCAGCGAGAGTCAATCAAAGAGAAATGAATGAGGTAAAATAAGACAATGATTCACCTTATGCTCGAATAGAGAAACAAAAAGCTAATAACTTGATTGAAGAGAGAAACTAAGACAAGAAAAGTAAGAGTTGAATAATATGTGTGTTATTGTGTGTGAGGTTTTGTTTTTAAATCTGCAAAAACGCGCTCACTGAAACAAAAAATATATGACTTTTAACAACGCTATTTAAAGAAAGCATAGTTAAATGTATAACTTTTCAGGTACATTGGCTCTATCAAAACACATTCACTATAAAATTTGTAAAATAAAAAATAAATAATAAAAAAATGAATTTCAGAGTGTGACTTTCTGATGTAGTATAAAAATTTGGATAAAATGGATTTTTCTACCCCAAATGCATATATAATATGTCCCAATTCTGATTAGTGGTTTTAAAGTTATGTCAAAAATAACATTTCATCATAACGCAATTCATTACCTCTTGATATGTCACCATTAATAGCGCTTGTTTACATGAGTGTTGTTAAATGTGTCATATCAACAATGTTTGCTTATATGAACGTTATTAAAGTTGTCATATCAACAACGCTTACTTAATTAGCACTGTTAAATGTGTCATATCAACAACGATTGCTTAAATGAATGCTGTTAAAACTGACATATCAACAGCGTTTGCTTAAATGACTGATGTTAAATGTGTCATATCAACCACACTTACTTAAATGAACGTTGTTAAATGTGTTATATCAACAGGTATTGAATAGTGTTTTGATGAAATACAATTTTTTACATAGCAATTAGTATATAGTCTTCTTTTCGGTGCTCATGTTGGGAAATTGTATCATTAATCAAATTGGCCAATCTAGTATCGACATCATGTGGCGGGTGCACATATACATCATTTTTTCTTCCACTCTTTTATTTTTTTCTTGTATTAATTATTAATTTCCTTATTTTCATATGATAAGATAATATTTTTTAATTATATAATTTTTTTAGATATATAATAATATATGTATTATTTCCTTATTTTCATGCGCTAATGATAAATAAAATACTATATTTTAATTATATAATAATAATATATTTAAATATATAATAATATTATATTTTAAATATATAATAATATTATATTTTAACTATATAATAATATTATATTTTTAATATAGAATAATAATATTGTTTAAATATATAATAATATTAATATTTTAATATTTAATAATAACAATATTTCTCAAATATATAATAATAAATATATTTTTAAATATAAAATAATATATGAATTATTTTAAGATAATATGATAAGAGCATTTTACACTCCTTGCATATCATCCACCATGCATGATTAAATTATCATTGAATATTAAATAAAAGTATACATATGGATAATGGATGGTGTACTAATTTGCTTAGTTGTTAAACTCAATATTTATGTTTTATTATGAAACTTATCAAATTTATTTTCATTTGGTATCTTATTAGCCAAAAGTCAAAGATTTGATTCCTAAGAGCAATAATTATTAGGAGAAGACAACCTTATACATTCAAAAAGGATTTGCTCCTTAGTCAGAAGTCATGCGACTCTTAGTTATGAAAAAAAAAATTTTATGTAGAAATAAATAATTTTAAAAAATAATTAAATAATGTAGTCTTAATATCTATTCTCTTTGAACACTATATTATGTCTTACCTAACTTACATTCTAGAATGGGAGGGATAATGAGAGAAGAGAAGAATATAGTGCAATGTGATAAGTTTTGTAAATAAAATAATTATTTTTACCCATTATTGATTTTATAATAATATTTTTTATTTTTATGAAGTCAGTGATTGATTTTTATCAAAGCACGAGCGTTCACTAAATATTTTGGCTTTATAAAATCAAATAATTATTTTAATATACTTATGGGTATTGCATTAATTTTTATGATTTTATAGAGTTGTTAATTAATTTTATCTAATCAAGAGTGGAGACGTATTTTTTGTCCATTAGTTTTGAAAAATAATTTAATTTGAACATTACATGATGTACAACTAATAAACATAGAGAAAGTACATAAAAACCCTAAAAAAGACCTCGAAAACCTTGTTTGCATCGTTAACTAAGGCACACGTCATGCATTGACTTCAATATGTTTCCATTTTGGCACCAAACATCTGCAACATTCACTACAACAATTATTACATTTAGTGGAGGTTTTTTTTTTGCGATTAGTGGAGGTTAAACCTCAACAATATAACTAGCGGAGGTTTCAGAAACCTCCACAGTTATGACCGCTAGAAGCATTTAGCGGAGGTTTTAGAAAACCCCTGGTATTGATAAATTTAATGGTTTATTAGTAGAAGTTTTTAACTTCCGCTATTTGAGGAGGTTTTTAACATCCACTATTTGAAGAGGTTTTTGCAGCATTTATCGTGGAGGTTGTAAACCTGCACAATATGAGAAGATTTTTGTAGTGTTTACCATGGAGACTCTAAATCTCTACTATTTGATAATATAACTATTATATGTTTATATAATATTTTAACCACAATTTAATTTCATAATTTTCACAACTTTAATTAGATTTATAATTATTATTTAAGTTTACAATACTAAATACAAATGTTCTTTGCAATAATAAAATTTCATTGTAAATAACTAAGGTAGCGTAATGAAAGAGTTATAATTCATTTTTCATTATAAATCAAAATACACCATAAAATCTCAAAAAACTAAAAGTAGTCTCATATGACATTTTAAAAACAAAATACATAACAAACATCTTAAATGTTGATGGTTCCGGATGATCCTCTTGCATCCAAAGGTGTATGAGGCACACTTGGATCATCATTTGCCTGAAATAATAAAATAAAATATCATTAACTGTTAAGTATCATTTAACTATTAAATAAGTGAACATTAAAGATACACATTAACAAAATATGATATACACATAATTCATATAACACATCTATCTTCTTATCCCATGTGCCCATGTCATAGTCATGTTCCTTATTTCTAGTGTTTTAATATGTCTGCTCTTTCTAACTTAGAAAGAAAGGCAATGAGTATTCAGAGTTTTCATTGCATCTAAGACCTTTGGTAGCATGAGATTTAACATAAACAAGCATTCACATAGTAATGGAGGAAACAAATAAATTCACTTACTGTAATATTTTCCTTGGATAGTAGCTCACATATAGGACAACAAGAGAATAATTGCTCAAATAAGAACATAATATTCTATATTTATATATTCAATAAATAAGACTAAGCTTATCAAACATATGGAAGCATTGACTCATACCTTCTAGAAGAGGCTCATGATATCATTTTTTTACATCTTTCTCTACTTTTCCAAGAGCTAAGCTTGATGTTAGTGAAGGTGAATCTTTAAATAGATCCTCAATTCCAAATACGGACTGGTAAGTACCCTCAAATTCTCTCAACGGACTAGTCTTCTAGGCTGTTGACGCCTCTGCAAAAGCTGAAAAAGTTATAGCAAAAAAATTATAATCCAAGTTATATGCAACATAAGCATGAGAATCTTCAAATCTTCTAAAACTTGCCCAATTATTATCATCAGCAGTAGCAGTAGCTGCCTCTGAGCCATTTTCACTTGGGCCATCCATAACATGTTGTGTTATGTCAGCAACATTCATAGCATTTGGAAGATCTTGCTTGTTTGCGAAAACTAGGAGCACAACGTCTATGAACTCATCATGTATAAGGACCCAAAAAGATCACAAAATTAAACTGGGAAATCCAATAAAGTTAAACAATCATGTCATATTCACTAATTCGGGAACCACTTTATTACCTCATTCAACATCCTATGTGTAACACCCTAAATTTAAGTCTTTAAAATTATAGTATCAGTCCTGGGATTCTCGCTTGAGCGAGGGATTCTCGCCTGGGCGAGAAAGGCTCACCTGGGAGGGTGAAATCCTGAGCTATACTGAAGGATTCTCGCCTGAGCGAGGGTTGTCTCGCCTGAGCGAGGGTGTCTCACCTGAGCGAGAGTTGGCTCGCCTAGGCGAGAAATGCTCAACTGGAAGGGTGAAATCCTGGGCTATACAGAAAGATTCTTGCCTGAGCGAGAGTTGGCTCGCCTGGGCGAGAAAGGTGTTGTTTTGGACCTGTCGAGGCTGTAAGATCCTCGCTTGAGCGAGAGGATCATCGCTTAAGCGAGAGATGTCTCGCCTGGGCGAGAGTTTCCCTCGCCTAGGCGTGAGGATCAGATATGAGATTTTAAAATAGGCGGAATTTTCTCGCTTGAGCGAGAATGGGCTCGCTTAAGCGAGAGCCCGACGAGACAACATTAAATGAGAAACCCCAAACACATTTTAGGGATAGAAATTGAAGAGAGGTGAGAGAATAGAGCTTTCCCAAGGGCAAATAGCTTTGATACTCATCTAAGAGCTTGAGAAGGGGTAAAACTCTTGATTCTAACTCTATTCTTCCCTTTGAAACTCATTTTGGGTATGTTGGATCTCTTCTCAAAATGTGTAAAACCATGGAAACTCGCCCTTTCGAGTTATGGTTCGTTTTATGTTGTTTTTATCTTGTAAACTCTTGGTTTAGAGTTAGTATTTCAAGAATGGAAAGGGTTTGTGGGTTGATTCATGAAAACCCCAAAACCCTAAAGAGAAAATATGGTTATAATGGAAAATGGGTAAAATGCTAGAGGTAGAAGATGAGTTTACTTTCTAATGTTGAAATATGAGATGATTATGTATGTTTTGGATGGTTGTAAACTTATGATGAAAGTAGTTTAGCAACATTGAAAATATGATGAATATTTGGTATGGTTAAATAATGCAATATAAGTTGTTTATGTGATATTTGGAATAAATGACTAACATTGTGTTATATGGTGGGAATGAGGAAAGATCCTAAAGTTGGCGGCGGTATCGGTGGAACTTGTGAAGTTGCCAAGAACCAAACCCAACACTCAACGAGGTAAGGATAAGTCATTATTTGTGCATTTGGAATGGAAAATATGTGTATTTTCTGGTTATGCAATGATTGAGAAATGGTGAAATCAAACAAAGGAAAATATATTTTTAGCCGACCATGAATGGTTAGCGACTCTGGCTTGAGTATATAAGCGAAACTCTGGCTTGAGTATATAAGTGAAACTCTGGCTTGAGTATATAAGCGAAACTCTGGCTTGAGTATATAAGTGAAACTCTGGCTTGAGTATATAAGCAAAACTCCGGCTCGAGTATATGTAGCACGTTTTCTTTTAAAAGAAATGAAAATATGATTTTAGCTAACCTTAAGGGGTGTAGCGACTTTGGATCAAGTTATGCAGCAAAGAAAATGAATTTCAAAATGATTTACTAACTCTTTTCTAATGTGGATTATCTTATAATGACTTACTCTTTTGTGTGTTTTGTGCTTTTGTCATTGATAATCTCATTGCAGATAAACATGTGATATGAGAGAGACTCATTTTTGGAAGCTTTATGAGCTTTATATTTTGGATTCATTTATTTGCACTATTTTGTACATGAGTGCATATTTGATAGTTTAAAGCATTATGTAGCTACGGATATATTAACTTACATGGTTTTGTAACTCTGGATATTTGTAGCTATAAGCATTTTGGAAACCCATAGCTAGTTGTATGCGGTGGTTACCGAATTATATTTATATGAATTATGATTTTCTGCTAAGTGGAATGTATACCAATATGAGGATATGAAATGAGTATGAATAGGTAAATAGAATTAAAATGAAAAATGTATGTGAAAGAAATAAATAATGAAAAAAAAAATTCAAGGGTATAATTTCGGTCCTTACACTATGCAGTTCATCTCTAGCTTCAACAACACAGTCCCTTGTAAACCACAAAACGATATGGAAGTAATGTCCTTGTGTGTTTTGGAAGTAATGTCCACATACTTTTATCATAACCTATTTTCATTTTCATACACCTAAAACGATATGGAACCTTGATATGACAAAACTGCAATATGCTCAAACAACTGAACTATGAGTTCAATTGACGTAACTAGCTACTTCAATAAAAGTATATATAAAATATTTTTATTCAATTTCAAATCACATTCGACCAAAAATCATAATTGAAATCATTTAAATATTTTATCAAACACATGGTGTGCTTCGAAGTATCAACTATCTTAAATGTAACTTTATAATTCCCTGGAAACTTGATCATCATATATGGCCCTAAATTGAATGAACATCCTAGTCCCATTTCACCGACAATCCTATAGCATCTTCAAGAGTATGCCCTGAAGATAAAGGAGAAGGAAAAAATCAGGGGATAAAACTTATTAGCATAGCAACCTGGATTATAGAAAATGGAAATAAATTCCAATTATTCTCAACACTTAGGCTAATTAAGTGACTTGAACACATACAACAAAAGCTAATCAGGGGATAAATCGAATTCGTCTCCTTCACTTTTTCTTTGACGTCTTTCTCTACTGGTTCTATGTTTTCTTATCGATTCCATATGCATCCTGTGGTAACTCAATTAATCCATTTTTTGTTACAATTCAATCTCTCAAACCCTAATTTATCATCATATTTTATCTATTTCAACAAATCAACCATTCAAATTTCATAAGTTAAGAAGAAAAGTAGAACAATAAGAAACTCTAATCTTTGGCTTCGATTCAACGTGCAGCTGTGAGTTTAGGTTCAGAAGGTGGAGATCCTACTAAGATTGAATCGCGAATCCACGGGGAGAATGCGGTTGAGGAAACAGAAGCTTCATGAAGACTTGATAGAGGAAGTGAATCAATTACAAGGTGTGATCAAGAAGGAATAATGAGAGAAGGAGGACGCATATTCGAAGAAGCTCAGAGCGGTGATGGGAGAAGCTTTGGTGATGCAAGATGTGAGGTGCTGAAGCGTTTTCTCACAGTATGGTTCATTTTAGGGTTTGATTTTTATATGTTATTTACTATCAAAATTAAAAAAATATGGTGGAGGTTAAAACCTCCATAAATTAAATAAAACCTTCACTATATATTTAGCTAATTGTTTGACATGCCTTGTTTGATTTATTTAAGGAGGTTTGAGTATCCTCCACATAAAAAACCTCTACAAAATGCAAAGTGTGGTGTAGTGATTGCAAATTTCATATTTTTTTAAAAGTATACAAATAGGGAAAATTGTAATTAATTACTTATATTTTTTTTAAAATAAATACAAATTTAATTATGACCATTGAAATAGGAAAGTTGTAATTATATAGTCCAATTCTTTTTAAAAATAATGAACACCTTAATTATTTAGGATCAAAACTGCTAAAATATTTTAAAGATAGTAATGAAAATGTATGAACAATATTAATAAATGGAAATGTATGAACAATATTAATAAATCGAAATGAGAACATTATATTTATTTTTTAGTTTTTTTTTAAATAAAGCACACATACTGATTTACATGTAGTGATTACTATATATTATTTTTCAACTTGAATATCATCATCGATCTCACAAATAAGCACCACATTAAATGACAATATGTGTTTTTACTCCTTTATATTCACCAGTTTTATTTCTTTCTTAATGGTCGGCGATTTATTCAAAGTAATTATTAATTATTAGTTTGCAACTAATCGACGATATTTATTCAACGTTATCGTTATTTATTAACTTATTCAATTACAAATTACAATAGTATAAAAAAATTTATTGTCATTAATTACATATGCAGTTTTTATTCCCTTATGAATTTTCTTTATTGTTATTCTATTATGTTTTATATTTCATTATTCACATTAATTACTCTTAAATCTCGAGAGTAATTATCTTCAACCGTTATTATTCCATAATTATCCATAATTCATATAAATGATCATTTTAATACTTGAAAAGAAAACAATATGTTAGAATTTATGACATTTAATTATTTTAATTAACAATTAATAAAATTCACATATGTGACATGAGAAATGGTTCATTGAAAATCCAAACATTAGTGTTTTTGAGGTATTACAAATTATGGTGTCATTTTTAATAAATATATAACATATTTAATGGTTAATAAATTCAATGAAAGTATAAAATGAAGAAAAAATGTACTCATAGTATATTTTAGAGTAAATTACACTCACACCCCCTGAGTTTTAATGAAATTACACAAACCACCTCTCCCTTCTTTGTCATTACACCAACCACCATTCCCTCCTACACAAATCACCCCTAGATTTATACATACATTACACATATTACCCCTGCATGTTATAAAAGTGTAATATTTTAAAGAAAAAACGTGTGATGAATGTAATTAAGTTAAACAAAATATTGTATATTGTGTAACACTTCAAATAGTACAAAAGCGAATGTTTCTTTATTATTTTTGTGTTAGTAAAAAATACATTAATAATTTCAAATAAATGTTTAAATAACTCTTATATTATTTTATAACGAACCAAATAATGAAGACGCATTGACTCTTATATTATTTGAATTATTATACATAATATACAATATTTTGTTTAATTAATTACACACATCATACGTTTTTTGTTTAAAATATTATACTTTTATATTATGTAGGGGTAGTTAGTGTATCATATGTACAAAATTAGGGGTGGTTCGTGTAAGGACAAAAAAGTGATTGATGATTTGTGTAATTTCACTAAAACTCAGGGGTGTGAGTGTAATTTACTCAATTTAATTTTATCTGAAAGCTTTGTTTGAGACAATGGTTTTGAAACTCTTTCACCATCCACTTCCTAACTTATTGTTATAAACTCTAATTTGAAAAGAAATAGTGAGAATTTTTTCTGAAGTTTCAAAATATTTTTGAAATTTTTATTCTCCCAATTATAACACATAATAAATAAATTGATAAATTAAAAGATTAGTGTGCAAGTATATGCAAACATAGATATGTGATTGGAGATAGAGAAAATCAAAGGACAAGGTATGTGAACAATATATATTATTATCGTCATAGAATATATTATCGATTCTGTAAGTTGTTTTTCAACCTAGCTAAATAGTAGGATATGAAGCTTGAGTGGCAATGCCACAAAGACCTTGTGGTTGATCAATATCTCTTTGCAACCACATATACCCATTCACACCCCAACCACTACCCCATGAATTCTTAACCAACCAATATTTTGTTCCATCATTGGCTGTCCCATAACCTATTGCAGTAACCATATGGTCAGTATTAGTTGAACATGGTCCAGTGAATATTCCTTGTTTGTAAAATCTGAAGTATTGATTGGTAGAGATAGCAACTGCCACTGGTTGGTTTGCAACAGCTATTTGTAATTGTTCTTCACTATTTTGAGGTACATTCACAAAACCACTTATTTGAGCAAAAGGTGTGGCCTGGTTGCAGGTTTCTACAGATCCTTGGTATGAATAATCGTTTTCACTACTAATACCATTGTTTTCTATGATATAT
This sequence comes from Lupinus albus, assembly GCA_009771035.1. Lineage (NCBI taxonomy): Eukaryota > Viridiplantae > Streptophyta > Magnoliopsida > Fabales > Fabaceae > Lupinus > Lupinus albus. Next base: position 23,359,292 of record CM019999.1, on the reverse strand, counting down.
TTATACACATTTTGTGCCCAACCTGGAGTACAACTATGTGCAAAGCAATCCAGCACTTGTTGTTCAGATAATGATATCAATTTCCCTGTTTTGATTTTCACAATACCCTCTACAGCTGCCACACCACCAAATATCCAACAACTTTCTGCAAAATTAGTGTAAAAATCATGATAAAATATACAAAAGGCTAATAATTGTGCAAAAATGATATCATTAGCTCAGAAAGTCAGTGGTGAAAAATGACATTAAATATTACAAGTTCATGTGACTATGAGGGTATGTAGAAAGATCTATTACTTATGATCTCCATTATAATCAAACTTAATGCATTGCTCGACAAAACATATTACTTATATATCAAGAAATAAATAATTGCTTACATCTTGTTTGTTTAGCATTTCATTAGTATAAGAGACTCAAACAAAAAGTTTAAATATATACACATATACATATATATATATATAATATATATATATATATATAAGAGGACTACAATAAAATTAATAAATTTTAAGATATAAAAAATATATTTATGACAATGTTATGAGAAACGGGTCTGGATGACCCGATCGATCTAACCGTGTACCTGACTTAAAAATGACTACAGTGTAAAGTCTTAACCGAATGAGGGGTTAGACCGCTTTGAACCAGGGAAGTTCCAGTTCAACTGTGTTAAACCCGGTTAAACTGCAATAACCCGTAAAGTAAACCGGACGATTTACATAATTAAAAAAACAAAATACTACTCTAATATTTTATTTTATTTCGATCAGAAAAAAGATAGAGAGATGTTACTTCAATATAATTATACATAATTATTAATTATATAAAAATTGTATTTATATATAATTATATATTGAAGATAATTATTAATTAAATATAAAATTACTCAGTCTGACCGAACAACTTAATCATTTAAACTGGTTAAACCTAATATGATATATCTTCCCATTTAATGTCGAGTTTTTAATAAAAATGAGAATAAAATATGATTGTTATTTAATAAGCAAGATGATATTATTAACATCACTTACGACATTGGCCTTGGAATTTGACATTTGTGACAGCTCCATAGTCTCTCCAGTCTATATTTTGGGGAATATTTTCCATGCCTAAGGTTGTAGTGATGTTAGATGAAAATGATGTCTGAATTGAATTGTGGAGCCCAGTATGTATTGCAATGAATTCTTCTGTGGTCAAATCGGCAAATTGGTTCAAGCCTAACTCATAAGTCTTATTCTCACCATTATTGTTGAAGTTGTTTATGAATTCTAGGTTCTCTGCAAATATCTTCAAACGTTTCGACTTCTCAATATCATGAACGTAGTAGCGTCCATATTGAGACATCCAATTCTCATGTATTTCAATAACATGGAGTGTTCGACATGTGGCCTCATTTCCACATGCCCAGAAGATAATGCAACTAACAAAAATCACGTGTTTTATTCCAACACTAATACTAGCCATTATTTGGAGATATAAAATTTAGTTCTATGTATTTGCTTATATAGATATTTTAGATATGTGGAGGTGACACACATCTTATCTATTTATAGTAATCAAAACCGTTTCATATCTATATATATAGTAATCAAAATCGTTTCATATGTACCTACTTATGATAATCAATTTTGTTTCATTCTAAAAATCTTAAAAATAACTGCTGCCAAATATTATAGGCCTAAATATTAATTACTTATCGTTTTGCTGACTAAAATATATTGGTTGAAAAAATTAATAGCATATAGTCAAGATTTACCTTGGGATAACATAAATGAATATTACATTAATGGAAAACAATCACTTCTAGAAGTTTATAAAGTGAATAATATTCTTACCCAACTAGGAGTTCTGTAGATATTATTCATTATATTCCTATTTATATATGATAATTGTAATAAGATAATCTTTTTAAGAAAAAGATAATAATAATAATAATAATAATATAATAAATTATTTTACAACAATAATAATTAAAAATAAACTTTAGTACATTTTCCTATATTTAAGTAGGTAAGTTTTGAAATTTAACTCCCTAAAAAATATATTAACTATCATAAAAATTATCAGTTTAATATTTATACTCTGTAAGTGTTTTTTATACTCTCAAGGTACTATCCATTATTAATGTGTTAACTATCATTAACTCTTCAATAAAATAAATATATGAATAATAGATGATGTAATAACAACACATAGATATTAAATTGAACAATTATGCCAATAAAATATATATTCTTATAATTGCTATTGAATGTATTTTCATTTACTTATCATATTAACAAAATGTCAAATGTTCAATTCTAAGAATCAACTGTTATTAGAAGGGATCTATCATTCCTCGCTCATGGATGAGGGGATATCCATGTTTATACAAAAAAAATATTTTCATTAAGGAATAAATAAATTTAAAAATAAAGAATTTAATTTATAGCTTCTATAACCATTTATTTTTTTCCGAGCTATTTTATAAACTAGAATGAGAGTGATAAAATGAGAGAATAGAAGAATGAAGGGCAAAATGATAATTTTTGTGGTTTTATAAAGTAAAATAAATATCTATACCCATTTATGAGTATTAGAACAAGTTTATAATTTTATAAAGTCGTTGATGAAGTTTTATCCAAAACAGTGATCTTTATGTTAATTTTTTGTGATTGTATAAAGTTAAAAATTAGTTTGACTCATTTAAGAGTGTTAAATTTATTTTTATGATTTTATAAAGTCATTAATAAATTTTTATTTAATCAAAGGTGAAGTGGTAATTTTTATCCAAATTAGAAAAACAATAACTATTATGATTACTAGCGTGTTGACCGGCATTGTCGTGCCCATCAACCAGCTTTTATATCGTTTGTAACGTATATTCTATATGTAATAAATGAATTGTGTTAGATATATTATAATTGTAGTTGAATATATTATAATTTGCATTGAGTTATATAATTTTTTTGGTATAAAATAGAATATAGTAAGGGCAAATTAGAAAATCATTAAATACATCATGGTGAGTAATTATTTTTTAAGTTTTGGCTTTATAAATAGTATAGATAAAAAGCAATAACTGGGTGTATTCTGTTCGACACTTGACTGTTAGATTTCTTATTGGCAATTATAAAATTTTTGATTATCAACAATTTTTAAATTCATTAGTTTTAAAGAATCATATAATCGTTATAGGATGTGAAACTAAAAAAACCCAAAGAAATTATACAAAATTATTAAAAAAACCTCTAAAATCGTGATTGCATCCTTAACACAAATAGTCGTTATCATTGGTTTCATTTCGATTTTGCATAGTAATCATTGACCTACATTGCACAGTTGTTACATTGTTATGTGTGTCATCTCATGATTGTTTCAGTATGTCAGAGTCGTATGTCTAAACTTAGTGTAGCACTACTTGATTAGTCGACATTGACCCTGCTTTTTCGCATGTTGTCCACAGCATTCATTTCTATTGTTGTTTTCTTTTCCTTTCTCATGTTGGGAACTTGTGACACAAGCCCTAATCACTGCTATCTATTATGCTTTTTGCCACTTGCAAATCTTGTGTAGACATGTGGCGGATGCACATATACGTCATTTTTATAGTAATAAATGCATTATTTTACAATAATAATCATTAAAAATAAACTTTATGAATTTATAAAGTCATTAATTCATTTTTATCCAAGCAAGGGAGAGGAGGTAATTTTTTTCCAACATGAATAATAACTTTTATGATTTTATAAAATCAAAGACATATTCTTACTGTCTTACCCAAACAAAAGTTTTATAAATATTCTTGATAACTTTTATAAAATAAATAAAATATTTTCACTACATAAATAAGTTTATTATATTTAATTGTAAGAATCCTCATTGGGAGTTACAATTTTTTTATTACCAACAATTTTTTAAAATTACCAGTTTTCAAAAATATTTAATTAGAACATTACACGATCAACAACTAAAAAAACCTAAAAAAGGTACGTAAAACACTAAATCTATAGAAGAAACATGTTCACATTTAAACAAATAAATCATATAATATATAAGACATGTTCATATAATATAACCATCATTAGATTCCTAGCAAAACATTTATTTCTAGTCTTTGGACATAGAAATTAATTTGTAAGTGATACTCTTAATGTAATGATCAAATATTAACAATCAGTTCTGTCAAATAATAATTTTTCATTGAACCGACTATTATTCACATGAAAAAGTCTTTATAATTGTTACTATTTATCATAAAAGGCATGTTATTATTTGACTAAATTGTGTTTTCCTTTGTGCCGAACACAATTTGCATAAATAATCTCATACTCATCTTTCTAATTTTAATCAATTTCCACAATAAATGTTACTTTAACAACATATTATATCAACTGATCTAAAAAGAATTACTAAACAAAAGAAAACACTATGAGTGTATTGTAAAAAAAAATATAATATTGGAATTAAAACTTTCAAAGTTTAATCTATTTTATAAATAACAAATCTAATACTATAATATAATTCTAAATCAAATATGTTCATCCATATTTTGAAACATATTCAACATAATTTATGTGTAGATTTTATCAAACCCTGATTTCAAAAATCTAATACCATGTATATCATGATTGTGAATTAAAACAAACACATTTAAGAAGATATGCCGTACATTATGCATTTAGCATACAAAGAACAGATGTAGTATATATAGTAATAACTTCAACACTAATGTTATATAATCTTCAAACAGTATACAACTTGAGGCTAATTTTTTTTTGCGGCAATATCTATTGAAAGAATAAAATGCAAACTAATAATACTTGTTATGCTTTTTCAAAGTTTTAATAATACTGTTAGAACCAAAGTGAGAGAGATAGAACGAAGAGAATGAGAGAGAAAGTGAATGAAGGATGGACTTCTATTATTGGAAATGTTGCATTAACAGCTAACTAACAAAACAGAAACTGAAAGCTATTTATAGCAAGTATTCAAACTAAACAACACTAACCAAACCAGCCCATGTAATGCTAGTTATAAAGCCCACCCCACTTAATCAAGCTACGGAGAATTACAAACTCAACACTCCACCTTAATTCAAACTAGCTTGCTTAACAACACCTAATTGGTTTCTTTGTCTGTCAAATGCATCTTTCTTCAATAGTTTTGTCAAGATATCAGCTTGTTGCTTTAAGGATGTGCAAAATTCCCACTCCAAGTGCACTAGATCACCTTCCGGTGTTACTAAAGTATCAGAAAATACTTCATAGTCTCTCAGCCTTGAGGATAGGTGTCTTTGCCTTTGAGGTCTATGTTCTGCTCTAGCTTTTGCTACAGCCTCATGCTCAATGGTTGTGCTTTCTTCTTGAGCTTTCTCACCACCATTAATGTCCATCTGACCAGCTCTAGTTGTCACTGTTTCATTGGTTGAGTTCTAATCCCATCCTTGAGACTCATCAAACTTTATGTCTATGCTATAGGAAGATTAGCTTCTGACCTCTATCATCTAGCTTCTTCCTCTTGTTGTTTGGTATATGCCTAAAGCAAAATGACCCAAACACACGAAAATGATTCACATTAGGCTTGATTCCTAACTAGGCTTCTTTTGGTGTCACAACCTTTAGCCTCTTGGTGGGACTTTTGTTTGCTATGTAGGTTACAGTGGGAACATCTTCACCCCAAAACCTCTTGGGTAGCCTATTTGTCTTCAACATACTCCTCACTATGTCTAGCAAAGTTCTATTCAATCTCTTTGCTATTCCATTGTGTTGAGGAGTGTATGGTGTTATCACTTCATGAGTGATCAATTCCTTTGTGCAGAATTCATTGAACTCATGTGAGATATACTCATCTCCTCCATCACTCCATAGTAGCATCAGTCTCTTGCCACATTGTACTTCAGCTGCAGCCTTGAAGCATTTGAACTTTTCAAATACTTCACTATTTCTTTTGATCAAGTAGATACATAGCTTTCTTGTGAAGTCATCCTTGAAGGTCACAAAAATAGTTGTTTCCTCTAAGTGACTGAGCTTCAAATGGGCCACACACATCAATATAGACAACTTCATGTGCTCTACTTGTTTTAGTAGGAATCTATGTGCAGAACTTGTTCCTTGTTTGCTTGCTTGTAAGACATTATTCACACAAGTTCTCTTCACTACTTATTGTAGGCAAGCCAACCACTATCTCAGTTCTGCTCAAAAACTCTAGACTTCTTAGATTCAAGTGACCAAACCTCTAATGCCAAATCCTTGTGTCATCTACTAGGGACTTAAGACACTTGTAATTTTCTAGATGAATTCCAATCTTGAAGGTTCTATTGTTTGAGAGTGGAACATTCAAGATAAGTCTTCTCTTATTGTTGAAAATCCTAAGCATTTTGTCTTCCATATTGATCCTATATCCCATTTCAAGTACTTGCCCAAGACTTATCAAATTGTTCTTCATTCTTGGCACATACAGAACATTTGAAGTTGTAGAGATTGTGCCATCCTTCTTCCTAATTTGCATCCTACCAATCCCTTCTGCATTGATGAAGTTGTCATCAACAAACTTGAGCTTGGTCTTCACTGAATCATCAAGGGTAGTGAACAAAACCATAATGGTATCAGAACTCTCATATTGAGAGCTTTGTTGTGAACCTACTTTCCTTCTACATAATTTTTTTCTCCTTTCTTCATTATCAATTATGGCCATAATACCTAAAAATAGGTCTCTCTTGATCTCCTTCCATCACGGGTTCTTGAAGCAGAAACAATGAATTTAAAAATTGTTGAGAGTAATCATGAGATTGATATCTCACAAAGTTATTGGATACTTGATATAGGAGCTACTGATCATGTAACCAATGATCTTGCCAATGTTATCACCTATCAATGAATTATGCCCTTCATCAAGTTACCAAATGGAATCTTTGTTTTTGCCAAACATTCAGGAATTGTTTCCCTTACTGGTACGCTCTTACTTCACAATGTTCTATATATTCCAGAGTTCAAGTACAACTTAGTTTCAATTCATAAACTCCCCAGTTTTCTTCATTGAACCATTACTTTTGACAACAATTATTGAGTCATTGATGATATGACTACCTTGAGGATGATTGGACATGCTAAGTTTCAAAATCATCTCTACATTCTCATCAAAACCATCAAGTCAGAAAAGATCCGATTTCATAATGTGAATTCTTTTATTGTTCCTTCTTTTGACCTATGGCATTTTTGTTTAGGACATCTTTCACACTCTGTACTTCATCATGTACACCAACTATTCCCTTATGTCAAATTTGATTCAAATAAAGTGTCATTTTTGCTACTGAGCTAAACAATCAAAACTCCCATTCCCTAATAGCTTAACTATCACTACTCATCCTTTTGAACTTATGCACATGGACATTTGTGGTCTCATTAATGTTCCTTCTATCTATGGTCACAAGTACATTTTAACATTCTTGATGATTTCACAAGACACACTTGGTTGTTTCTAATGCTATCTAAAGCAAATATAAGGGATCTCATCAAAGACTTTGTAAAGCTTGTGTTGGTTCAGTTTGAACAAAGAATTAAAATCATTAGGACATGGAATTCTTAATGCCTAAATTCTATGTTGAGTATGGGATTGTGCAACAAACTTCATGCTTTGAGACACCTCAGGAATTTAGTTATTGAAAGAAAACACAAACACATCATAGATGTTACTAGATTCTTTCTTTTTCAATCCAGATTGTGCAAATACTTTTAGTGTAAACTTCAATTCATTCAATGAATTACAGATTGTGCAAAACGTTTGATTATTATTAAATCTTGTGTCATCTTATAACTTCCATTTAAAATTATTACCATAGATGAGAGTGTGTCTCAAGAAGAAAAATTCATAAATCCAATGGGTTAAGATTTTGACTTCCTAATATAATTTGTTGCTTTGTTCATTAGGTGGGGACAATGTTCTGTTGTCTCAAACTATATCTCGCACTAATAAACATATATTACATCAATTAAAAAATTAAATATTAATTATTTTTCCTATTTTTGATTTAAAGTTATTAGTGTGGAACATAATTTGCAAAAGACACTTATCCATTAGGTGGATGTAAATCTTCTGATATAAGAGAGAATTATTTGATGACATCTTAAAGTGAGAATTATTTTCACAAGTTTGAATAGATTTTTTGAAATCCTTATTGATTTGAAGGCAATTATAAGACATAATAAATAAAGTGGGCGGTAAATTAAAGGATTAGTGAGCAAGTATTTGCAAAGATGGATATATGAATGGAGATATAAAATCAAAAGAGAAGGTATGTGAACTTATTTTATTATCATCACAGCATATGTACAACTTATTCTGTAACTAGCTTTTCACAGCATATGTACAACTTATTCAATCAATAGTAGGATATGAAGCTTGAGTGGCAATGCCACAAAGACCTTGTGGTTGATCAATATCTCTTAATAACCGCATGTACCCATCCATACCCCAATCAGTACCCCATGAATTCTTAACCAACCAATATTTGGTTCCTTTGGTTCTCCCATAACCTATTGCAGTAACCATATGGTCAGTATTAGTTGAACATGGTCCTGTAAATATTCCTTTTTTGTAAAATCTGGTATGATCATTAGTAGATATAGCAACTGCCACTGGTTGTTGTGCAACAGCTATTTGTAATTGCTCTTCATTATTGTCATCTACATCCACAAAATCACTTATTTGAGCTAAAGGTTTGACATGGTGGCATTTTCCTGCATTTCCTTTGTATGGATATTCCTTTTCACCACCAATTCCTTTGTTTTTTATGATATATTTATACACATTTTGTGCCCAACCTGCATTACAACTATGTGCAGAGCAATCCAGCACTTGTTGTTCAGATAATGATATCAATTTCCCTGTTTTGATTTTCACAATACCCTCTACAGCTGCCACACCACCAAATACCCAACAGCTTCCTGCATGTACATTATTTATAGGTTAAATTAGTATCAAAAAGTGAGTGCTGAAAAATGAAGATTAAATATTACAAGTTCATGTCACTATGAGGGAACAAATATCTATTACATATCATCTCCATCATAATCAAAAAATATTAATTATACTCTTGAAAAAAATGCTTACATCTTATTTGTTTAGGTACTAAAACAAGGTAGAACGTATAATTTTACCTTTTTATTATTCGATGGTTTATGTTTTTACTCCATATAAATATAGACAATTTTAATTTTAGTACATCAGTTTTTTAAGTTTTTAGTCCAAATTTTAGTTCATCATTTTAATTTTAATATTTATTGATGATATATTAGTACCACAATAGATAATGTTATCATCTAGTATTACATGTGTAATGTGTGTCACACATATCATTAGTATAAGAGACCCAAACAAAAAAGTATAAGGACTGAAATTAAATTTTAGTAAATTTTGAAGATATGAAAAACTTATTTAAGAATTATGTGATAGTTCTCTAATAGGCAAGATGCTATGATTAATATCACTTGCCACAGTCATCTTGGGATTTGACATCGGTGACAGCTCCATGGTCTCTCCAGTCTATATTTTTGGGTATTCTTCTATTCATGAGTAGGGTTTTGGTTATGTTAGAATTAGAAGAAAATGATGTCCGAAATGAATTATCGAACCCAGTATATAAAGCTCGGAATTCATCTGTGGTCAAATCAGCAAATTGGTTCAAACCCAACTCATAAGTCTTATTCTCATCATTATTATTAAAGTTGTCTATAAATTTCATATTCTTTACGAATATTTTCGAACGTTTAGACTTCTCAATATCATCAACATAGTAACGTCCATATTGAGACATCCAATTCTCATGCATTTCAATTTCAGATGATGAGTCATGGAATGTTCTGCATGTGGCCTGATTTTTACATGCCCAAAAGATAATGCAAGAAAAAAATATCAGGTCTTTTATTCCAACACTAGTACAAGTCATGATTTGCATATGTGAAATTTGGTTCAATGTAAACACTTATATAGATATTTTAGTTACTTAAAGGTGACCCAAATCTTATCTATTTATGTTAATCAAAATAAATTCATTCTAAAAGTATTAAAAGGAACTGCTAGCAGATATGATAGATCTAAATATTAATTGCTTACCATATATTTTAGTTAGGGTAACACAAATCCTATCTATTTCTATAATTGCTTTTTAGAATTCTTGAAACTAGTTTTATTATCTTTAACGTTAGATTCCTTATAGGAAACTATAAAACTTTTGAATACCAACTACAAAATTAAGAGAAAAAACCTCAATACTACCTGAGGGATTAGTCGGACATTGGTTTAAACATCGTCATTTTCCTTTATTTAAGTAGGTAAGTTTTGAAATTTAGCTTACTAAAAAATATATTAACTATGAAATGTAAGAGTTATTTATTATCATTCACTATTCATTTATTTATATGTTAATTATCATTGGCTCTAAAAACTAAAGTAACACACTTGACCAATATAATGGATGATGTATTGACAATAAAAAGATATTAAACTTAACAATTATACCAATAAAATATATTCTTATAATTTCTATTGAAAGTATTTTCATTTAGGTATCATACAAATAAAAAGTCAAATGTTTAATTTTTACAAACGACATTTATTAGAAAAGACAATTATGTATCTTCGAAAAGGGAGTTATTCCTCATCCTATGGATGAGGGGATACTCATGTTTATACAAAAACTATTTTTTTTCATTTAGGAATAAAAAATTTAAAATGTAACAAATTAAATGACGTATAAAAATTTGGTTCAATGTAAACACTTATATGGGTAACACAATTATATTTCACTTATTAAAAGGAACGGTGCAGATATTATCATATATTTAAAAGTATTTAAGAAATATATTGTAAAGTAATGCATTTATTATTATATATTTAAAAATATTATCTTATTTACCATTAACCCAAGTTCCCAACATTATTAACAAAAGACTCTAACACATTGATTGAAGCATGCCGACCACGGTTCAATCATGAGATGCCACACATGAGAATTGAATGTTACTGCAAAGTAGATCAACCATGACACAACAATTATGCATGTAGGTCAATCCTTCATTTATCATATTTGTTACTTAGTTTAGTTTTAATTTCTATTTTTGAAATTTAAAATAATTTCCAAAAACTTTTTATGTCACGTTATAGAGGGTCTCGTTTTAAATAAATACATCGTTTGGAAGTTTTACTAAGATTAACTAGTAAAAGGCTCGCAATTATAGTCGGAAGTGAACTTAGAAACCAATCACGTTCTAATAAAAAATCTCAATATAATTCGTTGATTGCCATCCAAAATGGAAACATGTGACATTAAAACAATGATAACAATTTTCTAACTTAGGATGCAAGCAAGGTTTTTTAATTTATATAATTTTTGTGTACTTTCTCTATGTTTTTTAGTTATACATCTTTTAACTATACAATTAAATGATTTTTTTAAAACTAATGAATTAAAAAAAGTGCTGATATTGAATTTTTTTTGCAACTGTCAACAAGGAATCTCAGATTCAAAGATAATAAAACGAGTTTCAAGACATCAAAAATATTTATCTCAATTTTATAAAGCTGTGAAGAATATAATGGATATAAAACTCATGGTTGGTTAAGAAAATGTCAATCAATTTTAAAACTACAGTAATTATTGTTTTTCCTTTAGGACAAAAATTATCGGTTAACCCTTGCTTGGATAAAAATTCATTAATAATTTTATAAGACCATAAACATATTTGCAATACCCATAAATGAGTTAAACTAATTAATTTAATTTATAAAATCATAAAAATTATAAGAATGACCCTCCTAGGATAAAATTTCATCAAGAACTTCATAAAATTATAAAAATTTATTCTATTATGGTATAAATAATTATTTCACTTTATAAAACTATAATAATTATCATTTTATCATTCATCTTTATATTATAGCATTCACCCCCCCAGATTATGAAACAATCTGAAAAATTAGGTGTTTACAAAGCATAGTTATTAAGCTCTTCATTTAATTTGTTACTTTTAAATTTTTTATTCGTAAATGAAAATATATTCTTTGTATAAACATGCGTCACCCCTAAAAATAATTATAGAAATAGATAGGATTTGTGTTACCCTATCTTTTTTTAAGCAAATGTGTAATTACACCCGCATATATTAAAAAGGGTAATCAAAAACATCCTTAAAGGATTTACATGATCCAAAACCTATAAATAGGTAAGTACCTTTTTCCACACCCACCTCAGAACCAAAGAAGAAGAAAAATGCACTAACACAGATCAACAGAGGACACTACAATCATGTATACACCCTCTATTTTTCTATGTATCCTTTACTTTACTAAAGCCACTGCTGCATCAATTAAGATTTACAGAAAATATATGGTAAGTAATTAATATTTAGATCTTTGTTTTAAATATATAATAATAAATGCATTATTTCCTTATATTCATTATTTCTTATTTTCATATGATAATGATAAATAAAATTATATACTTTAAATATATAATAATAATATTTTTAATACATAATAATAATATTTTTAATACATAATAATAATATTTTTGAATATATAATAATAATATTTTTTTAAATATATAATAATATATGCATTATTTTAAGATGATATTGTAAGAGCATTTTACACGCTATGTGAATACATTAATTATTATAGGTTAAATTAGTATAAAAACATGATAAAAGTGAGTGGTGAAAATGAACATTAAATATTACAAGATCATGTGACTATGAGAGAAGAAAAATCTATTACATATCATCTCCATCGTAATCAAATTTAGTATACTCCCTAACAAGAAAAAATATTACATACACTTTAAAAAAATTGATTACATCTTTTTTGTTTAGGTAATAAAATAACAGAATGTGAATAATAAAATAAAAAAAATAACAGAATGTGAATAATTTTACTTTTTTAATTATTTTATACTTTATGTTTTTAGTCATCGTAAAAATAGATAATTTTGATTTTAGTCTAGCACCTTTTTAAATTTTAGCCTCAACTTTAATTCATCATTTTAATTTTAGTCTTTATCCATGATATGTTAATACCATAATTGATAATATGGTGTGTAGTGTGTGTACCTGTCTCACTTATCATTAATATAAGATTCATTTATTAACTTAGTATTAATGGTATTTAGTTACAAAAAAAAAAGAATGCACAGACTTGGCATAACTCTCATTATCACCACCAAACTTCATAACTCTCATCTCTCATTTTTCTCTCTCTCTATCACCACAAAAATTCATAACTCTCCATAACACTTTCCTTTATTTATACACGTATATGAGCGGAAAAATTAGTTTCAATAAATAGTGATTGACAATATCTTCTTCACATTTTTAATTAATATTATTTGTAATCCTACTAATATTATTCAGTTCTAATTTCTCTTCACATTTTTTTAGATTGTTGATGATCATGATGGTAATATAACAAATGTTGATGATGATATTAACAATGATGGTGATGGTGATATTGCGGAACACATGAATAATATATATTCTAAACATATGTATATTGTTCGAGATTCAATTAGTGATGAGATTATTAAAAATTTTGTATAAAACTTAACATTTGTGTATTATTTATTTTGTAAATTATGTAATTCAAGTTTAACAACTTATATTTATTTGTGTGTTATATTATTTTTAATATCGATATTTGTTTTTATATTTTATTTTAATATATTTTTTAGCCTTTGTTATGCAATATTTAAAAATTTATAATAAAAATAATATGATGGTAAATATTAAAAAAATGTATATTTAAAAATAGTGTAAAAAACAACCAAAATAATTATAACATAAACAAATAACTTCATGTTATTTTCTGTAATTTATAGCAAACGCATGCTTAGCATATGTTTGGGATTGATAATTTAAGATTGTGCTTAATTTTTGAATAATAAGCTGAAAATATAAACTATGTATGTTTGACAACCACATAAAATTATAAACTCAACTTTTATTTTGAAAAAATAGGCCAAAGGTATAAGCACCAAAATCATGAGTTGGTTAATTTTTTATTAGCTTATTTTTTTTTCTAATTTTTCCACTTCTCGTTTTATTTCATCATAGTTTTATCTATTTCCTCCTTATTTTTCCACCAAACACCATAACTTTTCACATCAATACCACCAAACCCCATAACTCTCATTTTCCTCCCTCTCTATCACCCCAAAAACATATAACTCTCCATAACACTTTCATTTATCCATAGACGTATATGAGTAGAGAAAATAGTTTCAACAAATAGTGGTTGAAAATATCATCTGCACATTTTTCATCACATTTTTAATTAATATTATTTGTAATCCTACTAATATTATTGAGTCATAATTTATCTTCACATTTTTAAGATTGTTGATGATCATGATGGTGATATTGCGGAACACATGGATAATATATATTTTGAACACATGTGTCTTGTTCAATATTCAATTAGGGATGAGATTATTAAAACTTTTGTATAAAACTTAACATCTGTGTAGTTTATTTTTTTGAATTATGTAATACAAGTTTAGCAACTTATATTTATTTATTTTTTTAATACACAACGTGGACCAATATTATTAGAAGAGAGGAATCACATTACATGAAAGAGCACCTATACGTTGGTAACCCAAGTCTATTACGGTTAAAATCTTCAAAAATAAACCCAGGAACATCATCCCACCAGGTATACATTTGAGAAAAAACACCAAAGGATGCTAAACTATCCGCACAAGCATTACCTTCCCGATAGATATGTGAAACCTTAAAATTCATAGAAGCTATCCACCCCAAACATCTATGCCAAGAGTTTGCTAACCTCCAAGGGATAATTCCTTTTCCTTTGAAAATATTAACCACCAAAACCGAGGCACACTCAAGCCAAATATTCCTTCAACCTTTTTGCTTAGCAATCTGCACAGCCTTCATTGCATCCTGAACCTCTGCAAATAACGAATCCTTGGTGCCAAAAAAATCAGCAAAACCTCCCAAGTAATCCCCGTTGTGATCTCTGAATATGCTTCCTCCACCAGCCAGACCTGGAGCACCTTTAGCAGCCCCATCAGAATTAATTTTAATCCAACCAGGCCTAGGAGCAAACCAAACAACCTCCTTAATGAGAGGAGCTCTCTGGAAATTCATCTTGATTTTAAACTCTCTAAGAATGACAAAATTAGCCACAGAATTGTTTGTCATTAACTTAGAGTTATTACCAGAGTATAATGTAGCTAGCTTGATCCTAGAAGTTACTAGCAGCCAGCTAAGAGATTTATTTTCAAATCTTTGAAGATTCCTGCAAAACCAAACCAAATTCACAGTGTGAATTATGGCAGCTGCCAAGACCCCTCTCACTTGAGGGCTCCATTGCCCATTGCAAGCAGATAAGATAGCATCAATAGAGGAGATATTAAAATGAAAGCTAAAAAGACCACCAAGCCAGTCCCAAAGCTTTACAACAAAAGGACATTCCAAGAATAAATGGTTAATAGTTTCAATGTGAGAGTGACAATTACTACACATTGAAGCCATATGACAACCTCTAAGCTGCAAATTTTCATCTGTTGGCATTTTGTGATGAATGAGTCTCCAAGTGGTGAAGCTTTTGGAAGGATGGATGAAATTTGACCAGATTGTTTTGCACCAAGCCTGATCCTCTATAGCAGGCCTTAAATGACTAAAAGCAGCTTTGAGGGACATAGTTTCATAAGTTGTCCCTTGCCAAATCAGTTTATCCTCCTTCATGCAAATGTTAACTTGAGCCATGTCCTCCACCACAAAAAGGAAAGCCTCATCAAAGATTTTAGGAATGATCCAGGAGGAGTTCCAAACAAAGTCAGAGACTCTGGCCACCAGAGAAGAGTGCAGAGAGGCTGGGATTCTCATCTGATCCACCAAAGCAGCACCCAACCAATTATCTTTCCAAAAGTTCACCTTGTCACCAAACCCAACCAACCACTTATAATTTTGCATCACCAAACTCCAATTAGCCTTAATACCACCCCAAATAGAACACTTGAAGAACCTGGTGGCAGGGGAATTCCCAACACAAAATCTCTGCCTGCAAAACTTAGCCCAATCATGCTCAGAAGAAAACATATCCCAAGCCAACTTCAAAGTAGCAGCCTGATTCATCATCTTCATAGACCTCAACCCCCAGCCTTCAAAGGAGAACACACTTTTTTCCAAGACACAGTGACTAATTTCCTTGTTTTGGTATTTCCAGACCAGATGAAATTCCTTATACAACCATCTAACTCTTTGATCAAACTAACTGGCTAAGCATAAATGTGGAAACTATAAACCAACATGCTATGGATCATAAATTTCACCAATTCCATTCTACCCATGATGGAAAGAGATATACCCTTCCAAGTGGCTAACTTAGCAATAATTCTATCAACTATAGGCTGAAGGTGTATTCTTCTAGGCTTACCTTTGAAAAGAGGAACACCCAAATAATTAAAAGGTAAGCTCCAAGCATTGAACCCCAAAATTGTCAAAAGAGTAGAAATTCTCCTAGCAGCAACATTGGATGTATAAAACCTGCATTTAGCTAAGTTAATATGTTGTCCAGAGGCTTGTGCATACTCATGAATCAGGCTGTTTAATGGCAACAAATTTGACTTAAGACCCTTGCAAAAAATCAAGATGTCATATGCATACAAGACATGAGTAGGGGTTCTCAAACCACTAGGACCATGAATGGGACTAAGCCTGCCTTCAGCAGCTAATTTTGATAACCCTCTGCTAAAGACATCTTCAGCAAGGCAAAACGGTAAAGGAGAAAGGAGATCCCCCTACCTAACTCCCCTTAAGCAGCTAAAAAACCCAACATTCTCCCCATTGACATTGATTGAGAGTTTCACAGAGTTCAGAATGACATTAACCCATTGAACAGATTTGGCATTAAACCCAAAACTAGATAAGGTGCTCTTCAAAAAATCCCAGTCAAGAGTGTCAAAAGCCTTCTTTATATCCAGCTTGATTGCAATGTTTCCACCAAAAGCCTTATAATCCAATAAGTTCACAGCCTCAGAGGCTAAGCAAATACAGTCCTGGATATGTCTATCCCTAATAAAACTCTTTTGTTGTTGATAAACAATGCTAGGCACAATGTTGGCAAGCCTAGAAGCTAAAATCTTAGTGATGATCTTGAATTGAAAGTTTGCTAAAGCAATAGGCCTAAAATCTTCAATTCTATCAGCATTAGGATGCTTTGGAATTAAAACAATATTGTTTGAGTTAAGATTAGGAGGAAGCCAACCCTCCCTAAAGAACTGAAGCACTGACTTGCATACATCCTCTCCAATTATATCCCAGCAACTTTGATAAAAACAACCCCCGAAACCATCAGGCCCAGGGGCACCATCACCACTCAAATAAAAAACAGTAGTCCTGATTTCTTCCACAGAAGGCAGCTTAGACAGCATATCATTATCCTCCTCAGAAACCAAAGCAGGAATGACCTCTTGAATTAAGAGAGATGGACTAGCATTATTATGATAAGCATAAAGCTGAGTGAAATATGCCAAAGTGTGTTGAGCAATCTCTTATTGGCTTGTAAGGATATTATCCCCATCTCTAATAGTAGACAAAGCCTTAGAAGCTTGTCTAATCTTAGTGACTTTGTGGAAAAAGGTCGTATTCCTATCTCCATCCACCTGCCAGTTCATTCTAGCTTTTTCTTTCCAGAAATTCTCTTCCACCTCCAAAGCTTGAAGCAACTCACTTTGAGCCAAGCTCTCTTGAAGAAGCAGTTCCTCATCATGACCCAAAATGTTTATGACCCATTGGATAGAGTCAACACTAGCCCAAGCTCTCTTCACTCTTTCATGAATATTACCAAACACAAGATAATTCCAAGTCTTTAACTCCTTCTTTAGCAGCTTTAATTTTTGAGAAAGAACAAACAAAGGACACCCCACCACCTCCACTCTCCAAACTTCAGCAACAACTTTTTGACAATCCACATTAGATAACCAAACTTTGTGAAACTTAAAGGAACTAAACCTTGGAATTACTGCCAAAGAAAAACATAGAAGCAAAGGATGATGATCAGAAACAATTCTTGGCAAAGTAGAACAAGAAATCTGATTCCAAGTTGACATCCAATCCTCATTGCAAATGCTTCTATCCAGCCTTTTTTCTGTTTCAGCAAGCCCTATTCTCCTATTAGTCCAAGTAAAATCAGCCCCTCTGGTTCTAAGATGAATAAAACTCCTTGCATCAGTAAACAATTTAAACTCCTCAGAAGGGGATCTAGGAGGCAGATTAGGACCTCTACATTCATGAGCTCCAAGAACAACATTGAAATCCCCAATGCAGCACCAAAGACCCTTATGAAATGACATTAAGGAGATAATATCATCCTAAAGTTGTCTCCTTTGTAAATGACAATTGTGAGCATACACTGCAGCAATGTACACCTGCTTATTCTCCACCTCAAGAGCATTAATGATGTGCTGATTTAAGTTACCAATCACCTGGGGATTTAAACTCATACTACACAACCCCCATAGATTAGGCTTCATAGTACCCCTCTCATTAAACCCAAAACCTTTAAGCTTCAAAGCAGCTCAAAAAAGAGGATGCACCTCACCAAAATCAATCATTGGTTCAGCAATAAACACCAAATCTAGTTTGTTTTCTAAGCAGTAATTTTTTAGGACCAGCCTTGTTTTGGCATTCCCAAACCCCCTACAATTCCAAAAGATAACCTTCATTGAGCAGAATTTGAAGATCCACCCCTTCGGGTATAAATGGTTCTCTGATACTGCATCTTCTTCTTCATCTTTTTCTGTTGAGCCTTTGATTGCACCTCTACAAAGGGTTCCTCTTCAGATGACTCCTCAACCTCCTCCTCCTCAGCCCATAACCTTCCAACAATACTCATATCCCTAGCAGCCACCGGATTAGGAAGATCATCAGTGACTATAAAATTAGCATTCTCCTTCGCCATTACCTGGTTCTCCTTCATCCTGGGCTCAATGTTCTCTGCAGCCCTCTCAACATTGTCCTCCTGGTGCAAAATTAATCTTTCCAATCCAACTGGTACCACCTCTTCACTTTTTTCAATCTCCAGGTCTATTACTAAATTAAAACCTTCATGGGAGGGAACTGTTTCAACTGATTTGGCCACCGGCTTCACCACCTCTTATGTTCCCTCCTTCTTATGATTACGTCTACATTTAGAAATCATGTGACCAATTGCATGACATCCAGTACAAAAAGCTAGCGCATTTTCCACCTCAATACCAACCAAAAACTCAAACTCATCTCTTTCCACCAAAATTTGGTTAGGAACCACACTCATTAGATTAACATCTACCAAGATTCTTGCAAAATGACCAAAAGATCTATTGGAAGTGGGAGCATCTAGAGCAATAGGTGAACCTATGCCTCCAGCAATGAAAAAAATAATGGTGGGACACCAATATTCTTGAGTTAAACCTGTGATTTTTATCCAGCATTGAGCATGAGTTGACTTTTGAAGAGCCGGGTTAAAATCCGGTGACCAAAATGAGACCCTAAGCAAACATGGTTTTAAACTCCATGAACCCGTTGCACATATTCTTCTCATATCCTCTTCCGAGGAGAAATCAAACTCATAGAAGCCACGACCCAAAGAGATCATGTTCCATTTTCCGACCGAGCTCCAGAGCTCTATGAGCTTGGATTTTAAATCTGAAAATTTTATAGGTTGATCTCCTTTAGCAAGTATGATCCTGCCATGAAGATGATTCCTACATCTCTGTAATCCAGCTTGATAGGCAGCTTCCGAAATTTTAATTGCCACCACGTCACCCTTGAAGCAAGGTTGGGGTAAATGAGCAAGAGAAACTTCACTTGTGTTTTTAACTGCTTGTGCGAAAGTTGGTTTTTTAGTAGTATCCTTTTTAGCTGTTGCCTCCAAGCCATCCAAGAAACTCTAGGGAACCGGGGAATTTGAAGAACTCATGACATCCAAGAAAAAATGATTTTGACCTATCAGAGCTTATCTCAGTACTTCCTCTCTCATCTACAATAGGTATTGATCCTTTAGCAACTTATATTTATTTGTGTGTTATATTACTTTTATTTGTGTGATATATTATTTTTTAATATTGATATTTGTTTTTATATTATATTTTATTTTAATATATTTTTAAGCATTTGTTATGCAATATTAAAATTTAAAAATTTATAGTAAAAATATATATGATGGTAAATATTAAAAACAAATGTATATTTAAAAAATAGTGTAAAAACAGCCAAAATAATTATAACATTTCATACCTTTTTCTGTAATTTACTATGTAAAATGTAATATTTCTACATTACCCAAACAAAACAGATTAATTTATATTCAATTTTCAGCTAAGGTATCCAAATATAAATAGATTATAATCTTGCAGTTTATAATCTCACAATTTATAAATTGAAACTAAAAACATAATTTATAGCAAAAGCACACTTAGCATATGTTTGGGATTGATCATTCTTTTTAATATTATGCTTATTTTTTGAAAAATAAGTTAAAAATATAAACTAAACATGTTTGGCAACACCAAATGAAATTGTAAACTCAGCTTTTATTTTGAAAAAATAAGCCAAAAGTAGAAGCTCCAAAATCATGGGCTGAATTATTTTTTATTAGCTTATTTTTTTCCAATTTTCTCATTTTACCGCATCATAATATTATATATCTCCTCATTCTTACTCTTCCACCAAACACCATAACTCTTCACATCATTGGCACCAAACTCCATAACTCTCATTTTCCTCTCTCTATCACCACAAAAGCCCATAACTTTCCATAACATTTTCCTTTATCTATACACGTATATGAGCAAAGAAAATAGTTTCAACAAATAGTGGTTGACAATATCATCCTCACATTTTTCATCACATTTTTAAGATTGTTGATGATTATGATAGTGATATACCTAATATCGATGATGATATTTCCAATGATGGTGATGGTAATATTGTTGAACACATGGTTAATATATAATTTGAACACATGTGTTTTGTTCGAGATTCAATTAGGGATAATATTAAAACTTTTATTTAAAACTTAACATTTGTGCATTATTTATTTTAAGAATTATGTAATTCAAGTTTAGCAACTTATAATTATTTGTGTGTTATATTATTTTTTAAAATGTATATTTAGCCTTTATTATCCGATATTAAATATTTAAAAAAAATAGTAAAAATATGTATGATATTAAATATTAAAAAATGTATATTTAAAAATAATGTAAAAATAACCAAAATAATCGTAACATAAACAAATAACCTCGTACATTTTTCTTAATTTACTATGTAAAAACAATCTTTATACTTTACCCCAAATAAAATAGATTAATTTATATTCAGTTTTCAGTTAAGGTATCTAATCTTACGGTTTATAAACTAAAACTAAAAACATAATATATACCTAAAACATTTTAATCGATAAAAAACATGATTAAAATGGAAAAGATGGGGATTGGGGAATGTGAAGAAAAATAAAAGGAAAATAATAGAGTTCATGATATAACAAACAGTAAACTTTAGTACTGACTTGAATTTTGTTATATCAGATATGTAGAGGAGAAATAATGTTATATCATTCTACTAAATCTTTTTAATTATTTTTCTATTCACAAGTAAGTGACACATATAATTTATAAATCAATCATTAATAAATAAAATATCACTATATGACGTATATTATAACGACCCGAAATATACCCTTGAAAATTTTTCATTTATTTTAATCCTTTCTTACATACAGTCGTCACCTTCATTAAAAACTCTCGAGTATCTCTCTTTGAAAATACTCTTTACCCTATTATATTATCATACAAATTTATGTTGCGGAAAAACATAATTCATTCAGATAGCCTTTATCACATACGTCCAGTTATGGATTTTCCAGAGTTATAACGTCCATAACTACATATCACCATATTATCCTAATCAGATTACATTTATCCCAAAATACTATCAAATCAACTACAATATCAAATAGCAATAAAGACAATCGAGTAAATAAACACAAAAGCTTCTTAATTGAGCTTCATCCTCAAAATCCTTCATTTACCTACAATGGGATTATCATAAACAACACACAAAACAAAAGGGAGTAAGTCATTAGTTCAAAACTAACATCACACGATAATCCACATTTCCAATACAATTAAGCTTTAATATAATTCGTAAACACACATACGGAATTGTAAACATTCATAATCATCTTCCTTTAATTGTCACTTTACTCATATTCATCCTATAGTATATATATATCCAATAATATATATTCTATAGTATGCATATTACGTTCGTTTCGAAACATCATTTGTATCGTTATTCATATCCACCCTATAACATATATATCCCATAATATATACTCTATAGCATGTATATTACTTTCTTTCTCAACATTCTCTTTTTATCGCTCATATTCACCCTATAGAATATATATCCCATACTATATATCCTATAGCATGCATACGACATTCATGTGACATTCACATTTCCCATCATTCATATTCACCCTATAGAATATATATCTCATACTATATATTCTATAGCATGCATACGACATTCATTTGACATTCACATTTCTCATCATTCATATTCACCCTATAGAATATATATCTCATACTATATATCCTATAGCATGCATACGACATTCATTTGACATTCACATTTCTCATCATTCATTTTCACCCTATAGAATATATATCCCATACTATATATCCTATAGCATGCATACGACATTCATTTGACATTCACATTTCTCATCATTCATATTCACCCTATAGAATATATATCTCATACTATATATCCTATAGCATGCATACGACATTCATTTGACATTCACATTTCTCATCATTCATATTCACCCTATAGAATATATATCCCATACTATATATCATATAGCATGCATACGACATTCATTTGAGTCATATTTCCTTTGGTACTCCCCCAAAAAGATTAAATTCGTTTTGAGTCTTATTTCCTTTGGTACTCCCCCAAATAAATTGAATTCGTTTTGAGTCTTATTTCCTTTGGTACTCCCCCAAATAAATTGAATTCGTTTTGAGTCTTATTTCCTTTGGTACTCCCCCAAATAAATTGAATTCGTTTTGAGTCTTATTTCCTTTGGTACTCCCCCAAATAAATTGAATTCGTTTTGAGTCTTATTTCCTTTGGTACTCCTCCAAATAAATTGAATTCGTTTTGAGTCTTATTTCCTTTGGTACTCCCCCAAATAAATTGAATTCGTTTTGAGTCTTATTTCCTTTGGTACTCCCCCAAATAAATTGAATTCGTTTTGAGTCTTATTTCCTTTGGTACTCCCCCAAATAAATTGAATTCGTTTTGAGTCTTATTTCCTTTGGTACTCCCCCAAATAAATTGAATTCGTTTTGAGTCTTATTTCCTTTGGTACTCCCCCAAATAAATTGAATTCGTTTTGAGTCTTATTTCCTTTGGTACTCCCCCAAATAAATTGTTTCCTTCTTTTTCCATAACAGTAAAATCACGCATTTTCCAACATAATGCATAAATTACAGACGTATTGTTTTAAATCATTACCTCTTTCACATACCTCATTCATATCAGGCAGTATGATTTAGAAAACACTTATCCCTTACCTCGGTGAGCGTTGGAGATCAGTTCCGAGTAACTTTAAAAGTCTACTCCGCGATTTCCTCCAACCTTAGGATCTTTCCTCATTTCCACCAATAACAACAATGTTAGTAATTTATTCCAAATATCACATAAACAACTTATTTTGCATCATTTAATCATACAAAATATTCATCATCAATATTCAACCATCTAAAACATGCATAACATCTCATATTTCAATATTTCCAAAACTACTTCAATACAAGTTTCTAAATATTAAAGCATACATGTTCATCTCTTTCTAAATACCAGCAGAGTGTAATCGATTACCAGCAGAGTGTAATCGATTACCAGCAGAGTGTAATCGATTACACTGTGTCAGATGCACATATTTGATGCTTTTAATACGATGTAATCGATTACCAGCAGTGTGTAATCGATTACACTGTGTCAACAGCTCAAAATTGCCATTTCTCGCCCAGGCGAGACAACTCTCGCTCAAGCGAGGCTTCCAGGACTGTTACTATAATTTTAAAGATTAAAATTTGGGGTGTTACATATATCATTTTTCATAGATATGAGGATTGTCGCGCCCCGATTTTCGGCCGCACGACTTTATTAGAGTCGCCACTACATTTTATAGTAAAAATGTAGAAAAATCCGTTGGCCCGATTACATTAGGCCTTTGGGTTTTGATATCCGAGTTCGGGAGTCGGTTACGGTCTAGGAAAGATATTAGCATCCTATCCGCCCATTTAAATGGTACCCTTATTAATTACATAGACTTTTTATTTATACCAAAAGAACTTGTTAAAATATTTTATTATAAAGAAATATATTTTTTTATTTTTTTGTTATGTCTGACAAGATAAAATCTTGTTCCTACGTATCCCTGTAAAGATTGGGAATCAAGACTACGTAGTTCTTTAGACTACGTAGTTCTTTAGGTAGAAAAATGTTTGTTGGTTGAATTAATTTTAATTTCTATTTATAAAAATATGATGTTTAATCTTAATTAATTTTATATTTAAAGTGAGTGAAGTACAGCCTTTGTGTCCGATAACCATCTCACATTAAAAATTAGTTAAAATATTCATCTTTTTTGTGTTTAAAATATATTTAAATTTATTAAGAAAGGTTTATGTATTTAACCATCAATTCTAAGAAAATGAAGTGCAGCCCTAACGTCCGACACTGCATCACATCTCGAATAGATTCCAAAAATCATTAAAATAGTTGATAAGAGATTAATCCTATTATTCGATTTCTATTAATACATTAAAATATGGTAAAAAAAAGAAAGATGTTGTTTAATATTTAACTTAACAAAAAGAATACATTAAGTTAGATGAGGTGATTATCGTGACAATATATTGTTATGGATTTTGAAAGGGAGAGAAGATAGTTTCTTCTCTGTGATTCCGATGGTGAAGGAAGGGTTGCGTCCTCATCGGAACGCATCTCTAATGACAGTGATGGAAGGGACAGTTCGGGACGCTGATACGGAGGGGAGGGAAAGGGGTCGTGCAACCTGTGGGAGCGGCTATGGCGTCTCCGGTTCCTCCGGCGGTGTTTTTTGGTTCCTCCGGCGTCCATGAAAACTCAGGTTCGTTTTTATTCTTTTCTCCGCCGTCACGACGTGAAGTGTAGCGGATCCATAAGGGTTTGACAGTGTGTGGGTTCAAAACCCATCGATTTATTATTCATTATATCCTAAATTCTAAGTAAATCACTTGTTGAAAAAGTTTTTATGCTCTCATGTTTTTAGTTATTTATGTTATGATGTGATTAAACCAACATATTGTGGTTTACTTACTTATTGTGTATTTTAGAACATAATGTTGTCTTTTTATGCTTGAAACAGCGTTGATGTTATTTTATAAATATGCTATGTAAAAGAAATTTCAATTAACGAAGATGAATGACATACGTACAGTGTTTATGTTGCAGCAATGGCTAAAAATGAATGCAGTGTGTATTACTTTTTTTGTTTTGTCGCTTGTGTTGTTAGTATAATGATTCTCATATATGGTTTTGCTGTTGTTTTAGGCAGTAAACAAACATGAATGCCATACGTATTACTTTTTACATTTTGTTGTTTAAGCGATGAGTAGAATAATTATCATGTTATTTAGATTATCCCAATAGAAAAAAACATGGGTTAGGATATACGGGCAATGCAACTATTTGTAGGTATGACAATTACATGAATTTTTTCTATGATGTAAACAACATGAATATGCCATTAAAAACTTACCTGGATGATGAATGTATAAGCAAATGTGCCCTTTATCCCTGCTTGATCCTATCCTGATGATGATTATGACAGAGGAATTTCGTGTATTTGGTAACCCGCTTGCTTGTGAGTAGATGAATTACTCTTTTTTCTGAACAAACAGAAACAGTATACGTGTTTTGGGTACTTTGTGTTCGTGTGGTATGGCTGTCTCCTAAGAGATATGTGTTTGACAAGGAGAAATAAATGAATTGTAAGACGTGAGGATGCTTGTGTACCTGCTGTCCCTTTCTTACAACCACTATCCTCCTATTAATATGTTGGCTGAAATTAAACGGAGAAAATCCGCTCTTTCTAGTTTTCATTTAGGGACCGAACCTGGCCCTTTCTTAGGCCGAAATAAGCATGTTCCAGGCACATCCTTCCTCATATGAAGCAAAATGTTTTGTATATGAATTATTGCACTGATTTGCAGTGATGTTATTGCATTGTTCTTTATTAGCTTGGTGTAGTATCAATTATTGATTGAATAGCCTATAGTCTTGATATGCATGATGTTTTTTATTGCCAAATATTGCACCATCTTTAATTCTAGAATAGAACCAAAGAGGTAACAAAGCTAATTTTGAATTTGTGTAATTGGGATACTAAATCCACTAAGTTTCAACTCATTTTGATATTATGTTTTTATTTACATATTTTATACTTTTGGGAAGATATTCTGGGTCGGACAAAATTGGGTACTCACAAGGATTAGTAGGGGATATATCATACTGCTTGTAAATTGGGTACCAAGTACCAACACTTAACGGGTGCATAATACATTTTTTTGGCTTTATTGATTTACTTCCTTCTTCATATTGTTTTCGTATTGTTATTGTTGAAATGTGCCACAAGTTTCTAGAGACTTCTATATAAATGTGACATATTTAGCTTTGTTTCTATAGACTTCTATAAGAATGTGTCAATGCTTATATTTAGCTTGTGTCTAGAGAATTCTAGATAAATTACATTATGATATATATAACATGTATTGTCTAGAAGTTTCACAAGATTCTTGAGGGGTCCTATAAATAGGACTTATGAGGTTCATCGTAAGGTGTGTGGTAATGAAGGTCGTTCTACTATATATGAAAATCTATGTCCTTCAACTCATCAAAGTACTCCTCCAACTAATGATCAATCAAATGTATGTTATTTTCATCTAAGAAATATCCTCCTATATTCAACTACCATTTCTATCAACCACTAAAACCCAACAGTTATAATGATAAGTAAGATAATCTTTATTAACTAGAGAATAATAATAAATACATTATACTACAATAATAATGATTGAAAATAAATTTTGTATTAATTTACATTTTCCTTTATTTGAGTAGGTATGGTTTAAAGTTCAGAAATTAATTATTATTGACTTAAATAAAAGTGGTACATATAAATAATTGATGATAGTATGAATGGCAAAGACACATTTCTACCCATCAAAATATTCACAATGAGTACCCGCAAAAATAGCTCATTGATGGAAACGGGTATCATAATACTCGCCACACGAGTACCCGAGTGGGGCGATTATAATGACATGTTCTTATCAGATGACGAGTTTTATAAGTATTCTTCATAATAAAAAAATTAATAAAATATTTTTATCAAAAAATTAGTTTTATTATCTTTGACTATTATATTCATTATTAACACTAATAACATTTTTATTACCAGCTATTTTGTATTAAATTCATCGGATCTCGCAAATCATTTCATTGGAATGCTACAAGATGTACAAGTAAAAAAACTGAGATAATGAGTATAATATCTATACACCGTAAGAGTTTTTGTATCATCACCATTCATTTAATAATTATGATTGAATCTTAAATAAAAAATAATAAAAAATAATATGCATGAATAATAAAAGGTGTAATAATTTGCATAGATCCTTAGTTATACGCTCAAGGTATACATTGGTTATACAAAAAAAACACGAATAAATAAATCTAAAAAACAACTAATTAAATGTAGAGGTTAATGTCTATGGTCTCTAAACATCTAATTTTGTCCGGTCTATTTTATGTACTAGAGAGAGATAATGAGAGAAGAGAATGATGAAGGGAAAAATAGTAATTTTGTGGTCATATAAAGTCAATTGCTTTTTTATACATTTATGGGGACCATTATAATTTTGTGCTTATATAAAGTTAAATAATTATTTTTACTCAACTTTAATATTGGAGTAATTTTTATAATGCTATAAAGTTCTTAACCAATTTTTATCCAAGCAAGAGTGAAGTGCTAATTTTTTTCCAAAAGGAAAAATAATAACTTTTATAGTTTCATAACATCAATGAATTCTTATGGATATCATAAAACATTTTTCCACCTATATTCTATTATTACGGGTACGTGTTATAAGTATTTTTATGGGTATCCATGGGTCAGATTTTTTTGTCATCCATATTTTGTACCCTCATGGGTAATCTCAAGAGTATCACACATTTTCTTTGCGGATTTGCAATTCGATACTGTAAAGAACTCCTCTACACCTAGTGCAGAGGTCAACATGTCTATGACTTTCACATCATATTGGATTTTCTTCTTGTCCTCATCATTCCATATATCCTTTGTCTTTTGTTCACTCATTCCATTTGTAATTACACAACGAAAGTATGGACATTCCTCTATTGCTTTCCATATCTCTTGAAACTCTATGAATATTCTCATTCATATTTTCCATAAATCATATCATTCTCCAACAAAGGTTGGAGGGTGGTTGACGTTGAAAACTTCTCCTATGAAAGGCTTAGAGGTCATCTAAAAAGTTAGGATGGAGGGAATAACTTACTCAACCTTGTTTTGGTGCCAATTATAGGTGTATATGCCAAACTAAGAGGGATGAATTAGTTTGGACAATTTTGCTTCTTCTTTAAGATGAAAAAAGATTAGCAACAGAAGACTTTTTAAGTAATAAAAAATTGAAACAGGAAAATTAAAATAGTAGGTAAAAGAGATATAACACTTAATATATATTGTTTCACCTTCAATCCACTCAAAACTACATCCAACCCTCTTGTAAACCACAAGAGATTTCACTATGTACGAGTTTAATCTTAAAAAATTTACACCAAGATTTTTCTAAAGATTATCACTTACTAATCCCTTACCAAGAAGCACACCACATCTTGGTTTACACTCTTTCCCTCACCATACCCTATGGTGATTACAATGTATGAAGAAATGAATAAATTTTATCTAGGGCTTACAAATTGCTAAGAATTCTTACACTTATGCTCTTAATCCTTTGTAAGATAATTACAATGAGTATAAAACAAATCCTCTAGTGTTTACAGAATCAATAAAAGTACAGAAAAACTATTTTGAAAAACTCTCAACAACTTTCATTATGAAATTAAAATATTATGATTCAAGTTATTGAAAATTATGGATGAAAGTTGTGTATTTCATTTCTGAATATTTAGTAGTTTAAATATACCTCAAACCAGCCATTGTACCCATTCCAAGATGTAGGAATCAATTGGAGAGGCATTGGTTAGTTTGGGAAGTAGTTGTTTTAGTTTGAATCTGAAAATTGTTGCAACAACACGGGGTAATCAGTTACTCCCTCGGGGTAATCGATTATACCAAGTTTCTGTCCAATTGAATAATCGGTTACTCGATTGGGTAATCGATTACTCTAGTTTGTTTTGCCTTATAACCGATTAATTTGTTCAAGTAACAAGTTACTTAGTTTCGAGTAACCTGTTACTCAGTTTTCTTGAAAGATTGTTTTAAACCTTTTGAAATCATATTTAAATCAAGTTAAAGTTTTTAAATCATTTTGAAAAACAATCATAAGAGCATTTATGTATTACTCAAGTAAATGACATAGGATTAGAGGTACTTAACTTAGAAAGGTATAAAATTGTGTCTACTATGTGCATGCTTTCTATTTTTCTAGTCTTCGGTCATTTTTCTTATTTTTGTTGATGTTAGTGTCTTGATCGAAACTTTGCCGCAGTTAGAATCTAGACCTTCTCCTTTTCTTCTTTTTATTAGGAATGTGGCAGTCATAGGCATTTTTCAATGAAAAAGACTTCTCGACATAATGGTGTAGCAGAGAGGATAAACATACTCTTATAGAGGGGGACAAATGTGTGATATATAGTGCTTCATTTTCCAAAGATTTTTGGGTAGAGACACTTAATATGTCATGTTATGTCATCATTCGATCATCATAGGCTGAGATACTTATTGGATGGTAAATTTATAGAGGAAGTACGAACAGGTAACTCAGTCAACTACAATATTTTGTACATATTTTGTTGTTATGCTTATGTACATGTACCTAGTGATAAATAATCTAAAAAATTAATCTCATCTCTAAGAGATGTATTTTCATAGGATATACTAAAAGTGTGAAAGGATTAAAATTATGAAATCCAATTTCTAGAAAAGTTGTGTTGAATATAGATCCATGCTTAATGAATATTCATAAGTGTTGAGGCCAAATACCTTAAATCCAATATCTCGTAGAGAAGGTCAAGTTACTTGGTAGCAATAATGACCTAAGTAGATTTTTTATCACAATATTAATATACCCTCATAACTTTACTATTAATAATAAAGTTAAACTTATAATGATATAATGAATGATGAATAAGTTTCATGATAAATGTTTAAAGTTTATGTTCTGAATATGTTTAGTTTAGTGGTTCGATCCTTACCTATTTCATTTCCTAATTTTTTTTCCATAAACATCTTACATTAAAAAACAAAATTATCAATTACTGAGCATCGAACCCATATACACCTTGAGTAAAGCATAAATCCTAGCTACTAGACCAAAATAGCTCATATTGTCATTCTTGTATCATTGGGTCATTAAAATTCGTGACGGCCCAACACGACTTATAAGTTAAAAATAATAAAATTGGTCACTCAAAAGTCGTTAGACCTAACATGACTTCTAAGTGGGAATATGACTTGTGAGTGGCAAAACAAAAACAAAACTTAGGGTCACAG
Organism: Lupinus albus; assembly: GCA_009771035.1. Taxonomy (NCBI): domain Eukaryota; kingdom Viridiplantae; phylum Streptophyta; class Magnoliopsida; order Fabales; family Fabaceae; genus Lupinus; species Lupinus albus. Next base: position 23,328,431 of record CM019999.1, on the reverse strand, counting down.
AAGTCGTGGTAGCACATCACGACTTTTGTGTCTTGTTAGAAATTATTTTAAATGTCAAACATAAGCCGTGATAGACCAACACAACTATGTCATAAAAGATAATAGGCCCATAGAGAAGTCATGTTATCTCTCACCACTTCTCTATGAAATTTAATCGGATGGATGTAGCAAAGTTCACAACCGTGCACACTAACCAGTAGTTCACAATTTAGACCGAATAAAAAATGATTAATTATTGGGCGAAGGTTTAGCGACATTGTCAATGTATACTTAATTATTATCTATTCCAACAAGTGTCTTTCAATTGCATCAAACTTTTGACCTTTACTCATATGGAATTGAGTGATGCTTTACTATACAATAATGTTTCATTAGTGCTGAATAATAGTCTTAATGTCATGATTGAAGACACAGATATATAGCAGCAAGATCAAACCACAAAACTATATAATTGAAAAACAACAATAAAATTGTTCAACTCTAGTACGGCTTATCATTTATGATTCAACGGACACATTTGGATGAAATGCATCTTTTAAAAGCAAGGGCAATTTACACATCTCCAAAACGTTCTATGGAGAATGAAGTACATTTTTCATTGAATTTACATCCTTCAAATTTCCTTTAATTAAGATGAAAATTTGGTTAGTGCACAAAAATATACCCACTCATCGAATAAATTCTAGAGAACCAAATCAATGCCCTTGTACTACTGTTGCATCTAGTTGAAGAATCACTTGTAATTGAATCTCATTTTTCAATTAGGCTAAAAACCCGATTTGAATTTTTCCAACACATGAAAAAAAAACAGGGACTCAAACCAAGTTGATGTGTCACTGAAAGGGATCAAATGAAAAAGTGTATGAAGAATCCAATGGGCAAATTCTCCATGAAACCAAGTACCAGACTACAAATATTATGAATTCACAATGTAAAAAATACAGGGATCTATAATTAAACTAAAAGGAACTCATCTTTAATGAAAGTAGCTTTTAGCAGGGTTAGAATTTTGGTTAGTCAAAGACTAAATGATGTGAAATTTTCCTTCTCTTTCCTTTCATTTTATCCTGTTCTTGAAACATTCATTCTCTTTTCAAATGATTTTTTCAAGCTTGATCTTTACAAAACTATATAGTACACTTAGTTTAAACTCTACTCTCTTCCAAACACTACACATTACAGGCCCCTTGATCATGTAAACTGCCATAGATATATCTGTGTTGAGTCTCTTTTCAAACTCCCTCTTTCCTATTTTACCACCTTCCTGGCTGTGAGGCATTTCATAAAGCCATGCCATAATAGCACTGGCCTTGTTTGTTTGGCTTCATAAGCTTATCCACAACATAATTGGTTACTATGTAGCATGATACCTGTCTCATATCCGTGCAATCTGCTTCTTCTTACTCATCTGAACAAATTAGATCCCAACATCAGGACCATGCACATACAACTGTTATGGTATATAGACCATCTTAAACATGACAATCTTATATATATGCTTTAATTAAAATTAGTAATTTGGTCCCTCGTGCACTTTTTTATTAAGGTTCTCTTATATTTCTGTTAGGGTTATGTTAGAAGTAATCAATCCTCTAGTCATTCATAGTCCCAACCTTTTTTGGGAATATATAAACAAGTCTCATCACCAAGAATCAACTCGTTGATAGATCTGTCAGGCATGAAGTGTGTGAGCACTCAGGTTCAAACCCCCGAAAGTACACTCCCCTTTAGCTTAAAAAGGGTGGTTCAATGCACGAGGCTCCCATCTAATAGGAGATGGCGAGAGTCACACAACCTTTAGTATAATAGATTTGTCTTACACTCACAAGTGAAGAAACAAGATTTGAACCATAACCTCTATGTCACATGTCACAAGTCACACAACCTTTTTATTGAACTACGACTCACCCCTTGAAGAAAATGCTGCCTATAAAAGAATTAAAGCCTAGACTTCCTCAAAACCCTCATGTATGAGGGACAAAATTAAAAAAATTCATGTGTTCAAGGACCTAATTACAAAAAGTTTTAGTGTTGAAACCTATTTAACTTCCCTAGAAAAGTATAGGGACCTACAAATTATTTTATCCAATATATAAAAGGTTTTCTAATGCGTGCCCGGTGACTTGTTTAGAATACCAAAGAAAGCAAGTTTTCATGGGGTGCTGTTATATTTATCATCTTTGGAATGGGATATATTTAGCTTTCCTATAAAAACTTGCGTTTTTGGTAAAGCCTCTAAATGTGTCCATGGACAGACAATAGAAAATCCCATATATAAATACACACAAAAAAAATACAACATTTTTCTCATCTACTACTAGTTATAAGGGGAAATTATACTAAGACGTTTTCCTTAATTACACTCACCACCTCTAGCTTGAAAAACCCACACTCATTTCCCCTTGGATTCAATTATCATCATACTTACCTCATGACTCCACAAGAGGAGAGGTGATTGTAACTTTTGAAACTACAAGGTGTCAAGTGTGCTTAAATTATATCTCAAAGGAAGCCAGTGTAATTTCTGCTAACGATTTTATATATAGAGAGAGAGAGGGTGGGGGGAGCCATGCCCTTACCTGAACACTGTACAACAAACGGCCATGAATGCATTGTGATGGACAAATATATCAATTGAGATTTCTCTAGTTTCTACATGTGACACAAGATAGTAGCAACTCAACTTAAGTGGAAGCTTGTTGCCTTGACCTTCGATGATCATGTCGCCTTTTCATTAACTCAAGTTCTCTAGCTATCTGGATATCCGAAGGCCAAAAAATTTGACTAGCAACTTTACAAGTAAAGCGAGGGATCAATGCCACGATTATTATAAGCAAAATTGTTATCCAGTACGTGGGGGAACTTGCCATATGATAAATAGTCCTGTGATCATTTGAAAACAAGTTAGCTATATATTACATCCGGTAGCAATGCATCTGCAATACAAAATACTTATCAAAGCACATGCGTATATGACGTAAGTATGAAGTCCTGATAGTATGATACAGGTACAAAATGATATAGACACAGGAATATGGGAACTTTTTTGAAATTCAAGAGGATAAGGTATAGATATGTAACACAAATTTATAAAATCAAATTTCTATAGATGCGGAATATTTGTAAAGAGAGTGGTAATTTTTTATAAATACATAACCACAAATATCACAAATTACACAGTGATACTTGTGATGGTAACTAAAAAGCACAGTCTGTATTAGACCACACGAGAGAGAAGACAAAGATAGGTTAGATCAAGTGTGAATTAAAAAGGGGTATCATATGATTAGGTCAATTAAAAAGGTATCATATGATTAGGTCAATTAAAGAGGTATTGTATACAGTTGTGAGCGACATATTAAAAAATAATCATCCATACCTAAGTCATATTTCTTTAAATATTAATAAGCTTAAAAAACTAAGTGGGGTAGCTTATTTGCAGGTCAATTGTTTATTTTCTTCCTTTCAATTTTTACTATTTTTTATAGTTGTAGTATACCAGCAAGCCCGTGAAGTAGTGTGAACCACGTTTTCATTGCAGGCCAACCCAGCCCAGCCCACATACCCAGCTTTTAATAGTACTGCTTCTACCATATTAAAAAAATACTTATTGAAGCAAACATATGTACTTACCAGTAATTGGGAAAGACAGGTATAGAATCAATTACCACCATGCAACCATATGTGATGATTATCGATCCCCATATAGCAGCATGAGTAATCAATACCCAACGGTTGATGTCCATAGCCAGGTGTACATTTACAAGGATAACAACCCCAATCGTCCACAAACTACCCATGCTCCATATATCAATTGAGCTGTCCTTATAGGCGAGCAATGGAGTGTAGAAGAGAACAAGGCTCTGCCATACTGTGTCAATCATTGTGATCCAAAATAATTGCATATTGTAAGCTTCTTGCCGGTGACCTGTACAATACAGTTTTGGATACTTCAAGAGTGTCTTATGACTCAAGTCTTTGTCCAGAATACCAACAATAATTGTAGGTACAGATGTGTAGATCAAAGAATAGAATACACTACTCCAATCTGTTAATGCAGAAGTTGTAGAAAAAGCAGTGCATAATATATACCTACAGACAAGGAAGATAGCATATTAGAATGCATAAATTTCATAAACCAGTGACTATAATTAAAATCCAAAAACTTTATCTTTGAGCCCATAAAATTATTGATATACCCTAGAAACTGTACACTACAACAAGTATAGAATACATAGGAAAGAAATAAGTAGTTTCCAAACATCATAGAATCAAAACACAAAAGGTTGCATAGACAAAAGTTAATAATGAGGAAAAATCATTGTCAATTATACACCCACAGCTGATCATAGACAGAAATTATGAAACTCATGTGTTCCTAGTTCAAGTTTGTGTCCAAATATCTGAAAGGTCAGACATCAACGCCAGATTGTACCAAGTTAAAAGAAACAATGACAAATTCATATAAACACAATAAAACCTAGTAATATCCAAATAAAACTATACATACCAGAATAACATCAGTACAAAGACAGCATTGCGGTAGAAGTTGTACAGAACTAAATAACCAACACGCTGATAATTCAAGTGCCCATGAACCAGAAGTAATTTTTTTAAGAACCGAAATTGTCCCATAGCAAAATCTGATGCCATCACAGCTTGGCGTCCCTCCTGCCCACATATTCCAACACCAACATCTGCCATCTGGATCATTGACACATCATTGGCCCCTGTCCAAGGTATTCAAAACCAAAAGAGAACCCATATGTTCATATAAAATCAAATCTTATTTCAAGGCACATCTAGTTACACAACCCAGTGCAGTGGATAGAAGTTTCATGATCTTAATCTATTGACAAATATTCTTTTATTAACCATCAACAACCCCCCCCCCCCCAGAAAATCCAAATGCAAACTAATGGTAATCTCATATCATTGTGAAAAACTAACCATCACCGATGGCCAGTGTCATATCATCTGTGCGGCTCTTTATCATATCAACAATTCCTGCTTTCTGCAAGGGTGCAACACGACAGCAAAGGACAACCCTACAGGAAGTTGCAAGGTCGAAAAGCTGTTGAAAGAATAAAGGACAGTAAATATTTATCCTGAAGATTTATATAACAATTCCAACCGGAAACAGTAGAATATGAACCTACAAGCAGTGTTATTAATATTGCACCAATCATCAAACCAGCCATGGTACTGGTGTCATGGTATAGCGATTCAACAGGTGTTTCACTAATTAAACCGCATAGCGGTGAAATTGGATATACATATACACTTTACAAACATTAAAGTTGAAAAACTAATAAAAAAGAGTAATGCTATATTCTCCTACTAAATCCTCCAACTAATCCTCCTACCCACAAAAAAGTAACATATGTCATAAAGTGATACTTTAATTATCAGTGATTGGTTTACAAGTGACATATGTCACTTTCTTGTGGATAGGAGGATTAGTAGGAGGATATATCAATAAAAAATGTTATAAGTACTTTTATTTACACCATTTGTTAAAACAGATGTGTTTTAGACGTATAAACAAATGTAATGGTTGTGTGTTTGATCCTCCACAACAACATTTTGGTATAAAATAAGTCACTTTCATAAAAAAATTGTAATTTTAAATGAAAATCAGCTGGTACCGGTATGATTTAAATGAAAACAGACCATTGTGATTGGCTTTGACCGGTATAATTGTTATACAGTATCAGTATGGGACTGGTTTTCCAGTTGAAACGGCCGGAATGGTCCGGTTTTCATAACCATGCCTACAACTACAAGTTTACAACAACTCTAACGAAAAAGCACGCTTAATACAAACAAAAACTTCAAATGAGGAAGGATAATCTTACCTCTGGCTCCAGTTCTTTCTCCAAAATATAAACCAAACTGTTTCCATCAATTATCAGTGCCAATGGAGCAGTGATTCCGTCTTCCTTTACTGGATTCCACTTGGGCAAGCTTAATGACATTGAATCCTGGGAAATATCAGCATTCGTTTTCTGCTTGAGATTCTTTTTCCCAATGTATGAAGATCTAACACCATATTTGGCTTTGGCTTCATCCAAAAGATTTCTGCATTCAACCTCTGAAGTGCCATTTATAATAATCTGCTCCATATCTGGACTCAGAAGTTTGCAGGAAAGGCCAATTGAAATTGCTGTCTCTTGCTTATCACCAGTAAGAACCCAGACCTTGATCCCAGCTTGCCGCAACGACTCAATAGCTTCTGGTACACCCTCTTGAAGCTTATCATCAATTCCAGTTGCTCCAAGCAGCTTTAAGTTGCACTCTATAAGAGATGCCGTCTGACGTAGTTTAGCAGTTCTGTCAGTCAACGAAGTGCTTGCATCTTCATACGCGTTTTGCCACTTCTCAAGTTCAGCAGCTGAAAGATCCCTGGAGGCTATTACAAGAGTGCGCAGACCCACTGAAGAATATTCACTTAAATGGCCTTCTGTTGCATGATGTATGCTATTATTGGTCTCACTCTCATTTGCTAAAATGCTAAACATTGAGGTATCAGCACCTTTGACTAGCACCTTTACAACATTATTAGGAAACCGAATAACGACAGACATCCTCTTCCGCACACTATCAAACTCGTGCAGGCCCAATACGTCCAACCTATTGAACAGAGAAATAATTAAGTCACTGAACAATCTAGATAAAGTACAATCTAGGTCATGGATAAAGTACAAAATTAAGCGATAAAATTTTATGTTCATAATACAGTTCCATCATTCTTAAAAGGGAAAACATAGCACTTCAGAAAAGGGGAGGAGGAACAAGTAGATCCACCACCAACAGGAAGTCACTATCTACCTGAGTTTCTCACCATTGACATCCAGAACAATATGTCCAGATGTTCGCTCAAAAAGAGTATATCCATATGCAGAGGCTGCAGAAACAAGAGCCTGTTCATCCGGAGATTCTCCCTGGTAATCAATGCCTACTGTGTCTTCATTTGATTCACTTGCTGCAATACTGGCAAACCCCCCACCACCGTTAAGTATAGGGATCACAGTATTACATGCAGCCAATGTAAGAAAAAACTCATGAGCAGCAATTCTTGCATCCCTGTTTGAGTCTTCATGCAACATTTTCACCAGTTCGGAATCAACTGCAATTTCAGATTTTAGCTCCCACCTGCGTTTACGAATAACAGCTGCTGCGGCTGCACACCAAAAAAAAACCACCCAAAAAAGTCATGTAATTTATATGCACCACCAAATTTGCATTTCTCAGACTACATACATTAGCACAAAAAGAAATAATGGCACTGTACAGCATTGTTAAAGAGTCTGGAATAACAATGATTTCAAGAGGAAACTGAATACCTGTATTGTTATCAGCCATAAGCAAGGAGCCCCCATAATTCTTCCCATGCACACTGGCTCTCCGGAATTCCATTTTGTTTTCTGTTAATGTTCCTGTCTTGTCTGAAAATATGTAGCGTATTTGGCCCAAATCTTCATTTATGTTCAAAGATCTACACTGAAATCTTGATCCAGAGCAAGCATCATACATGTCCCCATCTTCAATCATGAAGTATGACTGTCCCAAACGAACCAACTCCATTGTAATGTAAAGAGATATCGGTATCATTATCTGAAACACTATAACAGAACTCAAAAATGAGAAAAAAGCTTCCATTGGGATCCCATAGTACTTATATCTCTTTCCATTATCTGGTCCATCATTGAAGTATATTTTTCTGTAGTAGGGCAATGTATCAATCTGGTCCTTGTGACGAACAAGCCAAAGACACATCCCAATGGCCACAACTAAACACATTATAAACAGAAAAATAGACAACCAAAGTGTTTCCCTGTTCATATAAGTTTCCAATCTGCTTCTTTTTGAAGGTGAAATTGCACTGTTCATCATTGCTTTTGTTTCCTGTCCTGCATAAACAACAACACCAATGATCCAATCTGTGTTCTTAAGCTGGCAACCGCGCAACACAATGTTGGATTGGCTTAGTGAAAACTTAACCCCATTGAACTCCATATTCGCGGTGAACTCATAAATATTCCGGTTCGGTGGCTCACATCTAATGACCCCACATACATTACAAACTTCAGAAGAAACGGCCGAAGTTGTCTCCTGTTTAGCATACCTAGTTTTCAAATTTGACTCTCCATCCAAATTCATTGTCTGAATATAAGCAAGACCGCTCTGATCACTCGTCCCCAACAACACCATATCTGCTGGAATTGTCTCGTCAGCGAAAATCTTAACAACTTCACCAACTTCTATGTTTTTCCACTTCTTTGACCTAAAATCCCCAAATTGAAGCACCAAAGACTCTCGATTGTTCTCATTACGATCCGACCGATGCCTCCGCCAATCCTCATACCCATCCTTAATCATTGTAACACACAACAGAAAGAAATATTTAGAACAAATAAATCCATAAAAAAATGAACTTTATATTAATAATAATCCATAAAAAAAAGGGTAGATAGAACATAATAGAATAGAATACCTTAATAGCGGTAACACATAGGACAAACAATAAGGGGAAAAGTGAAACAGTTCTGCCAAAAACAGCCAATGGAGGAAGCTGATTAAGTGCTGCAATGGCGAGGAAATACAAATACGCAACACGATGAAACTGTATGAAGAGATTCTTAGGTAAGAAAGTGAGGACAGTGTATTTACTCGTCCTTATCTCGTTCCCTGTGAAATCATACTTATCATTGGTTGTGTTAGGGTCATTTATGTAAATCAACCTTGGCGAAGAATCTTCATGTAGAATAGGATCTTCGAATTGAACGCTCTTGTGACGAGTATGATACGGTGTGGTATTGTTAAGGTTAGGATTTGAAGAAGAGATTTGAAACGACGTAGTATTATTATTGGTATCATGAAGTTGCTGCAGTTCCATTGCAGCAAATGATACCATTCGTGTTGAAGAGCATGCGTTGTCGATGTTGTCGTTGTTGTTGATGATGTTGTTGTTGAAGTCGAGGGAAGCTTGATGTTGATGTTGATGTTGATGAAGGAGTAAAACGACGTCGTTGTGGTGGATGGGGATGATGTTAACGTTATTGTTATTGAAGTCGTCTAAGGAAGAAAAAGAAGTGGATATGTTACGGTAACGGATCTGAGAAGAGGAGGAAGAAGAAGAAAGAGGAAGGGGTGTTTGGGAAAGAAGAGGTTGATCAGGACTCATATAATCTGAGATCAGGACTCATATAAACGTATAACCAACCACCACATTGAAGGAAGGAAAAACAACGCAACCTTGTGTTTGGATTAAACAGATCTCAGATCAGAAACGGGAATTGGAATTGGAATAGAGAGAGAAACAAAAAAGAGAGAATGAGAGAGAAACGGAGAACCACCAATTTTTATTTCTTCCTTCTTTCAGACATCTCATGCCCCCTCCCTTTTTTCTCATACTTTTTATATAATATAGAATAAATGAAAAAACATATTCCACTATCATATCATTCATTTTTTTAAATATTTAATAGTTTGAATTGGTGAATACATCTAAACCATTAGATATTTTAATATTGGATAGTTAAAATGAGGAGTAAGTTTTTTTCCACATAATATCTTATTTTAAGATGAGAAGTATCTCTTTGAATAAGTGGATCTCTCCCCTAAACTATATCCTATTTTATTACAATTTTTCCCTCTAATATTTATTCACTCTCATAATCAAATCATCAATACATTATCTATCATTTATTAAGTTATATATTTTGAATCATCGATAATAATTAATTATCAATAATAGATAATGAAATGATAGTGTATAAATTTATTATACCTTCCATGTGTATATTATTATTATTTTTGTAATATGATTAGGACGGTAAGAAAATAATACTACATATGAAAATATTTTGTATTTTATTTGTATTGAGTGTATCACATCAATATCATTCAAAATGAAAAAAGTGATGCAATATATGTTATATATACAGCACACCAAGAATCAAAGTCACACCAATGTGTCTTTCAATTTAAGATCTTCCAAGTGATGGATCATCTGCATCATTATGATCTATCCCAATAAATTATTTTCCAACAATTATAATTTTCTATTTGGATTTACTATATCCTTCACATTAAAAACACATTCATTTAATCCTTTATTTTGTATAATAATACTATATATTTTTTATTAAGAAAAAATAATATATATTTTTCTTTAACTTAAAATTAAGTTTTATCTAATGATACAGCTCATTTTAATCAAAGTGTCATCACCACAAAGTTAGTATTTATATTAAGAGTCTTAAAATTGCTTCTCATATTCTCATAACATTTCCCAATTTTCACTAAGTATTTACCGTAAGGAAAAATGTATTTAATAATTAAAAAACATAAAATTGACCTTTTTTAGTGGGCCAAAGTCCTTATATCTATGGTTGTGCCTCTTCCACTGTATATTACTTCAAGGCATAGTTTTAAAAACCGTGTCGTACCGGCCGGTTCAATCGGAAAACCGGTGAACCGGACCCATAACCAGTACGGTACATATGTTATACCGCATATGCAATAGAACCGGTCAAAACCGGTGAAAACCGGTAAACCGGTTGGTTTGTACATTAATTTTTTTTTTTAAATTTCAAATTTTCAATTCTTCACCAATTCTTCAACTTCAATGATTGATATTTGGGTCATTTATTTGTATTTTGCGTTTGTTAAGTGATAATTTTGGATAAATATATGTTTTTACTTTAGACTTTGATTTTATTACAGACTTAATGTTATTTGTTTGTGTGAATTTGAAGTAAATTATGAATATGGATTATAAATATGAATATCTACTTATTTGAAATTTTTTGTTATAGGTTTATATATATATATATATATATATATAAGCAAGTATGTGTGGTTTAACCGGCATGCGGTTTAATTACTGAACCACTGGTTGAACCACTATACCAGTACCCTAACCGGTTTGATAACCGATACGGTTTTAATAACATTGCTTCAAGGGTTGTCAGTTCCAGTTTAAACTACAAAGCACATGGTACCAAATCAAACCACATTTTAGTTTCACCGTTTAATTCAATTATTTTTAAGGAATTATTTATGTTTGGTTCAGTTTATAGTTTCAGATACTTTGATGTTATATTGTTGTTTAAATTTTTCAACCAATTTTGTGACTTAAATTATCAATTTTATATATTACTATATTGTTATTATGTTAGTGCAAGGTATGGGTACAGGTAAATACTACACATGCTCACATGACCTTCTTATCATCCTTGGTTATATATGTTACTACACTTTTATGGTACTTGGTTTAAAACTAACATATGCCATAAATTATTATATATGTTATATATATTATTATTATATATTTTACTAATTAATATATATTACTAAATTGTTGTGTATGTTAATTATATTGTTATATATATGTTACTAATATATATATTGCTAATTGTGTTATGATATATGTGGTCATTTGTATTTTTATTAAATTACATAATTGTGATAGATGTTATTAACAAACAATTATGAGTTTCAATATTTTTACTTATTTATATATGATTCATATTTTCTGATAATAATGGTAGTTTTTTTTATGAACAAATAATGTAACTTGTAATACATTTTAAACTTTTAATTAATGCAAGATTTTTTTAAAAAATAAATAGGAAAATCGTGGAACTAAAATAAACCTAATCATTCATGAGCGGTTCGGTTCGGTTAATTCAAAAGTGATTAATTCCTTATTTAAAAGATAATAAATAACTTTTGATAGTACCAAAAAAATATTCTTATCTTCTTCATTCTTATATTTGTTAAAAGAATAGTGTATTTTTAAATAAGATTGTATTCTTATTTCTAAATGATGGTATGAGATAGAATCAGATACCCAAATAATAATAATAAATGGTTATTTACCAATTAAGAGAAAAATTATGGTATCCTTAATTTATAAAAATGTAATGAATTATAAATTAATGTATGGCCTTTTAGAATTTTTACTTTTAAAGTTAATTCTAAAAGCAATGAAATCAATTAAGATATACCTCTATTTATGATTGTATGAAGGTAAAACTTATAGCAATGTTTTAAAAACCGTGTCGTACCGGCCGGTTCAACCGGAAAACCGGTGAACCAGACCCTTAACCGGTACGGTACGTATGTTATACCGTATATGCAATAGAACCGGTCAAAACCGGTGAAAACCGAGTTAAACCAGTCGGTTTGTACATTAATTTTTTTTTTTTTAAATTTCAAATTTTCAATTCTTCACCAATTCTTCAATTTCAATGATTGATATTTGGGTCATTTATTTGTATTTTGCGTTTGTTAAGTGATAATTTTGGATAAATATATATTTTGTACTTTAGACTTTGATTTTATTAAAGACTTAATGTTGTTTGTTTGTGTGAATTTGAAGTAAATTATGAATATGGATTATAAATATGAATATCTACTTATTTGAAATTTTTTGTTATAGGTTTACATATATATATATATAAGCAAGTATGTCCGGTTTAACCGGTATGTGGTTTAATTACTAAACCACTGGTTGAACCACTGTACCACTATACCAGTACTCTAACCGGTTTGATAACCGGTACGGTTTTAATAACATTGACTTATAGTAAAGACATAACACTAATTGAACTCATATAATTTATAAATTTCAATTTTGCTCTTAATTTATCCTCTTCTCCCCTATGCAATGTTACAATTTTCTATATTCTAAAGAAATGTTTTTCTAAATTATGTAAGTTTCTACGACAAGCACGGTTTATTCGGCCTCTAAAGAGTTATATTATAAGAACTATTTGAAGTAAGACTCATCTTCATTACTAGAAACGATAGTTAGGTTTTATAGTATATTTTTAAGAGTAAAAATGTAATGTCAGTGTAAATTAAATGGATAAAAATGTCATTGTTTTTTAATTTTTTTTACGTATTTTTATCTAATTATCTTCTCCTGTAATTGAGAGGACTCTCCTCGAAAAACACAACTTAATACATACCATAGTTAACATAAATTGTAAGAAAAATATTCATTGTGTTTCTTATTTGTCATTCCATTCACACTTTTAACTACTTCACCTTCTATGGTGTGTTATATTTTTTTATTTGTTTGCTCACGTATGAGGATATTGATGTTTCTCAACTTTATAACTTTTTTTTTGTTAGTGTTGGAGTGCACCCACCATAACCATATTGTCCTTTCGTTTAATATAAAATCATTGTAAATAAATGAGTTTTATATATTATCAAATCAAATCTTTACTTTCATTGCATGCATCAATTTTCTAAAGTCTCCTAAACAATTGTTAACATATTTAAATACTTTAATGGATGTAACCAATTTCCATATTTGATTTTATTACTTAGTATTCTCTAAACTATTTTTAACAAAGGAACCATTACTTCCTATTTTCTAAGTTGTGAAGTAGTGAGTGTCAACTAATCTCTAGGAATTGAGTTATAAAAAAAACGTAATATTTATGTAGTATGAGTGTAAAAATTTATACGCACTCAATATATTATTTACAATTCATTTGTATTATTTTTTGTAATAATAAATTATCATTAAAGATAAATAGTAAATAATACAATAATAATATATAAAATTTCTATATAATTAATGAGTAATGCTATATTCTCCTACTAAATCCTCCTACTAATCCTCCTACCCATAAAAAAGTGACATATGTTACAAAGTGATACTTTATTTATTAATGATTTGTTTACAAGTGACATATGTCACTTTCTTATGGGTAAGAGGATTAGTAAGAGAATTTAGTAAAAGTATATATCATTTTTCATAATTAATTGGGTTGACCATAGAAGTGAGAGTGACATTTTGGTAATTTTATCTTCGAATGAAACGGAACGGGAATCCAGCGAGATAGTGAGTGATTCTCCACTCTCATTCATTAATGCACTTATTTTAACTCTCCAAATGCAACTTTATTTATTCTCATTTTGAGACCTATTCATATTTTATAACTCACTTAATTAATTTATTTCAGTAAAAATTAATTAATGTATATAAATATTTAAAAAAATTATAAAATGATGAAAATTAAAATCTCGAAAAAAATGTTATAACAAAGGACCTGAATATTAATATTTATTTTCTCTTTTAATATTGTTTTGGTATAATTTTATGTTATTATGATAGTATTTGCTATAACAAGAGAGTGAGAGTAGAAGAAAAAGGGATAATTGGTTGGTAGAGAATGTGAATCAAATACATTTATGGGATAATCATCCATTCAACATTTCCTAATAGTGCCAAATAACCATTTTACAAATTTCGAGATTTTTTTATTCAAATTAAATATCCGTAGTTATGTGCTTTTAATTATTGAAGTATATGAAATATAAATTAACTCTAGCGTTGAAATAAAATTGTGAACTATAAATTCAATTTCTTTTAAACTAAATATACTACTCAACACTATAGGAAATACCAATATAATTACATAATCCACAATTCATCCAAATTCAATAAAATTATATATATCCATTTTAGCTAATGAATATAATTTAACGGATAAGTTTATTAATTAATGGATTTGAATTCATCCATAATATCCAATGGATATATCCATTTGAATGGATATCCAATCTATCCACATAAAAAAACATTCACAAATAGTGTTATTTGCTTTTTAATATCATTCCATATCTATTTTTGTATTGTTATAAGACATGTAAATTCTCATTCTCAATTATAAGACATGTGAATAAGTTAATATTAAAAGTTTATTCTTAAATATCTAACATATGTAAATATTTGTTAAAAACTTTACATGTAAAATCTCAAATGTCGCACATGCTTATAGAATATTGCAAAAATAATAATTTTTTAAAGGATTAGATAAAAAGTCTTTCTTAAAAAAATTAAAACACTTTTTCAAAAAATGATTATTATAAATGTTTTTTTAAAGTGATTTTAGATATGCTTCATTGAAATGATGCTTTTCAAATAATGATTTTCTTCAAAAATGTTTTTAGTTCTAATTAAAAAATCAAATAGATTGAATATTCATTCATCCAAATCTACAAAAATAAAGTCATGGGTCGATTAGAATCCATCCATTATGTTTGGACATGGATAGATTGGTGAATGACTTTCCATCCATCTATTATGATCCAAATCCATATATATGGAGGACTTTATACTTTAATGTGCACCATTTTAATGTAAAATCATAAATATTGGTTTATTTTTCTTCCTTGGATTCTAGCTTTGTGAATAGCTATCAAATTGATCATTATATATATATAAGGGATTCTATTACTGTAATAATGAGTTTAAAAAATTTACTTTATATCTAATGGTTTGTTTAGATCCACTAACTAATTCAAACTATTGAATTTTCCTAGAATTGATGGATAAGACGTGGAATAAAAACTTACTATCGGGACAAGTTTTTTAAACTTACTATCAAATAAGGGAATATCTTCACACACACATATATATATATATATATATATATATTGTGACATTTTAACTACTTAATTAACTCAAATAAATGAATTTATGTTTCAGGTTTAAATGTTGACTCAATCGACATTTGAAGCCGAGTTAGCTTCGAGTCTAGGATCAAGTTCAAAAAATACTTCGACCAATATTTAGGGTCGGGAGAGGGACATGTTTTATCCAACTTTTATGATATCATCAATAAATGAAAAAATAATTATATTATTTGGGAGGGGATTCACTTCCTCCGGAAGTAAGTTAGACAATTTTACTACACATCTTAATCATTCATTATATGAAAATTTAATGGTTCGAACTTACTCACTAATTCAAATCAATTGAACTATTAGATTTTCATAGAATTGACGATTAAGATTCAGACTAATTTCCAATGCAAAACAACTCATTTAATTTCCTTAAACAATGGTGTTAGAGGTTGTTAACTTTTCCCATCTTTTTTTAATCCAAATATTTGGGTTACTACTGATTTCAACCCATTTAGCTACAAATTTAACCACCGGAACAAAGCAAATCATGCCTAGTTGAATTGAGGAACATTCTCTTCTGAAAACTAGCCAATTGTGTTCACTTGTATGTAAAAGAATTAACATGAATTTCATATCAAACATTTCAATTTCATTTAGCTGTAAGATATATACTTTCAATTAGGGCCAAAAACAACATGCCTACACCCAACCTCATATAATGCTTGAATCTTAAATCTTGCCTTAAGATCAAATTTCAAGTGAATTCGTAATACAGATATATCATATATCTACTTAGTGTCATGGTTGAGCAAGAGCTGAAACTAGACATAGAAAATAGTGAAACAACAACATAATCGGGAACTTTTTATGCATTCTAAAATGTGATGACTCATTTTCTCTATTCTTAAAAATGCTGTAACTATCAAAAGCTGCAATTTGAATTTCAGAGAAATAATAACTTATGGGGATAAAGTCATAACAAGATATTATGTATGAAAACTTATACAAAACCTTAATTATCAGATTTTGTCAATATTTGTGTGTGTATCAGTTTTTGAACAAGCTGATCCTGGACTCTGAAATTCACATTCCTCTCTGCATTCAGACTCTGATTCAGATGCCACCATAGTTTCCTCACTTTTCACCTTCTCAACAGATAAAAAACACACCAAAAATGTACATTTCTCAGTCACTCTTCATCCATTTGTGCCCATAAATTCATTTCAAATGATAGTAATAAATAAACAATTAATTGATATGACGCAGCCATATCAAGTTACAACCACATAATTAGACTGCATAAGGTTGCATCTAATTCAAAAGTATTATTTTAATCACAGTCACAAATAGTAACATAAAATAGAAATTGTAGGAAGAATGTAAAGAAGTAATAATTGAATGATATTAGAGCTTAAAATAGATACCATAGATGGTGAGGGTGATTGGTTAACTATCTTCTGTTGTTCCTTCTCCCTCAGCGTTCTCATCGGAGAAACTCTCTGTTCGTTCCAATAAAATTCAAATGAATAAAATAAATAATTAAAAAAAAGAAAAAAAAGAAAGTAGTAGTTACCATGCATCTGAACTTGAGTTCCTTCAAGCGAAAGAGTCGATCAACCTGTATCTCGACATGTTTCTGAATCTCTCCTCTTTGTTCCAAATCATTGATCTTCTCATTAAGTATAATATCCCTTTCATTCAATAACTTATCAGTTTTCTCTCTATCAATTCTCAACCTCTCTATCCTCTTCTTTATCGATACCAATTCCTCAGCTAGGGTTGAATCTGGAAGAGTAGATGTAGCAATTGGAGGTTTGTTGTTGTGAGAAGAGATTAAGAGTTTAGGGTTTAATGGAGAAGAGTGGTGGTTGTCGGAGTTTAAAGGCTGAAGAGGTGTACGGCCAGATCGTGATCGGAGTTTGGTAGCTACGTTGCTGATCGGAGTTTGCATCGTTGTGGTGGTGCGACGTCGTTTGAAATTGGAGAGTGATAATGAGAAAGAAAAAGAAAAGAGAATAATAAAAAGGGAAGAAGAAAATGAGAGTTTGAATTTCAAAGGAGAGAGGCGCTAACGGCTAACTCACTCTTCATTGGATTCTTACAATCTTTTTTAAAACCAAAATATCATCTTAAAGTTATAAAACTGAGGACAAATTATTACTTTTTCTAATCTTTTAAAACTTTATTTCACACTCACTCTCAATTTCCACCTTCATTGTGTATTTCAACAATTCCATCGAAAAACCTCAATCTAACTAATTGTTAATGTCTTCGTCAATTAATTATTTATGCAAGAAAAACTTAGGTTTAGTGATTTTACTCTATAAAAGTAAAGTTATGAATTACAATATCATGTCCCTATGTCTACCGATGCAAGTATGCAAGTTTAGTAAAAATGCAATACCTCGAGTGTATTAGCTTCCAATGTCTTGGTCAATACTAGTACTTTATCATAAGTAAGTCTATGTCTAGTAAATATAATGATAAAATTAAGCTATATGAACCTTCAAACATACATCTATGTCTAATAGTACACGTTTGTCCATTTGATAGTTTTGAAATCACAATATTAATTCTATGTCTAGATACCAAAATATGACATGCAAGTTATGCCAATTTAAGCAAGTTTATGTCTAGTCAATGCAATATCGTTGAGAAATATTAGTTCCGAATAATGCAAGATTGAAGCAACTATTATAAGTTCATGTAGAAGTGTGATCAATACTAAAACATGAATTAAATAAATATAAGACTCAAAATGAAATTGAATTTTATGAAGAGAGGGGATTAGTGAGTAGATCTAAACCATTAGATTTCCCTAGAATTGATGACTAAAGAGTAAATGAATCCCTCATTTTTGATGAAATATTATTGAATCAAGAAGATAGTTACATTGAGTTTGTGCTACATTCAACACCAACTAATAATAACTTAGCTACTGATATGAGGGAAAATGTGTTTGTTCCATCCTCGTATTAAACTACACGTCATAACCAGACAAGGGTGACCTACTAGAGTCGTCTGACCCAGGAAAAACAACTTTTGTGTATCTGGAGCAGGTCCGACAAGGTCGTTTGGTCGGCTACGCCCATGACACCTACAAGGGAATATCCTCCCACCTCTAAGTTTACTTACTCACTTTTTGTATCTTGCTATTATATTCTCACTCTTATATTCGAGTAGAGATCCTCTCCATTAATGGAGAGACAAGTGAGATTATTACACTTGATTGTAAGGACAAAAAAGTCATTACAAGTATAATAGAAATATTGAATCATCTTTTCATTTTTTTCATTTTGCATTGTTTTATACCTCATTTCCTTCTCCATTAATGGAAAGGATTCACACTCCTTATATTCTATATCTCTCATATATTGACTTTATGGTCGAATAACCTTTTTAGTTACCTCCACAACACTCTTATGTATATCTCATACGAACACAAGTTGTCTATGCCATTTTTTTATGTCACTTCTATGTGCCACAAATTACAAATTCACATTTATGTTTTGTTAACTTTTGGTTAGTTATTATGGTGCAACTTTAATTGACGTGTCAATTTGTAATTGGTAGCATATAGAAGCGACAAAAGAGAAGTGACATAAACAACTTATGCTAATCTCATACAACACTAAAACCTTCATTATCAATCATCATACGTACATATATCATATTCTAGAAAGAAGATGAATAGTGGAAAAGGTATTTTGAATATTAGAAAATAGTGAGGTAAATATTAATTCTAGAACTAGAAAGTGGACCTAAGAGTGAAATCCAAAATCATACACTTATTTAGAAACCATTCCCAAATGGCATATTCCTTAGAGTGCTTTTAATACACTTATCTTTTAACCCTATCATATATTGGCACGTGCCAAAGAACAATATTGAAAATCCAAATATGCTTGGAGACAAGTGCTTATATTTGGTTTTGCCACTCAAGAACAATATAAACGTTTTTATTCATCTTCCTCTTTGCATCTCATCCACGCAACCTTCCCAGGTATTCCTCTTACTCAATTCATTTTTCTCCCAAAGTAATTTATACCCATTATCAAAGTTTTAATTTTTAAGAAACCCTTTACTTCAAAGTTTTGTTTTTCAATCGAATCATGTAGGTTAACGTTAGGGTTTTTTAATTGTATTTGTTAATTGTCTGTTTTCTCGATGTAATTCACCCAAAAGCGTTTATGTCCATTACAAACTTTTTATTTTTTATTTTTCAGTTACCCTTTACTTCAAAGTTTTGGGTTGACTAGTTTTTTTCTTAATTGTGTGTTTTGCTGATTTGATTTGTTAACACTCATGTTCATGATTAGATTAAGATAAATAGTAATGAGATAATGATTAATAGCTTATGGGTTGCGTTTGTTTTAACCGTGATTTTGTTTTATGCATTTGGATCCATGATTCACTCTATCTGGATTTTTCGATAGATCCCTTATTTAATTCCAAATACTCTTTATTGGATTCAA
Source organism: Lupinus albus (assembly GCA_009771035.1). NCBI lineage: Eukaryota > Viridiplantae > Streptophyta > Magnoliopsida > Fabales > Fabaceae > Lupinus > Lupinus albus. The sequence goes on along the minus strand of CM019999.1, from coordinate 23,308,518 downwards.
GAACCAATAACTTTGAATTATTTTGAGTAGAAATAGAAATTCCAATTATCCCTCTTTCAGTTTTCATTTATGATGTTGGTTTCCATGCACATGGAAATTTGTATTAGGTATAAATATATGCTTGGGGCTTTCTCTAAAAAAACTAACAACCTGGTCCTTGAAGATTGCTAATGTTGGAGACTTTATATCATTTTAAGGGACATGATTAGTTCCTAAAAAAATGAAGTGTGTACCAACCTAGTGCCTATCAAAATTATCAGTGAGCTAAAATGGTCTCTGAAAATGAAAACGTTAACTCAAATTGATGGAGAGACTAACATGGCCCACATTTGTAACCTTGAGGGACTAAATGTTTAGTTTTTGCACCAAAAATCCTCATATTTTGTTTTTGGTCGAGGGGCCGATTTTGGCCCAGACTCAGTTAAAAGTGCATGTTTGGATTTGCGCTTGATGGTGCACAAAACATGAAAACCTACATTGAGTAGCTTCTTGCAAATATGCATTCAACCATGATGGAACGCAGGAACAAAAACACTATTTCTTTCATTGATTTTCTTTTTGTTGCCTGGTCAAGTGATGTTGCACTTAAACTCTTAAGGCAGTGTTATTATGATTAGATTAGATTAGCTTATTGTGGCAAGATCAGTTGTTATTGTCTTATTGGTGTTTTTCATGTCATTTTCATTTTATTTCCTTTTTGTTATGTTGGTTGAAATGCAGATTGTTAATTGGATCTTCATGAGTTCAACAACCACTGGAGCACACTTGGTTTCCTGTGATTCGGGAAACAAGAACAACAACGTCTTCTGCTGGATTTTGCTGTGCTTGCTGCCAAAATTCTTGGGAACTCCATTTGCATACATCAACTTTCTCCTAATTCACGCCATTGATATGAATCCATCAGCAGTGGGGGTCTTTGGGAACTTCGGCTTGCTTAACCTATAGTATTTATTTAGTTTGGCAATCAGCATATTTAAATATCTTTGTTATTAAGTGGTGAAAGACATGGTTTCCTCTAGCTTTTCTGGTTTAACTTCGGCTCACATATACAAACCATTACAGAATCAGTTACTCCTTCCTGCTAGCCTTCCTAATACCATTGACACGGATAACATTGAGCTAGATTTTTCGGATGTCTTTGGTCCAGTTACTGTTCCGGCCTCGGTAGAAGTGAATAACATCGACTACTTCGCTGCAGAGTCTGTAGAAGAATCAAATGAATTGGTTTATGATGACCCCGAAGTCATTTACACTCGCTCACATTCTCTTGTTGGTCCTTCTACTTGTGTTAGTCAATCGTTGAAGCTCAGCAAACTCACCATACATGAGACTAATGACTCATTGGAACTAGTGGAGCATGTCACCAGAGAGACCATTGACGAACTGAAAGATTCTTCCTTTAAAAATGTTATCGTTGAGGATTCTTTGAATGGCGAAGATGGGAATCTCATGAAGATTCAGAGAGTTGGCATTGAAGATTTTGAGATTTTGAAGGTTGTGGGGCAGGGTTCATTTGCTAAAGTATACCAGGTGAGGAAAAAGGGTACTCCTGAGATATATGCTATGAAGGTTATGCGTAAGGACAAAATTATGGAGAAGAACCATGCTGAGTACATGAAAGCCGAGAGGGATATTTTGACCAAAATAGAGCATCCATATATTGTTCAACTCAGATACTCTTTTCAGGTATTTTTTTAATTAAAAAGTTTGTAACAGTAAGGTTTAGTAGCCTCGTTTTGCGTTTCCGTGATGATGTATCTTTAACTAGCACATGGACCCAGTAAAAGGTTACGGTTAAAACATGAAAAGTGAATGAGTAAAAGGCTTAATAATGCACCACTCTGCAACATGATAAAACAGTGTATTTGAATGGAAGATTTATCAGTGCATCATGTGGCAACATGATAGAACATCTGGACAGATTTATTATTAGTATAGATGACAGTTCTTTTCTTTCAAAATGCTATTTATTTTGTCTTCCTACTTTAGTGTATGTCATGATCATTATGTATGTTATCAAAATCTAAAATTATGGCATGGTTTTTTCCTTACCTATATCCGAAATTGTGTTATTTGTTAGTCAAATGCGTTGTATTGTTAAGAGTGATGTGCTCCATATATTTTACTTCAGACAAAATACCGATTGTATCTTGTGCTGGATTTTGTAAATGGGGGTCATCTCTTCTTTCAGCTTTATCACCAGGGCCTTTTCAGGTAACATTGGTCTGGAGTTTTTTTATTTATGCTTTTTAATTTACTGCATGAATCTATAGTTCTATTCATTGGATTTTCAGAGAGGAGCTAGCACGCATATATGCTGCCGAGATTGTTTCTGCAGTTTCCCATCTCCATTCGAATGGGATTATGCACAGGGATCTAAAACCTGAAAATATCCTAATGGATGCTGATGGCCATGTACTATCTCTTTACTCTGTAATGTTTGCATACTGAGTTAAAGCCCATTTGTTTAGGCTTAGGAAAAAGCAATTCTCCAAAAACATTTTGGCAAAAGATTTATATAAAATCAGAAGCTATTTTGCGTTTGGCTACAAGTTTGAGAAGCAATCTCTCCTGTCTAGAAAAAATGTTTTTCTCAGAAGCTACAAAATACAGCTACTCCTAAATATGTTTGTTTTAAGAAATGATAGTTCTTAAAAACCTAAACAGATGAGCTCTTCTTAACTCCCACTTCTACTTTGTACATGTTATAACTGAACCTAGAGTTATTTGTATCTGTTAGGTTATGTTAACTGATTTTGGCTTAGCCAAACGATTTGAAGAGAGTACAAGATCTAATTCCATGTGTGGAACATTGGAGTACATGGCACCTGAAATTATTCTCGGCAAGGGCCACGATAAGGCTGCTGATTGGTGGAGTGTGGGCATCCTTTTGTTTGAGATGCTTACTGGAAAGGTTTGCATTTATTTTCTTGGAAATTAGTTTCTCGCACACATTTTATTGTGCTGTATGCTTGGAAGTTGAAATGACTGAACAACTTATATGTCCTTTTGGAGTCTCTAAATGATTGTTTTTGTTATTTTACTCCTCTGCAGCCACCATTCTGTGGTGGGAACCGTGAGAAAATTCAGCAGAAGATAGTTAAAGACAGGATAAAACTGCCGGCGTTTTTGTCTAGTGAAGCACATTCTCTCTTGAAAGGGGTAAGAACTAGTTCACAAAGAAGAAATTTCCTTTATGATATACTCATCATACAAACTTGTCATCATTTGAAATAATTGCAATTATTTGGCACATAGAAAGCTTTATATATTACTTATCCTAGTTCAAACACTACCATCAATTTTTAGGCATGCTAATGAGATGTTTAAATTGCCCCGACATAGCGGGTTCTCATTAAAATAAAGGATAGTTTTGAGATTGATAGCTAATGTATGTGTTAATGAGATGTTTAACTTTGCTCCTATTTGTACTACTGCTGGTTAAGAGAAGTTAGATAAAATTATTGGTCTTTGTATTGCAGCTGCTACAGAAGGAGGCGTGTAAGCGGTTAGGTAGTGGAACTAAGGGGATTGAGGAAATCAAAGGCCACAAATGGTTCAAACCAATCAAGTGGAATAAGTTGGATGCAAGAGAAATCCAACCAAGCTTTAGGCCCGAAGTTGGTGGGATGCATTGTGTTGCCAACTTTGAGAAGCGATGGACTGATATGCCGGTGGTGGATTCGCCGGCCACTAGTCCAAATGGTGGAAACAACCCTTTCAAGGACTTCTCATATGTGAGACCTGCACCCTCTTTTCTTCAAAGGAATAGCCCTGCTTCCTAGCTTGCCTGAATGCCTTGGCTTTGGCCTAAGATGCAAATACTGTTTTTCTTTTCATTTTAAGGTTGTCTAATAGTCACTTTAAACACGTGCATTAAGGTTGTTGCAAACAATTAGCATTTTCTTGTGCTTGTAGTTAGAATATATGAGAATAAATGATATTTGCATTTATTGTCATGTTCCATATTTGCTTCTGATAATTCAGCTATTACTTCATTGGATTTAGAATCAACTACATTTAATCCAACCATCACAACAGATATTTGCAAATAAAAATCGACCATGTCTCACATAAAAATAATATCTTTTATTCAAATTATTAAATTAAAAAATTCTTAAAATATTATCTTTTCATACACATTTTCTCTTTTTTTTTTAATTATTACCTTCTTAAATTTTAAAATAATATATGAATAGAAACTTTGTTTTATAAGCAAAAATATTAAAAATTCAGAAGAGGTGTTAACCCGATTATAATTTGCAACACAGATCCATACAAGTAATAAAATTAATAAATAAAGTTAATAAAATTATTTAGCTTCCATAAGTGTGGTTACACTTTACAAATTAAATAAAAATATACAACCATGAATGATTTATAAGTGTAGAATATAAACATATTACTTTGATCATAGTTTTTTTTTGTTTTCATTTCTTAACCAATAACACAATATGTATAATAAATATGTAGAATTCCAATCTCAAATAATATTGATCACTAGCTGTGGTAACTCGAGAAAACTTTCAAATGTTGAATAAATTGATAATATTTTTGCACCCAAATTCAATCTTTGCATAAGTGATAATATTTTTGCACAAGTGATAATATCTTTGCATATGTGATAATAGTTTTGCAGCCAAATTCAATCTTTGCATAAGGCTTTTTTCTGAGCACAATTTTGTGGTGAAATATTGTCAAGAAAATGATACATTAATAATAGTTAAAAGTCTTAAATGACAATGCTACTTTAGATATGGAGATTAGAGATCATAATGAAATAAAATTTAAATATTTTGATGAATCATAAAACAATAATCAATAAGATTATAGCCCAATAGATGAGTGCATTAACTAAATATTTTGATGAGTGCATTAACTTACATTTTTTTCTTTTGTTAACATGAATCATGATCATTGATATACTTACGTATATAATAACCAAAATTTAATCCTAATAAGTGGGGTTGGCTATATCGATGAAATAACATCATGAAGCCCAAACATAAATCATGATCATTAACAAAACATGTATATATATATGCATTGTTCTACAAAACAAGTTTGGAACTTTTCACTTAGCTTGTAGCTTTTTGACTAAGTCAAAAGCTACTAAAGTTGTTCGGTAAACAAAAATTGAATGTAATTTGTAGCATTTAAAAATGAACTTGTAGTGTTTGAAAGCAACTTTTCAGAAAATTACATTAAGTAGAGTTTAGAAAGTGAAAGTATTTTTCAATTAAATGAACTTGTAGCGTTTGAAAACTATTTTTCAGAAAGCTACTTTAAGTAGCGTTTAGAAAGTGAAAGTGACTTTCAATAAAAAATTTATATTAAATGTCCTCATTTAAAATATTACCAGAGTCAATGAAATAAATTATTTTCTTTTTAAAATCTTTTGTGATGAATAAATTATTTTCTTACTTTATTTTTGTGTGGCATGAATTCATTATTTTTGCATTTGATTGTTAAATAGTGAATAAAATATTTTCATATTATATATTTAACAATATAGTGTGAACAGTGAACATATATTATAAACTAATGTAAATTAATTGTATTTTTAGAAAAAAATAGTGAAAACAGTAATATATATTAAAATAAAAACAAACATCCCGAAATTAGTTCTACACATATGACCAGCAATGAGAAAAAGAAATGCAATAGCTAAATGATAATGGGCAATATCGGTTAGCCATAAACTTTGTGTTTGCGGATGAAATCCCCCGAGAAGTGTTAAAATGGTATTTCCCGCTCCTTGGGAGGTACCAAATAAATGACTACTCGAATCGGAGTTTTGAGCATAAAGATTCCACTGACCCATAAAAAGTGGACCTAATCCTTCGGGTGTGGCAATACACTTAAGAAATTATTCCATTGAACATATTCTCCCCAGGATCCCAAAATAGCGACATGAACTAAATGTCTTGTCCAAGCCAAGGAACTGACTCCGAATAGTCCTGATAAATGATGATTGAAGCGGGATTCGACATTTTTTACATATTCGATCATAGCTAAAATATAAAAATAAATGATTATTTTAAATTATCTATATATTTAATTAATAAATAACTAACTAAATAATATATGTTTTTAGTCATTTTTCAAATTGCAACTGGTTATAAATCTAGTTTTATCGAACAATTAGCTTAATAAGCTGTATACATAGCAATAAGCTTGCAACTATCTTTACAAGTATAAGCTAGTTTTGCCTAAAAACTCATAAAGAGAAATGAAATTTTTAAACAGTTTAATATCATAATAGTAATTTTAAAGTTTACATAATAATGATAAAATAATTGTTTAAATATTTATATTATATATATAATAGGTATAAATTTAAATATTGGTTTCATATATGTAAATGTGCTATATAGTTGAATGAACTTAAAAATCTAAAAAGTTAAAATTTACTTTAGTGAAGTTCAAATTGTAGAGATGAATAATAAATAAGTTAATTAATTTGATGGGAAGCCTATCTTCAGAAACATACAAATTAGAATGTGACTCATTAAGAGCTACGTACGCTCTCTGCATGACTCGTGACCACTGTCATCACGTGCACCACAGTTTCTTCTTATCCACTTTTATTAATATAATAATAATATTTATAAGATATCCAATTTTAATATTATTACCTTACTTGTATAAAATTAAAATCACAGCACAGGACAATAGTACTAATACATAAATGATCAAATGGATAATGGTGTCATTAATCATAATTAATACTCAATCATAAGTTAAATGTTCGATTCTTGAGCGATTGGAAAGAGAGCTAAATGATTATTTTAGTTGTGTAACAGTAAAAGCGAACACCTAAATTGAAGTAACATGATAGTGTCTTTTGATTCTGTCTATAAATAAATAAGGGACCAAATTCTCTGTCTATCTAACATTGAAAGGTGAGAAACTTGAAAAGAAAGTAGTAATAGTAGCTCTTTGGTAAAGTGAAAAATAATGGAGAGAAGAAAATTTGGATGTGAGAGGTTAATGATTTTGGTGACCCTTTTTCATTTATCATTGAATTGTGTTGATTTTGGTTCAGCATCAGTATTTAGTATTAACAACAAACAAGAAGAAGAACAGTTCAGAAGAAATTTGCTTGCTAATGGACTTGGTGCAACTCCACCTATGGGGTATGCTATGCATGTTTCTTTCTTCTAATCTAATCTGTATTCATTCATTCTTTCTTTCTTTTCATTAATTAATAATCACTTCTAACACTTTTGCATATTTGTTGGATTTGACTCAAATAAAATTAGCTTTTTTGAGAAGCAATTCTTTTCAACTTCTCAAAAATTCTTTGCCCAAATATCACTTTTCTAGACTTACCTTTTTAAAGCCTAAATAATGGGATATTCCTCAAATTCAGCTTGTCAAAAAAATCACTTTTATCATTATTTTTGTAGAATCATTTTCTTTTAAGCCTAACAAAAGGGGTATTCCTTAAATTTAGCTTTTCTAGAAGCAAATTTCTTTCTTCAATTTCTCAAATAATCACTTGTCAAAATCACTTATTTTAAGCCTTAACAAACTGGTATTATTCCTGGATTAGTACCTGGTCTAATGTTGTTAACTGTTTGATGAGTGCTTCATAGAATCTGAGTTCACTGCTTGACAATAAACAGTGCTGGCAATGAATCATGCAAAAGCACAATTTCCAAATTTTTCTTTCATATTCATAATCATCTTGCCTTGGCATAGTAACAATTAATCACAATTTATGACACTGAGAGATTGTAACTTTTCCTTTTTGATGCAGGTGGAACAGTTGGAATCATTTCAGCTGTGAAATTGATGAAAAAATGATCAGAGAAACAGGTATTTGGTTATCCATATATCTTCATATGTTATGTGACTTTTAACAATTCTTTGGAGCTATCATGTCAATACATATTATTACTATTCCTATTTTCAAAATAGCATTTCAAATTTTGTACTTCTCCATTCTATTATATGCAGTTGGATTTTCTCTTCATTTTTGTCTTCGCTTTGGATAATTTGCATTAATGCAGAGAAGGCTGTCTTTATTTGCCTCAGTCCATTTTCACTAAAAGCACACCCTTACTCTACCTTCACTTTTATGTCTTTTTATTACAAAGGAAATTACATTGACTTCTCTAAAGTTTAACTCAATTATATTCAACGACCCTTAGGATTGGATAGTTACGCTTACCTTATGTTAAGTATAACGGAGGCAGATGTAATGATAAAGGAATCTCAATTGAGATGGTGAGTATAGTTTTCGGAACAAGAGATGCAATCGATGTAATTTGTCAAATATCAAAGGAGATCAATGTAATTTCCGGTCATTATGCGTTGTTAGCTAAGATCCATTTAAACAACACTGCAACCTGATTGTAAATTTTTCACTTGTGTTTACAGCTGATGCCCTTGTTTCCACTGGGCTTTCGAAGCTTGGATACACCTACGTCAATATAGGTACATGAAAAACAAGTATTTTTTTTCTAGTCTAGTAATCTTTGTTATTCAATTTTTATTTTGCAACATTTCAGAATGATATATAATTTTATATTTCTGCAGATGATTGTTGGGCTGAATTAATTCGCGACTATAAGGTATGGATGAAATGGTTTTTATATGCTTGATTTTAGTTTCTTACCATGTTACTGATAGTTCTTGCATTGAATTAAACTAACAGGGTAATCTAGCAGCAAAGAACTCAACATTTCCTTCTGGCATTAAAGCTCTTGCAGATTATGTTCACAGCAAGGGTCTTAAGCTTGGAATTTATTCAGATGCAGGGTATATATATATATATATATATATATGAACTTAGCTAAATACCTTAACAAATTAAGTATCAACTCTTTCAAACTAAGCTTTTTATGATTTTTATTTTTGTAGGTATTTTACTTGTAGCAAAAAAATGCCTGGTTCCCTAAATCATGAGTTTCAAGATGCTAAGACTTTTGCATCATGGGTATTAAACATTGTGCTAATTTATTTTCATAAATTTTCTTAGTATGAACATTGTGCTTATTATATTACTTTCTTTACAGGGTATTGATTATTTGAAGTATGATAACTGTAACAATGATGGATCAAAACCTACTTCTAGGTAGATTGAAAGTATATTTGTACATTACCATCATCTTTTCTTGATCAAATCTCAATGGAATTTTTCAATTTTCCAATTTAATCATCACATGTTAATTTTAATACTATGGTATTCATATAATATATGTAGATATCCTATTATGACTCGGGCTTTGATGAACGCAGGCCGTCCAATATTCTTCTCGCTCTGTGAATGGTAATTTTATTTTGGTTATAGTATGGTTTTGGTATCTACGTGTGATTTTCTTTTCAGTTCAGTTCCCATACATGATATATATAAAGCTTTGTCCATAAACATGATTTATGATAGAGCATTATGGCATTGCTCGATACATGTAGCCGACCTCATCTAATGAGAATAAGACTTGTTCATGAAATTTTACACTTTCTTTGTTCTTCAGGGGAGACTTGCACCCAGCTTTATGGGGTGCTAAAGTGGGAAATAGTTGGAGAACTACAAATGATATTAATGATTCATGGGAAAGGTAATCAAATTTGTGCATTCTATGAAATAGTGTTTGTAGCTGATACACCGGAATTGAAGAATATGAAACTGGTTTGGTAGCTAATAAATGTAACTGTTTTTTTCTTTTCAGTATGATTACAAGGGCTGATATGAATGAAGTTTATGCTGATCTTGCAAGACCTGGTGGTTGGAATGGTTAGAATTTCATTAGCATATAACTTCATTTGAAATTGAAACCAGTTTCTGTTAGGATTTTGGACTAATTATGAGTAAAAAATCAACAGATCCTGACATGCTTGAAGTGGGAAATGGAGGGATGACTAAAGATGAATATATTGTTCACTTCAGTTTATGGGCTATTTCTAAGGTATCACAAATATTTGATTTAGAATAACTATAAAATATAAATACTCCTGCCCATTTTCTCTACCAAACATTGAATACGGATCGAGCATTAAAATGTTCAAGCCTTAAGTACATTTTTTACTTAGTGTTAGGAAGAACTCTTAAGAGATACAGCAAAACTCTTTGATTTATGTGAAAGCATTAGTGCATTCTTTCTGTTTCTTATGCAAATTGTTGCAGGCTCCTCTTCTTCTGGGATGTGACATTAGAAATATGACTAAAGAGACTAAAGAGATAGTCACAAATGAGGAAGTTGTTGCAGTTAACCAAGGTGATAATGATGTTGCATAATAAGGGTCATTCTATGATTTATTGTTCCTTACAACATGCAATGTAATGATTTTTTCTTTGTCACTGTTATGTTGATGTTATCTATCTCCCAAATGTTAGATCCACTTGGTGTACAAGCTAAAAAGGTTAGGATGGAAGGTGATATTGAGGTATAAATTGCAACATATGTTTTTTTTGTTGCTTTCTATGTTGTTAATAATATTATATGAGGGAAAATAATAATCATAAAGCATGCATTTTTGAACAGATTTGGGCAGGTCCTCTTTCAGGATATAGGGTAGCAGTTGTATTGCTTAATAGAGGCCCTTTCAGAAATTCCATTACAGCAAATTGGGATGACATTGATATTCCCACAAAAAGTGTTGTTGAAGCCAGAGATCTTTGGGAGGTACTATTTATTATAAGGATACATTATTATTATCTCTTGGTTAAAGTATATTTATGCCTTATGCTTGTTTTCAATTCAATTTCTATAAGACCATTACACATGTCACATAATAAGACTTTTTCTATAATTCAATTCAATTTTGTAGTAATGGTGTTTATTTGATAAGATTTTATTTGGTATTAAGTTCTGATGGTGTAAAGTATATATGCAGCACAAGACATTGAAGACAAAGTTTGTGGATAAATTGAGTGTAACTGTAGATTCACATGCCTGTAAAATGTATGTGTTGAAGCCAATAGCTTGAGTTCTGGAACTAATTAGTATTGCAGATTATGTAACATTTTTGTTTTTTAGAGCCAATAATCTTCAGTACAAGGTTATTCATGTGTTTTGTTACTACTGATGGAAGTGCCAATCTTCAATAAAATTCTTAATCTGCTACTTGTGACTCCATATATATCTCACTTATTTCTTCTGTTTTTGGGTATGTCTTATTTAAATAGCAATGACTTATATTTACCTTAAATAAATAGGACTATTGTATTTATAAGGATACATTTTGATGATCTTGTAATTATGGAGTTCAACCATCATGGGTAGCATGTTCCTATGAATAAGAGTATTGTATTAAAGGTTGAAGATTTATAAAACTTAAGAAGAGTAGTCTCTCTTTTCTTAAATCTTATGAAGAGTATTATTTGAAGTTATATCCGAGTTGTGAGAGGGTGTCTGCCACGATCATATTTCTTTTCCAACTAAACACAACAATAAATGTAACACATCATATTTAAAAATAAATGTATTTTATTAGTTATCTTTATATAAATACGTCTTCTCTTTTTCCCTTTAAAAGTTGAGTAATGTGGGTGGTTTGATTTCATTGGAAAGAAAACGTGTATTATAGATTTAAAAATATTCGCTTGCCATCTGTTAGAGGCTGTCATTCACATCAAAGTTTATCTGTCATCCAATCATTTTCTAAATCAACAATTACTCAAAACTCCATTGTCTGCCTTTAACTAACATTAATATATAGTGTGTATTTAGATATATATCAATAGTATATACTAGTTTAACTAATTAGCAATATATACATATTTTTAACTAACTTTACCCTCAATCATTTCAGTCACCAATTTTGTCTAACTTTCTGAATATTATTTCCATTTCATTATTACTGTTTAAGGTTAATGCAATTAGTATTTGTTTCCTCTTAAAACTTTAGGTGCAGTATTTAAATACAACTTCCTAATGTTTCTGGTATTTTTCAGCTCCATTCTCTCTCTCTCTCTCTCTCTCTCTATTCCTCTCAACTCTTCCTAACTCCAATTCCAGCCCTTCTTCATCTTCATTAGTCTCAGCTTCACCTCTTTTTATAGCTTAAGGTAAAAAGCTTCATTATTGGGTCCTCCTAAACACCTCACTTTCCTTTTTTGATCTGGGCACCATCAAAATCAGTTCTTACCACCAAATTTAGTATCTTTCTTAGATTTTCTGATCTGGGTTATTAAGCTATTGCACGCTCATAAAGTAACAACAAAAGGGTCTTTTGTTCCGACTTTTGAAGAAACTCAAATCATTTTACCAAATTTAGTATCTTTGTTTTTATTCCTATCTGGGGTGTTGGGCTATTATATAATCTCATACAATAAGTAAAAAAGAGGGTTTGTAAGGTTGAATTTTGAGTGCGTGCCATGAGGAACAACAACCTCAATTACTGTTCTGTTGTTACAATATTGTTATGTGTGTTCTTGTTATATATTGAGGTTGTTCTAGCAGCAGATTTTAAGCCCAAAGATAAGATTCTGCTGAGTTGTGGTGGTCCTCCATCTAGCACTGATGTTGATGGAAGAGATTGGACCACTGATATTGGTTCAAAATTTGAATCATCTTCAGCAGGAAAAACCACAACAACATCGCCGGCCGCCACTCAGGACCCTTCTGTTCCTGAGGTGCCATACATGACAGCCCGTGTGTTCCACTCAAAGTTCACCTACTCGATTCGGGTGGCCTCTGGTTGGAAATTCCTCAGGCTGTACTTTTACCCGGCTTCATACTCCGGCCTCAATGCATCAAACGCTTTGTTCAGTGTCACAGCGCAGCAATCATACACGTTGTTGAGGAATTTCAGCGTGGAACAAACCACGCTGGCCTTGAATTATGCCTACATTGTGAAGGAGTATGCGATCCATGTCGAGGGGGAAACATTGAGTGTGACTTTTACTCCATCTGCCAATGCATCGAATTCATATGCATTTGTGAATGGGATTGAGGTGGTGTCTATGCCGGATATTTATACTTCTACTAGTGATGGTAACACTATGATTGTTGCTACAAATTCTCCTTTTACAACTGATAACAGCACCATACTTGAGAATGTTTACAGGTTAAATGTCGGGGGGAATGATATCTCGCCATCTCATGATACCGGTCTTTTTAGGTCATGGTCTGATGATATGCCTTACCTATTTGGCGCTGCATTTGGAGTTACCGAGCCGGCTGATCCATCTGTGAAGATCGAGTATCCTCCAGGCACACCGAGTTATATTGCTCCAAATGATGTTTACACTACAGCCAGAACAATGGGCCCAAACCCCAAAATAAACTTAAATTACAACCTGACTTGGCTTTTCACTATCGATTCAGGGTTTTCCTATCTTGTGAGGCTCCATTTCTGTGAGGGCTCGACAAATATAACCAAGATCAATCAGAGGGTGTTTGATATTTTCCTCAATAATCAAACTGCTCAGCCTGGTGGTGCTGATGTTATAGCCTGGGCAGAGGGATCTGGGCTTTCACATAATAATGGTGTTCCGGTGCATAAAGATTATGTTGTATTTGTTCCTAATGGTGAACCACGGCAGGATTTGTGGCTTGCATTGAATCCAGATCAATCTTCGAAGCCGCAGTATTATGATGCAATCTTGAATGGAGTGGAGATATTCAAGATTAATGATAGTACTGGTAGTCTTGCTGGGACAAATCCTATTCCTCCTCCTTTGCAAGAAAAGATTGACCCTTCATTGGCTCGGCCGCATCCTCATGCCAATTCGAAGAATCATACAGGAGTGGTTGCTGGAGGTGTCGGTGGAATAGTTGTTTTATTACTGCTTATCATTGGACTATTCACTTTTGCGCGTCGCCGCAGGCATGGTACAGAGTCTAGTGCAATTGATGGTCCATCTGGCTGGCTTCCACTTTCTCTCTATGGTAATTCACATTCTGCAGGTTCTGCCAAGACTAATACCACAGGAAGTTATGCATCTTCGCTCCCATCAAACCTTTGCCGACACTTCTCATTTGCTGAAATCAAAGCTGCCACAAACAAATTTGATGATGCTTTGATTCTCGGTGTGGGGGGATTTGGTAAGGTTTACAAAGGTGAAGTCGATGGTGGAACAACCAAAGTTGCAATTAAGCGTGGAAATCCTCTATCAGACCAAGGGGTGCATGAGTTCCAAACTGAGATTGAAATGCTCTCAAAGCTTCGCCACCGTCACCTTGTTTCACTGATCGGCTACTGCGAAGAGAACACTGAGATGATTCTTGTTTATGATTACATGGCCTATGGAACACTCAGGGAGCATCTGTACAAGACTCAGAACCCACCACTGCCATGGAAGCAAAGGCTTGAGATATGCATTGGAGCCGCTCGGGGTTTGCATTATCTTCACACCGGAGCTAAACACACTATCATCCACCGCGACGTGAAGACAACAAACATTTTACTAGATGAGAAGTGGGTGGCTAAGGTCTCTGATTTCGGATTGTCCAAAACAGGTCCAACATTGAATAACACGCATGTGAGTACTGTGGTGAAGGGTAGTTTCGGTTACTTGGATCCTGAATACTTCAGGAGGCAGCAACTTACTGACAAATCTGATGTGTACTCATTTGGTGTGGTTCTGTTTGAGATATTGTGCGCACGTCCGGCTCTGAATCCAACACTTGCTAAGGAGCAAGTGAGTCTAGCTGAGTGGGCGCCGCATTGTTATAAAAAGGGGATTCTTGATCAATTCATGGATCCATATCTCAAGGGAAAGATAGCTCCAGAATGCTTTAAGAAATTTGCTGAGACAGCGATGAAGTGTGTATCCGACCAAGGTATAGAGAGGCCTTCCATGGGTGATGTACTGTGGAACCTTGAGTTTGCATTGCAGCTGCAAGAAAGTGCTGAGGAGAGTGGCAAGGATTTTGTTGGGAAAATGGTTCTGAATGAAGAAGAGTCATTGTTTAGTGGCAATGATTGTAAAGAGAAGAACACTGATGCAAGTAATGTGAGTGATTCAAGAAGCAGTGGAATGAGTATGAGCATTGGTGGTAGAAGCTTGGTAAGTGAAGATTCAGATGGATTGACACCTAGTACTGTGTTTTCTCAGATCATGAATCCAAAAGGACGTTAACCTCATTTACTAATAATAACTATCCTTACATCAACAAGTACTCAAAGTTTGGTTGTAATCTATTTTCAGCTGTTAATTACTGAATCATATTATATTTGAATGCTACAATGTTATTCATTTTTTCTACTAGTATTATTCCTTTGTATTGTGGTTTCTGATTTATTATGATGATGTAAGTTGGAGTTTGTTATTATGTTTTACATAAAGGTTGAAGAGCAAACATATTGTAATAATTACCTCCCATTTTTTAGGAGCAGGACTATGTTTCTGTTGTAAGATAATCCACACTTGATGAACAAGAACATGGAAGTATTGTACCCTTTTTTCTTATCTATATAATTGTCTTAGAACATGCCAACTCATGTGGCTTGTTATTCCTATGTCTCTTTGTCTCTGATTTATTATTATGATGTAAGTTGCATTTTTTTAGCAAGTTACATAAATATTGAACAGCATACATATTGATCCTCAAATACCAATAAAACATTGGTATAGTGGTGTAAGGTCACAATGTGTCCTCAGATATGCGAAAAGATCAAATGTTTGATTCTTGAGAGCGACACTTGTTAGGAAGACACTCACGTACCAAAAAAGATTAATTCCTTACTCATATGTAAGTGTGTCCCAGAACATGTTGAGCAGTAATAGTATAGATTTCAAATAATATTGAATAGAATGAGGATGAGGTGGGACAACGTGTGAAAGAGTTAGAGAGTAGTTGCTTACAACTGTTTTTGGTTGTTTGACTTGGTGAATAGTAGACACCTGTACTATGTGTGTATGACACCCTTGAATGTGCTTGCACCAAACTTGGTTATAATATATATTTATATTTATATAGTGGGTATGGTGATGATGTTTATTCAAACCCCTTATCACCTTTCTCCTTTCAATTTTGAGAGATTACTTAAGGAATAAGCATGCATGCAGGGATGTTTACTTATTTTTGTAATTAACTGAAAAGAATCATCTCTAGTATTAAATAGGCAAATTATTGTATTTGTTTAGGATAAAAGTGTCATTACATTTTATATAAACGGTAAAAAAATCATATTATATTACATTTTCCTTAATAGGATTTCTTACCAATAACTTGATTAATGTTACTTGTCTTCATTTGTTAGATGATAAGTTTTCTATCCAAAGGACCACAACCACAATCCAGGAAAGAACATTAATAAATTTACTCAACCATTGGAGTGAGTTTTGCATAATGCTATATATTTTCAACCTCCTTCATAAGTTTACATAGTAAGGCATGTCATCTGTATTTGTATCATTTTTCTGATATTCTACCAAATAATACACTCATATTCCGAAGTGATATTTAGAAGCATTAAAATTATATATGTTTCCATTTCTTAACATTAAATATTCATACATAATTAGTACAACATACACAATTTATTTATATTACTTTTTTTGAAAAGTTAATGATAATCAAACATGAATTGTGAATAATACATTAACAAATGTATAAAACTAATACATTGTCACTACAAACATTTTTTTCTCTATTTCTAAAAGAAATTTTTTTTTTCTGCTTATATAATGCCTTAAGAACAGTTGTTCACGTTCTCCTTCCTTAAACATGATATCATATTTTATTAACATTCTCCTTCCTTAAACATGATATTATACTTCATGATTTCTTATTTATTTTTATAAATGTATCTCCTAAGATAGGGGAGGGATTCACTGACTCCAAGAGTAAGTGGAAAAAACCTACTCCACATCATGATCATTCATTATTAGGAAATCCAATGGTTTGAATTGGTAAATACATCTAAACCATTGAATTTTTCAAAATTGGATGACTAAGATATGAAGTATATTTTTTCTGTGAAGAATCCCCTACGATATTGTATCGTATATTTCAAAAATATATGGATCAACATATCAATATGTATTGTATTGTTTCCCATGCTCGTACTAGGCACACTCACTCACACTAGGGGAAACCAGCCAGCCACCATGTCACGACAGCACAACACCATCGCTCAACCGCAATAGAAATCGATGGATGGAATCCCACTTTTCTTTATTATATCCTCCAATTTTGTTTTTATTCCTCAAAATGAACATACAAAGCAAAAGATAACAAGAGAAAGAGACAAGTGCTTTCTTCTTCCAAGTCAACACATTGCAGTTAGATGGAATGACACTTAAGATATAAGAACAGAACATGATTTATCACCTTTGTGAAACAAACCATCAAGACCTTGCCACTCATGATGATGCCAATGAACCCAACACAACCATGACACAAATAAAACATCTTACTAATCCTTTTGTATCATGACACAACATCACAGT
This sequence comes from Lupinus albus, assembly GCA_009771035.1. Lineage (NCBI taxonomy): Eukaryota > Viridiplantae > Streptophyta > Magnoliopsida > Fabales > Fabaceae > Lupinus > Lupinus albus. The sequence goes on along the minus strand of CM019999.1, from coordinate 23,291,165 downwards.
TGTTGAACTTCAACATAGAGTCAAATTTTTATCAAATTATAACACCACCTTCCCTTTCCTTGCATAGCAAGAAACATAATCTCACCCCAGAAAACATCAAGTGACACAACCAAACCCACAACAACATTCATGGATATGTCATTAAGTATACAAGGTCTAAACATGGCTCAGCCCATGGCATACTTCTGGGTCCAGCTGCGAGCCGTGGTCTCATACTTGGTGCGGTCGGTTTTGTACATGTGAGCAATCTCCGGTACGAGAGGGTCGTCGGGATTTGGATCAGTGAGCAGTGAGCAGATAGAGAGCAGTACCTGGTATGACCAGCAAAACATAATTAAAAAACCCATTATCTTCATATTCTTCTCAGTATCAGCAACAAGTTACACATACAACAAATTAATTAAGAAAATCCTAGTAAGGAATCATATAGAAAAGCTAGGCGCGACCTTTTTTTTGTCTTTGATTGGATAGCAAATACAAAACAAAAAATTGTGCTTATTGTATAATGTAACTGAATTTAGTGGGAGAGATTCAGGTTTTCGAAGTCCTGAAGAGTTTATTCTTGTATAATGTATTCATCAGTTAGTATTAAATAAGAAAGGAATTGATGAAGTATGAGACATGGTGCAATATGATTTTATTCTCATTAGAAAGGAATTAATTAATTACGTAACCAAGCATGGTATTTATATATAAAATATAAATCTAATCTAATCTTAAGATAATCCTAAAATAGCCTAATGATAAGCCTAAAATATATCAAGGATAAAGATTATAGATAACGATAATGTTAGTTGCTTGTATGCCAAGTAATCCTATGCCTAGCTTTTGGTGCAGCTGACTTTGCACTTGACTTGGCTTTCTGACCGAGGAGATTGAGCACTGGTGCATGGGTCTGTCTTTTGTTTCTTTGATTTCCAAGAAATGAGTGAATTGCCCAAGTAGATGCAATATCCAGTGATGGATATTCTAGTGTCGGGGCATAAAGCCCAATCACTATCACTATATGCTTTTAAATGGATGGTAGAGTTTGATGGAAAGAATAAGCCAAGAGTCGGTGTACCTTTTAAATAACGAAGGACTTTTAAGGCAATGTTGTGATGAGAGTTGGTGGGATTGGCCATGAATTGTGCAAGTTGATTGACCACGAAAGTTATGTCTGATCTTATGTTGGTTAAGTAGATTAACCTGCCAATTAGCCTTCTGTAGCCTTGTATATCTGAGTAGGAACCAGATGAGTCATTGGAAATATGAGTGTTTTGTGTCATAGGAGTGGAGGAAGGTTTACAAGCAAGTAATCCTGCATCTGAAATGATTTCCAGAGCATATTTTCTCTGATTGACAGAGATGCCATCTTTGTTTCTTGCAATTTCTAAGCCTAAGAAGTATTTTAGATTGCCAAGATCTTTGATGTGAAAGGCTTTATGCAAGAAACTTTTGATGCTATTGATTTCTTCCAAATTGTTGCCAGTCAAGATGATATCATCCACATAGACAAGGATGATGGCTTTTGAGTCACTGGAAATATGTTTAATGAAAAGAGACTGATCATGTTTTGATTTTGCATAACCATGTTTGAGTAGGAGTTGAGAAAGCTTGGCAAACCATTGCTTGCTTGCTTGTTTTAACCCATATAGTGACTTTTGAAGTTTGCATACTTGATGTGATGAAGTGTTTGCAAGACCTGGTGGCAATTTCATATAAACCTCTTCATTGAGATCACCATGGAGAAATGCATTATTGACATCTAGTTGTTTTAGTGGCCAATTGTGGATTGATGCTAAAGCCAAGATCACTCTAACAGTGCTTATTTTAACCACTGGAGAAAATGTATCTAGATAGTCTACTCCCTCTGTTTGTGTGTTGCCTTTGGCTACAAGTCTAGCCTTATATCTCTCTATGGTGCCATCAGCCTTGTATTTAATCTTAAAGACCCATTTGCATCCTATAGCTGTTTTGGTGTTAGGTAAATCAGTGAGCAGCCATGTTTGGTTCTATTCAAATGCTGTGAGTTCTTTGTGGTTTGCTTCTTTCCAATTTGGATCAGTGATAGCTTGGGAGAATGTCTTAGGCTCTATGTGAGTTGAAAGGGAAAGTAGGGTTGTTTTGTGTTTGGATGAGAGTTGGTCATAGCAGAGGTAGTTGCATAAAGGATAGGGTTGGGAAGTATGTTGGGTTGTATTGTTTTGAAGTGTGCAGTGATAGTCACTGAGGTAAGTGGGAGGTCTAGATGGTCTATTACTTATTCTTATGGAAGATGGTTGAATAGAAGGTGGAGCAGGGCTGGTGGCAGTGGTGGGTTCAAGTTGGGTGGCAAGAGGGTAATTGTAGAATATGTCATGAGATAGGAGGGGGTTGATGGTTGATGTATGAGGTATAGGGTCATGGGTGATGCTTGAGGATTGGGTGTGGAATGGAAAAAACAATTCATTAAACACTACATTTCTACTTATAGATAAGGCTCTGGTTTTGAGGTCTAGGACCATAAAGCCTTTTGTTCCAGTCTTATATCCTAGGAAAGCACATCTATGGGCTCTAGGATCAAGCTTGGTTCTCTCATGTGGTAATGTACTTGTGTAGCAAAGGGAGCCAAAAACTCTTAGGGATGTTAAATCTGATTTGGTGCCATATAGCATCTCATGAGAGCAGTGTTCTTTTAGAACAGGTGTTGGAAGCAGATTAATGATGTAGGCAGAGTGCTTTAGAGCATAGCACCAATAAATTTGAGGGATCTGACTTTGGATGATTAGAGCTCTTGTGACATTTAATAGGTGTTGGTGCTTTCTTTCCACCACACCATTTTGTTCAGGAGTGTACCTACAAGATGTTTGGTGTTGAATTCCCTTTTGTGTATAGTATTGTATCATGGAAAATTCCAAGCCATTGTCACTTCTCACTGTTTTGACTTTTGTAGAAAATTGAGTAAGTGCTAAGGCAATAAAATTTTGAAGCACAAGTGATGCTTCACTTTTTGCTTTGAGAAGATAAACCCATGTAAATCTAGAGTAGTCATCAATGATTGTCAAAAAATACTTATAGCCATGTATGGAAACAATAGAAATTGGACCCCAAATGTCAACATGTATCATGTCAAAAGGCTTTAAAGAATGTGTTTGACTCAAAGGAAAACTTAGCTTCTTTTGCTTGGCTAATTGACAAGTATCACATATAGTGTCCTTATTGTAAGATATGAAAGGAAATCTAGTTCTAATGATGTCCATACAAGATTTAGATGCATGAGCTAATCTAAGATGCCATAATTTTGAATTTGAAACAGTAGCAGAGTTGATAGAGAAAGGATTCCTAGTTGGATGCTTAGCCTTCAGCAAATATAGTCCTTTGGAAATTCTAGCTGAACAAATCTTCTTCAAAGAGTTGATCCCCTGAATTGTACATTGATATGCATCAAAGAGTAAGGTGCAAGATGAATCTAGAGTGAGCTTAGGAATAGAAATAAGATTAAATGCAAAGCTAGGAACATATAGGACATTATGAATAGTGATGCTATCATTTAATGATATTGACCCTGATATGCAAGTTGTGATGGTATGACTATTTGGCAGGCTGACCTTGATGGGCTTAATTTTGTAATAGCAAGAATAAAGAGACAAGGAAGATATGTGGTCAGTTGCACCACTATCAAGAATCCAAGATACATATTGACATTTAGATTTAGAGGTACCTTCATCACTATTGTCATCTAGATTAGGTGACATTGTTCCTGTTGAGAGTATGGTGACATTGTTATTGTCACTTTGTGATTTTTCAATTGTATTTGCCAAGCCTCTATACTCTTCTTCTGTTAATCCAATTTGATTTGCTCTGCCATCTGGTTCAGGAACCATTGCAGCATTGACATGTTGGTTCCTTGTGAACTTGAAGTTGACTGGAAAACCATGGAGTCTGTAGCAGACTTCAATGGTGTGTCCTGCTTTCTTACAATGAGTGCAGAACTTGCCATTCTTGTTCCAAGATGATTTGTTGGAAGAACCACTTCCTCTTCCATAATTGCTGGAAGATCCTCTACCATTTGTGTTTCTGTCTAGGATTCCTCCTCTTCTCCATTCAGTTCCTGTTGCTAGTGCTTTTCTCTCTGGCTCAGTGTTCAGTTGCCTCTCTTGCTGGACTATTAGTGAGAAGACTCTGCTCATGTTGGGCAATGGCTCAATTAGCATGATTTGAGATGTTACACTAGCATAGGAGTCATTCAATCCTCTTAAGAACTTGATCACTCTATCTTTTGTCCTATGATTCTTCACCTTTATGAGTGCATCACAACAGCATGGGATTTCACAAGAACACTTGGGGAGTGGCCTGAAGTTATCCAATTCGTCCCACATGATCTTTAACTCAGTAAAATAATCAGTCACTGTTAGGCTTCCTTGTTTGATGCTAGCTATGGTTTCTTGAAGTTCTGCAATCCTAAACAGATTTCCTTGGGAGAACCTTTCTCTTAATTCATCCCATACCTCATATGCCTTATCTATCCAAAGTATGCTTTGTGCTATTGAAGGTGAAACTGACCTTGAGATCCATGAGATGACTATGTTATTAGCTCTTTCCTATGCTTGATACAAGGGATTTGTTTTTGGTGGCATCTTGATGCTTCCATCTACAAAGCCTAGTTTCTGTTTTGTGATTAAGAACATACGCATAGATCTTGAACCATTGATGATAATTCTCCCAATTGAGCAGAGGAGACACTAAAGCAATTGATGGGTTTTCAGAAGGATGAACAAAGAAAGGAGATGCTTGATCTTGTGAAGGATCCATTGATGGTTCTTGATTCTTGAAAGTAGTTTAGGTGTTTTTTGTAAAGTGGAGAGGTTTTGTGAAATATGGAAGAACTTTGAATGTGGAAGAGCTATATATAGCTCTGATACCATATTAAATAAGAAAGAAATTGATGAAGCTATGAGACATGGTGCAATATGATTTTATTCTCATTAGAAAGGAATTAATTAATTACATAACCAAACATGGTATTTATATATAAAAATAAATCTAATCTAATCTTAAGATAATCCTAAAATAGCCTAATGATAAGCCTAAAATATCTCAACGATAAAGATTATAGATAATGATAATGTTAGTTGCTTGTATGCCAAGTAATCCTATGCCTAGCTCTTGGTGCAGCTGACTTTGCACTTGACTTGGCTTTCTGACCGAGGAGATTGAGCACTGGTGCATGGGTCTGGCTCTGCGTGACCGTGCCTGACTGACCAAGGTGTCTAGGCCATGATGCATCAGGTTTGCTTGGCTGCTGGGTCTGCGTGACCGTGCCTGACTTAGGTCGTGGCAAATCATGCTTGACTCGTGACCGAGACGTGGTGTGGACCATGACCGAACTTGGCGTGACTTGTGACCGAGGCTGGCTTTGGTCTGGCTGGTGCTGCCCTTGGCCTGTGACTGAGAGAGGAGTGTTTCTGACCGAGCCAGGCAAGTTTTTTGTCTCGGTCAGTTTTGGGTTTTATGGCTTGGCTTGGGCACTTTTGGCTAATAGTTAGTCTCTGTTCTGGGTCATCAATGTTCCACTCGTGGCAGTCATTCAATAAAAAATTCTACTGTTCATATAATCATATTCCCCCTATTTCTGAACCAATTCCTAACACACTGTCAACTAAATACATGCATACTAATTTATTTTTTCCTGAAAAGAGAAGAATCCATGAAGTCTCTTTGTATGTGTGCCTCTTAGATTAGTCACTATATTTCTCATTCTTTAAAACTAATTGCAGCATAATATCAAGGTATGCAGATTCATATATCATAAAATTGTACACTACTCATATTTAATATCTCTACTTTATAAAGACAAACTGTTTTCTTTCTTTGCGCATCATACTTTAAAATTGTGGTCCACAACCACAATTGAGGCCACGGTTTTTGGACTCTCCACAACCAAATCATGATTGCAATTGTAGCTGCATTATCCCAGAACTGCAATGACCACAGCATAACTGGAACTGACAACGCAACCACAATTTTAAACCATGGGGGGTTTAGCCATCACCATCATCCTGATGGAGAAGAAACAGAGTGCCACAGGAGTGCAACAATGTCAACACTTTACATTGCGGCCGTGATAGCAGCAGTAATGAGCTGCTCCAGTAATTGACGTAAATAAAGTACAATATTATGGGGAAATTATAATAAATGGATTGGCTTAAATATAGTCCAATATTATGTCTGCTTTTCATCGGTCAAAGTTTTCTTTTCTTTTTTAATTAAGTACAACCTTAGTAACAACGATTAAGGTAATGCATACAGCAGCACCCCAAATCCCCAAAAAAATAACAAAAAGAAGGACCTAGCTAACTTAAGTAGTTTAGTTGATTTCGATATATGTAATACACATATTATCAAGTAAGTCCAACCCAACCCCAAAAGAGGAATTCTGGTAAAAAGGACAACGGAGGAAATAAAATGTGATGATTTTGTGTAAGAAAGAATGTAGTCATTGTGAAAAATATGGCTATAAATATTTTAACAGGAGTTTCTTTTTGGCAACTTTCCTAAAAAGGGATAAAATGTTGCCTTCACTGTCTTAAGTTATAACACTTTTCTATAAATAATATATGGTCATAATTTGGCGAAAGCTCCCATACTTATGGCTATAGATTATAAGTTATAACATTAAAGGTAAAGAAGGTGAAACCTTAGAGATGGTAAGTGCAGGGCTCCATTGTTCCTTCAGGATATCAAGACAAATGCTACCATTGCTATTGATATTTGGGTGAAAGACCTTAGTCCTAAATGCAACCTGAATAAAAAAGGTGATGAGATATTTCCCTTTTCTGATATACATTAAAATACCTTAAACCTCTGAAACACAAGAATACCTTAGGGGGCTTGAAAGGATAATCGGGAGGGAAGTGAATAGTAACCAGAAATACACCTCCAGCATATGGACTATCAGCAGGTCCCATAATTGTTGCTTGCCAATGAAACATGTCTTCAGCGACCGGACCTGTCATAATATCAAAACATCACTTACGTTTACATAATAACCAACAAGGCAGTGTAAGACTCCACTAGATCGCCAGGTACCGTACTAGGCCAAAGGTCAAAAGTTCAATTCCTGATAGCGACAGTTGTTGGGAGGGACAGTCATGCACCCAAAAGGGAATAGTTCCTTACTCATAGGATATAATATGATACATCACAAAACAAGTAACCACAACAAATTTTAAAAGTGTAAGACACGTCATAACTAAGATACACAATATATGTAATATGCATAAAGTTGGCATAAAATGAAGATAAAAAGAGATAATTGAGATCATAAATTAAAAAACCCTAAATTGATATAAATAATGTGAAATGTGAATATAAAAAGGGGGGTTGACCTGCACTGCAAGATGTAGGAGGGTCTTTCTGCAAATCCTTGAGTTCTTTGAGAATGCGTTTGGAAGCCATATTCTGAAATTCAATAATAACAAATATTTGAGATCTAAATCATAATCATTATTTGTATCAATCACTATGGAAAACAATACAGTAAGTACCTTTGTGAAGCGAAGGGTCTAAAGGGAAATGAAGAGAAATCAATACCAGAGAGGGGTATAAAGGGAAATCAAGACAAATCAATCAATCCCTCCCTCGCTTTCTTCTTTCTTCTTCTCTTTCTCTCTCCGCTTTCTTCTTCGTTCCAAATCCCCAACCGAGACCCTTCAATTTGCCTCTTTCTCTTATTATATACTACCGTTCAAATTACGTTCTTATCCTTTCCTTCCTTCTTTATTCTACCACCCAAACCTCGATTATTACATTATCTATCATTCATATTAATATTAATAATAATTAAATATGAATATTAGATAATACAATTATAATATAAAAAACTTATACAATTAGTATATATGTATTTTTTTTCTCTATTAAAGTCATTGAGACCGTTTGTAGGCACTTGAAACATACCCAACATTAATCACCCCAAAATTGTATCTACAAAAATCAGTTTCTAAAAATGGGAAAAAATATATATATATTAATACTATATGAATTTTATATATTATTATTGTATTATTCATCATTAGTTTTATTGGTATAAGATTTGAAGTATACTTCAAATGATAATTACAAATTATGTTTATTTATATAATGGTGGGGTATGTTTGTTGTATATTATTAAGAAAGGTTGAGGGAATGGTTGTGAGAAAAATGATCATGAAAATAGGCAAAAGATGAGGTATCTTAATAATTAGTTTTCTCCCTTCAAAAACACAATACATAAAGTGCATCCTACAGGTTGGACATTAAAGTTATTTCAGAATTTGATATTCTGCTTATTTGTTAATTTAAACACAACACTATTCACCAAAAAAATCAAAATCTTATTATGAAATATAGGTGATAAAGTTAATAAATTTAATTTGGACACATATTTTGTGGAGAAATGTTTACGTTTCGCATCTAATGATAGCCTCTCTTCAAATCAGTGTTGTGATAACCGGACCGTACCGAATGGTCCGACCAGTTCGATCACCGATCGGACTTGAAAACGACTCCGTTTTGTAGTCTTAATCGAATGAATAGTTGAACCGCTTTGAACCGAAGAAATTTCGGTTCGACCATATTAAACTCGGTTAAACCGAAATAACCCGGGAAAAAACTGGACGGTTCACTTAAAATTTAAAAAAAAAATGGAACATTACTCTAATATTTTGTTTTATTTCGGTCCAAAAAAGATAGAAATTTTACTTCAATATAGTTATATATAATTATTAATTATATAAAATTTTACATTTATATATAATTATATATTTATAGGTAAAAAATATTAATTATATTTAAAATCATCCGGTCCGACCGGACAGCTTAACTGTTTAAACCAGTTAAACCTAATACGGAAGCTCTTCCGGCTTGACGTCCGGCTCGAGTTTCAGCTTCAATTATAAAATAAGTATTATAATTGTTTAATGAAGCCTTTAATAACTAATAAACATGAATCTTAACTTTGTTATGGAAATCATACTCAGAATACATATGGTACACCCCTTTGATCTAAAAATATTGTTTTGGAAAATTGAAAAAAGCATATCCAGATCCAAACCATAACATTCTGAACATCAATCAATCACCTTCTAACCACATGACCGGCTATATTTGCCCGAAATTGACCATAATGTCAAGGTTTTTGGAGTTTTCAAAACTACGATCATTATTAACTAGCATAAAAAACGTATTAGATATAATCCAAAAATATACTTTACCTCCTCCTATAGTTCATTTACAGGTTCCTTTGGGCTAGGATATTACACTTTCAATTAAACAATCTCAGTGTGTTAAAACTAAAAGCAGATCTCTTTTTTTCTTTGCTGTCTCATGCAAGGAAAACAACAAGTTAACCTTTGAGGTGATACTCTTATCAATCACATTCCTTCTTATGAAACTCCCTCAACTTTTGATGTTTCTGCTTTTTCCTTCACCTCTGAGGTCAATATCAATATCCTTTTTTTGGTAGCTCATAAAATAACTAATCATCCCAGTTATTTTCCCATCCATCTTTGTTAGATGATCTCGAAGTAAGGCCGTTAGCTGAGATGCTTCGTGCATGATGTGCCACTGGTGACTTCACCGCTACATTGTCATCCCAATCATCGTCCCAATCCTGATCCCATCCTTCAGCAGATTCCACATTGGTAGCAGAAACAGACTCAGGCAACGCCATTTCAAGCTCTTGATATGGGACCTCGCCATGCCGTTTCTTCCTCAACTTGCAGCAACCCCATGTCCCTCCAAAGACTAGTACCGCAAATATGAGGAAATAAGCACCGTTTACAGGTGTTAAAATGTTGTCAAAAGAAGGAAGACGAAGAAAAAAAATTGCTTTAGGTTCAAGAGCATCAACATGAAGCACACAATCCCCTTTTCCAGCAGTCAAAGTCAGTTGAGTAATTTCCCTGCTGTTTAGTGAGATATTGATCTGAAAAACAAAAGTGTAAAAACGTTAAGACAACTGCAGAACCTACACGTAATCAAGGCTTTGCTCATCAATGCATTTCTCAAGAAACCAAACATTTAGAAGATTAAATTACCTTTAGGTCTTTCTACTCTTCAACCAAACAAAAGCATAAAAAAGTTTCGAATTAGGTCCCTAAACATCGAAGATTTGTGATTAGGCCCCTCATGCATTTTTCCATAAGGGCTCCCAAAAAATATAAGGACTTGTTTGAAATTTATCAAAAAGTACAGGCATCTATTTGATTTTTTCAAAAAAGACAGGGACCCACAAACAAAAAGTGAAAGGATCACTTAATGGAACTCTATCGAAACTTAAAGAAACCCCAACAGAAAAGTGAGGGACCAAGTTAAAAGAATTTTATATGTTAAGGGATTCAATTTTAAAAAAAATTAGTTCATGGACCTACGAAGTAATTAGACCCATTTAAACGATATACAGAGCACACAAGATTTATTGAACATTAAATTTCACCCATCAACTAGTAGTAACAGGTTAAAATAATAAAAAAGTTCGAACAGTAAATAAAATTAAAAGATATTTCCTATGTTTCTGTTCCTATACAAAAATCTTGATTCCTTCTTATCCTAAGATGACCAGGTCATTGGCGTCCTTTCCATTCTATTCAAAAACTTACTAAGTGTTATATTTCTCAGTTCCATTCATCCAAATGAACTAAAAGAATCTGGAATTTCATAACACGATGAGTCCTATAAATGATGAAACTGATTCACATCTATTATTTATCCGAAACTGTGTCAACTGTTTGCTGATAATTTTTAACAAATGATGACTTTGTCAATAATGTTCTTTAAGACACTATCACTCTATTAGTTACCCAATGAATGGAAATCCAAAATAATGTCAATTTATGTTTTGATTGTCTCACAAAATAAACAATGAGTTCCAGATAGTGACTCCCCTATTAAGCTTTTGCTTCAATTTGAAGAGGGAATGGGGGTGCAAAGAAGAAAAAAGGCACCTTGATATAAATAACAAGATCCTTAAAAGAAAAGTTCAGTTTAAGAAAAATTTGATAGGTACCTTTTCTGTTTGATGCTTGCCAACTTCTATGTCTCCATGATAACTTTCAACAGGGGGCTTCACTTTGATTGCGCCATCTCCGTTATTTTGAATAAGAACAACCAAGTACCTGGGATCTGGTGGGTTTTTACATGAAATATGCAAATAAGTTCATGTTGTTGTCTTTTATGAACTAAGTAATCATAAAATTACTAATAAATCACTGGCCTAAATGCTTTTTTATAGCATCAATAAAGAGCTCCCTTGATACCCTTCTCCTTTGATTTCGTTTAATAAATTCAATAATTTTGTTTCAGGTTTTCATTAAACTTCACAAATTAATGTTTCCTTTGAATCGAAGTCCGTATTTAATGAAAACTGTCTCATAAACAGAAGTATCAAACAAAGAATTTTATTTCCATTTTCTTGCACACATTTATTGCACACACAACAACCAAAATTTCAAGCCAATTCAACACAAAGTCAAAGCTTTACTTTAACATATATCTCTCGATTTGTTGCATTGCCATATGGTGAGTAACTCCCCTAGCAGCATTTACTTCCAACCATGCATGATTCACTAAGTGTATATTCTAAATTGGATAACACTACTATTTGAATAATACAGTCTAATTGGAATTGAAAACCATCCAAAGACTCAACATTTTAACACGATATTGCTAAACAAAGGAAACATTTGGCATAGATGCATTTTCTCCTTGATTTCTATATCTGTATTTCCATTAAAGAGATATCTGCTTTTTACTACTGGTTAGTAGTTAATACAAAGGACAACCAGTAAAACTGAAATTATTAAACAATAAAAAAGTAAACAAACACACAATTTATAGCTTTTGACATGCAGACATAACAGCATGGAATGGTGTCTCCAATTCTCTTTGGTTCCACCCCTTTAGGGGACATTTGGACGAGCTTATAGAGACCTTACTTGGGTTCATGAAAACAACTGATGAAAATAGCATATAACCTTATCATAAGCTATGTTTAGCCAAATGTGCCTATAATGTAAGAAATGTTATGTAATATTTGCAAAATACACTCAATACAGAAAAGAACCTACATGTTCTATTTTATCTTGGTCTAGGAAATCTAGCTAACACTACCTTATTAAAAGAACCAAAAATAATCAGGAAAGTGAAACATAGAACAGAATAACCTACATGTTGTCCTGATCGGTTATATTTATAAAATACATCAAACATTGAAAAGATCCTTTGTTAACCTGTAAGCTATGGGTACTACTGCACCCTGTTCTAGCATGTCTACCAAACACGAGCCTAACTAAATAACTAAATATAAAAGGCAGGAAAGTGAATAATACCAGTTATAGAAATGCAAGCAACCATGTCACCATCATCTTTGCACTTGTTAGGCCCATTACAAGTCTCATTAGTGACAGGTTGTGAACCATTCTCCCCTTCCTTTTTCTTCTTCTCCTTCTCTTGTTCACCACTTTCCCCTTCATTTTTATTCTTGTCCTTCTCTTGTTCACCACTTTTCTCTTCCTTTTTCTTCTTCTCCTCTTGTTCACCACTATTGGCAACAACAGGAGGAGGTGGTGGTGCATTCACGGGAGGAGGTGGTGCATTTGCAGAAGGAGCTGAATCCTTATCCTCTTTTTCCTTCTCTTTCACATTCTCCACTTTCGGTACTGAAGGTGTTGGATATGGTGAAATAGTACCATTATTACCATTACTAGGACCCTCCTTGTTGTTCATGGTTTCATTAGCAACAGGGTTTGGAATTGGATCCTGTTTCTTCTCAGATGGAGGTGGAGAATCCTAAAGACAATAACTTCATTCAAATTCCGTAAGAAAAATTGGAAGCAATTATTTCAACCATAAGAAATCCTAAGAAGTAAGTTCTCATGAGAAAACTGAGAGTATGGTTCAGACAATTTTCGGAGGAAAATCAGTTATTGCTGCTCCAAAACAATGATCAGCAGAGACTCTAGATGTTTTGCAACGACATAAGTTGTTTACTAGGCTGTTTTGAGTTAGAAAACACTGAACTTTTTAAGATGGTTTCTTGGACATTTAGAGTCTCAGCATAATCACTTAACTTTTGGGGGGTAAATCACTTACAAAGTGGATACTATATTTGCCTAAGATTCTCAAAATAACCAGAATCTGAAAAATAAAATCAGATTTCTGATTCCCTACTCCGTAATCTAGTTTCAGTAGCTTTATATTATAACGGGGTCCTTCAAAATTGATTATTTTGGTTTAGTAAACAAAAAATTTCTACTTTACATCAAAATCTATAAAAAAAAGTAAATCATAATTACCTATAGTAACAGAATATAAAATCACGTATTTTAAAAAACAAAAAGTAGCATGCCCTAAGATTATCTAAATCCAATGATGTAATTACTCTAAAATATGAATAAAACGGAGTCTAAAAATATATAACACATCACTTCCCAATAATAATCTGAAAGATCACAAAATCTATAAGAAAAAGTAAATCACTTAAGCTAAAATCAGTTACATGCCCTAAGAATTTCTAATAAATATAATAAAGTATGAGAAATTATATATATATATATATATATAGAGAGAGAGAGAGAGAAACTCACGTGTGATGGGGTTTCTGTTTTATTTGAATCAGAATCAGAAGTAACTAACTTTCTGTGGATCCAAATGGATGATGAAGTAGATGAATCGAAAACGAATAACAGAAAGAGAAGTGGTAGTACAAAATTATGTGTTCCCATTTTGGGATTCAATCAAAAATGAGTTTCTTTCTTTCTTTTTGTATTGGGATTTGGAATCAGAAGAAGAAGAAACTCTGTTTTCTGAATCAATAAACTCACACGTTGAAGTTGAAGAAGATGTGACAGCACTACAACTTCAATCAGAAACGTACAACGCCTTCAATGCTTTCTATGGGCCGGGCCAGGTTCATCTTCTTTGGGCCTACTATTTTAACAACCTTCCTCATCAATCTTCTTATAAATTCCCAACAAAAAAAAATAACATGTGTTACTTGTATTAATATGAGAAGAGTAGTGTAACAAGTATTTAAACCATTCCTGAGATAATAAAGTATGCGATGTGAAACTTACTTCCTAACATGCCCCCTCCACATAAGTCTGTCGGTGAAGAAACTTTGACCCATAACTAAAGAGCATCTTTTGGCACATGTTAACCTCGAAAAAATTGGGCTATGACTTTAATATCATATTAAGGTTTAAAGTTTCATCTCAAAACCAATTGGATATGAGAGAAATAGCCTAACAGATATTTAAACCATTTCTGAAACAATGAGATAGACGATATAAGACTTACTTCCCAACAACTTGTAAACTAAACATTAATCATTAACAAATAAAATATCACTATGTTATACATGTTACTTTTTTTTATAATGGAGTAAGATTAGTAAGATGATATGTCTTTTTCCAAAGATTAATATAGTGAATTTTGATTCACATTGGACTCACTTGCAAAAAACATTAGGATATTTTTGTATGGGATTGAAATACTGATTAGCTTGAATATGTGATGAAATGATTGTGTTAAAACCATCTAAATTGGAATATTGGAATCATCTAACCATAAAGTAAAAAATGAAGCTTAGATGGAACATTGGAATCAAATCATGATATCCCTTTTGCTTAGCTTAATATACATATAAGCTGCATCTTATAAATAAATATCTCTCCATTATTATGTTTCTTTCTCATAACGAATATTATTGAGAATTGAGCTACAAAACTTGATGTGAAATCTTAAGCACGACTCATGTACTGCCCACTTCTTGTGTCAACCAATATTTCATCACCTACATTTACAAATAGAGGGACATTTACGACCGCGCCCGTGTCAAGAGTCGCCGGTTTTGTTCCGCCTTGGGCTGTGTCACCCTTAAGTCCTGGATCCACATCAACTATTTTGAGCTTCACTGTGATGGGGAGATCAACATCTATAACCTGAAGAAAAAACAGAGACATTGCATAACAGATTAATTGAGTGACTTGGGGCAACTATTGAATATTCTTAACAGCAGTCTAGGAAGAACATCATTTGGAAAAGAGAAAAACTAAAATAGTGTATATTGTATCGAAATATATAATCACGCAACATGCATTTACCGTTGCAGATAATTCAAAATTTCATAAAACCATGCAGTCATTGTATAAAAGTGAAAATACCATTATACCTGATAAAACGTTGCATGGTTTTAAATTGTGGTCATGATCATTGTTGCATCAATAATTTCCTCCCTTGGGACAAACTAAATTGCAAGTTACTTCCTCCTTATTTATGAATATCAAAATTATATTAATTCAAGTAATTTTCGAGAACCTTAGGCCGCTTCTTTTTATAGAATATTGTTGAAGAGTTTTATCATCAGTAACCAAGAAAACTAAATGTTTGAGACATTGAAAGACAGCAATAAATTATGAGATGAGAAGGTTACTTTTCCATTCCACAACAGCAAAGTGCAGTCCATTCCCTCCTTTAGCCACTTTGTTTTGTTTCCAACTTCTTTTTCACCGAGACGCATTTCCTCGTATGTACTCTAATAAAATAAAAAATACAGAAAGTTAAACATAGTGACTACATTTGGTGCCAAATAATGTAGATAGCGGGACTTAGTTATATAGATTCCAGATAATACCAAGTCCATGAAGACAAACTGAACACCGTCTTTGTATGTGAACTGTTTTGTTTCCTTGTATATATCTGCTTCTGCAATCTGTCAAAAGGACGCAGAAGTGAGAACAGAGAAAATGGAAAGAGAAAAAGGCAGAAAAAATAAACCTCAGCCAGAAATTAGAACAGATAGATAGATAAAGAGACACAACGCTTATATTATAATACTTCTCACGTTATACCATCATTCTAGACTCTTTTGCACTCTGCATCACTTACATACATGAGTTGATCACAAGGAAACCCCCAGCAATATTTTGAGAGGAAACATAAACGAAAAGGAATCATGACTGCAATATTACAGTTTTGGAAATCTTTGCAATTGTGACAGCATTTTCTCACTTGTCTACAATTTCTGAAACCACAACCGCATCTTAGAAACCATCAGCCCCAACAAAGCTAGGGGCATGGAGAACCCCTTCACACTAAGACAGATAGCAAAAAACCGTGCCATTGTGAATCTTGACTTCAACGACTGATATCACACTCAAATTACCAGAGATTACTAAGATAAGGTAAACCATTAAAAAAGACTTGGATCTAAATGGGCTTTCTGAAGAGGTTTATGACAACATAATGACCTAATTTGATCATGTAGACGACTCCAGCTAGATGGAAAGCTAGTTGCTAAGAATCGGACTTCATTTTGATCCAATTAACTTTAGCTATTTTATTCATTATTTGAAACAAAGTTAACTATAAGCAGAAGCTTATCTCTCTTATTTAATCCCACAGCTAAACAAATATAGTCAATTAATCATCAAGAAGGTCATAAAGGCATAGATCTTGTAATTTGCAAGTAAAAAATATGTTAAAAGTTTTATCTTATATTGAATGCAACAATTAAGGAAAAGTGGTAGTAACCAAAGAAATGGATTGCAGTTTAGGATAGATTACCGAACTCCCGGCTCTAAAGGTTTTCTCAACTGTGTTCCCTGTAACATAATTCTTCATTTTGGTCCTCACAAATGCTGCCCCCTTTCCAGGTTTCACATGCAGGAACTCTAAAACACAAAAAAAGTTATGATTTTTAGAAGCTAAAATCACAAGTTTCATTAATAATTAAACATAGGTAGCGTTTAGTTCATGTACAGAACAAGATGGAACATGACATAACATGTTTGGGGCAAAACCAAAATGTTCTATGTTTTTTAGCCATTTGTCTACAAATGCAGACCCTATTCCACAGTTAAGCGAATAAATTATAAAAAAGTTACATTTTTTATATAAATTATTACATACTTCAAGCTTATGAAAAAAGTGATTTTGGTTATATAGCTTTTATGAAAATCAGAAGCTATTTTGTATTTAGCTACCCTTATAAAAAAATGATTTTTTAAAACATTATTATCCTCTTTCCAATGAGCTTATTCTGAAAGCTAAAAAATAGCTTGTCATAAATATAAAAAGTGATTGTTTTTTTTTAAATAAAAAAAGGATGGAAATTGAAAAAGAGAATACCTAAGACACGCCAAGGAGCACCATCAACTTCAATGTTAGAACCCACCTTGATGTCATTGCTAGTTAATGCATAAATCCCTGAAATGATAATAATTAACAATAATAATAAGAGATAATTAGGAATTGAAATGAAGAGAGAGAGAGAGAGTAACTGAGAGAAGGGGTTGAAGTGGTTGTTCTTCGCATTGAAAGAAGGGAAGGGTTTGAAGGGAATGAAGAAGAGAAAGATAAAGAAGAAGAAAAAGATGAAAGCTTTAGGTTAATGCTAATACTTCCCGCCATACTTCAACTCTCTCCTTCTTCTAACAAAGAACCAAACGGATAAGGAGACTCTATTCTTTTTTATCTTTCACTTTTATAATTCCCTTACTTTTTAATTCATCTTTCACTTTTTTGTTTTTTTATGTTTTAATTTAATAATGCAATTAACTACACCAACTACTAGTATGACATGTACATATAAATTACATCATCCATTAAAATCAAAATGTTGTAGTTAGTAAGAGTATAGGATGATGTAATTTATAATTTTATATGTACATGTGACACATGTCATATTAGTAGATGTCATACACCAACATTTTGTTTTATCGGCAAATGTTAGTATGTAGTGGGATAGACCAACTTTCTATTTAGTAATTATTATTATGGGGTTACACTTCTGGACTAAAAGCCAATCTCTCTTAAATACCATAGTTTTGCACTTCTCATGTAGCAAATGCTAAAAGAACACATAATTTTTCACATACTATAATGGGATAGAAATTTGAACCCAGTCACCAACCTTTGCATCATCTACAAAAGATTTATAAAAGGGTGGAAGAACCTCACCTTTATCTCCTATAAATTTGTGTTGAATCACACAAAGAAAAATAATAATAAAATAAAAAATGAACATTATAGACACAATCAAAATCCTTCAACACTAGCCCTCCCTAGAGGTTGAAGTTCATGACTTTCTGCTTTCTTGTCTATCAAGCTCCTCCAAACTAGCTCGTGGAGGAAGGACTATAGGCACTCCCGACCATCTTGGCGGTGAAACTGAAACTAGTGCTCCCGATGGCAAGAAACTCGACCTTGGTGCAGGGCAGATGATACCATTAAGACTTGGTGATCTTGACATATGTTTTCCGGAGATCGCTGCTGGCTCCTGCAATGGGAACCGACAAGAATACTTAACAGCTTGGATCATTTTGAGATGCTTAACAACAGTTCTCATGGTAGGCCTTTCTGATGGCTCCTTTTGAAGGCACCTTTGTGCAATGTCAGCTATTGTTCTTGCCGCTTTAGCCGGAAAGCGACCTTTAAGTTGAGGGTCCATGATCAATGACAGCCGATAATCATCGGCTAGGAAAGGCCGGCTCCACTTTACTAAGTTCCTCTCTTCCTTGGGGTGACGGCTATCAAGATTCTTTCTTCCAGTAAGCAGCTCCAGAAGAAAAATTCCGAAACTCCATACATTGCTCTTTGGAGTAAGCATTCCTTTTTCCAGTGTCTCCATTGACAGGTTTCCAACAGCCTGAACAACAATAAATTCGTGGATAAAAATATAAATGTTTGTGACAAATATAAAGATAAGATAGAGAAAATAAGCTAAATATACTAGACACTAACTGAATATTAGTAAAATTTTACATCAAATAACTTACAGAAGAACTGCTTGAAATCTCTTCCTCGGGAATATGTCCAACACAACCATATCCTGAAAGCTTTGCACTGAAATCTTTGTCAATTTGTATGTTAGCTGTTGAAAACTCATTATACATTGCCTGCGAAGATAAAAAGGTATTGAAATGTTAAATTGAACTCTAATGTTCTAAAGAAAGTTCAGTGCAAGTAAAACATAACTAATCATGACTCATCTTCGAAGTTGTTCAATCCATATTATGTAAAACAAAATAACTCAAGTATCTATACAAAACATGCAAATAGACAAGGCAGATATGACACAACCACATGACGATTCTTCAAGCCAGTACACTATAATTTTACGCGAATTACCTGAAAAGGCCCTTCTTCATGCAAGAAAGTAAGACCTTGTGCAGCACACATAGCAATTTTCATTCTTGTATTCCAATCAATTGATGGGCCATCAGATCTCCCATACAACAAACGGTCCAAGCTTCCATGGTATAGCCTTTCATACACCAACATTCTCTTCTCTGAACCATCGCGTGCATGAAATCCTAGCAATTTACAGAGGTTTGGATGTTGCAAAGATACAAGAGTATAAATCTCGTTCATGAATTCCTTCAACCCCTGAAAGAAGACAGATAAATTTAGACCACTTCAGAAAGGTCACAGGTAGTCAAGTACTACGGTTATTTTTTTATGAGGTTGAAAAATCATAAAAACTCACATGATGCCCAACAATAACTAAATATTATGATTCATTCAGCAACTGTGCAATTCATAACATATTTTAGCATTAGAATTCATGAGGATTTGACAACATATTCAAATATGCAAGGAGGACAAACTTTAGACACTGTTCAATAGCAAGTTCAGTGGCACCAATTGAAACCCTAAAAAATACTTCAATGCTTGTCCTAATTCCTTTTTCTGCATATATCGGCAAATTCAAAAAACAGCTTATAAGGCTTACATGCAACACTTCTCTCATAGATATCACAAAATACATAAAACATTGAATCCTCACTGACCATTTCATGAATCCTAAGATGAATATTTATAAATTGGTAAGTGTCCACTCTTAACACCAAAATTACTATCAATAAGGACACCACGAAATGAAAGTAACGCAGCATGGAAAAAATGTACTTGAGTTGATGGGTGAAGGCGCGTTACAGTGGCTTCAAACTTCTTTGAACTTGAAACGTCATCACCAAAGGAAGCTTTATATATGGTGGAAGAAAGACATTCTGACATGCATCGATCTGAAGAGAAATTAAGGCAAGCAGCAGCGATTTCGTCATACTGAAAGTTCCGAAGTGAACCAGTGGGTGGAAGCGGCAAAGGTCCAGAAACAGATAGAGGACCACTAGCTGTCACAGACTTAAAGCTGGCCATAGCCTTTAAAGCTGCACCGCCCTGAGGTGAAGGAAGAGGTAAAGGTTGTGGACTAGACGAAAGCTGCTCCTTCATTGATGTGGTTCGGTGTTTTGGCTCTTCATGTTCCTCATACTCAACTGAGACCAACACATCTTGTTCTTCTGCATCAAGAGTCGATGGAGCAGATAGTGCTCGAGTTCTATTGTTATTGACTTTTTTGATCGGTTGAATTGGTTTCACTCTCGTCCTAAAACTAGGAGGTGCAGATTGGAGTGAGCGAGTATGAGGTTCAGGCAGCACTGTTGGTACATTGTCATTATGGCTTACACGTTTTACATGCACTATTTGATCAGACTTTTTCTTCTTGCTCTTCAGTACAGTGAAACACCTCATTCTTTGTATGGCACTTGGTTCTTGTGATAACTGTATCTATATGTCTGCAAAATCAAAATAAAAGGTGCACAGATTAAAAATACATTCCAGATAAACTAAGCACATGTTAAAAACAATCAAACATATACAACCTCCCCTCCAATTCCATTTCTATTTTCATTGGTGATCAAATAAGCACAAGTTACTCGCCATAAAAATTAAATTAAAAAATGAAGGTAAATTCCTTTCATTTTTTATAAATGAACTTAACTACCCTAGTGATAAAATGTTATTAGTAGCTTCACATACACAAAAACACCTATAAATCTTCAACTATTCAACAACAAGAAAAGCAATTCAGATTCATACAAACAACAACCAAGCCTTAAATCCACTAGGTGGAGTGGCTGTATGGATTGAACGACATCATGATTCTTTCCTAATCATTTTGCTTATAGTATTAGCTTCTCCTTTCCTCTAGAAATTGGACTAACCTACTTTCCATCATAAATCACATCCATAATATCTAACAAATTTTACTTAAACCCATTTACTTTCACAATTTCAAGGTAAAACCAAAATTATTTTTTCCATGCAAAAAAAAAAAACAATTTTTAAAACAAAGAAAACAGCAAATCAAAAAACTGGGGAAAAGATCAGAACTGGATAAAAAAGAGCATAAGAATCAAAATTAAGAACAAATTTACATTTAAAAAGGTTCAAATTACACGAATTGGGAGGAAATGAAGAGAATCTAACTAACCTGTGAGACAAATTGGAGGTCATGTAACTTCAAAACGAAGCGATTTTCTAACAATGAAATGGGTAAAGATAGAAACTTTATGATTCAACATCGAAAACTCCTTTAACGAGTCAAAGAAGAAAAAAAACAGATTGGAAAAGCTAAGAGAAGAAGTGAAGATTTTTTTAGAGAGAGAAATAAATGATAACATGAGCAGTGGTCAAAGTCAAACCAAACCAAACAAAAAGCAGATTTGATTAAGTGATTAAAGGATAAGGATTTACTCTCCCCAATCATGTCCATGAGCCCGTCCCACACCAATCAAATGACATTTCAATTAAAAAATTAAATATTTATTATTTTGTCTATATTTTTTTGATCAGTACAGGACAGGTTCAGGAACATGAACATGGTTGCATATCCATGTCCGTGATTAAAGTAATATTTTGATCATCATTACTATCAACACAAATACAATATGCGCTTTTCAATAACTATTTTTTCCAATTTTGCCCTTTCTTATTGTTTCAATTATGTGCTATTTTTTGAAGAGGATAATGACTTTGAATGCCCCTTTCTAAATATGACTCTTTCAATGATATTTTAGTATTTTTTTTCTTCTTAGAATATCTCAGCATAATGTATCCAATTCTCTTTTTCTTATTGCAGCTTAATAACTTGGTATAAATATGCTATTAAACTTCAATACCTTTTAATACATTTTTTATATTTTATTTACTTGACTAGTTATTGTAAGAATAATATTTTTTAAGAGTTCCAAAAATATGTATTATTCATACTTCTTATATTAAAAAGACTCAAATTTCTTTTTGTTTACAAGTCACCTTGTAATTTTAATTTTTTTAGTTTTTCTTGTACATTCTTCTCCATCTAATAAAATCTTCTTTTGCCGAAAAAAAAGACATCGTCTAAATTTAAGGATACCTTAAAATAATGTTGTTTTGTGCAAATGTTTACTTCTAAGATTGCGTCGTTTTAGCTTTTATCTTGAGTCATTGGGACAATTTCTTCTTCAGCCAGTGTACTTGAATGTTGGTGACAATTTCAACACCACAAACTTCAAAATAGGCACATCCTAACTATTCACTTCCACAAGCAACTAATCCATGTTACGAGACATTACCGTGTCTCCCAACATATGTCACTCACATCATGATTTAAATATTGGATTTTCATCACACTCAAAATGAGTGCCACAAAGTCACAAACTATGTACTATGGCCTGAACAAACTTTGGGTTTAGTAGACTTGATAAAACTTTTTCTTCGTTTTTGTTTTGTTTAGTAAAATAATGTAATTATATTGAAGTAATGTTTTTCGATCTTTCTTTTTTGTCGAAATAAAACAAAACACTATATTTGTTGAATCATTTGGTTCAATTTCCGAGTTATTCCAATTTAACTGATTTAACAAAACTTGACTATAATTTTTTCGGTTCAAAGCAGTCTTATCATTCATTTCAAGTCCTACCAGATTACCAAATCAGACATTGGATAAAATAGTGGATATTGCAATATACGGATGGGGATCATCTGTCCCATGACCCTATCCCGATTCTTGTCCCATCCAATAAGGTGTTGACACATGGAATAAATATATGTAATTTTATATTCATCATTTTTATTAAATAAAATTTCTTTCACATCACCACATTCAACTTTCTCTCACCTCAACACACTCATCTTTCTCTCTTTCCTAAGCAACACAGTAATTTCTCTTTAAAACATTTCTTTGAGTTAATTTAACACAAAGGGTCTCAAAATTAGGTTAAAATAATTTAATTAAACTACACATTAAACTTTTAAATTGTTATAGCATAAATGAAATTTCAAATTAAAAAAGTATTGCTTCTCTATCCCAAATGAGAAGTGAAGGTTTGTGTAGCCCAAGTGATTGAATGTATTGATTAGGAGAGAGAAAGATGAATTGGAATTGCACAGTGAATTGTTATAGCATAGGAGTATGGTGAGATGAGAGAAAATTTATTTAATAAAAATGATAAATATAAAATTTATTCCATGTGTCAATGTCTGATTGGGTGGGACAAACAAATGATCCTCATCTGCAATATACAGCCAATACATTATGAAATCATAAACTTTACATCAGAGTATTAACGCCATACTGCTCCATCACGCATGGCCAAGGTCTTGATCACGAACTCCAAAACTTTTCTTTGAAAACTTTTACAAAATTTTAAAAGGAAAATAAAAAAGTTTACAAATTGTTATAAACTCAGCAATTAAACAATTGACTAATATGTCATTCCTTTTTTATAACCCATTTCAACATAATAACAACCATCAATAATATTAGGACCCTTTCTACCTTAATCATTCCAAAATTCATCATTTGCCAACACCTTTGCCATGAACAATAATAGAATAAATATGTGACATGAATAATATTATTAAATTCATACGAATGGTATTGACATAAGTATCCTCAATCGAAATACTTCCTTCCAAGTGTTGAGACTAGTCATAGGCCAAAGATCACAGATACAAGATTCAACCTACACGACTATCAATCATATCAGAGCATATAAAATTCGGTCTTTGCAACTATCGATCATATCTGAACGATAGATCTACCTATGGGAAATGACGACAATAATAGGCCAATACCAAAAGTAAGGTCATGTCACCAGACTGCGACCGATTCACATGCCCACATGATAAAGGTAGTCATACTTTACAACACTATCAACCTAAGGCTGCGGAAAGGGCAAGATCCGTCTGTAAACCATGACAAGACATCCCCTTAGAGTGCAAGCTACCCCACCTCAATACAAATAGATGAAGCTACCCATAAAGAAACGATTATATATTCTTTATCTGCTTCTCTCTAAGTGTCATATTCCTGACATGGGAGTTATAAGTCTAATGATAATAACCAGTACTTGATGGAGGATTAAGAGTTGAGCATGAACATAACAATGTTTATTGGGAAAGAAATAAATGTTCTCTTGTATATCTAGAAAAGAATTAAGAAATGTTGTGCACCTTCTTCTCTAGTACAGTAGTATAAGCAATAGATCTATTTCACCACGTATGTTAGTAATGATCCTTAATAACTGATTATAAATTATTTTGGACAATGATTTTTAATGGCTAACTAATATCATAGCTTCCAAAATAATTAAATATTATGAGTAGATTAATTAGAGAGGATGTAATAATCCCAATTGCATCATGAGTTTAAATAAATCATTTCTAATCAAAATATGTACTTATATAGTTATATATCTACTTTTATTTTTCAATCCCATACTTCACCTCAAAAACTGGCAACAAATAACTTGTTTTTATACATTGTTAGTATAAAAGTTTATATATATTTATTATATCATCTATTATTCATTTGTATTACTTTATTAAAAGTTAATTATGATTAAAAATGAATTATGAATGATGTAATGATGGTATAAAAAATTGTTATACAGTAAATCTATACATATTTTTCTATTAGTGGAATTGTGTGTTGTGTTTATTTGAAACCAGTGTCATTAAAAATAAATACTTTATAAATTTTCATTAATTCTTCAATCTTCCTATTATGAATTATCATATAATCATGGAAAATCTATTACAAATACGAATTTGGAAATTTTTAGTCATAAATTTTGACTTTCAAGGGATTTCAAAATTCCCTGTATGATAAATTTTGTGAAACTTTATTGTATTAATTATAAATTAAGAGATTGATAATTGATGTACCTTAATCTTTCCACATATCGCTTTCCTTGTCCTCATTTACTCACTTTATTCTAGCGTAAAGTGTACAATGCTACATCATCTTCTTTTACTCCTACTAATTTAGTTTAATCCGATCATGACTAAACCTAAATATAGTTGAGTTTTATCAAATTTAAAACCGAATTCAAATTTAAAAATTAGATATATATAATATTTAGGGACCAATTAAGGGGCAAACGATCCGACTCGACATGTCATATGGTCATTTATTCATCATATTACAAAATAATGACATTTATTTTAGTGAAATTATTATTAATTCTTTAATTTTTTCCATCATATATAAATATATGTAAAAGATTAATAAGATAACTATATATATCATTTCATATGTCAACTTACATATTCATGATAATAAGTAATATTGAGAATATTTGATCTAAAATTAATATGTATTACATTTAATTAGGTCTGAGTCAAAAGCTGGTCCGGTCGACATTTAAGGTCGAGTTAGTCTTCACATATAGGTTCAGATTCAAAAAATAATTCAACCAACATTTAGAATTGGATAAGAGACAAACCTTACTTAATCCAACTCAACTCATACACCCTACTCCATGTAAAGGAAGGGTTAGATTACTTTTGGACTTGACCTCCTTGTTCTTAAGTAAAATATCAAAATGACAACAATTTAAGATTTAAGATTCATATCATTAAAGAAAAGCAACTCCTTAAAAGTAAACAAGAAACCAAGAAATATATGGGTCCTTACTCCTTAGTGGGTCCTAAAAATTAGGGGCTATGTTCAATCACTCACCTCACAACAAAAACACTTCATTATTCCACATTGGCGTGGTTAGTGTTACCCAATAAAAGTTGCATGCTTTTTTCCTTTCATTGGTTGGTACTTACCAAAACAATATTAAATAAGTATTAGGCAAGTGGAGTTATATTAAATGTATCAATTCAATAAACTATTGAATAATCAATAAGACGTTTATCTAGTAGTGCAAGACTCTGCTAGATACCCAGAAAGATGAAAAAGTCAACAGTTAAATTCCTGAGAGTGACATTTGTTGGGAGAGATATCTCACACACCCGAAAATCGATTAGTTTATACTCATAGGGGTGAGATAACAATCTTATTTAATAATACCAAAAAATACTATCTATGAATAACCATTTAGGATAATTAATAATAGAGAAGATGGGCCATGATTATGACTTGGGGAATGGGTTTAGCATATCTTATGTTATGTTTTCTGACTCATTCCATTTTTGGTCCCTAGCCAAGTATCAATAAGTACTTTAACCTCATTCATTACAAGACATTTGAGTTTACTTTTTTCTTCCTTGTTTGTGGTTATAGAGAGTGAATTCATGTCAGAAATAGGGGTAGTAAAAAGATACTGCTACAATGAGTTACTTCCATTTGGGGTCATGGTGACAATGGAATCCATTAATGTGGCCTTAAACACTTTGTTCAAAGCTGCTACTTTAAGAGGAATGAGCTACCATGTTTTTATTGTTTATGCTTATTCTGTTGCTACTATTGTGCTCCTTCCTGCACCATTTATCTCTACCAGGTTATGAATCTTTTTATTGCATAAGAAACAAAGACAAAACAAGAAACATATCATTAGACAAATACAATTGAATGATCATATTTTTTTGGTTTGTCTTTTTTGCAGATCAAGAGTGCTTCCTCCCCTCAGTTACCCAATACTTTGTAGAATTGGTCTTCTTGGGCTTATAGGGTACATGCTTTCCTTACTTTTAGATCCTCAATTGTTATGAATTTTGATTTTGATCCAATCTAACCAAAAGTCAACCACTTTATTTTGCAATTCTTGTGTATGAAGTATGATAATCATTTTTACCCTTACTTGAAAAAGGTGTATTTTTATGTCATATGTTTACATGTATAAGAGAGACAAGTAGATAATAATAAGAAGAACAAATCCCTTAAAATGAGCAACTAGTAAACATATTGTCCTAGCCTAGTAATTACAATATGTACGATGATGATTGTTATAAGATATTGGTGATGTTACTTTCGGTAATCGAATATTTGACATTTTAGCCTATGTGGGGATCAAGTTGAGTCTTACACTACTAGATTAACTTCTTATTGGTATTCAGAAAGGTTATGTTCATACAATCAGTACTCTCCTCAAATTGGCTTAAAATATCTTCCGTGGACATCTTACTGTCAAAGTTCTTCATAGACAACCATTTGGTTAGGCTATGTGCAATTCGATCCTTAATTGGGACATAAGGAATACAAATATTCTCACTCACTATCCTTTCCTTAACTAGTCCCCAGAAAACCATTGATACATTTCTTTTTCCATAACATCTTTTGATTTAGGTAGCTGAAGATTTATGTTTGGATCAACTAGTGTTTGAGCTTCCTTACATCCAATAAACATGTTTCTTTAAACAAATCAAGGATATATTTTCAAATGTTCAATTTTTAGATCTAGCAAATTCTATTCCAAGAAAATCAAGTTATTTGACTTCAAAGACTTCAACCAATTCTTTCTTCAAAATACTAAGGGCACCATCATCATTTCATGTTAAAATGATATCATCAACATATAAAATTTAATATTGCAATGTTACTATTAACATTATGCTTATAAAATAATGTGTGATCTTCCTGGCTTTGGCTGTAGCCAAAAACTTTAACAACAGTCTGAAAACATTCAACCAAATACAAAGACTTTTTTAACCTCCACACTTAGTTTCTTTCTAAGTTTCTGTTAGGTAACTTCTAGTTACTTAGAATTTTGTTATTGAGTTAGTTACCTATTTTATATTTTAATAGTTTATATAATTTATTTAGTTATCTATTCATACCAAGCTCTTGAGCATAACCAATGAAAACACATATTTTAGCTTAGGAATCATGTTTTAACTTAGAATTACTATATAGGCAAACAAATGCAGTACAATCAAATATTTTTAAATGCAATGATTTTGAAGCTGTCTAATGGAGTCTGAAAATTCAGCACCTAATACCAACTTGAAAATTGTGTATTTTTTTGAGTATATGTCAAATTGCAGAATCTAGAAGTTTGAAATTGTCTCTTAAATTGCAGAGTGTTGTTCTCATACCAACTTTGCAATGTGTACTTTTTTAATATATATCAAATGTTTACAATTAGTCTCTATATAGGAGAGACAAGAAAACAACAACAAAAACAAATAACTAATAAACATATTGTCTTAACTAAGGAAATAAATAAACTAGCCTATTAAGTATGAAATATTTATAGAGATTGTTACCAAATATTTCTTCTTAATGATTTTGATTGGTGTGATATTAATTTCAGATGTTCATCTAATGTAGTGGGTTACACAGGCATTAGCCTAAGTTCTCCCACTCTTTCCTCAGCTATCAGCAACTTGGTGCCAGCTTTTACCTTCTTGCTTGCCATCATTTTCAGGTTTCTTCCCTTTTTCATAGGATTTATTTGTCATGTTTCATGCTATCATCTAAAATCTGTCATGCACTACCACTTTATTTCATACTTTAAGTAACTGAAGTGATGGCATCCGCGATAATATATGAGTGGTCGGGGGAGGCCGACCATGGAGGCTATATACTTGCTATTGCGATTGATATAAAGATATTGAATGAATCAAAGGGACTTACACATGATCTTTATTGATTTGAAGAAGACGTG
Organism: Lupinus albus; assembly: GCA_009771035.1. Lineage (NCBI taxonomy): Eukaryota > Viridiplantae > Streptophyta > Magnoliopsida > Fabales > Fabaceae > Lupinus > Lupinus albus. The sequence goes on along the minus strand of CM019999.1, from coordinate 23,262,498 downwards.
TGATAAGATGACTAGAGAAGTTTTATGAAAGAGTCTGACGAAAATCGAAATTTGTTGAGGAGTTAGAGGAAAAAAGAGAAACAACAAGAGTCAAATTAACTTAACAATCAAGCTTCAATTTTCATCTACTTATACAAATAACCAATTTAATTTACCAGCTATAAGTCTTGCATATTTTTTTGGTTTATCCAAGTGTGAAATCCCAAATTGGATATGAGGGAAAAAATGAAAAAGTTTATAAATAGAAAAAACTCATGAGATTAATGTATTAAGGTTTTGGTTCAAAATATGATGACTGAATTGTGATAAAACTATATTTTTTTTTTGTGTGTTTTTATGTTATTTTTGTCTTAATATTTGAAGGATGGAAAAGGTAACTAAAAGTGCAAGTAGTAAAGCCAAAATCATAGGTACCATAGTATCAATATCTGGAGCATTTGCAGTGACCCTTTACAAAGGACCAACTATTATAGGTCATACACCTTCCATTTCACTTCATAAATCAATTAACACTCTCAATTCAGAGGACCAAAATTGGATCATTGGTGGTCTTCTACTAACAACTGAGTATACACTTATTCCATTATGGTACATTGTTCAGGTACAATTTTTCTGGTTCATTTGGCTTAACATGTAAAAAATTATCAAAATGTTTATTTACTCAAAAGAGTTATTCATTCTACAGGTGCAAATCATGAAGGTGTATCCTAATGAACTAACTGTAATCTTCTTTTACAACTTATGTGTAAGCATTTTGGCAGCAATTGTAGCTCTATTTACAGAGAAAAATCCAAGTGCATGGAAAATAGGACTAGATACATCATTGGCTTCCATCATTTGCTCAGTAAGAAATATCCATCCAAAAGCTATTACATAAATTAAATATTGAATAAAGATTTGTTGTACCAAACCGTGTCCCAAATTATGTTCTGCACCAATATGAATGTTTAACTTTTTTAATTGACATGACATGTTTTTATTGGTGCATGACATGATTTTAAGACATAGTTTAGGACAACATATCCTTAGACTATGTTAGTAATTTTGAAAGTAATTGTGATGATGAATTACTTGGTTATAGGGAATTTTTGGGTCGTTCTTGAACAATGCAGTTCACACATGGGTATTACGCATTAAAGGGCCTGTCTATGTAGCAATGTTCAAGCCACTCTCAATTGTTATAGCTGTTACCTTGGGAGTCATATTCCTTGGTGATTCTCTCCACGTTGGAAGGTATGAGTTCTGACTATATTCAAGGACAAACACATGTTTACTAACAAATGCACCTAACCATAAAACTTTATATTCATCTAAAATACTCAAATATTGTTTGGGACCGCGATCGCCGAGTTCCAAGTATGTTATGGGAGAGTAAAAACTTACTTGTAAGTGAAACATTTTAACTTGAGCCAAAATCTTAAGGTAATGGTTTCATGGACCTATTCCACTTATAAACTCTCCGTCTGTGTTTTAAATTGCAATTGTGACCGTAATTACAATTATCGTGATTGTAGTCATTGCAATGTGGATTGCTGCCATTGTGATGTGGACTATTTTATGATTAAAAAATATTTTTGAATACAATGTAGTCCATTGCGGCCTGATGTGGTCCAAACGCGGTCCAATATGGTTGTGGTATGACTTGATGTGATTTTGTGTCACACCATAATTACTAGGTGATACAGTTGTAACGGTCACTCCAATCGCAATATTGTGACTGGATCATGTAATGTGGTTCATAGTTTAAACACTTAAATTTACCTAACAAATTCTTAAACATTGAATTTAGAACTGCCAATGAGGCTAAGCTAAGTCATCTCTATAGAATTGTAACATTAAAAACCATAAAATAATAAACATCTAATTTGAGCAATGTGAACACATTTATTTACTCATACTCCATTTGAAGCTAACCATTTATATTCAATTGCTTTATCATATGTGATTTTTCACTCTCTAAAAAGTTAACACCCATTGAAGGACTCCCTTAAATTGATACATTTTTTGTAAAAGAAAACACTCTAAGCAATTTAATGATTTTGTATGTTACATATTTCATTTACTTATAATCTTTCTATACTTTTCAGTGTGGTTGGAGCCATAATAATATCAATAGGGTTTTACACTGTGATGTGGGGTAAAGCAAAAGAAGAGGTGAAAGAAGATGTTGGAAGCCAGGAACTACCAACTACTGAGAATGTTCCACTCTTACAAAGCCATAAAACTGAAAAGAACATGCATGGACATGAGTACAAGTGTTTGTAATGTGTTCAACTAAAGAAAAGGAAATGAGTTGAAGCAACATGAAATAAGGAACCTGATGAACCAAACATTATACAGAGGAGGGACCAATTTATCTGCAACTTCTTTGTCTCTTGTACATCTCATTTATAGTAGGTTTTGATTTTCTAGGAACATTGTACTAAGAAATATTGGCTAATGCAACAAACTAAGCTTAAACATTCACACATAAATTATGTGTCTTGTAAAAATAGTCTCTCTTTTTTTTTATATATGTCTGGAATGATTGCACTTATTTCACAGCTATGGCAAAATAATCCCAACTCAAATAACTATTCCAGTTTTGATCTATAAGGTGTAACATAAGCCTTTTGTTTTAATGTATATTATAGTCCTTTTTGTTGATTCCCATATATAGGATCAGGGTGGCGCAGCGGAAGCGTGGTGGGCCCATAACCCACAGGTCCCAGGATCGAAACCTGGCTCTGATATTTCAGAGTAGATTTCATGTCTTTTCTCGTTCTTTTTTCAGAATACACAGAAGAGAATCCGAAGATAGTGACGAAATTGTAGGTGAAAAAGTCTAGTGGGGATTTTGAAAATTGATGGTAAGAAACTATATGGGTTTTTGTTGATGGAGAGAATTCAATGAGTTGTGTGAGTAAGTGTCTCAACTATAGACTGAATTTTGAGTTACTATAATATTGAGACTTGTCAAGATTCCAAATAGTAAATAACTCAGAACAAATAATTAAAGTGAGAGGCATATTTTGTTTCTTTTTTTTTTTTGTATTTGGAGGATGCTACGTTATCCAAATTGGGGACCAGTGTCCTCTATAGATGGAGGTTAGTTAATTAATGAAAATAACTAACAAAAATAACCAAGTCACATAGGAGAGGCTGATCCTTAAAAATCATCAAAATTAAAAGCTAAGGGTTAATATATGCGGAAATTAACGAGTTCCACATTGGTTAGCATAGCAAACTTAATGTAATACTTAAGTTATGAGTCTCTCTCACCTAATAGATTAGTCTTTTGGTTTAAGCTATACTTATGTTCTTAAGTCTTAATAGATTATGTATGAGTTGAGTGAATGACGATAATAAGAATTCCGATGATGTGACATCAAATATTTAAACTGACATATATTAGTAGTCTTATACAAATATAATAGGAAGCATAGTCTCAAGGACTCCCTCATTGGGAATCATGACAAAGAAGGTTATCAAACCATCTTATTTATTCTTTCTTTGCTATATATAGTTATTACTTATTACCACGAACCAAGTACAATGTCACGTGCGCAAATCTTCGTCCATGCTTCTTAACGAACTCTGCAATGATGAAATCAAAGTGAATTTGATGTTAATATATTCATAATGCATCAAAATGCCACATGACTTTATTTATTTATATATATATATATAATATGTAAATAACTACTACGTGAACAATTATTTATGCTATAAATGATTTTTATCATTATAATTGATTCACTCAAATTGATTATAAAATAAAACATATAGTAGTACGTACGTGTTGCAGTCAATGTTGGGGCTAATCTTATAGGGCAAGTTGATTCCACACTTTGAAGGAATGGCAGCAACAGTTGCAAGATTGATTCCAGGAACGCCAAGAACAGTGGTTTTGATGCATTTACATGCACCTTGACGATCTGGGGTAGTCTTAGCTTCATTATTTAATGCCCTAAGCCCATTGCAACATTGTCCTGGTGCAGGACCACCAGGTCCTCTAGCATACCCAAGGCATGGTAATAATTTCACTTGTATCTTCCCACATGGAATAGTACCATAGGCCAAGGGGATTAAACCTAAAACCATACTCATTATCATACCAATGAAGGTTAGTTTCATCACCATTTGGGTAGTAGTAGCCATGATTTTGCAAAGGTTTAGAGGCAGAAGGGATAGTGTGATTTAGTTGTGGTGCATGTTGGGACTTTATATAGAGATTTAGATTACCTAAGGTAACATGAAGAAACAATAGGTTTTGTCAATTTCGTTCTTTTCATTTAATATCAACATGTAGTGTTCCTAAGTGGAATGAATAGTTTTGAATTCCTTAGTTCGCGGTGTTCAATTTCTATATACATGTGTATAAAAAAACAATATTGGAAAGTGAGGGGTGCATTATTCCTAGACAAACTAACGTTATAAAGCTTCTTAAACCTAAGTAAAAGATTTCCAGACCCAAGAATCTTGTGGTTATTACATATTGAATATTTAGTAGAAGGAGAAGTTGGGAAGGAATTGACAAAATGTTTCATTTATTAAGAGTTTAATATTTATGTAAGTTTCATATAATTTTTTTATATATTTAGTATATTATTTTTGTTTAAGAAATAATATATGAATGTTGTGTTAACAATTAAAAAACCTATTGTTGTATACATATTAAATATTTAATGTAAAGCATGCTATGATAAACCGATCACAAAACTAAGACGTATATGTTTGATAGGAGACTGGTGGATGCTTCACTTGATCACCAGTTTCTATCTGTTAAGCGGGATGAGGTTACAATTACTGCTGTCATTAATTCTATCTCAGCTAATAATATTGTATCATATTATTTAAAAATTTATATCATGTGACTTTTCATTTCTATTCTTTGATTAGCTGAGACAAGGTTGAAGATATCATTTTGGGACAGGTAATCCTCTATGTGTGTTAGGCCACTCCTTATCATGTCCTATAAATGGCTTGGGCCCCTGGGAGATTGCGTCACTTTCGAGTCTCTTCTCCAATGAAAAAATAAATATTGTTTTTAGTAGAGGTGTTTGCGGTCCATTTGGATCGATTTTTGTGTAAAAAATTATCCAATCTAAACACATAATTAACATGTAGTTTGGTTAAATCTAGTCTATTTATATTAAGATCTTATCCAATCTAAATATTATATGCATTTTCAGCTAGGTTTGGATCAGTTTTTTTTTTTTAAATTGAAATTACACGTACACTCAAAACTCATAAAAATAACTAAATATTAAGCATAAAACAACAAAAAGATAGTATTCAACAACATCGAAACAACATTAAAAAAGTGTTAAGTAACATTGAAAGTAAACAGCAGCAAAAAACACCTAAACCAATATGAATAAAGTAAACAACAACAACAATAGCATCAACAACAACACTAAAATAACAACAATAATATGAGTACATGTAACATAATTTTAAGCAATTAGATAGTCTAGTCTGAGTGAGGATTAATAACAATAAAACTCTCAGAGCAATAAAATTTATAATAATATAGTCAGTACCGGAATCCTTTCATTTGGTTGTGGGATTAATTCAAGTTCTAAAAATATATATCAAATTAATCAATATGATTTAAAAATAGCAACATATACATGTGTTATAGAATATAACAAATAAATAAAATACGTTTCCAAAGCTTTTCTAAGTCATCCAATAGCTCTTCAACATCCATTGCAATCGAGGAGGAGCTTAACCAATTTTGTGCACATACAAAAGTTTCAACTATTTTTGGTTAAATTTGAAAGATACTTAAAACGGTTATACACTTAAACAATTTTGGTCCAGTCTTGATCAGTTTGGATCCAAGAGGTGAAACTGAAAGCCAAACTAAATTGATTAGTCTTTAAAAAATAAATCCAATACAATCCAAACACATTTAATTTTTGCAATTTCGATCTACTTTGGATCGATTTTCGGTCTTATTTTTGAATTGGTTTAAATTCGAACATCCCTAATTTTTACATTTAGTTTGAAAGATAAATATATCATTACTAACACAAGTAGACAAATATAATTATTATTTTTTGTCTTGTTTTATATATCACTTTATTACTTTTATATAAGTATGACTCCACCTCCAAACACCCGTTAATTGTGGAAAACTATTATATGTCAAATAAATTTTTCTGTCTGCTAAAATAATTTTTTTATGTCGGCTAAAATAATTTTTTCTGTCGGCTAAAATAATTTTTTTTTATTAAGGTATAAGAAATTACAAGAACATTCTAAAGATGTCGATGAATGTAACTATTGAGAAGGCTAATTTATACATCACTTAACTTAGTATAAAAGAGATATCTCAATCTATTCTCCATAATATAAGATTCATTATTAATATTCTGCTCTTTTGAAAATGTGTTCTGAATTGCTGTATCGAAAATACTATTTTGTACGTTGAGGGATTATTTTAATGTCTAAGTTTAAAAAAGGTATAAAATCGTGTCATTGATATATTTGGTTTTCAGGGACAAAAATTAGTGCTTGAATTTTATACTACATAATGCGTATGTTAAGTTATTTTTCTTATATATCAAAATGCTGTAGAGAAAAATGTTTATTCCGGAAAAAAAGTGCACGTTTTGAACTTTTGATTGAAGGAGGAAACACCCAAATTCAATTCTGCAACACAGAAGTTAGTTGACATAATTAAAAAAAATAGGTGAGATCCATTTACTCAATTAGTAAAAATTTTAAACTTACTCCACATTTTAGCCATCAATTTTAGGGAAATATAATGGTTTAAATCTATTCATTAATTTAAACCAATGACTAAGATATATATTAAGTTTAAAAAAATTTACAAGTAAATTCCCTCCCTTAAAAAAAATACTATAACGTCACACAAGTAACTTAGAACTATATTCATCTTATTTTAGACTAATATTTAGACCCACTGAAAACACCATAATACCGAACTCCTTATTTCAGCATAGACTAATTAATACTTACATTGACAAATTAAAACCCATCTTGACATATTCATCACTCTTAAAGATCATTCAAATCTAGTGGTTCTATGAATTTAATTTTAAAGTTTATTTTTTTGTTTTCAAAAGGAATAACAACCTTTTGACACAACAGAAACATTGTTTGCCTTATAATCTATAGGTCATATGTCCAAATACCGAAAACAATGTATCATTAACATCAAGTAGTGTCCATTTGATTTAATGTGAGTATACAAATTATATTTTAAATAATAGAATTAATAAGGAATAGAGATTGGACACAACTACTTTACAATGAATTACTATGCATTAGTTAATAACATTTCTCAAAACAAGAACATGTTTATACCATTGTGTTCCTTTACAACAAGATTAACTAGATAAGGTAAACAAATCCTATTTTTCTTTTTCTTTGTTACTCTTTCATAAAGTCTATAAACAACAATGTATTCTTTTGTGGAACATGTTACATCCTTCTACTTGTTACATTAGATGGTTTTACTCATAAATTATGTACCATAACATGGCATATCTTTTTCACTCACTGCTAGTTCTTGGTCCTCTTTGAAGAAAACAGATGGCGTAGAAAAGCAAACTTTCCTTTGTTTCGGCCAGAAAACTCGGTAATAGCACCATTACATGCTGTTGTTGTTGTTACTGCTGCTTCTTCTGATGGCAAAGGAGGAGATAGTGTGAAGAGAAACGCATTGAGCATGCGGATGATCTGACTAAAGCTTGGTCTCATGTTGGGTTCTTCAACCCAGCATGATTGTATGATAAACGTGAGATCGGGAGATATATCGTCCGGAATGCTAGGCCTCTCTTGCTGCAATCTCAAATGTATGCCACATCGTGATTAGTGGATAGCAACAAATCCAAAAGAAATATTTCAGGATGCTTATCAATCAATATATTACCCTGAAGGGGAAATTGCACTCGATACCGCAAGGTTATCAGGATGACACATGCAAACGAGTAGTTTGGACACACTAAAAAATCGGGGAAGTTGATGTGCATGTCGTTGTGACAAATCTCAAATACCCTTAAGGGGAAATGTGCATGTGGTTGTGACAAATCTCATAGATATATCAAGTGCAATTTCCCCGAACCTTGATCCTTGAAAAGCAGCATATGTGACATGATAATGTAGACTAAGGTTAGGAGACACAATCTACTAGAACTGTCCACAGATCGTGGGGGCGAAATTTGTATCAACATTTCTAAGAAGGGGAAAAAATGACAATCAGCTGGTTAACGAAGATATCAAATTTAATACCTTAAAAGCGGCGGCATATGCAGCCTGTAAATTAGACATCCCTTCAAAAGGCATGCGGTTTGTTAGTAACTCCCACAAAACAATTCCAAAGCTATACACATCAACCTTGTTGTTGTAGTGCTTTTTCTCTCCCTGCCGCAATGTCACAGTACTGTACAACTGCGAAAACACGAGCTTTCATAAAAAATTCCATGTATATAAACAAAACCTATATGGTGGAAAATCCATAAAACATTTTTAATGTGCATAATTCAATGCCCTATAAGGATCCTATATGCATAAATTACTTATATCTATTCAGTGAAATAATTAAAACTTAGTTGACATGCTTGTAGCAGGTCCCTTCATTAGCACCTATGTCACAAACCATGATCAAAATGATCATTCGAATGTAGTCCCTTATGTCAATGTGCAACACAAAGCATCTACAAATTGGCACCTATGTCACAAACCATGATCATTCAACCTTTGCAGCATAAACAAACCCAAAGTCAAACATTGCAGCTTTGCAGGGACCAAATTTCAGGGGCCAAAAAATTGACAAAGCAAACCAAATTCCAGGGACCAAGTTGATGGTTGATTATTGTTAGGTACTACATGGATTTTCGATTTTCAAAGTCAGACTAAATTTGTTTTTTTTTTCCATAATGGTCAGGAAAAAAATAGACTGATTATGCCAATTTCAAGGACCAAATCAATGATAAATTCAAATCTATGAGTTTTAGACAGAGAAGTTACTTTGTCCGCTATTTTGGCAAAAACCCAGAATTACGTTCAGACCACTCTTTAAATTATTTCAGATTACTGCAACTTGACGATTTTAATATCACATCATTCCAATAAAGTATGATTTGATATCATGAATCAAGATGATAAGCACCAAAAAGTGCCAGCTTTATTAGACCATGGATAGCTTTCAAGTGAAACAATAAAATCATGCCCAAAGAATACAACATACCTCTGGTGCCATCCAACGGTAAGTTCCAGTTTCTGCAGTCATCATTTCAGTCACAGATTCTTCTCTTGCAAGACCGAAATCTGCAAGTTTAACCGACTTCTGATTTGCTGTAAGCAACAGATTGTCTGCATTGTGACAGTTTCAAAATATAGTTGAAGAGAGACACACTTATTAATATTAGATTGCAAGTCATCAACATATACCTATATTTCATGCTACAACAATGATGTAAAGGCTACTATGATTAATATGAACTGGATAATGACTATTACACATAATGTTACTATATATACATGAAAGTACCAGGTTTTAGATCTCTGTGTATGATACCGTTGGCATGCAGCCAATCCATTGCTTTAGCAATATCAAGGGCAAAGTTTATAGCCACATGAAGTTCTAATGGTTTAGGACGGATACTCATTAAATATTTCCGCAGTGACATTCCTGGTAATAGCTCAGTAACTATCACCATAAGAGGATCCTTGCAAGCTCCAATAAACTGCCAAAAGTAAATATAAAAAAAACAGTAAGAGCACTTATATACTATAACCAGCATGGTACTCATATAAATACACAGGCTTCAGTAAACAAAATATACTTGAAAATAAAAGATAATTGCATTATATATGCTACAATGGCATGACACTCACCTTAACAAGATTCTCATGGTGAACACGGGACATCATAATAACTTCCCGAGCAAAACGATTTTCAAGTGCAGCTCTTTCTTCTGAAGTGCTCCCACGATGCAGAACTTTAATTGCAACAATTTGGTCTTGATACCTGGAAAATTATTAACTATTCCTACATAAACCAGGACTCAAGTTGCCGGCAAATCAATTGAGGTATACACAAAACTATATAGTTGAGCTTACATCTAGTAACCATTAATAGTTACATCGGTGAAATACAACATCAAATACCCTTTCACCTCCAGTTAGTTGTCAGTGTTGTTAAATAGCCACCATGGCCCCGCCATATGGCAGATGGCCATGGCTTTTTCTAGCCAAACAACATAATTATGATCAAACAACACCATAATACCCTATTGTAAATCATGTCTATAGACAAAATATTTACTTCTAAACACTTCTTAAAGGTTCCCCTATAGTTTTTGTTGGACAACCACTATTTAAACTAATAAAAAATAGAACATAAACTTTGAAACTTACCTTCCTTCATAAACTTTGCCATGAGCTCCTTCACCAATCTTATCGCCAATAAACAATAACTTGGGATCAACCAGAAGACTCTCATCAACTGTTAACTGAGAATTTGTAAGTGACCCATTTTGACTCACTGATTTTGATTCTTCACATTCATTCCCTTCTCTGAAACTCATGCTGAAACCTTAAACTATATCCCAAATCTTCATTTCAATCATTACCGACAAAACAAGTTCAATTTTTTTATATAAAAAAACTATCTTTTAAATCCAAAAACACAACAAAACCCCAATTCCTATATTCTAGAACCACGACCTCTCCAAACTTTAAAGTGAATAAAAATAAAAAAGGAATAAAAAAATCCAATCTTTCTACATGAAGAACATCTCCATACTTTCAAAAATAAAAATCCCCTGTTCTATATAGCTACAAGAAGAAAATCATAATGAAAAATTATAAATTTCTCAAAAAATGAGCTTGAAAAGAATCAATTAACTTTTTCTTCTCTTTCCCCTTCTTGTTTCAAACATGTGAAAGCTTTTTGGTTGAGGGAGAAGCGTACCTAAATAATAATAATAATTTAAAAAGCCATTAAAGAAAAAAGATAAGATAAAATTGAAGAAAAGAAGGAATAGAGAAAGATGGAAAACAAGTTAGAAAAGTAGAAGAGAGAAAATGAAACATAGTAGAGACTAGAGAGTGATGAAAAGTGAAAAGAAAGGATAGTGAATACATACCATGTTGGAAGAAGAAGAATAAGTTTTGTGAGGGAATAAGGCTGAATGAAGAATAAGATATTCGGAGTATATGTTCTGTAACGCTGAGAGAGAGAGAAGGTTTCAATTCAACTTTCAAAAGTGAGAGGAGAGAGAAGAAGGTTTGAGTGTGTTTGTTTTGATTGTGACTACGACTAGTCTTGTAATCTTCTAATGCAAATCAAGATAATGGTAGGATATACTAACCATTATGTTTAAAAAAGGAAAGAAGGAAATGGGAAGAAATAAGCACCTTTTCATTATTAATATACAAGTATACATATCATTCTTCATTTATAATTAATTAGCATTGCTCTTCAACAAAATGAATAATATTGGTAATATGGTGACAATGTATAAATCTTTACATTAGTAGTACATACCCAACATTTCTATATTAACTTATCATATGTGAATATTTATTTGTTGGTCATTATAGTTAAGTTAGCCCATCTCATTAGTGTTTTATGGGAATGGAATTTGCAATTATCCCTTAACTCTAGAGTGTGGTATGTGAGAGACTAACTAGCTATTAAACAATGTGTGAATTATTAAGGAAATATAATTAGTAAAGAATTTATGCTACAAAAAATAAGATGATAAATATTTGTGGAAGTAAAGAGGAATGACCAATGATAAAAACGCATGTGGGGACATAAGAAGCTTTTAGCTTGTTGGTGGAGGATGTTTCACATGATTATCATCAGAAGAAGACATATATGTTACGTCAATTTTAATATTATTATTATGTTATTCATTATTTATATTTAATTATTATTTTTTAAACTTCATAATATAAATAAATTGTAAATGATTTAATGAACATGTTTAAATTTTTATAGTAAGATTATATAGGTATTATATTATAATAATATATAAGAAGTGTATACATGCAGGAAGAAATATGATGAAAAGAGGAAAATACCCTATCAACAATGCAACATCATGTATATGGCCTGTGGGGCACTCATCATTGACTTCACGTACGGACATATATGATCTTTTGCCTTCTGCCCATTTATATTTATATAATAAATATGTAATTATTATGAACTAAGACCAAATACATTGGTCAACCCAAATTTAATTTATATTCGGTCTTACAGAATATTTTATAATTTATTATACATTTTCATAAATTAAAAATAACTTTTCTTTTCAGGTTCTTATTTTTATTTGGGTCTTACATTTTATCACATATTTTTATGACTTTTATTGGTGAAGTGTCATTGAATGTGTGAATGTATGACTTTTAATGACACTCACGGGAAAATACATTGTTGAATGTGAGACTTTTAAAAGTGCTCAATAAAATAAGTTTTGTTGAATGTGTGAATGTATAACTTTTAACATTATATGATTTTAACAACACTCACTCAAGTCAGTGCTATTGAATGTGTGACTTTTAACATGACTCACTGAAACAAATATTATTGAATGTGTGAATGAGTGCTTTTTAATAATACTCCCTTAAACAAATATTATTGAATGATAAACATTACTTTTATTCTTACTTGATCAAACAACCTATCCAACAACTAATCATATAGTTTCTATCCACTCATTATTTTAATAAGAATAATCACAAGAATGTTTTTTTTAAAGTAATATTATTAAGAAATAAAAATTTTATTAAAAAATGAGAGAATAATATTCATAATTAAATAAGAATGATGTAAGAATACATCAATGAATATAAATTGGTCCTTCTAGAAAATCAAGTTGAAACTAGATATTTATATTATTGATACAGGGAATTGACAGGGTTGATAGACTTGAAATAAAGAGAAAATAAAGTATATTTATTTTGTTTCACTATTTAGTTACATCAATGATTCATTATTGAAGCAAATACCAAAAATTATTTAATCATAAAAAAAACATGTTTTCGTTAATAATGTCGTTGTTATTTAACCTATATCATTTTGTTAGACGGTTCCACTCAGTTTTTAAAGAAATATAAAATTATATTAATTCAATACTGATTGAGTTTGTCACAAAGTTAATCAAATGATTCAAATATTATTAGTGGAGTAATTAAATTAGTGTTCATTAATCTTTACATAACTAATTTAGTGAATTATTTAAAGGATTAGATTATTAACATTATCATTTTTTAAGAAGTAAATTGATTAGATAGAAATATAGTGACAAATTTTGCCGTAATTGAATGGTCACTAATTACTTCACATTAAGACACCCCTTATGTATTCAATCAAGTCCACATGAGCGAGCCCAAAGCATGATTGAGTAACATATCAAGTTATCAATTCAATTAGTTGGAGTGGAAGTTTGCAATAAAGTAAAACAATTTTAACTTATATATTCTAGTAAAATTGAGTATTAATATATTTTATAAATTAAAAACAACTAAATGTTATAACTCAAGATAAAAATTCTTCAAATTTAATCCTTCAAAAGACAAATAATATTTTTCAGATTTGGGTTTTCCTGATTTCTTGAAATTTTTTTACATATAATATAATATATTTAATATAGTATAACATAATTATATTTTAACTAGTAAAGAGTTCAGAATGTGAAATATGTATATGAAAACTAAATTTAAAAATAAATTAAGAAGCCATATGTTTAGTATTTGGAACACAACTTTCTACTTGTTAAAGTTAATCACTATGGGGCATTTTAAAAAGGGAAAAGTTTATAAAAACACCTTAAACTTTATGGATTTTTTAAAAAGATATAATGAAATAATTTTTCTTTCTAATTACCCTGTAAACTTTAACTATTGGTAAAATTTGTCTGTGAATAAAGATAATGTTAAATTAAAAGCAATTAATTTTTTTAACCCTTGCATTTTTTATATAATTACCTTCTATAATTTACTTATTTTATTCTTCTCAATCAATTTTATATTTTGATGACGGTTTTCTCTGGATATCAACACTGACTAACATGCATTATTAAATGTGATTTCTTGCATACCAGCAAATTGGTTGATTAAAATACCAAGTAGGATGCCACAAACAATATAAAAATGTTATTGAATCTACAAGAATTTGTTTGATACTAGCCTTTTAACCAAAGATTGTTATTCTAAGTTGATTACAAATGGCTTTGATTGATTGGTTGATTACACTAATTACAAATTAAACTATTAGATTAAAATGTTGTTTCTTTCACAACAATGGGACACTAATAGTACTTAAAGCTAATGTCTTAGTCACTTTAGTAGCTCTTGAAATAAAAGTCTATGTCTAATAACTTTATCTATAAGATGGAGAACTAAGACCCACAAAACATTATTCTATGTCTAACAACTATGCTTATGAGATCAAGTTTTAGTGCAACACCTCAAACATTCTAATTGTCAATGTATTGGTCATATTAGTAACTTATTAATATAACTCTATATGTCTAGAAACTACACTAATAAAATGAAGATTTATGAATTGTTAACACACCTCTATGTCTATGTTAACAAATTTGCGAGTTACTCAATGTTCATATGAATCTATATCTAACAATCACATTAACACATGCATAAATATGATAAATTAGTATAAATATATGTCTAGAAAGTATATCAATAACATGAGTTCCTAATTTCAGACTCTTAGAACCAAAATTTCTTCATTAATTCATCAATCAAAGTTCATACCAAAGAGGTTGTCAATCAGTAAGGAATCATTAGGCAAAATATAAAAGTCATAAAAATTAACACATAACAAATAAGCATAAATTTGAACCCAAGTATTATACATCAAATGACTATACATTCAATCCTCACAAGAGATAAGGTTATGTAAACATTTTCATGACAATTAGAACAAATATGAAAAGAGAACAATACAATCCATAAGAGAAGGAATTACCTCCTCAATAAGCATAAATTGACTTCTCTAACATTTTCCCCTATCTTTTACATCTCATTTCCAGCTAAAACTATTCTAGTAACTGAGAGGAATCAAATGTATTGTGTTTCTATTTGAAGAACTGCATTGGAACTTCAAAGACTCCCTTAAAAAGTCATTTTCGATCTCCTTTCAACATTTCACATCTTTGCATGTTTCGCTGGGTGCCAGTATATGCGCTGAACACAACTCTTCACCTAACCTCAACCTTCCAGCTAGCCCAATTGCACTAGGCGTAGATGCCTTGAGTTGGGTTGGCTATTTTTAACTGCTTTTCACCAATTTGTACTCATTTTTACTCTTTTAAACATGACATGACATATAAATTCACGTGATAAGTCTTGTGCAATAATTCGACTAGATGCAAATTATAAACCACATTTCTTTAACTTTTTAGAGTTAAAATATATTCGATTATCTTTATAAAATAAAGTAATTTTTACACATGATAATTCTAAATTATAACACACCCAATAAGTTGCAAAAATATAATTGCTCCATATCCATACAAGTTATTCTCCTGAAGTGATATTTGAGATCCCAATTAAACCATGTATGGCATGCATAGATATTTTTATGAAATCATAGGTGACAGATTAATGAAGTTTGGAAGAGAAGCCATATATGTTTCATGCTTGTCTCCTAAGTGGTCTTTTCATTTAGTGAGAGACTTTCCATTTATGTCTTCAATCACTCTTTCTCCACATGCATCTATATTTAACACCACTCTACAGCTATCAATTAATTAACTTTCTAGCTCAAACTTCACATTATGTAGTGTGGTCTTATTCTGAGTCATAACTCATCACATTATTATTCATTTCTGATTTATACAACTTATTCTGAGTCATAACTTATCAGAGTATTATTTATTTCTGATTTATACAAAACACTTTCTTTGTCCAACTATCTTCCAAATTAATTAAATAATATTATTTCTCTCTGTCTTATTGCCTCGCTGTGTTTTCTTATTCAAGTCTGTTGATTGAACCAGTGGTTACCAAGCACATATATGAGTTCTCACATGGAGCTGTTGAAAAAATAGCATGCATAATGCTTAGTGTGACTACTCAAGGCTTTTCTGGATATTTTCATATATAGAGAATTAACCATAGGGAGAAAGATGTTTAGGATCATTTTTAGCAACCACTTTTACATGCCAAATGTCACAACTCAATTAATGTACTATTACATCACTTAAATAATTTTTTATAGGAGAAAACTCAGGTGCATGCTTCTGCTTGGGATGGTCTCCAATGAGAATGAAATATGCATGTATCATAGCTTATTAATGGATATACCAATTATTAAATATGTCTTGTTTTAATGGAAAATAGCACTACAAGAACATAGAACCTATGTAGGATTTTTATATATTGCTCCTAGGATAATGTATAAGCATCATTAAATGTACCTAAATGCATCCACCAGAATTGATATAAACATATATAGAGCCTATTTGTATTCTTGTCAAATATTAATATTTATATTAATAAAGCAAAGGTTATGATCTTCTATAAATTAATTCTGAATTTATGATATTCTTGTTTACAAATTACAGTTTTTTTATAAACTTATTTTTTCTTTTATAAATATAAATAAAAGGAATATGTATTTATTATTATGGCTATATAAATTATGTATATATATTTTAGTAAATTGATTATAACATTTAAATGTAGTGAGAAGAGTTGGAGAGAAAGAAATTGAGGGTTCAAGTCTCGCCCCACAACAAAATATTAACATACTAACATTTGCCGATAAAAAGAACATCAATAATATTTTAAGTAAATAAAATTGTGTTATATTTATTTCATTAAATCAAAATATGTTTGTAAAAGAAAGGAACTGATTACTCATCATTTTCACTTCTATATATGGATTAAGGTGTTAGTCTATGTGCTTCAAAGCATTTATATAGTAAACCTGTTTTATATATCTGA
The DNA here is from genome assembly GCA_009771035.1 of Lupinus albus. NCBI lineage: Eukaryota > Viridiplantae > Streptophyta > Magnoliopsida > Fabales > Fabaceae > Lupinus > Lupinus albus. The sequence goes on along the minus strand of CM019999.1, from coordinate 23,245,554 downwards.
GAGAGATTTATATATTTTGTAATAAAATTATTCAATAGAAAGTTTTTATTGAAAGATATATTAAATGTTTTATCTTCTTAGTACTGATATCTATATATAATAAGCATGCAGTAGGGTTTAGGTAAGAAAAAATGTCAAATACAATTAATCCAGCCATGTATAAGGGGAGATTTGAAGGGTGTAGTGGTGATGGAGTTAAGTCTCAGCTTAGATATGTCGAAACTGATCCATCTGGTCGATATGGCCGTGTAAGTGTTTTTTGATTTATCTGAATTATATTGGATTATGAAATTTTGATTATTAATTGATCTGCAATGCACTTATATATATATGTTTCAATATATTAATGGAATAATTAATCTAATATAATTAATTAGCTACATTGTTATATATGATACATTGTTGGTGGTTTTAGTTTAGGGAAGTTCTAGGTAGAGGAGCTACAAAGACAGTGTATAAGGCATTTGATGAGGTATTAGGAATTGAAGTAGCTTGGAATCAAGTTCATCTTGGTAATGTTTCTCATTCACCAGAACAACTTCAACGTCTTTATTCAGAAGTTCATCTCCTGAAGCACCTTGATCATGAATCTATGATGATCTTCTATGGTTCTTGGATTGATATCATTTGTAAAACCTTCAACTTCATTACTGAATTGTTCACCTCTGGCACCCTTAGAGAGTAATAATCAATCATCCCTTCTTTATTATAATAATAATTCTTATACATAATGTATCTCACATAATCATGAGAAAACAAATTAAATATTATTATTCCTTATATATACAGGTATAGGCAAAAGTATAAGCGAGTAGATATTAGAGCATTGAAGAATTGGTCTCGTCAGATTCTAAGTGGTTTGGAGTATTTACACAACAATGATCCACTTATAATACATAGAGACCTAAAGTGTGATAATATCTTTGTAAATGGCCATCTTGGGCAAGTTAAGATTGGTGACTTAGGCTTGGCAGCTATACTTCGTAGCTCCCCACTTGCCCAAAGTGTCATAGGTATTGCCCTCTAACTCATTTTTTATATTTATGATAAGAGCACTCACAAGCCAAGAGGAATAACTAGTTAAACCATGTTGAAGATATATGACCTGAATTGTTTTATTCCATGTGTGTGAGCCATGATCAGGTACACCAGAGTTCATGGCACCAGAGTTATATGAAGAAAAATACAATGAGCTTGTAGATATATACTCATTTGGGATGTGTATGATTGAGATGCTTACTTTTGAGTTCCCATATAGTGAGTGTTCCAACCCAGCTCAAATTTACAAGAAAGTTACTTCGGTAAGTTTATTGGATTAATTAGTATAAACTCATCTGATATATGTGTTATTGAAAGTTATATTTCTCTATAGTTTTTGAAGCACTTGCATTGCCTCTCATTAATATAGAGGATCTTAACTCCTCTTTTTTCTCTCAAATTCAATCAAAACCAAACATTTGAATTAATTCATTTCACAAACATTGGTTTATTTTTGTACTAGGGGAAGCTACCAGATGCATTTTACAGAATAAATGACATAGAAGCCCATAATTTCGTGGGAAAATGTTTGGCAAATGTCTCAAAGAGGCCCTCAGCAAAGGAGCTTTTGATGGATCCATTTTTAGCCACTGACCAATTTCAGTTATCATTACTAAACCAACCATTATCCACAAATCAAATTATGATCCTTAATTCCAATGATTCTGTTAATATTTCATTGGATAATAAAAAAATGAGCACAGATATGATGACAATCACTGGGTCCATAAATAAAGAGGACAACACATTGTTCCTTAAAGTTCGGATATCCGACAAAAATGGTACATTAAATTTCATCCCATATTGTATTATATCAAATAAAATTTGAAGTGTATTATTACTCCTTGAGTTTAGTTATTCATCAAATTTTTTGAAGATGATATTTGATATATGTTCTAACTATTGAAAAATAAGTCACACATCGTCTACCTCATTGTATTGTGAATGATTTAAATACCTGTTGAGCTACTCTTCTCATTCCCAATTGGCTTTGAGATGAAACTTTAACATGGTATCAGAGTCAGAGCCCAACTTCTTTCCGGTTGTCATGGGCCAAAAGATGTCCTTTAGTTATGGGTCAAAGGTAACCATTCGCTTGGTCCGGCAGACTTATGTGGATGAGACATGTTGGGAAGTAAGTCTCACATCGTCTACCTCATTATCTTGGGAATGATTTAAATACATACCAATGACAATATGAACGTTTCACTTATGAAGTTATGAAAATAGTTTAGGAAATTCTTATGCTTTCTAATGAATTAGAGTTATAAGAGTGTTATTTAATACAATTTAATTTGAAAGAAACTCTTATTTGAAAGTGTATTTTGAATGTAGGGTATACAAGAAATGTATTCTTTCCATTTGACACAATACAAGACACTCCTATTGAGGTAGCCATGGAGATGGTTAAAGAACTTTCTATTAGCCACTTGGAACCTTCTGAGATTGCTTCAATGATAGATCATGAAATATCAACTCTAGTTTCAACTTGGAGGGGTAGGAGTACTAATCATCACAATCACCTACAACATAGCTTTAACTATAAAGAATATGAGGATATTAATAACCATCATCCTTTCTTCTTTTCATCTTCTTCTTCTTCCCCTCATGCTTCAATCTCTTTCCCCATGTCTAATTCCTTCTCCAAGAACCATTTTTGTGGCCACAATTACCCATTTCCTCAAGAATGGGCTCAAGGTATGTGCTTACTTTTTGTTGTTGTTTTCATTTTTAACATAGGTAAGTGCAAATATACATAAGAAGTTATTTAGATAAAAGAGTTGTACAAGATTTTAATATGGTACTTCACTTACTAAAACTAGACTTATTTAAATATTAATTAATTGCATGCAATTTTTAAATTGAGTTAGGATTATATTGCATTTATCAAAATAATACATCTGATGTGATGGCAATTGAAGACTCCCAAAACCACAATATTATGACTATAATTATGGTTTTGTGAAGGGTAATTTAAAACACTAATTAAGCTATATAGGTTTTTTAATCCCTTTTAGTTTTTTTTAATAGGAAGACATAAAAGTTTGAGGTGGTTTGAATGTCTATTTAAATAGATATATCACAAAAAATGTCCACTTATAGAAATAGAATAAAACAATATTTTATAGTATTGATGTAATCAAGTGCCCAATTGAACTAGGTCAGATTTCACTCTATTAATGAGAGTAGAATGTCGTTTTCCTTTTAGTTTTAAGTGTAAAATTATCTTGTCATAATAGATATAAGGATACAAGTGTTATCTATATGACTTTTTCTTTGTTTTTTGAGATCATTTCCCTGTCCAAGAGTCACATTAACTATATTTGCAGATGATTTATTTATGAATGAAGATACAAGTTGTCTAAGCACAATAAACTCCTTGGAGTGTATCAATTTCAAATCCTTCAATGAAGATGAGCATGGCCTATCATTAGCACTAGATGGAGAAGCTGAACACAACAAGTGCACAAGATCATTAACCAAACAATTTTGTAACAGAAGAATAACAAACCTTTGTAGTTGCAAATGTGGTGGGTCATCAAAGCAGTTTCAACAGTCTCTAATATGCAACAGAAGGATGTTAAACATGGTTGGGGCCATTAAGAACATTGGGTTCAATCATCCACAAAGAGATTGATTTATTAAGGATATGAGAAACACTCCTTTTTTAATTTGGTGTTTTTAATGTTGTACAGTTTTGTTCTGTACACCTTTTTATAAATGATGTTGTGGACTAATATTATAAATAAATGATTGGTTTGAAATTTACTTCAAGTCTAAAATCATTACTTTAATTAGTTAGTGTCCTGGTAATTATTTCAGAAAAATATATTTAACATAAGATGAACAATTATACGATTTCAATGCTAATTGTAAATAAACCATTATATATACATTACTAACATTTTTATTGTGAATACTCATAGATGAAGCAAGATCATCTGTCCCTAAATATTATTGTCTCTCTGTCCCAAATCAATCAAGTATCACCAAATAACATAAAAAAGTTAATTTTTGTTTTTATCAATTTTTTTAAGTATGTATCAATCTTTTAGTGGGCTGGGACATAATAAGACATGACAATGGATCTCCTTTCATCATAGAGTAACCATATACCTCCTTCCTTGTGACATGTTACATTGAAGAACAATACTTGTTCATGGTCACTATTTTGGACATATATGTTTTAGATATAAAAACATATTTAAATCATATGAAATGGTCAAAGGTTTCAGTTTAGAAGCTAAGTCTTTTATGTCTCCTATGTTGTGTTTTAAATTTGTGAGCATTTTCCATTCTCCATTTATTATTTTTCCCCCAATCACTCTTTCTCCACATGCATGTATCTTTAATATCACTGCACTCAATCTACCTCTTGACTCAAAGTTCACACTATGTAGTGAGGTCTTATTTTTCTTGATATGCAAAAGATGAATTTTGTTAAGATTGGATAAAGGTTACAACAAATTTAGAAATTTAGAAAGGAAAATATAAGATAAAAGGAAAATCAACATAAACAAAGGAAAATATAAGATAAAAGGATAATCAACATAAACAATCACAAGGATTAGAAGTCCAAACAGAGTAAGATAATGCATGCATGTAACTCATTCTATTGATCCTAAGTCAAGATTTCATATTCACTGAATCCATGATGTACTAAATAGTCGACCTGTTTGAGTTGAAAATGGTGTCGTTCAATGCTAACTAAATGAACCACATTGTTGCTAGCCAAATAATGCTCTAGATCTTCCAACTTTTGTTGTAATAGGCAATCCCATATGCATTAGAAAATGATCCATTATCATATTAGGATTATGACACGTGAAATAAATAAAAATCTAACAGTTATTATTTTAACTTATTTTTAATAAAATAATTTTTAAAACTCGCACAATTCTAATTTGTCTTAACTCATGCATTCTTATTCATACAGTATGATATATATACAAGACAGTTTCTGTGTGGTCTTATCTTCTAAAGAGATATTAAAAGAGTGTTATTTCTATCAATCTCTTTGTCTCTGTGTTTTCTTACTGGAGACTATGAACGAACCAATGGTTATCAAACACACGTATTAGATTTCACATGGAGATGTTCAAAAAAGAGTGATTTTAACTTGTTCAAAAGAAATAGATGGATAAGATTAAAAACATGCACCCTTAATCAAGTTTATTCTTCCTGTATACTTTTACATGTGAAAGTCATATTAGGAACATGAAAAATTATTATAAACAGTTAAGTAGAAAATAATTTTTCAATCAATGAATAACAAAATTGATGTTTATTTTTTAAAAGTATAATATTAATTTAGTGGAAAGATATTTAGAAAAATTATATTCAATATCCTTGAGATTTGTCAAGAAGATATGCATACTCCTCAGTTTTAATTAGGATGACATTGACCTTACATGTTTTTTATTTTATCTAGCACTCACACCTAGGGGGTGAGTGTGGGTTGGGTTGGGTTGGGTTGGGATGAGTTATGGTTTGTCTTTACCCGACCCTAAATGTTGTTCGGACTATTTTTCTGAACTCGGACCCAACCCTAGACCCGTAGTTAACCCGATCCGAAATATTCACAGTGTCAGTCTTTAAACTCGGATCCGACCTTAGACCCGATTAAATATAATGTATACTCATTTTACATAAAGTCTTCTAAATATTATTTATTATTGGGAATATGTAATTTGACATATAAAATAATATATGTGTATATATATTATTAAACATGTATATATGATGACAAATTAGAGAATCAATGATATTTTCGACTAAAAAAGTATCATTACTCCATATATATTTGAATAGAGACACATACAAACATCATGAGAAAGTGAAAATGAGACGGGTCGGGACGAGTCCTGTTTGGTCCATACCCGACCCTAAATATTGATTGGGTCTAATTTTTGAACTCGAACCCGATGAGACCCAACCCTTTTCGGGTCCAACTACAATCGGGCCATACCGGATGAGCGGGTAGGGTCAGGTCCTACTCATCCCTACTCACACCCCTATGAGCACTTGGAAGGTTAGAGCACTTTATAGTCCTCTAAATTAAGGAGAATGACATGACTTCCTTTCACATTAACATATTATCTATCCTCATTCACCAATCAAATTCTATAAAATAATATAAAAATATTATATTTTGTTTTTATAAAAAAAAATTTTATTCATGTGGCAATATCTAATTAGCCCAAGACAATAAATAAGTCTATGGGACAAATTAGTTTATATATATATATATATTTTGAGTTAGACATAAATAGTCGAATTGTATTTAACTTAAGTTTGACTCGTTTATTTAACCAGCTCAATTTCCAATTCAAATTTGGCTCATTTGGTTCATAAACCAAGTTTAACAAACTAAATAACGAGTCGAGTTTCGAACGAATACCGAGTTAGTTCAATTCATTATCAGCCCTACCCATCAATACTCTAATCTAATTACTGTACAGCAGGAAGCAGTGTTTCATATCACTATTTGTCTATTTCAAGAATTCACTATTATAATGTGTAACATCATTTTGTATTCTCCTGCAAATTTCCCCATTACATATTTGAAACTTTAATTTGTGAGAGGATTAAATGAATATAGTGGAAAGATTTCATAACATTCCTTTGACTTCACCCTAATGTGACACATTTTTTTGACAGGTTGGGGAACAAATGTATTGGTTCTATTACTTATTATTACTAAAACAACTCCAAACCAGACAATAATTTTTTTTATTTCCATTCATTTTTTTCCTATTATATCCATCAAAACGTATTACCCAAATATTAGAGAGAAAGTGTTCATAAAATTGAAGATGAATTGATATTTGAGATATATAAATTTGACATGTATAAGGAGGATTTGTGGAGAGAAAAAATAGTTTTTACAGAAGGAAATAACCGAGGGGAGAGTTAGACCCTAAAGAAACTTATAAGCTGACTATTTTAAAGAAAATATAAAATTCAAATCAAATAAATTAATATAGAGCAAAGTGAACTGGTTGAAATAATTTTTAGGAAGAATAGAGAGGCCAAAATGAATTGCTTGTATCAACTTTACTATTTCTATATTTTTGTTTTAAACCTCTAGTGTACGTAAAACTCCGCTAGATTCCTAAGATGATCAAAATGTTATTCGATTCATGTGAGCAACATTTGTTGGGAGGAGTAGTCATGCACCCTAAAATAGATTATTTTTTTACCCAAAAGGTAAAGAGACACCCTTAGTCATACTAAAAAATGACATTTTGTTTATTATTGAAGGATTAGTTAGTTATGGAATGACATTTGGGCCCATAAGAATCTAACATGAAAATTCTTATATATAGTGCCTTGTATTAGGGGATAATATATAGGAAAATCACATCATAATCTTTCTATAAGATTACGGTAGGAACATCTCCATTCCTACCCGAATAAGTAACCACTCATACAAATCATCACATCACACAAGAGTAAAAGGTACTCCAATATTACAAGCTAGTAATTTAAGAATGAAGGGTCTTAATCTTAGTGAACTTAATATTTTCACTATTGATTGGGCCATTATTATATTCATGTATGTGATATATAGTATGATACAACTATGACATATGGTTTGATGTATTTCTTTTGTTGGGTTCAAGTTGAAAGAGTTTGGATGATTCATTCATAATTGATTACCAGGCTTAGGCTATAGGGTAGGCATGGGCTATATATATTGTAAGTGAAGTTGAAGTGGATGTGACATTGACACAAGGCAAATATACTGAAAATGGGTTTAATTACTAATTTCAGGAAAGTGTATGAATCAGAGATGCTGGAAGCAGATTGCAGAATATGTGGTAAAGTAAAAGGAATCTTAATTCTCACAATGCACAATCTTCTTAATACACAGTATATTTTCAACAAGACAAAAATATTTTTATTTGTTTGTTTTTTAGATTTTAATCAAGAGAATATTAATGGTTGTTTTTAGAACTCTAGTCTTATCTAATTAATAATAAAGATATTAATAAAAGTAAATATTTATAATTATTATAGAAAAATAAAGTAAAATAGAATATATTTTTACATAATTTAACAAAACAAATAATATTAATTATATTCCTTAACTTCTGTAATATAACCTCAAGAATAAATAAGAAAAAGTTAATATAACTAGGCTGAAAAATGAAGACTTTCGACAATATTGACAATAAGAGTTTTACTAGATGCATTTAAAAAATCAAAATATTTATTATATTTAATTTTTCATAAAATATTTCTCATTTTTTTATCAGCAATAATATTCATTAAAATAGAAAAAGAAGATATTTATGAGAGTAAGTGATATTCCTTTCCCGATATTGAGACATTACATCCAAGAAGACAACTAGATGGGTTAAACAATCATTCCACAAATGAAAATTTGAAGCTAGGAAAACAAGCATTAAGAATGTTATAAGAATACAGTAAAATTGAATCCATTACCTCATCTAATTTTAATATAGTGATTAAGCATAGTGACATCCATAGTTGTTTGCATTTTTTGTCAATCCTCAACATATTAGCATGTAAAAGAAGTTGTTCTTGACATCATTGGAGAAAATTGATATAATACCAAACCGAGAGTATAAATTTTGTCAAACACATTAAGATTTAGAACTTGAGAAAAACACACAATTTATTGATTCATCCAACCTACCACACATAGCACAAGTTGGAGGATCTTGTGCTCCTAAGACTCCATGAGAACCAGATTCATTTTTGTTGGAACACCTTCTAAAGCAATTCTCCATGAGGCACCTCATCTTTGATGGTATATTGCAGGCCCATGACAGCTTAAAGAAGCCATTGTCACAATCATTACCTTCCTTTAGTAGTACCCTATAAGCATTACGCACTGAGTGTTGTCCTCCTTTGTCATGAATTCATATTCATCCATCCGTAGTGTCTTGTTCAAGTCTTGCGACTTCAATAACATATAATAGATTGTCAACTTTCTCTTATTCCCAATGGAATAGGTTCCTTTTCCATTTGAGCTTACACGACCACACACCATGTCTCCATTCGCTCAAAGTGTTAATAGATGCATCTTTGTCCAAAGTCACCAGACATGATCTTGCAAAGGAATTTTAACTAAATCTCCCACCCGAAGGTCTGACCAAAACTTAATGAAATTGCAAGAACCCAACCTCCTTCTAAAACCCTCTCCCGACCATCCAATGTTGACCTCGTGCACCCTACTACCAAGATTACCTAATTCTCTCCACCAAGGAGGGTCCCTCTTAAAGTAGTCGTGGTCACTAGACCCACCAATACATAGAAACCCTCCCCATAACTAGACCGTAACACTTTCACCCAAAGAGACTCATTATCCAGAATGATTCTCCATCTCCATTTAACTAAAAGAATAAGATTAAACAACATCAAATTTTTAATTCCTAACCCACCTCCCTCTTTAGATCTACACACTTTTTCCCAACTCACCCAATGGATACCTTTACTCTCCTCCCTTTTACCCGAAATGAATCGTCGTTAAATTTTGTCCAGCTCATTAATCATAGAAACAGGTGCTTTAAAAAAAGAAATAGATACGTAAAGAGCATAAGGAGAATTATTCATCCACCAAAGGAACTAAGTTTGTTACGCCAAAGAGAAAGTTTCTTTTTGAAAGAAGAAATAATATGAAACCAAGTGGAGAACCTTTTTGGATTAGCACCAACAAGAATGCAAAAAGGAATAGATCCCATTTCACCGACCATTGACAAATGTTAAGGTAGAATTTCCTAAACAATGTTTTTTTTGGACAAATGTTAATCTAGAATTTTCAAAACAAGAAAAAGAAGGAAAAAAAAACTTTGGATTTTGTCTTGATTCAGTATAGTAACCCCTGGATATGTGAAGCGTGCAACAGAATTGAAAAGGCAACAGGCACACATGCAATTGTTTAATAGTAGCATGTTTTGCAATAATTGAAAAACATTAATATTTTTATTGCTTATGCTTATTGTTGTCTAGATTTGCTTGCTATTTAGTGTGATTCAGAAATATGAGTGCATGAAGAAGGACACAATAATATATTTAGTGATGACAACAACAAAAATATATATATATATATATATATATATATAAAAGATTCATGGGTTATTTTTTTATGTTTATTATTATTATCATTATATAAAAAATGGTTATATGTATAACCTTGTGGAATATTTTTTTATTTTAGTTATCCAAATGAATCATATGAGCTGAATTGAATAGTTTGTGAACTTTAACCGAGTCGAACTCGAGCTAAAAAAATAACTCGTATCGAATTAGAGTTGAATTTCGAGCTAAAAAAATCATTATCGAGTTCTGGTTCGACTCATTTGAAGCCCTAAATATATCTAATAAAGCAAAGTTAAAGCAACAGGAAGAATCTTGCAAATTTTATAAATTATAATAATGTGGGATTGTTATGAATAGTAAAATAGTAATTAGAATTTATAAGTAGGTTATGTTCATTATGACACGTACGGTTATTGTCCCTCGACATACTTTTCCTTATCATTTATATTTTTAGGCCTTGTTGATGTTACAAAGGTGAAATCCTACTTTAGTTCAAGAGCCTTGAGAATGTTAATGTCCAATTTAGAGTTTGGTACATGAACCCATTGAGTGTATTTCTAGATTGAGATGAACTTTATTATTGTATTCTCATGGATTGAATACATCTACTACTCTTTCTTCATCAATAAAATTTGCTTAGAAAAAAAATGTAGTATTAAATATATCAAATCTTGCAAAACCTGAGTGTACGTGGCTCTCTTGATATTATTATGGCAACAAAAACAATGGTTTTTCTTGAGAAAATAATAAAATATGTAGTAGACTTGTGTTATCTATACAACCCCCTACAATTACTGATTTATTTAAATAACTATGTCTGAAATATAGTTATACTATCGCCAGTGGATATATGGACCAGAATTTTTGTCGGGCCTAGGTAATTATCTTTTAAACCAAATATTTTATGACAATATTTGTAGGCTAAAGTATTTTTATAGGTGTATTAAATATTTGAAGAAGTCTTCAGCCAAGGCTCCTTATTTTCCTGAAACCACGCTTATAAAAATTATTTAATTAATAATATAGAGGTCAAAGTTAATTACAACAATAATAAGATATTTACCAGGGACAAACAAGTAGGGGTGGCAAAACGGGCAAGTCCAGCTCGACCCTGTTTGACCCGCTAAAATATGGGCTGGGTTGGCCCGGCCCTTATTGCTAAAAGGGCTCAAAATGTCAGCCCGATCCATATTTGGTCGGGCTGGCAGACTAGCAGGCTGACCCGTTTTTTTTTCTTTTCAAAACACATTTAAATTACACTGATATTCCATGTGTTTTAGGGAAATTACACAAACTATTATTCCATTTTCTACACTTACAAAAAACCCTTAATTTATAAATATACATTACATTGATCAACCATGTATGAGAGGTGTAATATTTTAAACAAAAAAGTGATAAATGTAATTAAGTTAAAAAAATATGATATGTGATATAAATTAAACACTAATATGTAAATGTTTTGTATTGTATATGATATAAATTACATTGATAAATAATTTACTCATAAATGTGTTATATATGAATAATAAAATGCTCGGTTAGAAAGCAATATTAAACTGACTACATTATTGGAATCACATGTAACCTTAAAATGATAAATCAATATTAATGTTGGCCACCGAGTTAGCCCGCACCGGCCCGCCTTGACCCGTCTAAAAAACGGAATTCCAAACCGGGTTGAATATGGGCTTTTAGACTAAAATCTCTAATATCAGCCCACCAAAAATATCGATCAAAATGGACTGGTCCTATTGTCCAAGCTATCTTGAAGGTAGATTGGTCCTGCAAGAATCACAAGTTTTTTTAATCATATAAATATATATATATATATAACCATTTCAATGATTTGATGTTTTGATAATATTTTGGTCGGTTTGTCAAGGTAGAACCTTTCCTTTGTCGTAGAAAAAAACAAGAATACAATTGGAGGGATTACACCTTTATATCCAGGTAAAAGAGGTACTTCAATTGGGATGCTCATGCCAAAGTTTAAAAAGAATGTGATGGTTAAGTAGGACACTATGCTTTGGATTTAAATTATGATTATTAATATAAGTATTTCGTCCCTCATTTTATTTTATTTTTTGTCTTTTGATCCAACATCCACACACATAGATTTTCCTGTGCCAAGGATGATGGTAGAACTAACTATTCAAAATTTTGAGTAGGGTTCAAATCGGTATAATCCAAGATAAGATCGTGATTCGACTAGATCGATTATCATAAAATCTTGGATCACTTGAGTTTAAATGATTATTTAAGCTTAATATAAGTCTCCTTTTTAATGTGGTTTAAGATATATTCAAGAGGACTTCAAGTGTTAAAACTCTATCTAACATGTTTTACCAATTTTTTATGGTGATTAGGTAAAAAAATTAATCCTCATATACCTTTCACCACAAGTAGATTAAAAAAGTTTAAAAGTTTATTTATTTCATAAAATGATTAAATTATAATACTCATTATTTGATATTTGATATTTGATATTTGAGATAGTAATAAATTTTGCTTAGATTAAAAAAATAATCCATAATTGAATGTTAGTGTCACACATTAAAACTAAACTTGTAGGCTTAGAGGCTATATAGCATGCTGTATGAACTATTTATCCCACTAAATTAGAAATGCATGAAATACAAAAATATGCATGAAAGCTTAGGGTTCAAGACATGGTCCTAACCAGATAAGCCTATGTTTCCCTGGTTAAAGTCTGACAACTACTTTTGTACTAATCGAAGTAGCTTTAGCTTTTTTTTTTAAATCAAATTTTCACCATATTACACAAAATTTCAGGAAATGAGAGATTTTCCCTCTAGAATTTATACAATACTTAAATCTTAGCCAACTAGGTGATATCAGTAATATAAATCAAATGATTGTATAACATTTTTTCTATATCTTATTAAGCTTATCCTCCATATAGTTGAAGATAGAAAAAATGTTGTTATAGTGAAGAGGATTGAATGATTCTATAACATTTTATCCATATCCCATTAAGCATACCCTCCACATACTTCAAAATTGAAAGGAAAAAAGTTGTTATAGTGAAGAGGGGCAGGACCATTGAAAATGCTTATTTTCATTTGAATTACTGCGAATTTTGTGAGCAGCATTTGTTGGGAAATAATTCTACATTGACTACTATATTGTTTTGGGAATAATTTAAATATTTGTTAGGCTAATTTTCTCAATGTAAATTTATTTTGAGATGTAACCTTAACAACATTTAGCTTCATTACCAACAATAATAATATTTTATGTGTGTGGATTTATATAAAGTATAATTTCTGTATGAGCTTGTAGCCTTGTTTATTTATATAAAGTATAATTTCTTTTAGGATAAATAACAATAATAATAGTATGCCCAAAATTTATGCAACAAAATATACATAAGATAAAGATATTTTATGCAACAAAATATTTCTATGAAGTTATTTATTACCCCACACATATATGCAAATATAATCAAAACTTCATTACCAATATTTTTTTCCGAAATTGTTTGCAATACAACCCTAATGGTAACCACTACTTAAAATCTTATAGAATAAAAATGTACTTATATAACTTACCATATTGCTTACACATATTACTGTAAACATAAGATTGTCTATGAAATTAAATGTTGAGAAATTCAAATACAATGGTCTCAAATGGTTATGAAATTCTACTAATTATAAAACAAATGAAACCAAATTTGCTTGAACACTTTGATAATGAGATCATGATACTCATCTGAATTAAGAGAAAGGTAACAAGCTAGAAGATCTTCCAAATCCTTTGAACTCCTTATATTGTTCTTCTCAATCATTTCCATCATTGACTCTCTAAAATCCCTCTGTGGATTCAATGATGACTTCACTATTGCAAAGCTATCTGAAAGGCTTCTCCGGCCGCCTGCCGCCGCCGATGACACACTTTTCCGGCTTCTTACTCTAGGTGAATTAATCCTAACCCTCAATCTCCTGCCACCACCAACACTAGGACTATTACTCACTTCTTTAATCGATGCATTTTCTTCATTCACAATTTTATTTCTGAGAGACCCTTTAATCGACTCGGATTCCCTAACGTCAGATTTATACACATTCACCACATTCGATGATTTTACGCAACTTGAGTCATTAGATGGATCCAAAGTCATCAATCCTAATTGGACGTCCACGTCAGCGACCAATCTACTTTTTTGTTTGGTTTTTTTCTTGTTCTTGTTCTTTGCATCATCACCAAGAAAATCATTGAATCTAGTTCTTGGCTTGGTTACAATTGGTGGTAGAACATGGTCAGAAAATGAATCATTATACCCTCTTTCTACCTTATCATTTTGTCTTGATACAGAGTTGTTTTCAACATCTATAACGATATCATCATTTAGTACCCTGCAGCCATAAGAAGAGTAATTGTTTGACAATGAAACCATTTCATCAAATAATAATAATGACTCATCAGTTGGAAGAAGAACACTGTCTGTTCTGAAATCTGTATCATGGAACTCTAATTCAAGTGGAGTTGATGAATATGAATGCTTAGGTGAATTTGAAGTTTTTGAAGTTCTTTTCTTGGCTCTTTGCTTGGTTGATTTTGTTGGTGGTTCATGGAAATTGGTGTGTAAGAGTTTTTGGTTATTTGGTGGTGAAGTGTTGAGGTTAAGGTCCCTTGTAAAATAGTAAGACTTTCTAGGATTGTAGTATTGGTGAGGTTGGTTTGGCTTTGATGAATGTTTGATTGAAGAGGTTGATGTAGAAAAAGATTGTTTATTCTTTCTGGACTGAGATGTTGATGTTGTTGTTGTTGTTGATGTTGTTGAGGTTTGTGTTCTTGGTTTTGCCATGTCTTTGAGCTTATAGAACCAAGCATTGGGAATCATATGTGATAACTTGAACCTATAATTGTTGCCCATGTTGATGTTTCTCTATATGGTTTTTGAGTAATGTGTGAGGGATGATGATGAGACAAGAGATAACTCCATCAGTGTTTATATGATTTGGCTGACACTGTTGGTTTATGTGGCATACTTGGTTTTGTTGTGTGAGTAAAATGAGTGAGGAAGAGGGTAGATGAAGCTTTTGGAATTAGTGGTAGGGGAGTGGGGTCCACATCACAAGAAAAAGGGTTGGCAACTATATGATATTGTGGAGGAAATGACCTTGTTGGTTTATCACATTAATTAGCATGTATTGCTGCTAAAGCATCACTTATTGTTACATATTATACATGTTAGAATTTAATCATATGTGTTTAAATGAGTCTTCTGATAATATTATCGATCCAATTGCTAACCGGATTTGAAAACAACTTTGGTTTGTAGTTTTAATTGAACAAGTGGTTGGTCCGCAATTCCGATTTGATCGTAAATCGGAATAACCCGGGAAGTGAATCGGATGGTTCACTTAAAATTTATAAAAATAGAATATTCCTAATGTTTTGTTTTACTTTAGTCCAAAAAAAGATAGAGTTTTAATATAATTATACATAATAATTATGTAAAATTTTACATTTATATATAATTATATATTTATAAATAAAAATTAGTAATTTTATTTAAAATTATTTGATTCGTTTAAATCTAATACATAATATCTTGATCTTTGCCATAATTTCATTATTGACATGTGTAAATGGAATGCTTTGTTGGGAGGAGTTCACATAACACTTATGTATTGGACAGTCCAGTACATAAATGTAAGGTACAGATTAATTTGATCGTCTAAAATAAAACTTTAATTAAAACTAAGTTAAAATATAAATCATTAAAAAATATCAAATATCATATGTCATCATCTAGAGTATTGGACTATGAAGGAGATGATGCAGATTCTGTTTGGAGAGGTAAAATCTCTTTAATGATCTATATGTTTTGAAATGGTTGAATTAGTGAATTATGATAATGATTTGGTCATTATCATATCTACATATGAAAAATGCTTTATTGATACAAGAGAAAACTTGAATACTTCTTCATTCTCTCTATATAAGAAATGATAAGTTTTCAACTATTGAGAGATGATTCATATGAATAAAAATGTAGAAAAATAGTATACCTCGTGACTATGATATTATTTAAACAATGAATTAAACAACTATAGCCAACTAGAGTATAATACAAAACTAAAAATTACGTAAATAAGGTTTAAAGTCAAATGAATTTGGCTCAAAGTGAAACAAATTTTGTACTCTTCCTTCTCAAAAGTAGCATCAAAAGCTGGTTTTAAAAACAGCTTCCACGTAAGTGATTCTCTTGCAGAAAATTTGATCCCTTCTAGGCCATAAAAATTAAACAGGTTCTTTTTCCACTTGGATTATGTGAAAATATGTAACCTCATAGAAAAAAGTGCAACATTTTCGGTGCCTTCACTGCTAGTCCTACAAACCTGGGTGCAGACACTAACACTAACAAAGAAAACATGAGACACAGTAACTGGCTATACTCTAAGATCACATATGTAGAGTAAAAAGCACACTATGATTTTGTAAGTGCATGAAATGTTATTTTGCATACAAAGTTATATTCCTTCATCTGCATGTGTCACTCATACAATCAATTAATATCTTAACTTAAAAATTATTATAGTAAAGACTTTTTTTTTTGTATATTGCTAGTTTAGTGATTCAGAAGCATATATATGATTGGCTCTCTATCCAAGAAGAAATTATTATGTTTCCTCATTGGATCAGACTGCGACCGGGGAGCCTCCAACCGTCGGGGAGTTCCGTTCTATACCCCGCATATGAACTAGAGTCTGATGTTCTTTCTATACATTTTTAATATAGTGACTAATTAAATGGCATATCATATGAAGTTCATAATATATGCTTTGGTACATTTAATTATATAAAAACAAACCTATATAAATCCTCATACCATTAATTTAAAATCAATAGTAATCATATATATCCTGAACCAAAACATTGTCATATTCAAGAACCATGTAATAATTTCCTCAAGTACAACATTTATTCTTGCCAGAAATTCATTGGCTCATTGCTAAGAACAAACAATGAGGTTTTGGTTATAAAAATCTGTTCATCTAAGAAAGGGAAAGAGGACACAAATAGTAGATAACAACTGAAAAGAATTTGAGAGGCAAATAAAAGAGAGATCAAGATTTTGGGGATTGGAAATTTTTTATGTGGGGTCACCATTACATTTGGAAATGATTCATTTTCAGTATCAGAGAGTCCAAAACTAGAAATGTGATATGGGTGATTTTTAAAAAAAATTAATTTAAAAAAAAAGTAAAAAATCTTGACCATTTAAATTTTGTTTTTGTCATGTGTCAACATCCTACCTATGCATTGTCCCCAATGTAATGGAAAGGAGCCAGCCTCATTACATTCATTCAATTTCTAAAAAATTGTGTGGCCCATCTAATAGAACAGATTGTGTAATTTTGGATTACTCTACTTCTCAACTGTATCAATCCTTTCATATGATTGTTTTCTTTTTTCATGGTTATAGAAACTAAATCATGTGCTTGTTATATGGAAAGAGGTCTTATTCTTCTACATGTGTTCATCCATCGTTTTCTATGCATATCCTTTAAGTACCATGTCTCTTAATGTCTTAACTTATTCCCATGTTGCAAATTATAATAATTGACAACATCACAACAATCTTGTACTTTTATCCTCTCAGATCCCTCTCAATAAGTTTGCTCCCAATAATCAAACTTTTGATATTTTGATCTTTCTGGGATGATCATGTCTAAATTTTGAAATTGAAAACCATAGAGTTTTGAATGATTTTCATACATACTATTTATGAATCATATGCGATAGAAGTATTATCAATTACTAGTCTTGTAAAATTTCTTTGGGAGCATAAATGTGAACAATCATAACAACATTGAGCACCCAAAAAAATTTACAATGGCAAGATTATAGTTGTGGATGAAAGGATGAGGTACATGTACATCCATTATTTTTACTCAGAATATGAAAGGTACAAGACCATAGGCCATTGCTAAAGGTTTGGGTTCTAAACTAACATCAATCTCTAACAACCAAATGAATAATAAATTATAGTAGGAAAAGAGTTAGGATCATCTTAAGATACAAGAGTACACTCAAAATAAGAGAAAAAATAAAAAACTAACCTGATTTAACACTTTTATCCTTAATATGATAACAATTCCACCCATATATATAAATTTAAATTAAAAGTGATCATTTGTTTTTCCATTATTTGATAGTATTCTTTGGCTCAGGGGAGGGGGACCAAAGTGGGTTTCTATGATGGATCAATTATATTAACTTTGAAGGATGGAGTGTACCATGTCCAGTCTTATCCTCTTTATGAAGAAAATTTAACTGAAAATTCTCTACTTGCCACCTTATTCTTTGAGTAAAATATAATATGTATTTAAAAATGTACAGTTTTCTTATAATTAGCATGAGATTTTCTTATAATGTCCCTATATATATATATATATATATATATATATATATATATATATATATGCTAGCTTCTGATAAGTAAACAACAGTGAAAAAAACTAAGTGTAGCTAAGTTCTATCCCCTTTGTTTGCAACCTTTTATAGTATTATACAGCACGCATGTAATGCAATGTTAGTCTATTAAAATGATGATATTTGATTGATGGGAATGTATTTTTAATTTTTGTCTCTCTATGTAAGTGTTGCATGTATAGGTTTGGAGTTAGAATTAGAATGAGAAAGGACCAATTCACCTATTACCCCATTTATGGTCTTTTGTTCAGTCTTATCACATTCATGTTGAAGACCTAAAACACTGCAGAGAATAATACTAATATTATTATTTTTTATAGAGAAATAATAGTTTATTTTAATATGTCATTTTAATTTGTTTTCTTAAAATATTTCTGATTTTATACGCTCCACTTTTTTATTCATACAATATATTATTTTTGTTAGCAAATCATTTTAATTAAATTTGTGATAAATTTAAGTACAAATTTAAATTCTATTATGTTGATCAATTAAAATGAATGCAAATTGTAATGATGATTCCTACTGAAATATATTATCTTGGGAGAACATCTCCAATGAATGTGACAACAATGTTCCACCAAGTGCTTGAATAGTAAAGGATCTATTCAGAACTTTTCATAGAACAATGCATTATGAGTAAGCCCTAGTGTCAAGTTTCAATTTTCTGTGGCCATACAGAACTTGATAAAGACCCATTTCCTCAATAACTGCTGGAAACAATAATTAATTTGGTCAACCACTGTTTCGAGCAATAATTGAGGTCATTTACTTTCAATCATTCATACTTGTGCAATAATTGAAGCAATATTAATATTTTATTCTCCACAAAGGGAACCTCTCACATCTCGAACTTATGATCTCAGACAAATAGTCATTATTCACACGACTTGCTACCATTAAGTTATTGTACCTTAAAATGGTAGCAACTCATGTGAATAATGACTATTTGTCCTAAGGTCATGAGTTTGAGTCGCAAGAGACTCCCCTTTGTGGTAAATAAAATACTACATTAGTATTTAAGTTGTTAGAAGACACACTGAGTATATTCATGAGGATGAGAGGTTGCATATAATGATAATGGTGTTACACTATGGACATTTAATATAAAGATTTATCTATTCGTTCGTATTACTTTTTTTAAAAAGTCAATAATAAAAAAAATTAAAAAATGATAAATTGTTAGTATATAAAACTTTTACTCTAGTGTCACACCCATTAAAATTTAGGAAGGGGAGATGTATATAATATTATGCCACAAAAACTATTTTCTAAACACAAAATTATTATTACCGGAGGCTCACCATTTCCATGTCTTAATTAATATTGCATGAAAAAGGTTTAAAAACAAGAGAATAAAATATCTCTTATATTATAAGATAATTTTACTCCTTAAATCTATTTATTGTTTAAAACGTGTCTTATATTTTCTATTATAATATATTTTAAAATAAAAGCTTCTAGAGAAAGAGAAAATAAAACACATGTCAATAAATAAATTTAAGGAAATAAGTTATTTTCTAATATGATATTTGTCAGAGTGTACAAATTTCATCCTACTCAATTATTAAAGATGACAATTTATACTTCTTAACAAGGATCTTATGGTAATGATTAGCACAACCCCTCAAAATATTATGATGCATTGGAATGATACACATCTGCTATCACTAATTCTTGTCCTCCCCCTAACTAAGGATGACAATAGGTACCCGGATATGTGAGTACCTGCAAAAAATATCCGCAATGGGTAGGTTCTGGGTTTTTATTTTCGACCTGTGGGTATTTGGGGCTGAGTATTTTTCAGACCCACTGTTGAATGGGGCGGGTCTGAGTAGTGTAGTACTCAGACCCGCTAGTACCCAGACCCGTTCTTATATATATATATAAACATAACCCAATTTCCTTATTTTCTAATATCTAACCCTAACACCTACTTTTCCTCCCTAAATTCTAATTCCCTTATTTTATTTATTCTCCTCATATATATATATATATATATATATATATATATATATATATATATATAACCAAATTTCCTTATTTTCTAATTTCTAACTCTAACAACTACTCTTCCTCTCTTCTAATTCGTAGTAGATTACGTTCACATACATTAGAGCCATTAATGTGCCTTCAAGATTGGCTATGGACTGATGTTAGAGGTAATGTAATTTATTAATTTAATTATCCATGTTTAATTATCCATAAATTATAAAACTATATTTTGATACAGTTATTCTTATGTTTTCAGGATCTTCCAAATCAAGAGGGGACTTCAATTTTATTACAAATACTATACTAGATGATATCGATGATGATGTTAGTAAATTTATTGATGTTCTTATCTATAAAGTTAATTGTTATATCTTTAAATTGGATGTTTTTATTTTGCAGGAACAAATTGTTCCATGTGTTGTTGATGGATGGATCCTAGACATTTGATGTCTTATTGTCTTATTTTAAATTATGCTCTTAGTAAAAAGGTTTGTATTTAAGTACAATTTAGAATTGTGACTTATGTTTTAATTATATTTTATAATTTTTTTATACTTTGTTTCTTTTTTTATTCTCACACGCTGGATTATAATTTTTTTACAATTTATAACTTTTTTGCAATTTTTTAAATATTATGTGAATTTTTGGGTGCCCGTAGATCCGTTGGGTACCCATGGACCCGTGGGAAACAGACCTGAGGGGTATCTAACTGGTTCTGGGGCGGGTCTGGGTCCCAAAATGAAAGAACGGGGCGGGTCCGGGTAGTGTACTACCCGGACCCATCCAGACCCATTGTCATCCTTATCTCTAACCCTACAATTTATATCTATACTAATATATAAAGGAAAAACACAAAATAATTATTCATGATGATGTAATTTTTGTTTTCCTATTTTGCCCTTACTAATATATATTTTATACTAAAAAATCATATAACATATTTCCTTATAATTTACTCAATCATGTTTCATACACTCCAGGTTCACTTTTCTCTCACTTCCATAGAAAGTGGATTTTGATGTCTCCAATAATATTTCAAACTAATCAAAATTTATAATTTAGTTTGAAAAAAATATTATAAAAACATAAATTAATATTTTATATTATTTATTATAATTCTATTGGATAAAAACACAAATACATGATTCTTTTAGGATAGGGGATCCTTATTCCAATAGAACTATCTTCTTCACCATAATTTTTATATATCTTTGAAACTCAGTGTGCCCATGCAACTAAATCCCTAGATTCAATGTAACCCACTATTCTAGTTTTTTGTTTGGGTCTTATACTCTTGCCTATTTGATTTAAATTGTTTGGGTCTTATACTCTGGCCTATTTGATTTTGTTTAGTTCAAATGAAAAATATCATTGAACTATAGCATTAAAAAATGAATTTTAACCTTACAAAGTAATTAAAAAGAACTTAAAACTCATCTAAAACATAAATAACTTTAAGAATTAATTTGAGAACCAAACATAATTTAAAATACCTATTTAAAATTTAAAAAAAAAACTTACATTTAGCAATATCCAAATTCATCTAAAATCCATTTAATCACTTGAGAACGCTTTTTATCTCTTGTGTTGATCATGTATTTCAACAACAAAAGTATATTAGTTGTATATCTTGTTTAATTTAAAAATTCACTATCTTAGTATTTATTGACCAATTAAATACACATATGATGTGAAGTGAGGCTCCTCTCTAATAATGGAGAAGACAATTACCTAGAAATACATAGAAAAATTAAAAGTCATTGACATTTTTATCCCTTTAACTCACATTAACATTACGTTTTTCCCTTAAACATATACTAAAAAGTCTAACTATACTTTGCAATAATGGAAATGAGTCTGACTCCACGATGTGACACTCCTTATACAACACTAACACTATGGTACTATTTGACAAAGCATGCTTGTGGATTTTCAGTAACTTGTAACTTTTTGTTTTGGTAAAAAAATTATTATAGTTGTTCGTAAATAAAAATTGAAGAGAACTTGTAACTTTTAAAAAGGAATTTGTAGTGTTTGAAAATTATTTTCCAGAAAGCTACTTCAATTAGTGTTTAGAAATTAAAATTAGCTTTTAAAAATTCATATACCAATTTTGTCCTTCAATATTTAAAAAAATTACATTAGATGCCTTCAATTAAAACCTTATTTGTCACTTGTGCATTTCCTTCATTTACATTTCCTTAGCATAGAAAACCCAATAACCCTCTCCATTTGTATGGCTTCCTCTCCATTTGTATGGCTTCTTAGTAATTATCACCTCATATATATGTTACACAATTTAGGGTTTATATGTTACAAAAGGACCCTATTAATTTTTTAAAGTATGTGAAGAACTACCCTATAAATATTTATTGAGGCCTAGTAGAAATATGTCAATCATTGGAAAAGTTGGCATATTTGTATACATTATTGCTTTGGGCTTTTCTAATTGAGATGTTTGTGAGCAATTTCAATGGTATGCTCATATTAAAGCTATTCATGAAGTTTTAGAATCAACTTGCGGTAGAAATAAAGGTTAAATGGGTGTTACACATTATCTTATAAAGAATTCTAATTTA
Source organism: Lupinus albus (assembly GCA_009771035.1). NCBI lineage: Eukaryota > Viridiplantae > Streptophyta > Magnoliopsida > Fabales > Fabaceae > Lupinus > Lupinus albus. The sequence goes on along the minus strand of CM019999.1, from coordinate 23,222,398 downwards.
TACCAACACATAATGTTAATGACACTAGATATAATCCTTATTTTAAGGTAAATGATATTTTATTTATATTTATTTTATGAAGCTTAATTCATGCCTTTATTAAAATGGTGACATTTTGAATTGGATGCATTTATGCCACATATGTGGCAACATGTACTCATCAATTGTGTTATCTACTATCTTAATAAGAATGGTGGGTTTGATATATTTATAAAAATGGACATTGCAAATATTTGACACTTGACAGTTTGAAGGATAAAATTGTAAAAAATGGTTTCACTTTCTTATTAGAAAAAAATATTTTTTACACAAATAGACATGATATTTTCCCTTAAGAACTTTCAAATTCAGGGTTATATCTGTAATTTTAAGACATTTAATTAAATGCATGTTACACACATGTAATCCATTAGTCAATTGTTAATTTCTTATTAACAATTTTTTATATATTAAAATACCAACTTTTCTAATTTGATGTTGCGGGTTTTACAGATTAACCATGTATTTTCGTCTTCTTCATTTTAGATATGATATTTTTACTTATGCTGTTATTAAAAATGCATTTTTCTTACGGTACTATTAATGGAATGATTTTTATGTTAATGGAATATGTTTTCATGTTCTTGACGTTGATTTTTTTTAAGTTAATGGAATGTTGATTTTTTTTAGTTACGAGAATGTTCTGCATCTCTATTTTTTCAGAGTTATGGAAATGATTATTTTTATGTTTAACCTTTACTAACAAGGTAATATTTTTTTTACCATTTCTATTGAATTAAGTTTTTTATTTTTTATTTTGAGTTAAATATAACTTTTTTTTGTATGTTTTCAAAATGATATTTTTTATGAGTTCAAGATAATATATTGAAGTTACATAATTTTTTCTAACATCTCATATTCATCTTTGTTCTTACTCACTTAATCACTCAAATGTATGTTTTTTTATGTTCGTGAAGTTGATTCTTTTTAAGTTACTAGTATGTTGATTTGTTTGAGCTACGAAAATATTCTGTATGTTTTTTCATGTTCTTGATGTTTAAGATCTCATATTCACCTATGTTTTTATGAGTTACGGGAATGTTGATTTTTTTGTTTTTATTGATGTTTTTTTGTTTATCAGGTTTTGCAGAATAACTAAGGATGACAATGGGTACCCGGATTCGCGGGTACCCACAAAAAATACCCGCAACGGGTCGGCTTTGGGTCCAAGTTTTGGACCCATGGGTAATTGAAACCCACGATTTTAAGAAACGCCGTTATATGGGTCTGGGTCCGGGTAATGAGCTATCCAGACCCGTGGCTACCTGAATTCGCTATTTCTTCCCATATATATATATATATATATAGCAAAATAATTGTAATATCATGTTAATCTATATTGTAATATCATATTAAACCATAATTATAATAGCATATTAATTCATAAATGTGATTATTATGTTGTTAAATTGTGATCTTATGTTTTTAAACAATAATATTATATTGTTAATTCATATGTATGATATAGTATTATGTTAATTGAAGAGTTTTTACTAAATGAATTTTTCATGCATCATAATGTTAAAGTTGTTTTTAATGTTTGTTTGAGTAAAATGAATTGTGTTTAATATTCTAAGTTTTGTTTAAAACTTTAAATTAAGTTTTATAATTTTTCTCTCTGGTTGATTGTCTAAATAACATATAAGATCGTAAGAAACAAATACACAAGTGCATAAATTACTCGCAATTATTTTTTATTTTTTTAATTTATGGGTACCTATGGATCCGTTAGGTACCCAAGGACCCGCAGGTAGTATACCCAGCGGGTATTAGCACGGATCTGGGGCAGGTCTAGGTCAAAAAATGAAGCAACGGGCGGGTCTGTGTAATACACTACCCGGACTCATCCAGACCTATTGTCATCCCTAAGAATAACACTGATGGACTTTCTTCTCATTGAATTATCAAGTTTCCCAACAATAGCTCATGTTTTTTAATATCGATTTCGTATTAATTTGCTGGAGTCATTTCTTCAATTTTCACTTTCATTTAAATGTGTATATTTCTTTGTCTTTTTTTTAGTATTCTCACAAGAGAGAAAAAGGTTACTAAGGTCACACGTGCATATTTCCTTATCTTTTGTTTTTAGGACACCCACCAATTTAGTATCTCTATTTTATTTTGTTCTAGAAGATGTTAAGTTTAATTTTTTTATTTTGATGGTACCTCTTGGTGAGGATGTAGCTCTGACAGTGTCATTATTATTAAGTATTGTAGCATTACCATTCACATTTCTGGCTTTCTCTCTACCTCATATTGAGGTCGTTTCCTCAAAAGGCTCGTTTGCAACATTTCTTATTTATTAATTAAAAAGCACGAGTAGTTAAATAAGTGACATATATTTCAATGTCTTATTTGATTGAGTTTAAAATTAGAGTGAGATGGGAAGTAAATTGGAATAATGATGATTGAGAAAGACATTAAATTATGATGATATATATGGAATTAATGTTTATTTTTTTATTACACTCTCATATAATCAATCATAACTAATAATAATGGTAATGCCACCATTTATTTATGTTTATAATGTGAGTGATTGTAAATTAATGTATAAATATAGAATTAAATAAAAATGAAATTAAGAGAGATATACCGTTCTGGAATTTGGGTCAGGAACAACATTGATGGTGGTGGATGAAGAAAATACATTCATATCAATCACACATTATGGACTATTATGTAAAAAAAATTATGAGATATTTATCGGTTAAATCTATTGATTTGTACTCTAAATGTCATAACATATAACATTTACCACAATTATTGATATTTAAATTATTGATTTATTCGGTGAGATTGTTACTATGATTATTTAATTTTTTTATCAACTATACATTATGTTATATATTTTCTTATTTGTTTTAGATAATGATTATTGGATTTAGATAAAGTCTTATTCTTTTATTCTATGAATTATAGAATTTGTAATAATTACATTTTATAGGTTTTAATGTTTTTTTGTCAAGTGCAATGGTATTGTCAGTTTTGTTTTATGAAGCTGATGTTAATTTTCTTCCATATTTACTTATATTGATGATTACTTTAGCATCCGTACAAGAATCAATTGATTAATGACTGAAATATTATCAATAAACATAGCGTTGTAGTTTTTAATAACATATGTATGTTTCTCTTTCACTCAACATGGTATCTTTTTTCAAAAAATGTACACATTTTGCATATATGGCTAAACATATGTTAGCATAAATAAATTTATAACCAAATATTTATATAACAGAAGGAAAAAATTATTTGACAAATATTGACTATAAACAATCTATCTATAATAAATTTATTTTACTTGCATTATGTTTACTTTTTTGAACACATTATAGATGTAGTCATGGTAACCTCTTATATTTCACTTGCATTATGAAATTTTAAAATAAATTATATTTATAATCATTTCTTATTTAATTATTATGTATTTCTTTATGCTTAGTTTAACATTCATGTGAGGTTCAATAGGTGATACCGGATTGGATGTTTTTTATATCAAAAAATAAATTATTATTTTTTATTGGCTTTGGAAACAATGATGAAAATAAGATATCAATAATGATTAATAAAATAAAGAATATGTACTTACTAACTAATTTAGAGTGTGTTGGATTATGAAATTGGTAAGTTAAAATGTTATTGTTGAAGTCCACCACCATGTTATTTAATACAACATATTTTACGGCAAGTTATTCGACCACAATTCTAATTCATCATTCAAGTACATAAATTTCATTTTTCATAAGGTAATCATCAATAATTTCTTAATTTATAAATTACTTTATACTGTTTAAATAAATTCATGCAAAATATATTATCACTCGTGCGAATGCATGAGTAAGCTAATAAGAAAATGCATTCTCATTTCCAATCTCATGGTTGTGTGTGACTTTGATATATGTTTCACCATTTTATTTGTTGGGTGAGAAGGATCGACACATGATAAACGTAATTTTCTTCATGTGATTAACACACCCACTATAAACTTTTATCATCCTCTAAGAGTTTCTCTCTCTTCAATTTATTATTGAAATTATTATTTTTTACTACTTAAAGTATGATGATAATATTTATTGATTTCATTTAATTTCATCTTTATCTAGGTAGATATTATTTGGTGGATAAGGGGTGTCTAGAAAAATAAGAATATATGGTACCATATCAAAAAATAAGGTACCATCCAAATTGTAAAGAAGACACCTAATAATATTGAAGAAGCTAGCTTTTACTTGTACACATTCATCACTACATAGCTGTATTGAGAGATGATTGGGAGTCTTAAAAAAAAGATGGACAATTCTTAGCCAAATGCCACATATAATGTGAATACCGTAATCAATATTATTATGATTATATTCGCATAAAGTCAACTAATAACCCGCTATTTAATAAGTTAGAGCAACATCCAGATTATAAACTATAAGATGAACATTGAGATAGTGATATGAATTCGGGGTGAGCAGGACCTAACTCTACCTGCTCACCTGGTTTGACCCAATCATGGTTAAGTCTGAATAGGGCCGAGTCTCATCGGGTCTAGGTCGGGTTCAAGTTCAAAAATTAGACCCGATTAATATTTAGGATCGAGTAAGGGATAAATATACTCAGTCCGACCTGTCCCACAATTACCCACTCATCATGTTTGTATGTGTCTCTATTCAATTGTATACAAAGTAATGACATATCTTTGGTTGGAAGTACCATTGATTCTCTAAATTTTCATTATATATATATATACATATATCATCCTATATATCACATTACATATGTATAATAATAAGTAATAGTGAGAAAATTTTATCTAATATGAGTATGAATTATATTTAATTGGGTCTATATCGGGTTTTGGGTTCAACGACTGACTCGACCGACATTTATGGTCGGGTTAGCTTTAGGTTTAGGGTCGGGTCCAAGTTAAAAAATGATTTGACCGACATTTAAGGTCAGGTAAGGGACAAGCCTTACCCGAACCATGCTCACCCTTAATTTCAATTGTGAAATTTCGAATTAAACAAATTCTAGAATGAGAGAAGAACGTTGCAAGATTTCTTGCTTATTATAGGGGTCAATGAGATAAATTATTTGCCTTTCATGAACTTTTATGATGGATAAATTATTTTCCCACTAGCTTTTGTGACATATATTTATTCTTGCATATGTTCATATTATATATTTTAACTATATAGTGTAACACCTCAGTCCTGACATGCGACAACCTCTTCTCTCGGGCCTATGAATACACGGAGCATGTTATCCAATAACTTAAATGCCCCTGCAATATTTTATTCCCCACAAAGGGGAGCCTTCCGCGACTCAAACTTGTGACTTCAGGGACAAATAGTCACTATTATCATGAATCGTTACCATTAAGGTATGATAGTTTCATTTTTATCTCACCATTTTATATTATTTAACATTATTATTACACAACTCCTTTTCTCTTAATTTAACACAAGTTGCTTTTTTATTTAATTGAGTCTTTATTATTGATCTTAACTCTTTTATAATAAAGTAGTAACTCATTGATTGATTTTATGGTTTGTGAGTGAAATTGAAAAATTGTATATGAACTATAACTTTGTATAAATGTCAATTATATCGGAGTAGAAATTATTAGTTGTGTAGGTCGAGGTTCAATTAAGGGCTCAAATGATTGAATTTGTAAAATTAAAAAGGATTGACATATCAAGAGATCGGATATGTATTAGTTAATTTAGGGGATCTCCTAATTAGCATATTAATATTAATAAAACTTAATTAGGTTGGAATTTATATCAAGTATAAGTGAGAATAAGTAAACTAAAGTTGAATTCCTTGATGTTTTTATTAACAAATATATAGAAGAATTTTTCTTCATATTTTTTTAGAAGAAAAAGAGAAGAGAGGAAATATTAGAATTTGAACTTACACATTCACCTATAACTTTATTTCCTTAGTTGGTTCTTGGGACAAATCCAACCATTTCTTACCTTTTATTTGTAAAATTGTCTTAATTTTTTAATTTTACTTTCATTATTTACCTTATTATTTTTATGATTAATCAAATAATCAGTTAACCCCGCAGTGAAATTTCTACTAAACTCACTCAATTATTCTATCATGCCCCTTGTAGAGCTCTCATACCAATTGTAAAATATAGAAGCTTTAGATATTCAAAGAAGGAATATATTATTCATTAAACTTAGGATAATATATAGGGAAATATAAGAAACAAAAAGAAAGACCATGACCTATGATTTACAAACTGCATCAATGGGTGGGAAGTTGAAGAAAACAGTTCCTATCCTAAAAATATAATCAACTCCTCATAGAGACAAGTTAGACTCAATAACTACTTAGTCAAAATGAAAACAAACTCCTAATATATCTAACAAAAATCATATATTATAGTTCCACAAGAGATTTGGTGAGTTAATATATGCTAACTTGCAATTTAATGAATAAAATCTATCTTGCAAACAAGTAAAGGGTAAGGATGTTGCAAACAAGTAAAAGGTAATGAGTTTCTCATAATCACAAATACTTGCTAAATCTAACCTTACAACAATTAGATCACTATTTTAAGCTAGTTTTTGAATTGGTTTTTGGATGATGTTTGTTTACAAGACATAAAATTGCACTAACTAAAGGTCTTGGAATTTAGATGTGAGATTGAATTCATATTCATTTTTAACAAGTTTGGAAACAATCAATCAAACAAAACAAGTATGATTCTTACATAATGTTGGACCTCAAAACTACTAAAAGTTAATAATTTAGTCGATTTAGAAACTCATGAAATAAAGTTAGTAACCTTACACACGATATCAAGAATCATGGCTTACATAACATATCTCTATGTCTCGTAGTTTATGCATGTGCATTTACTCAATTTGCATGCATATATTACTAGAAATAGGGGTGTGTGTGAATCATAATTGATAATTAAGTGTAAGGTTTAGACTTTATTTCATGAGTTGTTAAATAGACTAAAGTATTAGCTCTTAGTGTATGTAATTGAGGTCAAATGTTGTGTAGAGTCATACTTGTTTTGTTGTTTGATGTTTGCTCAATTTAATAAATGAATAGTGAGTCAGTCCCACTTCTAAGTTCCAACACTTTTGTATTCAAAACTTTTCAACTAAACCAACAACAATTTGAAAACCCTTTTGAAAGCGAGCTTAAAATAATAATTTGATTTTGAAATACTAAGTTAACAAGTCCTTGTAAATACAACAACCTCTTATCATTTTTATTTGTTTGTCACACTGAAGATGTAATTTTTACCTTATTGTTGATTAAGCATCCAACCACGAATAGTAGCTAGCCTTCCTTTATATACTGCCAAAAAAAAACAACTAGATTAGGTAAAATTATATTGAATTGTTTAAACTTTTTAATTTAACTACTTAAATATGCAGAAAATCATACAATCAGACAAATATAATGAAATGAAATGACTAATTTGTTCAACATTTGAAAAGTGAGCATCTGTGGAAAAATTTATTTTTTGAGATGTAAAATGGGCCTCAAATGATATACTTCTATACTAATAAATATTAATATATACAAATATATAAAAGGAAAACATAAAATGATTATTCATAGTATAATTTGTGTTTACCCATTTTTCCCTTTACAATTTATAATTTCATATATCTATAAATTTAAACCCCTCTCCCATTCCCACTTTTCAAGTTTTTAACTACTCCAGTTTTCTCAAACCTGGATAAGGGAATAATGGCAGTTCTCCCTTTTTGTAACTATTGTTATTCTCACATGCAAATCATTTATATACCATTGACACTAGCGTGTAGATAGACACTTCGTGTTTGTCGACCTGCATTTTTATTTTATTAAATTAAGTATTTAATTTTTATATATTTTATTTTATACAATTATAAAGTTTTTGTATTAAAAGTATTTTATGTTAAAAAATGTATTTCTTATAATGTTCAATTTAAGGTGAAATATGTGGTTAATGAGCTAATGGTTGTTACCTATGATTGCATGATTTTTTTTGTATAAATTAAAAATATGTAAGGGCAAAATAGGAAAATAGAAATTACACCATAGTGGTGGTTATTTTATGTTTTGGCTTTATTTACACTCACGTGTCTGTCAACCCGCTTTTCTATTGAATGAATTGTAATTTTTCATGTTAAAAATGAAAATGATAAACTATCGCGTTCAAATATTGCCTTGATTAATGTGGAAAAACTGTCATGTTCAAATGGAAAAATCGTAAAAGTTACATTAACAAACATGAAACATAAAATGAGGAAATATATTATATGGTTTTTTGGGTATAAAATATAGATTAGTAAGGGCAAAATAGGAAACAAAAATTACACCATCATGGGTGGTTATTTTGTGTTTTCCCTTTATATTAGTATATATATATATATAGTATAGATATTAGCATTTAGTTTCATCTTACGTTTTAAACATGATATTCACTTCATATATGAAAATAAATGTGAGTGATTTTGAAGTGCAAATTATAATATCTAACACAAATTATTGTATTTCATATTTATAATATGCATAACAAACGTTACAAACAATTAAAAAAACAGGTTGACAGACACGAGACATTGTAGTATATATAATACAAATACATATGTATATATGTGTTTACATAAATACGTAGACATATGTAATTATAAGCAACCCATTCATTGGAGTGATGTGATGCTCTAACATATTAATGGCTGTAGTATATTTGCCCATAATGCAACATTTGTGCGGTTGAAAAGAAAGAACTCCATTTGAAACTTGAAGTTAAAGCAATTTCTTTGTAGCAAAATAATTAGAGAAATTGTAACCACACGGTTGTGTTCACTTATTGGATAAATTATGTGCCAACCAGTACTTGTGGTGCCAATGCTCTTCAAACAAAGTCATTTTCACAAAAGTTTCATCTTTGTTCTCTAAACAAAATTCATTAGTCATATTTGTCTTCCACATCTAATTCAACCTATGCTCAATGCCATAAGAATATTCTTCATATACTCGACATATTTAATACACTAACAAATTTAAAACTATTAATTCTTTTGAAAAGACGATAATTTTCAAGTATTAAATTGAATACGTTGTTTTTTCATCTAAAAATTAGTATGGAAAATTCACTATTTATGTTAGGTTAGAAACATATGTACTACGCTCCTATGTTAGAAACCCCTTCCTTAAACTTGGTCTTTATTTTGTTCAAACTTTTTTGTATTTTAATAATTTTTTGCTGTTAGGAGTTGACTAGTGTTAAAATATTTGTTTAATTGCAATGTGGGAACATGCATGTCAAATGAAGATTTCTATTTTAATATATAAAAAAAGTTATTGTTGGGCAAAACCGTGTTGCAAGGAAATATTAAAATGAAAAATGTATACTCGTCAAATATTGAACAACGAAATTTTTACACGGTTGGACCATAATGCGATTCAGGAGAATCAAATTATCGGAGAGTTCCATTGTTATTGATGTACGAGAAAAGTGAAAATATATAAATGATACATTATATCTTGAATCAAAATTTTAAGATATTAGTTTCATGTGTTTTTTCCACTTATAAAATATTTTATTATCTTCTCATATCTGATGAGACTTTAAACTTAAATAAAGAGATGAATGTGTTTCACTGATAACAAATTCTCTGACTTTCACCGTTTCACGTGCTCTCTTTGTTAGATGATCATGTGAATTGAAACTTTTTTAATAAGCTTAAATGTTATAAAAGGAATTTACATATAAATTACTCTAAAATTATTTTTTAAATAACATACTCAGGTATCGAAGTACTTTTACATTATTAATTATTTAAAAAACAACCGTGCATATAGCCACCGATTGTTGCAATAGATTTTGAGGAATGATCAATTTTGTTCCACAAAATTTGTGTAATAATTTAATCAGTGAAAATTTAGGAAAACTAAAATGATTCTAAATGATATGAAAAAATGAGTTAAATTAGTGATTTCTCTGTCGTAAATTGTTTTAAATATGAAATGATCAATTTATATAATCAACACTTATTAGAATAAACTACTACTTATTTTAAAGTGATTAATTTCTTATATAAAAACCTTAATTCTACCAACAACAAAAAAACTATTTAAACTATGATATTTAAATACTAGTTAAATTTGTACTTTTTAGCAATTAAGTTGATAGAGGTCAAATTTTATTATAATAGAAAAGTTGGTGTTGAACCATAAAGTTGAAGACAGTTCACGTGCTTTTGCGTAAGGAAAATATATTTTTGCAGTGAAGGAAAGGATGACAGCTACGTTGGTGGTTGATGTTAAGACAAGTGGTACCGTACCATGTTCATTCTTATCATCATCATTACTTGTCTTTTCACTCTTATCACATTTATATTCATTAATACAGAAATAAATACTATAAAAATATAACATGTTAAAATATTTTAAACATTTTATATCTAATCAAATAACACTTTTATAATTAAAAAATATAAGTATTTATCTATCTACTATTGTTCTACATTCACACTACAAAGAAACATGGTCACATAGACGTTTGAAAAATAAGTACATGTTTTCTTTTTGTTTTTAATAGTAAAATGTGTAATTTTATTATAATTAAAGATGTATATATATGTCGTTGAATGTTATATTTTCTTTGATTATTGAAACACTTACTCTTTATTAATGGAGATAATCCAAAATTCAATAAGTTTTTAGTATAATTTTTTAATTAAATGCTAATTTTTAATGGAATTGTGACCAAAAAAAGAACAGGGATTCTCTGTCCCAAATGGATCACATCTCTTTGTCTCCGTTCAATAAAAATGAATTAAATAATATAAAATATTATTTTTTATTTTTATATTTTAATTAAATGACACAATATGATTGGTTCGGGACACCATTGAGAATACTTTTTGGAGACAACAAATCTCCTTTCAAAAAAAAACATTGGTATATTATTCTTCAATAACCACCATACAATATTGGAAGTGAAAGGTGTAAAGTCTTTGAACTTATCTTTAAATACCTCATCCAACCACTATACCTACATTCAAATCTCTTGCTCCCATTTTTCTCTCTTCCAAACCCAAAACTTCTTTCATTCCCACTTCACAATCTTCATTATCAAACACTCTCACAATCACAATTCCATTAATTTTTCCTCTATATCTATCTCAACTATTCTCATAACTCACCCATCTCAAAAACATAGTTGTAACTATGAGAAAGGATTTAGAGAACAACACCCTAAGAGGAGAAGAAACAGAAACAGAAACAGAAACCATTTCATCCATGTCAAAGAACAGTGCCATTTTGTTCGGGAAATACAAGATTCACAAGTTGTTAGGAATTGGAGCATCCGCAAAGGTTTACCATGCTACAAACATAGACACAGGGAAGAGTGTAGCTATTAAAGTTGTCAACAAACACAAGGCTATGAAGAGTGGTTTCAACACCAACATTGAACGTGAAATCTCTATCATGCACAAACTTCATCACCACCCAAATATAGTAAAGATCTTTGAAGTCCTTGCAACCAAGACAAAGATTTACATTGTCATGGAATTTGTCTCCGGTGGTGAAATCTTTCAAGAGGTATCAACTAAAGGACATCTCAGTGAAGATCTCAGTAGAAAATATTTCCGGCAACTTATCTCCGCCGTGAAGTATTGCCACTCCAATGGTGTCTTCCACCGTGATCTTAAACTTGACAACCTCTTAATCGATGAGAATAAAGATCTAAAGGTTAGTGATTTTGGTTTGAGTGCTGTTAAGGATTCAACTCAACTCAACAATGATGCGTTGCTTAAAACTGTTTGTGGAACACCTGCTTATGTTGCACCAGAGATTCTCTCAAAGAAAGGTTATGATGGAGCTAAGGTTGATGTTTGGTCTTGTGGTGTTGTTTTGTTTGCTCTTTCTGTTGGGTATTTACCATTCAATGATTATAATATTACTGTCTTGTATAGAAAGATTTATAGAGGCCAATTTCGTTTACCAAAAGGGTTGTTATCTCATGGTTTGAGAAATATCATATCAAGAATGTTGGATACAAATCCTCAAACAAGGATTACCATTGATGAGATTCTACAAGATGCATGGTTCAAAGATGGTGAATGTAAACCTAAACCTGATATGGGTATGTCTACAAAGCATGATGAGTGGGAGAAAATCACAAACAAGTGTTTAAATGCATTTGATTTGATATCATTTTCAAGTGGGTTAGACTTGTCAAGTTTGGTAGTAAATTCTAATGTTATGGATCAAATGGAGAGAATGATTTTGAGAGAAACATGTGAGAAGGTAATGGAGAAGGTGGAGGATGTGGCTAAGAGAAGAAGGGTAACAATTACAAAGAAGAAGAATGATTTTGTAGCAAAGTTGGATGGGCAAGATGGTAATTTTGTGGCCTATGTTGTGTGTTATCAGTTAACTGATGAGTTATTAGTAGTTGAGTTAAAGAGGAAGGAAAAACAAAATGGAAGTATTTCACAATTTTGGAAGGATTTAAGATCCCAAATTATTGAGTTCACTTTATAAATGATTTTACATGTTTTTTTGGCAATAATACTCTCTCTTAATTTTTATTTATTTATTTATGAAGTGTTCTAAATACAATATCAGCTCATTTCAAAATATTTTATGTCATATATCCTTTGAATTTTTAATATTCTTTAATTCTTTTTCTCTTTTCAATCATTATTTTATTGTTGAGGTATTCATGGTTATAGTTTTTTAACAAAAAAATTCACAGCAAATATCACATAATTGTGTGTATTCAAAACATTAATTACTACCAACAGTAAATAAAATTATGATATGATTTTCATTTTTTATATTCTGTTTGGTAATTTTAAATTAAATAGCATTATATACTTTTAATATTTATGTTTTGGTTATTAAGATAAATATTCATATGTTTCTGGTACGAGATAATTTATAAGTAATAGAGTCTATGAATATTTTTTAATAAAATAATTTCTAAAGAAGGAATTAGAACATTTTTAAATATAATTATGAGATTAACACATAAGCATTTGTTACTATAATGCTCTATTCCTATCAAATATTTAGTAAAAATTATAAACTTGATCTCCTTAAGTCGTGTTGGGATCATCTCCATTAGGGTGTCAAAACGGGTCAGTCTGACCCAACCATACCCGACCTGCCTTTGCCCCGTCAAAATATGGGTTGGGCTGACCCGACCTTTATTGCTAAAAAGGCTCAAGATGTCAGCCCGGCCCATATTTGGCAAGGTTGACAAGCTAGCGGAATCGTCCGTTTTTTCTTTCTTTTCAAAAACAAATTTAAATTACACTAATATTCCATGAGTTTTAATGAAATTACACAAATTATCCTTCTATTTTCTACACTTACAACAAACCTCTTAATTTATAAACATACATTACATTGATCAATCTTGTATGAGAGGTGTAATTTTTTAAACAAAAAAGTGATAAATGTAATTAAGTTAAACAAAATATGATATAAATTAAACACTGATATGTAAATATCTTGTATTGTATATGATATAAATTACATTGATAAGTAATTTACTCATAAATGTCTTATATATGAATAATAAATTGGTTGCACACGGTAAGTGTACAATGCTCGGTTGAAAAACAATATTAAATTGATTACATTATTGGAATCACATGTAACCATAAAATGGTAAAGCAATATTAATGTTGGTCCGTCAGGCTAGCCCGACCTGTTTAAAAAACGGGCTTCCAAAACGGTTGAATATGGGCTTTTGGGATAAAATCTCCAGTCTGATCCGCTAAAAATATCGATCAAAATGGGATGGTCGGTCGGGCCAAACCCATATTGACATCCATAATCTTCATTAATATAGAAGGAAATGATGTGTAAAACAAGGTAAAAAGGAAAATGAAAAGACAATTATGTCTTTCTATTTACACATGTAATCGCATTTTCATCCTCAAAGATAAATGTACAAATACTACTTCTCTCTCCATTAATGGAGAGGATACCTACTCCTTTAAGTGAGGCTCCTTTCTCTTTTCAAATATATTTAGACCACAAAAATGGTGACAAATTGACCATAGCTGAGGAGTGGGGACACATAACTAAAACTTAATGCTCTACTTTCTGACCAAAAGCATACTCTATCCATTATTGCCTGAACTTCCTTTTTCTTGCTAAATTAATTAGTTGGTTATATAACACATCCTTCATAAGGGAAGTTGTTGCAAACAAGTGACACTTGGCTTGTGGTTTTGAAGGAAAGGGATTGAAATATAATAAAATGTAGGAGAAAAATGAGGATTGAGGAAACTAATTGGAATAAGCAGCTACCATCTTTCTCTTGATTTTTCCTTTTACTTTTTAGCTCTCTTAATTATTAATATAAGTTGCCATTATGAGTTTATTATTTTTATTGTGAATTGATAATTGCAATGGACTATTACAATTATGTGCACCTCATGAAACAAACAAAATAGAGTTTATGTTTTCTCTCTCCATGTGAATAGTTATTAGTTGAATAGTTTTTCTAAGTTATTTCATCTAAATGGAAAATTTGACTTTTTATTTTCTGTTCTAATGCAACTTTTTTAAAATTTATAGGGAGATATAAATTTTTGGAGAAATCAAGCTTCCCATATATGGCTTCACTTTCATATTTTCTCTCTCTGGAGCACCTAGTGGATCAAGAGTATGAGAACTATGAAATCCTGGATAGAGAATATGATTTTGCCACAAAATGAGAAAGGAATCTTGAACTCGTGGCTATAGGAAATGGAATGAAAGACCAGGTGCATACAAAAAATATATAATATTTTTATGACAAAAGAGAGATACCAATTATTTAGAAGAGAACTTGATGATTTAGAATTGGGTGTTGAAGTTCCATTAGTAAAGGCACTAAGTGGTTAAAGAACAAAATCAGAATCCCTTGAATTGTGGTGAATATGACACTAATGCATGAAAGAAAGCTAAAACAAATATTATTCGACCTAATAATTTTTAAGTGTCAATTTCATCATATATTTCACACTAATTTTATGACATTTTAACAATTTAATTAACTCAAATATGTGAAAATTGTACTTATATATGATTAAAACTTGTTTGATTAGCTAACTATCATCTCTGAAGTGTCTTGCAAGCTTAATCGAGAGGAATTATCGAAAAATTACAAGTTTCCGGACAAAACTCGACCAAACTCAATACAAGGATCACGCTGAGTGGATTAGACATCATCTACTATCCATGCTCCACTCCATAACCACACCCATCAGAGAAAGAGTCACGCTCAACAAAACATGTGTGTTGAGTCTCTAAATTAAAAGAATATGAAGCTAATTCTCTCGAACAAATACGCTCTGCACATCCAATTGCACTGAGCGGATTGAGTGGTGCACCCAACGCCTAGAGTCACGCTCAACGCATAGGCGGTGCACTAAGCACAAAAGCCAACATTTGAAAAGTATTTAAACACTTTCAGCTCGAGCCGTATGATAGAATTTGAGAGATTCAAATTGTAATATTTATTTCGGAGTTTTTAGGGAATTTAACTCACTTAGATCGTGAGAACTAAGTGTAAACACTATAGTTGTTAATCTATGCTCATTTTTTAGTGGTTCTGTCATCCCATGAGTTGTGTATTAACCATATCTTAGTTGCTTTATATATATGTGAACATGAGTAGTTAAGTATTCCCTCGTTGGGATTTAATATAATAAAAACTTGATGTATACATACTGATTTATCTATATTAAATTCATGAAATTTTGATTATCTTTAAATTCTTGTATGTGCATAATGCATGCTTTAAGTTTGATAATTTATAGCATGAATCTAAAATGAAATGCTTAGTATCATACTTGCATAATTCTGAACTTGCATAACTCAACAATTGATATATATTCTAGGCATAGACTTGTATCAACTTGTCATCTTGAGCATGTTACTTTACTAGTATATAGACATAGTGCTAATCTTGTGATATTATAACTATCAAACTGAATGACATAGAATATTAACCATATCATAGAGATATGTTTGAAGGTTTATAAAACTTAATTTTATTATTCTAGTTGTTAAAAACATAGAGATATATTCGATAAAGTGTTAGTATAGACTAATACATTTGCGACTAATACAACTAAGGTGTTGCATTTTAATTCAACTTGCATGTATGAATTACTAGACATAGATGCATGATTTTGTAAGTCACGTTTCTTTTTTTTATCGGAAAAATTAGTATGTTAGTATTTGTTGTGAGTGAGACTCGAATCATCAACCTCATTCACTCCAATCCTTCACCCGAACCATCAAACCACCTTATAACTCTTTTTTTTATTTTTTTTATTTTGTTATGGGTGCCATAACTTCTTACACTCTGTTCCTTAAATCATTCACCTCCACTTAGTTTTTTAATCTTATGAATTTAAGTTGCTAGACATAGGACTTTATTGCATAAGTTAACTTACAAGACATTAACTTTCAGTAATTTTAGGTCATTTGTATAGAGTAATCATCACTAATTGAATTTCTTCACTGAATCATTGTGTATATGGATAATAAGAATGAAATTCAATTAAACTCCTTTTATCATTGTATAACATTTAAACTATATCATGTCATCAAATTAAAGACCCATTTTAAAACTAGCTTAGAATAGTAATATGATTAAAAGGATGAATTTAGCAAGTCTTTGTGGTACTTTATACTTGTTTGAGACAATGTTTGATAATTTCAATACCAATTTGGCCATTACCAAAAATATATAACAAACGTCAAGGAACCAGATTCCTTGAATTATGGGAAAAACCAAAAAACATTAATACTAGGATATGATTTAATTATCAAGAGCATTTATAATTATTTGAAATTTGAATCAAAAGTGTTAAGGTTCTATCTCAAAACCAATTGGCAATGGGAGGAGTAGCCCAACAAGTATTTAAACCATTTCTCATATAATGAGTTAGGCGATGTGAGACTTACTTCCCAACATGCCCCCTCCACATAAGCCTGCCGGATCAGGCGAAAGGTTACCTTTGACCCATAACTAAAGGGCATCTTTGGCCCATGACAACCGGAAAGAAGTTATGCTCTTGCTCTGATACCATGTTAAGGTTTCATCTCAAAACCAATTGGCAATGAGAGGAGTATCCAAACAGATATTTAAACCATTTCCGAGAGAATCCCAACAAAAAAAAATTGATGTATTAAGAAATTGAGAGCAGTGTTTAAAAAACCATGCCGTACCGGCCGGTTCAACTGGAAAACCGGTGAACCGGACCCCTAACCGGTACGGTACGTATGTTATACCGCATATGCAATAGAATCGGTCAAAACCGGTTGAAAACCGGTCGGTTTGTACATTAATTTTTTTTTTAAATTTCAAATTTTCAATTCTTCACCAATTCTTCAACTTCAATTTCAACTTCAATGATTGATACTTGGGTCATTTATTTGTATTTTGCGTTTGTTAAGTGATAATTTTGGATTAATATATGTTTTGCACTTTAGACTTTGATTTTATTAAAGACTTAATGTTGTTTGTTTGTGTGAATTTGAAGTAAATTATGAATATGAATTATAAATATGAATATCTACTTATTTGAAATTTTTTGTTATAGGTTTACATATATATATATATATATATAAGCAAGTATGTACAGTTTAACCGGCATGCGGTTTAATTATTGAACCACTGGTTGAACCACTATACCAGTACCCTGACCGGTTTGATAACCGGTACGGTTATAATAACATTGATTAAGAGAGGGAATAAAGAATAGTTTGATAGCTATTAATTTTTTTGATTGGCTATTTTTGATATGGTTAAAATAAATATTACATGATTTTAAGTACGGAACTTTAGATGGAATTCTTTTTGTTTTGAATTCTTTTGATGTGAATAATAGCAATAATTTATCATTCAATTAAAGAACTGATTAATTTTCTTTTTGAAATTTTACCCCTTCTAAGCCAATGGGAGAAAATAATTTCCTCCATCACTACTTAAAATTTTATCATATTGTACTTGCCAAAAAGTTGAAGAAACTCTCTCTAATACGAGAGTTAAATACTAGGTGCAAGTATTTACGTATGGGACATATAATTTTCAAGGATCCAAATTTTTTAATTTTTTATTAATAAAATAATATTACAAATTATCAAGCTTTATTTCCCATCATATTCCAGCCTGAGAATATCCCAACCCACCAAAAAGCAATTCGTCTCCAAATTAACAAGTCCTAACAAATTGAATGCTATGGTCAAAAGTTTATCAAATTGATTTTCCATTTTTACAAAGAATATAATTGAGAATTTTATTATTTATTTTCTATAATTATCATGGAGGAATATTTTTACCAAACAAAATACAATTTCTTATTAGTTGTGATGAAAGTATTAAAAATCTTGTTGAATCAATTAATATTATACTGTTTTTAATTATAGAAAGCATAAATTTATAACCTTAACGATTCAAATTAAAATAATTAAAAACTAATTCAACCAATTAATATATTGTGATTGAATATTTAAATAAATTCAACTTAAGTTTATAGTAGTATTTTTCAATATTAAATTTCTCTATTCCGTACCATTATTATCCTTAAAAAACACAGTTATAGATCAATTTCAATTATGAGCTACAAATTATGAAAGGTAAACCATAGGAATGATAAAATAAATACATTTCTCGATTACAAAACATATAATTTTTGTGGGATAATTTACTTAGAAGTTAAATCATATTCTAGTATTAATGTCTTTTATTATTACCACAATTTAAGGAATATGTTTCCTTGATAATTGTTAGATATTATGTCAAGTAATATATGTTTCAGCTTTATTTCTTGTATTAGTGTCATAATTAACATCATTAATAGATTCTAAATTTGTTGTTATCTGTACAACTTGTGCCTTTATTAATAGAATTTCAACACCCAATTCTAAATCATCATTTTTCTCTTCTAAATATTTGGTATCTTCTTTTGAGGTGAAAATTATTATATCTTCTCTATGCCCATAGTCTTTTATTCCCTTTTAACTTGAAATCTAATATATGTTCCTTTATTTCTATCCATAGTTTCACAGTGCTCATGCTCTTAGAGAAAAATTAAAGTGAATTAGTGTATGAGATTCACAACTTCTCCAAAATCTACAAAAGTTGCACTAGAACCGTAAATAAAAAGTCAACCAATATTAGTTAGGTAAATTTTTCTCGGATGAAAAAACTCTATACTACATATTCTGTGTTGAGTTAGGTAATTAAGTTCTGAATTCACGCTTTAAATAGATGAATATATATTTTGGGTTATTTTGGTTTAGTCCAATAGGATTTAAAACTGATAACTGATAGTTGTGGATTAACTCAATAATGACATATATAAAAACTTAGTTTGATCAAATTTAGAAATTGTTCTAGGTTTTCAAATTAGAACATCCAAATTTTGAAGTGTGGAGTTTTAGGTGTTTTGATACCACACTCAAGCTAAATTGAATTGCATTTATCAAATATCCCTCTTATCAATTATAATGTTCTATTTATTTATTGAAGTTTTCTTCTAAGATTTTATTTTATTATATATATATATATAATATATTTGTGAGTTAATTTTCATGTTTATAAAAATTAAGGCTTAAATATCTATTTTTTTGTCCCCGGTAATATATCAAATAACGGCTTTAGTCCCTATAACTTTTTTTTTGGTTTTAGTGTTGATAAATGTTGTAGTGTTTTAATCTTTATATTCCAAAATTTTGGTTTAAATCTTCAATGATGATGTAACTAACTTCAACATGTCATATTAACGAGTGGCATGGTAAATTGTGGTGTTCACATATCAACAATGACTAAAACCAAAATGATAAACTAAAGTAATTAATAAATATGAAGGAAAAAAGTAGGGGACTTAAATTGTATTAGTGTATACTTGTGTAAAAACATAATGAAGTGAAAAATCAATAAACCCGTCTTTATATTATTTTTAAGAGAAGTTTACTCCAACCTTATTTTTCTAGAGTTAAGAAGAATAATTTGCAACTATTATTTTTCTAGAGTTATTTTTCGATACAATTATTTTTTTGAATAATAAATTTGTGATTGAGATAAAAATATTTTATTTTAGTTTTTAAAATTACCAGAATACCTTTTAAAAGAAATCATTTGCAACTTAATAATATTCCATAAATTACTGTAATACCTATTAATGGATAAAATAATTATTTGACTCTATCAAATAATAATAATAACTATAATGCATTTTTTATTATTATTTTGGTATTTTGAATTTTATAACTTTTGTATTTGGATTATGTAATTTTTTGTTTTGAAAAATGAATCAGACAAAATTAGATGTTCACATCTATTATGCAATAGAAATATTATAAAGATACACTATTTCTCATCTTAGATGAGATCATTTTCTCAACAACTAAAGAAATATTGTGAGCACCTACTTGAACTCTTATCTCTACTAGATCCCAATCCAATAAATGGAATTCTTAGACTTCTAGTTCCAACATAGTTGTTGTTCCTACCATGATCTTTTCATACTTAATTCTTCTTCAAGTTAATTGGTACGCACTATTTTCGATAGAATTTACCTAGCCGATAATACATCTTTTACATTCCTTTGCCACAATTTAAAGTTACCACTTTTGTCGAAATTCTCTACCGTGAATTTGATGTTCGAGTTAAGAGCCATCTACTCAAGCTACCAATATATTGTGAGATATGATTATATGTTGTAACACATTTATGGACCTTGGGCACATGATTGCTTTCGATTGATACATACTGTAACAAGGAACTTAAACCTAATATACAGTCTTAATCTTCCATCTGCATTCCAAATGTAAGTAATATAACTATATGAGACTTCATATAATAATTAATATATTAAAAACATCTCCAACCTTAATAAAACATATATTGTATTCTAAGTCAAATTAATGAATGAAATTATTAAATTCTAAAATAATCTTAATCTTCAACTTCTTACCTTAAAAAAGGAATTTCTATTGGGTTATTATGTGTTACCTATTTTATCAAACAACAACTCAAGTAAACATCTTATTTTGATTTCCAAGTTGAACACATTCATAACTTTCAAATGCTACTATATATTTGGGGTGATCATAGGTTAGGTAAGACTTGTCCCCCATTCGGTCTTAAATGTTGGTCGAATTATTTTTTGAATGTTACCCGACCATAGACCTAGAGATAACTCGACCTAAATTTTGATCGAGTCATCATTTGAACTCGAACCCAACCCTATACCCGATTAAATATAACGCATACCTATTTTATATAAAGTCTTTTTAATATTACCTATTATTATGAATATGTAATTTGACATATAAAATTATATAAGTATATATTATTAATCATGTATATATGATGAAAAAAATAGAGAATCATTGATATTTTCGACCAAAGATGTGTCATTACTAAGTATACAATTGAATAAAGACACATACAAACATGATGAATGATTAATCATGAGACAGGACAGACTGTGTCATGGGACCGGTTCACCAGTTGAACCGGCCGGTACAAACTGGTTTTTACAATTATCGGGAAAAGTATTATGGTATAGACAAATACACACAGCAAAAAATTGGTTTCTTTATACATTAGTACTCTCACACTCAAATAAATAACATACTTATTAAGAAGGTCAGTTAACCTCTCTTAATTTTCTTAATCCCATATAAAATAAATCTCACTACTTACATTGCCCTTCATGATATTATATGGAAAAAGAATGTAAATAATATTTTCCATTTTAAAGTGGGATGAAGTTGTTTAAAGAATAAATACTTTAAAAAACATTGTAATAAAATTTGAAGTAAATAAATAATAAAATTAATTAAAATAATAAAAATTTCCTTGTTCTTCAGGGTTCTTTCTTTCCATTCTCTCTCTTTCTACTTTCTTCTTCTTATCTTTTATTCTTCATTACTTCTTTGTTCTATTCACAAACTCTTCATTCAACGACGTCGTTTAGTTGTTTCTACCCTAATCACATTTCGCTCCGATTCTCTCATGCCTCCGCCATGAACACCCGATTTCGTAAGTGCTCTTTCGATTCCCATTTCCATTTTTACGTTCTGAATGATTCTCATTTGTTTTGAACTTTTTTTTTCGCTTTGAAATTTTCGTGTTCTTAAGTTTCTTCGTCTAGCTCTATTCTATATCCATTTTGAAGGTCGTTGTAATTGGAAATATCAATTAGGTTAGGGTTTTGTTGGAAAGTGCAAAGAGTTGTTTATTTTTTAAGGGAAAAATAGGATTTTGGATTGTTATTAGGGTTACATGATAATGTGTGTACTGTTGTATGATTCATTTTTTCCCTTTTCTATGAAGCATTCTGAAATTTTGACTCTTTTTGGGTTTGAATTTTTGGGGTTCTGAAGTTTCTGTGGCTAAGTACATTGGAGACTGATTTTGAGGAGGTGGATAGGTTGATTAGGTTAGGGTTTCATCAGAAACTGGAAAGCATTGTTTACTTTTGGCAGAAAAAAGAGGATTTTGGATTGTTTATTAGGGTTTGATTCAAGACGCTCAAGATAGTGGGTGTTGGTTAGAGGATAATGTGTATACTGTGTGTGATTCAGAATTGGTCTCGCCGGGTTGCTACGATGCTACCTTGGTTGGTTATTCCGCTAATCGGTCTCTGGGCACTTTCACAACTTCTGCCACCGGCTTATAGGTTTGAGATTACTTCACCGCGTCTCGCTTGCATTTTCGTGTTGTTAGTTACTTTGTTCTGGTATGAGATTTTGATGCCTCAGCTGTCAGCATGGAGGGTACGGAGGAATGCACTTTTTAGGGAGAGGAAGAGGTTTGAGGCGATTGAAATGCAGAAGCTAAGGAAGACAGCTACAAGGAGGTGTCGGAACTGCTTGAATCCTTATAGGGATCAGAACCCTGGTGGGGGTAAGTTTATGTGTTCGTATTGTGGACATATCTCAAAGAGGCCAGTTTTGGATATGCCCGTGCTGCCGGGTTTGGGGATTTCAAATTCTGGTGTAGTTAAGGACTTGGTCAGGAAAAGTGGTAAGGTATTGAACAGTAAAGTTTGGTCTGAAAATGGCTGTATGTGCAGACAGGAATGGTTGGATAATGGCAATTGGGTTGGTGGGTCTATTTCTGGTAGTACTAGCAACTGGAGCAATGTTGGTTTTTTTGGAAGAGATGAGCATTGTTTGACTGAGAGGTCTTATTTCAGTATTTTATTTTTTGTTTCCAAGCTTTTTACATCTTTTATCTTGAGCATTAGATGGCTCTGGAGAAAGGCTTTTAGAATTAGTTCCAGCGAAGAATGTTTGTCTGATGCTGAACATAGGGCACTCTTAGCAAAACAGGGTGAAAATGGGGCAAACCTCAATGAAAGTAGAGGGGAAAGAGCACGCAGGAAAGCTGAGGAGAAAAGGCAGGCTAGGATAGAGAAGGAACTTTTGGAGGAGGAAGAAAGGAAACAGAGGGAGGAGGTTGCAAGGTTAGTGGAGGAGCGTAGGAAACTTAGAGGTGAGAAAATGGAAGCTGAAAAGGATGGCAGCAACTCATCACATCCCAATAAGGGGAAAGAGAGGAGGAAGGAAGCTGAAAAGGAGCATCAGGAAAGAAGAAAAGAGAAAGATAAGGGGTCTAGTAAGAGCAACTCTGATGTAGATGAACTGGAAAGAAGAGCTGGCAAGGAAAGTGAACGCAACCGGGTCTTGGATAAAAAGAGTGAAATTGATCGTAAAGAGCGTCAGAAAGAGAGTGGCAAGGGACTCAGTACAAACAACACACATAGTAAAATTGTTGTTTCAAGCAATTATAGCCGAGGAAGTACTGGAACAAGGTACCTTGATCGTATGCGAGGTACAATCTTGTCTTCTTCGAAAGCCTTTGGTTTTGGAAGGGGTAATAATAATACTGCCACTGTGATAAAAGAAAACAAGTTTAACAGTTCTGTTGATCATGTTCATACTGCTGCCAGCAGGAGAGATATATGTCCTCCTGAACGTCCAACTGCAAAATCCAATTTGAATGGATATGTTCAGAATTTCAATGACTCTGTAAGTTGTCTTTCTTTCTATCCCATGTTTTTGTCTTTGTTTAGTACTGTTTTAGTAGGCTTTGTAGACGGTTGTTTGATATAGGTATCCTAGTTATTTTTATTGTTTTTTAATCTTTTGGTGGATTTTACAAATTAGCATTATTCAAATTCTCTCTTTTCACTAACTTCCAGTTCGTTTGTCCACAAAACTTTTTGTATTTGATATTTATGAACGATATTATGAGACAGTCCAGTTAATATTATTTACTTGTTAGGTAGCATTGTACAAAGAAAACAGCATGAGCAATAATATTTTTTTTCCTCCAGGTTCTCCCAGATCCACAGCCATGGACAGCACCTAAAAAGTCATGGCATCAATTATTTACTTGTTAGGTAGCATTGTACAAAGAAAACAGCATGAGCAATAATATTTTTTTTTTCCTCCAGGTTCTCCCAGATCCACAGCCATGGACAGCACCTAAAAAGTCATGGCATCAATTATTTACAAGATCCTCATCTGTTCCTCAATCCTCAATTTCAAATGTAATATGTAGACCAAATTCCAAAACTCAAGCAGAAACCAAAAGCCCTCAGTTATCTGGCCACTCACCGGTTTCAAAGTCATTTGATAATCCAATTCACTTTGGTCTACCATCTCCATTTAATATTTCCACCTATTCAAATGGATCAAATAGTAGTAGTCTAGGTTTTTCTCCTGCTATTGAAACCTTTTTCTCTCCAGTTGGAAATACACCACATGAATTTAGGCATGATGAGCAAGAACTTTTTGAGGACCCCTGTTATGTTCCAGATCCAGTATCCTTGCTTGGGCCTGTTTCTGAGTCACTAGATAATTTTCAATTAGACTTGGGAACTGGCATTGTAAAAGACAAGGAAGTAGCAAAGCCTCATTCTTTAAAAAACATATCTCTCGGTGCTGATGTCAATAGGCCTTCTCCAATTGAATCCCCATTGTCCCGAGAAAAGCATAGTTGTTCTAATTGGTTTCCAAGTACCCCCAAGGCCCAAGACCTGAATGTTTTTCCTTCCAATTGTGCAGCTGCAAATGACAAGGGAACATGGCAGATGTGGAATACTTCGCCACTTGGTCAAGATGGTTTAGGTTTGATTGGTAGCCCAGAAAGCTGGGTTTTACCCTTGCAAAGGATGGTACCAAACAAGGATGAGTTTGTACTTCCATCGTCTCAGAAGACTATGGCTTCTCTTTTTAACAAAGATGATAACATACTTTCCAGTACCCATTTTCCACATAATGCTTTTCTTCCTAATGGTCAGAGTGGTGCAACCTTCAGCCCTGTTACCAGTTCCAATGCTTATGATCCTTGGTCACAGAGTAATTTCTTTCCACCATTGTCAGGTGGCTTTAAAGCTCATGAGGGTGTTACTCAGAATGAAATGATGTATGGGAGTCCAATTGGACCTGCTGGCAGCCATGTGCTTGAGGGTTCTCCTTCTAACAGTTGGTCCAAGTGAGTAAATTACTTTTTGCCTTTTATTGTATAGCTATTTGGAATGTGTGCTGTATATGAATCTTTTTCTAAAAATTTAAATCGATGAACTTGCTTAGCCAAAATAAAAGATGACAAGAAAACCCCCCTACTTTGTTTTCTACAAAATAATTGTGGAGCTTTAAAGATTGATTGATAATATGCTGCTGCTTTTAATGCTCATTGATAATAGTTTGATACACTGACTAATTGTATACACTAATGAGTGTGGGGGAGATGACTAGGATCAGAGATGAAATAAATTGACATAGATGCCCTCTATGTGGGCTTTTCGGATGAGAGCTTTAATCAAGGCTTCTCTAATTTAGGATTTCCTTTTTATGACCCTTTTTTATTGTGTCCTCTACCAACATTGTCTTGGATATGTTCTTCCTCTTACTCCTTGATTCTGTTACTTGTGATTTTCTTCCTCTAATATACTTTTGTTCAACTCGGTCCTTATACATAAAAAAATTCAGTATGTATTTTTAAGTATGGTTATTTTTACTGTTAGTCTAACAGCTTGTGGTTTTGTTCACTTTACAGAAAGGAATGGCCTGTGCATAGTTCTATGGAAAACATAGGGAACTTATCTGGTGATGTACAGTCATTTTGGTCATTTGATCAAAAAATGGACAGTGATAGGGTATGAGGGATAAACACAAATGTTCTTTCTCCTTTGAGGGAAAGTGAATACTAAATGAATGCATTGTATCTTCCTTTGGTCTTTAATGAAGGGAGATTCATGTTTACATAATAATACATATGTTGGATGCATGTCTTTTCTGAGCCACTGTTCACAACAAAGAAAGGTGTCCCTATTTTAGGACAATGCTACTTCACATTCTCACTCTTGTCATCATCTTAAAATAAATGGAGTAATTGATGTCTTAATGAGAAATGAAATGATTCTAACATGACCCTTTGTTTATAAAGATGCTTTTAGTCTTGTATATAGTTGTTTTTTCATGTCAATTGAAGCAAAATCCAAAACCAACAACATAATGAATCATCTCATGTTTTTTCAATTGCTATATCCTCCTTCTACCAATCTCTTGAAAGAGACAATATTTCCATTGTTTTGTAATCTCTCTCACCTTCTTAGCCTCCTACAATTCAAGGTAGATAGATGGAGAAGCTAACAAAGAAAATTAAGTGGGAGTAAGGTTTTGGGTATTACACATTTTTTACTTCACTCATCTTCTATTTTAATCGTCTTTACAATTTAACTTCAACTTTCTTTTTTATTGACAAATCTTCCATACTAAGCACTTTCAGATTTAATTATATAATAATACTAATTACTTATTTTTAAAGGTAAAAGGTAATTAATAATATATTTCAAATATAAATAATATACATAATAATTAGTATATACATATTTTTATCTAAGTTTGGAAATAAATATTAAACAAAAATATATTTAAGAAGGTTATGCTCATTCTAAATTATTTTTTGTTTTAAAGTTGGACATATAAGTTTATTTGTTATTTAAACAAATATTGGATTTGTTTATTTATTTATTTATTTTTGAGTTAGTTAAGTACACTATTTTTCTTTCATTTTTGTAAGTTAGTCCAATAAAGATCTCTCTCCAATTTTATGCTGATCTAAGCACAAGTACTTCATTCCATACTTTCAAGGGAAGAACCTATACAAATTGTTATACATTGAATAATAAAATTTCCAAACCATCCTTTAGATTTCATAGGTAAAATCTATGAACCACTTTCCATACCTTAAAATTTTCAGTTTCAGCAAGATTGATAAACAAATGGAAGATTGAAATTTGAAAAAATGTTATAGTAACAATTATACAGGCCTTCACCTTATGTTATAGTAACAATTATACAGTAACAATATTCTCATTTTAAGACCATCATTCTTTCTTTGAAAACAACAGTGATATTTTGGTTGATGTTGCCTACATAGAATTGCTCAAATACTAGTAACATGTTATATTTTTATTATATATTCATATGTTTGTGTACCTTCACAGCTTCAAATTTTTGGGTCTATCTAGACTCTAGAATGATGTCATAAAAGGTGGTTAGATAAATTGTTTTTCTTTATTATTACTGCTTTAGCTTTACTAGGTTATGTATCACTCTGGTTCATAGTTTTAATGATTTCTAATTATGTCATGCATAAATATATTATCTTTCTCTAATTGATGAATGATATAATATCCTCTTTTAACATGTATCCTTTTGACTCTATAAGATACAAAATTTATGAATTGGATAAATAAGATCTTGCTATATTAGAGAAAGACAAATATGCAAAAGGAATAGTCCTAAAAGGGATATTAAATAATTAAATGGTTATAAGGTGAGAATTCATTAAAATTTTATTATTCAAAATTAAAACCAAAAAATTATCTAACTACTTATAATAGAATTATTTAGATTTGCAAACTATTTTATTCAGCCTTCTGATATAAATGAAAAACCTTATTTCTCCTTAGTTACTTTTAAATTCTATCATGAAAAAAATCTATCAGCAAAACATTGTAAGATAATATGGTTTTTTATCAGTCTCATAATAATGAGAATGTACATGTTCAGAAGTTTCAATTGTAAGTATATAATATACTTGCAAGGTCTGCAACTGTAATACCTGTCATATAGTTTAGGTGATATAAATAAAAAACAAGATTAACATATAAAACAAGAAAAAAGCTCTATGGAATGAAAAGAGGAGTTATAGAAGAATGCTATTAGAGTCTATTGAAGCCAAGATTTCAGTGTTGGTTGTCTCCTCAGTATTGGTTGATTCTTCTTCTTCAGTTTTTTTACCAAAAAAAGTGCAGCTTTAACCAATCCAAAATTCTTTCTCTTTGAAGAAAATTTCTGCTTGTAATTTTCTTCATCAAGTTTTATGTCAAAGGATGGATCATTATCTTGTGTGCAAATAATCTGACCCAACTGCACTGAATTTCTTTCCTTGGGCATGCCAACTTCAGTTTCTTGTGTTGCAAGTAACTCTCTGCTTAGTATTTGTCTTATTGATTGGGATGACTTTGAAATCACCTTGGTTTCTTCATTTACCAAATTCATTCCATTTACATCGAGTAATTGCGAATCTCTCCGACCCGAAGATGAATTCTTGAACTTGGCAGGATTATGTCTAGACAGACGCCTTTTGTGGCCATCGAATTTCCTCCTCCTTAAAGCCTCTTCAACTGCTACCTTCTCTCTATTTGCAGCCTCTACCCTTTCAAGAGCTTCTTCAAGAGCCTTTTTGTTGGTTTTAACATCTTTGGTAGCTTCCTCCACCCTTTTTGAAATCTGTATTTTTGAAAGCATTGCTTGATCGATTTCAAGCATAGCATCTATAACTCTCTTCTTAGATTGTTCTTCAGCATCTCGAGCTTTTCGGGTCAGAGCAGTATATTCTTCAATAGAAAGAGTGATCACTTCATGGTTTTGATTAGATAAAGCATCAATTTCTGATAGAGCAACAGCTTCTGCTGCATTTGAAGCTTCCTTCATTTTTCTGGCAGCATCCAACCACAATTCAGAAGTTCTTATCGACATTTTTGTTTCCTCGATCTCCGACATTGTTCTAAAGTGTTCTGATTTTGCAGCTTCTCCAACTTTTCTAAAATGCTCTGACTTAGAAATCATTCTCTGGATCTCTCTTTTGACATCTAAAGGATCATCTAAAGCATATTTGATTTCAGAACCTTTTGCTACATGCAATCTTAGTCTTATCTGGTTTAGCTCTTCCTCTAGAGAAGATATTTTCCAACAATTTAGAGCTAACCTCTCACGAGTTTTCTCAAGCGCGATTCGGTCATTCTTTAACTTCTTGTTAAGTGATCTGACAAAAGCTCTTCTACCAGCAAAATCATAGGAAATTTTGATCAGATTCATTTTCGCCTGCTTAAGTTCCATTATTACTTTGCCTGCATTATATGAAGGATAAAAAATGAAATCACCCCGCAAAGGTTGAACAACATTCAACCGAGTCGTCTGGTTTTCGTTCTCTTCAGGACTGTATACACTTTTCGCCTTCGATTCTTCCTCCTTTAGTTTTGATTTCAAATCTTCGACAAGCCTTTTCGTACTATCGACTTCTTTTAACACATCAAGAGTTTCCCTTTCTTTCAGGATCAGTTCTTTCTTCAATATTGCAGCCTGCTCCTCCAATTTTTCGGGATCACACTCTTCTTTGTAGACCTGAAAACAGAAGGTAGAGGGAAACTTTGATTACAAATATTCACTCAGAAGATAAGGTACTATGCTAAATGTTGATTATAGTTTACCATAAATGGAGAATTGATGCATGATATTAATAACATTGTAACTCTAAAACATAAATATTTTCCCTAATACTATAGATTACAATTTTTCCCTAATGCATGCAACTTAAGAATGAATTTGAGCATGAAACTTGTATCCATCTACTAGATTTAGACAGCATTATTGTATATCTATATGATTTCAATTTCAGTTCTTCATATCCAGTCCTACCTAGAAACAAAATCTTAAATGCTCAAATATTAACCAAAATCTTTGCATAGCAGCATCAAACAAACAGTACAAATGGGTCCATAACTACAACAAATCACTATTATTAAAACAAACAATGAACACATTTCCTCCCATAGTACACAAACACAATAAAAACTTCTCACAAATAAAACCACATGGTTAACCATTTTCCTAAAGAAATACCAAAACATTTAAATAACTTCCCTATTATTTCTGTTTTTATGGCATCATTCGATACATGTAGCTGAACCCACCGAATGGGATAAAGACTTGATTGTTGTTGTTGTTGGTTTAGAAAGTCATAAAGGACCAATCTACCATAATAAGTGAGTGAGTTAAATTCTATGTTTAATGTATCTTATACTGAATATGTTGATGCCATTGACAAAAAAACCTTTGTATTTACACTATGGAGAAAATTCAGGTTTAAAATTTAGTGTTTTTTTCACCCATAAACAGCCATAGAAACCAGCTTATGTTGTTGCCATTGCCAAACACCTTTGTCCTTCTTCAGATTATTATTATTTTGGAACAGCAAAGACTGTTTTTCCTAAAACAGTGATCTGAAACAAACTCTCTCAAAGGGTGTTTGGTTCATATTATTGTTAAAGAGAAAAAGCACTTTTTTTTGCTCCAAAACTATAATCTGACAGAATATTTTGGATATATATTAAGATTATGTTATCATGAAATTATGTTGAACTTTAACCAAACACACCCCAACAACAACAACAGCCACGACTCTTATACTACATAGATGAAAAGAGTTGAAAACATTTTGAACATAGAAATGATTTGAATATATTAAACGTTGAATGAATATAGAATTGAGAATAATAAGAAAAGGAGAGAGTTGTATTATACCGAAGGTGTAATGAAGTTCATGTAATGGGTAGCAGCTTCTTTAACTGAAAGAAAGGGTGAAGAAGTATCAGACTCCATTCTCATCAAACTCACACTATGCTGTTTCTCCTTTGAATTTGACATTGTTTTGATCACTTCAAAACGCTTCAATATTCACTATATAACATTAAAAAGAAAGTGTGTTTGGTTTTGGTGAGTTGGTGTTTGGTTCAGTGTTGTGTTGTGTTTGTGGTCTTAGGATGAGTGGGATGGAGGGAAAATCAATAGTAAATATTATACAAAAAATATACGTTTTTTTCTTGCAAAATTTACATCTCAACTTTTCAAACCGTATTGACCCTTCTTTTTTTATCCCAAATATTTGTGATTGTCTCTCCCAATAAATGTTATCATTAAAGATTAAACATTTAATTTTTTGGTCATTTTGAAAATTTAGTGGGATTTTATATATCACTATATTAACCCATTATTGATAAACGTATGTTTAAAAGACAAATTAAAGACTATAAAGCTCACACAATTACATTTTATTCCTATATTATCCTTCAAAAATCTAGAACATATTCTAAAGATATGTTTACGAGTTGGTTTTTGAAATTGAGGGAAAAACAAAATGATATATCTCTTTCTATTTTTTCATTTCCAGCATTCAACTCGAATATATCTTAAATATTACTTTGAAGAAGCTTTAAAACATCTTGAATAGCCTACAATTCAAAAACAAATGTATTAAAATTATTGCTTAACATTAGGAATGTTGAATAAAGGATGGAGAAATATATGTTTAGAAATATTAAAAGTATCCTTAATCTAATCTTATTGTATTGAAGAAGTATCTAAAGTATATCAGATAGAAAATGTATTAAAAACAAAACAAAATATGGAACAAATCTTTGATAAATATTTGGGTTATAGTAAGTTTATTGACAACTGGTATAAAAAATTTAAATGAGAATTTTGTTGATCAGGATAATTTGTTTTTTGGTATTTGCCTTTGAGACAATCATATTTGAGTTGGATTGAATCATTAAGGATAACAATATTCCTGCTACCAAATTTTAATGCAATTAAAATAACATGATAAATATATGTTAATCAATTTATAGATAATTCATATAATAAAATAAATAGTTTTAAACTATTATTTATATAACAGGTGATAAGTTATTTTCAAAAATAAATTTAAAATCATAGAGATGATATGCAAACCTAAAAGTTGAAGAAGAAAAATTAACAAAAAAATGTTTTATACCTTTAACATATTAGACTGAAGATTTTCATCAATATAAGATGGGACGGTGACATGTTGAAGTGTTTAAATAAAAATTCGTATTTATATTCCTCTTTGACCGATTAAAATAGTGTAAAATAAAAATATTATTAGTTACTAAAGGATGTCCACAATTTGAAGTGTCAATATTTTTATCCCAGAAAACAAAAATATTGCTGAAACTTATGCATCAACAAGCAATGATGGTCATAATAATTAGTAATAATTGCTATATAGTAAATAACTTTCTTGGTACAAAATTTCTTCATGAAACTTATTGATACGAGTGAAAGAAATTAGTGTATATTTTCTCTAGTACCAAATATATTCATCGGTTACTATGTGTGATTGTCCCACCCTGTTAAATTAGTTTATTGTTATTATTATTATATATTATATGGATGATAAAAATACTCGTGTCCATAGGTATCCATCAAAATATGTATAATGGGTACTTACAAAAATGCTTATGAGTGAGAACGTATATCATGATATTCGCCTCCCAATTGTCCGCATATTTATAAAATTATTTTTAATTAAATAATTTATATATATTACACTTTTATATCTTTTTATAATTATATATTATCTATTTTATTATTATTTTATAATGAATTTTAGTGATTGAAATATAATGATAAATTTAACATGTACATAAATTTTATTATTCATAAATAATTATTTTATATAGTTATTATTACAAAAGATAAAAATATATATTTAAACTTAAAAAATTGTTAGGAACCCGCGAATATCCACTACTTGTGTGGGTACCCACAATTAGTATGGGTAAGAGTATGGGAAAACATTATTTGTGTTTGTTCCGCTCCGTTGTCATCTCTAATATAATACTAGAATTTTCACATGCACAATAGTGTATTATGACTTGCATTTATTTAATTCTGTAAATTTAAAATTATATCTACAGTTTTAGAAATATTTTTTTTATATAAACTGAAATTAAAAACAAAAAAAATGTTAATAAATATAATAATAATAATATATATATTTAGTTTTAGAGAAAATATGAATCAAATACACGTCAGGCATATAAATTGTTAATAACAATAAAATAATGATAAGCTAATTTATGACACATTTTAATTAACAGCCCATTTCTAATAGTAATATAGTACAGATAATACAATAAATTAATAAAAAAAGTCAAGATTTAGCTATTATTATAATTTTTTAGTAGAATGTATAATGTATTATCCATTAATTGGCATGTTATGAGTAGTTTAAATATTATTGATGTGAACACCTCGTTTTGTTTGGCTCGTTATTTTTTAAAAATAAAGAAAGATATAAAGTTAAAAATTATATAAATCACTTTGATTAAACATATTAAATTTTTGGAGAGCTTTTATCAATATTTGATAATAAAAAAATTAGGATTGAAATTTGAAAATATGTACATCAGCTCAAAAAAATAATTTTGATATCAATTTGGTTGAGTTGCATAAAAAAATCAAATCTATAGGAATTTGATTTCATGAAAAATTTGTTAATAAATAAATTAAGGTTTACATATGAAAATAAATAAATCATGTTAAATCAAATAAATTTCATATCAATTTGATTGAGTTGCATTTTTAAAATACAATAATAGTTGTAATGAGAATATGTTAAGGTAACAAATGACATTTCTCTCTCATATTTCCATTTTCTTTTTTTTAAATAAAAATGAGATTCTAAATGACTTAATGAACAAATATTAGCTGAATAATGGTAGGATGTCAAATCAAATTTCCCTTTAATTTTTGTTTTTGAAATAAAAAAATCAAAAAAAATATTTCAATCAGTTTAATTGGTTATTAGTGAACTCATTAATAAGGAGATATAAACTGAGTCTAAAGTGAATTCATTAATTGAGATATGTCAA
Organism: Lupinus albus; assembly: GCA_009771035.1. Classification (NCBI taxonomy): domain Eukaryota; kingdom Viridiplantae; phylum Streptophyta; class Magnoliopsida; order Fabales; family Fabaceae; genus Lupinus; species Lupinus albus. The sequence goes on along the minus strand of CM019999.1, from coordinate 23,188,319 downwards.
TTTCAAAAAAGACATGTGTCAAACGTTCATTTCCAATATAAGATTTAATTTAATCCTTAAACATCTTACTTTCTTTGAAGTTATAATAACTAGGATCAACTTTCTTAAACTTAAAAACTAATATAACATTTAATTTAAATACCAATTTTATAATAAATAAACAAATATTTTAATTAATTTATTTATTGAATTTCAGTACCATGATTGCGATATGTGTTATCTCTTTCTTCCTACTCGAAGTGGGAATGTGATATATCACTAGTGTCAAACATTTGCTATTAAATATATTTTTTATCTTTAAAATTAAAATACTTTTTAGGATTTAATAATACGATCGCAATAAGCGAAAACACACAATGTATGATCAATATCAAACATTTGTTATTAAAACATTTTTGAGATTTGACAAATCTCTTCCTTCCTACTCCAAGTGGGAATTCGATGGATGGTGAGTATTAAACCTTTGTTATTAGTTCCACATAATTAAATTAAAATTAGTTTTTACTTTAGAACTATTTATTCCTTATTCACTAATGTATATGAGAATATGTAGAAATAAGATTAGTTATTGTCACACACGAAAATAATTTTTTTTTACAATTCAATTTCAATAAACTAAATCAATGATATTTAATTCATGCAATTAGTTAGAGTACTTTTTGATTTGCTAGTCACTCACTCTCCTTCGAAACCAATCAACAATTTATGTGTTGACTCTCTTTTCTATATCACTAAACACACTATTTAAAAACTTATGTTACAATCAATGAAATAAGAGTAAATTACATTCACACCCCCTGAGTTTTAATGAAATTACACAAATCACCCCTCCCTTTTTTGTTTTTACACCAACCACCCCTCCCTCCTACACAAATCACCCCTAGATTTATACATACATTACATTGACTACCAATGCATGTTAAAAAGTATAATATTTTAAAGTAAAAACGTGTGATGAATGTAATTAAGTTAAATAAAATATTGTATATTGTGTAACACTTCAAATAGTACAAAAACGAGTGTTTCTTTATTATTTTTGTGTCATTAAAAAATACATTAATAATTTAAAATAAATGTTTAAATAACTCTTATACTATTTTATAACGAGCCAAATAATGAAGACGCATTGACTTTTATATTATTTGAATTTGTCTGCACAATATACAATATTTTGTTTAATTAATTACACACATCATACATTTTTTTGTTTAAAATATTACATTTTTATATCATGCATTGGTAGTCAGTGTAAAATACGTATAAAATCAGGGGTGATTCGTGTAATGACAAAACAATGAGGGGAAATTTGTGTAATTTCACTAAAACTCAGGGGGTGTGAGTATAATTTACTCATGAAATAACTATTATATTTCAAGTAGTAAATCACTTAGATTTTATCTCATTTACTTACTCCACAAATGGTGTGACAATTGCACAATTTAGAAGCACATATGGATGAACTTGAAGTTTTTACTTCTGAGTTAAAGTGAACATTGAGAAAGCTCCTATTTGTTTACCAACTTGTGGAAGGATAGAGGACACAAACAAAGGCTCTTTATCATTTGGGTTATCACAAACACGTCTAGGTCTATTAGACCTTATCTCTATATCTTCAATGTATCGGTAACAAAAATTAAGAGACTCTTCTACTAAGTAACCCTCAGTCATGGAACCTTCTGGTTGCACCATGTTTCAGACAAAAGATTTTAAATGACCCAACTCTCTACAAGAATATTAATGCACTGGACCCCCTAGTCTTATTTCCTCTATGAGATGGATAGATAAGTGTTATATAACCACGAACATTCGTTCTTGAAATATAGGAAGTTCCAAAAGATTTAAGCTCTTACCATAAATGACTCTAAAAAATAACATAACTCCACTAAGGTTGGAGCAACATGGTTTCCCAATAAATTACGAATTACTAGAGTAGCAATTGTTCCATAAACTAGTTGTATTGTTGTAGATTAGATTAGTAGAATAATTAGTATAGACAGCCATACAAATATACTATAAACTAGTTGTATTGTTGGATTGTATAGATTTGGAAATAGACAATGTAATTATTGTTGAAGTAACAAATTGAATTGTATATATCAGTTGTGTTTGATATATATGTGTTGTGCTGCTGAATGTGTTTGATATATATGTGGGAACTGTTTGATATAACAATATTGCTTGATGTACTATTATATCAAATAGTATTGTCATGAGAATCAATAGTACTTGATTTAACAAACATTTATGAAAGTAGAAGTTTGACACTTTTAATAATATTTGCTTAAAAGAAACATTGTTAAAAGAAACACATTTAACAATTCCGGAACAATGTTAATATTTAATTTTTTTAATTCAAACAATTACTATTTTTTCTTATTTATATACAACTTTTAGTTGATTCATATAATTTAAAACAATCACGGAAAACTAGTTATTATCTCAAATTCATAAGAAAATATGTCAACATTCTAAAATTATTCCTATTAAAATTTTATCAATTCCATCCATTTCACACTCTAACAATTATTATTTCTATTACTACTATAGAATGATGTAACTATTATTATGAGAAACTCAAAATGGTTTATTGGAATATGGATGACGTTATTATAGAAACATAATAAAAATTTAGAGGTATTTCTAGTATCAATTATTTAATATTATTTATATAACATAAAGTGGAAAACTTTCTAAAATATCACATATAAATAAGGACGGATTCGGTGAAAAATATATAACCCTAAAGATGATTTGACATTTTTATATTACAATTGAGGAAATATAAGCTTTTTATTCAATCCTAGTGTTCCATAACCCACAACTTCATATTTGTCCAAAACAAAAGCACAAAAACTCAATTGATTTTCCTGCAGTTGGTCCTAATTTGGCCACTTGACCCAGTTAGTAGGCTAAGATTTCCCATTTTAACCATTGCATTGGCAAAATCAGTTGCAAAACTTGAAGAATCAATACTATAAGCATTTACTTGAGAATCTGTGGATCCTCCATTAAAGAGTTCTTGATCTGAGTGCAAGAGACCCTTTTGGTTTTGCAAGTTCTTGAAGTAAGCATTGTCAAATGTTGTTGGACTTGTTTCATCAAGAGGGGACAAATTATTATCACCACCTGTGCTAGGACAATTTGTTTTCAATGATGTTGCAAAGGTTGTATCTATGTTGGTCTCATTGTATATCCTTGTTCTGAAGAATCTACAATTCGATTGGCCTATTGTGTGAGATCCTATAATAAATTTCACATCAAAAGTTTATAGTGTTAGTCCAATGCTATTGTTAACCATTATTAAAGTTTTAAGTATATAAATTATAACAAAATTAACCTGATAGTGCAACCATTTCTTGGGTTGAGAAACCTTTGTTGGAGAAAGCAATGATAAGATTACTTAGATTCAAAGTTGGAGCAGGCAAATCTGAATTTGCAAGAGTAAAACTTGCAGTTGTTGAGTCTCTTCTTCCCAATTGCACTGTCCAACTAGGTCCATTAAGCTGATACATTTTTGTTCATTATTATTAGTGTCAAATTCTTGTATCAATTTTCAGTAACATTATATCGGTTTACCTATTGTGTTTAAGAATTAAAAACAAATATATTGGTTAGGAAAAGCTATATCTATATATATTATATATAAAGCGATAACATCTTATAATTACTTATATGGTGTAATTTTTTAGTGCTTATTTTGCCCTTCTAATTAACTATTATTACAATGTTTACTACACAATAAAAATAATAATAATGAAAGTTAGAAGAAGTTACATATATCAAAAATTGGTAATTTTTAATATAAGTTTTAATAATATCACAATTCATTTTCATATTTTTCTATTACATAAATTATAATATCATGTGCATTCAATACAAAAAACTTGATATAATTCTCTAAAATAAAATATATAAAAATTAAATATTTAATATTAAAAAATAAGAATGCGGATCTATAGGTACGAAGTGTCTGTCTATGCGCCAATAATTATTTAATTATTATGTTGAAACATTATATACTTAGTTGTCTTATAAAAAAATAATATTTTTTTCTAAATCAATGTTTATAGACAAATGGTTAAAAAAACTATATGCTCTAAGTTTTACATTATTAGAAATGCATTTTTTAACCAGTAAACATTAAATGCAAACCATATAATAAACTTTGGTAATCAAATAATAATTTGATGTCACAAAAGACACACTCACAGCAACAACTGAGTCTCTTGCAGCAACAGTGAGGATATCAGCACAAGATACAACACCAGGACACAAGTTCTCAACTTGAGTCTTTATGGTGTCTATTACATCAAAACCTCTTAAAGAATCAGCATTTCCAAATGCATTCTTTTCACCACGAAAATTTGATGTAGCATTATCATCTAATAGCACTGATGCATCACAACCCTGAAAAACATTATATATATATATATATTAGGAGGGTCATTGAGTTATATGATGATGTGTTTTTCTTGTTCTTTTCATAATGTAAATTAAAACTTCTATTATATTATTGTCACAATATGAAGTTCTAGCTAGTTAAGACAAAGTAGCTAGTCACTTATATAAATGACATATAAAGAACCTATAAGTTTAAAGTATAGACTAAATAAAATCATACTTGAATTGACATAAAGAAAATATTATGTATGTCGTGCGTACATATAAATGTTCAGCCAAAGCAACGAGTATGCATATATTAGGTGAAGAGTATAATATGTATGCACCACAAGTGTAAAGATTATATACACGGACAATGTATCATTCAACATTCGTTTGGATTACTTTTTCTGAAAATTCAATGATAATTAAATATGAATGATGGATGATACAATGACAATATATAAAACTCATACATTATCGGTGTATACATGGAAAAAAGAATGATAGAAGAAGATTAAGTGAAAGTAGACTTGCTTGAACAAAGCAATCATGGAAATGGAGACGAAGCAATGATGCCCCCATGCGAGCCTCATTGGTGACAGCAGAGTCAATAGCTGTTTTAATGGTTGAAAGAACATTAGGGCATGTTGTGGAGTAAAAATCAGTTGATAATTGAGCTGAGACTATCCCAATAAGGCATAACAATATTTGAAGCTTAATAAAGAAAGAATAAGTAGCCATGGTAATGGGAATTGGAAGAAGAAGAATACTAAGATTTATAACTAGCTTATGATTAGTGATTATGGGTAAGGCCTTGAAATATGTCATGCATATATAGGAGATTTAGTTTGGACTAGTATGTTGTTTTCTTTTGTTAATGTATATACAGTCACAAAGGTTGTGGAATTGGTCAATAATGGCTTAATTTTTAGACAATAAGAACTTGTGATGATTAACTTTGTCAAGTTGCTGTATATACTCAGTTTTAGTGAAATTACATAAAATATTTCTCACTTTTTTGTCCTTACACGAACCACCTCTAATTTTGTAAATATATTATACTGACTACCCCAGCATGATATAAAAGTGTAATATTTTAAACAAAAAATGTATGATATGTGTAATTAATTAAACAAAATATTGTATATTGTGTAGACAAATTCAAATAATATAAGAGTCAATACGTCTTCATTATTTGACTCATTATAAAATAGTATAAGAGTTATTTAAACATTTCTTTGAAATTATTAATGTATTTTTTAATGGTACAAAAATAATAAAGAAACACTCGTTTTTGTACTATTTGAAGTGTTACACAATATACAATATTTTGTTTAACTTAATTACATTCATCACACATTTTTTATTTAAAATATTACACTTTTATAACATGCAGGAGTAGTTAGTGTAATATATGTATAAATCTAGGGGTGGTTTGTGTAGGAGGGAGGGGTGGTTGGTGTAAAGACAAAGAAATGAGAGGTGGTTTGTGTAATTTCATTAAAACTCAGGGGGTGTGAGTGTAACTTACTCTTAAATATATTATAACTCTCATTCAATTTTAATAAAATTCATTAATGGGTCTCGACAAGTCCGGGTAGTACACCATGTAGACCTATCACATTCTGTCATTTCGGGACCTAGACCCAACTTGGACCTATACAACTACCTATTGGGTTTGCTACCTACAGGTCATTGGGTACTCAACGGATCCACAAGTAAAAAATATTCAAAAATTGCAAACAACTTATAGATTTATATGCATGTTTCCGATAGTCATGCGTGTTATTTTATACAATCAAAATAAGAAAATATGATACTAACAACTACAAAATATAATTAAAGAGTACACAACTTAAAATTGTCACTCAAATATAATTTTTTACTAAAAAATATAAATTAAAACAAGATAATAAAATAAATAAAATGTCTAAGATTCTTTCATAATCATAACATTACATATCACATATACTGATTAACATATATATCACATATACTGATTAACATATATAACCTTTCTGCATGTGGAAAATGAATAAACATTCAACGATGCTTGTTTCACTAAGCACTGTTGATTATTATTTTTTGAATAAATAAATTAGATATTCATGCATAAATAAATTAGACATTCATTCATTTACTTTTTTCTTTAAAAAGTATGGAAAATCTTGAAAAGTCACGAGTTTCAACAACGCTCACTACAAGGAGCATTATTGAGTCTATGTAAATCAACAACGTTTGCTTCAATGAGCATTGTTGAATCTTTGAGGCAAACATTCAACAGCGCTCGTTGTCACAAATTATGTTGAATGTGTATCCGCTTATTACATTTAACAGCGTTTATTTCAACGAGCGTTATTGATTCTCTTCCGCCTTATATTTAACAGCGTTCTACTAACAAGCGTTGTTGAATGATCGTTGTTAAATGTGAATTATGACGTAGTGAGACTTGCCTCAAATCTTGTGTACATGCATCTTTACTTGGTCCCTTGAAAGCAATATTTTAAATTCTGGTTGTGGTCACGATTGTGGTTATTATGATTTTGGTCATTGTGGTAGTTGTAATACAAATTGTGACCATTGACACAGTACAATCTGGTGTGGTTGCACTTGGCTCCAATACGGACACATCATTGTGATTTGGTGTCACACTACTATTGTGGATGAAACGATTATAATAGTTACCACAACCACAATATTGTAAACGTATCACATGATGTTGTCCGCAATTTGAACCAGTCCTTCCTAACATTGTTGAAGATTTTGAAAACACCATAAGTGTATATTCCTATTAGTGGGCATATTTCTATTCGGAATAAGAATTGCTTTATTTTGTTCAAAATGTTGTGAACTCTGAAATTGGTTCTTGCAACTTGCGAGACACCCCAAAAATATATATGGAGTTGTATATTTCCTCAAGAATTCTCAATTTTGGTTTATATGTCACATGCTTTTGAAAGTCCCAATACCAATTAGGTTGCAAAAGAAAATTTGGTGTAGTTACATTATTGCATATAGTGAAGGAAAAATACAAATCAAGAGAAAATAGTGTGCTATAATAACACTGTTTACTTGAAAGAAGACAATATATTTAGTAGACAATATTTGACATTGATGTTCATCCCCTCAGTTACCACCTTTTATTTACTAGTTATACAATTTGATACTTGAGATGGAAATGTGATATTAAGTAGTACTCCAAATATTCAATTTACTTCTGCATTTTCTCTACAGAAATTAATGAATGACTTAGGTTTGGAGGATTTAGGCCAGAGGATGATGAATTTCTTATTTATTTACTAAAATAACATTGGTAGAATACTTATGTTAAATTAAATAATAAAGAACATTTTTTACTATATTTTGGGAAGACATTGGTGACGAATAAGGATCACTTGTCCTAAAAAATTCTCGTCCTCATGTCCTAAGTCATTCACATTGCACCAATTAATATAAAAAAATGTTATTTTCTATTTTTTAATTTTCTTTTTGATTACGTGTCAGGTTTTAACTGGATTGGTACACATTGAGACACCAAAAATGGGACAGGTGATCAAGCTCATGTATTCATTTATAAAATTAGTTACGAGAATAATGTATCTCCTCATATCATGAGATAACTTACCTCCTCCCGCTAGTGAAAGAATGACATATGTATTGTTTTGTTTAGTTCTATAAATATTTTTGTAGAAAATAATTAAATGGTACATATGTCACGATTTTAGTAATTGGATGAGTTAATTTATCTCTTTATACCCAGAGATACATTATTTTCATTATATATATATATATATATATATATATATATACCTGTTACCATCATCGGAATGGATGATTGTGTGTAATTTCTATAAATTAGGCCCAAAGATGTTTCTATGCTTAAAATCTTGAATTGGTACTACACATGTTTATTGGTGTATAGTATAGCTATGCCCCATACAATGTGACCTTATTTGAGCGAAATATCTGAAAATTATTTTTATATCTTGTCGAGAGTGGGACCATGTATTATGCAAGAAGGAAAATTGAAAGGAATCAAGTCTTATTTTTCTTAGTTTAATTATGAGAATAAAATATCTACTCATACTAGGAGATAATTTACCTCTTCCAGCCAGTAAAAGAATGACATGTGTATTGTTTTGTTTAGTTTTAGAAATATTTTTGTAGAAAATGATTAAATGATACACATATGACGATTTTAGTAGCTGTATGAGATAATTTATCTTCTTATACTAAGAAATACATTATTCTCTTTAATTATAGCTACTTTCTTTTACAAATTTTGAATGGTTATTGGGCTAGGAAGCATCTTTAATTTATAGACTTCGATTTATGATATCATGTTAATACTTTTTTATATTTTATATAATTTGACAAGGACACAAAATATTTGAATTATTAAATTGTGATTCTAAGATATTAAATAAATGTATCTTAATTTATCGGAAAAAAGAGAGGAAGGTATCTTAATGAATTCCTTTCTCTTTTGCTAATTTTTGTTAAGGGGATGGATCCATTTACTCTAAGAGTAAGTGGAAAAGACTTACTTCTTATTTTAGCCATCTAATCTTGGAAAATTCAATGGTTTAGATGTACTCGACAATTCAAACCATTGAATTTTTAAAAAATGAATGATCATGATGTGTAGTAGGTCTTTTCTACTTACTCTTGGAGTAAGTAGATCTCTCCCCTTTTTATATATAAATTGTATGAAGTTTCTATCTTCATATTTTATACTAGTATAAAAATATTTTTTAATTTTTTTAAAATTGAAAATATTTGTTAACGTTAAATGTTAATAATATAAGAATAACTTAGAGAGAAAAATGATAAAAGAAACAATTAATCAAACTATATGAACCAATCTAAAATCTTAGATTTTTTAAATAAGCCAAACTCAAGTTTTAGATTTAACTTGTTGAAATAAATATCTCAAGCTACATATTTTTTTAACAAGTTAAGCTTAAACTTTAAGTGTCTTGGTCAATATGACTGGGCTAATTTACACCCCTGCTAATAATAGATTAATGTGGATTAATTTTGAGAAATTTAATTTTAAATCTTGAAAGCAAACGCCTCCTAAGATGAACAATAATTTTCTAACTTTGTGGACTTTGTTAGATAGTTTTATTATGAGGAAGAAATTCGACCACAATTTCTCTATTTATCTATACCAAGTCAAGAATATCATGCTAACTAATAGTAGTTATTGTTTCTTGATAGATGATAAAAAAAATTATTAGCATTATTTTATTAGTTGTCATAATATCATTGGTTTGATATAGAGAGATAGAAAAATTGTGGTATATAAGATGTCCCCTCCATGTGATTATACCCTCTCCCAAATTTAATGTTTGTAACATTAATATATTTATTTTTGTTGTACCTTGTATGTGATTGAGAAGTGTCTAATTATTCATGAGTTTTGTTATAATGATCGAAATAGTTGTTGAATGTAAACTTTAAATGTTATTAGTTTCCAATTCTAAAATCGAACTCGCCCGAACCCAACCTAAATTTAACTGGGAAAACCCGATGTGATTAGGTTCGGGTTCGGGTTTTACCCGATTTCAAATTTCGGGTTCGGTTTTGGTATTAACAATATTAAACCCGGACCCGCCCCGGACCCGATTAATATATATAAACTATAAAATTACATATATAAAAGCTATATATATATATAAATTTCACATATATATGGTATATATATATATATATTTCATAGTATATATATATATAAAAGCAAGTTATATATATATATAAACTATATATAAAAAATATGTATTTTCGGGTTTTTTTTTCGGGTTTGGGGATGATATCATTGTTTCCAACCTCGCTTAATTTGGGTTCGGATTTTGAATTTCGAGTTTAGGTTTGGGAAAACATAAACCCGACTCTAACCTGCCCCGTTGCCATTCCTACCATGAAACACAACTTGTTGAATCAAAATGTTAATGCGATATTTTTATAAGTTTTTTATACTTACGAACTATTAAATGCATCCTTAATTTTAAATATGAGAGTTGTTAAATATAATCAAAACTTCTTCACTAATAAAGGTTTTACCACTGCAAAATGGTAACACATTGATGCATTTTTTCTTACTCATTCAGGATTACCATGGTTATCCACTCATGATATCTGTATGTGTTTTTGTTCAAATATATACAGAGTAATAATATTGATGCATTTTTTCTTACTTATTGAGTATTACCAAGTCAAAATGTGAGTGAAACTTAGCAGCATAAATTGAACTTAATGCATTTGCTACGTGTTTGACTTTGTTATCCATGTTGTTAGAGGAACACGTGATTTTCAAACAATCATTTTCAGCATGGAACGCGTTAATTTTTTAATACATAAACATTACGATTTTTTTGTTGTTGCAATAAATGTAAAACATATTGTTTTTTTGTACTACCAATAATATCTTATCCTTTTGATAAGAAACTAATCATTTTCAAGATTTTGATCGTTCTGTGAATCTAGTAGGACCTTACACTACTTAATAGTATAAGACATATGTTTACCAACACTAATTATAAATTATGAATAGTCTAAAATAATTGTTTTCCTGGAATCATAGTTATTTTTGATCAACAATTCTAATTGAATCGAGGAATGATATGTACAGCAAGTATGGGTAAATGTACGTCTTTGAGAAAATTTATAGTACAATAGTTATTTAATTATTTTTATCTCATTCAATTATATTTATGTATTGTTTTCACTTTTATTATCTAAATATTTATACTTACATGTTATGTTTGTACCGACTTTAAAACTTTCTGAGCCATAAGATAGGATCATTAAAAAATAAATAAAAATGTCTCTTCAACTATTTAACATCTTCAAATAATTTTCTACCATCTTATAATATAATAACTCTATCACATTACATTAGTATTTCCTTGGAATAAAACTTTTACGAAATCAATCGTTTTCTGTCTAAATCCTAGGTTAATCATTTAAGAATCTTGTCTGTTTGACGAAAATGTGAGAGAAGACAAAAAACACGTTATTTTTTTAGCCACAAGTTTATTTTTCTCGCTTTCTTTAAAATACTTGTTATCAGATAAATCGAATATTAGTATAAAAGTGGTATTATTTTTTTTGAAAGGTTCCTTATTTGGTAATTTGGGATGGAAGGAAAAATATTTAGAAGGATAATAATATTCAGTGGGTCCTTTCATTTTTTGGCATTATAGTTTAGATGGAAAAGAAGAAAAAGAGAGGGGAGAAAATTAATTTTGTAAGACAATTGTACAATTTTGAATAATAGATTTGTCGTTTTTTTTTTGGATGCTAGTAAACAAGGAACAAGGAAATAATATCTCCTTTACTTCTATCTTTCTTTCTTTCTTTTTCGAGGAATAATATTACATGTAATATATTTTAGTGGATCAAAATATTAAAATCTATTGAATTGTGGATTAGTTTTATTTTGTTAGAATAATATCACAATTCAACGTACAAAATAAGGGTGATGATTTTATTTCAAGAGTAAGCTTTTTAAATTTATTCCACATATTAGCCATCAATTATAGGGAAATCCAATGGTTTGAATTAGTAAGTATATCTAAACCATTGGATTTCCTTATAATTGATGGATAAGATGTAAAGTAAGTTTAACAAACTTACTATTGGAGTCAATGAATATCTCCTCACAAAATAATACAAAGTACAAAACAAATGGTGTAGTTTTGTTTTTGTATCATGTTCTTTTCATTTCATGTACCCTAAAATTATTATAATTATAAAAGACAAGGTTTATGCAAACACTTTAGGTTTGGGGTGACAATGGGTGTCCAATGTCATAAAAACCGTACCGTACCGACCGGTTCAATCAGAAAACCGGTGAACCGGACCCCTAACCGGTAGGTACGTATGTTATACCACATGCAATAGAACCGGTTAAAATCGGCCGGTTTGTACATTATATTTTTTTTTTTAAATTTCATCCCTAAAAAGTGAAAATACACTGCCTCACATTTCAAATTTTCAATTCTTCACCAATTCTTCAACTTCAATGATTGATATTTGTCATTTATTTGTATTTTGCGTTTGTTAAATGATAATTTCGGATTGATATATGTTTTGCACTTTAGACTTTGATTTTGTTAAAGACTTAATGTTGTTTGTTTGTGTGAATTTGGAGTATATTATGAATATGAATTATAAATCTGAATATTTCCTTATTTGAAATTTTTTGTTATAGGTTTACATATATATATATATATATATATATATATATATATATATAAGGATGTATGTCCGGTTTGACCGACATGCGGTTTAATTACTGAACCACCAGTTGAACCACTGTACCACTATACCAGTAGCCTGACCGGTTTGATAACCGGTACGATTTTAATAACATTGGGTGTCCCAACACATGGGTACTCGTGGTAATGAGTATTCAAAATTGTTGGTACCTTCAGTCAAATTTTTATATCCATATATATAATAACATAATAGTAATATTACGTTAATCCATAATTGAGATGTTATATTCTTAAATATACGTTAATTAAACTACATAAGTTTTCCATGTATATATAAATTTATGTAATGACTTTGTTTTTTATATTTGTTTTAGTAAAATGAGTTGTGTTTAATTAACAATTTAAATTGGTACATTTTTTTTCTATTTTTTATTTTCTAAAATAACATATAAAATTATATAATATAGGTGCCTAAGTTGCTAACAATTGTTTTTAATATTTTTCAAAAAAAATTTAGTACCTAAAGATTGTTGGGTATCTAACTCATGGATAAAGGTCAAAAACAAGTTTAAATATGATTGATTGGCTCTAAATGGTGTACTATTTTAACTCATCTAAATTAATTGTCATACCCTAGTTTAATATACGAACGGTCTATATAAATTTTTATACTGACAAAATATAGATATTACATTAAATAATATAATATTTAAAAAAAGTAACTATAATTATTGTGCAACTTAGTTGAAAGTGTAGTTGTGGACAGCCGCATTGGTGGCAGGGTTGAGGTGGATAGGTTTTTTATTTTGAGTGAAGTAGATTAAAGGGTTACCGATAAGTGATTGAATTTTTCTTAACTAAAATAGGTGGATTAATTTCATCCAAAATTTACATCAAGGAAAAAGTAAAAGAGAAAAATTGAATATGATATTAGTATGAGTTTTATATATTATCAATGTATCATTTATCATTTATATTTAATTATTATTGACTTTAAAAAAAATATAATCCAAATAAATGGTGAATGATATAATTACTATGTAAATTTAAGTGACCGTGAATATATATTATATTATAAATAAAATGCCATTGCATCAACAAAGTTTGGTGACGTTTTTACTATAATCATCTTGGAAATGTAATTGGACGTTCATTATTTCTAGTTGGACTGATTTTGAATTTTTGAATATTTAACTTCTATGTATAATGACATATTTTTCCTAGGAAGTTGGTTTGTTACTAAATAAAACCTTAAATATAGCTGCTCCGTAGTTCTAGGTAGCTGCTATTACATTACTTCTATTGCTTTCAACTACCAATACATACTCTATAGCATCTTTTGACTATATCAATTTTATAATCTTTGCTCATTTAAGGTAACATTGGGACTCTTGCAACTACAATGTCATAATTGATAATCCATTATTAATAATAGCATTTTTTCAACATGGCAAATAAAGATTAAGTTTTGTCTATAATTTTTACATTATTATTCTAGCTTGATTCATAAATCTTTGCAGCTAAGGTGGTGATTCTACTTCTGATGCATCATAGATATAAAATAATGAGAAGAGTCAAAAATAATTTCAAGAACCAATGATAATAGGTTCAAAATGTGTCTAGTATTAAGAAGACGTTGATCTAATAGTGAAATAGCTCACTATATTCTCAGGATGAATTCCAGTAAAGCAAATTTATTAGGAGAGACAACCACACATCTCAAAAAAGGATTAATTTCTTACCTAAAATGCGAGGTGATGTACAAAAAAAATTGACCTAGTTGGCTTGTTTATACCTCTAAAAATAGTAGGGTCTAGTCATTATTTTTCTGGAAAAAATAAGACTTTCATCTAACTTAGCCGATAGCATGCATTTCAAACGGGCTCGAGTCGGTCATACATAAGTAATTGTAGAAAGTGAATACTTTTCATTTTTTTTACATTTATCTTTTTTTGTGTTGAATGATGAATGAGGAGTAAAAACTATTTATTATTATGGATTGATATTGCCATGATTTACATTAGGTCGAACTAGGATTACTATTTTGAGGCATGAAGAAAGTTGAACATTTTTGGACAAGATTGATCCAGACAAGAAGCTTGTTTAGTCAAATAAAGCTTGCTTAACTAAGAAATCTAGTTCTTTCAACATAATTGAACCTTCTAGTGGTTTTATAAACCTATATAGTTTAGTACAACTTTGCAAAGGGCACTTGTAAAAAGTGATTATTGAATGATAGATATAAATGGGTAAAAGCCCAATTTAAGTAAAATGCATCACAATTTAGCAATTGTTGACTACACTACACACACATGCTTTTGCTTTCATAGGCATCAATGCTAAATAAGAGAATATCTTAGCTGAAAATGGAGTCACATCTTCAACTTCAATTTGAGATGGAAAACAAACAAGAGTTGTCCACATATCTCGATATAGGGAGGGGATCCATTTATTTCAAGAGTAAGTTTTTTAAAGTTATTCCAAGAGTAAGTTTTCACATCTTAGCCATCAATTATAAGGAAATTCAATGATTTGAATTAGTGAGTAAATCTAAACCATTAAATTTCTCTAGAAGTGATGACTAAGTTGTGGAGTAAGTTTAAAAAACTTACTTTTTGAGTAAATTGATATCTCCTCCTCGACATAATACTATTCTCTATTAACATTTAACAAGTTAAATAATTGAAGACACCAAGGCATTTTATAAAGTTTCACATTTCTTTTTCCATGCAAATATGGAACATTTTTTATCAAGAATTTTCAATTCCCTTGTTGATTTGCTAAAATTGTGTTTACATGTTTAAATAAATAATTTCTCTATTTTTTTCTTCTATTTTCACATGTGAAATTAGAAATTGAACCTGGACTTGCCTTTTCTTCTTCGATCGCTAATGAACATAGTTACAGAATTCTCTCAGTAAATCTGACCCTCGTAACCATGTATCAATTTTCATCTACCATGAATCACATACCAATAAACAAATCCTCCAAAAATAAGTAGAATTATGAGTCCATCAACAACTCCTACCAAAACCAACACCCATTTTTTCACATTATGCCCTCCATGATATTTTATACCACTTCCCTTAGGAACCTTAACCATATAACTATACCCTATGCCTTTATCTACTTGTTTAAGACCAAGTACTACCCTATAAAGATAACATTCTTGTATATCTACACTTGCATTACCAAAATACAAAGCACCACCACATTTACAATCCTCTAAGCACAAATTTGCACATGCTTCTTTACCAATATTAACCATTTTAGTAACATCCTTTAGCACACTACTTACATTATCTAGCTCCAACATTTCTGCTTGTTTTCCACTACAAAACTCATCAGAAATTTCAGCACTGCAATTTTCATAGCTACCCTTTCTTTCTTCCTTTGTCAAAAGCTGAATACAAGAGCATGTATTTGAGAATGTGCATATACCATAAGGTCTACATGCAATTGGAAGATCACATGTGTTGTTAAGTGCTTGAAAAGATGCCTCAAATTTTGCCTTCTTTGGTGAATAATAATAAAGACCAAAGTTTCCTGTTTCATTTTTCAATGCTAAAAATCTTAATGGATGAACTCCATGTGCTTCAATTTGTGCTACTTTCTTGTATTTGAGATCAAACAAAACCAACCCTTTTGAACTAAGCTTAATAAATGCAATATTTCTATTCATTGAAGGCTTGAATTCCCAATATGAATACCTCAACTTACCAGAATTCAAGTACAAAGCAACCTTGTTGTTCTCAATTTCAAAAGAGTAATAGAACAAGGTTGTGTTTCTTTGGTAAGAAGTTAACCTAGTTGCTACATCAAGATTCTGGCCTCTTAGCATTACATCAGTTGGAAAATTGAAACTTTGCCATTTTATATTATTCATTGCATCCACAAGCACTAGATTTCCTGTTTTCAGTATCTGCAATCTCTGCTTCAAATTGAATCAAAGCAATAAATCATGTACTAGATAGATAGACTCTATATAATCTTAGTGTAATATTGCTAAAGTTAATTTCACAATCTAGATGAAAGTACAAATAAGATCAATGTGGACTTAAGTGAAAAATGGTTTACACATTAAGCATAGCATATAAACTTATATTACCAATTTCAAAACAAAACAAAAAAAGTCCTCTTCTTGAAAGCATAACATTGAGAAAATTAATGAGACTATGTAAAAAAGTGTAAACCTCTTCTATTGTTTTTTCTTCTTCTTGAAAGCATATCATTAAGAAAATGAGTTTTAAGTTTCAAAACTAACAGAAAATTAACTTATATTACCAACTTCAAAACAAAAAATGAATTAAAGACCCTATTTAAAATTAAAAAAAAACCCTTTTAGGATAACTTCAAAAAGGAAAATAATTTAGATGCTAAACTATTACTAGAGTTAAAATAAGATCAATGGCTGAAACTATGTGTGAGTGAAAAATGGTATAGAATAGTGTACTGTGCCTAAACATCAATGGTTTGTGTTGTGATTTAGTTGATAGTTTTTACCTCTACACCTTGTCCATAAGTCCCAGTTTTCCATCCAACTTGTTCTTTTGGACCTTTCAGCAATAAATCTCCATCTTTAGTGAACTCTAATAAGCACTTTTCAGTTGTATAAAACCTTGAGTAATGACCAGAATCCCACACCTTCACATCACCAAGAAAAACTTCCAATGAACATGAATATTTCCCATTCATAGGTTCAATGCTCAATGCCACTCTAAAACTTGGTGCTGTCTGATTAGTCTCCATAAGAAAACCTCTTCCTTTGAAATCTATTCCATTCTCCTCAGGAACTGCTACCATTAGTTTGTATCCAACACCAACACTAGGCTCAGAAGAAAAGCCATAATAGAAGAATAGAACAAGGAGAAGGAATGAAAAAAGCTTCATGAGTAGTAACAACAAGTTTTGCTTTTTCACTTTTAGAACTAATATTTGATGTTTTTGGAAGATGGGTTTGCAGTATTTTGAAGCAAAAGTTAAACATGATTACTCAAACTCTGCAACAAAACCTACCCCCCACTCTCAAAAAGGATTTGAACTTTCATATTGCTCACTGCATTAAACAATTACTACAAATTAATACATCATATGGTGGGGTGGCATAATTGATTGCCAGTGTTTTTCTTAAATTGTGGTTCAAGTCCGGATTGCGGTATCGGTTGTGTTTACTATAATTGTGGTTAATGGGGTCGTCGTGAGGCAGATTGTGGCCGTTGATGTATGAATTATTTTGTGATTAAAACAATATTTTTGAATCTAATACGGCTCGATGCGGCCTGACGCAGTCCAAATACGGTCCAATGCAATTGTGTTGTGGTCCAATGTGAACACATTATTATGATTCGAAATCACATCGCAATTGTGGTGTGATGCAGTTACAACCATAATATTGCAGCCGCATTAGGTGATGTATCCACAATTTCTTTGAAAAATAAAGTAATGTACCACTAAAGAAGCTGAACTTTAGAGTTGGACATGTGATGTGAGTATTATTCGTGATTCTATCTACTAAGTTAAAAAAGTTGGGGTACATGTTATAAAGTTACAAATATTTTCAATTTTTACATGTGATAATTGAATTAATCAAAATTATCATGATACAAGTATAATTTTTTGATTAATGAATTGTGAAATAGAATGTATAATAATAAGATTTGAAGGTTGATTAAAGTTAAATTCATAATCAATAAGGAATTATATCTTGTGGTAGAGCCATACTAAATTCTCCGATATTATATAAGGTCAAAGTTTAATCTATGACGGTGACAATATTAATTAGGATAAAAAATAAAGTAAAATCCACACATTATAAAATAAGTAATGTTATATTCTCCCACTGAATCCTTATACCCACAAAAAAGTGACATATGTTCTTTAGGTAAATCATTATCCTTTATTTATTAGTGATTGATTTATAAGTGACATATGTCACTTTCTTGTGAGTAAGAGGATATATCATTTTTCTTATAAAATACAATTTATACTAATGAGATTAATGGGCATTTATTTATGGAGTTGAATTTGAAAGTGGAAGTGAGTGGGATACGTTGGATTATTGAATTGAGTTTGAGCGTGGGTGACAAAGATACTGAAGTGGGACCAATTTTGATCCAAATATGTTGGTTCAATTGAGTGCCATTCTTAAATCTTTTTCAAGTGCCCATGCAAAGTGTCCCATGAGGTTTTCATTTTGGTTTTTAAGAATTTGGTCCTCTCGTGAATGCTTGCCACGTGGGGTACCTTCCTTTTGACACGTGTACCACTTTTATTGCTGACACTTCTCTTACGGCTGGGTGACATGTTGGTTTCCTAACGTTAGCTAGTAGTATAAGATCCTACTAGATTCTTATAAAAATTAAAGTTTAAGAGTTTGATTTTTATGAGCGACATTTGTTAGGAATAACAACTACGAATCTCGAAATAGATTAGTTTTTTACCCAAAATATGAAAAATACTATTAGGAGTATCGAAATATATTTCTTTCTATAATGTGTTACTTTGTATCATACAAGTAATTTTTAATAAACACCATTGTCATGATTGACTTAAGTTGGGAGAAAGGGCATTTTCCACCACCAACAATATCTGAAAGTTTAGTTTTGGTCCGTGTAGTAATTTCTTACTGTTATTACCAACAAAAATTGTGAAATTATAATCGATTTCTGATTAATTTGTATAAGGTTATTATTTTCTCTTCTAAATTAATACTTGGTTATTATAATTTATATACACAAAGAAAAAGCACCATGAATAATAATAATTTACAATCAATACTTGTGAGTACAATTAAAAAACATAAGTCATAAGTGGTGCAACCATGTAAGCACAAACCATAAAACAATGGAAAGCATTAACAACAAGTTTTGATAGATTTAATTTTGAGTGGAGTGGGGCAAGAAATATGATGGATACTAAATAGTGAAAATGAAATTATGGTACATAACATAAAAACATGGGTTTAAAACTTAGTTTAGGTTGAAATCTCAACTCCAAACAAATATTCCTATGATTTTTCTCTGGATAGTTAC
This sequence comes from Lupinus albus, assembly GCA_009771035.1. Taxonomy (NCBI): domain Eukaryota; kingdom Viridiplantae; phylum Streptophyta; class Magnoliopsida; order Fabales; family Fabaceae; genus Lupinus; species Lupinus albus. The sequence continues at coordinate 23,168,680 of CM019999.1, read as the reverse complement.
ATGTTTGGTTGGGTATTACGTTAAGTTAGTTTGGGCTAAAGCCCACTTTTAGTTGAACGTTTGAAAAGAAGTCTGGTTGTAGTGTGTACATGAGTGAGGGGGTTTGTGTTTTAGAATGGAAAATAATGAATGAAGATCTCATGTCCCAAAAAATTTATATGTTCATGTTCCTACCTAATTTTAACAAGTAGTAAAACACTCTATTTTATGTTTTTATAATTTTTTCTTAATTATTTGTCATTTTTTGATTGGATTGGTACACAATGGACACCAAATATTGGGACATATGATCTTCATTTGAAAATAATCTTCTCCCGAATTCAAGGTCAGGTTATTGTTGTTATTTTTATATTTAAGGATAAAAGTATTTTTGTATTGTATCAATTCAATTTTCCTTTTTATTACGTATTTCCCTCTCCAATAGTAGAGATACAGGAGAAATATTTTTAAAATTAGGGATGGGAAGTTTTTTTAAAATTAGTATATTGATTTGTGATTTCATAAATGAGGTTGGTTTGAAGGCTGAATTACTTTAAGTTTCATGCATTTTGTTGTACGATTGTATCAGACGTTGTGAACCATGATAAATTTCATAGTAAGTGATTTATTTTTCTTTACACGTAATAAACAATAATCTTATTACTATAAATTGTTTTTTTATACATGTAATAAACTTTGTTTCATATAATATACAGTGTAAATATACAAATTAGTAAATTATTCATTCTTTTGATCATAAAAAGTATTACATGTAAATGTCTTGAACTAGTTGTAATCTTGTATCATCTACTATTCTTAATCATCATTTTTAATTATTTTTGATTTATTTATTTAACTAATTGTAAGTGAAAGATTGATCCCATTATATTGATTTTGGATGTGCTTTTCATATATAATTAATATTATGATAAATTCCTATATAGGAGATATTGTCATGTTGGAGACTTAAAGAGAAATTAAATGGAAAGTGATAGATATGGAAACAACTTTTAGAGGTATATGACTTTTCGTATAAATTAAAATAAAATGGAATATATGGAGTATAATTTTAGTAATATACAAACAAACCTCCCATAGAAGTAAAGTATGAAGAACATTCCACACTTCAAGTTAATGAAATTAAGTATCTTGGGTCAAACATGCAACATAACTAGAAATTGGGGAAGATATAAATTGTAAGATTCAAGTGTGGTGGATGAAATACAATGTTGTGAAACTCGAGACGAACATCAAGTCGGAAGAGCTTCCATATTAGGTCTAACCGGTTTAAATAGTTAAGCCATCCGGTCGGACCTGATGATTTTAAATATAATTAATAATTTGTATCTATAAATATATAATTATATATAAATGTAAATTTTTATATAATTAATAATTTTATATAACTATATTAAAGTAACATATCTATATCTTTTTTGGACTGAAATAAAACAAAAAATTAGAGTAATGTTTTTTTTTTAATTTTAAGTGAACCATCTGGTTCACGATGGTTCACTTCCTGGGTTATTCCGGTTTAACCGGGTTTAGCACGGTCGAACCGGAATTTCTCCGGTTCAAAGCGGTCTAACTATTCATTCGGTTAAGACTATGAACCGGAGCCGTTTTCAAGTCTGGTCAGCGATCGAACTGGTCGGATCGTCCGGTCCGGTTATCACAACACTTATGAAATATGAGAGTACTTTAAGTTTTCATAAATGTTTGAAAGGTGTTGGAAAGTTTTATCTCACAACTATAAAACCTCCGATATTATATGAGACTATATTTTAATTTTTCAAAATAAAATTAATTACTAACTTGATATCACTATATAAGATCAAATAAGAATGTTCAATCTTTGGATATTATTGGTTAAGAATGCAAAACTCTAAGTTTTGACTGCGCTATAATTATAATTATCCATGATTAGTTGTAAGACTCAAATTTATTATTCTCGACATTTTTATATGAGAAATGTTTTTACTTGAGTCGTTCCCTATATATATGAGTGGAAATCCACTTACTTTAAGAGTAAGTTTTTTAAACTTACTCCACATCTTAGCCATAAATTCTAGGGAAGTTCAATGGTTTAGATCTACCCACTAATTCAAATCATTGGATTTCCCTAGAATTGATGACTAAGATGTGAAGTAAGTTTAAAATATATATATAAGTGACTCAAGTGAGAACAATTGTTATTGTGAGAAATGAGAACAATTAATATGAATAATTGGATCTTATTTGAACAGTTAATATTAAAAGATATATGTATATGAGTTTTTTAAGGGATATAAATAACTAACTTTTAATACTAATCATTCATGTATACTTGTAAGATCAAAATTTATTGTTCTCACAATTTTTATACAAGAATTGTTCTCATTTTCCTTACTTCATTTCAAAACAAACCTTTATCTTATCAACACTAATTCATGGATCCACATAAGTATCTCACCTTTCTTATTTTCTATATATTATTGAGTACCAAGACAACTACTCTTACATTGCATATCTATATAAATATAGAAGAGTAGATGACGCATTACACATATACCTGTATAGGACAAAAATCATTGGCTTGCAAAATGAACAAAGAGATAAAAATGATGTCATGATGAGTATGGACATAAGACCCATCCCATAGGGAACAATCTCCTCCACAATAATATAATCTAAATTAGTACAATAAAGTTAGTTCAAGTAACTTATTTTGGACCATTGAAGCTTCAAATAGATTATACCAAACTGAACTTAATAATTCATTTTGCCACCTCTATATTTGATAAATTAATATATATTTTCACTCATATGTGTCAATAAATTTTTATCCAGATCAAAGTTATATATTATTAAATCATGCTTGATGAATTCTACCAGCAAGGAAAAGTGTCAATTAGTGATAAAGAAAATTGAATTGACATTGTAGATAAAATTGAGATAGGATTTGAGATGAATAAAGAGAAAATAATTGTGCATCCAAAGTCACCCACAAGTCCATAACTTAGAATTTTAGATTATTTCCAGTGAAAATTGCACTCGGAATTATATTTTTGTAATGCTCAATCACTTGAAATAATTAATATTAATAGAAAGAAAAATTAAGATCATTCGAAGTGATTACTTATCAGTTTTGAATAAAGGTATATATAAATGGTTTCAGTTTAAACTGCGAAACCGGTAGGATCGAACTAAACTGAACCAAAAAAATGTGATTCAGTTTAGCTTCGTGCTTCGATTATTTTTTAAGAAACCATTTAAGATTGATCCAGTTCATTATTTTAGAAATTCTAGAACCGTTCGAATCGAACCTCATATTTAAAAAAAATGTTTTCATTATTTCATTTAAATTAAATAAAATATCATATTAACTAAAATATATTTTAGATTTTGAACTTAATATATTTTAGATTTTGAACTTAAGTCCTATAAAATTGATCTTATTATTATTAATAGTTATGGATTAAGTCACAAAGTGCTAGTATTACCACATGTGTGTTTTTTATTGTAGAACACATGCATATAACTTTGGTTATTTGTGTGTTTTTCCTAGGAAATACAAAAAAAAACATGTGTAACCATGGTTAGTGCACATATTCATGGTTACGAAATATAATAGAAACTATAACACAAGAAAATATACCCTAAATACCTAATTCCCAAATTAATCCACTACAAACACCGAAATACAAATCGGTCTAAAAAGGATTAAATGCCCAACTAAGCCTAAATGCTATATGAGAAACTAAATGAAAATGATGCATGCAATTAAACCTAAATATGTGTACAAATAAAAAAGATAAGTATGTCAAGAAGAAATAAACATGGTTGTGGGTAGGACTTGAAGATAATGCAACAAGAATGAGTGAAACAATGAGTGAGGTGGTGAGAGTAAAAGAGTGAGTGTGATGGAGAATAGGGGTTGGAAGAAGGTAGGTTAAGGAGATTTTGGGTAATGGTAAAGCCTAGACTCCTTTATGCTATACTTTGAGCTTTTATTACTTGTGTTATATGTCCAAAATAAAAACAATTTTGGACTCCTAACATTCTTGTTCGAATATCCTTAAAACTGTTTGAGAGTGTGATTTTGGATGGAAAGTGAAGGGAATGAATGACTTTGGAAAGCTTATCCCTTGTTTAGGAGTTTGATGAAGGAGAGGGGAAGGTTTTGGAGGGTTTCTAGAGCCCTCAAAAACCCTCTATCTGTCTATTTTCATAGTTCCCCAATTTAGCTTTTTTTTAAAGACAAAATGTCAAAATACTTTCAGTAAAATTATAGAATTACATTTTTGTTTATTTCCTATAGTTAATTACATTTTTAAAAGGAAAAATAAAAAATTTCTTATATTATCATTATTGTACTATTCTCTTATCTAAATTTCATACTCCCAAATAAGTGACTTGTTTGCCTTCCTTTCTCCTTCCCTTCCTTCCCCTTCCTAGCCCTTTGAGTCCTTCATTCCCCTTCCCTCTCATATATAACTCCCAAACATACCCTAAAGTTATTCTTAATGCAGTCATGTTAGATTTACTAAGGAATTATAAGATGATTTGATGGTTAGGGTGAAATGTTTAAGGAATGAAGTGGAGGAGGTTGCAAATTCAATTCTTATTCACAACAAAATATTAACATACTAACAAATTTTCCAATAAAAAATATGTGAGGTTTGCTAATATCCAATATGATTTGCGTGTAACAACACAATTAGTATGTATATTATATAATTATGGTGAAGATTCACTTACTCCAATAATAAGTTTTTTTACTCAACATCTTAGTCATCAATTCTAAGGAAATACAATGGTTTAGATCTACCAATTAATTCAAACCATTGGATTTCCCTAGAATTGATGACTAAGGTGTAAAATAAGTTTAAAAAACGTACTCTTGGAGTCAATAGATCTCTCCTCATATAATTATTTAATTAAACATAGGTAAGGTTTGCTAATATCAAATATGATTTGCGTGCAAAACACAATTAGTATGTATATTATATAATGATTTAATTAAATATATGATTTGCTAATATCCAATAATATAATTGTGAATGCTGCTAGTACCTATCGAAACCGTATGAAGAGAATACGTAAGATGCTTTATAAGTAAGGCTTTGGTTTCAACACATTCATTTATAATGCTTTAAGATTTATTTGGATTTGGAATCTAAGATAATCTAAGAAATTCAGAGCCACGTTAGCTAGAGTCTAGAAATCTAATTGTTGTTTGTAAGATAAGATTCTTTTCCCTCAAGGGTTTTATTTTAATATTCTACTAGCTCTTTCTTTATTTAACATACAAATATATAGAAAATATCAAGTCATATTAGTGGTAAAAAATGATAAGAATGGATTGTAGTGATTGAATTTTGTCTGAATGATGGAGATTAGAAAATAATTGATTGTGATAGAGAAAAGGAATTTAGTTAGGATATAAGTACCTCTCTTTCTGACTTGAATTTTGGAAGGAAAAAAAGAAAATTAAGGTTTTGGAACTATGAAATATATTTGTAAGATGATTATGAAATCTTCTCCTTTCATTTCTTCTCCTCTAAAACACCATTAAAGCGTTGTTAAAACTAAATTTGTGTAATTTGTTAAATGAATTTCACTTAGTAATAGAGCATATGTTGATGCATGTGTTAAAAGTTGTAGTACGTGTTATTAATATTGCTCAAAATCCCTTACGCCCATAAATATATCATGAAAAAATTGAAGAAAAAAATGAATATATATATTTAAAAGGGTTTTTCTTGCAAAATTTTATGCTTAAAGCAGCTTTTGCAAACTATTTTGGCTACCAAGTACCAACTTAATTTGAAGTAAACATTGAAAACAAAATGAATTCTTGTAAGATTACTTTAAAATTATAAAAAATTTCATCGTATATATGGATGCTGATTATAATTTTTTTTATATTTATAAGAAAACTAAAAAAGCTCAAAGTAATCAAATAAATTATAACAAATGTCTTTAATCTCGAACGGTCCATATAAAACTTCTTCACATATCTTTACTAACTTAAATATCTTCAACTTTCACATTAGAGATGTTGAGTTGTTTTGACATTTCTAAATAATGTTGTTTTCATTCTTGGTTTCAATGCTCATCAATAACAAAATAAAAATAAAAACATTCCCATCATGCTAAGAATTCAATTCGCTTGTGGAAATCCTATGCGGCAAACATACAAAAAAGTTGCCATCAAATAAAAAGCTAAGATGTTGAAAGCCATTTAGTTTTCTAAACCTCTAATTTAATTTGTCTTTTTAGCTTATATCTACTATGATCAAAGTCTACATATAAATTGATGTTTATCACAAGAACAAAAAAGTATATAAATTGATTATGATGTGGTGACATTATAATATATTAGCGCATTGTCGTTCCAGTTAACCCGTTTTCCTATCGTTTGTAATGTGTACTCTATATATAATAAATGTTTAATATAGTAAATTGTGTTAGATATTTTAATTTGCAATTAAATATATTCGGTTGCGGTAATTGTTCAATCTTAATGAATGAATCAATTGTGGAGAATGTGAGGAGAAAAAGATGAGAACATGAGAGAAACAGTTTAAGAGTTTTGGATAGGAGTTACCATGATGGCTAAATTAAAATTAGAAAATTATATTATTAGGTTATATGTTTTTTTGGTAGAAATTAGAAGATAGTGAGGACAAAATTGTGAAGCACAAATTACATCATGATAAATAGTTATTTTGAGTTTTGGCTTTTATTAATAGTATAGATAATAATCTTTATTAATTGCATCTTCACTCTATAATCTAAAGTATGTGAAGATACCCTTGAAAAAACTATTATCATGCTAACTAGAAACCATAGCCACAAATAAATCTTGTGTTGTTTTGCTTTATAGTATTAATCAATTTTTATAGTGGAAAAGAAGCATCAATTATTATGACCATTATTTTACTAGCAAAACCAAAAATTACATGATCCCTTATTAATTTGTAATGATTATGTGAAACATAGAATTGGCTCAGAAACATGGTCAGATACATTGTGATAAATTTTTCAATCAAGATTCCAAAGCAGGTACATCATGGGTCTTTTTTTTATTATTGTTATGATGTGTTTTAGTTGCATTATTGGTTCTTTGTTTATTTTGGTGGAAGGAACAAAAAAGGTTCTGTAGTGTGTGCAGATTCATATGTTCAAAATTATCCATAAGGTGCATGTCTACAAAAATTAGTGCAATTAAGTATGTATTGCATTATATAGATCCAACCTACTTTCTTTATTTGTATCAAGCAAAATTAATGCATATTTATAGAGGAATAATCAAGGCCTTATTTTATATCTAGCCAAATCACTTCAACATATATTTCTTATTATGGATCATGTCTCATATACTATTTCGTATAAATGAAAACATGTCATATCAATTAAATATTATAAATATTCAGTATTATTGTTATTTTTACTTCATTATTATTGGCGCCGGATAAGTATGGGATAAGATATGAGACAACTTCATTAGTGAAAGTTACTTTTAGGATAAGGATGAAACTTGATAGATAACTTTAAAAGGTGAGAAATGTGTTAATGTTCCAAAATTGTTCTGATTTAAAATATTCTCTTGTTTAAACAAATATCAACCATTATTATAGGTAAAATAAATTAATTGGAATAAAAATATGGTCATAAATATAGAGCAGAAACATTAAGATATTTGATATAAATCATTTAATATTACCTAGATATTAGAAGTGATTTATATGTGGGGGATAAGAAAAGCTTTTATAGTGTGACTTAAAATTAGAGGGAGTAAGTGTTTAGCAAGATATTTAAGAATGAAGATGTTCTCTACCACTATTTTCTTTCTCTCTAAATCAAATCAATAAAGTATGTCAAATATTAGCTGTTACTAGTTACTATTAATTGATAAAAAATAAATAAAATTACTTATAAATTTTATTTAAATATCAACACCAATTGGACTAATTAATGAGAACAAAGAAAAGAAGTACACGTGATTCACACTATATACTTAAACCTTGTAACAATAGCTAATAAAATATAAAAAGAAGATAAAAAAGGTCTAGAATACATAAAGTGATAAAAATGCAACAAATTACACTCATACTCTTTAGTAAATTATATAAATAACCTCTACTTTTTTAAATCTACACAAACCCTCTAATTATATACATATATTACATTAAATACTCATAAGAGATAATTGGTTATGAGTGTAATTAAGTTAGTGTAAAGACAAATCCAAATAATATAAGAGTTAATGTATTACAATATATCATATTTAGAATTATTGATGTACTTTGTAATTAACGAAAGAGTAATGTTATATCCTCCTACTAAATCCTCTTACAAATTCTCATACCCACAAAAAAATGACATATGTCACAAAGTGACACTTTATTTATTAGTGATTGGTTTACAAGTGACAAAAAATAATGAATAGAGATTGACTCTTATACTATTTGAACTTGTCTTATAATATATCATATTTTGTTTAAGAAACAATACTTATCTATTCTACAAAAATAGTGATTGTAATGTATATCTATAATTAGGGGTGATTTGTGTAGATATAAAAAAAGATAAACGATTTGTGTAATTTCATTAAAAATCATGAAATGACATTGTAATTTACTCTAAAAAATATATGTATTTTATACATGATCACAATATTATTTACTATTCATATTTAATTAAAAAAAAACTAAACTTGTAGTCATTTGTAACCTCTAAAAATATAAGAGCATTTTTTTTTAATGCTTAGCTTTTAATTTGTAACCTCTAAAACTTGTACTCATTTCTAATTAACCTCTAAAATTCTAATTCTATAAAAAGAATCAACTATATTACTTGCACTTCAGCTATACTTATCATAATTGCCATGGACGCAACAACCTCGTCCAAATATAATTCAAAAGCACTTTGGAATAAATAGAAGACAATTACATTCAACACAAAGGATGATATTTATACCAACTTATACATCATTCGGAGTTTTTAATGCTCTTTGTACACCTTATGAGTCATGTCTACTTTGATGCTATATTCATCGACAACGAAAGCCACTTATTTGAATCATATAGGAACTATAGTTTTCTTAATAAAGTTTGATGTAAATACTTGTAAGTTTTTATTTTATCCACAAAAGTATAATTTATCGATATTGAGTTTACGTGTGGTACTCTAACCCGTAATAAAATACATTCGTATAAGTTAAAGTAGTGATCAATGTGAATCAATTATTGTTTCTTTAGATTTTAATCTTTTGAGATGTCACTATAAGATGACATCAAAATAATCATATATTGTAGAATATATGGAGTGGTATTAGGATCTAGTGATGTCAGATTTTAGGTAATTATTAAATATTATATCAATAAATTGCATAGCTATGAATCATATTTTTTTAGAATGTAACAAGGCTTCTGATCTTTGGGCATTTTTGTGATCTTCTGGTTTTCAATCCCATTTCTTTCACCATCTTTGGTTTGAAGTTGTGGATAGTTGTTTTGATCTTAAATCCTTACTCGAGAGGGATGTTTGGGATGAAGTAGGATACTCTTCATTAATGGAGAGACAAATGTATGTTTTTTCTTTTCTTTTTAATGACAAAAGTGTAATTTCATTACCATCAAATGACTACATGTGTCATTTGTTGGAAAAGAAGAAAGCAAGTAAGTGTTAATCGATTATCGTGAGGATTAATCGATTATCGTATATGTCAAAATTGAATAATGAAATTCACAGTATCTTATTTCAAGAGAATTCCTTTTTATACTACTAAATTAACTGTCTAGTTAATCAATTAAATATTATCTTAATCGATTAACGATTCTAACAATATGAATTACACTATGTTTGACACTCTCCCTTAATTCATAATCTCCAAACTAATAACTCCTAGTTGTCTTTTTTGCTTCACAAACACATCCCAACACATCCCTCTTTAATGCTTTTGTCAGTATGTTAGCAAGTTGCTCCTCTAATATGTAGAATTCTAGCTTCAAATTTTCTTTATCCATATGGTCTCTTAGAAAGTGGTTTTTGGTTTTTGCTTCGTCCATGAACAATGAGATTCTTGGCCAAATTAATGGTTGACTTGTTGTCCACAAGAAGCAACATAAAGTCTTGTGTTTGCATCTTTATTTCATTTAACAAGGACTGCAACCATAGGGCTTGGCAGCCGCCCAAGCAAGCTGCTATGTACTCAGTTTCACATGTTGAAAAAACTACCACTTGTTGTTTCTTTGAACTCCAGCTTATAAATGCATCTCCAAACTTGAACATATATCATGTGGTGCTTTTCCTATCATCCTTATCCCCACACCAATTTGTATCAGTGTAACCATACATCCTGCTAGCATCAGTGTCTGTGATGAATAACACCCCATAATCCAAGCTTCCTTTTAAGTATCTAAACAGTCTCTTCACTGCTGACATATGAGATTGCCTAGGTCCTCCATATATCTACTAACCAACCCTACTCCATAGGATATGTCTGGTCTAGAGTTGCAGATGTACCTTAAGCATCCTATCATCTGCGTGTAAAGAGTAGGATCCACCCCTTGATCTTTTGTTTTTCCTATACGCAAATCATTTCCAGTTTCAACCGGTGTTGAGGATGGGTTGCATTCAAGCATATTGAACCTATGAAGTACATCTGAGGTGTACTTCCTTTCATGATATTATCAATTTATCAAAAATACTCACATGATTCAAATATTTAACGATCTTTCATGACAATATAATACCATAAGAGTACCTCACATTTGAGGACATCAAAGATAAAAACTTCAATGAAATACTCTAAGACCATATTGGTGGTCTTCTCCTTCACTTTAATTGTTGTATCTCATAACTTCAACATTGCTCCAACATCATTAAAATCACCGTTGGCATCCACTTGACACCAAGCGTCAAACTTTATCAACCAAAGATCAAACTACAATCAATTTACAAATATTCGAAGTACTTTAACATATCAGACAAAGACATAAAACAATGATACACTTTTCTGAAAACTAATTTCATGTATAATGTAGAACCTTGTAATATTTTAAAATTATTAAAGGATTAACTAATGTAAACAATAATAATTATAATAAGTAATAATCATAGTTATATTGAGATTATAGTTTTATCCTTAAAACTCAAATAAAAAAGAAATTCACTCTCCATTATCGGAGAGGAGTCTCACTGGGATTGTTGATGTAATGAATAAGACAAATTGGATTGAGATGAAGAGAGAATTTAAATATTGAGAAAAGTATAGGGTAGGTTATTAATCAATTAATGAGGCAAGTAACCAAGGTTGACTAACTTGCATTGTTGTATTGTTGTATTGTTATTCTTATGATTCTAAATTTCTAATTACAATGATTTCCTTATTATCCTTGACTAATTTGATAATATGTTTATATATAGATCAATTTCACTAACTTGTAAAATTTAATAGGTAATTAGAAAGGAAAAAATAGTTTAAGGGGATAACTTACAGAAGGCAAAAGTTCACGGGAATTTTACTCACTTTTCCGGAAAATCTAAGCATAAAAATATTCAAAAACTAAAAAAATTAAATTATTTTATTGTTATTACTAAACAATCAAATTATTATTATTATTATTATTACTTATTGTAATTATCCCCACACGTATTTTATGTTTGACAAATAATGATAGATATTTATATGAACGGTATATTGGGAAGATCATTGTAAAGGACCAATACTATAACTTCAAAATAGTCTTATAAAAAACACTTGGGTTAGTATTAAAATATGAACTCACCTAAAACATTATTTTAATAACATTCATAACATTAAATAAAAAACATTAAAGGATGGATTTAATGTATTAATTTAAATAAAAAATTATAATTGATTAATATTATTTGAATAAATATTAATTAGTTAAAAATAGAAAATACTTAAGGTAAGAATAAAAAATATTTAAAATTCCAAATCATTAAAAACTTTATTTTAACTGACAGGTCGTGCCTGCCGACCCACATTTCTATTTTATACAACTAAATATTCAAATTCTATATATTTCATTGTATATAATTAGAATGTTTTTTTTTGTATTTGATGTTATAATTAGAATGTGCATTCTATATATTTTAATTTTAATTTTATTAGAATGTCTAATTTAAAGTGAGAGATGTACTTTCAACTTGCAATTAATATTTTGGCGATGATTACATACAATTATATGGTTTTTCGTAAAATTTAAAAAATATTAAGGGAAAAATAGGAAAATGAAAATTATCATGATTCATGTTTTGACTTTATATATAGTATATAGTATAATAACTACCCCCATTAAATAATTTTCATTTTCCTGTTTTATTTTTTTTATTTTTTTTACAAAAAAAAACATATACTTATAGGTAACCACCACCAACACATTAATCACATCTATCATATTAAATTGGACATTATAATATAGGAAAAACATTATAATATAAAGTACATTATATACAAAAAATTATGATATAAAATACACCAATATAAAAGAGACATTCCAATTCTCCAAAATGAAATATATAAAATTGAATACCTAATACTATAAAATAAGAATCGAGTGAACATGCACGAAGTGTCTGTTTACTCAGTAGTATTGATAAAATAAAATAACAGTTTAAAATTTATGAGCAAGAAGTATACTGTAAAATAAGTATGAAAAAATAATTGCTTTCGATCATAAAATTAAATTAAATTAGCCTTTAATCTTTTAAAAAAAAGGCTAACATTAAGAGCACTATGACAATAACTATTTTTAACGAAAAACAAAGATGACAACACCTAATCTCCACTCATGAAATTTGTTCAACAAAATTTATACTTGCAATAATTCATGTCTTAATTTTTATCATAATTATAGAATTAGCCTTAATCATTCTCAAAATGACTAACATTAGAACACTCTGAAACTAACTATTTTTTATGAAAACGCATCCACCAAAATTCTAACATTCACTAACATCCATAAAACTAGTTTAGTAGTAATGGATAATAATAAGATAACATATTTGTACAAATTTGTATTAAGTTAATGCACATTTAATAATATATATATATATAAAAAGTTAAACGAGATACCTTAATTATATATTATATTTATATATATAAAAAGTTAAACGAGATACCTTAATTATATATTATATTAATATAATATTTTAGATATATACATTTTAAAGTAATAATACATATAACAATATTAAGTATAGATGACAATTTGGGTAATGTTCGTGGGTCGACCCGCATAGTGCAATTTTTTGCGGGCATGGCACTCATAGCCCATAGGCAATGAAAAACACTACTTGCACTCATCTCGCTCAATTGTCATCCCTAGTAACATGTGCATTAGAAAATGTAAACTTATTATAACTAGTATTGACAATTAGAGTCGTTCTATCTATGTCCATGCAATGTCCGCCGAAATTAGGACGGGCATGAGCATGCCCGTTTTTAAATAGGATGTGAATTATCATGCCCTATCTGCCCTAAACATTGGCAGATTGGGCTTGTGGACCGCCCTAAATAAAATTGCAAAATATATATACACTAGTCATACAAAATAAACAATATATAATTTGCTTACAAATATACAAATATATTTATCATAATAAATAATCATACAAATGAAACAATACATACATAATACAACCGCATATATATAATACATAATATACATAACACATAATTAGCATACAAAATATAAAAGAGTGTAATGTCTATGTACAATCATTGTAAAATTTATATATACTCAGTACTTCATTCACCATTTATTTGTATTATTTTTTTATGAAGAATTAATAATGATTAGTTATGAATGGTGTATGATACAATATTATTGTACAAAAATCATATTATTTAAATGCATGTTTTTTTATCTTTTTCCAAATGCCAAAATTTAAATGCAATTGATTTCTTTCCAGATTTCCATTAACCTAATATTAATAAGTTATAATTGTGCACATTTTGTTGTAAAAAGTTTGACTTATAAAGTGGGCAAATTTGGGATATAAAAAGTATGTCTCTTAAATTTTACTCAAATACATCTTAGCAATGTTTTAATTTTATATAATAGTATTGATTTCATATTTAATCAATGGATTTTAATATTCTTGTGGGGCTGGCGAGGGCAGTATAAATTTGCCATCCCAAAATGAATTATCCATTTTGTATCAACAATTCACAATGTTTTACCCAATTCAAGAACCAAACATTATTATTGTACCCAATGTAATCGATCACTTTCACCACAAAAGAGTTCTATTGTTATTGAATCATGAAAAGAATGAACATTTTGTAGTAAGTGAGATAACATATCTTAAACCAATATCTGTAAAAGTCAAATATGAATCATATTATATAAAATTATAAGATTATAAAAATTGATCAAATTTAAGTTAGTACAAACAATTTATTATAAATAATTTTTTTAAAAATTGTTTAAATAATGACTAACAAAATATTATTTATATATGTATGTGTCATGCATCTAAACATTCTCTATAATATAGTTTAATGTATCACAAGATGTTGAATTGATATCAATTTCTAGGGATTCCATCTTCAAATTCTAACCTAGCAACTCCTCTCCAAGAAGACATTTCTTTGTGTTTTTCTCTCAATCATCAATCTTATTCGGTGATTGAAATCATGAGATATGTTTAGTTTTTTAGAAATTTTTTATAAAAAAAAGTTAAATATAACATATGCCATGATTTCAAAAACTGAAGAAGATAACTTATCTCCTTATACGAAGATATACTTTATTACCTAGATAAAAATATCTATTATATTTACAAAATGATTGACTCATTTAATATATGTCTCTTCATATCCATTTACCTTAAATATAATAATATCCCAAAAAAACACATTTCCTTCTTCACATATCCACTTATAGAATATGAAGATTCCATTATCTAAATTCATGTGATTTGATTTTGCTTAATGAAAAATGAACCAAACATTGGTGTAAAGTACTTTAGACCAATTAAATCTCACAAACCCTATTTTTCTCATTTACCATATCAGACACTTACTCCTATTTTTACCTCTGTGGTAAATTTTCAACCTTGCCACGTCACCACCATCATTTTTCTATATAAACCCCACCCTCTTCTTTTCTTCTCTTCACCACATTCTTCTTCTTCTTCCTCTTTCTCTCTCTCTCTTCACCAAAAAATTATAATTCCATCACCGGCGACGGAAAATGGCGGCATCATTAGCGGCGAAGCTTTCAATCCGACGATCACCGCTGCACCGGTATTTGATTAACCGTTGTATTTCTCAGCCGGCGACGGCGGAGAGAAGAAAGGAGGTATTGATGCCACCGGAGATGCCGCCGTTTGATTATGTTCCTCCACCGTATACTGGTCCTTCCGGCGATGAAATCATGGCGAAGAGAATGGAGTACCTGAGCCCCTCGCTGTTCCATTTCTATAAAACTCCGGTGAGGACACGTCATACCGGATTATTTCTCATCGTTTATACTAAATAGATGAATAATATCTCAATAATTTATTCAAATCTTCACGTATTGACGTTATATGATCCTTTCTAATCAACTTAGAGTTTAACCTTATATCCTTTTATAAAAAATATGAGATATGTTATAATTCTAGTGATCGAATGAAGTAAATTATTTCTAATATTAAGAAAGAAAGGGTTTTAAATTAGATATCATATAATTAATCAGATTTTAATGTATTAGTTTAATATATCATTAAATCATTAAGTAGTGAATTGAATTAAAGATATAAAAATTCGATTCTTAAAATAATATTTGATAAGAGGGATAGTCAAATATTTCAAAATAATTAATTCATTAGAAATACTTTGATCATGTTAAATAAGTTTAATCCAAAAGATTCCACAAGTTATTTTTAATCAAGGCCCTTGAAATTAAAATTGTATTTAGGGTTCTATTTGAATTTTTTTATAAAGTATAGGGACTAAATTAAGAAAAACTAAACCATAAGGATCCATTTGAAAATGAAGTGAAAGTATAGTGACAGAAAAATATAGAATATTTTAATAGATTCACATATTTTAGGTCCCCTGGTTGGTTAAGTTTAACGAGTTACTTTTTTAAACTTCCTTATAAAATAAAGTAAAAAATATATAAAATTAGCTTCCCAAATTATATTATTTTTTAAAAACTATTAGTGGTTTACTTAAATTTTATAAAACTATAAGAATTTAATTAAAACGTATAATCTATTCGAATTGGGTTTATGGAGAGACAAATACTTCAAAAACCAAAAATAAATACAACATTAAATAATATATATATCAATTTGATTACAATGAAATTATAGTTTTGAGTGAAGTATGTTTATGTATGGTGGGGTGTGATGGTGCAGCTGCATGTGGTGGACGGTAAGATGCAGTACCTATATGATGATAAGGGAAGAAGATATGTAGATGCTTTTGGAGGGATTGCTACGGTGGGTTGCGGACACTGTCACCCTGATGTGGTCGCAGCAATAGTTGAACAAACCAAAAAGTTGCAACATTCAACTGTTCTTTATTTGAACCATGTTATTACTGATTTTGCTCACTCCTTGGCTTCTAAGCTTCCCGGTGATCTTAAGGTACATTATTAACTCTTTAATTAATCTCTTCCATTTTCATTCTAATAATAATCGTATATACACTACTAGTGTAAGATAATAATGAATGGTGGATAATATATTGACTGTTGCATGATCTGTATAGTAGTAATATTGTACAATCACCGATAAGCACTTACGATAGGTTTAGATTTTTTTTTAATGTTGTCTCCTTCTACTTTGAAATTTTCATGGAGCATCTAAATTTTCTGAACTTTAAAGGTGTTTATATGTTTTTAAGTTATTTTTTAATGACTACTTACTTCCAAATTATATGTATTCATATAGATATATTTGTGTGGAAAACGAGTATCAAAACAAATAACATATAGATAACAAAATTAAATTTAATCATAAATGATAATACTGAAAAACATAAATATATTTGTTTCCAAATAGATCTCAGTATCCATCATTTGGTTTATTTCCATACAAAAAAAAAATACGTATGCCATGATTGGCCTGGAGTGATAACGATGCCAACCACTGGTTTCATGGCCTACAGATAATGTCACAATCGACAAAACTTCAATTATTAATATCATTAGAGCAGAAAATCAAACAATCCATAGTATAGTTTAGGTTTTTACGTCAAAAAAACATTCTTAATTAAACATGCATATATTGCATACAAATTTTATACTCAAACTTATTATACCAAACATTATCAAAAAATATTAATAATTAGGGTAAGTCATTTCTACATGTACAAGATATCATATAAGGTCATTATTTCATAACCACTTTGTGAGGGACGGGATCACCTGTCTCAAAATAGTGTCTCTATCTCAGCCAATAAAATATCGACATCTCATTTAAAAAATATACTCACCTGCATTTCTTTTTTTCTTCTTGTATTTCTTTCTCTTTTTCTAATTGGCCGTGACATGGATGAGAACACCATTTTGAAACAGGTGATTCTGGTCCGTTTGTCAGTGGCAAGTCAGTTTTCAACTTTCCAAAATCCAATACATCTAAACTTCTATTTATTAAAAAAGAAGGGAGATAAGTTTGATGATAACTTTGGGGCACTATTTTTTTATTTAGACTATTGCTAAATATATGAGGAATTTTTTTGACAAAGCAAATGGTAATGATGTCCAATTTTAGTGTATAGCACTTTCAATGTCCCAACAAATTTATGTCCTCATATCTCAAACCAATCATATTTTATTAAGTAATAAAAACAAACTATTTTTTATTTTTATAATTTTTTTCTTAATTATTTGACATTTTTTGATTGAATTGAGACATAATAAAACTCTAAATACTGAGACATGTGATTTTCATTCCTTTATTCTGATAAGGGCTGAGCATACTCCTTTTAATGTCATTTTGCCTTTAAAAAATATATGGTCTTGCAATTAAATATGATATACTAACTATTTATAATAATTTATTAATTTAGATAACATTCTCATATAAGCTAGTTTTTTGGAATGAAATTAGAACAATTATTCTAACATTATTATTAATCGGCAACTATATATTAATTTATCAAAAGTGACATTATGTGATTATAAACAGACACGTGCAAAGTTACTTAATTACTGGTAAATATCTAGATAATGTTTCAGTATTAAATAAATGTTTTCTGAATATGTTTGAATAATCTTTTATAAACCTTATTTATTGTTGATTTGATAATGGTAGGTTGTGTTTTTTACAAATTCTGGAACTGAAGCAAATGAACTAGCAATGATGATAGCAAGATTATACACTGGTTGCCATGACATAATATCTCTAAGGAATGGATACCATGGAAATGGAGCTGGGACTATGGCAGCCACAGCTCAAAGTATCTGGAAATTTAATGTTGTACAGGTATATATATATATATTTATTTTCTCAACTTTTTCCTTAATAAATTTTAATTAATGATAAAAAAGTAGTTATTTAAGTAAAGTTTTATTTTCTTAACAAATTAGAAACATACCATACATTAATTGATATCAATATAGAGTAATTAAGATGATTGTCAGTCTTTGGTCATTTCAAAATCATTGAGATACCAGTCAAAGATAAAAAAAATAATCTCGAATATTAATAATATTAAATATTTTTAAATTTTCCATATTATTAAAAATTATTTTGAAGGACTCATATTATTAATTATTTAATTAATTTTACTTCAATTTTTTTTGCTTTTGATTTGAATAAAAGCTAAGGAAATTGCTTGCACAACTCAATTTGTATCTTCTTGAGTGAAGGGAAGTAATATATGATGCTCTAGGTGGGTGACGCATACTTTCACTCAACCATATACGTGTGTGATGGTAACACTTTTGCCTCATTGGACAGATTTCCATCAACCATGAAAAGTTAAGGGTCCATTATTGTTAGCATTTAAAACCCATCATTCTTAGCGTTTAGAACGGGCTTTTCTATGGAATAATGGAAACTAAGGAGTATGGTGATATCTAGGATGAGCATGTGTTTTACCCACTCCAGAATATTGGTCGAGTCATTTTTTAAAATAGTGTTTGATTCTGTCTTTGAACTCGAACTCAGCCCTAAACTCGATTTAATATAAGATAGAGTCTTTCTAATACTTATTAGTATGAGTATGTAATTTGACATACCAAAATATATATGTATATATATTGTTAATCGTATATATGATAAAAAATTTAGATAACCAATGACAGTTTCTACCAAAGAGATATCATTATGTACGAAATTAAATAGACACACATATAAACATAGTGAATGAGTGACCATAAAATGAATCAGGTCATGCTTGTCATTTTCCCGACCAAATATTAATCATGTCTAATTTTTGAATCCAAACTCAACCATAGAATCAATGATTATAATCGGACCAAACTAGGTGAGTAGATAGGTTTATGTTCTACTGAAATGATAGCAATAGTAAAGTGTTGTGATGATGATTTCACATGACTATGAAAGTGTGGACCCCATTGAGCAAATAATATCACAACATGTGTGTCTTGCATGATCTCAATAGGGAGTGAAAGATAATATATACCCTGCCCAAAAAATAGTATTTTTGTTCCTCACCGATTGCATAGGAAAAATGTATTTTTTATACCAAAATTAATGTTTGTATTTTTTATACCAAAATGTGTAAGAAGAAAATGTCTTTATTTATATCAAAAGATAATATAAACTAATGTTTGTCTAACATGTTGTTAATTATGTTGATGCTGGCAACAGAGTGGTGTTCATCATGCAATGAATCCAGACCCTTATAGAGGTGTTTTTGGTTCTGATGCAGAGAAGTATGCAAGAGAAGTCCAAGATATCATTAATTTTGGTACTTCAGGAAATGTTGCTGCCTTCATCTCTGAAGCTATACAGGTATCTATCTACTATCTCCATCTCGGGAATGATTTAAATATATGTTAGACTACTCATCTCATTGTCAATTAGTGTACGACCGTTGTTGATTGTGATTGTGTATGTTAAACAGGGAGTAGGTGGCATTGTTGAATTGGCCCCTGGTTATTTGCCTGCTGCATACAACATTGTTAGAAAAGCTGGAGGGCTTTGTATTGCTGATGAAGTTCAGGCTGGTTTTGCTCGTACTGGTAGCCATTTCTGGGGATTTGAGAACCAAGGTGTTGTACCTGACATAGTCACTATGGCCAAGGTAACATTTTTCTTTGCTATTTGGTTTAGGGTAATAAAAACTTATATATAGTTACTTAGGTGTGCTTTATTGATGCAATTTCAAGTTATCATATTATTGGTCTTTCAAGAACTAAAATCCTAACTATTGAAAATATAAGATACCAAAATTTCAAGTTATCATGTCATTTTCTAACCTTGAATTGAAAGTTTAGCATATACAATAAGTAGTTAGTTTGATCTGTTGTCCCAAATTCTGTCTCACACCAATCATAATAAAACAAAAACATGTTTTTATTGGTGTGAGACATGATTTGGAACAACAAATCTTTGTTGGTGATTGTTATTGTTATAAATAACTTATATTTATTGACTTGTTTGATAATTTTGGTAGAGCATTGGAAATGGAATTCCTCTTGGTGCTGTTGTAACTACTCCAGAGATTGCACAAGTGTTGACTCGCAGAAACTACTTTAACACCTTTGGTGGCAATCCTGTTTGCACAGCTGCAGGATTAGCTGTTATGAGAGTGATAGAGAAAGAGAAGCTTCAAGAAAATGCATTTGAAGTTGGCACTTATTTGAAAGAGAGGCTCAATGCACTTAAGGACAAATATGAATGTAATTACCCATCCCTTCTTATTCCTTTCCCATACCATACTTTCATTCATTCTAGATAAGGGAAATGAAATAATTTAAATTGGGGACCGCATCACCGATGTGGCACATCACACCGCAATTGCGGTATGACTCTGAATCACAATGATGGGTCGCATGGGCCGCTATGCAACTGTATCGAACTGCATTTGAACCACATCAGCCCGCATCAGGCCCTATCAGATTCAATAATATTGTTTTAATAACAAAATAATTCACACCGCAATAGACGCAATCCGCATCAAAATGACTATAATTGCAGTAGTTGCAACTGTAATTAAAAACACTCGGGAAATGCCCTTCTTCTAAACTATTTTCTTGTTTTCTTCTATAGTGATTGGTGATGTGAGAGGAAGAGGAATGCTTCTTGGAGTTGAACTTGTCACTGATCGCAAACTCAAAACACCAGCAAAAGCTGAAATACTGCATATCATGGACCAAATGAAAGGTAACTTCTAAATCTATCTAAAGCACCACAAACTATTGCTGGCATATATTCAAATATGAAGTCTCACATTTGGATATTATGATGAAATGATCCTATAAAATCATTGTCTTAAGGTGTTTTGGTTCAAGATGTGGTATCGAAAATTGGAGTCTAAGTTACTATACTAATAAGCTCTTGTGTTTTTGCCACAGAATTAGGAGTGCTAGTTGGAAAGGGTGGTTATTATGGAAATGTATTCAGAATTCTTCCTCCACTATGTTTCACCAAAGAAGATGCAGATTTCCTTGCAGATGCAATGGACTACACATTATCAAGAATGTAATCTTATAAAGTTTGTTAGATCAATCTTTCATTAAATAGAATCTTATTAAACTTTGTTACTTTCTCAACTAGTGTAAATAGATTATGCTTTCATTTTATCTTTTGTCTTGCTAAATAAAACTTTGTTAGATCAATCTCTCTACCAATAGGTTGGGCCCACTTTGACCTCTATACCAAAAACTAGTTCATAAGACTAAGGTCAAATAAATCAATGAAGGGCTGGCTTAATTTAATTATAAGTTTGAACTCTAATGACCTTAAAGCTCAAGAACTACATTCCAAGATTCCAAGGTATTAGAATTGGTTGACACAAGTATTATAAACTTCCTGAAGTATATTGTTTAGTGTATTAAGGTTTCATCTCAAAATCAATTGACAATGAGAGGAGTAGTCCAACATGTATTTAAACCATTCCCAAGACAATGAGGTAGGTGATGTTGGACTAACATCCCAACATAGTGCACATCGGATCGTGTCTTATATCACGTCCCATATAATGTTTTTAGCCAATGATAAAGAAGCAAAAATAACAATAATATTAAATGTTTAATATTTCTAATCAACATAACATATTTTCATAAATCCGAGACAATATATGAAATACCAAAGTTTGTCTTCAGCTTTAATTTTTTTTAGTGTTTAGTGCGCATCCGATAACAATGACATTGATATGGTGAGAGAAATATCCATGGAACACATTTTTCGTTTCACACCATATCATTAAATTATAAATGAGAAAACCAAATAGAGGTAGTATTATATTACAATTAATTGTATACTCTCATTAAGACATGTGGCATAAAAAGTTTAGTTAGTTAGTGGACATGTACACATGTTAAGAACAAACTTCACATTAGTTTCAAGTTCCTATCAAAATCTGACCACTTACTTCCCTCTCATTTCGCCTCTTCCTTCTCTCTCTTTAATCTGTAATGCTTCACATTGTTTCATTGGTCAATATCCAATTTTTTTCCACAAAAATGAACACTTAATGCAAATTTAACAACCCCTTTATACCAAATTTGATGTTTTTGTTAATGAATCCATATTCATCACATTCTTTTGAGAGTGACATGAAACTTTTCTCATGTTGGTCATTTCTTGTTTAGGATAAGATATTATGTAGTGTAACAAAGCTCTTTGTATCAAGTATTAACATAGATGCATGCTTTTCTATGAGCTTTGAACATTTGTACATGTTTTTTGGTTTTTCATATATTGGTTTTGCATTTCCAAATTTTGATCAAGATTTGTTGGAGATTTTGATGAAATGCCAAAATAGAAAGCATAGCAATCTATGAAGATTTTGATGCAATTGTTGTCACTTCACCTTTGTCTTTGGCAGATCCTGCTAGATATTGAACAAGTTAGTGTTTCACCAAAACTTTCCTTCATTTTTTCTATCATGTATGTATATTAAAACATGGTTTTTTATTTAGTTCATTCATTTTTGTGTTTGTGTAAAACAAGTTTAAGTATATTCATAACAAAGATAAAATTCTAGGGTCATTGACACTTATGTATATTCATCTTTTTTTCTTAAATTACAAAGAGGAAAGTGGGAAAAAATGGAAATAGAAAATATAGATAGCTTTTGATAGACATTGACAAAACAAAACATCTAAGGTATATTCTATGATATGATGAATTTGATATCTTTATGACTATTAAGTAATTTCAAATTTAGTGGCATTACTTGACATGATATCTAAGATATATTCATATTTAGCTTAACAATATGTGCTTAGTCTTCTTAAGCTATATGAGATGTTATGTTGCAGTTCAAGCTTTTTTATAAATTAAGTCTTAAGACTTCACTGTTGTCCAATTCATGTTGATTGGATATTGCAAAAAGTAAAAACACAAATTATGTGAATGATTTGGCAAATGGCAACTATATCAACTACATGAGTGAGAAATTCTTGAGATAATGCATATGCACAAGTCCATCATATGATATAAAAGCTTTCTAATAATTTGTTGTTTATGTCAATACAGGGAAAATGAGGCAAAGATATGTTTTTATTTAATGTTGTGATTTGAGAGCATGTTACTCAAATACCTTCTTAAATTTCAGTTTTAGGGTGATGCTGAATTAATTGCGAATGGTCGTCCTTTTGGTGCAGTACTAGATTTTGCATCAAGCATAGCACGTGATAGAGTCAGCCTTCATCGTGATCGATAAGGTCATATGTGAAGTTAGATTGAACAAATATGCAACCAAGGACAAGTATTGGAGACGGTTTTCGTGTTAGTGTGTCAAGTGCACATAGCACTTCAAGTGCAGGATCAGGACCAGATGACATAGAGTCACTAGGTGATGTTTATGTATGGGGAGAAGTTTGGTCGGACGGTGTTTCACCCGAAGGTTATGGGACTCAAGTCCCTTCGACAACTGATGTGCTCGTTCCTAAGCCCTTAGAATCAACTGTTGTTCTTGATGTTCAACAGATTGCATCCGGTGTGCGCCACATTGCTTTAGTCACAAGGCAAGGAGAGGTTTTCACTTGGGGGAAGGAATCTGGTGGTAGACTCGGTCATGGAACCGATAAAGATTTTGGCCACCCTCATCTCGTTGAGTTTCTTGCGGTTACTAATGTGGATTTTGTTGCATGTGGAGAGAATCATACATGTGCGGTGTCTACATCGGATGATGTTTTCTCATGGGGCGACGGTGCATACAATGTTGGACTTTTAGGCCATGGCACCGAGGTTAGCCACTGGATACCAAAGAGGGTATGTGGTCCTTTGGAAGGAATCCAAGTTATATCTATTGCATGTGGCACATGGCATTCAGCATTGGCAACTTCTAATGGAAAACTTTTCACCTTTGGTGATGGAACATTTGGTGCTTTGGGTCATGGAGATAGAGAGAGTGTGACATATCCAAAAGAGGTACAATTACTAACTGGATTGAAGACTATTAAGGTTGCTTGTGGTGTATGGCACACTGCAGCTATAGTAGAGGTTATGTTTCAATCTGGTTCTAATGTTTCATCAAGGAAACTTTTCACTTGGGGCGACGGCGAAAAGTATCGGTTAGGACATGGAAACAAGGAAACATATCTTCAACCAACATGTGTCCCAGCGCTTATTGAATATAACTTCAACCAGATAGCGTGTGGACACACTATGACTCTTGCATTAACTACATCTGGCCATATATTTACTATGGGAGGCGCCGAAAATGGTCAACTAGGAAATCCTTTGTCCGATGGAAAAGTACCTCTCTTAGTACAAGATAAGTTAGTAGGCGAGTTTGTTGAGGAAGTATCATGTGGTGCTAATCATGTTGCAGTGTTGACATCAAGAAGTGAACTATACACTTGGGGGAAAGGTGCTAATGGAAGATTAGGACACGGCGACATAGAGGATCGAAAAACACCAACCTTGGTGGAAGCCTTGAAAGAAAGGCTCGTGAAAAACATATCATGTGGCTCAAACTTCACATCTTGCATATGCTTACATAAATGGGTCTCTGGAGTGGACCAATCTGTATGCTCGGGTTGTAGACAACCATTCGGTTTTACTCGAAAAAGACACAATTGTTATAACTGTGGATTGGTGCATTGCCATGCTTGTAGCTCAAGAAAGGCGATGAAAGCAGCGTTGGCTCCAACGCCAGGAAAACCTCATCGTGTGTGTGACTCTTGTTATTCTAAGCTTAAAGCCGTCGAGGCTGCAGTTTCAGCCAGTGTTAATAAAAGAGTTGCTACTTCAACTCACCAATTGATAGATGGAAGGGAAAGATTAGTCCATGGAGAAGTAAGGTCTTCAAGACTCTTATCTCCTATGATGATGGAACCTATGAAATTCCTTGATACAAGGAACAATAAGCTCGGAAACACATACGATTATTCTTCTTCCATGTCGCGAGCTTCGCAACTTCCATCGACTTTGCAATTGAAAGATGTTACATTTCCAAGTTCGTTGGGTTCCATCCAAAATGTTTTGAGGCCAACTATAACTCCAAGTCCATCACAAACTCCACCTTCAATTTCACGACCGGCTTCACCATACGTAAGAAGGCCTAGCCCGTCGCGATCGGTAAATCCTGGATTTTCTAGAAGTGTCATTGACACTTGTAGGAAGACAAATGAGCTTTTGAACCAGGAAGCCTCAAAATTGCAGAACCAAGTAAATTTACTATCATTTTTACTTTCTAAATTCCATGACAAACCTCATATTTCACCATTATAAGTTTATGGATTTTTTGTATATAGATTAAAAGTTTGAAGCAGAAAAGTGATATGAAAGATGTGGACATTCAGAAGCTTCATAAAAACATTAAGGAAGCTGCATTATTGGCTGCAGAGCATTCTTCTAAGCATATAGCACTCAAAGAATATTTTGTGCCTATCATAGAACAGGTAACTTCACTCTATATTCTAAGGGCTATAACTTAACGTATGGAGTTATTTAATGTAATGTGACTAATTTCATTGCTCCAATTATGTAAAAGTAATAAAGAAAAATTTAAAATGAGAATCCAAAATCATGCAAATAGGGACAAAGTAAGAAATCTTTGGTAATGAAGCAAAGAAATTCTTGACTTGAATCTTCAAGTAATCACATAGACTTTCAGTATGTTGGGAAGTAAGTCTCACATCACCTACCTCATTGTTTCGGGAATGGTTTAAATACTTGTTGGACTACTCCTCTCATTGCCAATTGGTTTTGAGATGGAACCTTAACATGGTATCAGAGTCAGAGTCCAACTTCTTTCCGGTTGTCATGGGACAAAAGATACCCTTTAAGTCACATTAATGATACATTTTAAATTAAGGCTAACTAGGGACTTGTCTTTGTTTTTATCTAGTTGAAGGACATAACTCAGAAGCTGCCACCAGAGATTCTAGACAATGAAAATATGAGAACTATGGTTACTAAAGCAGAAGATTTTTTCAAAGAAAATTCAGAAGATGAAAAAACATCATCAAACATAGAACATGAGCAACAAAATGAAACTAAAACAACAACATCATCAACTACTGATTCTTCTAAACTTGAAGAACAAAGAATAGAAGAAAACAATGAAGAAGATATTACAAGAGTTGTTGACCCTTCAATTCAAGATGATGGAAATGCCCTTAAAGAAAGCAATAATATATCATCATTATCAGAGAATTCACAAAGCACTGAAAATGAATCCAAATCTTTTGTAGAAGTACAAGTCATTGAAAAATTTGAACCTGGTGTTTATGTCACACTTATAGTAAAATCTGGTGGTATCAAAGTTTTCAACAGAGTTAGATTCAGGTACTTAAATTCATCTTCATTCCTATACATAAAAATGTTCTTGATTTTCAATTTGGTCCCTGCCATTGTTGTTATTATAATACCATTCTATGAAGCACCTATACCGACACGAGTATCGGATATGATACGTATTTGATATGTCGATGCACATATTTTCTAAAATGTAGGATACATATCGATAAAGTATGGGAGACTATCGATATCAGATACGTATCAAATACAAATATGTGAATGATTAGTGTTTCATAGATACCACTTGTTGGAAAAAGGTATTATGATTACAATAAATAGCAAGACAAAAAATAAAAATAATTGTATGTAAAAGGGGTGAATTGAAAAATGAAAAATAATGTATTTATATTTCTTGTTGTAATATTCATTCAGTAAGAGAAAATTCCAAGAGCATGAAGCAGAAGAATGGTGGAGCAAAAACAGAGAAAGGGTACTTAAGAAATATAGTACTCCACATGCTACAAATCAAGTAGCTACTAACACCTTACCACCACCATAGTCTAAATTTGAATCTTAGTCTATATAGAAATTGTAGTGTACATTATATATGACTTAGATTTAGGGAAATTAATGTGTACTCTTTTTATTTATGAGAGTCTTAGTTATGAAATTTAAACAAATTTGATGTGTAATTTTTTATTATTTTATTATAGGCAAAGTCTTTTAATGAGGAGTGGAAAATTATGTAGCTTTTGTGGTGTAAAACTAAGTGTTTGCATTTTTTATCATCCAACTTTATAAACTAAGATATATAATTCTTGGAGAGTTGATATTTAATTAATATAAATACTTCCAAGTATCAACCATGTCTACCAAACATATGTGAAGTAACTTCACATGATACAAGGAGTATATCAATCTGCACTTTTATGATATCAATTATTATAACTTCAATTTTTTCAGAATTTATATAAAAAATTGGATTAATGTAGACCTAATTATCAAGGTTAGTAATTTGTACATATGAGTATAAGGGTCAGGCATAATCATGGGCTAGCCCCCATAATAATCTAGAAATTGTGGGTTTTGTTGCATATATATTATATTATAAATATATGTGTTATTTATTATTTTTAAATTATTAAAATAATTGGATCAACCTCTACAACTATAATATAATCTACCTCCACGGAAATTTAGATGAATAGTATAGCTTGATTACATTATCCCACATATCATGTATGTTTTGAATTATTTAATTTAACTTTTTAAGGAGTCGTGGAAGTCATTCATGAGTTTAGTGATCTCGTGAATAGAGAATGTGAGTATTTGGGCGTTCTTATGCATGCAATTAGGTATATCACCCATAATAATTATTAAAATCAAACCGAAAATCAGGTAAACCAGTATGAATTTTAAGTACAAATATTCAAACTCTAATTTTATTAAGTATTTAGTTATATATAACTACAATATAGGAAACTTAATGTTTGTTAAGCACAACTATCTTCACATCATACCTTGCACTTTTTTATGTAGGAAAAATGATAGGTTAAATATGTGTGTCTTATTATTATTATTATTATATAATGTAATGTAAGAAGTGTTTATTACCTAGAGGTTTAATTAGTTTAGGTAATGTGTAAATTTTATTACCATAACAACCAAAATCATACACATAAAGAGGGTTTGACACAAGTTAGTAAATATAATGAACCTTTTAAGAACAATAAAAAACAAACTCAATAAAAAAACATCCCATCAGTGGATACATAAAATCAAAATGAATCTAAATTGTCTCCAAAATAATCTATTATAATGTTCCTATCTATTCCAGTCATTTTCCTTTACTTAACTTGGTTACAAATTTCTATATTCTTATATAAGAAATGAAATATTTTTAATAGTATCAATTAATTAAATAAGCAAATATGTGGCTTGCATTATCTTTCAAATTAAAAATGACCAATTGTTAATGGCTTTTTTGCTTTTACATAAGCGATTAAGACCCTTGATGAGGTCACAAGACATGTCATTGGCATAAATAAGTGCTTTTCTAGTGTTTTTTAATGGCACGCTTGTCTCAGTTGGCTACTCTTTCTAACATGGATGCATGTTCTTAATGTATAAATTGGACAATAATTCTCATTAAATATATATATATATATATATATATATATATATTTATATTTGGAGTGACTCAATTCAGAACATTTCTCAAATAAATTATGAAAAATAATAAATTTAGACCTTACAACCATGCATGAATTTTCTGAACAGTCAATAATAATAAAACATAAATAATAAATAATACAATAATAATGTATAAAACTCATTAATTTTTTAAAGCTTAAAAATAAGTTATTGATCATGTGATCACTTCTTTTAATATTGATTGTTCAAATGAAATTCAATAGTACATATTTATGGTGTTCTCATTTTTTTTTCCACATTAACAAATGTTGAATTACCTTATATATATATATGACAACTGGAATAAGTAGCATTTTATTTTAAATGATATAATGACTACCATTGCTATAGAGATTTCTTTTAAAATACATTTGTGCTTATCTTATTCTTGTCCTTTTCTCATACTTTCCAAACATTTATACCAAATGGTATTTTAATATTAATTTTACATGTCAGCATTGAGTCTTTAGGTCATTAGAGAGTTGTGGAAACAAAGATAAATTATAACGAGTTATGCTATTTCATTGGAAAAACTATTTATGAATATGCATGGTTTATGCAATATACATGTATATGTTTTTCCTTAAAAATTATTTGAGTTTAAATCTTATATATAGAAAAAAAATTACAGGTAGTAGAGCATGTTCAATGACACTTAAATATTCTCTGTTCTATGAACAAAAAATTGTTATCCCAAATCATATCCTAAATCATGTCTTACACCAATGACAATAAAGTATAAAGTGCAATTTTCTACAATTGTTGCACAAGAATTATATAATCGATGAAACAAAAATATACTTTAAAACACAAAATATTTATTTACTTATTACTATTTTGACCCTTATTTACCGAAAAAATTAAGAATTTTATGGTTGAAAAGAGAGTTGTGTGAATTATTTAAAGAGAAAGGAAGTGATATAATGAGACTCAACAAAACAATTTAAAATAGTTATATATACATGATTATTCAGCATGCTGAAAGTTTGCTTATGTTTCTGAAAAACATCATTAAGCCCTATGAACAAGGTATCAACTAAGAGCCTAAGCATGTTGATGATAAAGATGATTACAGCATTTAACTAAAGAAAAAATATTTTAACAAACAAAGTGGAAAGAAAGATTCTAGAAAGTATAATAATTGGTTTGTAAGATTCCACTCAAAAGTGCTTTCATCCTCATTTTTGTTCAAGTCAACAACTACTTTCTTCTTACAACTCATATTAGAATTTGTAATTGTTTATATAAATTAATTAAAGTGGGTAGAAGGTGGAAATGTTTGGTGTAATATGAAAAACGAGTGAAATTCATTTCCATTTATGGAGAGGGGAGTGTTATGAAAAAGCAAAAGGAAAATAATACATATTGACATTTATATCTTTTTTATTTAACATAAGATTACACTTTTATTCTTATAATACAAAGGAAAAAGTCAATTTCCTCTTCAGTAATGGAAATGAGTCTCACTCGTGAAAAACTAATGAAAGTGGAAGAGAAAGTGGGTGTGATTTGCATTTTAAGAGTGAAAGAGATACAATATGTGCAAGGGATAATGGGTTTGACACTCACAAACCATTTGTGGCTTAGCTACTTACCTATTAGATCAACATTGAGAAATCTAATGGTTTAAATTGATAAATATATCTAAACCATTAAATTTTCCAAAATTAGATGATTAAGATATTAGGTAAGTCATTTTTCATTTACTCTTGAAATAAGTAGATCCCTCCTTAAAAATCAAAGTATAAAACTCAAATTTCACGTAGTGAAAGAATACAATTAGAAATAATGAGAATTGATGTTGATGAGATATGGTAAGAAATAATTAAACATCCACCCATAAGAAAGAGGGAAGATATTATTGGAGTAACTTTTTTAAACTCACTTCACATCTTAGATATCAATTCTAAAGAAATCAAATGGTTTGAACTAATGAGTATATCCAAACTATTGAATTTCCCTATAATTGATGGTCAAGAAATAAGTTTAAAAAACTTAATAAATAATTTATATGAAGACTCGTAAAATACATGGAAGAGAGTTAATGCACAGAAATCATTGTAATAAGTTCATTTTTAGAAACTTTTTCATTCTCTCCGTACTGTGTCTTTCCCCTCTCCGATCATCTTCTTCTTCTAGGGTTTCACTATTTCATCCAAACTCAATCACCGATTCCTATGCCATTGGGTGATTTAATGCCATCATTGCCTAACCATCATTCCAATTCCGATGACCGGAGTGACTCTGAACTACTTGCTCCGGCGAGTACCAGCTACGGCGGTAATGACTCCTCCAACGCCGCTGCTTCTACTGATGCTGGTGCTGCTACTATTATGTCGTATTTACCGCAGACGGTGGTTCTCTCTGAGCTCAGGCATGATGCGTTTGAGGCTTCGGTTCCGATTGGACCGTGTCACAGTGGCTTGGTTTCCAGGTGGAGACCTAAGGATAGAGTAAGATTTCGCTCCTTGTTTTTTTGTTTCAACTGTTCATAAATTGAAGCGCGGCGCGGTTATGGTATTCTTAGTATTTGGTTTTAAGGTTCCGAGAGTGTATTTAGAAAGAAAATTGTTTAGAGTATGAAGATTTCGGCAAATGTGTCTTTGAAGTGGCTGTTTAAATTAATCTGTTTGGCAACTGTTAAATTTATGCGGCTAGCATCCTTTGAGCACGGTACGTGGTATCGGATCTGGTAATCGTTCGTCACTTTTTATGATTATTACAAGACTTTTCTTATGATTAGCATGGTATTAGGTACAAGATACATTGATTTCAGTATGTGGTAAGACTTTATTTATGATGAAAGTGGTATTAGGAATGCGGTACATTGATTTCGGAATAAATGAATGAACCATGTAACTATGCCTTTCACGAGTTAGAAAAAAAAGTTTCGAGAGGAGTGCTCGCCTAGACACCTGACCATGCTACGGGAGACAATGTCATTTAACAGTAAGAAAGCGTGTAAGGTACATTGAGTAGCTTTCGGTAAAGGCGCATTTGACCATGGCTGAAATGCATAAAAGAATAAACTCTTTGTCGATAGGTCGGATATATTTTAGGAAACCAAAAAATTGATCAATTAGTGTGTTTTAATTGCTTGCGAAAATGTGGTGTAGAGGGGGGTTAGATCCTATGGCTATCTGTATGGAAAAAAATATGTTGGGAGGAGTCCCTATTTAGCACATGTCTATACTCAGTGAGATTAGTACCTATCAGGTGTGGGATATTGTGGGAAACCTAAAAATTTAAATTCAATTATTGTGTCTTAATTTCTTGTGTGTAAAAGGAAAAATGATTGAAATGGGGTTTTACGCCTTACCATTTTGTAGTGTTTGGTAGACATGTCAGATTATGATGTGACAGAGCACGACAACAACTTAAAACTATAACATTTTGGACCACGGGAAGGGGTGTAGCCAAAGAGAACAGCTGGGTGTGCACCACAGACTACCTTTAATTTTGTGCCATCTGCTATGCAGCACATATACTTCAAAATAGTTAGTTGCTTTGTTCGTATCGGATACTTTACGGAAACTTCCATAGCATTTTATTATGTTTACAATAAGTGATACTATGTTTTGGAATTTTGTTTCTCTCTTTTAATTTAAGGCTTGTGCTTTTATGTTGATCAGTTAATGTTACAGTATTTTTTATCTTATATCATAGCAGTGTCAATTTGTCGTATCCCCGTGTTCTATCATATCTGTGCTTCCTAGGTCATTTGCATTGTGCCATGATGAATTTCACGATTTATACTTTTGAATATAATTTCCAGGTCATGTGTTCTGCATAGTAAAGGAGAGGAAAGCTTCTGTTTTTATTATGAAAACTTAATAGAAAGTGTACAGTCTAAGTTTGTACTTATAGATGAGTTACACAAAGTAACTGAATGCCAGCTCATCACTTTAAGTAACAGACTTAGTTACAAAAACAGACTTAGTTAGTTAGTCTAACTAAGTACAGATACAAGAACAGAAAATACAAATACATAAAGTGAAATACAAGTATTACAATCTAATGTATATTCTAATATATTCCCCTGAAGACTAAGGTGTAGATCTCTACTGTTCTAGGTCAAGTTCTCAGCACTAATGTCTAGAATATGAAGCTGATTTCTTAATGCTACAAACTGACTATTGGATAGAGGTTTTGTGAGTATATCTGCAGTCTGTAATTCAGATGGTACATGCTTGACAAAGAGAGTCTTGTTCTGAATTTTGTCTCTAACAAAGTAGAGATCTAGTTCAATATGTTTTGTTCTGTTATGCAGAACAGGATTGTGGGACATGGCAATGGTACTTAAGTTGTCACAGTAAACAGTAGGAGTTTCATAGGAGACCTTCAGTTCTTTTAGTAGAGATTCTATCCACATGATTTCTTGAGAGGCTAGAGCTAAGCTTCTGTACTCTGCTTCTGTACTGGATCTAGAAACAGTCTGCTGTTTCTTAGACCACCAGGTTACTAGATTAGTCCCTAGATAAAGGCAAGCCCCTGAGGTAGATCTCCTGTCATCCAAATCTGATGCCCAATCAGCATCACAATATGCAACCAGTGGTAAGGATGTCATGTTGTTTGCAGGAGTGATGGAAAGTCCCAAAGTTTGAGTGCCTTGAAGATACCTAAGGATTCTTTTAACAGCAATCCAGTGTGAGTTCAATGGTTTTGACAAGAATTGGCACACCTTGTTTACACTGTAGGTGATGTATGGTCTAGTTACAGTGGCATACTGAAGAGCTCCTACTATAGATCTATAGAAAGTTGGATCTTCAAAGATGTCTGATCCATGTCTAGTTAGTTTGCAATTAGATGCCATGGGAGTGATACTAGACTTAGTAGATGTCAGATTTGCCTTGGCAAGCAGATCCCTAATGTACTTTGACTGAGACAGAAAAAGTGTTCCATCTGTCTTGTGTTTAACTTCAATCCCTAGAAAGTAATCCAGGATGCCTAACTGCTTCAGTGCAAAATTTTTGCTGAGATCCTGAATAGTTTGTTTTACTAATGAAGAAGAAGATCCTGTAACTATGATGTCATCAACATATACCAAGATATATAGTTGATGACTGGATGAAGTGTGAATGAACAGTGAGTTGTCACACTTGCTAACCTTAAAGCCTAGATGAATAAGAGACCCTTTTAGCTTTTCAAACCACTGCCTAGGGGCTTGTTTTAAGCCATAGATAGCTTTGTTGAGTTTGCAAACCAAAGCCTTGTTTGAATGTTGAAAACCAGTAGGCTGGGTCATGTATACTTCTTCTTCAAGAGTGCCATTTAGAAAGGCATTGTTGATGTCAAGTTGTTCAATTATCCAGTGATGAGTGACAGCTAGTGTGAGCAGAATCCTAATAGTGACTGGTTTAACAACAGGAGAGAAAGTCTCATTGTAGTCCACCCCATGCTTCTGATGAAAGCCCTTAGCAACAAGTCTGGCTTTGTATTTGTTGACAGACCCATCTGGATTTTCTTTTACTCTAAACACCCATTTGCATCCAATGGCTTGCTTATGAGGGGGTAGTGGAACCAAGGTCCAAGTACCTAAAGCCATCAGAGCATCATACTCAAGCTGCATAGCTTGCTGCCATACTGGATTAGCCAAAGCACTTTTGGTACTAACTGGTTCACATTGAGCAAGTTGAACACTTGGAACAGCAGTGTTAGTGATTCCAGATTTAGATCTGGTTATCATAGGGTGTGAGGAGGTAGGTGGAGAGACTCTAGGTGAAGCAGATGCTAAAGATGAAGGAGAAGGAACATATTCAGAAGGAGAATTAGAGCCAGACAGAGAAGAGGATGAACTAGTAATAGGAGAAGACATAGGATGAACTGGTGAAGAGACAGGTGACTGGTTTGGTGGAGAACTGGACAAAGTTTGAGGAGAATTAGAAGGAAATTGAATTACAGGGCTTGGTGAGGTAATTGGATGAGGTGTAGATTGATAGATCTTTGTTGAAGAAGGATTATTAGCTATAGGGTCAGTAAGAAATTGTGAATTGTAGGGAAAATGATATTCATTAAAGACTACATCTTTGGAAATATAAATCCTTCCAGTAGGTGAAAGGCACTTGTATCCCTTATGATTTAAGGAATAGCCTAGAAAAACACACTCAAGACTTCTAGGATTTAGTTTATGCTTATTGAAAGGTCTCAACAGAGGATAGCAGGCACAACCAAAGACTTTGAATTCTTGATAGTTAGGAGTCTTGCCAAATAGAAGAAAATATGGTGATTTAGACTCTAAGGTTAATGAAGGCAGTCTGTTTATGCAAAAAACAGCAACTAAAAAGGCATGATCCCAATAAGATAAGGGTAAATTTGCATGATGCAATAAAGTGAGACCAGTCTCAACAATATGCCTATGCTTTCTCTCCACTGTTCCTTGTTGGTGATGTGTATGAGGACAAGATATCCTATGCACAATCCCAAGGGTTTTTAGGAAAGCAGTGAAGGGCCTAAATTCACCCCCATAATCACTCTGGACAGCTTTAATAGAGTGATTGAATTGGGTGTTTACATACTTAACAAAATACTGAAAAACAGAGAGAGTTTCAGATTTTTGTTTTAGCAAGAAAAGCCAAGTATGTTTGCTGTAAGCATCTACTATAGAGAAATAGTATCTGAACCCATTAACAGAGTAAACAGGAGCAGGACCCCACAAATCTACATATACAAGATCAAAACAGGAAGTGTATATTGTAGTAGAACTAGAAGCATGAAGTCTATGTGCTTTTCCTATACAATAAGAGGAACAAAAATCCAGAGTATTTTTATTAGTGTGTGGAATTTTGCACAATTGTAGAACAGTTTTTACAACAGTTTGATGAGGGTGTCCTAATCTAGAGTGCCAAAGAGCAAAACTGGAAATAGGAACTGAAAAATTACAATGACTAGAACTAGAGTTATTACACTGACTTACAACAGACTGATTACAACTCGAAATGGCAGCAGTAGACAAATCAGAATTCTTGTTGTTGTGATTGAAACTTGACGACATATGACAAAGCTTTGAGTTGGGAAGAAGACCACGAAACACATATAGTCCCTCCTTGGTGAGAGATCCATGAAGAAGAATTTCATTAGTAGCCTGAGATTTAACAAAGCAATTGTGAGAATGAAATTCAAAATAACACTTGTTGTCTTTTGCAAATTGAGACACACTGAGTAGATTCTTTTTAATAGAAGGAACATAAAGAAGATTCTTTAATTGTAAAGAAGATTTTGAACTAAGAGAAGTAAGATAAGAATTTCCAACTGCCTTTATAGGAATTCCAATACCATTACCCATGAATATTTGGTCATAACCAAATTTTTCTGTCGGTTCATGAAGAAGAGATGCATCTGCAGTCAGATGATGAGTTGCTCCAGAATCTGGAAACCAAGTCACATTTTTAGTGTCCTTTGTAGGAGGAAGGTCATTAGTGTTACCAATTTGTGCATTCATGACATAGGAAGGAGTATATGCAGGATGTGATTGTCGGAGACCTCCTTTTGGACCAGGCCCAAGCAGTGACTCAGATTTAATGTTGGAAGTATAAGGTGGAGCTTGTTGAGTGTAAAAATCCACTGGATAATCCGGATAGAAGTGGGCCGGATATGGAGAGGATCCGTATCCAGGTAAGAAAGAAGAAAAATGAGGTGTATAGGCACGTGGCAGAGACTGAGCTAAGTGATGCATGCAGTTGCCATGTGGATATTGACTTGTAAAAGGTGGAGGCGCATGATAGCAAAACATGACGTCATGGCCATGGCGATTGCAGTAAGAACAGAAGAGCTGTGAGCGAGGCGAAGTCCTTCCCCCACGAAAACGTCCACCAAAACTAGATCTTCTCCCTCGATTTCCACCATAAGTACCACGAAAATGATTGGGAGAAGTATTGGGATGGGAAGGATGTTGATGATACTCAAACCGTGATGCATGTTGTGAAGAAGAAGGTCGAAGAGAAGAAGTTACAGGTTGAGAAGAAGGAGAAGAATGTGATGCTATATTAACTGAAAGAGCATCAGATAAAGCTTTTTGTTTACCTTTTTCCATTCTTGCTTCAAAGGTCAAGAGAAAGGATTCAAGGTTGTGTATTGTTGGAAGATCAATTTGGCTTTCAACAGAGGTGATGACAGGCTGATATTCCTCATTTAGCCCATCAAGAATGAAATCAATGTGTTCAGAAGTCGAAATCGGTGTTCCAATGAAAATTAGGGCATCGACTAACCCTTTGATTTTCGTGAAATACTCTGAGATTGAACTCGATCCTTGACAAATAGAACGAAGTTGTGAGCGAAGTTGTCGACTTCTTGCTTTTGTTTGAGAGTTACAAAATGAATCAAGCTCTTCCCAAAGCTGCCATGAGTGAACACAACCAACAACACGAGGTTGTAAGCTTTCTGAAAGTGAGTTAAGAATCCAGGAGAATACGGTTTGATCGAGTTCCTCCCATCGAAGATAAGAAGGATTGATGTTGTTAATAAGCCGATCATCGTCGTTAAGAAAACGATGTGGAATTTCTGTTCCTAAGACAAATCGATTAGCGCGATTTGAAGTTAGGGTTGCGATCATGAAATGTCGCCAAACCAGATAGTTCTTCTCAGTGAGCTTCATCGAAGGTAGAGGAAGAACAAGAGGAGTGGAAACCGCTTGCAGCGGTGAAGGAGCGGAAGGTGAACTGGAGTGAGGAGGCGAAGACGGCAAGGTCCCAGTGTTTGTGTTGGTAGTCGCCATGGTGGCGTGATACCATGTAAACAGTGAAGAAAGGATGGAAAGAGATTTGAAGAAATGAAAGTGAGAGAGAGTATAAAAAAGAGAGAAGAGAAAGGAGAGGAAAGCTTCTGTTTTTATTATGAAAACTTAATAGAAAGTGTACAGTCTAAGTTTGTACTTATAGATGAGTTACACAAAGTAACTGAATGCCAGCTCATCACTTTAAGTAACAGACTTAGTTACAAAAACAGACTTAGTTAGTTAGTCTAACTAAGTACAGATACAAGAACAGAAAATACAAATACATAAAGTGAAATACAAGTATTACAATCTAATGTATATTCTAATATATATCATAGCAGTGTCAATTTGTCGTATCCCCGTGTTCTATCATATCTGTGCTTCCTAGGTCATTTGCATTGTGCCATGATGAATTTCACGATTTATACTTTTGAATATAATTTCCAGGTCATGTGTTCTGCATAGTAAAACCGAAGCTTAGCTAGTGATTCATGACAGTTGACAAATTTGGTAAGGGTAGACCACATCAACAAAGTTTGCGGGGTTTCGAAAGCGCTTGTCGTCAGGGCCACCATTGGCCCTAGACTTCAAATCACAAATAAAATATGGTTAACATTTTCTGTGAATGGAGAGACTTTTTGGGTCATTTTTGTGGTCAATGTAATTCACTTGTTTGAATGTAAATATATACAAACTATTAAATCAAAATTTATCAAAAAGGCTTTTGTATCCGCCAATGTTCCAACTTCCAACCAATGATGGCTAGTGCGCCTTACATTTTAGAGGATCTCAAGTTCAATCAACCCAAGAACTAATATTAATAATACACATAGTATGTGTATCAGAGGATCTTTTTTTATGTTCTAAATTTGGTACATCTGGTTTTCCTATTTGGCTAAATAACTGAACATTCGCTTTCTCAACTGAGTCGGGAAAATATTGTTTACATTCACTGCTTTAGGATAATAAGTCTTTTCTAAGACATAGTAGCTTCCATGAGGGAGAATCTCATTCACATGAATGGGGGCTTACTAGTTTTGTATATTGGCAAATTGGCTGATGATGGCTAATCAAGTCATTAAACATGTGTATAGAAGGGGAAGTAGGAAAGTCTGGAAGAATAGCTAAGTAATTGTTTTGTAACTACTTTGTAACTGTTTTTGACAGTTAATTAGTAGTTATTTGAGTCTGAGTTGTATTAAATAGGAAAAGGGTTGTAATCAGGGGTAGGCAATTGTAAAGATAGAAAGGGACTGATTGTGGAATCAGTTGGATCGTGGGATCCTTGTAAGCTCTCTCTCTCTTGTATTCTTCTATTCTTCATTCAATAAAGAAACCATTAGAGTCCTGCCAAGAAACCTTTAGGTAATTGGCTTAGGGACATTTCCTTTATTCAATCTTATTATCTTCTACTCTAATTGGATACCAGTGTTTATCACTGGTATCAGAGCACCATCTTGGTGCCTGCGTGGGAAAAAGGATCCACTACCTGAAGCTGCTGCTCTTTTATGGTCTCTAGAAGAAGTCAAGCAAGAACCATGGACAGTTGGGTGCAAGAAAGAGAAGAAATTCGAATTAGAATAGAGTTGAATGAAGCTAGGACTCAGAAGGCTGAGGAATTACTTGCTGCCATAGCTTTGAAGTTAGGTGTTTCTTAGGGAGAGGAAAACAGTGGGAACTCTGAAGAGGTGGGAAGCCATCAGGCTCCAACAGGCCATGACAGATGGAGGAAGCTGGACATACCCATTTTTATGGGAGATGATGCATATGGGTGGGTACAAAAATTGGAGAGGTATTTTTCCATGAGGGATGTAGCTGATCATGAGAAGATGAGAGCCACCATTGTTGCTCTAGAAGGCAAGGCTTTAAGCTGGTTCCAGTGGTGGGAGGGGTGTAATTCCTCACCTACTTGGGAGAGCTTCAAGATTGCAGTTGTTAGAAGGTTCCAACCAGCTATGGTTCAGAATCCTTTTGAGCTGCTCTTATCCCTCAAGCAAGAAGGAAGTGTAGAGGCCTATGTGGAGGACTTTGAAAAATATGCTGGAGCACTCAAGGAGGTCAATCAAGGATTCATCAGAGGTGTGTTTTTGAATGGTTTGAAAGAAGAACTCAGGGTAGAAGTGAAGCTGTATGATCTTGAGACCCTCCAAGATGTCATACTCAAGGCTCTTATGATTGAACAAAAGAACTTGGTGGTGCAAAAGAAGACAAACCAAGGATATGTGAGAAATTCTGGACTTAACAAGGAGACTTCTTACCAGAAGGTGGTTTCTGTGAATCCTTATACTACAAGCAGTAGCAAGAAGGAGGCATCATCAGTAGGCAGTGTAGTGGGAAGTTCAAGATCCTTGCCTGTTGCAGAGAATTCCAGAGGGATAGGCCCTTATAGAAGGCTATCCAGTGCTGAAATGAGGGAGAAGGGATTGTGCTTCAGGTGTGATGAGCCTTTTTCAAGGGAACATAAGTGCAAAAACAGACAGTTAAAAATGTTGCTGCTTGCTGAAGATGATGACGATGAAGAACACATGGCTGAAGAGGCAGAGGTACAAAATTTCAATTCCTTGCAATTGTCATTATACTCAATGACAGGATTGACTTCCTCCAGATCTTGGAAGATAGGGGGATGGTAGGGGACAAACAAGTGGTGGTTATGATTGATTGTGGTGCTTTCCACAACTTTATCTCCCAAGAATTGGTCAAAGAGCTACAACTTCAGGTGGAGGCTACTAAAGCTTATGTGGTTGAGGTTGGGGATGGGCATCATATTAGGTGCCAAGGGAAGTGTGCTCAGCTTGTACTTTGCTTACCAAAATTGGAGGTATGTCAAGACTTCTATCTTTTTGCCTTGAAGGGGGTGGACATAGTTTTGGGGTTGGAGTGGCTAGCCAGTTTAGGGGAAGTAAAGGCAGACTTTGGGAAAATGATGCTCACTGTTAGAAGCAAGGGAACTAGCATCAATATTGAAGGAGATCCTGCCCTGACTAAAGCAGAATTATCCTTAGGGGCTTTCATGCAAGTATTACTAGAGGAAGGGAGAGGATTACTTTTGCAGCCTGGACAGTTTGAGGAGCAAAGGTGCTTGGTACCTAGAGAACTAGAGGGAGTCTTACAGAAGTTTCAACCAGTTTTCAAGGATATTGAAGGATTGCCTCCTGCTAGATCACATGATCATGCCATCTACTTAAAAGAAGGGGCTGATATACCCCACATTAGGCCTTACAGATGTCCCTACTACCAGGAGGCTGAAGTTGAGAGGTTGGTGGCTGAAATGCTCAGGGCAAGGGTTATAAGGCCTAGCATCAGTCCCTATTCTAGCCCTATCATCTTAGTGAAGAAAAAGGATGGTGGGTGGAGATTCTATGTTGACTACAGGGCTTTAAATAAGGTAACCATCCCTAACAAATTTCCCATACCTCTCATTGATGAATTATTAGATGAATTAGGGCAGGCTAAGGTTTTTTCTAAGCTAGACCTAAAGTCTGGATATCATCAAATAAGAATAAAGGCTGATGACATAGAGAAGACAACCTTTAGGACTCATGAGGGGCACTATGAGTTCATGGTTATGCCATTTGGCTTAACTAATGCCCCTTCCACATTTCAAGCTCTCATGAATGAGGTACTTTAGCCATACTTGAGGAAGTTTACTCTGGTATTTTTTGATGACATCTTGATATATAGCCCAGATTTAGTTTCTCATGGGCATCATCTAAGCCTGGTCTTATCACTGCTTATGGAGAATTCCTTGAAGGCTAATTTCAAGAAGTGTAGATTTGGGCAGAAGGTGATTGAATATCTTGGCCATATCATTTCAGATGGCAAGGTATCTGCTGACTCTGCTAAGGTAGCAGATATGGAAGCATGGCCTGTTTCCAACAACCTGAAGGGGCTAAGAGGATTTTTGGGTCTTACAGGGTATTATAGGAAGTTTGTTAAGGGTTATGGCATTTTAGCTAAGCCCCTCATTGACTTACTGAAAAAAAATGCCTTCCAATGGACAGAAGAGGCACAGGCTGCTTTTGAAAGTCTTAAGTCTACTATGGTGCAATTACCTAACTTAGCTATTCCTGATTTCAGCAAAAGTTTTGTAGTGGAAACAGATGCCTCTAGTAAAGGATTGGGTGCAGTATTGATGCAAGAGGGTAGGCCCTTGGCTTTTTGGAGTAAAGGGTTGTCCCTAAAGGCTCAACAGAAATCTGTGTATGAAAGGGAGTTGATGACCTTGGTACAGTCTATTCAGAAATGGAAGCATTACTTGCTTGGCAGACATTTTATAATCAAGACAGATCAGAGAAGCCTCAAGTTCCTCACAGATCAGAGATTATTCTCAGATGAGCAGTTCAAGTGGGTAGTGAAATTGATTGGGCTAGACTTTAAAATTCACTACAAACCAGGGAAGGATAACTCAGCTGCTGATGCACTTTCCAGAAAAATGATGTATGCTACACTTTCTATGGTGACTCATGAAGACATAGACAATTGGATCAGTGAGCTGAATTTGGTTCCTAAGTGGAAGAGTATGGTTCAAGATTTGATGATATCTCCTACTAGTCATCCTGGATTTGAATTAAAGAAGGGGGTTCTTTATTACAAAGGCAGGTTAGTTTTGGATAAGGCTTCAAACAGAATACCTATCATACTACATGAGTGTCATGAATCTACAACAGGGGGGCACTCTAGTTATTTCAAGACCTATAAGAGGATTTCAAGCTTTCTGTTTTGGGAGGGAATGAGGTCTGACATCAAAACCTTCATTGCTGAATGTGAAATATGCCAGAAGAACAAATACTCTACATTGGCTCCTGCTGGACTCCTACAACCTCTGCCTATTCCTCAACAAGTATGGATGGACATATCCATGGATTTCATTGGAGGTTTACCTAAGTCATATGTAAGGACACTATATATGTGGTAGTTGACAGGTTAACTAAGTATGCCCATTTCTTTGCATTGGGGCATCCTTATTCAGCTCAAGATGTGGCATTAATGTTCTTAAAAGGAGTGGTGAAGCTACATGGGTTTCCTACTACCATAGTTTCTGATAGGGATCCACTATTCCTTAGCTTATTTTGGAAGGAGTTGTTCAAACTATCTGGTACTCAACTGAAATTAAGCACAGCCTATCACCCTCAGACTGATGGGCAAACTGAGGTTACAAATAGATGCTTGGAAACCTATTTAAGGTGCTTTGCTGGCCCAAAGCCTAAGCAATGGTTGAATTGGCTACACTGGGCAGAATATTGGTTTAATACCAATTATCACACTTCAGCAGGTATGACACCTTTTTTAAAGCTTTATATGGGAGAGATCCACCTTCTCTGTTGAAGGCAGGAACATTACCTTCTAAGGTGGAAGAAGTGAATCAGCTACTGGAGCAAAGAGATGGAATCCTAGAAGAATTAAAAGGAAATTTGGCTAAGGCTCAGAATGCAATGAAACAGTATGCAAACAAGCATAGGAGGGAAGTGGAATTTGCAGTAGGGGATTGGGTCTATCTTAAGTTGCAACCTTACAAGTTGAAGTCCTTAGCTAACAGACCCTATGCCAAGCTGGCCCAAAAGTTCTATGGTCCTTACCAAGTCCTTAAGAAGGTTGGGACTGTAGCCTATCAATTGGATTTGCCTACTCATGCTAAAATCCATGCTGTCTTTCATGTGTCACTCCTAAAAAAGGCTCTCAAACACAATCAGCAGCCTCAGTCACTCCCTCCTATATTAAATGAAGAATGGGAATTGGAGGTGAATCCAGAAGATATTACTGACAAGAGAAGTAATGCACAAGGGGAATTGGAAGTACTAGTGCAGTGGCATAACCTTCCTAAACATGACTGCACTTGGGAATTGGCAACTACTATTAAGGAGAATTTTCCAGAATTCAAACTTGAGGACAAGTTAGGATGTTTAGGGGGGAATATTGATAAGATCAAGGCTAATCAAGTCATTAAACATGTGTATAGAAGGGG
This sequence comes from Lupinus albus, assembly GCA_009771035.1. Lineage (NCBI taxonomy): Eukaryota > Viridiplantae > Streptophyta > Magnoliopsida > Fabales > Fabaceae > Lupinus > Lupinus albus. The sequence goes on along the minus strand of CM019999.1, from coordinate 23,124,989 downwards.
AAGTAGGAAAGTCTGGAAGAATAGCTAAGTAACTGTTTTGTAACTACTTTGTAACTGTTTTTGACAGTTAATTAGTAGTTACTTGAGTCTGAGTTGTATTAAATAGGAAAAGGGTTGTAATCAGGGGTAGGCAATTGTAAAGATAGAAAGGGACTGATTGTGGAATCAGTTGGATCGTGGGATCCTTGTAAGCTCTCTCTCTCTCTCTTGTATTCTTCTATTCTTCATTCAATAAAGAAACCATTAGAGCCCTGCCAAGAAACCTTTAGGTAATTGGCTTAGGGACATTTCCTTTATTCAGTCTTATTCTCTTCTACTCTAATTGGATACCAGTGTTTATCAGCTGACAGAATCAGCTTGTGGTCTGCAAGAAGTATAAGAATGCAAAAAAAATATATATATTTATGCTTTTTGAAAGAAGTGTTGAATCAAATTTCCTTATTAAAAATGTGAGATAGCCACTCTCACTTAATCTGATTGTATCATCTGGGGATTCTGTGTCATCTGATATAACATTTCTAGTTTTACCCTTGCAACTTATTTTGACATCCCACAATTTTTACCTTATTAGTTATTAGAGTAATTTAGCGTCCAGAGTGCCTTTTTCTGTAGCATTCTAATAAATGCTTCTGTAAGATGCTCATATGTTTTTTAATCTTTTGTAAGCATTATGCTTTGGTTTAACTCCTAATTTTGTGGTGCAGACGAAGACAGCATGTGGAGCTCTAGTATTATGTTTAAACATTAGTGTCGATCCACCAGATATAATAAAGATATCTCCTTGTGCCAGAATGGAGTGCTGGATAGGTCTTTAACCTTTCTGATCTCGCTTGCTTTTAAAACTGTTTGTAATGTGGTTTGTACCTTGTTTCTTAACTATATTATATACTTATATTTTGTCTTTAAATACTTGTTTTTGAAGTTTCAGTTGCTGATTGTAGAATTTATGATATCTGAGAGTGAGGGAAAGAGGCATGAAAATTGAACGAAAACAATAATAGAAAATAGAACGAGAGTGGAAAAGGATGAGGATATCAGAAACTGTAAACTTTCATTGTTCACTGAATCTGAAATTGTTCAGGTACATATAGTTATGATAGATTTCTAGAACACCTTAGAGACCTAACTAACAAACTAAATGGAACAAGGGTACAATAGATTTTACATGAGAAGCAGAAACTGGAAAGGTAAACTGTCGTGGAGTCCACATGAAGGAAGGTAATATTTTTGAAGGTGTAGAATCTGATCCAAGGGTACCTTCCAACAGGATCTGATGTGTGGCCCGAGAGATTTAACAAAAGAATGCTTTCAACCATGGTTGGCACAAGCAAACTTTTGATACAAAACTTTGCAAACCATTCAGTTTTTGTATAACAATTTAGTATAACACTGCTGCTTTGGATCTGTGGTTAATATATATTTTCTAGTAGATGAGATAGTGCTCAATATTTTAACATTTAGCTTTCTCAATGTTTCAGATCCATTTTCTATGGCACCACAAAAAGCATTGGAGTTAATTGGGAAGACATTGAAAAGTCAGTATGAAAGATGGCAACCAAAGGTGAGAATGCTTACCCTGACAAAGTCATCCTTATATTGCATTTTGAAGTTGATTTTTTATTAACCTTTTGGGCATGGCAACAGGCTCCCTATAAGCGTCAACTTGATCCAACAGTAGATGAGGTGAATAAGCTTTGTACTACATGTCGTAGATATGCTAAGACGGAAAGAGTTTTATTTCATTACAATGGGCATGGTGTGCCAAAACCAACCCCGAATGGTGAAATATGGGTCTTCAATAAGGTAACTTTTCTCCACTGGTAGTTCTTGAAGTGAGATATTTATTTGATAAATTAAATGTTGCTTTGTTTTGCTGGTATCTTAGGACCAAGTTACAATCTTCACCATTAGATCTTCGAGGGTACTAGTTAATTAGTTATACCTTTTATTTTACTGAGATATTTTGTTAACAAGCATAGTAGGGGGGGGGGGGGGGGGTTATAGAATCTGAAAAAGGCGGAACATGAAACAACAGAAAAAATAAGGGTAGATTGTTCAATAGATGAGATTTAGAGTTGACTGCAATTATTATGCAGGAAATTTCATGTGATCCTCATTCTACTATGATAATAAACCTAACTTGGATCTAAATCATCTTTTTGTCATATAAATCTGGTTAGTTTAATTCACTGGTTACTGGACCATAAATTCCGAATATGTAAAGAACCCTAAGTTATTATATATTAATAATATATAAATGAAGACAGAACTTCATGTTATTCTTATTCTCAATTTTTTATTATATATGTTCAGAGTTATACACAGTACATCCCCTTACCCATCAGTGACCTTGATTCTTGGCTGAAGACCCCATCAATTTATGTTTTTGACTGCTCTGCGGCTGGGATGATTGTCAATTCCTTCATCGAGGTATTCGCTCTAATTATTGTTTATTAATTACTGTTTAAAGAAAACTGCAAGGATATGGGAACTGATTTTATCATTTTGTATTTGGGACTGCCAAATTGGTTGCTGAACTTGTTATTCATTAGCTTCATGAAAGGAGTGCTTCTAACTCCTCTGGGTCCACAAGGGATTGTATTCTGCTTGCAGCTTGTGAAGCACATGAGACTTTACCTCAGAGTGCAGAATTCCCAGCTGACATATTTACATCCTGCCTTACGACACCTATAAAGATGGCCTTGCGATGGTGAACCTTCTCACTTAAATCATGCTTAGTTCATCCCATTTAGAATGTCTAATATGTTAGTCATTCTATAAGATTTATTGTCATTCTTAAAAAATTAGTGCATTATGGGTGGACTTTCAAATAGAGGGTGGACCTTGACATAACGGTAAAGTTGCTTGCCTTTTTGGCCTGGAGGTCATGGACTCAAATCCTAGAAACAGCCACTTCGCTTGTGAAGGTAAGACTGCGTACATCTACCCTCCCCATACTCCACTAGGTGGGAGACTCGAGCACTGGGCCGCCGTTTTTATGCATGGACTTTCAAATAATCCATGCTCTTGTATTTGGTTGATATTTGTTTAGCCACTGTTTTTACACTTCCCAAGTTTGTTACCAACTCTTTGTATCTCCTTTGACTCTTTAACAATTTAAGTGGTGATAATTGTATAAATTTCACAGTAAAACTGTTGTTAATAAATGTATATGATGCAATTTCTCTGGTTATTCTGAATCAGTTATACATTTATTTTTGGATTGTCTGATTGATAATTCTTTGTAGAATAGGCTGTATAGTGTTGCTGAGAGGAGTAGTTTTGTCCAAGCTCTCTAAGGAGACGTCTGTGATAATAATAAGGCCTAGCAATAAGGTTTAACAATAAGGATTGGAAGAAGAAAAGAGGTCAAGATTCTGTGTACCCCTGCAGTCTTGCTACGCTGTGGTGCACATGGTCGGAGAGGGATGCTTGAATTTTTCCAGGTTTTTTGGTGTCTTACGAAATGTTTTTTGCTTGTATTTGGTGCTCATATCATGGCCTGCTAAAGAAGGTTACTTTTTCAGATCTTAATAGTCTTTGAAATGAAATTCTACATTGTTATTCTTCATTTTTTATTTGCTGGTTCTTTGTGATTTTCTTTTTTAATAGTTTGCTGGTAGTGGATATCTTATTCTCCTGCTATGTTATTATGCTTTTGTTAATGAATTTCTTTTTGAATAAAAATATTTGTCTCTAGGTTCTGTACTCGCTCTTTACTTCACGAGTCACTTGATTATGCACTTATAGACAAGGTCCCTGGTCTTTCAAATGACCGAAAAACACTTCTGGGTGAATTGAATTGGATCTTTACAGCAGTAACTGACACAATTGCCTGGAATGTTCTTCCTCACGGTAGATCTCAACCGTCCCCATTCTTGCTGTTGTACTCGCTAAATTACAACGGTGTATTTTTTATTCTACTTATTTACCTGGGTATTTTAGTTTATACCCTCTACCTTATATTGATTGTCCTGCAGAGCTTTTTCAGAGACTTTTCAGACAAGATTTGCTTATCGTAAGTCTTTTTCGGAATTTTCTACTTGCTGAGAGAATTATGCGATCTGCAAATTGTTCTCCTGTTTCTCATCCAACATTGCCACCAACCCATCAGCATCATATGTGGTATTGTTGATTATCATTTTTATTATATTGTAATGTAATATGTTCTGACAAAACTTAACATAAGTTTTTGTTTTTTATTCGCACTACAGGGATGCATGGGACATGGCTGCTGAGCTCTGCCTCTCTCAACTTCCCTCATTAGTTGAGGATCCTAATGCAGAATTTCAGGTATCTGGAGGTTTTTCTTATGCCTCTGATGTAGTTTCTTTGTGAAATTAAATATTAATTAAAGAACGGATCTTGTATTATGGTTTGACAGGGCATATTAGTAATACTTAGGATTATTCATAAGTTTTGGGTTTACCTGGTGTTTTATATTGTTCTCTTTCAGCCTAGTACTTTTTTCACCGATCAGTTAACAGCATTTGAGGTTTGGCTTGGTCATGGTTCTGAACATAAGAAACCACCAGAGCAGTTGCCTATAGTTCTTCAGGTGCGGCACATGTCTTGGTCTTCGTTACCTTTTAGGATTTTCATTTTGGTTCATAATACTCTTGCTATGTAAGTTGCTTGATTTTTGTCTAATCAGCTGTCAGCCTGTTCCTTTATTGGGTTTTGGTGGGTAAGATGGAATTAAGTTATTCTTGTCTGAATTCTGATTTGGCTGATGATGATTGTCATCCTTATGGACATTTAATCAAAATGTGTATTTGTTTCAGCATCTACTCTTTTTTACAATTCCCCACTGGTTTTGATTATGTTGATCTAAATGGTCTCTTGGAAGATTTGGTTTATGATAGAACAAAATTTCTCTGTTTGATCTCCATGTAGATGACCCCACCCTTTCTATCTGGTTTATGATAGAGCACAATCTCTTATTTGTATGATGACTGATTGTAATGCATTTTCTATACCTTTTCGATCTGAATTAAAATCTGATTTGCAAACTGACTTCCATCCTTTTTGTTTATGCACTTAATACTCACTTAGTTTTTCCTTTATACTTTATGCTTCTGAAGAAATGTTTGTCATTTTTTTAATATATTTGCGGCGTTTATAAGTAGCATTGGTCCTATTTCAGGTTCTACTAAGTCAAGGCCATCGATTTCGGGCTTTAGTACTCCTTGGAAGGTTTCTTGATATGGGGCCATGGGCTGTAGATCTTGTAATTTTTTTCTCAATTCTTTGACCTATGATGCAATTGTTTTTCATATTTTTAAAAAGGTTTATGACATTATAACTTGATACCAACTTTCTTATATGTAGGCTTTGTCTGTTGGAATATTTCCTTATGTTCTTAAGCTATTACTAACTACAACACCTGAGCTACGCCAGATTCTTGTATTCATATGGACCAAGATTCTTGCACTTGACAAGGTACTTTTTAGGTTGTTAATTCTCAACTTCATGGGAATGTTAAATTTTCTTTGGTTGTCTATGAGCATCCATCTGGGATGCATATACACTGATTCTGCAGGCACAATAAATCATGTTGAAAGTTTGGTTTTGACAGTTTTGGCTCCTTGTAATGTAGTTATTATGGTATATAAAGTTCTGCTATTGTTTACATTATTATATGTGATGCTGTACAAGAAGAGTAAAGTAGGAAGATTGGAGGGCAATTGAGGGAAGGTAAAGGCTTCAGAGTCATGAAACACTTGTGAGATGACTCTGAAACCTTCACTTTTCCTTCATTCCCCTCTAAACACCAACTCACAAGAAAGAGGATACAGAGTTATCAAACACTCTATCCAAAAATCTTTATGTGGGCAAGCCTAAGCCTAAGATTCCTATTTCTTTTTGGGGGATGAGAAATATTCATTTTGTAGTGATCATTATTGTAGAGTTCCAGTGTTTTTAAAATGAGCAAATAGTGTTGTCATATCCAAAATCTGAAATACTAATGTGCCCAATTATAAAATGAAATTAACAACTGAGTTATTGTGAATATTACAAACTTATCTGATTTCTTCTCTAATGTGTATATCCTGTTTAATTTTAACTACAACTTGGTGTTGAAGCTCTGTCTGTTGCATGTTACTATGTCTTGCAATGATTATGTTCTATTGTTGGTTTACAGTCATGCCAGGTTGATATAGTGAAGGATGGAGGTCATATCTATTTTATTAAGTTCCTTGATAGCATGGAAGCATATCCAGAGCAACGTGCAATGGCTGCTTTTGTTTTGGCTGTGATTGTGGATGGTCATAGACGAGGCCAAGAAGCTTGTATTGAAGCTGGTTTGATCCATGTCTGCTTAAAACACCTGCAGAGTTCATCTCCCATTGATTCACAAACTGAACCCCTGTTCCTCCAGTGGCTTTGCCTGTGTCTAGGGAAATTGTGTGAAGACTTCTCAGAGGCCCAAACAATTGGTTTACAGGAAGGTGCTCCTTCTATATATGCTCTTCTACTGTCTGAACCCCAGCCAGAGGTTTATCACCATACTATCTCTAGTTCTAGTTATCAGATCGTTATAATTTTTGTATATTAATTGAATAATTAGGTCACAATAATTCATAATTTGTTGTATCTCAGGTAAGGGCAGCTGCTGTTTTTTCACTTGGTACCCTTCTGGATGTGGGATTTCGTTCATGTATAGTTGGAGGAGATGAAGAATGTGATGATGATGATGACAATGACACATTTAGGGCTGAAGTTAGTATAGTTCAAAGTCTGTTGAGTGTTGCTTCGGATGGGAGTCCGTTGGTGCGGGCAGAGGTAGCAGTGGGTAGGTTATTAAACATCTGACTTCATTTATTTACTTCGATTGTTCATTATTAAAAGGTTGTGTAATTCTGATTTTGATAAGATGTGTATTACTAGCATTGGCGATTATTTTTTATTTGTAAATAGTTATTGTCCCTACATATTTACTTTTTGTTGTTTTTCTCTCTAATTAATTAATCATGACTAATTCATACATTAGATGGTTGGCATGTACGTCCCTCTAAGATAACTTAATGTACTGTAGTTTTTGAGGTGGGGTCTATCTTAGATAACTTACTGACACTACTTTCTTTTCAATTGTCAGCGCTTGCACGATTTGCTTTTGGTCACAACAAGCCCCTGGAATCTTTTGCTGCTGCATATTGGAAACCACAGACCAATTCTTTGCTAAATTCCTTACCTTCATTGGCTAATATAAATGGTTCAGGTGGCAGTTACCCTAGCCAGAACCAGCATACGCCTCATGGAAATATTCTTTCATCTCAAATTGGTCCTGTTTTGAGAGTTGGAAATGACAGTTCTTCCATTATTCGAGATGGGAGTGTCACTTCTAGCAGTCCTCCCATGAGTTCTGGAATCATGCATGGGTCTCTACTGTCTGACACTTCATCTCATCATTATGTTTCAGGAATACTCCATGATGGCTTCAGCAATGGAGTAGTTAATCACACTGGGCCAAGGCCTTTGGACAATGCATTATATTCACAATGTGTACTTGCTATGCGTAATTTAGCAAAAGATCCATCTCCTCGCATTGCAAATCTTGGTCGTCGTGTGCTGTCCATAATAGGTATTGAACGAGTAGCAGCAAAACCATTAAAGTCTACTAGTGTTCGGAGTAGTGAGCCAGCAGCATCCCCTAGCCTTGCTGGACTAGCTCGCTCGTCTTCATGGTTTGATATGAATGGAGGTATGTCTCCTTTTCCATTTTATTTAATGGTTATATGCATAAAAATTACCGTGAAATTTGGTGAACTTTATCTCTTTGCATCAATTTTATTTTTGTGATAATTCCCGCTGCAATGTTGTTTGACTTTCGTGATTTATTATTAAATTTCATGCTGCTCTGGCAGGTCACTCATCTTTAACCTTCAGAACTCCTCCAGTTAGTCCTCCTTGCCCAAGTTACATAACTGGAATGCGCAGAGTATCTTCATTGGAATTTAGGCCCCACCTAATGAGTTCTCCAGACTCAGGATTAGCTGATCCACTTTTAGGATCTAGTGGAGCTTCTGGGACTTCAGATTGCAGTTTTCTTCCACAATCAACTATCTATAATTGGAGTTGTGGGCACTTTTCCAAACCACTTTTAACTGCTGCAGATGATAGTGAAGACCTATTAGCTAGAAGGGAAGAACGGGAAAAAATTGCATTGGAGCACATATCAAAATGCCAGCACTCTGGTATGCATTTTTTTAGTTTTATTCAGTTAAGGAAGTTCCTTATGCTTGTCCAGTTCTGAACTTCATTTCATTTTATTCTGTTAGCTGTAAGCAGGCTAACAAACCCAATTGCTAAATGGGACATAAAGGGCACACAAACGGTGATGTTGCAACCTTTCTCTCATATAGTGATAGCTGCTGATGAGAATGAACACATCAGGTATAGAAAGTTCATGAATACCATTATTACTTAATTGGAGATCTAGGTAGACAATACTGCAAATAGTGCTGTTATCGCAGAAGGGCGGAGCTGGGCGGTACCCTCCTCTATCAAAATGGCAGTTGCATCACATTCTTTGGTCACACCCACTGCGGCCTCTTTTTCTGTGAAAGTTGTGGCTTTCAAGGCCTTCAGCAGCCTGATGCGGCTGTAATAGGGATGATAACCCAAAAAACTGAAATCATGTAACCGGGTTGTGATGGACTCAGAATAAAGGTGCCCTATTTGTTTCCAAAAACGGCGTGTTTTAATGATAGAGTTGAAGTGCATTTTATAGCGCAAGCTAGTCAGTGTGTTTTGATTAATACCTAGCAGATTTTATTCTTTACTTATGAAGTTGGACAGTAAGGTGCCAATAGGAGCATAAAATAAGGTGCAGATATGAGAAATTGAGAATGTTGCACTGGATGAGTGAGGATACAAGATAAGATTAGGAATGAGTGTGTTAAGATAAAGTAGGATTATATTGAGGAAAATATGGTAGACTCACACATAAGACAGTTTAGACACACGAGAAGACCAATAGAAGCCTTAGTTAGAAGAGTCGATTAGATGATTGATAGCTCAATATTTAGAGATAGAGGAAAACCAAAAAAACTAAACCGAAACCACTAGAAAAGATTTAGATGTAAATGGCCTATGGATATATTTTTGATGTAATAGTGGTGTTGTTTGATCCATGTCGCCAATCCCGCCTAGTGCGAAAAGGCTTTGCTTATCAATAATTATTAGTTGCTGTTAGTTGTATTATATCATTTTGATTTTTATTGTTGGATCATGTTCTTTGGAACTTTCCACAGGATATGGAACCATAAGGAGGCAACACTTCTCAACAGTTTCGACAATCATGATTTTCGTGACAAAGGAATTTCTAAGCTCTGCCTAGTGAATGAGCTTGATGATAGCGATAGCTTGCTTCTTGCTGCTTCATGTAGTTTTCTCCACTGTTTATTACCATTCTTTATATTCTTAAGTTATTGTCTTGATATTAAATTCTAAGGAATCTGTGATATGACACAGCTGATGGAAACATTCGGGTTTGGAAAGATTATTCCCTGAAGGGTAAACAGAAGCTTGTCACTGCATTCTCCTCAATTCATGGTCATAAACCTGGTGTGAGGAGTCTGAATGCAGTTGTTGATTGGCAACAACAAAGTGGTTATCTGGTATGTCATTCCTGTATGATCTTTTATGGATGTGTAGATTTAATCCCCCCCCCCCCCACCCCACCACCACATCCTAAAATAAAAACCTCCAATATTTCCTACATATTGCTGTTAATGATTTTCTTTTATGGTCTTTCTTCATGTTACATTAACACATTTACCAGTATGCCTCGGGTGAGATATCATCTATTATGCTATGGGATCTTGACAGAGAGCAGCTTCTTAATTCTATACCTTCATCATCAGATTGCAGCATCTCAGCATTGGTGAGCCTCCTATGTTTGGATGTAATTTACCTTGCTAATTCTTATGTTTTCTCATTATTTTAGCATGTAATTTACCTTGCTAAATCCTGGAAACGACCTCCCCGCTTGTAGTGGTAAGGTTGCATACATCTATCCTCTCCAAACCCACTAAGTGGGACTGTGGGAGCCTCGTGCACTGTACCAACTTTTTATTATTATTTTAGGATGGCAGCTTAGCAGGGTTTATACTTTAAGAAACATGGACCATGTCGTATACTAAGACATTTAGAGGACCTAAAAAATGGATTCATAATGTTTTAGGAAAGCGTTTTCTGTAATGATGATCCAATATTTATACTGTTACTGAAAATTATACATGAAATTGTTGAGTTGGGCTTCTTTCGATTTATGTGCTATATCTTGTATCTCAGGCTGCATCTCAAGTTCATGGGGGACAATTTGCAGCTGGTTTTGTAGATGGTTCAGTCAGACTTTACGATGTCAGGACACCTGAAATGTAAGCATCTCTGAAATGTAAGCATCTCATATGGATTTCTTCCATCAGGATGCAAATGCAATCATGTTTATCTGTTCTCCTTAATTGATGAAGTCAGACTGAGCAAAATTGTTGTGTCATCTTATACACCATATTATTCTCAGAAAAAAATGTTAATAAGCCACTCCTTTATTGGACCCCTTCTCATACTCCTATTTTAAGTCTTACTTTAAAGTATCATATGTGACCCAATAAGAATGTTAGAAGTAGCATATGAAAGATTGTGGTTCTAGCATTTCTCCTTATTTAAATATAAGTTCAGATTTTTGAATTACATAAATGAATATCAGTGTCTTAAAATTTATCTAAACCGTCAAGGGTTAGTACCCTCTCTGTCTCTGATTTCTCTATAAATAACTAATGACAATGGTATTTCTTAGGCTTGTCTGTGGATTGTGGCCGCACACACAGAAAGTAGAAAAGGTTGTAGGGATTGGCTTTCAACCTGGACTTGATCCAGGAAAGGTAAAAAGACTGTTTTGCTTGTTTCTAATTTTTTTCCATTGGCCTGATTATTTGATTGTAGAACTGGCCTTTGATAGATTTGAGCGGAATGTTTTGTTCTGTTTAGTGTGTTCTATAAACAGCAAAAGAAAAGACTAAAAAGTAGAATATTTTTTGGTTTTACGGAAAGAGGTGGCACAAAACAGTCCGAATACCAAACTTTAGTGACTATGATGTATAAATTTGATTTGATATGGGATATATGATGAAATTTTCACTTTTTTCTCTTGTTTTCCTTCAGATTGTTAGTGCATCTCAGGTTGGTGATATCCAATTCCTTGATATAAGAAATCCAAGTGGTGCCTATCTCACTATTGAAACTCGCAGGGGCTCACTTACCACTTTAGCTGTACACAGGCATGCTCCAATTATCGCCAGCGGCTCAGCCAAGCAGCAACTCATTGAAGTTTTTAACCTGGAGGGTGATCAACTCGGCACCATTTGTCACTATCCTACCCTTATGGCTCAGAAAATCGGTGCCATAAGCTGCCTTGCTTTCCACCCATACCAGCTACTGCTTGCTGCTGGTGCTGCCGATGCGTGTGTCTCTATCTATGCTGATGACCATGCTCAAGCAAGATGAATAATCCTCATTCCCTTTGATGATTTCATTGCTTGTCTCCATCTCAGAAGAGTGCATCAAACATCTCTGGAGAATCCCATGCATGTTTTTTGTGGCTGGATGATCCTGTGATAATGCTTCAATCCCTCTTTCTCTCTGCTCTGCTGTGAATACGTTCTGCTGATAGTGTATGCAATATATTCATTAGCCTCCATGGTTTGCCCCCTTGAAATGAAGAACAAAGGCATGCTTATTGGTTGGAGGCTTCAGAAAATAATGTTATCTTGGTAAATATCTGTAAATATCATTTTCTTTTCATATTACTTTTGATTTCTTTTGTGTGTTATAACAAATTGTTTTAATTTGTAAATATTATACATAAGTGTACCTATTGTAGTTTGCTGACATGTGGGTGTGATTGAATCCTAAAAAATGGGAAGATCCTTGTTTTAATCAACAATGTAATTAAATTACGGTTTGTGTGTGCTTTTCTTTTCTTCCTTGCTTCAACCTAAACATGAAAATGGACTAACCAGCGCATTTATGCTCTGATATAAATTGGCCCTCGTTAAAGGAATCTAGCTTTAATTGGGCCACAAGTTGGTGATGACCCTAGCCTGGACCATGGCTTATTTCAGAACTGGTCTGGTTCTGAAAGCACCTATCTGATGCAAGAAAAGCCTGAATGGGCTATGCCGGAAAAAGCTTGATCTTATTTGGGCTAAAGTTTCCTGCCTGAGCCCCATCGTTTCCATCTCTTTAGTGTCAAAAGGTGAATGTCTCTTTGATATGACGTCCAATGTCTTATCTGAATCAGATATCAGTAATTGATTCCAGATGGTAACAAAAAGCACTAACATGAATATATTGAATTAGGGTAGTTTTAAGATATGATATTTAATAGGAACTGAGGCCAAAATTAACTATAAGATATGTTAAGGGATGTGACCTATAACCATGACTGTTGTTGCGTAAAGTTATTGCTTTTTTCAATTTGAAAGGTCATCTATGTCTGCCTGGTGCTTGATGGAATGCATCTCCACCTTGAACCAACTTTTGGTGGCACATATCCATTACATAGTTCTATCATTTATCCTATGTATTAAGTACCCAATTCAGCTTACACTTTTGGCTTCTTTGGTTAATGAGATTTGAACGTGAAGAACAACTACAGCACTCATGGTTATGCAATGGGGAGAATCCTGGTTTGTTTCATTCACAACCTTATATATGATTCTTTGTTTGGTTACTCTACATTTGCACTTTGTTGATGAGTATGGAAAAAAATATACTGGATGTGAAGGGAGTGATGAATTGCACTTTCTATTTTACAACCACCGATTGACTGGAAGCATAACCATTACAATAGAAGTGAACCCATAGAAATTTGACAATTTTTTTGGTTGTCTAATTTAACCTTCACCTTTGCTATGTATAACATAAAGCACAAACTAAGTCTGAGGTAACATGTTAAAGATGAAGAACACTTCAAAACGAGTACAACAATCACAAATTTAAATCTTTTGTCAATAAGAAGTTCAAAGTTTTAAGTCTGAGGTAACACTCAGACTAATAATTTTATGATTTACTCATAAGTTCATCTCAATCTAAAATACAGAAACTGCAAATGTGAAGAACCTAGCAGTACTATTTTTATAAGCAAAAAAAATGTAGAAGCTAAAATACTGATATACAGTATATATATCTACATCACATTTTTTACATGCAACAACATAATGTCACTTACGCCCTCCAGCCATGCCAGGCCCCATCGACGATGATGTACTGCTTCCATCAGTGTTGTTTCCAAAAACATTCAGATCTTCAAACAACCGGTAGGATGGAACAAAAGGCTTTTGATTTTGTTGTCCAGTTGCAGCCACGCTAGCAGGGTTACCATGCGGTCCAGAATACCCCATAGGATGACTGATTGGTCTAGAAGGAAATGAGTTATTATGTTGCAAAGGTGTAACTCCTTGTGCAGATGAATAAGATGATGCTGTTGTGTTGGCTTGAGGAGTTGAAGGCATGTTTGTAGCAGATAAATGGTTTTGATAGTTGGCATATCCAGGTGTAGCAGCCCATGGTGGAGGAGGGTAACTTGCTGGATACTGAACATGTTGATTCTGAAATTGTGGCTGTGGTTGAGGTTGCTGAGTCTGTAACTGTAGCTGCACTTGAGGCTGATACTGTAATTCTTGTTGTGGTTGAGGCCGAGGCTGTGAATGCGGTTGAAGTTGGTGCTGAGGCTGTAAATAATGATTTGGTTGTGGCTGAGAATGTGGTTGTGGATGAGGTTGTAATTGTTGGGGTTTAAGATGCGGTTGTAAGTGTTGTTGAGGAGGGCTATAATGAGGATTCGGACTCGGAAATTGTGACTGAGGTGGTTGCTGTTGTTGCGAAACATGTTGAGATTGTTGTTGTTGAGGTGACGGCTGAGTCGGAGGTTGAGACTCTGATTTGGATTGAGGTTGAGCCCAAGGAGCAACATAACTGTTGTTGTATGACAAGTTTCCAGGATATGATGATGTTTGAGTAGCAGCATACCCTTCTGTTGAAACTGGTGGAGCATAAGTTGTTGTTTGTGGAGAAGATGGTGCAAGGGATAAAGTGATACTCAATAAGTCAATAATGTCCTGATCTTTTGAAGAAGTACTAACTGGTGCAGGTGGGTCAGTAAGAGCTAATGCATTCGACGGGACAGAAGCTGAGGGCTCTGGCATATCTGGAGTTTTGCTGTTAGTTGCAGCATCTCTTGAAACCATTGACTGTGTCTTAGAGTGCCTGTATCAGTGGTAAAATACTCATACTGAACTAATAATTGGTTTAAAAAGTAATGACATAATAGAGCATTTTCATTATACAAAGTTACAGGAAACATGGAGTGGAAATATAAAAGTTGAAAGAAATGCTTTATGCAATGCTTGCTATTTCACCAGAAAGAAACCAATAGCAGATAATCCACTTCTCATGCAAATCCATACATGGATAGACTCATAGACTTATACACATCCAAGAAACATCCTAATCCTAAACTAGGAGGCATTTGGAAGAGCTCATTTGGGCTTGTGGGAATAGCTTATGAAAATAGTCCATGACCTTCCTATAAGCTCTTTTTACAGAACAATTTTGCTAACCATTCACCTAGAAAAGGACACTTTTTGTATAGGAAATCAAAAAAACTATTTTCTTTTACTTCATTAAATACACCACCTCCTAATACAACTTTACTTTTTTGGGCTTCTTGACCATTGCCTTCAGCAAAACTGCTTAGAAGAAGCTCATTGAATAAGCGCTTCATTGAACATTTTCAGGTTTATCCAAACGCGACCCTTGTCTCTGGATCACTTATGCTTCAAAACTAAGTTGCATGGATGAGGGACCCGGTACGGATGCAAGGTACAATATATGACATTTTTTAAAATATAAGGTACAGGTATGCCAATATAAATTTAAAATAAATATAAGAAAGGTGCAAATGATCAATGTTAGCACTAGCACAAGATGTGGGAATCTCAGGATAAGATGTTGAGACCCAACACTAGCTACAGATGTGAGGATGAGAAACTAATTATGTAACTCAGATTCATTATTATGGTGGGGCTAAGAAGAAAAAGGGAAAAATCCCAAGTTTCCAGCCCAAAATGATATAGTTTTAAAACAATGCACACTAAAAGAGTACCCAAGAGTATTGGGTACTGGTACGTACCCTATACGGGTATGTCACCATCTTTGAAGTACTTGTGTCCTATACTCATCACAAGAGCAATGAAAAATAAAATTGTGTTCCACAAGCAATGAAATATCAATTTATAATATATTATCATTAGTTCTAACCAACCTTCGAGCTAGCTGTGCAAATTCATCTTCTTCCTCTTCATCACTTCCGCCTCTAGTTTCAGACAAGACTAAGGCCGGAGGGCTAGCTTTAGGTGTTGAAGTAAACTCTTCACCAGGGCTGGAGGTCTTTGCTTCAGTTTGATTGACACTAGAGCGAGCTTCAATTGGCATGGTGCTCGAACTTGCATCTTGAACAGGAAGAGGCGTACCAGTAGCTATTGCATCATGCCTTGCAAGCAAAGTTTGAATGCTATCATTTAATTCAAGGCCTCTCCCAAGAAGCTCTTCATCCCTGTATCAAAACCAAGATGATAACGAGGATTATTCAACATATCTTACAAACACAGACTTCAGAAAGCAAAAACACGAAACTGAGTATCGAATACAAAATATCATGTGAGGTAAAAAAAAAACTGAAGAGGTGACTTTGTTAGATGATCTTCACAAAACATATCCCAACAGTGTTTTAAAAGCATTGACAATATTTGGTAAGTATTGGATTTATATTTATTTTGTAAAACATTGATTTGGATACTTGATGAATCAGAGAATAGCAATATCAGACACGTATCCATCGGGAAGCAAATGCAAGTATTGGTGCATCATAGACAAGTATATTGGGGTATGCGCCAAATGGCATACTCAGATGAGGGGAACTAACCCAGTTGTTGTTAGCATCTGCATCAATTTTTTCTGGTTGGTGCGACAGCGATCAACAAGATCAGTAATTACTTCATCTTTTACAGCCTACAAAAGCATACAAAAGAAACAATAATTACTACTTAGTTGCGAATAGAATTCAAGAAGCCCAAACAACACTGTTCACATACTGCACGGTCACTAGGATTGACAGCCTGTAGCATGTCACTCAAAAGGTCCACAACATCCCGCATGGAATCCAAGCTTGACAAACTAAGAATTCAAGAGAAATTAGTCAAAAGATGAAGTGTTGGCAGCGAACAGAAGCAGAAGCAAGGGTGACGAGACAAAAAATTTAGAGCTTCACCTTAAACTTTCCATCTCTGTTGCCATTGTTTCATCGAGTGTTTTTGATGAATTGCCTGGCATCCCGTATCCGGGTTGCATATTTCTAGATACTGGATGGGTAGGAGGTGGAGTAAATATTGGAGCTGCATCTGATGAACGCTTTGGAAAGCCTACTCCAGATCGCTGCCATTTATAAAAAATCCAATGAAATAATATGATGATATATGATCTACCACTAATTGAAGAATTACTCATATGTAACAATGGCTTACAGATGTCAAAGTATTACAAATTCGGGGCTTGTTTAGTTTGCGAAAATGTTCTCTACCTCATTTTCTGCTTTTGTTAATAATTAATAATTGCACCAACAAGGCATTGATCTAGTGGTATAAGGCCCCGCTAGATCCCCGGGATGAACAAAAGGTCAAGAGTTCGATTCCTAGGAGCGACAATTGTTGGAAGGAGCAGCCACGCACCCCGAATGGGATTAGTTCCTTACCCAAAAGGTGGGGATACCCTTGGTAGTAACAAAAATAATTAATAATTGCAAAACTGTCATCTTGTTTTTCATTATGTTTCCTGTTTTCAACGATTTGTATCTCGAACGAAATGTTAAAATGAATCACGTAATCTTTCAGCATTAAAACAGGTACAAATCAATAAGAAAACTTGTTGAGTAGAAAGCCATTTACTCACCCTTAATTCGTCATATGCCCAATAGTACTGAGGATGTCTTCCACCTGGACCACCGAATGCCTCTTGCCATGAATCTAACAACACTAAAATTTTATCTCTCACTTGAATGTCTGTCTAAAGTGTCACGACAAATGTTTCAAATTAGATGAGATAAACAACAGGGAATACGAATTAAAATAATAGTTAGCTCAGAATAGTGATGGAACATATATAGAATGATGGCAACTAAACAAGATGCAATCATATTTATATTTTCTAATTAACAGGGCAATGATGTTTGGACCAATTACTATAAACAACCGCATCAGAACACTTTCAATAAAAACATTGACTAACAACAGAAAAGGTGAAATAATAGACGAGAAAACTTCAGCATATGAACCAACTTTATTATTAGACTGCTTATAATGCAACAGATGTTTGATCACAATGCTCTAGATTGTGTATAACAACAGAATTTCCAAGGGTGCAATAACAATTTGTTTGAAGCATCAAATATGAATTTAAAATCAGAATACGTCCAAAGTTTCCATCTGATACCGCCTTACCTTCTTCCTTACGATTTTGATCATCTCGTCCAATATGTTCCTCTCAGCAATTTGATAGTGAACAAAATCACCACAGTTTTTCACCATTGTCTCCAAAAGCTAGACAGTAGACAATCCAGAAACCATTAATCAAGTTCCAAACAAATGAATTTGTATCAATCAAGTATTGCAAGGCACGGCTAAAACCAACTTAAGGTGAATATAATAAGGAAAGACCAGAGTGAACAAAGTACCGTAAGAGCAAGTAACTGAATTTTCGAGCTCCTATGTTGTAATCTCTTCTTAACAGCTTTTACCACATCTTTTGGCTGCCTGAGGAATTTAGCATATGACAGTCATCAAAGATACAGTTAAAATCTAAACTGTAAATTATTTCCGAATCATATGTTTTTTTATGCTTCTTTGGTTTGGACTTTGTAAACTATGCTATTTTCCATTAAATCGACTCGTCCTAGACCTAGAAGGGTTCTAGCAGAATAAATTGTTATTCCTCTCCTCCACACAGAAGGGCAACTTTTGCCCTTTTCATCTCTCAATAAAACACATGACAACATGAAAAATAAAAATAAAAAACATAAACATCATAGATGATCAAATTCAACACCTAAAAAAGCAAAAACATTAAAGTCTGAAAAATTGATATGACATATTCCTGTTTTTTTTTTATGATTGAAGATTTTACCAATGATTAGAATTGATGGAATCACAAATTTCAATATTCATAGTCCAATCAGGTCCCATAAGAAGATCGCTGGTAGCTTTCTCCACTGCCACACTTGCTGAAACAGCCATTTTTCTCTTTCTCTATAAGCTTCATACACAAACAAAATTGAAAATCAATAAACAACCCAAAATCACAAATTGAAAAAAGAACAAAACTTTAGAGGAAAATTTATAAAAAAATAGCACCTTGGTGTAGAATTATGAAACCCTATCACAATTCAAGTGGGTGAGAATTTCAACGGAAAAATGACTGGGAAAGTTTTTGTTTTCTCCAATTGCGCGTTTTAATCTTTCTTATCAGAAAAAAATAGATTTTTTCCCCATAATCTATCTCTTTTTATGGAATAAAATTTTCCAATTTTCCTTTCTTTTCTTTTCTCTTTCTTCTCTCTATGTTTCGTTTTCTCTGATATAAGGATATTCGACTTTGTAACGTGTTGTTTTATCACGCGCTTTTCTGAGTTTGTGAAACACGTGCCAGATAATAATAATAAGAGTTACCCTCTTTTGATTAAATTACACAAACTACATTTCTCTTCTTTGTCATTACATTAATCATATATCCCTCCTACACAAATCAGACATAGATTTATACATATATTACATTCATTACCTCTGCATGTTATAAAAGTGTAATATTTTGAAAAAAAATGTGTGATGTATGTAATTAAGTTAAACAAAATATTGTATATTGTGTAACACTTGAAATAGTAGAAAAACATGTGTTTCTTTATTTATTTTTTGTCATTAAAAAACAAATTAATAATTTCAAAAAAATGTTTAAATAACTCTTATATTATTTTATAACGAGCCAAATGAAGACACATTGATTCTTATATTATTTGAATTTGTCTACACAATATACAATATTTTGTTTAATTAATTACACACATTATATGTTTTTTCTTTAAAATATTATACTTTTATATCATGCACAGTGTAACAAATGTACAAAATTAGGGATGATTAAGGACAAAAAAATGAAGGGTGATTGTGTAACTTTACTAAAACTCAGGGGTGTGAGTGTAATTTACTCTAATAATAATAATAATAATAATAATAATAATAATAATAATAATAATAGTAGTAATTGATGACCGTTGTATCAGGCTGCATCAGTTTCATTCATCCCACTCAATCTTATTATTAAATAAAAAAATAAATGTGGTCAATATATTGAAAATAAAAAATATGTTTAATACTAGAGTTTAATATACAATAAATATTATCTATTATTTAGGAGTATTATTTTCATTTAATAGTCAAAATAAAAATTAACACATGCATAATTGATAATGTTTTTTTAGGAGTATATAAAACTCTTATGTTATGTTATTGGTGCAATGATATATAAACATTATCTTTATATGATAAATGTGTTCAAAGATTAACCAATTTTATTAAATGTTATACGATAATAATATACTAATAATAGAAAATTATAGTAAATGGATTTTCTTGTTTTTTAAATGTGTGCACAAAAGTTTGACCTTTTTGGTAATGTTGTCTAAAATTAAAAAATATTTTATTTTATATAAGTAGTAGATTTTGGATTGTTTATCTAATCGATTTGTGATTTTTTTTTGTTAAAAAAAAACAAACTATTTTATTAGTTATCTGAATTTATATCTTCTAAGTTAAATGTAATATTTCATTTTTTGGATTTGAGTTAGTTTGAAATATTTCAGCCTATTGGACTAGATATATGAGTAAAAAAAAAACTACTTGTTTATACCTTGACCATTTTCCTAAAATAAAACTTTGACTTCTTTCTTTCAAAAATGGATTATTAGGAAAATAATTTATACAAAAATGGATAAGAGTTTTTATATTATTATCACATTATTTGTCATGCATCAATTTTTAATTAAAAGTAATACGATTCGATAATATTAAATTAAATAAGAGAGAATCGAATAACCCTGCCTAACATATTAGTAAGATTTATTAAAGGGGTTGAGGTCCTAGCATTAATAACATGCTTCAAAGTTTGTTTTTATTTAATCCTTGTAGGTGTTAATTTAAAGGTGTCGAGGTTATTTAAATTAATTAATCCTGGTAGATTAATCCTTATGAAACATGAATTAATTTAATCTTTGTGAAACATGAATTAATCCTGGTAGGTTAGACCAATCTTAATGGAAAAATTGTTTTCGTTTAAAGTTATTATTACAAATGGTGAATCTCAACCTAAGAAAAAATATCATATTAAAGATCCATTTTCATCAATAAAAGTAACGTTAAGGGGTCTTTGCTTTGAAGCTCGATCATATATATGATATTAATAACTCAATTATGAAATGTGAATGTTATATACTTTTTTTTTTGGTAGAATGGAAAGAATGGTATATACATTGAGGAGAAGCACTTATTATTATCAAATAAATAAGAAAAATGTATCTAAATATTATTTTATTGTGTAAAATGAGACTTATAGGAGAAGGAGACTTTACAAGGGAATATTATTTTATTTTTTAAAAGTATGGAAATTGGTTACTATGGAGTAAAAAGGAAGTGCTTTATTTAATTATTTTTGTGCGTGGAAACTTTAGTTACTTTCTTTTTGATGGAATAAAACTATTACATTCATGGTTAACTGAAAAAAATCTATTATAGTTATGAATAATAGAGATATCATAAATAAAAAATACCAATATAGAGATGCTGAATAAAAATATTAGTAATTGTTATATCTTTTTAAAATACTTTTTCCATTGATAATAGAGTTTAACTTTAAAAAAAATCAACTGCAAAATTTTAAACTATCAATCATAGATTATTATGTGTGTGACTTTTAAGTTATCATGGGAGTCAAGTAGTTTTAATTATGTGATGGTACACAATTAGATAATAATTTATTTTCATTTTTGGATAAATAGTGTATCAATCATAGATTATTATGTGTTTTTTGCAAAACATCTACTTTGTGAAAGCAACTAAATAAGACAAGGTGGCTTTATGCTATTAGAATAGTAGATGGTGAAATAAACCCATGACTTTTTCTAATTTCCACCACTATCTACCAAGTACAAACAAATCACTACATGTCTTTACAGGAATTTGATTAAAATGAGTTAATTAAGTAGTATACTATATTAGGTTTATAAATTAAATAAAGAACAATGTTTGACCATAATAATAATACGTGTTGAAAGACAATTATATATCGAAAAAGGATTGATTATTCCTCGTCTATAAGATGAGAATATATCAATGAATAAAAAAATAGAAAGTTAA
This sequence comes from Lupinus albus, assembly GCA_009771035.1. Classification (NCBI taxonomy): domain Eukaryota; kingdom Viridiplantae; phylum Streptophyta; class Magnoliopsida; order Fabales; family Fabaceae; genus Lupinus; species Lupinus albus. The sequence goes on along the minus strand of CM019999.1, from coordinate 23,103,468 downwards.
CCCAATTCACTATCTAATGGCTGATAAATGGCTCCTTCTAAAAATATTCATAAAAGACATAATAGCAATGTAAGAGGGAAAAAAGAAAGAATATAATGAACTCCTAAGTCATAAAGTCATATAAGAATGATGCTAGGGACCAAATTGACTTAAAATATTAAGAGTGGTATTTGGGGCCCAGTTATGTGTAGAGTTGTATGCAATGATATGTGTGGGTCATATAGTTTAGAAATATAATATTATTTTGTCAGCATTTTACAATTAGATTGCTAATTTTCAAATGACTTTGAAGAGCAACAAGCTTTTGGCCTTTCAGAATTTTGAAAAAATTCATTAAAATTCTGAACTTTTAAACTTTTTCTATAAATCTTGATATCTGAAAATCATATTGGGCATCAATTAAACAAGTTAAGTAAAAAATATATATAATTTAAGCTCATTTTTCCTATTTATAAGAAAAGTTCAAATTTCATTTAAAGCAAATCAAGCTTGTCAATATTTGGGTCAAACATGTACTTATTGACTTTTAAAATTTAAATATGTTGATTATATTATAATATGAAGAATCTATCTTGAATCTATTTATGCAAATACATTTAAAATCTATTTGAGTTTAGACTTTAGATTAAAAAGGTGATGATGAAAAATGATAAATAAATGCTTTAGCCAAGGATGTAACACCCTAACCCTAACATAAGATCTTATGCCCATGAATACAATAAGCGTGTTACCCATAAGATTAAATACTCCTGTAGTATTTTATTCCCTCTTAAGGGAGATTCCCGCGACTTGAACTCATGACCTTAAGGACAAATAGTTGTTGTTCCAATGAGTCGCTAGGTGAGAATTTTAATTCAAGATGTCTTTTGTAATACCTCACCCTGACATGCAATCCCACATACTCATGACTGAGTGTGTCACACACAAGCTTAAGTACTTTATGCAATATTTTATTCTCCCTAAAGGAGTCGCTATCATTAAACTATTAGTAGCTTAATGGTAGCAACTCATTGGAACAATGACTATTTGTCTCTGAAGTCATAGGTTCGAGTTGCGGGAGATTCTCTTTAAGAGAAATAAAATACTGCAGGAGTAATTAAGCTTGTGGGTGACACACTCAACATATTCATAGACTGCGGGAGTCGCATTTCAAGATTGGGGTATTAGAAAAAACATCTTGAATTAAAGTTCTCACCTTGAATCTCTTGGGTAGAAGTGCTTGGCCCAAATTCATTTTCAATCAATTTATATTTAAAAAGGTTTTATATATTGTTGTATTATTAATAATATATTATTCACCACTAGTATATGAAAATATATATTTTTAAATTAAAAACCATATATATAAATCATAAATAATGTGTATGGGTTATATGACTATTTTTCTCATATCAAATACTTGTGACATTTTATGTAGTAATTATCATTAAATCTACAATAAAATAATACATAAATAATTGATAATATACTGATCATATAATTAAAAAAATTGAATACCCAAATCTAATCAACAACAACAAATATGAATATGTCGTCTTAAGCAAGTTTTCTTTGCTGGCCACACACAACTAATCATGGATTAGTGTTTTGATAAATCATTGTTTCAATCCTCCATCCCTAATTTGGGAGATGGCATTATCCCTAATTGCTTCTCAAACCAAATAGAAAGGAAAAATATGATATTGATTATGTCTATTCTTTCAATTTTCAATTTTATTTAAAAAACATTTATATTAATATTAATTTCATTGAAATAAAATTAATAGTAAAGAGACAAAATGAGTCATGAACCACCACATTCTTCCTTTAAGATATGATAGAGACACTACTAATGATCACATTTGCTTTTCAACTCAAAGAAGAAACTAAGATACGACGAGCCGTGATTCCTATTTTATTTTTTATCAATTATTTAATTATAAAAAGTTATATTAATATTTATTATTTAAATGAAATATTTTAATTAATTGAAAGGGAATGAATAGGAAATATACAACATTGGTTATGAGCTGTCTTCCGTTTCGAGAGATGCCAAATATAATATTAATGATTGTGACCGCTTCTCAAATTGGAGTATAATTAGGATACGACACAAGTAGTGATCTTATCTTACTATTAAATTCCCAAATTATTTTTATCTTTAATTAGGAGTATTATATTCATGTTTATGTTATGGAAGAAATTATTTTTTATCTTTAATTAGGAGTATTATATTCATATTTATATTATTGAAGAAATTATTTTTATAATGAAAAGAGAATTAATAGCAAAGAGACAACATGAGTTATGAACCACATTCCTACTTTAATAGATTGTAACACCTCATTTTTGCAACTAAAAATTTAATGTTTTATTATTTAAAATATGGTGACATTATAAAGAAAGTTAATTTGTGGATGTTAGAAAATCACAATAAATTTAAAATCCATTTTCATTGACAAGTTTAAAATATGGAAACATTCAATATTATTTCAATTCCAAAATCGAGGCATTACGTCCAACCTCAATGCTCAAAATCATGACCAATATAATTATCTACTTTGAATTATGCAACTTTACAAAATCATTAATTGAATATTATCAACATAATTTAAAAGAAATCATATGTGCAAAAAGAATCAATCATAAAATTTGACTTGTACAAAAATAAGTTCAAAATGACCAAAGGGTTTTCTTATACCAAAACTAATAATTCCAACATAAACAAAATACTTAATTAGCTATACATCTACGTTCCTACATTCTATATTTTCATCAATAAATATCCATAGTACAAATGCAACAAACCTGAGCATATGCATAGAACACACAAAAGAAAAGACAAAAAAAAAGGAGTAGCAACCGACTACGGTGACCACAACCTAAAATTATATAGAGAATAACATTAAAGTGACACAACATATAACACAAATAAAATTAATCAATGTCAAACATATGCAAATAATGCATGAAGTCAGTGTCTTGTACAATAGGATGTTCAAATATAAATTAATATATCTTTTATACAATGTTTATGCATGTCAACCAACCAATCTCCATCAAAATGCCCGAGGGCTAAGATCCTAGTTACAAAGAAGCTATGAGTGCAAATTACCCTAACAACGATAACTTTGACAAGTAACATTTATCTTTGTTGTCCAGTACATCTATTTGAGGTGCTTAAATGGTAAACACAACCCATTTCAAAATTCTCTCTATCGATCATGAAATGCATAAGAGGTGTTAGAGACCATTTAGTTTATATGTAGGACTATCCTGACCATACAGATTATAAGATTAGATCCTCGCTAGACTGTCCCATAAATATATGCAATTCCTCAATGCTTCTTGACGAACCACTGTTAATTTCCGCCCTATGCAAATCTGTAATGTATTTATATCATCATATTTTTCCATTTTCTCCAACTCCAACTACAAGAATGCAATGCATGTACACTAAACGAAGTTGCCCATTAAGTATTTTAGTCAAAGTTTTCTCAATTTTTATTTCAACATATATCACATGAGTTAGTCATCTCAGATCCAATGCATTTTTATCATGCCAAGTCCAACGGATGAGCTTAAGACATTAACTTAGTGATCAAATATCATTAGGCAAATCACAAAATCTCACCAAACTTTCAAGTGTGTGAATAGTCACACGCTCTTAACAAATCCAATCTTTCCAAAAAAAATATCACTTAAGTTAGTTGTCAAGCCCCGATGCATTTTTATTATGTCATATCCTCGAGACGAGCTCAAGACACTAACTTAGTGATCCAATCAAGGATGTTATAATCGGACCGGACCGGCCGGTCCAACCGGTTCAACCGTCAACCGCCTATATAAACGGTCTCGTGTATCTGGAAAACCAGAAACTCTTCCCAGCCGTTTTGGCCCGTGGAAAATCCGGTCCAACAGTGTTAGACTGGGTAAAACCGGAATAACCCGGTTGGTTAAACCGGCCGGGTTGCTCAAACTAAAAAGAAAAAGAAATGTCAGGCAATAAAGAGTAGAGAGTAGAAACGTGATTCAGTTTTGTATTACTTCCTCTCTCTCACTCTCTGCTTCACGTCCTCTCTCTCTCTCAATGGCTGCACGACCAACAACTTCAACAGCCAAACATTCAAGTTCAGCGCCGTCATGGGTAGAGAAGAAGGGTGACCGGGTCATGTACGACCCGGTTTGTTGAAACCCTAAAATTCTATTTATAAAAAAAAGGATCTCATGGGATTTTAACCCAATTTTTAAGCCCACTTTCTTTTTTAGCCCCATAACTTATTAAAATATGAGCAGTGGCTGTAAAACACTAAAACCATCTTTTTTTGTAGTTATTTTATTTTTTTGTTATGATGTTATGTCTTTTTGTTACCATGTATGACCTATGAAATACTTGAATATATATTACTTTATAATTTATATAATATTCCTTCATAATTTATATAATATTATTTCATAATTAAATATTTTTTATAATTATCTTTCGATGTGAGGAAATGATGGATGTTTGTATGGTGGGGTGCGCAATGAACACAATGATACTTGGATGAATTAGAATGTTTAATCTCTATATGAGATAGTTGTGTTTTGATTTATTATTCTAATTATGTTAGACTTAAACTTGGTTGATGCACTTTTATTTTGATTTATGTGTATGCAAAACATAATATATGATAAGTAAGTTATTCACTTATTTTAATTAATTATATAATATATGTGTATATATAATTATTTATGATATTATAATATCGTCCGGTTCGACCGGACGGCCTAACCGGTTAAACCGGTTAGAACCTATACGAGCCATCTTCCGGTTTGACGTCCGACTCGGGTTTCACAACATTGGATCTAATATCAACAGACAAAGCCACAAATATCACTACACTTTCAAGTACATAGTTAGTCATAGGCTCTCAACCAACTTCATTATAAAATTGGAGATATTAGTTGATAAATTATTACCAAAAAGATAAATACTCATATGTTAATTTTAATGCAATTCTGATGTAGGTACTTCTAAAATTATGAATAATTTTGTAATAATATTTCTAACTCAAAATATATCTTAAATATTATGTTTGATACAAAAACTCACTTTTTAAAATATATAGATTCACTTGGTTATGAGATAATCGATAAATTAACTTATTTTAAATAAAAAAAATATCATAAATCTATTGGATAATCATTCAAAAGACAAGATGCACATCTAAAATATATATTTAGATAACTCTAAAAAATAATTCCAAATTTCCACACAATCATAAAAAAAAGGAAATTGTGAGTATTACAGAGATAAAAGATACATTATTAATGACCATGATCGCTTCCCAACCCATAACAAAAAGTAAGACATGACACTGGTTGTAACCTTACTATTGAATTGTATTTAAAATGTTGAACATAATTATTTAAATTAATTATAAGGGAATTAGTGAAAAGAGAGAACTTTGTTGGTTAACCGCCTTTCCACCTTGAGAGACGGTTGAAACAATACTAATGACTAGGACTGCTTCTCTACCCATAGCCAAACATAAGATATGATACGAGTCATATCCTTACTATTATATTCCTAAATTAATTTTACTTTTAAGGGAATTATTTCAATTAATTAAAATAGAATTAATAGATAAAAGACTGTATTAATTGTGAACTGCCTTACCACTTTGAGAGATGACAAAGATAATATTAATGAGCACAACTACTTCTCAACTCCGAGCATAAATTAAGATATGAAATGAGTCGTGACCTTGCTATTAAATTATTAAATTAATTTTTTTATAAAATGTATATGAATTTATTTCAATTAATTAGTGGGAATTGAAAGAAAATAGATAACAACGATAATGAACTGCCTTTGAGAGATGACAAAGACACTATTAATGTCTGCTTCTCTAATCAGAAAAAAAATGAAGATAAAACATGAGTTGCTTACTATTTATTTCCCAAATTACTTTTATTAATTATGATCTTAATACTTAATTAAATGATTTCAGAGAAAAGAAACAATATTGGTCCTTATACATTCACATGTCCTGAGAGATGATAGAGGCAGTACTAATGATTGTGATTGCTTCTCAGCCCGGGTCTAGAGCAAAAGTTATGATACACATATTTTTACAAAGTAATAAATATTATTTATAAAATTTCATGTAAGGTAAGAATAATTCATTTAAATTAGTAGAATACAATTTTTGGACAAAAAATCATCAATGGCTCTAAAAAATCCAAAAAGTTACTCTAATATTCATAAATGACTACAAATAATTATTAACTCTATAAAAGCACAAAAATAACTAGAATATCATTTTCAGATTTTATTAGTTTAATTTTTATATTCAATTAATTTTTTAAGAAAAAAACTGAACAAATTAGGTGTTCATAAAACCGTTTAATAAGGAGGTAGGATGTTAATCTATACTACTTTTTTTTTAAACACTACCGCCAAATATATTAGAGAGAATAACAAAATAACCACCATCATAAAGGCAAAACACAAAATAACCATCATCATGGTGTAATTTGTGTTTTGCCTTATTTGCCCTCATTAAATTATAAATTCTACCATAAAAACCATATATAACACAATGTTATTTTATAATTATATTATTTACTGCTTTATGTTGGTATGCAACGTAGCATACATACAACAATTTTGAAAATGAACATGCCAAATAGCAAAACTCATATACCTTCTGATAAGAAAAAGGAAAGGAAATAAACATGGTTCAAAAACTTGGGTGCTAATTTGATAATCCACAAAAGTCACTTGCACAGAATATGATATTCAAATATGGCCCAACCAAAATCAGTGAATTGTCTGTCAAAATTCTTCTAAATCTTTCATTGAACTCTCTAGATAGTAATCTTAGGATTATAGTCAGATATAATATAATATAATTGAGTGAAGTAATACTGTTGTTGTATGTAATATGATTATACCTCATTATTTTATAATTGTTGTGTCCTGTCCATTAAAGTAGTTTTGGAACTACAATTAAAACTGCATCTTATTTTCAACTGCAATTCAAACTGCCATAATGTTAATCCACTCCTATTAATTGGTAACAACACTCCAACAGTAATTTATTTTTACTCTACTCTATCACTAACATCACTAATTAATTTTTGGAAGTATTACACATTTTATGTAATTCAAGAACATGTTTATGCTCATGTTGGATTACAATTTGTTTCAATTGATTCAATAATTTCTTCCAACTTTTAGTGTTTTTCATCTCTTCCTTTTTTATTATTTTGTTTTTCTCTCTTCTATAACCAATTTAAAATATCTTAATAAGCAATATCACACAACAACTTATGTTTTTATTTGTGCAGATTTCAATGCTTAATCAGGGACTGACATCATTCTACTGCTACTACTACTCATCTTCATTTTGAATTTGTTTTTATTGGTTTCACAAAATAATTTCTTCTAACTTTAAGGTATTTCTCATCTCTTATTTTTACATATTCTATTTTTCTCTATTCTATTACCAATTTAAAATCTCTTATGATCATTAAGTTACAACAATACTAAACTTCTGTTTTTATTTGTTGTTAATTCAAATTGTATATTGAAGCATATTCTAGGGTCTGCCTTGGATTTTTTTTCATCACAACCCATAATTTCTTCGGAATATCATGTATTTGGCATCTGCTTCCTTTCTATATTAATAGTAACGGTCATAACAATGTGTACTAATTATTATCACAATCATGGTTAAAGATTACATATTTTTAAGTTGTTATTAAAACTCATACTTAGTCTCTTATACTTTTTAATGTGTAGTGATTAAAAAATTGTGATTACGTATCAACACTGAGTTTTGCTTCACTTATCCTGATTTCACCACTAAGGACAATGTTCATTATTTGGAGGGAATATTGTTAGAATGTAAGAGAAGACTCTGCTTTAGACCGTTTAATCTAGGAGGAAGAGGAAGCATACAATGAAATGGTCTATTTCAGAATTCACACTCTTCCATAATGAAAATAATTCATTCATTAAGTAATTAATTGCAATGTTCCCTTTTTTGTATTGAGTCTAATTTATATTGTAATTTTTTATTGGGATTAATTTATATTATATTTTTTATTATAATGTTTAATTTAAGGTGAGATGGTTAATATATGAAAACTATTATTCTAATTATTATTAAATATTTATTTTGTATAAAATAAATGTTACATACGATAGGAACGCGGATTGAAATAAGTTCTAAACCAAGATGAGCATAAATGTATTATTGATTAAGATATTTAACGTGGAAAAACTCATATTTTTATCTTCAAATATTGTATTCAATAGCATATAGTGGAAGGTGTATCTATAATATTTTCTGGTTGAGGTAATGTTCTTCCTAGAAGGTGTATCTATACTATTGTCATGTTCTCTTGAATATTGTTATGATATAGAACATGACAATTTTTTAACTATTGAAAACTTTTTTCATTAATGCTATGTAACTGCCCTTGATTAAATATATTCTAATTTGCAGTTAAATATATTATTTTTAACATTATCCATCAAAAATATATTTAACTGCAAATTAGAATATATAATACAATTATGACATTAAATATTTATTTTGTATACGACCCAAAGTTACATACGATAGGAAAGCGGGTTGACAGGCCCAACACGCTAGTGAAGATAAAAAAAAACCTTAGGGCTTGAGCCTTTTTCCCTTTTCAATTTCATAAAATTTCTTTTCAATTTAAAGTGATAACATCTCTGTCCACATACCATTTTCTCTCCAAATATTAATTTCCTCTTGTATTATTAAATAGTAAAATAGTGTACAAATATATCCATTTTCTTATTTAGAAAAGTCATACTCATTTAATAATTATAAGTTCAAAGTTTAAGTAATTAAAACATATTTAATTACGTAAACAAAAGACCCAATAAATATTCATATATATAGCATCACACCAGAAAAACATATATAACATAAGAATTGTATACACACATAATGTTTCTTGTAACACAACATATGGAATTAATAACATACATACCTAAATTATTATTTTATAAAATTTTCACATTACTGATAATAAGGCACACCAAATTATTTATATCGTAGTTTCCATGTGTAGTACTTCATCTTATATCATTTGCACAATAACGTCTTCCACTCAGGAATTATTATAACTTATTTATCATGGAATATTATAGCTTATTTCTAATAATGGATTATTATAAATTATTTTTTCACCCTTCTTCATGCTAGGAGTAGTTTTCATCATGAAGGCCGAGGAAATCTTCCGACCATTTTTTGTAGCCTTTCTGCTATCATGGATTTCTAGCTCTGCATTATATTTTTTTACCAGAATCACAATCAAATACATGCCAAAAAATTAATAATTAAAATATATATAAATTTAAAGTGAAAGGAAAACTTAATATTCTGTTAAAACTTAATATTCTTCAAAGTGTTCATTAGGTCAACCATGCTTCAAAATTGATATTAACCAGATCGAATTGACCAATTTAAGCATAAAACTGATTACTTGGCTGATTGAACCAATTGACTCGTCTAGTTTAACTATTTGATAAAACAATCAAATCTATATTTTGTTGAGATGAACAAATATAATGCTTTCAACTTATTTGTAATTATTTTATCGTTATTGTAATTATGTTTATTATTTATTAGGTTATGTTATAACAAAATATTAGTTATTTAATTAAGTTTTAAATTTATTTATTTGATTTTGTTGTGATTAAAAAGTAAAATATATGCTATTTGATGATGTTTTCAACTCAATTGTGAGAATTTGTTATACTAAAACCTTCATTGTTGATTGTTTAATGGCGTGCTTGTGCGATTATAATGTTTTTAAGTTTGGTATATAAATTTATTAAATAATATTAGCTAATATTATGATTTTCCATAATTTTTTAATATAAACAAAGTCAAACGTTCCAATCAAATAGAACACACGAGTTTCAAATTCCAATGCATGACAACAATATTACTCACTATTTGGTGATAATAACTGCTTGATTAAATATAATATCCATATCAAGTTTTAATTATGGTTTAAAATTCTAATATAACTCACCGATTGCGACTGAACTCCAATGGCTCATATGGAGAATATGGAGTATTGACTTCATATTCAATTGAAGGTAAGTGTTTTTGTGAAACTAGAAGCTTATGAATATCCTGATCTCCAGTATAATCCTCATCATTAGTTGGAACTCCACCACCTTGACAATAAATTATTATCATATTCAATACAATTGTAATTGCAATTATTATCTATTTCATAAATAAGAAATTCATAACATTAAGATAACTATATCTATAAAATCTGCAATAGATGGAAATAAGGTTTGATCAATCTAGAATAATGATTGTAAGTGCAAAAATTATAACCTATTGAGTTATAATTGTAGACTAATTTTAAAACAACAAAATAAAACAAAAATATAAATTTAAAAACATAGTTAAAATTTAATGTATCTCACCGATTCGACTCAACTGTGATGGGTTGTATTTAGATGATTGAGCATAGTATTCATATCCATTTGAAGGTAATATTGTTTTTGAAACTGATTTATGATGACTATTCTCCTCTTTGTCACCATCTTCTTCATCAGGTGGAGTACCACCTAAATGACCATTCTTATCATAATCAAAACAAACATAATTGCTTTTATCATCTATTTAATTAACTAACAAGATATATAACAAAAATGTTACATAACTATGTCTATATAATATCTAGTGGATGAAATACAATTTGATCTACTTTATTGCATTATAAGTGTAGACTAATTTAAAAACAGTAAAATAAAATGAAACTATAATTTAAATGCTTAGTCAAAATTTAATGTATCAACGGATGTGATTCAACTTTGGTGGACCGTGTCTTGATGATTGAACACTAAATTCATATCCAATTGAATGTAAGTATTTATGTGAAAGTACAAGATCATAATTATTCTGTTTTCTACAATCCTCTTCAACCATCACCACCTAAACAATCATTCTTATCATATTCAATACAAACATAATTACAATCTTGATCTATTTTATGAATTAAGAAGATATATAACAAATATGTTACATAAATACATCCATGTAATCTCCAATAGATGAAAATAAAGTTTGGCCAATCTAGAATAACAAGTAATAATGATTGTAAGGGCAACAACTACATTGCATTATGATTGTAGAATAATTTAAAAACAGTAAAATGAAATGACATTATAATTTAAATTTAAAAATTTATTCAAAATTTAATATATCTCACCTATGCGGCTCAATTTTGATGGGTTGTGTCTAAATAGTTGAGAATAGTATTTATATCCACTTGAAGGTAAGATGTTTTGTCCAACTACAAAATCAGGACCATCCCCCTCTCTATCACCATCTTCCTCTTCAAATGGACCACCTAAATGATCATTAATATATTCTTATAGTAATGAATACAAATATAATCGCACTCATCATGTATTTAATTAAATAAGAATATACATTACAAATGTGTTACATAACTATATTCATATAATCTCTAATTGATGAAAATAATGTTTGATCAGAATAGATGATTGCAAGTGCAACAACTATAATATATTGCATATGATTGTTGAGTAGTTTAAAAAAGGAAAATAAAATGAAAACTATAATTTAAATTTAAAAATTTAGTCAAAATTTAATGTTTCTCACCGGCATGACTCAACTTTGATGGATTGTTTCTAGATGATTGAGCATTGTATTCGTACCGAGTTGAAGGTAAGTGTTTTTGTGAAAGAATAAAACCATTACTATTCCGATCACTAAGATCTTTATCATCAATTGGACCACCACCTAAACAATCAAATCTTATCATAATCAACACAATCATAATTGTAATCACAATTTATTTTACGAGGAGAGAAAATATATAACAAATGTATTATACAACCATATCCATAAATCTCCAACCAAAGATAGATCAAAACAAAATAACAAATGATTGCAAGCCCAACAACTGTAATCTATTGCATTATAATTGTAGACTAATTAAGAATAGAAAATAAATTGAAACTACAATTTAAATTTAAAAGCTTAGTCAAAATGTAATGTATCTCACAAATGAGACTCAACTTTGAGGGATTGTGTTTGGTTGATTGAGAATTATATTCATATCTAATTGAAGGTAATTTTTTTTTATAAAACTAGAAATTCATGACTATGTTACTTTCCATCATCAACTGGGCTACCATTCCCACCTAAAAATTCATTTTAATCGTAATCAACACAACCATAATTACAATTATCATCTATATAATGAAGTAAGAAAATATATTACAAATGTGCCAAGTAACTATATCCATAAAATCTGCAATATATGAAAACAAAGCTTGATCAATCTAGAATAACAAGTATTCAAGTTAAACAACTAAAACCTATTATTACATGATAATTATAGAGTAATTTAATTTTTTTTTTAAATAAATTATACTTTTAATTTTGAAAACTTTGTTAGTTTTCATTGTTTTGTTTAAAATGACAAAATGAGCTAAAATTTCATTGTTTTGTTTAGAAAACTTGCATACCTGTAATCCTTAATAGGTATATATCAATTAACAATGTTGAATATAATTTAAGTTAAATAACATACTTTAAATTTTATCTAAACCCAATTAATGTAGGTTATCATAAAATTATATTATTTTTATTAGTCCACATAAAGTGATTCTACCATAGTGTTCCAAGACTAAAATCCATCATTGTGTATTCTTGTCTTAAGAAATCATTTTCCTTATTATTGACTAAAATGTTGCCTTATATTAACAACCATATACTTAAAATCTGAAACAGACTAAAACAAGGTTGCATAAAAGCTAGAATAACCTATAAATTTAATTTTTTGGGTACACTAATTAAAGTCCTGAAAATAAAATGATGTAATAACTATATTTTGAAAACGTCATTAACATATTAGTTTCAAATTATCATTATGTTAAATTCATGTGTATGACCCATTAATAAAACACACCTATGTGTAGAGTACCACCAATAGTCTTCTTAGCATTATCACCACGACCACCATCCTCACCTAAATTATCATTATTATCATAATCACCTCAATCAAAATCTTAAGTATCATCTATTTAATGTGTAGTTATAAAAGATTAAAATATACGGTTATGATAGACTCATATACAGGATTACTAAATAAAACTCAAATGAGTCGTGATAATATATATATATATATAACACTAGTCCCAATATCAATATTGATAATGATATAACAATATAAGAAAGATCCATTAACAAAAACTTAAATTAGGTCAAATATTTTTTTCATAGTAACAAGCCATCTATTTTTAGGCATGAAAGAAGCTAACAAAGAAAGTAACCCACTCAAATGATTAGCATTTTTGTGTTCATCATGAGCCAAGACTTGGAAAGATAGGAAAACAAAGAGGAAAAGGGCGATGAAAAGAGACTCCTTTGATTTTACCATACTAGTACTCATTGGTAAATATAATTAACTAACAAGGTGAAAATGGTGGTAAACACATCGATGTTGTTCATTCTATTTATAGTCTTGAACCCTTGAACAATATAAAGAAACCTCAATGAATCATAATTCGAAAGATATATATGGCTAATGAAAGAAGCAAGAGGGCACAAAATAAATTATTTTGTATGGATAAAAATAACAATGGATCAATTAGATATTAACGTACGTAAAAAGTTATTCTCTAGATTATGACATTAGTTTAATCAATACAATACAAAATCTTAGTTAGATGCATGAAGATTGTTTATTCATGTTTTCAAACATATTTATTAGGTTATCCCAAATGCATATTCCCATATTTATAAGTTGTGATACTTTCGAAATATTCAAAAGTTTCTTAAAATAATACTTATCATTCTTCTCTAGATTATGACAAAAATTCATCCCAAATACTTATTCCCATATTTATAAGTTATGATACTTTCGAAATATTCAAAAGTTTCTTAAAATAATACTCATCATTAGCCGTACTAAATGTGTCCTTTAAAGGAAGCCAATAGTCAAGGAAATACTAACACCAAAACACGTGGTGGTTTCATGAAGATTAGACTAAAAAAGTTCTTATAAATAAAAAATTATTAAAAAGGTTATAATCACAGAAAAAAGTGAGTGGCATTCATGATTTTATTTTAAATCAATAATATATAACAAATTTTTTAATACATGTAAACGTAAAACTCTCACTTGTTTAAATTATTAAGCTCACAAAAAAAAAGTATAACTCGTTTAGACTGTATGCACGCCAATTAAATTCATACCAAAATTATTATTTGCTTAATTTTATATATTTTTTGGTCGGATTTTATTAAAATACCATAGGTATAAGAAGTTACAAAATGATTCTATAGGGATACAAAAATGCAACTACACAGAATATTAAGTAAAATAAAATGCTAAATTTTCACGTGGGTTACTATCCTATTCAAAGTACGATAGTATAATTTTTTCACCATTCTCTTTAATCAACAACCAAGATTTCACCTTCACAGTCTCCACAATTTGCTGGGTAGACACCTTGAAAGAGTTAAATATAAGCCTGTTCCTTGCAAGTCAAATAGACCAAATTGTTGAGAGTCAAATAATGCCCCAAAATTTCCTACAATTTTTATTGGTTGATAGACCCATATGTGCATTGAGAAGCCTCCTCTTGAGTCTTGGTGAAGGGCAATGTCAAAATGAAGCTAGAGATAAATCTTCTGCCAGAGGAGATAAGTGAACCTACAAGATAAGAAAAGATCTTCATACGACAAAATGTTCCATAAAATTATGTCATTCCTATCATTTGTAGAATGTCTATGGTTAATAACCATTGAGAAGATCTCCATATGAAGACATTGACCTTCGAGGGGCTTTAGACTCCCATAAAAGTTTGGAGAAATTGTGATCTTCCTATTTTTTGTTAACTTAGGGAGAAAGATCCTTCTAATCATATTTGACAGTACAATGGCTGATATTTTGTAGGGCCACTCCCAACGGTCCCTAACATCTCTTCGTAAGGTAATATTTTTAAGATCTTTTATGAGATTACACAACGTCAGATACGTCAAGCAACATCGCTTATTTTGGCTTTATGACAACGCGTTTGTCCACTGTCTGTTTGACTGCAGTAGTAGATGGTATACATTAACCGCGCTTCGTTCGGGCGCTGTTGTATACCATATTTACGACAACGCAACCTAATACATGCGCTGTTACACAAATGCCAAATATAACAGCGTGAACTACAAATAGCATTGTCTTATGATAAATATATAACAGCGCAACTCACAAGTTGCGCTGTAAAAGACAATAGTTTACAACAGCAGATGTTATAAGTGACGTTGTTGTATTGATTGTATACCACAACGCACTTTTTAAGTAAGTAGTTGCGCTATCATATATGTTACGTATGACACCACATCTTATATAACACGTTGTCTTATAGGTTACGCATGATAACACATTGTATAAGATGCACTGTCTTATAGGTTACGTATGACATCTCATCGTATATAAAGCGTTGTTGTTTATGTTACTTATGACAACACTTATTTAAGCAGCCACTGTTTATACAACGCTATGCGCTCACATTAACAACGCCCTATTACCATGTGTTGTTTCAAATACAGCAACGCTTGATAGATCTCCTCTTAGCATGTGCTATTGATTATTCTCAACAACAAACTATTCACAACACACTCTCAACCAGCAGACTCTCAACAAACTTACTATATTCAAGCTAGAACATCACATTAACACATTGCTAAATTATGTTTGTAATATTAAAACATCAAACCAAAATGCAAACAAAAAATATTATTCCAATTATGTTTTGTTGAGCGCATAAAATTACAAACTAATATAAGTAAAGTGTTAATTATAAACAAACAAAATTATGCTATATTTATACAAAGATATGCATTTACTTTTTCCTCTTCTTTGATGGTTTCTAGCTTGTAATATTATAGTCTTCTCCGGTAAGAATTTCATTCACCCAAAGCCCCTCATCATGATAATCTCTTGTATATAAATCATCATTCGTATTTATTGGTCCGCTCTCATGTGACAGTTGTAACACCCTAATTTTGAGTCTTTAAAATTATAGTAGCAGTCCTGAGATTCTCGCTTGAGCGAGGGATTCTCGCTTGGGCGAGAAAGGCTCACTTGGGAGGGTGAAATCCTGGGCTATACTGGAAGATTCTCACCTGAGCGAGAGTTGGCTTGCTTGAGCGAGAATGGTCTTGCCTGAGCGAGAGCTGGCTCGTCTGGGCGAGAAAAATGATATTTTGGACTTGTCGAGGCTGTAAGATCCCCGCTTGGGCGAGAGGATCCTCGCTTGAGCGAGAGATGCCTCGCCTGGGCGAGAGTTCCCCTCGCTTGGGCGAGAGGGTCAGATCTGAGTTTTTAAAATCGGCGGGATTTTCTCGCTTGAGCGATAATAAGCTTGCTTAAGCGAGAGCCCGACGAAGGCATTAAATGAGAGAAACCCCAAATACATTTTTAGGTTAAGAATTGAAGAGATGTGAGAGAAGAGAGCATTCCCAAGGTCTAAGAGCTTTGATTCTCGTCTAAGAGCTTGAGAAGAGGTAAAACTCTCTATTCCAACTATCTTCTTCTCTTTGAAACCCATTTTTGGTATGTTGGATCTCTTCTCAAAGTATGAGAAACCATGGAAAATCACCCTTTTGAGTTATGGTTCGTTTTATTCTTGTAAACTCTTGGTTTATAGTTAGTATTTCGAAAATGGAAAGAGTTTGTGGGTTGGTTCATGAAAACCCCAAATCCCTAAAGTGAAAATGGGGTTAAGATGGAAAATGGGTAAAATGTTAGAGGTAGAAGATGAGTTTACCTTCTAATGTTGAAATATGAGATGATTATGTATGTTTTGGATAGTTGTAAATTTATGATGAAAGTAGTTTAGCAACATTGAAAATATGATGAATATCTTGTATGGTTAAATAATGCAATATAAGTTGTATATGTGATATTTGGAATAAATGACTAACATTGTGTTATATGGTGGGATGAGGAAAGATCCTAAAGTTGGAGGCGGTGTCGGTGAAACTTGAGAAGTTACCAAGAACCAAACCCAACACTCACCGAGGTAAGGATAAGTCTTTAACTTATGCACTGTGATAGAAAATTGTGGATTTTCTGATGTGGATAATGAAATGTATTGTAAATCACTTAGTGATTATAAGCATATATGGGTATGTTTGTAACGATGAGGAGTGGATTTACCGTTTATGTATTGGTGGAGTGTCAATGGAAATAAAACTCGGAATAATGAAATGAATCGTAAATCACTTAGTTGTTATAAGCATATATGGGTATGTTTGTAACGATGAGGAGTGAATTACCGTTTATATATTGGTGGAGTGCCAATGGAAATAAAACTCGTTTTTAGCCGACCATGATGGGTTAGCGACTTTGGCTCAAGTAATGTAGCAAGCTTTGGCTCAAGCAATGTAGCAAACTTTGGCTCAAGTTATGTAGCATGGTTTTCAAAAGTATGAACGATGAAAATGGTTTTAAGTATATTTGATTTTAAACTGTTTATTTAATCTTATTAAATATGGATTAACTTACATTGATATTTATTGAGTTAACGACTTACTCCTTTGTGTTTCTTTGGTGTATTATCAATGTTAATCCCATTGCAGGTAGGTGGAAGGAGTATGGATGTTTTTGATTAGGAGCTTAGAGACTTTTATTTTGATGTCTCTTATCCATTCTTTTGTAACCTCATTGGTTGTGCTTGAACTAACTATTTGTAACTATGGACATGATTGTTATACATGGCATTAATCATGGAAACTAGTAACTCGGGATATATGTAGCTATAGGTGTTTTGGAAACCCATAGCTAATTGTATGCGGTAGTTACTAAGTTACATTAATACGAATTATGTTTTTCTGTCACCTGATTTGGTATGTCACTTTTGGTTTATAAATTGGGTGTGATGAGGGAAGTGAGATCTTTTAAATAAGTTCATTCAATCGGTAAATATAATTTATAGTTAAATGCATGAAATTGGATCTAAATAAGGAAAAAATTTCAAGGGTAGAATTTGGGTCCTTACAACAGTGATATCCCAAAAAAAATGATCATTTTTAGCATCAATATCTTCTTGGTCATCTATATTATTGATGATGATTTTGTTAGTCAAAAGAACAATGAATCATTTCTTATTTGTTGGGTCACTAACATAGAATACTTGTTGAGTCTGAGGTGCTAGAATAAATGGTTCATCTTTATATTCTGGCCTATTAAGATCCATATGCATGAACCCTAATTCATCAACTCGAAAGCCATTATTGTTATCAACCCACATACAACAAAAAAACGACACCCGAAATATTGTGTAATCCAATTCCCATATTTGTTTAATGACTCTAAAGTATGACATGTTTGCATATATTGAGTTTCTATCTTTGGCACTTGACATATGTAGAGTTCGAATAACAATAGTCACACCACTATTTTGCATTTTACTTTGATTATCTTGTTTTTCCGTATAAAATGTGAACCCATTAATTAGGTAACCACCGTAGGATAAGACATGAATACTTGGAACATTGACTAACCATTTCAATCTTTCAGAAACCGAATCTGCATTTATATTCAACTCTTCATAAATGTGATGTTTTAGCCACTTTATGAAACACCGATTATGCTCTTTAGAAATCCAATTTTCATTCTTACTTAGGTTAGACTTCTTAAGCATCTCCACATGTCTTTCAACATATGTCTCAACCCCGTCGGCATTATGTAAGACATATAAGTGTGCTTGCTACAATTCGCTTCTTGATATAGTCAATATTTCATTCCCAGTAATCCCTTCACCAGATGTTCTTTTTGCATACTGAGGCTTTGGAATGCCTATGAAATCACTATCTTCAAGGTATCCGGTACAAAAATCAAGAGCTTCTTCAAAAATATATCCCTCATCAATACAACCCTCTAGTCTTGATCGATTCTTTACATACCCTTTTAATATCTTCATATAACGTTCAAAAGGGTACGTCCATCTCATGTAGGAAGGACCACATAGTTGTATATCTCGAACAAGATGAATACTGAGATGGACCATTATGTCAAAAAAGAAGGTATGAAATGCATCTCAAGCTCACACAAAGTCAAAATAATTTGTCTTTGCAATGCAAGTAATTTCTCAGGGTCAATAACTTTGCTACAAATTGCCTTGAAGAAGAAGCATAACTTAATTATGGTTCCTCGCAATTTTTTAGGTAGAATAGACCATATGCCAATAGGCAATAAATGCTCAATGAGTACATGACAATCATGAGACTTAAGACCTATTAACTTGAGGTCTTTCATTGATACGAGATTTCGAATGTTGGAAGAGTACCTCTCTGGAACATTAACACCATCAATAAATTTACAAAATTCTAATTTCTCTTTCCTCGATAAAGTATAAGCTGGTGGAAGTAGAAATGTACGTTTTCCCTTCATTATTGGCCTCAATTCCTTTCTTATTCCCATACTAACCATGTCCAATCTTGCATTCAAGCTATCTTTGGACTTACCAGGGATATTGAGTAAAGTACCAATGAGACTTTCAACTACATTCTTTTCAATATACATAACATTGAGAAAATGTCTTACATATAATGAGCTCCAATACGACAATTCAAAGAAGATTGACCTTTTCTTCCACCCACCAATTGTGACCTTTAGTCCAGCAAAATGTTTACCAAAGTTATTATTGAAACCCTCTAGCTTTTAAAATAATTCGTCATCCATCAACGGCAAAGAAGCACGACTTTCTTCATTATTCCCATCGAATGCTTTTCTCCATCGACGATATTGATGATTTGCATGCAAAAATCTACAGTGACCAAGGTAGAGATTCTTCTTATAGTGTGACAACCTCGTTGAATGAGTATTGTCTTCACATACAGGACATGCGAGATTCCCTTTTGTAGTATATCCTGAAAGATTACCATATGTAGGGAAATCAGTGATTGTGTCGAACAACAAAGCCCTCAAGTTGAACATTTCTTCCCTATACGCATCATATACATCTATACCCGTCTCCCACATTTGCTTCAATTCTTCAATTAATGGAGCCAAATATATGTCTATGTCATTTTCTGGTTGTTTAGGTCCAGAAATTAACGTAGCACATATTTGCACTTCATGCATAGAGAAGGAGGGAGGTTGTATATCACCAACATCATTGTCCATGTACTGTGGGAGCTACTTTGAACATTATGTCGGTTAATTCCATCAGTTGACAATGCAAGACATAGATTTCTTGATTCTTGACCAAAACTAGGGTAGTCATGATCAATTTTTCTCCATTGAGGAGAATCTGCCGGATGCCAAAGCTTGCCATATTTAATCCTTTCATCAACATGCCATGTCAAATTCTTTGCATTTTAGCGTTGCTGAAAATACGCTTAAATCTTGATTTGATAGGAAAATATCATACAACCTTATTGGCAATTGAGTCTTCCTTCTTATAATGTGGTGCATTACATTTAGGAAATACTTCAACGAAGCATATTCATTAAGGAATAAGATATAGTCATTTTCACAAGCAAAGTTGCGCTGTTAAATATGTATCAGTTAACAGCGAATTATTAAACAAACGCTATTGAATAGGTATCAGTTAACAACGAATTGTTAAGCAAGCGCTGTTGATTAGGTAACATGAATAGTTACACCTACAAATTACAATCATAACTACTCCTAGACTTACGACACATATTCAATCACTTAAATTATAATATTCACATTAATTTTTTTATAATATTCACTTAAACTATTATCATTTTTTTTATTGTCAGTAAGGAAAATCATTTTCGTTATAAAATTTGAAAAACAAAATTACTTAAACATAATAACTTATAAATAAAAATTACTTAAACATATTAACTCATATCAATAATTAAGAGTAACATTTGCAACATCGTACCTTTAAAATCGCGTTGTTGATAATTCATTTTTTTATATCTTCAACACCACATCTTCTTAATGTACTGTTGATCATTCATTTTTTCTATCTGCAACATCACATCTTTTTAATGCGCTGTTGATCGTTCATTTTTCTATCTTCAACAACGCAACTTTAAAATATGATGTTGAACATATGTTTTAACTTTTAAAACACGTCAAGTTGCACTTGTCAGTTGCTTTCATGATTACTCTTAGACTTAAACATAAGAATACTTATAAATTTAACAAAACTGAAATTGTAAGCTAAATGTTAACAGTACATGCACCAAAAACACAATAAACAAAACTGAAATTGTAAATATTAATTGAAATTGTATGTTGTATATATTAAAAATTAAATGAACATTACATTTTATGTATGTTACATGGAACAACATTAATATACAATAAAATCCTTATGTTACAATCTATATACATTAAAATCCTTAAAATCTATACATGCAATGTTTTACAACTTACAATCTATACATATAAATCCTTAAAATCTATACATATAATTTGTTACATTCTATTTTCAAACAAACATCTAACTTGACTGGAGAGCTGGACAATGTTGATTGCTGAAACAAATTAATACATGCATATATATATATATATAACATAATTTTCCAAATAGAAACTAAAATAGAATTGCCAAATATAAATGTTCATTGGTAATTAACATCCAAAATAGTAATTAATATCCAAAATATAAAATAACAGAAAAAAGACAATAAAAAATAAAAAAGAAATTAACATTCATGCATCAACATTGTTCAATCAAAGATATTATAGATCTTCTTCATTGTCCAAAATAGAATTAAGAAATTGCACATATTCTGGGTCAGCATCCCTGCAGTTGTGTATAATTCCCTGTAATAATATTCATGAGAGTTAATGAATAGTGGCTTTTAAACATGGTTACAAATTCAATAATTATAAAAATAAAAAATGAATCACCTCTTCAATATTGATCCATCTTGAAATATTAGCCTGTAAGGATTGTTAGAAAATCGATATAACCCATCATTGAGCACAACAACAAAGTTTTTAACAATATAGTTATAACTCACTCTAAGTTTATTTGGCAATTGTGGAATATAACTCTCCTTGACAACAACCTCTATTTTGTCCCCCTGTTATATAAACATATAATATGATCCATCAAATGAAAATCATCAATAATAAATGAAATTTTTTTAAATAAAAAACTAAAACACCTCACGATCAACAAAAAATCAACAAAACAGAAAGATCTCCACATATTTCCATCCGAGAAAAAATAGTTGAAGTTTCCAATTTATTTTTACAAGATAGATCAATATCTCTGATGAACTTCATTTTCTTTCAATAATGTAGTTAGAATGAATTTCAATAATTCAATGCCTAAATCTATAGACTCAAAGATTTATGGGGAAATGATATCACGAAGCAAAAGAATATTGAAATCCTTGGCAGGTGTGCAAAACCCATATCACGAAGGAAAAAGAATTTTGGGAGTTCGAAAACAATTTAATACATGAGATAATGTTGTTCAGAAGTTGTAAATTTTTAGAAAACTACCTAATCAACAACGCATGTTTTAGTAAGCGTTGTATAAGATATCAAATCCATAGCGAATATTGAAGAATGCGCTGTATAATATTTCTCATCAATAGCGTAAACTAAAAATGGTGTTGTTAAACATATTCCAATTAACAGCGCAACAAAAAAGCAACGATGTTAAAGAGTACCAATTAAAACTGTCGCTTTTTCATCTACGCATATTTGCGGTTGCGCTGTTGATGTTATATCCGCTTATCAACATTAACAGTGATTTCTTAAAGACGCGCTATCTAATTTCCTCTGTCTTATATTTAACAGCATTTTTCTAGGATGCGCTGTTGAAGAACCGCTTTTAAAGACGTTTTCTGGCATAGTGAGAAGGCACACATGCAGAGCAAATAAGACAATGTTAATTTAATCAACTCGACCTCCAAAAGAAATGTGCTTCCTTTTCCAAGGTGATAACCCTGCTTTCAATCTCTCAACATAGGGTGTCTAGACCTTAACTCTTCGGTGATTGAATCCCACTGAGATTACCAAATACAAGAAGGATTGGGAGCCGACCTTATTGCTCAAAAATTCATATAGGAGAGCAATATGGTCATAATTGACACCCAGTCCCGCCAATTTTCTTTTCCTATAATTTATCTTTAGACCATATGAGTGTTCAAACAAAAAAAATGATTTATTTCATTACAGATATGTTTTGGTTTGAACATTCGCCAACAAGAATAAAATCATCGACAAAAAAAGGATGCATTTCATTACCGATATCTGATTGATCATTCACCAAAAGTAACTCTATCGATTTAAGTATAAATTTGGTTATTTAGCTGGTTGGACCAGTCGACTCTACTAGCTCAAACATTTAAAAATATACCAAAAGTATATTGTTTTGAGATGAAAAAATATATTCTTTCAACTTATTCGTGGTCATGTTTATCATTATTATAGTTATATTTGTTATATAATATGTTATATTGTAACAAAATATTAGTTGCTTACTTGAGTTTTAAATTTATTTATTTGGTTTTTTTGTGATTAAAACCTAAAATAAATGTTGTTTAATGATGCTTTCTGTAACATCCTAATTTTGAGTCTTTAAAATTATAGTATCAGTCCTGGAAGTCTCGCTTGAGCGAGAGACTCTCGCCTGAGCGAGAAGGGATCACCTAGGAGGGTGAAATCCTGGGACTATACTGGAGGATTCTCGCCCGAGCGAGAGTTGTCTCGCCTGGGTGAGAAATGACAAATTTGGGCTGTTGACACAGTGTAATCGATTACATGGCCATGGTAATCGATTACATGGCCATGGTAATCGATTACATGCTGATATCTGATCAGACATGTGTAATTTTTCATGATGTAATCGATTACACTATACTCGTAATCGATTACATCATATTAAAAATATCAGATATGTGCATTATTTCACACTGTAATCGATTACACCATTATGGTAATCGATTACACTTAACACGGTGAGATTCTCTGAAAACATAAATAGACGTCCCAAGTGAGGATAAGGGTTATTTTTCGAAAAACAAAGAGGAGAGGAACGGTTTGAGGAGTTGAGCATCCTTAGAGTCGAGAAAGAGGCCGGAGAAGAGGTAAATCGCTTAACTTAGTCTCTCTTAGGGTTGAATGTCTTGTTTTGGATAAGGTTTCTTCTCCACGTTTAGGGATAAAACCCCATAAACCCTCTTTTGACATTGTGGTTCGTTTTGCTTTGGAAAACCTTGTAAAACTTGTAGAGCATGAGTTGTTTTTCGTAAAGGGTGTATGAAGGGTTGTTTTCAAAACCGTAGAGTCATTTCAATATTATGGAAACCTTTCCTTTTGAGGATGAAGTGAATAGATGATGTTGTCTTGTGTTGTATAAGTTTTGGTTGGTATTATTCTTGTCTTGACATGTAAATTGATGTGTTGTGATTGTTGTTGTTTTGGGTTGAAAGACCCTAAGGTTGGAGTAGACGGCAGAGAACGCAACTGAGCTCTAGTGCAAGCGTTAGTGACTACTCAGGTGAGGGAGCAGCATTAAAACTTTGTGGTATTAGAATCATGATATTGGAAACTCCAACGACACTCACTAGTTGGAGGATTTCAATGGGATAACACGATTAAACGGGAAATCTCATGAGTTTCCTATTTAACCGCGTTAGTCCTACTGGTGTGATTGGTATGTTTGATTTATGGAGTTTGACCTGCCCTTCGTAGTATGGAGTTTGACCTGCCCTTCGTGGTATGGAGTTTGACCTGCCCTTCGTGGTATAGAGTTTGACCTGCCCTTCGTGGTATGGAGTTTGACCTGCCCTTCGTGGTATGGAGTTTGACCTGCCCTTCGTGGTATGGGGTTTGACCTGCCCTTCGTGGTATGGGGTTTGACCTGCCCTTCGTGGTATGGGGTTTGACCTGCCCTTCGTGGTATGAAGTTTGACCTGTCCTTCGTGGTATGGAAATTGACCTGCCTTTGTGGCATGGATTTCGGGATATGCACGTATAGTGTGGATTTTTGATAAAGGTTCGGATTGGTTTCGAGTTGGTTGTACTATAGATGTATGACCTGGTTATCATAAAGGTTAATTGTAAATCATGGATTTGTGTTGTGCTGTAATGATGCGTGGTTTCTGTATTGCAATGTTCTAATGTTATTATTCTATGTAAACCCACCATGTTATATATTGCATGTATTTAATGACTGACTCTCTCTATGTTATTTTGTTCACTCAATCCGTGGTAATCGGATTGTAGGTGGAGCTAAGGAATAGTTATTGCCGAGCCTTGGGGTGATTGCGTTCCTTTGGATTTAGTGTGCTTTTGAATTACTCTAGGAGTTTGTAATGGTTGATATTGGACCCCTTTCATGGGAATTTTCATTGATGTAATTGATGTTCAGTTTATTAGACTAAAAAGTGTAGAACCTAGTATTGTGGAATCACTGTGTTGTTTTCCTTTTTATGGTTTACCTTACTATTAGAGTATTCTTAATTGAAAGGAAATTTTAAATGGTATGAAATTTTATTATGTTAGAAAAAGAATTGAATTTTTCCGTGTTAGTAACTTGAGGCGTTACACTTTCAACTTATTTAAGAGAACTTATAGTATTAAAACCTTCATTTATTAGTTGTTTAATTGTGCACTTGTGCGATGATAATAAAAAATCATAATTGCAATCATTAACTATTTCATGACGTAAGAAGTCATAATTGTAATCATTAACTATTTCATGATGTAAGAAATATATAACAAATGTGTTTGATAACTATATCCATAAAATGGCAATAGATGAAAACAATGTTTGATCAAACTAGAATAGCAAATAATAATGATTGTAAGTGCATCAACTATAACCTATTGAGTTATAATTGTATCCTAATATAAAAACAAGAAAATAAAATGAAGTTGTAAATTTAAAAACTTAGTCAAAATTTAATGCATCTCACCTATTCGACTCAGTTTTGATGAGTTGTGTTGTGATGATTGAGTATTTTGTTCTTTAGGATCCTCGTCATCAGCTGGACCATCACCACCGCCTAAACAATATTTTTATCATAATAAAAAATCATAATTGCAATCATTTTCTATTTTATGATGTAAGAAATATATAACAAATGGGTTACATAACTATATCCATAAAATCCGCAATAGATGAAAACAATGGTTGATCAAACTAGAATAGATAATAGTAATGATTATAAGTGCATCAACTATAACCTATTGAGTTATAATTGTATCCTAATTTAAAAACAAGAAAATAAAATGAAATTGTAAATTTAAAAACTTAGTCAAAATTTAATGTATCTCATCCATTCAACTCAGTTTTGATGGGTTGTGTTGAGATGATTGAGTATTTTGTTCTTTTGGATCCTCGTCATCAGCTGGACCATCACCACCACCTAAATAATATTTTAATCATAATCAAAAATCATAATTGCAGTCATTATCTATTTCATGATGTAAGAAATATAACAAATGTGTTAGATAACTATATCCATAAAATCCGCAATAGATGAAAACAATGTTTGATCAAACTAGAGTAGCAAATAATAATGATTGTAAGTGCATCAACTATAACCTATTGAGTTATAATTGTATCCTAATTTAAAAACAAGAAAATAAAAAGAAATTGTAAGTTTAAAAACATAGTCAAAATTTATTGTATCTCACCCATTCGGCTCATTTTTGATGGGTTGTGTTGAGATGATCGAGTATTTTGTTCTTTAGTATCCTCGTCCTTAGCTGGACCATCACCACCACCAAAACAATATTTTTGTCATAATCAACAATCATAATTGCAATCATTGTCTATTTCATGATGTAAGAAATATATAACAAACTTGTTAGATAACTATATCCATAAGATCTGCAATAGATGAACACAATGTTTGATCCAACTGGAATAGCAAATAATAATGATGGTAAGTGCATCAACTATAACCTGTTGAGTTATAATTGTAGATTAATTTAAAAAAAGAAAATAAATGAAAATGTAAATTTAAAAACTTAGTCAAAATTTAATGTATCTCACTGATTCGATTCAACTTTGATGGTTTGTGTTGAGATGATTGAGTATTTTTTTCTCTAGGATCCTCGTCATCAGCTGGACCATCACCACCATCTAAACAATCATAATTGCAATCATAATCTATGTTTTGGTTTGAACATTCACCAACAAGAATAACGTAATCGAAAAATTGAAGCAAGGAGACACCAACCTTGTCAAGACCCACCTTATAGCGTTTGAGTAGTCCTTTTTCGATTGCATGCTTCGTTAGTGTGGTTGATAAGGAGTATCCTTGCCTTAAACCTCTCTGGACAAAAATTTCTTGGGTGGGACTGCCATTAACCAACATGATGGTTGTTAGGTGTAAAAATTACCTTAATTCATAAGGCTAATTTAACACTTTTTAGTTCTAAATACTAACTTTATGCATTCATATTTGACATTTTCATAAATTATTGTATTAATCTTATAAATCAAGTTTCCACGATATTTCAGGACTTAACTAAGAGTGAGCAAGGATTGGAGCTAAGAGGCCAAATTTGACTAAGGCCATGATCAGCCGAACTGCGCCCAACGTAATAGTCGCGTGTCAAGCACAATTGCAGTGAGCGTAGATGAAAAGTCAAGCGCAGCTTGGCCATGCGAAAAGTCGAGCCAAGCGGAGATGTTGCACTCAGTGCACCTCCCCTATGCTCAGTGCCAATGTAAAATTTCAGATTTATAAAAGGGGATCGAAATAACTTAGAAGGGATTCAGATTTTAGTTTTCATACTATTTTGTTATAAATTACAATGTTTTTGTATTCTCTTAGTTCCTAGGTTAGTATAGGCTGGAAACAAGATGTAAAGGTGAAGGAGTATGATTGATGGAGTTTAGGTATGGTCATGGAGGAGGTATCACTTCTCCTCGGGTTGTATTTTTCCCCATCTTTCTTTGCTTAGTTTTGTATGAAAATGACTAGCTAAGTTTCTCCATTGCTAGGATTGATTATAATATTCATTTGATGCATATATTTGATATTGATATATGTTAAGTATGAGATATTGATTTTTATGAGCTATCTTTGTTATGCTTAATAATTATATGTTTAATGACAATTCTCCCCTTGTATGAAATTGGAAGTTGAACACATAAAGAAATTTCGGTTCCATAGATGTTCATCTTTTTAGTGTAATGATATACTTAGTTTTATGCTTAATTGTCACATAGATTCATATAAGCATTGAATAACTCTCAAATTTGTTAACACAGATATATGTTTAACGATTCATATAACTTAATCTTATTAATTTAATGGCTAGACATAAAGATAGTTTATTAATAATATAAAAACTAATGAATTAGTTAAAATAAAATTGTCAGTAATCAAAGTTTTGAAATTTTTTATTATAAATCGAATGTTTAAAATTGGTTCTCAGACATTAAAAAACTATTTTTGTGATAAAAATATTCTTATAGATGTCACAAAGAATATTTAAAAAAGTCATGCTAGAGTAAGAATACTTCAATTAAGAGGGCAACATTTTTAGCCAAAAGTTGATTAGTAAAATTAATAAATATCAATAATTATTGTAATACTTATAAATGAATAAAAATAATTAATAAGTCTATAAAACCACAACAATTACCAGAATGCTCTTTATAGCCATTATTATTTTTTATTTGTTTATATTTTTAAATTTTGTAAAGAAATGTCGAATAAAATTAGGTATTCATAAAGCATTATAATAAGGATCTTAGGATGTTAATAAGGATAAAAAAAACTTAGGGTTTGAGCCTTGTTCCTTTTTCAATTTCTTTGCATAGAAAAACTCTCGAAAGCATCCACATTTAAAGTGATAGCATATGTATTCACATTTAATTCCAATGCTGTTCATGGTACTTGCACTATTCACCATCTCATTTCAATGATATATTATAGAACAACGAGCAACATAAATTTTAATAGCATTTTCTGTCCAAACATTTATTTCCTCCTATATTAATATTAAACAGTAAACGAATTTACAAATATCTTCATTTTCTTATATGGAAAAGTCATACTCATTTAATAATTTTGAGTTCAAAGTATAAGTAATTAAAACAGTTTTAATTGAAAAAACAAAACACCCAAGAAATATTCATATAGCATTACACCAGAAAAAAACATATATAACATAAGTATCGTACACACACATAATGTTGCTTGTAACACAACATATGGAATTAATAACATAACCAAATTATTAATTTATATAATTTTCACAATACAGATACTAAAGCACACCAAATTATTTATTAATAGCTTCCATGTGTAGCACTTCATCTTCTATCATTTGCATACTAACGTCTTCCACTTAGGGATTATTTAACTTATTTCTCATGGATTTATATAATAACTTATTTCTAATGGATTATTATAACTTATTTATTCACCCTTCTTCATCAAGAATGCTCACGTAGTCTTCTGATCATTTTTTTGTAGCCTTTGTGCTATCATGGCTTTCTAGCTCTGCATTTTTTTTACCACAATTACATGTGAAAAAATTAATAAGTAAAATATAAATTTCAAGTGAAAGGATAACATAATATTCTGTGAAAACTTAGGAAGTATTAAAGATAAAATCCATCAATAATGAGTTTTATTGTAAACATGTAAGTGTGTAATTAATTGGGGGAAGAATGATAGAACCATAGTTATTAGACTTGGTTTGAGACCAGCTAGTTTGACAGGCCCAACTGATAATTGGGTACTTGATCGGTCCAAGCCGTTTATCTTATTGACCATGCACCAAAAGTAACTCGATTGATTTAAGTATAAAATTGGTGATTTAGATGGTTGGACCAGTCAGCTCTACTAGTACAAACATTTAAAAATATACCAAAAGTATATTGTTTTGAGATAAAAAATATATTCTTTCAACTTATTTGTAATCCTTATTATAGTTTTGTTTGTTATTTAATTTTATATTTTAACAAAATATTAGTTGTTTAATTGAGTTTTAAATTTATTTATTTGGTTTTGTTGTGATTAAAACCTAAAACAAATGTTGTTTAATGATGCTTTCAACTTATTTACGAGAACTTGTAGTATTAAAATCTTTATTACTAGTTGTTTAATTGTGCATTTGTGCGATGATAATGTTTTTAAATTTGGTGTATAAATTTATTAAATAATTTTAGCTAATATTATGATTTTCTATAGAATTTCTTAATGTATATCGAGTGAATTAACTAGTGATCCAATGATCTAGTGATTCATTGATCGAATGCCCAAACTAAGTCAATGATTGATCCGAATTTAATGACACTAGATAGAACACAAGAGTTTCAAATTCTAATGAAGCACACCAATACTACTTAACATTTAGGGATAATAACTACTTATAAATATAATATTCATATATAGTTTTGGGATTCAATACATAAGTTTCAAATTCTAATCTATCTCACCTATTGCGACTGAACTTTGATGGGTTGTGTTGAGATGATTGAGTAATTAGATCTCTAGGATCTTCGTCATCAGCTGGACCATCACCACCACCTAAACAATATTTTTATCATAATCATCAATCATAATTGCAATCATTATCTATTTCATGATGTAAGAAATATATAACAAACATGTTAGATAACAATATCCATAAAATCTACAATAGATAGAAACAAGGTTTGATCAAACTAGAATAGCAAATAATAATGATTGTAAGTGCATCAACTATAACCCATTGAGTTAGAATCCTAGACTAATTTAAAAACAAGAAAATAAAATGAAAATCTAAATTTAAAAACTTAGTTAAAATTTAATTTATCTCACCGATTCGACTGAACTTTGTTGGGTTGTGTTCAGATAATTGAGTATTTAGATCTCTAGAATCATCATCATCAGTTGGAGTATCACCACAACCTAAACAATATTTTTATCATAATCATCAATCATAATAAGTGCATCAAAGTTTGGTCAACTGTGTTAAATAATAAACAATATTTTTATCATAATCATCAATCATATTGAGTTAGAAATATATAATAAATGTGTTACATAACTTTTTCAATAAAATCTGGAATAGATGGAAACAAAGTTTAGTCAAACTAGAATAGCAAGTAATAATGATTTTAAGTGCATCAATTATAACCTATTGAGTTATAATTGTATGCAAATTTTAAAACAAGAAAATAAAATGAATATGTAAATATAAAAACTTAGTCAAAATTTAATGTATCTCACCCAATCGAATGAATTTTGATGGGTTGTGTTGAGATAATTGAGTATTTTGTTCTCTAGGATCCTCATCATCAACTGGACCATCACCACCACCTAAACAATATATTTATCATAATCAAAAATCATAATTGCAATCATTATCTATTTCATGAGGTAAGAAATATATAACAAACATGTTAGATAACTATATCAATAAGATCTGCAATAGATGAAAACAATGTTTGATCAAACTGGAATAGCAAATAATAATGATGGTAAGTGCATCAACTCTAACCTATTGAGTTATAATTGTAGACTAATTTAAAAACAAGAAAATAAAATGAAAATTTAAAAACTTTGTCAAAATTTAATGTATCTCACCGATTAAACTCAACTTTGATGGGTTGTGTTGAGATGATTGAGTATTTTTTTCTCTAGGATCCTCGTCATCAGCTGGACCATCACCACCATCTAAACAATCATAATTGCAATCATAATATATTTCATGATGTAAGAAATATATAACAAATATGTTAGATAACCATATCCATCCAATCTGCAATAGATGAAATCAAGGTTTGATCAAACTAGAATAACAAATAATAATGATTGTAAGTACAACAACTATAACCTATTGAGTTATAATTGTAGACTAATTTAACCACAAGAAAATAAAATGATAATATAAATTTAATAACTTAGTCAAAATTTAATGTATCTCACCAATTCGACTCAACTTTGATGGGTTGTGTTTAGATGATTGAGCATAGTATTCATATCCACTTGAAGGTAAGAATTTTTGTGAAACTAGTTTATGATGAGAAAGCTCCTCCTCTCTATCATCATCTTCTTCATCAAATGGGGAACCACCTAAATGATCATTCTTATCATAATCAAAACAAACATAATTGCAATAATCATCTATTTTATTAACTAACAAGATATATAGCAAATATGTTACATAACTATATCCATTTAATCTCTTGTAGATGGAAATATTTTGATCAGTAACAAACAATAATGATTGTAGTTGCAACAACTATAACCTATTGCATATGATTGTATACTAATTGAAAAACAGTAAAATAAAATGAAACTATAATTTAAATTTAAAAGCTTAGTCAAAATGTAATGTTTCTCACCACGACTCAACTTTGATGGATTATTTCTAGATGATTGAGCATTGTAATCATATCCAATTGAAGGTAAGTGTTTTTGTGAAAGTTGAAGATCATAACTCTTCCAATTTCTAGGATCCTCGTCATCGGGTGGACCATCATGACCTAATAACAATTATTCTTATCATAATCAATACCAACATAATTGTAATCACCTACAAGTTAGGAAGATATATAACAAATAGGTTACATAACTATATTTAACAAATTATAATCATCTTAAGTACAACAACTATAATGTAATAGAATGATTTAAAAATAGGAAAATAAAATAAAACTATAATTTAATTTGAAAAATTTAATCAAAAGTTAATTCATCTCATCAATGTGACTCAACTTGGATAAGTTATGTGTAGATGATTAAACATTGTATTCATATCCAATTGAAGGTATGTGTTTTAATTTTGTAAAACTAAAAGATCATAATTATACCGATCTCTAGGATCTTCATCATCAAATGGACCACTAACATCTAAATAACCATTCTTATGATAATCAACAAAATCATAATTGCAATTATCATGTATCTTATGATGTAGGAGAATATATAACAAATGTGTTAGATAACTATGAAAGCATATGTCCCAAAAAGTGTGTCAGTTCATGTGTTAACTAATGCTAAAATGTAACATATGGTTATGTTAGATTCATATCCGTGCTAACTAACCCTAATCCCAATATCAATATTGATCATGGTATAACAATATGTAAGATGCATTAACAAAAACCTAAATTAGGTCAAATATTTTTTCTTCATATTTTGTGTGTTGGAAAAAAACGTGGAAATTAAACTATAAATTTTTAGACATGAAATAAACTAACAAAGAAAGTAACCCACTCAAATGATTTGTATTGCTCTCTTCATGATGAGCCAAGACTTGGAAAGAAAGGAACACAAAGAGGAAAAGACCAAAGAAAAGAAACTCCTTTGAGTATACCATACTAGTACTCATTGTTGAAGAAAGGAGACAATGGTGGAAACACATCGATGTTTTTCATTCTATTTATAGACTTGGACCCATGAACAATAAAAAATCATATTATAGAAACCTCAATGAATCATAATTCGAAAGTTGTATATGGCTAATCTAGGAAGCAAGAGGGCACAAAAGAAATTTTTTTGTATGGATAAAAATAACAATGGTGCAATTAGATATATTAATTTAAAAAGTTTATTCTCTAGCTAGATTATGACATTATTTTAATCAATAGAATACGAAATCTTAGTTAGATGCATCAAAATTGTTTATTCATATTTTCAAACATCTTCATTAGGTTATCCCAAATGCATATTCCCACATTTATTTATGATACTTTCGAAATATTCAAAAGTTTCTTAAAATAATACTCATCATTAGCCTTACTAAATGTGTCATTTAAAGGAAGCCAATAGTCAAGGAAATACTAACACCAAAATACGTGGTGGTTTCATGAAGATTAGACTAAAAGAGTTCTTATATATACAAAATTATTAAAAAGGTTATAATCTCAGGAAAAAGTGAGTGGCATTCATGATTTTATTTTCAATTAATAATCTATATATCTATAAGAAAAAAAAGGTATTGTCACATTATCACTAGACACGTGTCACCATCTCTTTCACTTTTTTCTCTCCTAAACATGTCCATATATATCATGTTCCCTCCCACACTCTATTAATCCTTCATTTTTTTTATCAAACACTCAATCATATTCACATATTCTCATATTCATTTTCCATCCAAAAATCTTTCTTCATTTTCACTAAATCAATTCATATATTTCTTCATTTTCCCTAAAATCATATTCTGATTAACAATCCTATTATCCTATTATGCACATTCATTATAATATTATCATATTAATTTATATTAAAGATATATGAGTTTTGGGAAACAAAAATAATTCTTATCATATTATGCGGTTTGATTATGTAAAAAACAAAAATTATTCTATAAATTCTCATTCACATTATCCTGAAAATGATGAACTCTCTGTAACAAAAATCACAAAGTCGGAATAATGAAAAGCTTTGGATGAGAAATGAAGAAAATTAAAGTATAATGTAATGTTACCTAAGAAAAAGAAAAAGAAGCATGAGATTGTAAGATTATCCTATTATGCAAATATGCAATTATCATTACCTACAGGAAACTGCGGT
The DNA here is from genome assembly GCA_009771035.1 of Lupinus albus. Taxonomy (NCBI): domain Eukaryota; kingdom Viridiplantae; phylum Streptophyta; class Magnoliopsida; order Fabales; family Fabaceae; genus Lupinus; species Lupinus albus. The sequence goes on along the minus strand of CM019999.1, from coordinate 23,068,966 downwards.
TTGATTATGTAAAAACAAAAATAATTATTTAAATTATCATTCACATTATCCCGAAAATGATGAACTCTCTAACAAAAATCACAAAGTCAGATTATTAAAAAACTTAGAATGAGAAATGAATAAAATTAAAGTATGATGTAATGTTACCTAAGAAGAAGAAAAAGAATCATGAGATTGTAAGCGAATAATGTTGGTAATAATTGTAAAATATGGGTGTTGATGTGGTGTGAAAGCAATCCTATCAATATCTCATACTCTGATTAGCAATCTTATTATCTTATTTTTATATACATTTCTTATATATTAATTTCTATTAATTACCAGATGCATATGTTTAAAATTATGCTCAACAATTAATCAACATTCATCACCATTACCATTCTGGAATATTCATGAATAATTCAATTAGAATGAATATAATTATTATACTTAATGATCATTTATGATTTCATGAAAAAATCATTATACACATTTATTCTCATATTCATGATTTCATGAAAAAAATCATTATACACATTTATTCTCATATTCTTTTCCCACCAAAAATATTTCTTTATTTCCCTAAATCAATTCTTATATTTCGTCATTCTTATAATATTGTTAAAGCAATTTTATTGATATCTCATAATCTCATTAGCAATTCCATTATCCTATTATGCACATTCGTTATATATTTCCCCTAAATCAATTCTTATCTATTTTCATTTTCCCTAAATCAATTCTTATAAGTGAAACTTTAAATTCTTATAATATTCTGAAAGCAATCCTATTAATATTTCATACTCTGATTAGCAATCATATTATGCACATTTCTTATATTTTTCCCCCTAAATCAATTCTTATCAATATTATTATACACATTCCATATATATTTATTTATAGGGGAAGGATCCACTTACTCCAAGAGTAAGTGAAAAAACCTACTCCACATCATAATCATTCATTTTTTGGGGAAATCTAATGGATTGAAGTGGTGATTACATCTAAACCATTGAATTTTTTAAGATTGGATGGCTAAGATGGGGAATATGTTTTTTCCATTTACTCTTGGAGTAAATGGATCTCTCCCCTTATTTATATTAATTACTATTAATCACCACCTACATATGTTTAAAATTATACCCAACAATTAATTTCCCTAAATCAATTCTTATAAGTGGAGCTTATATTTCTTCATTTTCCCAAAATCAATTCTTATAAGTGAGACTTTAAATTATTATAATATTGTGAAAGCAATCATATTAATGTCTCATACTCTGATTAACAATCATATTATCTTATTATTATGCACATTTCTTATATATTAATTTATATTAATCATCAGATACATATCTTTAAAATTATACTCAACAATTAATCACCATTACCATTCCAAAATATTCATGAATAATTCATTTAGAATGAATATAATTATTATACTTAATGGTCATTCATGATTTCATAAAAATATTTTATTATAAACATTTATTCTCATATTATTTTTCCCTCCAAAAAATTTCATTTATTTCCCTAAATCAACTCTTATATGACTTAATTTTCCCTAAAATCATATTTTGATTAGCAATCATATTATCCTATTATGCACATTCTTTATAATATTGTGAAAACAATCCTATTAATATCTCATACTCTGATTAGCAATCCTATTATCTTATTATTATCCACATTTCTTATATATTCATTTATATTAATTTCTATTAATCACCAAGTACATATGCTTAAAATTATATCCAACAATTAATTTCCTTAAATCAATTCTAATAACTCAAGAATTGAATTTTCATTTACAATTTTTAATACTAATAACTCTCATTTTAATTTGTCCATCAAACACATTAAAATATTTATACTTAATATATTAACTCTCATCATTTCCTTTTACTAATATTCACTTTCATTTTCAATTTCATAGCTCTTCATCTCCTCCTTTATTGGTTACATAAAACCAATATTGTTTTCTCTTGCATTGTCAACAACTTACTTTCATTTTACAAATATTAATCCAGATATGGCACGTAGAGTAAACTTCATTGAAGAGATTAATGCGACCAAAGATACTTGGAAGATTAAATTCAGGATTATTGGTCTTTGGCGTGTGGACAGATAATCGGCGCCATCCTTGGAAATGATATTCATGGATGAAAATGTAATTTTCTGACTATATGTTTTTAAACTATTAAACCATTTATATGTAATTAAATCATTACTTCTCTGTATTATTTTTGCCTCCATAAATTAGGGTGACAAGATAAAAGCTGTGGTCAAGAATTACTATATTTCTCTATGTGAGCCTCAACTCCAAGAGAGCCAGAGTTATATTGGTGATAACTTTGACGTGGTTAGTAACGAAAGACAATATAGAGGTTGTAAACACCCTTTCAAGTTAATATTCCAGAAGGGGACCATAATGACAAACAAACAATTGTTAGAGATTCCTCCTTATATTTTCCAAATCACTGCATTTGAGGACATCCTTAGTGTAGTTGCTACTAGAGATGTTTTAATTGGAAATTTACATGTTTCATTCAATTTAGTATATATTTATATATATATGCGCTTACGTGTCTTTATCAATAGTAGTAATTCTAATTGATTTTTTTATATAATTTGCATATGTCATTGGAGAGTTCATTGACATAGAGATGAGCCAGTCTGAATCAATGCCGAAGAAGGTCGTCTTCGGCATGCGAGACCAAAGGTCATCTTTATCAGGCAAAAACCATGGTTAGGTAATACATTTTGTGAAAATAATTACATACTAATTTATTTAACTTATTTAATCATTGCAGGGGAATAGCATTAGCTGTACATCGTGGGGTCAATTTGCATCGCAACTCCTGGAATATGAACAGGATCAAAAGTTCGGTCTAATAGTTGTCATGCTCACCCAAATTTAGTTGATGAATACATGAATGAGGAATTTCTACAATGTAGAGTTATTTTGGCTTCAACAATTGACACGGTTGATGAAATAAATGATTAAGTGCTATCATTAATCTCAGGTAGACCATTCAATTATATTTCTTAACATATTCATAAATGTTATTATATCAACATTAATACATTTTGTTTCAAATGAAGGTAATGAAAGGGAGTATCTAAGCTCAGACTCTATTGATAGGTCAGAATCTAATGACATTGAAGCACTACAAGGACTTACTATTGAGTTTCTAAACTCCCTCAGAACTTCAGGCTTGCCTAACCACAAAATCAAATTGAAATTAGGAACACCAATTATGCTATTGAGGAATCTAGATCAGACTGAAGGCTTGTGCAATGGAACAAGAATGATTGTAAATAGACTAGCAATCCATGTCATCGAAGCGAAGGTAATGACAGGAAAAATGTTGGGATGATATTCTACATTTCACGAATGAGTTTGTCTCCATCCCATTCACTGTGGCCTTTCAAATTAACAAGAATACAATTTCTGTTGACTATTTCATATGCTATGACAATTAACAAGTCACAAGGGCAATCACTAGGAAGTGTTGAGTTGTATCTACCTCGACCAGTTTTCGGTCATTGTCAACTATATGTTGCTTTTTCAAGAGTTCAATCAATGGAAGGACTTAAAATACTAATACATGACAGGGAAGGAAAAACAATGAACACTACAAAAAATGTGGTGTTCAAAGAAATTTTCCAAAATCTATAAACATGTAACACTATAACACCTACTACTAAATGCGAATCCTATTTATTTCTTATTACCTTTCATTTAGATTCATGAAGAAAAAATCAAACAATCTATGTAATTCTGGTATATTTTAGGGTATTCATCATGTTTTTCGTTTCAGATATGTAGCAATACTATATTTTGCATGTAATGAGCAATTTATTAATATTTTTCTTCTTATTTCTAAATATATATATATATATATATATATTTACATAATCCTAAAATTAACATTAAAAATAATGATTCTAAACATGTTTAAAAATAAACTTTCCCATGCGAAACCATGAGTATTTTACTAGTATATAGCAAAAAATTTAATACATGTAAATGTAAACTCTCACTTGTTTAAATTATTAAGCTCGCAGAAAAAAAAAGTATAACTCATTTACACTGGTATGCAGGCCAATTAAATTCATACCAAAATTATTAGGGAGGGGATCCACTAACTCCAAGAGTAAGTTTTTTAAACTTACTCCACATGTTAGCCTTCATTTCTAGGGAAATTCAATGGTTTGAATAAGTAAGTAGATGTAAACCATTGGATTTTCCTAGAATTGATGGCTAAGATATGGAGTAAGTTTAAAAAACTTACTCTTGGAGTAAATGGATCCTTCCTTAAATTATTATTCCCTTAATTTTGTATGTCTTTTTGGTGGGAAAAAATATGATTTTATTAAAGTACCATAGGTACAAGAAGTTACAAAATGATTCTATAGGACACAAAAATGCAAAACTATAGAGAATAAGTACAATAAAATGCTAAATTTTTACATGGGTAACTATCTTATTCAAAGTAGGACATTAAAATTTTTTCACTCTTCACTTTAATCCACAACCAAGATTTCGTCTTCACAGTCTCAACAATTTATTGGGTAGACACCTTTGAAAGAATTGAATATAAACTTGTTCCTTGCAAACTAGATAGACCAAATTGTTGAGAGTCAAATAAAGCCCAAACTTTTCTACAATTTTTATTGGTTGATAGACCCATATTCATTGAGAAGCTTCCTCTTGAGTCTTGGTGAAAGGCAAAGTCAAAATGAAGCCACTGATAAATCTTATGCCAGAGGAGATAAGTGAACCTACAAGATGAGAAAAGATGAGCAGTAAACTATCTATAATAACTAGCTATAGATCTATAGATGAAAAGCTATAACGCTCTCTTGTTCTGGCATTACAGGTTCAAAAGACAGGGTTAGTCAGGACTAGGTTCTGCCTCTTAACTGGAAGCAACAAAAAGCCAGGTTTTTGCGAGAGGTTTTAGATTCTTGGTTGCAAAAACGACAAAACGTTTCCCTTGAAGTTATGTCATTCCTCTCCTTTGTAGAGTGTCTATGGTTGGTAACCTGTCTTGAAAAAGTAAGTTTTTAATGAAAGAGAAAATATATTTATTATCTTAAAAATATAAAAACATGTAATCATTTCTTTCTTTTATTGGGGTCAACATCTAATAAACAATGAACGTGGCCATAGAAGTGGACATATTCACTGTTAACATTGTATTGAAGGTGGATCTTCTCCCTTGTCCCCCACTCTCCCAACATCCAAGGTCATTGATGTGTGCTTCCATCCATATCCAAACTTAGGTTGAATAGTCTATCTATTATACTTGATTTCAAGTTGACTGGAATCTAATCACAAATCATGTGAGAAGCTTGTGTTCTTCCCATCCCCTACCTCCACTTCTATATTTTTCCAAAACCAATAAGTATTGTCAAGGCCCTCTATATCAAGCTTGTCTAGGTCCCAAAACCATAAAGATATGTTATTTAAAGGAATAAGTGAATTGGCCCTCATGTTTTTAAGGCTTGATCTCCTATATTTGGACTACATAACTTTGCACCCAAGACTATCTCTCTCACTAAACGATCTCCATTTCCAATTTCGTAAGAGGGCTAGGTTAAAGAGTCTAATATCTTTTATCCGTTATCTTCCATTGGTTTTTTTTCTATACACTTTCGACCATTTAACTCAATCAATTTTCCTTACAGCCCCAATCCCTCGCGAAATAAACTCTCTTTGGATTTTTTGAATTGATTGCATGATAGCAAAATAGGCTTTGTAGAAGGATAGACAATACAGATGCAGAGCAAATAAGACAATGTTAAATTGAACAACTCGACCTCCAAAAGAAAAGTGCTTCCTTTTCCAAGGTGATAAGCATGCTTTCAATATCTCAACATGGGGTGCCTAGACCTTAAATCTTTGGTGATTGACTCCCACCAAGATTACCAAGTACAATAAGGATTGGAAGTTGGCCTTATAGTTCAAAAATTCATATAGGAGAGCAATATGGTCGTAATTGACATTTAGTCCCACCAATTTTCTTTTCCTATAATTTACCTTTAGACCATATGAGAGTTCAAACAAAAAAAAGTATGTATTTCATTATCAATATGTTTTGGTTTGAACATTCGCCAACAAGAATAACATCATCGAAAAATTGAAGCAAGGAGACACCAACCTTGTCAAGACCCACCTTATAGCGTTTGAGTAGTCCTTTTTCGATTGCATGTTTGTTAGTGTGGTTGATAAGGAGTACCCTTGCCTTAAACCTCTCTGGACAGAAATTTCTTGGGTGGGACTGCCATTAACCAACATGATAGTTGTTAGGTGTGAAAGTTACATTAATTCATAAGGCTAATTTAACACATTTTAATTATAAATACTAACTTTATGCATTCATATTTATCATTTTCATGAATTATTGTATTAATCTTATAAATCAAGTTTCCACGATATTTCAGGACTTAACTTAGCAAAAGTGAGCAAGGATTGGTGCTAAGAGGCCAAATTTGACTAAGGCCATGATCAGTTGAAATAAGCCCAACGTAATAGTCGTGTCAAACACAATTGCACTGAGCGTAGATGAAAAGTCAAGCTCAGGTTGGCCATGCGAAAATACGAGCCAAGAAAAGAGGTCGCACTCACTGCGCCTCCCTTATGCTCAGCGCCAATGTAAAATTTCAGATTTTTAAAGGGGATTGAAAAAACTTAGAAGGGATTCAGATTTTAGTTTTCATACTATTTTGGTATAAATTACAATGTTTTTGTATTCTCTTAGTTCCTAGGTTAGTATAGGCTGGAAACAAGATGTAAAGGTGAAGGAGTATGATTGATGAAGTTGAGGTATGGTCATGGAGGAGGTATCACTTCTCCTCGGGTTGTATTTTTCTCCATCTTTCTTTGCTTAGTTTTCATGAAAATGACTAGCTAAGTTTCTCCTTTGTTGGGATTGTTTGTAATATTCATTTGATGTATACATTTGGGATTGATATATGTTAAGTATGAGATATTGATTTTTATGAGCTATCTTTGTTATGCTTAATGCTTATATGTTGAATGAAGATTCTCCCCTTGTATGAAATTGGGAGTTGAACACATAAAGAAATTTCGGTTCCATAGATGTTCATCTTTTTAGTGTAATGATATACATAGTTTTATGCTTAAATGTCACATAGGTTCATATAAGCATTGAATAACTCTCAAATTTGTTAACACAGACTACATACATAGATATATGCTTAACGGTTCATATAACTTCATCTTATTAATCTAATGGCTAGACATAAAGATAGTTTATTAATAATATTAAAACTAGGGATGGCAATATGGGCTTGGCCCGTCGGGCCAGCCCGTTTTGATTAACATTTTTGGCAGGCCGGACTAGAGATTTTAGCCCAAAAGCTCATATTCAACCTGTTTTGGAAGCCCGTTTTTTAGACGGGCCAAGGCGGGCCGGGCCGGGCTAGTCCGACGGGCCAACATTAATATTGATTTATCATTTTAAGGTTCCATGTGATTCCAATAATGTAGTCAATTTAATATTGTTTTCCAACCGAACATTTTACACATACCGTGTGCAACCAATTTATTATTCATATATAACACATTTATGAGTAATTACTTATCAATGTAATTTATATCATATACAATATAAAATATTTATATATTAGTGTTTAATTTATATTATATATCATATTTTGTTTAACTTAATTACATTTATCACTTTTTTGTTTAAAAAATTACACCTCTCATACATGATTGATCAATGTAATGTATGTTTATAAATTAAAGGTTTTTTGTAAGTGTAGAAAATGGAAGGATAGTTTGTGTAATTTCCCTAAAACGCATGGAATATTAGTATAATTTAAATGTTTTTTTGAAAAGAAAAATAAAAACGGGCCAACCTGCTGCCCTTCCAGTCCGGCTAAATATGGGTCGGGCTGGCATTTTGATCCCTTTTAGTAATAAGGGTCGAGCCAACCCAACCCATGTTTTGGCGGGCCAAAGGCGGGCTGAGCCGGACTGGCCCGTTTTTCCACCCCTAATTAAAACTAATGAATTAGTTAAAATAAAATTGTCAGTAATCAAAAGTTTTGAATTTTTTTATTATGAATCGAACGACCAAAGGAGCTAAAATTAGTTCTCAGACAATAAAAAACTATTTTTGTGATAAAAATATTCTTATAGAAGTTATAAAGAATATTTAATTTTTTTTTTTGCTAGAGTAAGAATACTTCATTTAAATTAAGAGAACAACACGTTTAGCCAAAAGTTCATTAGTAGAATTAATAAATATCAATAATTATTGTAATACTTATAAATAAATGAATAAAAATAATTAATAAGTCTATAAAACCACAACAATTACCAGAATGCTCTTTTTAGCCATTATAATTTTTTATATTTATTTTATTTGTTTATATTTTTAAATTTGGTAAAGAAATGTCGAATAAGATTAGGTGTTTGGATCATAGGTTGTTAATAAAGATAAAAAAAAAACCTTAGGGTTTGAGCCTTGTTCCTTTTTCAATTTCTTTGCATAGAAAAACTCTCGAAAGCATCCACATTTAAAGTGATAGCATATGTATTCACATTTAATTCCAATGCTGTTCATGGTACTTGCACTATTCACCATCTCATTTCAATGATATATTATAGAACAACGAGCAACATAAATTTTAATAGCATTTTCTGTCCAAACATTTATTTCCTCCTATATTAATATTAAACAGTAAACGAATTTACAAATATCTTCATTTTCTTATATGGAAAAGTCATACTCATTTAATAATTTTGAGTTCAAAGTATAAGTAATTAAAACAGTTTTAATTGAAAAAACAAAACACCCAAGAAATATTCATATAGCATTACACCAGAAAAAAACATATATAACATAAGTATCGTACACACACATAATGTTGCTTGTAACACAACATATGGAATTAATAACATAACCAAATTATTAATTTATATAAGTTTCACAATACAGATACCACTTAGGGATTATTATAACTCATTTTTTTCACCCTTCTTCATCCTTGGATTAGATTCCATCAAGAATGCCCACGAAGTCTTCCCATCATTTTGTGTAGCCTTTGTGCTATCATGGCTTTCTAGCTCTGCATTTTTTTTTACCAGAATCACAATCAATTACATGTGAAAAAATTAATAACTAAAATATAAATTTAAAGTGAAAGGAAAACATAATATTCTGTGAAAACTTAGGAAGTATTAAAGATAAAATCCATCAATAATGTGTTTTATTCTAAACATCGAAGTGTCTAATTAATTGGGGGAAGAATGATAGAACCATAGTCATTAGACTTGGTTTTAGACCAGCTAGTTTGACAAACGGAACTATATCAATGATTAGTCCGAGTTTAATAACATTAGATAGAACACAAGAGTTTCAAATTCTGATGTATCACGCCAATATTACTTAACATTTGGCGATAATAACTACTTGATTAAATATAATAGAGTCATATATAGATTTAATTATAGTTTGGGGATTCAACACATAAGTTTCAAATTTAATGCATCTCACCTATTGGTCCTGAACTTTAATGGATTGTGTTGAGATGATTGAGCAATTAGATCTTTAGGATTGTCTTCAGCTGGACCATCACCATCACCACCACCTAAACAATATTTTTATCATAATCATCAATCATAATTGCAATCATTATCTATTTTAAGATGTAAGAAATATATAACAAATGTGTTATATAATTATATTCATAAAATCTAGAATAGATGGAAACAAGGTTTGATCAAATTAGAATAGCAAATAATAATAATGATTGTAAGTATGCATCAACTATAACCTATTGAACTATAATTGTATCCTAATTTAAAAACAAGAAAATAAAATGAAATTGTAAATTTAAAAACTAAGTCAAAATTTAATGTATCTAGCTCACCAATATGACTCAATTTTGATGGGTTGTGTTGAGATGATTGAATATTTTGTTCTTTAGGATCCTCGTCATCAGCGGGACCATCACCACCACCTAAGCAATATTTTTATCATATTAAAAAATCAATAATTGCAATCATTATCTATTTCATGATGTAAGAAATATATAACAAATGTGTTAGATAATTATATCCATAAAATCCGCAATAAATGAAAACAATGTTTGATCAACTATAACCTGTTGAGTTATAATTATATCCTAATTTAAAAACAATAAAATAAAATGAGATTGTAAATTTAAAAACTTAGTCAAAATTTAATGTATCTCACCAAATCGACTCAGTTTTGATAGGTTGTTTTGAGATAATTGAGTATTTCGTTCTTTAGGATCCTCGTCATCAGCTGGACCATCACCACCACCTAAACAATATTTTTATAATAATCAAAAATCATAATTGAAATCATTATATATGTCATGATGTAAGCAATATATAACAATTGTGCTAGATAATTATATCCATAAAATCTGAAAACAATGTTTGATCAAACTTGAATAGCAAATGATAATGATTGTAAGTGCATCAACTATAACCTATTGAGTTATAATTGTATCCTAATTTAAAAACAAGAAAATAAAATGAAATTGTAAATTTAAAAACTTAGTCAAAATTTAATGTATCTCACCCATTTGACTCAGTTTTGATGGGTTGTGTTGAGATGATTGAGTATTTTGTTCTTTAGGATCCTCATCATCAGCTGGTCCATCACCACCACCTAAACAATATTTTTATCATAATCAAAAATCATAATTGCAATCATTATCTATTTCATGATGTAAGAAATATATAACAAATGTGATAGATAATTATATCCATAAAATCTGCAATAGATGAAAACAATGTTTGATCAAACTAGAATAGCAAATGATAATGATTGTAAGTGCATCAACTATAACCTATTGAGTTATAATTGTATCCTATTTTAAAAACAAGAAAATAAATTGCTATTGTAATTTTCAAAACTTAGTCAAAATTTAACGTATTTCACCAATTCGACTCAGTTTTGATGGGTTGTGTTGTAATGATTGAGTATTTTGTTCTTTAGGACCCTCGTCATCAGCTGGACCATCACCACCACCTAAACAATTTTTTTATCATAATCAAAAATCATAATTGCAATCATTATCAATTTCATGATGTAAGAAATTTATAACAAATGTGTTAGATAACTATATCCATAAAATCCGCAATAGATGAAAACAATGTTTGATCACAAATAATAATGATTATAAGTGCGTCAACTATAACTTAGTTATAATTGTAGACTAATTTAAAAACATGAAACTAAAATGAAAATATAAATTTAAAAACTTAGTCAAAATTTAATGTATCTCACCAATTCGACTCAACTTTGACGGGTTGTGTTTAGATGATTGAGCATAGTATTCATATCCACTTGAAGGTAAGAATTTTTTTGAAACTAGTTTATGATGAGTAGTTAATAATTTCTTCATCTAATGGAGTACCACCTAAATAATCATTCTTATCATAATCAAAACAAATTAAATATAATTGCAATAATCATCTATTTTATTAACTAAGAAGATATATAACAAATATGTTACATAACTATATCCATATAATCTCTTGTAGATGGAAATAAATTTTGATCCGTAACAAACAATAATGGTTGTAGTTGCAACTGCTATAACCTATTGCATATGATTGTATACTAATTTAAAAACAGTAAAATAAAATGAAACTATAATTTAAATTTAAAAGCTTAGACAAAATTTAATGTTTCTCACCAATGTAACTCAACTTTGATGGATTGTTTCTAGATGATTGAACATTGTAATCATATCCAACTGCAGATAAGTGTTTTTGTGAAATTCGATGATCATAACCATTCAAATTTCTAGGATCATAGTCATCAGCTGGATCATCACGACCTAAACAATCATTCTTATCATAATCAATACAAACATACGGAACAAGTTAAGAAGATATATAACAAATAGGTTACATAACTATATCCAAATAATATAGAATTAATACAACAACTATAACAACTGTAACCTACTAGACTAATTTAAAAATAGGAAAATAAAAAGAAACTATAATTTAATTTCAATTTTTTTATCAAAAGTTAATTCATGTCATTAATGTGGCTCAACTTTGATAAATTGTGTAGACGATTTAACATTGTATTCATATCTAATTGAAGGTATGTGTTTTAATTTTGTGAAACAAAAAGATCATAATTATACTGATCTCTAGGATACTCATCATCAAATGGACCACTAACACCTAAATAATCATTCTTATGATAATCAACAAAACCATAATTGCAATTATCTTCTATTTCATGATGTAGGAGAATATATAACAAATGTTTTAGATAATTATGAAAACATGTGTCCCAAAAATTGTGTTAGTTCATGTGTTACTTCTTGTAATTGATCAACATAATCATTCTTATGATAATTATTAACACCTAAACAATCATCATCTATTTAGATGATGATTACAATTATGGTAATCATTAACACCTAAACAAAAATCATTCTTAGGATCTTCATCATCATATGAACCACTTACACCCAAGCAATCATTCTTATGATAATCAACATAACCATAATTGCAACCATAATCTATTTCAAGATAGAAAAGAATATATAATAAATGTGATTGTGATTGGTCAGAAAAATATATTTAAGTTAAAAATATAATAATTAATTAACTTTCTAATCGATGTCAAAAAATGACATATATAATGATACATTTTCTTGGGATACAAGATATACTCTCAACAACTATATTCATGAAAACATAGTTTTGTCAACCTAGAATAAAAAATAATAATGATAGCAAGTTAAACAAGTAAAACCTATTACATTATAATTGTAGACTAATTTAAATAAAATAAAATGAAACTATAATTTTAATTTTGAAAACTTAGTCAATTTCCATAGTTTTGTTTAAAATGACAAAATGTGCTAAAATTTCCAACATGTTAACCCTATATACGTGCGAATCAAAAAATAATAAACGTGTTACATAACTATCTACCTAAAATCTGTAAAAGATTAACATATAGTTATGTTACATAACTATCTACCTAAAATCTGATCATGGTATAACAATATATAAGATCCATTAACAAAAACCTAAATTAGGTCAAATATTTTTTGTTCATATTTTGTGGGTGTTGGGAAAAAAACGTGGAAATTAAACTATAACTATTTTAAGACATGAAATAAGCTAACATAGAAAGTAACCCACTCAAATGATTAATATTGCTCTCTTCATGATTAGCCAAGACTTGGAAAGAAAGGAACACAAAGAGGAAAAGACCAAAGAAAAGAAACTCCTTTGAGTATACCATACTAGTACTCATTGCTAAAGAAAGGAGACAATGGTGGAAACACATTGATGATGTTCATTCTATTTATAGACTTCGACCCTTCGACAATTAAAAAACATATTAAAGAAACCTTAATGAATCATAATTCGAAAGATGTATATGGCTAATCTAGGAAGCAAGAGGGCACAAAAGAAATTGTTTTGTATGGATAAAAATATGGTGCAATTAGATATTAATTTAAAAAGTTTATTCTCTAACTAGATTATTATGACTTATTTTTAATCAATAGAATACGAAACCATAGTTAGTTGCATCAAAATTGTTTATTCATATTTTCAAACATCTTCATTAGGTTATCCCAAATGCATATTCCCGTACTTATAAGTTATGATACTTTCGTAATATTCAAAAGTTACTTAAAATAATATACTTCATTGGCCTTACTAAATGTGTCCTTTAAGGAGGCCAATAGTCAAGGAAATATTTATTTAGGGGCTGTGTGTTGCACAGATTTATCCTATATTTCAAAATCATTTTATTTTACATGTTCAATTCTTGACAAAAGTATTTGAAGTTATTATTGCTGATTACTATAATGTTATATTTAATTTGAAATTACATAAGAAGTGTTTAAAATATATAATAAATTTTGATGACCATAGTAATGCACATAACTATAATTTTGTTCAAATATCTATTCTTATCTTATAAAAATGTTTTTTTTTAATGTGCTAACGGACAAATAGAAGTACAAAACTATTTCATTGTTGCAAACAAGTATAGAATAAGGGGTTTTTGTATCCACAAAGACTCACTAGATACTATCCTTTAAAGTAAAAAGTATTATTTTAAATTGATTTAAAGAGTTGTTTGTTTGGTGACACAATAAATTAGAGTTGTAATACAATGATAAAATGAGTTGAAATTGAACTTCACACTTACTATCTATACACATATGATTCTTAAGGCAAATTCATCCACTAAAGATTATTTCATGTAATGACCTCAAAATTACTAAAAACTAATGTCTTAGTCAATTTAGCAACTTATGCAAGAAAGCCCTATGTCTAGCAATTTCAACTCATAAGATTAAGAAATATGACCTGTGAAATCATGTCTCTATGTCTAGTAGTCTATGCATGCAAGTTGAGTTAAAATGTAACACCTCAAATGTGTTAGCCGCCAATGTTTTGGTCTATACTAACACTTTATCAAAAATAGATCTATGTCTAATAACTACAATGATAAAATTAAGTTTGATAAACCTTCGAGTACATCTCTATGTCTAGTAACACATACTATTTAGTTTGAGAATTATAAAATCACAATATTAGTTCTATGTCTAGATACTAAAAAGTGAAATGCATGAGATGACAAATAATACAAGTCTATGTCTAGCAAATGTACTATTTGTTAAGTTATGCAAATTTAGAATATTGCAAGAAAGAAGTAAAACAACTTATTCTAATATCATGCAATAAGATGACCAAACTTAAAGCAAACATTAAGCAAATACAAGAATTCAAAGATAATCAAAACTTCATGAATTAATAGATGAATCAATGTGTACACGTCAAGCTTGTTTACATTCAATCTCAACAAGGGTTTTAGCTACTCATGTTCACAAGGTGTAAATAAGATATGATAAAACACAATTACTCATGGGGTGGTAGAACCGCACACAATTGAGTATAGATTAACCCTAATACTTACACCTTGATCCTATAACTAAAATGAGTTAAACTATCCTAGAAACTCAGAAAAGAAGTATTACAAATCAATATCACAAAGTGTATATCCAATTTTAGAGTTGGAAGTCCTTAAATAGTGTTATGGTGCTGTCATATGCGCTTAGCGCATCGTTGGTGTGCTTAATGCACCTCAAGTTGGCTTTTGGCGATTCAGCGCACCAACTTGCGATGGGTGCACCTATCAATATTACAAATTATGTGTCCAATGTTAGAGTTGGAAGTCCTTAAATAGTGTTCTAGTCCTGTCATATGCGCTCAACACATCATTGGTGAACTCATCGCACCTTCAGCTGGCTTTTGGCGACCTTTCAAAGCACCAACTTGTGATGGGCGCACCTCGTAGCGCTCAGCGCACCACCCATTGTGCTGAGCACAAGTTGATGTGCTGAGCGCTGATGAAACAATGACAAAATGTTGATTTTCGCTGTTATTTGTGCTGAGTGCGGAAAGCCGGAAACGTGCACTCAACACAGCTATTTTTTGCTCATTTCGATGATATGATCGTTCACGTTGAAGATTAATCAGTTAGGAACAAACATATTCAAAATTTAGCTCGATTCAATGGTGAACGAATGACTTATCGCAATTTTAATGGGACATGTCATGGCTGAATTCTTTCTTTTGGTCCGAAACTTCTCTTTTTGCAACTATTCCATCGGATTAAGCCTACAAAACACTTCAAATGTGAGACTTGGTAATTTAAACATGTTTTAATCGTGTATTAGTACAATTTCATTCATTTGAGTTGATTAAATAGTTAAAGTGTCATAAAAAGATTGTATAAAATAAGATCAATTTGGCACTTAACACAATATTTTAGTACTTATTTTTTTCATTTACGTGCATGGTCAATTAGGTTTATTTGTGCATGATGTAAAATGAAATATTTACTCGAATCTTATAAAACTACTGTATTGCATTGTTACTGTACAAAAAAAGTCCACTTATACGCACGATGTATGATGTTTGTACATTATCATGATTTTTCTAGATCTGTATTTACTTTGAGATGAATGTCTCTTTAAGATTAAATCTGTGTTTATAAAATGTAAAACACATGTACCCAAACAAACGTATATAGAGCTGAAAGGATGAAAAATTAAGGGATATTGTTCAAATCAGCTTATAAAACAGATGTATCCAATAATTGAGAAACAATGTTATTAATTCGGACACAGATTTAGTTCATCTTATTTTTTCGGGAAAAGTAATAATATTATTATTCACACTAAAAATATAAAGATATTACAAGAGTGTGATGTTAATTAAAGAACAAACACAAAACAATTAAAAAAGACATTCTAAGGAAATGTGACGTGATAAGTGCAAAAAAAAACCATACTTTAAACATTCTACTTTGTGCACTTTAGTTCATGAACTCAGATGTTGCGCTCAGCACAACCATTGCATTGAGCACAATTTTGCTGCACCTTCTATTCCAAAATCGCCCAACAAAGTCGGGTAATTTCGTCCAATGTAGGTGTTGCGTCCGAATGGAGATCACTTGTCCAAAAATGGTGTCCCATTATGTCCAAAGCCAGTAAAATTATTTTTTTTACATCACTTGCTGTAATATGATTGACTTGGAACATGAGGACATAAATTTTTTTGAGACAGGTGATCCTTGTTCGTTGTGTCCAAGCTAGGTACATGGTCAAGGCCGGCTAGACGAAGTGCCTCATCCAACGAATTTCCTACACTGGGCGAATCGTGTGAACTCATATTCTTTAAAAAGGGCTCGGATTAAACATGTGGGATACAAACACATATTCTACTCGAAATTTCATAATTTCTTAAGCTAGTGATTGTGGAAGTAATTATTTTCTAATTTTAGAAAGAAAAAAGGTAATGATTGTGCGACCTTTTTATTTTCTTTTTCATACATTTCAGCCAAAGACAATTAGAAAAAGGAGTTATTGCTTTTATTAATTCATTATACCAAATGGCAAAAGCATAACAAAAGCTTTTAACTATTATTTGAATTAATTATCACTTACTTAATCCTGTCATAAATATAAATGATCATATCTAAGTCCCACTTTATAAACCTTTCCCAAGCGAAGGTCCAAACGTATGAGCCAACAACAAAAAACAAGTTAAAGATAAATGTTTTAAATATAGCTGCATTTTTTCTTATGGATATAATGATAACATTTTTACCCTTAAATATAAATATAAAGTAAGAATTTACATATTTTTGGAGACAGGCTCCTCTCCAGTACTGGAGAGGCCAATACTGGGGTAGGATTTCGAAATGTGACAACAGAAATATTAACGGTCTAGATTTAAGGGTTTAGGGTCTGATATAGTAACTCATATCATATAATTATTTTAAAGTTAAAATTTATTTTAATTATTAATTATTTAAATAAAAATAAAGGATCTGATATAGTAACTCATCCCCTCTTTTCATTACTCTATCTTTCAATAATCCCCTTCCCCTTCCCCATCTTCATTGTTTTCCCCATAGACACAATTTCCATTAAATCAAAACCATTGTATCACATACCCAAAATTATAACTATACACAAACATCATGTTTAAAATATCCAAATCAGAACCAACATTTTTAAACCAGTAAAGAATTGGATCTCAGAAAAAGAAAGGGGAATGTCACGATTATTCATTTTTGTTTCGGCTAGTAAAGATCTCATCTTTTATATTCCTTATCTGTGTATTGCTGTTTGGTGAGTGAGTTGGGAAGGGTACTGAAAGAGAGAGTAATGAAAATCCTACCCCAGAGTGCTGAGCTCTCTAGTACCTGAAAGGAGTGTGTCTCATTTGATTGTCATAGGAAACATACAATTTGAAGCCTTTTTAGGATTTACTAATGTATTATATTCAAACACGTTTCTCTCGAGGCTTCAAATAAATAAATATGTTTGTTTTTAACACACCAGAAACAACCATAATACTTTACACAAATTTCTTCACTTATAATTAAACAACTGGAACACATGAGAACATCTTCTATCCTACGATATATGTCTTGTAATTGATTGAAGAAAATACATTAAGATAAAATCATAATTATTTTTCTGACCAATGAAAACTCACGACATATATTATACGATTGAAGATGTGTAGAAGATATATTAGTACTTATGTATGTACTCCTTATTTTTTTATTCGTCAGAATGGTCAGAAGGGTCAAGGCAGTCTATGCCAACCTTCACAACCTCTGCAGCAACCTTCCCAATTTTGAGTGCTGCGTTTGTTACTCCTATAACAACTTTCTTCACTTGGTTATGGTTTATCTCATCTACAATCATAAGCAGCGACACTATAAATGCTTGGTCCACGTTACGTTCTATCATCACACCATTCATCACTCTTCCCTTCATCTACATGCATTCATTCATTAATGTTATACTTCTAAACAATTAACTTTGCAAATATACAACACAATAATATTTCTTTGTATAGCAAAATCAGTAAATTAGCATCTCCAAAACTACCCTAGAGACATGAGAGAGAATGAGAGGTTGTGGGCTGAGAATATCTATGGCATTCTAGGACAATAGCGCGAACGAAGATATGTCACATACGCCATTTTACACTAATGAAAATATGACATATCATTGGCACGTATCTAATAATATATGAAATATGATGTGAGACAATGAATTTCAATTTTAATAGTGCATATGTATTACTCGTCTAAATTATGATGATAAGGATATGCATGCTCCTTTGAAGACTAAATAAAAGTTATGAAATATCATGTAATGGTCGTGTTAAATTATTAACAAATTTAATGTTAATGAACTACATTATGTAGTTCATAGTGAATTTTTTTAAAGAGGGTCCTATAATTAAAAAGATGATAGTAAGTGTGATTAATATATGTAAAGTCAGAAACAAACATATCATTTTATGTATCATTAACGGGTGTGTATATATACTATGTTAAATAAAATGCATGATGGGTATAATAATATGTAACATAATTAAAACAACTTTATGCAAAATGCATAAAACTTTTGGGTACTATACCTTGGCTATGGCAAGATATGTTGAGCCAGCAGTAATTTCACGTTTATCATATGTGAAAATCACCTGACAAACACGTTGTTCTGTATTCTTAGCAAGGAATACATCTAAATAAAAATATTTTTCGCTTATCATTATTAATGGTCGTTTCACTATAAAGCACAGTTTAGCAGATTTATGACCATTGTATTCACCCTGGTAAACTTTCCATCTACCATGGAGTGTAGCCTTCTGCACAAATAACAAAATTATCGGAAGTCTCACATTAGATACGATAAGATGAATAAAAGAATTTGTTGAGTTTATTCAAATGAAAACGACCTATGAAACTAATGTCTTAAAGTTTAGGTTAAAGAAGTGGAATTTCACTTGTGGCTCTCCACTCTTCCCATGCTCAGGTAACATAAGAACTCCCCAATCACGATCTTGTTCAACAAATCTTTTCTTATATATTAATTAAGCAAATGTAGAGGACTTAATTATTTATTAAACAAAATTCCAATATATTAGTTGAGATCTTTGAATTAAACTAGCAGCTAAAAGTGAACCCAGGAAGTTACATGTGATACGGCTACAATATTGTGATTGTAGTGATACTGAATCACAATGACTGCATCGGGTCACAACTCAATTGTATCAGATCTAAGTAATCGTAAGTACAACTGTAATTTAAAACACAAGTATGAATAAAGAAAAAGGTACTTGCTTAAAATATATCAACAACCAAGAATGACCAACCTTCTTGCGCATAGTGCAAATATATCCTTGAGATGAAGCGTGTTTCAGAACAAGGCCACAGTGAAGGGAAAAGTGTTTTTGATAACAAAAGTATGTCCACCATTGATCCGAGTTGCACCATGTTCCATATCAATATTCATGTTCATTGGACCTTCACAACTATTGTAGCCACATCCGAATACATCTGAAAGATCCTCCATTGAACAAAGTGGAATACATAAGTGTTACTTCAAAACAAGACTATATCCAACATAACTCTAGTTCATAGACTATATAGTAAAGACAAAAGATATATGCACGGATATGGTAAGAGATTTATATATATTCATCATTCATTTTCAATTATTATTTTCTTTTCAAAAAGTAATACAAATAAATAATGAATAATATATTGATTGTGTATAAATTTTTATACTGATAATTGACAATGTATAAATATTACATTTTTTTAACTTAGAATGTAACTTTTGAAAAACATTGTGGCATATAGTGTCGAACCATAGTGGCATCCATTGTTTTTTTTTTCACATTTTGCCCATCCTCAACATATTAGCATGTAAGTATAAGTTGTTTTTTATGTTATTAGGGATAACCGAGATAATACAAAACCAAGAGTAGAGGTTCTGCCAAACAGAATAGGATTTAGGACAGGAGAAAAACAAGAGATTTGTTGATTCATCCACCAAACCACAAAGAATACAGAATGGTGGGTCTTAAGTTCCTAAGTCTCCTCAGTGGACAAGGTTTAATTTTGTTGGGACACCCTCAAAATCAATTATCCACGCTAAGACATCTCATCTTTAATGGTACATTACATGATCATAAGAGACTATAGAAGTCCTTGTCATAAGGAACGCTCTCCTGAAGAAGCACCTGATAAGCATTACTCACTGAGTATTGGCCTCCTTTGTCATGCATCCAATTCCAGCTATCTATAGTGTTTTGTTCAAGTCTTGCAGCTACATTAACTTTTAAAAGTTTGATATCTTCCTCTTGTTCCCAATAGAAGCCGACAATATACCTAGAAACTTGAACGAAATAGATCCTGTTTCACATCATAATTTTTCATTCGCCATCTGGATGAAGTCTCGCTTAGATTTCACACCAACAAAATTGCTTTTATTGAAGTTGATTTTCAACCCATACACCAAGTCAAAGCATTTTAAAATAATGCTTTTAAGAGCCATGACATTATTAGCGAAGTTCTTCCCAATTAAATGTTCTTATATTGCTAAATGATAACACTTGTATGACAATCATCATCTTAAGATTTTTTTTATCCTCTTTATAGTATCTTGTTCATCCATAAAGCAATCAATGAAAAATAAAGAATTTAGTGTTAATTTTATTTTCTTTTAATCCATTTTGTTAGGAATATATTAATTCTATAGTTTTCTGAGTAGATTGTGGTGCTTTTATTGAGATAAAAAGGTTACTATTTAAATTAAAAGAGGATTTGGGAGACAACCCCATACAAATTTATAGCATTACAAATGATGGTGATGATGTGGTTATAAATGAGTTCATGAAAGGTAACATTGTCTATGAGAGCCGCGAGAAAGTTCCCAATATGGTTAGGGATGACAAAAATATCTGGACACGTGAGTACTCGTCCAAATACTCAAAATGGTACCCGTAAAAATAGGTCATGAGTGAGAACGGATATCATGATATTATCAGTTATTAGTTATTTTAGCTCAACTAATGTTAATGTTATCATCAAACTAAGTTTAATTAAACATCTAAAGATTAATAATAACTTTTTGCTAACTAAAGGGCAGCCAATAGGCTTAGGTAAAAAAAAATATAAAAAATAAACAAAATTGAAGAACAATAAAAATAAAAATAAAATCTCACCCTATTATATACATAGCAACCACACCTTCAAACATGTCTTCTTAAATTTGTTTGAACTTCATGAATTTATTCTTGAAAAATCCAATGACTTAACTATGATGTGAAGTAAGTTTTTTTTACTTACTCTCTGAGTAAGTGAATCCCTTCCCTATAAATAGAGTCTAAACAATGAGATGACTTTATACCATTTTCTACCTCTAGTATCTTAATAAAATAAATATTTTTGACCAATAAGATGTTGATCTACTATTGAAAGATTCTGTTAGATTTTTAGAATGATCAAAAGATCAAAAGTTTAATTTCTATAAATCACATTTGCTAGGAGTAGCATCAATGCATCACAAAAAAGATTATTTCATATAAAAAAATGATGAGGGAATATCTATATTACTTAACAAAAGGGAAAACACAAATTAACTACCCACTCATGGTGTAATTTGTTTTCCAATTTTACCTTTCACAATTTAGAATTTAATGTTTATAAATAAACTTTAAGCGTACAATTAATAAACTTCCATCAACTTCCATACTTACATTAATAAATTTTCATGAACTTCCATGTAATTATGTATGTACACCATGTTATTTATGCAAGATGAATATGAGAGAAATATTCAATGTAAATATGGAAAATGATTGATAATTTAACTTTTTTAGTATATTTTTTGGTACATAACTTATTTGGAATATTGGTCATCATGAAGAAAACATGTTACGAAAATATGTAATAAAAGTATACAAATTACTTACTATTCACTTAGTAATATTTTTATAGATCATTATTTCCACATAAATATATCATATCATTTTATTCGTGTTCTTTTTTTTAACAAAGTGATTGAATGCAACAACACCTCAAATTCATTGAACAAGAAAGATTTGATATAAGATTCATAGCTTATGTTTATTGGTTTTTTGTTTTCGATGAGAAAAGAAAATATAATTAATGCATAAATATCTTTTATTAGAAATAGGAAAGGAGAATTGTGGTCAAATATTTGATTCATCAAACTAAGTCAATATACATTTTATTAGAAAAAATGTCAAATATTTAATCCATCAATTCAATATTTTGTTCTTCAATATAAAATAGAACATATATCACAAAATTAACTGAATCAACACAACAACATAGAACATGTTCATCTTGATAACAACTTAGCTACAACTGTACGTGGTATCTATACATTTCATGCTCAGGGTTCAATTTAACACAACATTGGGGTGATTGTTCATTGTTAAGTAGTAAAGAATTGGAGTGCAAGACATCATTCATTCATTAACATTGAACAATTACCTCAATCGAATATATTCAACTGCAAATTATAATATCTAACACAATTTACTACATTAGATATTTATTGTATGTAAATTATACATTACAAACGATAAGAAAACGGGTTGACAGACACACACTACTATTGATAATCCCAAAATTATATTTAAGTAAATTCCAAGAAAATAAATAACTTTAAGGCAAAAAATTGGCTTAGGGCTAAAAAAACACAAGACTATTCTTGGTGACACGTTACATCATGAATAGCATCACTTTAAATTCAAGGGGAAAAAGTGATGTGACCACTTCAATCATATAATTTATGTCAGAAATGCAAGTGAAACAATGATACAAAATAATTCGGATTCTTATTATAAAAATAAGTAAATGAAAACAAATGCAAAAAAGATTTATGTCTCAAAATGTTATTAAAGCATACCTATATAATAAATTTTGTATAATTAGATTGATACATGAATTCGACCATCATTTTCATTTACAATATTATTATGACATCAAAGTTAGTAAGTTAGTTGTGATTGAAACTCAGATTATATACATCTCTTCAACCTTCAACATCTCCATCTATATGTATGTGGCCAACTTAATGGATTGCCTCTATAAATGCATTTCACTTTTTTAATGAAAGTGTATGTTATATAAATAAGAAAATTAAACCATTAATTTTATTAATAGTTATTATGATCTAGAGCTCATTTGAAGAATATGATAAGATAAGAATGAGATAAGATAAAGAGTAATAAACTCTTATGTTGATTTTGCAAACTTTAACTCTACATGCCCATGCTTTTGTCCTTCCAAGGTCTCTAGCACCTTTTTTCTTTAAAGGTTTAAGCCTATAGGGCAACCAGTTTTTGGGGTCCAATAAATTGGAAAACTTTTTTCACATTAAACTCTTCTTTTTAGTGTTAAATATTAGTGTGATTAATATCGTATCGGTTATTAAACTAGTCAGGGTATTCGTATAGTAGTATAATAGTTCAACCGGTGGTTCACTAATTAATCTGTATACCAGCAAAGTTAAATATACATATATAATATATTAAGATTAATATTGAAAAATCAATAACAATAATTTTTTTATTTTTATTAAAAATTAATTTTAAATACAAAATTGGCCGATATGACCGATACGGTTTAATTGAGAATTGGCCAGTATGACCGGCTTTGATCAGTTTTGTTCGGTTTTGACCGATATGATTGTATAACCGGTATAATTATAGTACCATATTGGTATTGAGACTGGTTTACCGGTTGAATTGGCCAATACTAACAGGTTTTTACAACAGTATTAAATACATATATGTTAATTCTCAACCAAGGCAATATTTACTTAGTTATTAAAATAAATGTACCAAATAAAGTTGTAATATGAGGTGTGGTGCAGTATTAAAATACATGTGGCCTCTTGGCTGGGTTAAATAGACCAACACCCCACGAGGAGTTGAAAGAATAGATGCCAAAATTAAATAAAACTAGGGTCAAATCATCATTGCATTAAACTACATTTAATTAGGGTTTGATAACAATGCACCCAAATGATTAACAAAGATATTCTCTATTAATAATAGAAATAAATATTATATTTTTCTTCATTTTTAATAATAAAAGTATAATTTCATTGTAATTAAAAGAATAAATATATTATTAAAATTTATGTTTTCATTTGTTTTTTTTGAAGCATTTGTCTCTATATTAATAAATGTATATAGTTTTTTAAGTAATAAATGTATCATCCAACATTTAAGTGATGATTAACTCATAAATAATAAATAATATGGTATAGTTATTTAGATGTTAAACTAAATCTAATCGGTACATTTTTATCCGGCCACGTGATTATTAATTTTTACTATGATAGAATATTTTTACACTACAAACTATAATTAATTGAAGCGGGAAGAAACCATATCCACTATCAGCATTAGATGTATAAATTTTAATGGAATAAATTAATATCACATTTATGTTATTAAATAAACAATTTCTCCATATAAACTTAATTTTCTAGATATTCTTAACAACAGTTTAAAAATATATATAAATTTGGTATATTGATTATACAATCTTTCACTTTCGATGCTTTTTCAAATGTCAAATAATATTTGTTTGTTGAGAAGGAAAGAAAGAAAAAGGAGAGGAAGAAAATAGATTTTCTTTTGTTGGTTGCCGAATGAAAAGAGAAAGGAAGAAGAAAAAATAAGGTTCCCCATAGAAATATTTCCCCCTTCTATTGTAAAAATAAAAATAAAAGAAAAGAAAAAAATAACTTATATATATCATGTTATGAGAAGATACTTTCTTCCCTCAAATTAATATAGTCTTCATTCACTTTTGTCCTTATTTCTCTTAATTTTTATTTATGGGGTATGGAAATATACTTTTGTCCAAATACTGTCCCAATTGCTTTTTTAATTATTATTTTTTTGTTGAGTTTAATATTTGTTGACTGTTCCTATATTTATATTGTTTTTTTAACCTTTTAGCCCAATTCAAATTAGAAGTATTAAAAAGATGTAGACATTGATTATACTATTATTACATTATTCATTGTTAAAATAATTATGATTGATTTTTAAATATAACTAATATAAATGAATAGTAAATAATATAATGATTATATATAAAAATATTTATAATAATAGTGTATAAATATAACATTCTTAATTTTATTCTACTCATGAAATAATAATACATTTTTTCATAAATATTAAAGTGCTACTCTTTTTACTTTTAAATGTATCTATAAATATTTAGACACGTTTAAATATTATTATTTATATATAAACAACCTAAATGTTTATCTCGAAATCTTGATTTCATGAATGAATGTATATGATATGACGAACACAACCTTAATTAAGTGAACAATCATCAAATCTATCAAATTAGGAAACTTTTTATTTTATAATTTATTCAAATTCACTTACTCTACATTATAGTTATTAATTTTAGGGAAATTAAATGATTTAAATTAGTATTAAATCTAAATAATTAACTTTCCTAGAATTAAATGCTAAGATAAGAAATACGTTTTAAACTTAAATGGATTCCTTCTCATTGTGTTACATAAATGATTTTCCACACCACAAACCCCTCATAACGCAAGGTCGTTTAGTGAAAAACGACACTAGATTTGACTTCAATGAGTGAAGTTGGAAATGGTTAGTTATGGTGGTTGTGAAGTAAAGTGGTAATAGAAACAACATTGCATTGTTTTTCACTCTTAAAATAACAACAACAAAGAAATGGATAATGAAGATGAAGTGAGAGGACAACAATTTCTTAAGAAAGCACAGAAAAAACTCATTTGTACTTGTTCTTGTGTTCCTTCATATGCAAATTCCAATTATGAAGATGCTGTTCAATTGTTACATAAATCTGCTAATTCTTTCAAACTCGCCAAATCATGTAATTTTTTTTTCATTTCTTACTCTTTTTATTTTTATTTTCATCATCATGTGGTGTGTGTATCTTGTTTGGTTGCTATAATTTTTGGGTTTTTTAGATTCTGAGTGATCAATTTCAATATTTAATGTTTTGGTTGAAAAGTTACAAACTTTATCTGTTTTCCTATGTTGGGTTTGTTCTGTTATTCCTTAACAAATATTTGATATTTTGGGCACTGCAGTTTTGTTATTTTATTTATTTATTTATTTTGGCTTGATGCAATATCATCTTTTATGATATGTGTCTTGCTTGATTGCTTGAAATTTTAGGATTTTTAGATTCTGAATGATCATTTTCAATATTTGATTTGTTTCTTTTTGTTGTATTTATGAAAGGAATTGTCATAAGTAGTAAACACCTTCAAACTTTCTCTATTTTGCAATGTTGGCTTATAATTATTTTGGTATCAATAAGGAAGAAGTTGGTGACTGGTGTAAGATATCACTAGATCCCAGGTATAGTACAAGGCCAAAGTCCGAAGTTTAATCATCGGGACTAGATCCGTAGCGTGAGGTGATACCTTTGGTTAACAAAAAAAAAATACAGTATGTGTTTGCTATTTTTTCACAGCAAAAATATAAGCAGAAATGAAAAGCTTCATACTTTTTTTCTATTTTTCTATGTTGGGTTGCTTAGCTATTTTTAAACCAATATAATGCATATTGGTCTGAACTGAAATGAATTTGGTTCCCCTTAAACACAGTGTTAGGTTCAGGTCTTGTGAGCATTGCCCCCTTATATATCTACATTTTCACAGATTAAGCATGAAATTTTCTCTGTATTGGTATATTGGACTGTTTTCTTTGGTATCAGTTTCTCTGCAATGAGGCATACTATTAAAGGAAATCAGGGTCCAAGTTTGTGATTAATACTGTGACTTATGAGTTAATAATGTATGTCTCATATTTTTGTTTAGGGGACAAAGCAGGGTCAGTCTTCATCAAGTTATCTAAGTGTCATATGAAGGTAGTGTCACTACGCACCGTGATTTTTCCGACTTTAGAAGTGAGTTATTGCCGTTGTGTTTATATAATGAAAATGATTCTTTTGCAATGATATGTATAGTTGGATAGCAAGTATGAAGCTGCAAAAGCTTATGTAGATGCTGCTCATTGTTACAAGAAAGTATCCACAAAAGGTGTTTTTCACTTACTTTCTTTAGTTCTTTAGTGTTGACAAATACACACCTCATAGAAATTTGATTCTAAAATAACACTCATCTCACTATTTAGATTTGTTCTCTTGATTGATCTTGCACTAAAGTTCTGTGATTAAGCACAGAAGACTGTTAATAAGTGTCCTATGTTTAAGAAGGGAAAAAGGAATTTTGTCTCAACAAATGAGGTTTTATCATATCGAAATTCGAAAAGTATTGAACTTAACTTTCCAATGCTAAATTCCTTTTATATTCCTGAAACAGTGCTCATATTTGTATCAAATATTTTTTATAGTAAAATCCCAACATAAGCATAGGAATATTAGAGCTTATAAGTCAATTTTCCATTTTATCTAAAGAGATCTAGTTCCATAAAAATTCCTAGACAAACTGGCTCATAATCCTGCAAGTATACATACATCTCTATTTCTGGTTTCTTACCATTTTATCTAAATTTTGTTCCTTCTCTTTTGATGTTTGAAGGAGCTATTTCATGCTTAAAACAAGCAGTAACTATCTTCACAGAGATCGGTAAACATTATATAGCTGCAAAGCATTGCAAGGTACCCTTTGTGTGTATGGATTTTTCTAGTCCTCGATGATATATTCCTGAATTTGTTATGTTAGCTTACCGCCCTCGTTGTCCGTGCATGCTGTTGCTACTTTCATTGTTTGAGGTTCTGATAAGAAGATTAAGTCCTTCGAAAATAATGAAAACTTGCAGAGGAGTTAAATTTCTGTTTCTGGATTTAGGAAATCGGGGAATTATACGAGCTCAATCAAGACTTAGAGAATGCTAAATCATATTTTGAGAGGGCTGCTGAGTATTTTGAACTTGGAGATGGACCAACATTGGCAATCCAATGCAAGCAGAAAGTTGCACAATTTTCTGCTCAACTTCAACAGTGAGTCTTGTTCTTCATCTTCCCTTCAATGCAATTTCTTAGTTTCTTGCTTTGAATTATACTTGTTTAACTTCCATTTGCCTGCATATCTTTTAGAATTCCATGTAATTTATATCCTTAAAATGCTAAGGGATGTTTGGAAGATCATGTAAATGGCCTATTTTCGACTTATCGAGCTTATAGAAATAAGGTTATGAAACTAATTCATGACCTTTCTATAAACTTTGTTTAGCTTATTAAGTAGTTTACATGCAATTATGGGGATTTTTTCCGAACTTCAACAATGACACGAAATAATACTTACTTGCTGAGTCACGATCAAGTCGCTCTCCAAGTTCCAATAGACTATATTAACATATTTGATATTTAGCAGATATCAGAAGGCAATTAAGATTTATGAAGATATTTCCAAACAATCACTGGAAATTAATTTACTGAAGTATGGAGTTAGAGGATATCTTCTTAATTCTGGCATTTGCCAACTTTGTATAGGAGATATTGTTGCAACTTCCAATGCATTGGAGCACTATCAGGTTCTTTTTTTGTGTTTCTTTTTTATATTGAAACCTTACATTTAACATTCATACTTTTTGACACATTTCCTTTGATCATGTAGGACTTGGATCCAACTTTCTCCACAACTCATGAATACAAATTTTTGGCTGTGAGTTAACATTTGGAAAAGCCTATTTGGACTACTGAGAATTATTTATTTCCATTTGCTTATGAAAATAGCTTATGACCTTCCTATAAGCTCTTTTTAGTGTATTTCAATAAGCTTACCAGAAAAGCTTTTGAAAATAAGCTATTTTTAACTTATTTCAAACAAAAAAAACTTATTGAATAAGAGCTTAATCAAGTTGCGATTGTGGTTGTGGTAACAGTTGAGGTTATTGCGATTGCAGTCATTGCGGCTGTTGCGGTGTGAATTATTTTGCGATTAAAACAATATCTTTGAATCTGATGCGGCCTGATGCGGTTTGATGCGACCGCATCATTGTGATTCGGAGTCACACCGCAACTGCAATATTGCGGCCGCATCAGGTGATGTAGTCCGCAATTGAAATCATTGTGAAGTCATAAACCCAAATATGCTTAGTGTTGGCTCTGCAATTTGGTTTGTTTGGAATAACTCCTTATTTCCTTAAACCCTCATAAGAAAATTGGTGTCAGTTTTCATGATCTATATTTACTTGTATTGATTTAAAGGTATTTGTCAATTTTCAGAACTTGGCTGCTTCAATTGATGAGGAAGATGTTGCAAAGTTTACTAGAGTAGTGGATGAATTTAATAAAATAACTCCACTGGTATATTTGTCTAAATTGAATCCTCTTCTTATTTGTGTGAAAAGTACATGACATTCTCTTTTATTTTATCTAATTCTCTTAATTTTTGTAGTAAGTTTTTTAATAAAAAATATTATATTTCAGTATTTTTCCTTTTTGAGTTAACTCTTATCAAATTTTGCAAAGTTAGCTAAAGATGTTGCTAATTCTATGAATGTTTTTATTTGCATATCTTCTTGTAACTATTTGAATGTAGACAATTACTACTTATATTTAATACAATTTTAGTCCTTATAGTTTTCACTATTTTAAGTTTTTTCTTCCCTATAATTTTGGTCACTATCTTACATTTTTTTGGTTTTTGGTCCCTAGTTGTGACCAATACCTTTATGAATTTTGAAATTATAAGAACTCAAAACTAAGCTTTTAAACTATAGGGACTAAAGTTGCATTTAAACCCATTATTTGTATATGATCTTACTTGTTGATTTCATAGAGAATAGTTAATAACATGATAGTATGAAGGTGCATCTTCTCCTCCTTTATTTGCATACTACTTTTGACACCATTATGTGTAAGTGTTACTATTTCTACAATGTTGTTATGAGACTTTATTGCTATCCTCATGAAATTTTCCATGTTTCATAAGTTGCATGTTACTTTACCTTTTCTATGTAGGATTCTTGGAAGTCAACCCTCTTATTGAAAGTAAAGGATGCTTTGAAAGCAAAAGAGATGGAAGAGGATGACTTAACATGAACCAATCACAATTGAAATTTCTACCAATGGAATTATTTTCAAGGAAAAAAGGAATTATTTTCAAGGAAAAAACTTGGTTAGAGACAATCTTAACATATCACATTTGTAGAAACCTAACCATCATAGTTTGACACATCATTAAATTATGTGTCCCATTAAATTAACTCGTTTTTTCCTATTTCTCTCTCCCTATGATTTCGTGTAGTGAGACCCACATTCTAATGATGTGTCAAACTATAATTGTGTGTCTGCAAATGTGATGTATTAAGGTTGTCTCCAACCAAGTTAAATGATAGGTCCTATAGTTTCACTAAATTGTCAAATAGGTCCTCCATACTTCTAAAAATGTTTACAAATAGATCCTTTAAGTTTAATTGAGTCTCCAATTAGGTTCTTAGTACAAAATTTTATGGTAAAAATGGCAGCCTAGTGCAAAAACACTTTTCCAACCACTTAATGGGTAATTACAAATATCATTATTACAAATTGAAATATTATTTAACATGATTTGAACCTATTATCAGATCATAAGGTAATTATCTTATTTTTACATTAGGACTCACCTCTAATTATAAAGTTTTATAATATAGTCCTAAAATTAGTATTAGCAAACAAAATGAAATATTTAAACTATAGGGATCCACTTCTAAATTTAGTAAAATGTATGAGTTATTAGCTCATTGGTTTATATTGTTGTTATTTACATTTATGTCTTAGAAATTTAGAAAACTCATCAAATGACTACTAATTAAGTTCCTAAAAATATTCATATGATAGTTAATTTAATCTTTTGATATTTTGAGTAACCAATATAATTTCTATTTTACCCATGATTTTTTTGGTAAATACGTTAATACAATGTAAGCTCTTTCCAAATGATGTATTATTTTTAAAATTTTATTGTTGGCTACCCTGCATTTTGGCATTGTTATTGTTGGCTACCTTGCATTGTTGCATTGTTATTGTTGTGAATTTCATTACAATGATTTCCTTGTTAGCGTATCAGTAATTTAACAATATTTTTATAGAATGACCAATTTAACCAAATGATAAAGTTTAAGGTGTAATTAGGAAGAAAAAATAGTTTATGATAAATAATTATAAAAAACATAAAGTTTATAGGGTTTTTATATACTTTCCTTTTTTTATCTCAAAATAATTTTTGTGCTAATTAAAATTAAGCTTTTCAATGGAGAAGGAGGTTATTCCAAAGACAATTAGATGTCACAAATAAAATATCAAATTTAATTATATTTTGTGATATTCAATTCAAATATTTATTATTATAAGAATAAATATACATTTTTTTTCAAAAAAATTGTCACTCTCAATCATTAATTTTTTAATTATAAATGAATATAAAAGTTTAAATGTTGATCTTGAAGATGAAAGGAGAAAAATATAAGCCAAGGAAACATATAAGTTTTGAATGAATGTGAGTTACATACAAACATTGTGATTTATTTATTAAATGCTTAAATATGTTTTAGTTTTTAAAAATTGATTCCATTTAAATTTTAACATCAAAGTTTTTTCCACCACATGTCTAACACTAACATCATCATTGGCATTCACCTATTAATTGATATTTGATAGCATGATTAGTTTGGATGTTTAACATATAAAGTGATAATAGAGAGACTAAAACAAAACAAAACAAAACAAAATTAAGGACTAACAAAAGTTATAGGTCCTAAAATCATAATGAAGTAAATGAAAATCACAATTAGGAATTTATTAAATACATCTCCTTCTCCATTGTGAATATTTTCACTAGATCTTGCAAATGCTTAGTCTCCTATTCTTTAGGCTATTTTACACTAATTAAGAAATATGGTTAATATTACTAGTATTATTTAAATTATATGTGGTTTTTTAAAAAATATAAAGGTAATATATCTTTAATTTATGTTTTACTCTCCTGACCAATGAAAAAACAAACGATACATAATATGACATAATGTTAAGGATGTAATAAGATGTGATTTAAATTACGGACCACATCACTTGATGTGGCCGCAATATTGCAGTTGCGGTGGTCACCTCAACCGC
The DNA here is from genome assembly GCA_009771035.1 of Lupinus albus. NCBI lineage: Eukaryota > Viridiplantae > Streptophyta > Magnoliopsida > Fabales > Fabaceae > Lupinus > Lupinus albus. The sequence continues at coordinate 23,036,468 of CM019999.1, read as the reverse complement.
ATCCCACGACAATTGTGGTGTGACTCTGAATCACAACTATGCGATCACATTAGACTGTATTGGACCACATTTGAACCGAATCAGACCGCGATGAATTCAAAAATATTATTTTAATCACAAAATAAAACTACAATAGCTGCAATCTGCATCACGACGACCACAATAACCGCAATCACAATAAATGCAACCGTTATTGCAATCGCAACCATAACCGCAATTTAAAACACTGACCGTAGCTTATAATAATCATAATTTAATTCAACAATATCATAGAAATTACATCTTTTATTCCAAAAGATGATTGTGAAAAGAATATTTAATTATTGAATTTTAGAAGAACATATATGTTTGGACTTTAGAGTAACTAGCGTGTTGATAGACACATCTTGTAATTGATTTGTATATTTTTATTACATTTTTTTTATAACTAAAACAAAATCAACAAAACATGATTTGCAATTTTGCATGTTAAAAAATGAAAATGATAAACTGTCGTGTTCAAATATTGTCTTGATCCATGTAGAAAAATTATCGTATTCAAATGAAAAAACTATAAAACTTACATAAACAAACACGAAACATAAAATGAGGAAATAAATTATATGATTTTTTTGGTATAAAATATAGATTAGTAAGAGCAATGTTATTTTGTGTTTTCCGTTTATTTATATATATATATATATATAATGATAATATAATGTGGAGTCCACAACCACACGTGTTGTCTTTTCATTGTGCCGTCCCAAAAACCATTTTGTAATACCTTAAACAAAACAAACACTACTTTCATCATCAATGTTGTTCCATTTCTAAACCAATCTTGTTCTTTAATATCACTTTAACACCATTAACACTTCTCACTTCAATTCTTACTTTCCAATAATATTCTATGGCTTCATCAACAATTCACCACTCTTTCAACTTCACCTTTCACTTAAACAAGGCCTTCTTTGGAAATGGTGCTTCTTGTGCAGAACTCTTATATGGGAACTCATTCAAACTGTTGAACTTGCATAATACTAATAATCAGAAGAAGAAGAAGGTGAGAATAAGTTGTAGTTATATTGCTCCTGCTTCTATTTGTGAAGAGAAGGTGAAAGAAGAAGATGAAGAAGGAAAGAGGGTATTAAGGGTTGGTATTATTTGTGGTGGTCCTTCTGCTGAACGTGGCATTTCTCTCAATTCTGCTAGATCACTCCTTCATCACATACAGGTCTCTCTTTATCTCAATATATATATAATGGGAAATGATTCAATTGAGAACAATTCTCGTATGAAAATAATAAATCTAGTTCATACAAATATAAATAAATTCGGTTCATGATAAATGATTAGGATTAAAAGTTATTTATTAATCACATAATCTAGTGATGCCATATTAAATTTTTTCAGCTAGATCACTGGCTTCTTATATTTATATATCACCAATAAAGGGATAGGACCAAATTGAAATTAGTTGTAGTAGTAAAAGAGCAACCCATTGCACGAGGCTTCTATTTAGTGGAGTTTCGGGAAGGGTAGATTTAGGTAGCTTTACCCTGCAAGTGGAGAGGTTGTTTTTCAGAATTTGAAATCGTGACCTCATGGTCACTAAGCAACAACCAACCAAGGAATCCCTTAAATATGATTCAAAATGGATATTGTTCTATTGTTGATAAGAGATTTCTCTATGATTATTGTTAAAATAGCTTAGATTCTGTATGTGATAATCGATTAACATTATCGTTAATCGATTATATGGATATTGAAATTGCTGTAATTCTGTAAGAGTTAATTGATTAACAATATAATTAATCAATTAACTGTTAGGTGCTTCCAGTTGGTTAGTTGTTAGTTAAGCAATGTAATATATAAAGGGTGATAGTTTTTGCTTATCCTAAATAATAACTAGCCAACTGGAAGCAACTAACGGTTAATCGATCAACTACATTGGCTAAATAACAACTAAGAGGTTTTTGTAGATTTTCTTTATTTGTATCATATTTGTTACTTAATATATTATCTTGCAGGGAGATGATTTACAAGTGAGATGCTATTACATTGATTGCAATCTTAATGCATATGCAATATCTTCTGCTCAGGTTAGTTGCAAAGTCAAAATTTGAAAACAACAATTGGAAAATTGTTTCTGTTATCTAACCCATTTTTCTTATTTCAATGTCTTTTTCCCAGGTTTATTCCAACACCCCTGCAGATTTTGATTATAAACTTGCAAGGTTAGTACACCCTTTTAAATTAGGAAAAATTACAATGAGTTCTTAGTAGTTAAAATGTTCCTAATTTTGTATCAACTAGCTACAAAATTGGTTGGTGATGTTCAATTGAATTAGGGGGTGTTTTGAAGCACTTATATGAGCTTATGAGAATAACAAAAATAAACTTATGAAAATAGCTTATGATCTTCCTTTAAGTTCTTTATAGCTCATTTCAATGACAAGCTTATGAAATAAACTCATTTTAGCTTATCTCAAAAGAAACTTATTGAATAAGAACTTAATTAAGCTGTTTATAGTAAGTTACTTGTGCCCAATTGTGGATTTTGCAGCCTTGCGCAAAGTTTTCAGACTTTGGCTGATTTTGCTGAGCATCTGGCTACAGCTGTGGACATAGTGTTTCCGGTTATACATGGTAAATTCGGCGAAGACGGTGACATTCAGGTACAGTATATATACAAGTATTTTTTATAGGTTATATGGACTTGTGTACTTATGAATGATATTTTCTCTGTGATAAACATTTTAGGAATTGCTGGAAAAGTATAATGTTCCATTTGTTGGAACAGGATCAAATGAATGTCGTCAAGCATTTGACAAGGTACATGATATGTCTGTTTTGACATCTTATGTTTGGTTAATGTATTGTTACCCACCAAAGTTAGTTTAGGTTCTATTACTCTATATATTAATGACCATCACTCAAGTGTTAAATTAAATCCTGAAATAAGCTTGAATATCTCAGTAGTATTTATACTCGGCAAGCCTGTTAACTTAAAAGTACTCTATCATGAATCATGTCCGTTGATAAAGTGTTGACTTCCAAACATTGATCCATAAAACTGAGATTCAACAAAGTTTTAAGTTGATGAGAAAATCATTCGGAAAACCGACGTAGATTCTTTTTAAAACTAAGATATCCTCAATTTCCTTTCCATATATCAAGATGACCATCTTTAACATAGTTACTAATCTTTCTAAAATCAATGTTTTCCCCTTAAAATTATTGGCAGTATAAAGCATCATTGAAGCTCAGAAAGCTTGGATTCATAACAGTACCTAATTTCTTAGTTCAGGTATGCAAAAAGTGTTTGACAATTTTCTTGTTTCACCTTGTAATTAGGATGATTAGTTATGTGTTCGATAACTGGAATGCTGCATGAACACTTACTGTTCATCTTAGTTTATGTATGAAGACTATCTGATATAACGGCCGAAAAATTCTTAATTTTGTAACATGAATGATTAGGGGTATGGAACAAACAAATCAGAACTATCCGAATGGTTTAAAAGACACCGACTGGACCCTGACTCGGGGAAAGTAGTGGTAAGGAACTTGATTTAGTTCAGTTCTTAGAGATTCATTGTTTTCTAATTGTAAATCAGTTTGTTATGCTCATTGATGTTTCAAAATATGATATCTCAGCTAAAACCAACAATAGGAGGATCAAGTATCGGTGTCAGAGTTGCGTATGGTGTGGCCGATTCAATTGTAAAAGCTGAGGAAATTATCTCCGAGGTATTTTCAGTCCATTTGAAACTTGAATAGAAGTCAAAATATTTGTGCAACAGCGTAAACCTTTTTCTCATAATATATGTTAACTTTTTGTGTTGGTTATGGATGTTGAATGTGATAGGGAATTGACAATAGAGTGCTAATAGAACTATTTCTTGAAGGAGGTAGTGAATTTACAGCCATTGTCCTCGACGTAGGAACTGGTTCGCATCATCGTCCTGTTGTACTACTTCCAACTGAGGTATGTTTTTGTCTTTTGATCCATAAGATTTCTTGTTCTTTCTCTGCAATTCTAAACTCTTGATACTTGTTTATATCACACCGGATGGAAATGTATCTGAAACCGAAAAGCGCGCATAAAGTAGGGGGGTTCAGATTTACACAGATCCAAAAAAGAAACCGAAAATCAGTCCAAAAAAACCGAAACTGCAAAAATCAGATCTAAGACCTATTGACTAATGCAATTTATATGAACAGGTGGAGCTTCAATTCGGCGGTGAAAATGAACTGAAAGAGAATGATGCAATATTTAATTACCGTAGGAAGTACCTTCCAACCCAACAGGTATTTTCTATTTGCATACATGATATCCTGCACATGCTTGCCGATCTTCAAAGTCGTGCATGAAATGATTGGTTTTTCATCTCAGTATAATAAATATTATTTCTAAGTCAATGCCAGCTAGTGTCTTTCTAAGCAGATGAAGAATATATTCTGAACAGGTTGCATATCACACTCCACCTCGTTTTCCTTTGGATGTGATTGAGAATATTCGTGAAGGGGCATCTGTGTTATTCCAGCAGCTTGGCCTGCGAGATTTTGCCCGAATTGACGGATGGTTTTTGCGGAATTCAAGTTGTAAATTATCATCTTCAGAAAGTGATTTTGGAAGGACTGAATCTGGTACTATATTATTCACTGACATTAACCTGGTAAGATGATTTTCTTCCTCGGGAAGAATCCGGGTAATATCTTTCGTAGTTTTACAACTTAAGCTGGTTGTTCATTCAATGTTAAATTCATTGCATGTTTCAGATCAGTGGTATGGAACAAACCAGTTTTCTATTTCAGCAAGCATCTAAGGTACTTGTGGTTTTGACTTTTGAATGCATCACATTTCTTGTATTGAATATTCATAATTCTGTACTTTTTATGAAGACATTGCTAGATCATGGTCATGTCTATGCACATTTCATTCTTTATTTTAAAATGACCGATTAAAGCACTTTTATAAGATAAAATCTGTTGTTTTCTTATTGATATGTCGATAGTTGTTTTTACTCAATGCATAAGAAAAAACTTTCTATGATACTCAGGTTGGTTTTTCTCATACAAATATTCTTAGGAGCATCATTAACCATGCTTGCTTGCGATTTCCAAATATCGCATCAGTTAGTGGTCTATCAGGTTTGGTTCCAAGCAGATCAAAATCCTCAGAACTTAACAAGTCATTTCCTCACCGAGAAGGAGCTCGAAAAGTTTTTGTCATTTTTGGAGGTGACACATCAGAACGGCAAGTATCTCTTATGAGTGGTACAAATGTCTGGCTCAATTTGCAAGCTTTCAATGATGTAAGTGTTAACAAATAGGAAGACTTAAAGCTACTATTCAGTTTTCTTAACGGTTTGCTCGTCCATTTTCTACCGGAAATGATTAATTCTTTAGCAAAGTTCATTATGTATGACATGTCAAAAACTAAAATAGTAAAATCAATGTTCTTGCAGCTTGAGGTAATTCCATGTTTGCTTTCCTCAACATGTGAATATGCATCTAGTGTGGATGCTGGAACGGAGCCTGATGATGTAAGGAGTAGAACAGTTTGGTCGTTGCCGTAAGTACTGATCCATTTTTTCTCTCAGCGCAAAAAGAATATATCATATCCTTGTTCTTGTTTTTTAAATATGCATATGGCAACAACAAGCATATTGCAGAGTTGTTAGAGATATAAAACCACTCCTAAAGCTTTTAGGAGAGTTGGACCATTGCGTGGTATCGAAGCCTCAATGACTAAATGGTCTTATTCGATCATTGCCACCGAAATTTTAGCACCAAGTTAAGTGGTTTTGTGCACTTCAGGGCCAAAGAATCTTGCATCAGGAGGGTTGTTAGAGATGAAAAACAATTCTTGGACCTCCATTTAACAGCTTAAACTTTTAAAAAGTGTTGGTCCAGGCTCTGGGCTCGAGTGGCATTTCACCCCTAACCACAACTCATCCGCTGATTCTTCAACATCAGTCGGATCGGACCTCCATTTAGTTTCACCCAAGTTTCATCCTGGTCATGGATAGATCTTCCAGGTTCGGGTCCATAAGCAGTGACAATTGTCCTATGAAGACTCGCTTTCGCTACGGCTCCGGTGGTTTCCCTTAACCAAGCCACTTTTTACATTAACTAATGATAGACAGTATGTTTTCTTTTTGCACTTTTACTTGCAGTCATAGGCTTTGTCTTGAACAATTTCTTGCTCAATAAATTCAAATTTCATTTTGTTTCAATGAGGTTCTATAATTAGATTCTACAATCCAGAAATATATCGAATTATTTGCAAGTTCCATTTTAAAATCGAGCGATTGTCAATCCCTGATCAGTAATATGAGTTGAGCATGATTCCAGCAAGTGACCCCAACATGATGTAGTTAAAATGAAATGATTCGATGGTAATATTTTTACAGTTATTCTCTTGTCCTAAGACATACTACTGAGGAGGTACTTGATGCATGCATAGAAGCAATTGAGCCAGATCGGGCTGCTCTAACATCCGACCTACGGAAGAAACTAATGAATGATCTCATGGAGGGTTTGAAATATCACAATTGGTTTAAAGGGTTCGACGTTGTTGACGAAGTGCCTATGAGATTTTCACTGGAGCAGTGGATCAAGTTAGCAAAGGAAGTCCAGGCAACAGTTTTTCTTGCAGGTATGTGTTTTGATTAAATTTTTAACCTCAATTTGTATGTAAATAGAAGAAACTATTAAGGAAGCATTTTTTGCTGCAAGTATCAACATGGAGTTTGCTCCATATATTATCTCAACAAATATGAAATTTGGTGATTAAAAGGATCTTATTGTTTGCTTAAATAGTAGTCCTGACCAACAAAGGATGCATGCTTGTAACAGTTTTTGATGGTTGAAATGTGTAGTTCAACTTTCAAGGAATACAATAAAGGTTTATGAAATTGATTGTGTAATGTGTATATCCTTACAAGGTTCTATATTTGTTACTTATAGTGCATGGAGGCATTGGAGAAGATGGTACACTTCAATCTTTGTTGGATGCTGAAGGAGTTCCTTATACAGGTTTGTTATGATAGACACTTTATATACATGTCTATTGTATTCACTATCCACTACTCTACTTAGGTTCAACTTTTTATCTTCTTTTGAAGGTCCTGGTTCAATGGCATCAAAGCTTTGTATGGACAAAGTTGCAACTTCTGTTGCTTTAAAGCATGTAAGTTTCCTCAATTCCAAAATGTTTTCCCTAAAGGATAAAGAAGACCCCTCTTACATTCTCAAATCGACATGTTTCACTGACGATACGTTCCAATATCTTGATAGCTTGCAAACTCGGGTGTTCTTACTATAAATAAGGATGTCAGGAGAAAAGATGATCTTGTTAATAAGCCTATAAATGATATATGGCATGAACTAACCCGGAATCTACAATGTGAAACATTATGTGTCAAACCATCAAAAGATGGATGCTCAACTGGAGTTGCACGACTATGGTAAGATCTATGGCTTTGTTTAGCATATTTCTTTCTAATGTTATCAGATATATTTGCTTTGTTTACCATGCTTATAAAGGAATTGTTTTGTACTACTTGCGTATTCTATTTTCGCGCAGCTGTTCGAAGGACCTTGCGATATATGTAAAAGCTCTAGAGGACTGTCTATTGAGGATTCCTCCAAATAGCTTATCAAAGGTATAGGATAAGGAATATATAGTCATAAAGACTTCATGTGTTGAAGAATACTGTATATGAGACAGAGGGAGGGGGAGAGTTTCTTTTTATGTTGCTAAAAATGGTAATAGAACATTGTTTATATTGTGTGTGGTGTATTATATAAACAAACTGAATAGTACATTTTGGTTCTAATGAAGGGCAGAACCAATTAGAACAGAACATCGAGTTTGATTTTATCCGATTCTGTTCTGTCCAAGCATCAAACACGACCTTATGTCGCGTTACGGTCGATACTTTTCTAATTAGTCAATGTTGTTCGCTCTTCGGCCTTCTTATTCTCGCCTTTCTCTTTAAGATTGTGACTACAAATGTCATCAAATTTTTTTATTTTATCAGAAGTTGTCTCATTATTTTGATTGATGTACAGGCACATGGAATGATTGAGATGCCAAATCCTCCACCAGAGCTTGTGATATTTGAACCTTTCATAGAGACAGATGAAATAATTGTGACATCAAAATTTAAGAATGAGAATGGTCATGGCCTCACCTGGAAAGGGCACAATAGATGGGTGGAAATAACAGTCGGCGTCGTCGGAAAACGCGGATCAATGCACTCATTAAGTCCTAGTGTAACTGTCAAGGAAACTGGTGATATTTTGTCACTTGAGGAAAAGTTCCAAGGTTTGTCTTCACAGATTTTCCATAGCATGGAGTAATGCTTTGATGTTTTGTTAGAGTTCGATGGTGTCAATTGATCGATGTATTTAGACGGCGTTTGAAAAAGCTTGTTTGGGTTTATGAGAACAGCTTATTTCAATAAGCTTATTAGACAAACTTACTAAAATAACTTATGACCCTCCTATAAGCTCTTTTAGCTTATTTCAAAAAAAACTATTGAATTAGCGCTTAATTAAGTTGTTTATCCCAAATATTCGAAAAAGGCTTGATCGTTGTTGATTTGTTCTTTCAACAGTTCGCAATGTCTCATCTTTACATTATACTTTCTATATTGCATGCAGGCGGAACCGGCATCAATCTAACTCCTCCACCCTCATCGATTATGAGGTAAGTTAAGGAGATTCCACATCATAGTCACTGAAGATTCTTTGTGTATCATTCTTCACAATGCAATGCATAATTATTTCATTATAAATTATGTTGTGTAGGTTTCTTTGAAGTGACTCTGAATTATTTACATCTTACTATTCTTGGTTACAGTGCTAAAGCTTTGGACATATGTAAACAAAACATTGAACTCATTGCAAACACACTACAATTAGAAGGCTTTTCACGCATTGATGCATTTGTCAATGTTGACAATGGAGAGGTTTGTTCATTTCCTTTTCTTTCTATCTTCTATCACACTCTATTTTCACTTAAACAAACCGGCATAAGCGATAGTGTAAGACGGGTATTCTTAACGTAATGTTTGGTAGACATGTCCGAACAGAACAAAACATATGAGCTTGTTGAATCTGATAAATAGAATGAAATTACAATGTATTACAATTTGGTTGTTCTGATACAAAATTTGTGTTTTAATCACTTATTATTCCTTGATATCTCAATACCTATAGGTTTTGATTATAGAGGTAAATACTGTGCCTGGAATGACACCTTCCACTGTTCTGATTCATCAGGTAAATTCATGTGATACTATATTCTTTTTCTCTCTGACATGTCAATAATATAACATGAGTTCTATTATATGTATTTAATGTATCTTGTAAATAGAATAAAACAGTATGAGTTTAAAAATAGAATATTCTAGAACCCTCAGGATAGAACTGTTGGGAAGTAAGTCCTACATCGTCTACCTTATTGTCTCGGGAATGGTTTAAATACATGTTGGACTACTTCTCTCATTGTCAATTGGTTTTGAGATGAAACTTTAACATTGTATCAGAGCCATAACCCAACTTCTTTCTAGGTCACACACCCCCTAACTCATTGTCCGGGGAATGATTTAAATACATGTTGGACTATTCCTCTCATTGGCAATTGGTTTTGAGATGAAAAGTTAACAAGAAAATCTTGTTCCAAAAACTACTAGGCATTCACTTGAAACAATCATGTTTAATTGTTCTATGTTAGTTATTGCAAATGCTGCATGTTACTGAAATTGAAACTTAAAGCAATAGAACTTAAAACAAAAAGCATGAACATGAAAGATGAATCTAACTGGTTATATATCATTATGTTCTATATCTCAGGCACTAGCAGAACAACCACCATTGTATCCTCACCAATTCTTCCGTACACTTCTTGATTTGGCATATGACAGGACCATCTAAATCTCCTTTAATTCATGTAATTATAGTGTATTATTTATCATTTATCGTCATAAATGCTACTTCATGTGTCACTCAACTCCACAACATCTCTAGCTTTTCCTATGGATATTTCGAGAGCACATCTTCTATTTCACATAATATCGAGCTTTGTTAATAAATAAATATCCGACTTCTCAAAAATGGTAATATATTGGAATTCTCTAATATTATGACCACTCAACAAGATGATGTATTTTGATAATGTCCTTAACCATGCCAATAATTTAGAATTATTGGTGTCCCTTTCATTTTGAGGGACACTAAATTTAGAAGGAAGAAGAGGCCATAAGTACACAAAGAAACATATCAAGGATATTAAGGATATTGAACATGTAATAATATACTTATATTCCATTTTTTATTCCTTTCATTTCAATTTGATAATCATTTTATACTTAATCAGTGTCCACACAAGCCAAATTATGTACCAAAGTTCAGTGTTGTTGACTTGAACTACATGTTTAATATAATCATGAGGATTATTCTATTCTGTATTTTCGTTTATCTTAAGAGGGGCAAACACACACCCCGAAATACATTAGTTCCTTACCCAAAAGTTGAAGGGATGTCCTTACTAATATTAAAAAAAAAAATATGTCATTAAACTTTTTTTGTTATACAACATTAGTCTCTCTAAAAATTCATTATTTTTTAGATTGAAGCTTGATGAAAGAAAGGGCTAACATTGAATATCCAAAAGGATTCCAAAAAAATTGAAAGATCAAAATTGCATAATATCTACATAGAAATCATTAGCGAATTAAGATCACTATACAATTCAATCAAATATGAACACACTTATATTTACTCATTTTACATATAAGCTCACTTTAAACAACATTTTTTGTGACATGACATACCCTTAAATGGCCAACACTAGTCCTGGCAGTGACCTAGGATTAAGGTCATGAGGCTGGCTCTGCCACAAAGGCAAACTATGTTGTCTATCATCTTCCAACTTTGGTGGCCTCAAATCCCTCACCACAAGCCATGTGTTGAAGTACTCCCTAAATTGAGTGATCATACCATTTTTCAATGTCCAAACATGTACCCAATAGGCTTGACCTTCCCACCCCTCGGCGATCACATGGTCGCCGATAGCGGTCACCCTCCTCGACTCGAACCTGAACCCTTTGTCGAGTGATGTTTCTCCGGTTAGGACCCTCATCATATGTTGGCAATGTGGAGGGCCATGGAACCACCACTCAAGGTCACTTGCTAGCAATTTGGACACCATGTCCATTGTTGTACCAAATTGGCCTAATAGTGCCTTGTAGAGCATTTCCACTATTGTCTTGTTTTGAATTTCCATCACCTTAATAGATTCCATGTCTTTGAAATTTTAAGGAAATTGTACTTTTGCAAAGTTCAACTCACTTGTGTTTTTTAATTATGGCATGAGGGGCTTGGTGTTATGATTTTTATAGGCCTTGATTGGAAGGTAGGTATGCCTAAGTTTTTTTTGGTGCATTATTATTTATGGGAGAATAAAGTATTTCCTCATACAAGGAGATAAGTTATCTCCTCCAACCATTAAAATCATGATATGTGTTCTATTTTTTAGTTTTTAAAAATATTTTTATAGAAAATAATTAAATATAACATATGTCATAATTTTAATGGTTCGATGAAATAACTTATCTCCTGATATGAGGAAATATTTTAAATTTAAACGATTGTGATTTATTGATTTATGAGGTGGTGGATTGGAGAGTGTAGATAAGCTCCTTGATAAATTGGGTTAATATTGCACATTTTATCTGTCACAGCCTAACATATATAATAATTGAGAAATACTTTTTCTACAACTAGTTTGTACACTTAATTTAACACCTACACTTATAATGTTGGGGAAAAATTAAATAGTGTAGTTTAATATATTTTCAAATACTTGTCTTATTAACCATTTATTTGAGATGAAAACTTAATAAGAAATAACTCATCTTTTTTTCTTTTTTCCCAAAAAAATGGTTGAGATAAAGGTTAGACATACAAACCAATTAACATATACCATTACTAAGAAGAATAAATATATATAAGGCCAGCTTACTTTTTTAGGAGATAAAGATGTGAACTTTTTAGACTCAGATAGAGCCAAAACCAACTTTGAATCCTAATATAATTATTAACTAGTGAATCATTAATAGGGATGTTAATTTGATAGTCATGTTCAAGAAGTGATTAATTTCTTTGACCTTTTAGGTGTATTCAAAGGAAAATTATACTCTCTGAAATTTGAGTTAGAGACAAATTTCATAGTTACATTAATTAGATTAAAGTATTAGACCATAAGGGGGACAAGAGAGGAGTCATTTTTTTTTAGATTTTTATATTGTAAGCTGTAACTATGTCGTAGATTTTAATGTTATCAATGTTTTTTAATTCCACATAAATAAAACAATAAAATCAGAGAGTGCACAAATGTTAGTAATTTAATTATTGCATATGCTTTGTGTATAATGTTGATCAAGAATTATTCCCTCTAATCCTTTATAGAACCTTTTAAGAGGAAAGAGAAGAAAAATAAGTACATAAGTGAAAAAATAAAGAAAGAGAAAAATTCCCAATAATAAAAATTAATTAGGAAAAATACATCTAACCTTAAATAAAGTGATTTTTGAAAAATCAACCTTTTGATTTTGTGGGTTTTTTTTACTTTATTAATATTAGGAATTGGGAATTGTTAAAAACTTAAAATTCATGGAGAATCATGATTATTTAAGTGGAGCCCTTCCTTAGATACAAGGACAATGATTCATGATTGTATGATACAATGCACCTTGGCCATATTAATAAATAGCAATAGTTGGATACAGCCATGTGTAAAGGGACTACTAGACTCTATCATATAAATGTTTTCATTAGATTTTTTGAATATGCATTGTGTCTAATGTCTAATAACTTTACTATGATTCTCAGAAACATATTATAAGGTTTTAAATATGGTCTCACTCATGGTTGTAAACTGTAGTGGTTATCATGGTTATGATTCTAGTTGTATTATTCTTGTAAAGCATTGTGATCATTCTTGTGTGAAAACTTTTGTCCTATTTCAAGTCTATTGTGAGGTAATGTGATGGTAACAATAACTACAACTATAATATTATGTTTGATAAGATGATATGGCCAACAATATATAATTAAAATATGGCATTCGTTTATGTATTTGGTAATGTTGAGGTGTCATTTTTGGTGTATGTTCCATTTTTAATTATTGTTTTTGGTATTATCAAGGGTATTATTTTATCTTTTAGGTAATGAACTAATCTATTTTAGAGTGCGTGATTGTCACCTTAACAAGTATTGTTCTAAGGAATTGAACATTTGACATTTTGGTCATCCTGAAAATCTAGCAAGATCTCACACCAACTATCTTTTAAATGTTTGAATATGGTAGTGTAAGATAGCATCTATGATAAGGAAGACTATCCCTCATACTAATTTCAATATATCTTTTACTTATAAAATATCAAAAAACAAAAAATAATAATCAAAATTTATGGAATCAAGGTTGGAATTTTTGTATACCTTTCTATTTAAATAATCTTTGGTGTAAAGATATTCCATGAAAGGATCATAAAAAGCCTCGTGTACACGTATTTGGACATTCTCCCTCAATTATAATGACCCTATATATAAAGCATAGCCCACAAAAACAATGAAATATAATTGACATAACAACAATGCATATGAAAATTACATTCATGGATGAGAATTGAGAACCAATCTTATGCATTATCCTCTTCCCAAAATTGCCAACACTATGCATTAACTTTATTTGGTCATACTAAGTATTGATATGAAATATGCAAAATAATACATATTGCATGAAATATGGAAAATAATACATATTGCATAAAATATTTTTTATAGGCAAAGTTTTTAACCTAGGTAAGAAAATCGGGTATATGTCGGAGTTTGAATCAAATGCTCATGCCTTGCAATTCTACTAATTGAGCTGATTTTTGGAGACAATGTTCCTCACATATATGCATTAATGACTAGCCATTGTATTTGCCTCCTAGCTCAGTTTGTGTTTTAAGTTAATTATAAAGTTTCGTTCATTTAAAAAGAAAAATTATAAAAATAGAAATTAATATTTTAATATTATTTTATGAAGTTTGATTTGTATGAGAAATGAGGATAGAAAAGATCATTTTCAGCTCAATTAATGCTCCATAAACCCTAGCTACCTAACTCAATGATTGAGGAGCCATAATTGTTAGTAGAAGGATCCTTTTCAATACAGAAAAACTTGGTTGTATAAAAGAGAATGATGGAATTTAATTAATGTCAAATTCTTATTGGTATTCATAATTTAAGAAGGATAATAATTTTCTCTAGTCACTTTTCTTAACATATAGTATATTATAATCATTAATGAAATCATTTCTTTTGGCAACAAAAAAAAATCACTTCTTTTCGAAATAACAATTAATATATGCAGTAGATGATTATTGTTCGTTAGAGCCTATTCAATTAGTTAAATTAAAATAATATTTGTATATAAAAAATATGATAAATAATTAAGATTTAAATTTAAAAATTGATGAGATGACTATTTATCATAATTCAAATACAACTTAGTTACAGCTAGTAAATAAAACAATGTTAACTAAATATATTTTTTTCTCACAAATTTCACATGTAAAATTTGTAACTAAGGAAAGTTTGGTGTAGAAATTGTGCTAAATAATTGTAGGACCTTGACACTAATGTAGGGTTCCATAAGTTTGGTGATTAGTTGCTTTCCATTCGAGCGGCACCAGTTAGGATTATACCCATTTGCAAATTCTAAGGCTACTATTTTACTAGAAAATAAAAAAAATGTTACTCTCTACCCATAGGAGGTTGATTAAATGACACGCATCATTTTTATGATTAGAAAAAAGAGGAGAGATCAATTGACTCCAATTAGTCATCAATTTTAAGGGAATCCAATGGTTTGAATTAATGGGTAGATCTAAGCCATTAAATTTCCCTAAAATTGATGGTTAAGATATAGAGTAAGTTTGAATCAATGAATATCCACCATAGAAAAAATATTAAAATTATTTTTCAAGTGGATATAAATTTACTAAAAATTATTAATAAAATCTTATTCAAGAACACATGATATCAAATAATGATGCATGATTTAAAATAAAATATCATCTAATTTTATATATCTATTTTCCATGAAAACTTCAATTTTTTATTTTTTTAAGGCATTAAAGGATTACAAAACTATTATTTATTTTTAAAGTATCAAAAATATATATATATATATATATAAACATTTTTCATTTTTCTCTATTAAGACCTTTTTTATTTTATCATATATAGACTTTTATATCCCACCTATCAACTGCTGGCTACTAGCAAACATGAATATGACCAGATTAAAAAACAATTTTTGTGTGTATTTTTGGTTTAAAAATGAGTTTCCTACTTAATGAGATTTGGAAATAATAGATGTATTTAATTTCATCACTATAAGAGAAAAGATTATTTATAAGATTTGTATTCATAACTTCATGTACACTAATCAATAATTCAAATAAACCACATAGTTATCAGTCACATAGTCCTCCATTATTTGGGACATGGATAGAATGCCAAGTGATTTGTTTTTTCTTTCTACAAAAATTAATTTCTTTGAAGGTATTAAAGTGGGCATAGACAACTTCTACATAGCCTTTTCATATGCTACCTCACATGTTGAGTCTTATTGATATAAAGGCTTAATAAATTTGTTTTTGGTCTTTGATTTTGTATTCCCACTTAGAGTGATATAAAGGAATTAGAGTGATGGTTAGGACATATATCTTCCTAAACTCACCATTCTAAGGTAAAAAAAAACCTCAATCTCACATTTAAGAGTAATGTTAGTGATTTTTTTTAAAATAGAGGATATTTGTGTTAGTTTTTGGGTTACAACTTACAAAAGCCAACTTTGGTGAAAAGTCATAATTGATGAATAGGGCTATGAGAATGACACCAAACAGAAGAAAGCCCAAAAATGTGGTAAAATATTATATTTATGAGTCATTTATTTATATGTTTCTCAACTTATATAACTCTTCATCACTTCCTTATTTTTTGAACATATACCTCTCTTGTTTTCTTACCACTAGGTGACTGATAACTATATGCTCTATTTAGACTATAAAAAATAACATTATTTTCAGCTTTCCGTATACTTTTATCAAAGATATTGTTGAGTTTATAAAAGTGAAGACGTGACTTTAGATCAATGGAAAATCACATAAGAAATCTATGGTTTATGATGATTGCCTTGTAAATTTGTTAGATTATGTTAAGGATACTTCATAATATTATTTCCTGGTATCAAGGATATATTATGCCCTAAAAATAATATACCACATAATTTTAAACAAAATTAAACTCTATCATATGTTTTTTTTACCTGCTTTATGCATAAAACACTATTTAATATCAAAATAAGATTCTGACTAATTTCATTTCCATGAATTTGTGTGAAAAGAGAATTGAAGCTATTCATCAATCTCTTGTGTTGGTTGGAGAAGGAATTTTGGGATTAATTAATGATATCACATAATTAAATATAAAAAAAAAAGTGATTCATCATAACCATTTAAGAATTTTCAGTCACAACTTCATCTACAAATAGATGATCCAATTCATCACCAATCATACAATCATCTAAACCTTCAACAAAATTCATCCACCAAATATTTGAAGAAACTTGATACTTATTTCCAAACTCTAATCCAATAGAAACTTCAAAGGGTGCTATAGAAGGTGAAGTTGTAGACCATGTTGGTCCTTGAAGAGGCATAGCCTCCAATAAGTAGTAAAAATATTGTGATGCATCATTTGAAATCAAAGACACATCAATTTCATTGTTAGAGTAATAGCTATTATCATTATTACCTTTCATAGAAGCATGATCTTTCTCTATTACACATAGTCTTAGTGTTGGTGATGATGATGAATTGTTATGAAATTGCAAAGCATTAGAAATCTCTCTTCTAGCATCTTCCATGTTGATGGTTGAATGAATTATTTGATGATATTCTAATTAGGGTTTGTTTGAAATATTTGTTTTCTATGAACCCATTTTGTGTTAATTTAATTTTCCACCGAGTTGGTGGGGATATATATAAGACAAAAATCCCAAGAAAAAAGTTAGGAATTGCTTGCACGTAGAATTAAAATGAAAAGGAGAAAAATAAATATATGGTTGATATAATTAAGTAGAAAAAAATATAAAGATGTGAGGTGATATAAAATAAAAATTATAGATAGAATAATACAAGACCCAATGAAAATAAAAAATTATTACAACTTCCATCAATTTCTCACATCTCTTTATATTATACGACCGAATGTAAATATATAATTATAGATTTCTAAATAATAAGTGTTTAATTATCTTTTTAAATTTTTATTTTAAAATCAATTGACAATAAGAGAACTAGCTCAATAGGTATTTAAATCATTCCCGATATAATGAGATATGTAATGTGAGACTTACTTCCCAACATACCCAACACATGGCGAATGATTACTTTTGACCCAAAACTAAATGGTATCTTTTGGCCCATGACAACCGGAAAAAAGTTGGACTCTGAATCTGATATATGTTTCGTCCCAAACCAATTGGTAATGAGATGAGTAGTCCAACATGTATTTAAATCATCCCGAAATAATGAGGTATGCGACGTGTGACTTACTTCCCAACATGATTCTCACCTACATCAGAATTTAAAGATTGACAAGAAATTCTATGGGATTTGTTCCTTAAACTTGTTTCCAATAATTAGCCTTTTTATAAATAAAAAAAATCTAAACATAAGTGATGATAAAGAAATGAGGAAGAACCTTTTTTAAAGGAAGGAATATGTTGTTTAACGAAATTATTATGCAACTGCTACAAGACACATAATTATACCACATGAAACATATTTTCTTATATGATGAATGAGGCTTAACATGTATGATTCATAATTAGGTTTTATAAGTGATCAATTTCTGTCATAAAATCATTTTACTATATGAGGTAAAAACACTTTTTACAATATCAATGTCTTCAAAACAGATAGTCTCAAAAATAAATCAAGGGACATCTTTTTTATGTAAATAAATAGAGAAGTAAAGTCGATTATAATTAAATGATTAAAATTATATTATTAAACTATCATATATTTATAAACAAATATGTGTATAAATAGATAAATAAAATTAATGCACAAACCTAAAAGTTGTAGTAAATTACTCAAACATTCCTGAGTTTTAGTGAAATTTCATAAACTATTCATTTTTTACACCCACATAAACACACTCCTAATTATATACATAGCTAAATTATATTGACTACTTCTACATAAGAGATAAGTATAATCTTTTAAACAAAAAAATGATAAGTGTAATTAAGTTAAACAAAATATAACATTTTGTGGAGACAAATCTAAATAGTATAAGAGTCAATAACTTTTCATTATTTTTGGTTTATTAAATATATTATTAAAGTAATTTAAACACCTCCTTAAAATTAATATTAATTTTTTTAAATGTATGCCATAAAAAATATTTTAATTTACCTAAAAAGAATAAGTTAATATGTTAAATTGTAGATGGATCAATGATCAATTTTAATTCATAATTTTATGTGAAATAAGATGTGATCTAAAAAACTGACATGGGAAAACCCTCATTAACATGGAGTTACATTTTTTGTCCTAAAGTTTGTATCAGATTATATACAATTTGTTTCTCATTTGTAAAAAAAGTAAAACAAAAACAAAATATATATTAATTTTATATATTTTATCTAAAAGGATACATAAAATGATATACATCTTGAAACAGAACATATAATCTCGATTTGCATATATATTTCTAAATCTTGGGAACATACATCATTCAAAGGAGTGGTTGCTACGACTCCCAATTAATGCTTAATCCAAGTTTTAATTAAACTAATATGGATTAATGAAGCTAGATTCCTATGTATTATTGGAGAGGGAAGTGATGCAAAAAGAAAATAAAAAACAAAAATATAATAATAAGTATATTATTTTCTTTATATTTATAATAATATTTTTATCCTTAAAATTAAGAGTAAAAATACACTTTCTGTTGCCCAGACAAAGGAAAGCTCCTTTACCCAGACAAAATTGGCAATATTCTATTCTTTTCAACTGGAAGCAGAACTAGTTCTTTATTTGAAAGCTCACAACTCAATAATTCAAATTTATTGTTTTTTATTCACAATATTTTAAAAATGTCCTTAATTGTTTATTAAGTGGATGATCCACTAAATCACAAGATATCACTTTTTATTTAAAGACAAGACTGACCTAAATTTTAATAAAAGATTGATTTAGTGCGTAAGTTCCACCTTATAAACTTGGAAGAAAATGGATATACACAATCTCATCTTACAATTAAAAAAACTATTTCAATAATTTAAACTTAACAACTTTAGGCCATAATAAAAAAAACTTTACAAGTATATCGGGTTTAGATCAAATTTTGTTGAGTTTAATACACAATGATCTCCTTATTTATATCTAGGCAATGAAAAAGTATATAAATGTCTTTAAATAAATACAATAATTATGTTTATTAACTTTATTTTTATCACAAAAAGAATTTTATTAAAGGTGTACTTAAATTTACAAAAATACAATAGTTAAACAGTGATGAGAGAGTGAAAAATAAGAAATGATGAATAGAGGTGAGTAAGGTTAATACATTTTTAGCAAATATTCACGAGGATTGACAACCCAGTGTGAATATCATATTGATGATCTGCCCATTTTCCCAATGATTCATAGTCAAGACTTCACATTTGTTACCTTTACCATCTGCTAAATGGATGTCTGAGTTGTGTTGAAGATGATATCATTCCTAACTAGCTAGATAAGCCAAATTGTTGCTAGTCTTATAATACTAAAAAACATGTGACACTTTTGTCATACTCGTGTAAAAATTGTTTGTTGGTTCTCACGATTGTACAATAGAAAGATCCACCCAATTTTATATTAGTTGCCGAAGTAAATAGGTAAACTTGGAGGAAAAGAGTAGATATTGAGAAAATTTTGGTTGATCATTATATAGACCTAATCCTCTCATGAAACAACTTTCATTCTAATTGAGTAAGGATCTTCTACATTAATATAGAGACAAATACTCAAAAATAAAGGAAAAATAACATGGTAATATATTTTTTTCATTTTATACATAATGAAATAACACTTTTATTAATGACAACACGAGAAAAAAACAAATATTTGTTTCTCTATTATTTGAGAGGACCCTTCTTCCTTCTAAGTAAGGCTTCTATAGTTAGCAATATGTCCTAAAAAAGTCTTCATGCAAAAGCAGTCACCTTTATTGCCTCCTTTGAATTCCAGAGGAGATTAGTGCCTCTTGTGAGTGCGATCTATTTGATGTGTCTCTTTGACAACGAGCTCGTAAACTGACTTGACTAAATAAATATTTGATTTGTCATGAACTCATAGCGACAAGTTTGATGTATGTCACCGGATTATGTGATCATTAATTTTATTTTTTTCTACTACTTACATGAATATAAAATATGGACACATTTGAAAAATAACAACTAATACTATTATTGAACTTCCAAACATCACATATAATATGAAAATATATAAATTCTTTATAATTGACATATATATATATATATATATCTTCTCATCCATTATAGCTGGCATCGTGAGTGCAAACAAATGTAGTTTTCCATAAAGTGACTAAAGGAATAAAATAAGATTGTTTTACAAGTCAACCAGACAATGACCCTAAATTCTGCATCCTGAGCTATTACTACTATTATTATATAAAATATATCAATAAATAAGATTAATACGCTTATTAATATAAGTAATGATAATAATACGCTTATTTTTATATTCTATATACAATAATATTGTTATTAAACTCAATTATCTTCAACTGTGTTTGATGATGTATCTATATTATAGTTCTATCACATAGACATTTGAATGTGCAATTATCATTTTCCATCTAACCTTTCTCATTTCTTTATCATTAAAAAGTCCAAACCAAACATACTCCAATTGATGAATTTTACTTTATATTAAGATTATTAGTATTTACTTGGTATTTTCTTATCAAGAAAAAATAAGATGAGTATTTCAACAAAATAACATCTTGTGATTCGATTTCTTTTCGAAACGACGAGTTTGATGGAAGGTAAATCTCATATTACTTATTTCATTATCTTGTGAATGATTTAAATACTTGTTAGACTACTTATCTCATTATCAATTAGTTTTCAGATGATACATTAATAGAGTTATCTTCATGAAATCAGAATAATACCCAAGCCATTGATTACAAGCTACCATTCATGTTCTTGTGATTAAAAAATTATTGCAACTACATAGATAGAAAATGATTATACAAGCTTGATCCTACACTTATATAGCAAGTCACAAAGAAGAATATAAAGAGCATGAACATTACAAAATTACAAGTCAACACAGTTTCTTGATGAGGTAACACCACCATCCACAACAAGATTATGGCCACTAACATACTTGGATTCATCACTAGCAAGATAAAGTGCAGCCTCAGCAATATCTTTAGGCCTTAAAGTTGTTCCTTTTAAATTAGCCATACCTCTCACAAACTCTTCCATTTTCTCCATTTCCTCTTGGAAAGATACTCCAAAATTGTTATATTCTTCATCATCTTGTGCTTCATTTTTTATTCTCCATGCATTCACAAGCATAGATGTAGCCACCCCAAATGGAGAAATGCAATTGACTCTTATTCCATACCTTTTTAGAGGAAAAAATGTTAGATTTGCATAGCAAAATCTTGAAATCATACACTTAAAGACCAAAAGTAATATTACACACTTCAATTTTTAAAATAATCCAATAAAATTAAAAGTGTGGTCAGTGTAAACACTATCATAGAAATAGTCAATTTGGTTCTTATAAATTTTCGAGTGTGTTACTTTCTAGCCAGACTCTTCGGTCCTCTCTATTACTGGAGATGACAGTTATATGAAAATTCATATAAAAATTAAAAAACAATGACATTTATATCTTTTAATTTACACTCATATTACATTTTTATCTTAAAATAGACTACAAAATAGGATTGTCCTCTCTAGTAACGAAGATGAGTCTAACTCGTCACTTTCATTCCCGAAAAAGTAAAAATCCAAATTAATATTTAAAGATAAAAAATATGAGTCACAATAGTTCCTATCACAATCATAAAATATGATAAAAGACTAATTTGACTCATTAGATTTTTTCAGAACCATTTTGGATTTTTTCAATACAAATTTGATACATAAAAGAACAAGAAAAATAGTTCTCTATTCTAAAAAAATGGATTTCAAGTTAGAAGAATACCTTCCCAACTCACAAGCTGTGTTCTTTGTAATCCCAACAATGGCATGCTTTGAAGCTGTATAAGCATGAGGACCCAGCCCTCCCATAACACCAGCTACACTAGATGTTGATATAATTGACCCAACTCTTCTAGGTATCATTACCCTTGCTGCATGCTTTATCCCTAAAGCCATACCCTTCACATTCACACTCATCACTTTGTCAAACTCATTAGGGTCAAAGTTTACTATGCTTTTGTTCTTTGATTGATTCCCTAGCACCCCAGCATTGTTGAACATTATGTCAAGTTTTCCATATTGAGAAATTGTGAAACTTATAAGATTCTCAACCTCTTCTTCTGAACTAACATTACAATGGACATAGATTGCTGAAGGATATAGTGAATTTACAACTTTAGTTCCTTCTTCATCATCAATATCACCAATCACTACTTTTGCACCATTCTTCACAAAAACTCTTACTGTTGCTTCTCCTATGCCTCTAGCACCACCAGTTACTATTGCTATTTTTCCTTCCAACCTATAATAATATCAATCTTTCTTAACAACATAAACATCTTTTTGTATTTCAATATCATTTGTAACACTCCGGTCCTTATTCCCCACAAAAGGAAGTCTCTGCGACTCAAACTCGTGACCTCATGACAAATATCATTTGTAATAGTGACTATTTGTCTCTGAGGTCACGAGTTCGAGTCGCAGGCGTTTGTAATAGTGACTATTTGTCTCTGAGGTCACGAGTTCGAGTCGCAGGAGAGCTATCGTTTGTAATAGTGACTATTTGTCTCTGAGGCACGAGTTCGAGTAGCAGGAGAGCTATCGTTTGTAATAGTGACTATTTGTCTCTGAGGCACGAGTTCGAGTAGCAGGAGAGCTATCGTTTGTAATAGTGACTATTTGTCTCTGAGGTCACGAGTTCGAGTCGCGGGAGGCTCTCATT
Organism: Lupinus albus; assembly: GCA_009771035.1. NCBI lineage: Eukaryota > Viridiplantae > Streptophyta > Magnoliopsida > Fabales > Fabaceae > Lupinus > Lupinus albus. The sequence goes on along the minus strand of CM019999.1, from coordinate 23,013,174 downwards.
TGTGCTTTGTGAGGAATAAAATACTGCATGTGTATTTAACGTGTTGGATAACACGCTGAATGTATTCGTGGGTCGGGGTCGCATATCAGGATTGAGTTGTTTCATTATTTATGCAATTTATAAGCACAATTATTTATACTAGTGGTCATATACCTAAGTAGAACATATTGAAGATTTGTGGAGTTATAATTCATACGATATAGAAATTGTGAGTACCTTTTAGATGATGAAGATGAAAAGATGGGTTCTGATGAGTGAAGAGGAATTCGTTGAAGGTGTTTGTCAGGGATGACTTCAGTTGCAAACATGGTTGAGAAAAATAAGAGAAGAGAAGCAAGAGAGAAAGAGAAAGTAGAGAGGTTTGGTTTGTATATTCACTCTCACAAGAGCATAACCAGATCCATTTATATAGAAATATCACAAATCATTAAGATTTAGATGAAAATGGTAATATATAGAAAGCATGATTAGAACTCAGTCATAACACTCAGAGTAGTAATATCTGAGTCTCCCCTTTGTCAGAAATAAAATATGAATATGATATTTAAGTAGATGGATAACATGTTCAATATATTCATAGGCCTAAAGAATCGCATATCACGGCTAAGATTACAACAATAATATGCCATCAATTTGCAGCATAATAAGATATGATTTAAATCCTTGAATCAAATTTCATTTCATTTCATTTGACAAATTTTAAGGTTACTATAATGTGATCTACATTATGAAAAAAGTGATGGAGGGGATTATATATATATAAGTATCTCTTTTGAATAATATTATATCTATATATTTGTGTAACAAAGAGGTGTCCAATACTGAAAACTAATTTTATAAGATGTATAGGGAATCTTTAAGTGATTTTCATTTATCAATAAGTATTATATATAACAACATTATGTATATTTTAATATGGTTCATAAGATAATATAAAATTTGAGGGTGTATTTGGTTTGACCATTTTTATTAGAGAATAAAGTATCTCCTCATAACAGAAGATAACTTATATCCTCCAGACATTAAAAGAAAGACATGTATATTTTTTGTTTAGTTTTAAAAATATTTTTATAGAAAATGATTAAATAGTACACATGTCACGATTTTAGTGACTGAAGAATATAAAACTTATCTCCTTATACCAGAAGATTATTATTAGTTTTTTATTATGATTTTCAGGGTTATTATCATCTTATATTTCAGAATGTGTGAGCCTCAATCCTGAAAATTTTAAAATGATAAAAATAATGTTTCAACATGTTGATGAATAAGTAGTATATATCCTTGTCATTAATGGAGAGATAAGTGATGTGTAAAACAAAGTCAACAAGAAAACGAAAAGACAATTATGAATTTCTATTTACCTATGTAATGACACTTTTATTCTAGTGTAAAAATATTATTTGTCTCTCAATTAATGAAGATGATGTATACTTAAAATGGTGACAAATTTTGAAGTTTGAACACTTGTATTAATTTCCAATAACTCTTTCCACCGATGAGCAAAAAGCCAAAGTCAGAAAATGTGTCTCCACCGATAAGTAAAATGCCAAAGCCATGAATGATGATAGCATTTTATCTCTTTCTTTGTCTCTCAATAATAATAACACAGTTTAGATATGGAAGGTTGTTGATACTTTTTGCATGCTAATTGATTACTATATGTTTATGTGTTTGTCATTTTTGATGCTTTTGGGCCAAGGTGTTACTCCTATGTATGACTAACCCACTTTGTGTCATCTTTAGTCTGCCAAATTGCTGCAATTTGGAGAAAAAAAAAGTAATAGACCAACAAAATAGGCCACCACTATGGAGATCACTACAGGTGACACCAACAATTTGATAAGTTCAAATCAAAGAAAGTGTTGGTCTCGTTAGACCCCTAGGATGACTAAAAGGTTAAGGGTTTGATTCTTGTGAGCGATACTTTTTGAAAGGAAGAACTTCATATCTCAAAAGAGGATTAATTCCTTATCAAAAGGGCGAAAAATATCAGTGACATTAAAAAAAAACCAAATGACGTGTAATGGTTGTAACTTTTTAATTAAATTGTAAATCGGTACTTCAAATGATATTAAATTGGTTGTTAAAAGAATAAATTAATTACATTAAATAATATGATATTACACACAAAAATATATATTTTATTTATTGGTTTTTTATATATTCCCACATCATAGGTATAAGACTAATCTCTAACAATATAGTTAAATGCTAAGAAGAAACCACTACTCCATGCCACCTCCACTTTCAATGTCCCATGACCACCAAAAAACAAGGGAAAAATCATATCCAAAAATATCATATCATTATATCTAAAATATAAAGTTATTAAATTCTTTTATTTCATAATTTCATTTTTTATATACTTTAAAGAGGATTTTAAGTATCTAACTAGTTTCTCTCATTATGAAGGTAACAAAACTGATAGTGTGATTCCTTATGAAGGTAAAATATTTCACAATGACTAAGATGCTTATGATTTTTATGGTTTATTTGAAAAGGAAGTTGTGTTTTCAATTAGACAAGGACACACTTATAAATTTAGTAAGAGTCATAATGGTTTTTTTTTTTTATAAGATTGAATTGTTTGTCATCGTGTTGGTATTCCTATATCATGCAAAGTTTGTTTGAGATTCAATTGTAGTTAAAGGCTCAACAATGCAATGGAGAATATGCAATGAAAGGCTCAACAATGTTCCCCAGTGTGAGTATCAAAGGAATATGAGAGAGATTCACTGTTAGAAGAGATAAGGACAAAGGTATGAGCTAGGAACTTATATATTGTTCTTTATTCTCTTCATACCCTTTTGGAGTGAGTCTTGACTTTACTGTGCATAGGACTACGATATCTACATGAGACATAAGAATCGTATACTCATATATGATAATTGTAACAATCATACACATTTTACCAATCAACCCATAATCCATTTTCTCTTGGTGTATGGAAATGTGTGTGATCGTTTCAATTACCATAAATGAATATAAAACTATAAATTGTTAAATATGCTACTTTTTCTCTTGGTGTATGGAAATGTGTACAACTAATTTTACAAGAAAAATAGGTAGACTAATTTTGCAAGAAATAGACTAAAGATAAAAAATATTGAAAATTTGTTAATAAAGATTTGGTTGGAGCAAATCCCAACTCATCTTATTTGCAAGCACCCAATTATTTTTTGTGAATCCCACTATATTAAATATGAGATAAAAAAAAGTAAAGAGAACGACTGAAGGGAGGGAGAATGAGGGAAAAAAACATAAATTAACTTACTAGAACCCACGATTTAATAATATGTCAAACAATTGGATGTATGCAAATACGATGTGTTAGGGTTGTATGCAGTGTTGTGATAACCGGACCGGACCGACCGGTTCGATCGCTGACCAGATTTGAAAACAACTTCGTTTTGTAGTCTTAACCGGAGAAATTCTGGTTTGACCGTTCTAAACCCGGTTAAACCGGAATAACTCATGAAAAAATCGGACGACTCACTTAAAATTTTAAAAAATGGAACATTACTCTAATGTTTTTTTTTATTTCGGTCCAAAAATAATAGAGAGATGTTACTTCAATATGTTTATATAAAATTATTAATTATATAAAATGTAAAATATATAATTATAGATAAAAATTATTAATATATTTAAAATCATCCGATCCGATCAAACAATTTAACTAGTTAAACTGGTTAGACCTAATACGAAAGTTTTTCTAGTTGACATCCGACTTGGGTTTCACAACATTAAAAGTTTTTATCAAATTTGTTATTTAGGAAAAAAGAATTTAAATTGTTAATTGGCATTTAAATTTGATAATAGAAAAGATATCAAAGACAACGTGATGGAAACCACGCCGCTAAGTGATAGTTGCTTTTCCAACTCTTCTTCTCTCTCTTCAAACTCCAAACTCCAAAACCCTTTTCCTTAATTCTCCATCAATTTCAAAATCAATCCATGATCTTCATATAGCATCACACAAATCACCCAATACCAGAAAAAAGGTAACAACTTTACCAACCCCAACTCAAAATTTTGCTTTCTCTGTTTGTATTTTTGTTCAATCTCAAACATATCAATTCAATATTCTTGTTGATCCCTCAATTTTTGTAGGGAAGTTTAATTAGGTCCCTTTATCAAAATATTTTTGAAAAAACCTGAAATTTGTAAAATTAGTTCATGTGTTTATTTGGGTTGGAAATTTAGGATTTTTCACTTTTTTTTCTTCTTAGCTAGATCATAATACTGAACCTGGGTTACATAATTTGTCTATTATCCGTATTCATGCAACATAGCTATAGGGTATTTATTTGTATTTTCTCATTAGACCAGGATCAACACAGTAATTAAATTATCCTATGCAATTTACTATTTGTTCATGTATTACCAAACACCCTTTTGTTAGTGTCTTAGTATAACAATCTAGAAGAAAAGGGCGAAAAGCCGTTTTTTTAAGTTGAAGCTGAAGTGTGGTTTGGACTTAGGAGGGGATATATGGAGAGTAGTAGTAGTAGCAGCAGCAAAGGGAAAGAGAGGAATGGGCGTATTCCGCTGTCAGGGGTGGTAGCAGATTGCCGGAAGCGGTGGTTCAGGGACACTCTCAAGGAGGCTAAAGGAGGAGACATAAACATGCAGGTGTTGGTGGCTCAGATGTACTACAGTGGCTATGGAGTTCCTAGAGATGCTCAGCAGGTAGGGGTTGTTTTGTTTTGTAACTTTTGTTGCAATTTGGTGCTTTAATTCAGCCTTTGATCGATGAAATTTCAATCGATCGTGGTTTGTTAACGACTCTAATGGCTGATGAGCATCTAATTCAAAATAGAAAAATGAACTTTTTGACAAAAGAAGAATAACTTTATGACTATAGAAAAATGAAGGAAAAAATCATTTCCTTAGTCGTCACTTATGTATATACACATGTCTACATTGAAATGTACATATTTTTATGTATTTAATTGCATGCTTACATGCCTGTGTACATATGTGTAGAATGTCTATAGAAAAGGTTCAATCATGGGTTGATAAGTGATTGTTCTTCCAAATATAATTGAAAGCAAACATGCTACTAATGACTTGAAGATTACTTTTAGTTTATAGTTCTAAGGTCAGATTTTGCTATCATTATAAAACTCATTGATTTGGTGCTCTCAAAGTCATTGTTTTAGGTCTCATATTTAACTTCCACAGAAGCTAGTGTAAGCTTATTTCCGTAATCTTCTCCGAGAGCTTACGGAAATAAACTAAAAAAAGCTTATTGAGGAAGATATGCTACTTCTGTAGGCTCTCCCGAATGTCCTCGTAAGTGTTTATATTGATAAGATAAGCTCAAATATGTTTCAAATAAGCTCTTTCAAATGCCACCTGAATGTATAGTACAGATAAGTGATTGTAGGAAAGTATATTAATAGTTTCTATCATGAAATGTATATATTCGATTGGCCTTTTCTTGAATAAGAAGAGCAGTGGTGTATAATGAAGTATGAACAATGTGTGGGGCCTGTGGAGGTGCTTGTCTGTCATTTTCTTTTGATTTCCATGGCTGATGTTATTATTTGGAATGAAGGGAAGATTTTGGCTGAGTAAAGCATCAAGGGTTAGGTCTTCAGTTTGGAAAGTTGGTGAAAAGTGTCCAGGTATTGTGATTCGGAATTTTTGTGTTTGTGATAACTGTGAAATTAAGTTATAAGTTTATTTCAACAATTGATCAATTATAAGCTGAATCTGCTTAGGTTTGGTATGTTTGCTGATTGGATTATGTAAAAATAATAGCTTGCCTGTATAAATTGATAATAATTGTTTGATAGTTGATTTGGGAAGGGTGAAGTTGGAAAACATGTTTGATTTCAAAATAGTTTAATGTCCCTTTTAAATAGCTTCTAACTTCTAGCTTCTCTAAATTATTTCCCCCTTATAAACAGTCTTTTTTAAGCATCTTTCCAGCTTTATATATTTTACCAAACACATAAGCTTATCCCAAAAGCAGCTAAAATGACTATCACTTTTACCAAACACACTTAATGTGACTAGTTTTAGTTTGGTGCATATTTGTTAGGTTATAACGCTAGTGATTCTGATTCTGATGAATTGGAGGAGGATTCTTAAGCAGCCTAAATTTGGTTTCATGCCTAAGCTAAAATTCTGAAAGGTGAGTTTATGCCAATCTCTGAATGCTGTCTTGCTGATTTAGTGTTTGTGTCACGTTTATTATTTAACGGAAAAAGTTAATAAATTTGAGGGTTAAACTTTTCGAGAAGTATTGTTTATTCTTCCTACTTTGATCCTCATCACATGTTTTGTATATTAACATTCTAAGAATTATATTTTATTTCTGATATGGCAGCACTATACTCTATTTTCTTGTTGGTTGTGTTGTGCCATACTTTGAGGTTGTTGGGTTTTATGTTGTGATTCCAGTTCCACATTTTCTTTTAAGCAACATGTGGTTGATGAGTTTTATTTTTTGAGATACAGAAATGTGTTAGATTCATGTAACTTGTCCATGTAATGCGATTGTGGTGGCCACCACAACTGCAATATTGCGGTCGCATCAGTTGATGTGGTCCGCAATTTAAATCACCGCCTCACCCTATGGGTAAGGAACTAATCCCTTTCAAAGTGCATGACTACCCCTCCCAACAAGTGTCGCTCTTAGGAATTGAACCCTTGACATTTTGGTCTAAATGGGAATCCAGTTAAAGCCTTACACCACCAAACATCTAGACTAACACCTTGTTGGTTGCATCTTTGTCTATGTAAATAAAAAAAGATACCAAGTGTAATAGCTTATCAATGAAAATATAAACTGCTACAACATGCTAAGCCCTTTCATATATAGATTGATCTTTTGTGCTCTTTTGTTTTTGTAGGTGTATACATGGTATCATGATTCTTCAAAGCCACCATGGATGTTCCTTTCACATATAATTTTATATATTTGGTTTATGATCTGTATGATTTGCCACACTATTTTGTTAAACCAAGGAAGAAAAAAAGGCCAACTTTATTACTTAAATTATGAGGGTCCCTTACTCATATCCTTACAGAATGAAATAGTGTGTTCTGTTTTGTTTTCTTCACTGTTTCATAGTAACCAAAATGTTTCATTTTTTTATTGAAAAATAAGTTAGACTCTGATTTGAAAACATAAATAACTCAAAGGACCTATTAAAATCAAAACTTATACCACTCCCTTGAAACAAAAAATAATTTAAATTATCAATCTAATAGCTTTTCCTATTATTTATATCTTTCTTTTATCATAATAAATCACAGGGACAACATTTGATATCCTATAGGCTATAGGGTTTTGCATAGATGGACAGTTATTTGATAATAAACATTAAATAACTTTGTCAACCACTAATGAAATACAGAGTAACAATGATCAAGAAATAACATGCTTCTGTTCAGACTTAAGTGTTTCTAATAATTTCAGAGTTACTGGAAATTTCTACTATGCTCTTTCTACTTTTAGATTCCATTATAAAATGATTTCTCATGGTGGAGTAAGTGGTTAAGAAGTTATGTATTCAGTTAGGAGTTAAAGTTAATTTGTTAGCTTTGTATTATTAATTTGTTTGGATCAAACACTTTCATTTGTATAAATAAGTTATATTGGTTTCACTTTTTCATCGAGAATCACTTTGATTTTATGAGCTTTCGATTCATATTCAAACAAATCTTAGTCTTTTAACATATGGAGATGATGGAGCTGATATGTTCAGTGTCTTCTAATTTAATTTGGAAAGAAACACAGTTCTGAATGTTTAACACTGTTGAGAAGTTTGTCAAAAAACTCAAGCTCTGAAACCAACAAAGTCAAGTTTTTAATTTTGATTTTTTAATTTGATGTATATTTGGTAATCATATTGTGAAAAAAGAAATAGAAATTTAGTATATGTTAAAAATAAAACTTTTTTTTCTTCTATTTGTATATTTATTTATATTAGTAAAATTTCAGAAATCTCACTATAGTATATGTACGAGGCTCCCAATTAGTTGTAATTAGTTGTAATTGGGAGGTTAAATATACACTTTGACTTACTTTCTCAACATAGATTTACAATTAAACTTGAATTGTAGAGAATCAATAATTGGAAATATTTTGTGGAAGATTCAAAGATATGGTTGAAGTGAAAGTTTGTATCCTGAAATGAGTGCTGAGAGTGCAAGACAGAAGAAGGCAAAAAAAGACATTGTAATTGCAACAGATGAAGTGTCTGTGAATATATTATCTGCCCCTTCCCTCATTCTATTTGTTAAGGGAATTGCTGAAGATGATGATGATATCACAAAATATGCCATTATCTGCAACCAAAACACATTGCTAATCAACCTCAAACTCAAGTAACTAATATTTCATACTCCTTCAAAAGCAAACATTAGTTTCATCAAAATTTTAAAGTTTCATCTCATAACCAATTGACAATGAGAGGAATAACTTAAAAGATATTTAAACTATTCTGGGAGACAATGAGTTAGGCGACGTAAGACTTACTATCTTTTGACACATGACAACCGAAATGAAGTTGGGTTCTAGTTCTGATACCACGTCAAAATTTCATCTTAAAACTAATTAACAATGAGTGACTTAATCCAACATGTATTTAAATCATTCCCAAGACGTAGGCGATATGAGCCTTACTTCCCAACAACAACAATACTAAGGTTAAACTATGTCACACTAGTTTTCATAGTACTCCCTAATAAAATATTCAATCTCATCCCTATACATAAAAATGTTTTCAGATTGGTCATCACTATTTTTTTGATACTGCCGAAGGTATCTTTCACCTTTTGGTAGGGAACTAATCTCTATATCAGGATGTGCGGTCGTCGCTCCCAACAAATGTTCCTTATAAAAATAGAATTTTCACCTTTTGGTTTTATTGGGAATCTAGTGAGAACTTATCACACTATACCAACACTTTCTTGGTCTCTCATTTACATTTCTTCTTTGTCTCTAACACATATCAGAAACTTCATCCAAAAATCCAAAGATAACTTATAATTATCACACTTTGGTTGTCAAAATAAAATTATTATTCGGATTTGATTTAAAAAGAGAAGTACAAAATAATTGTGATCAAAGAAAATAAATGCCAAACCTGATCTCCAACAAAGTCAATAATAGCTCCCATTCTTGGCTTAATAAGTAGTTTTCCTTTGTAAAATTCCTGAACTTGACGAAACACTTGAACTGCAGTGTAGAGAATTGACAAAATTGCTATTGCCACCAAATACCTATTAGTATCAATCTGGATTAGCTTATATTGTTCTCAGAATAGCTTAATCAAATGTCACTGACAGAGAAATTTGTAAAAGAAAAAAGCTATCATTTCCTCCAAATGATTATTATCAAAATTTTACTAAGAGAACTTTCCAAAAAATAAAAGTGATTATTTCCTTTTATAATAATCAAATCCAATTCAAGTTCATAACAAAAACTCCAAATGAACTCAGCAAAATCAGATTTTGATCAATACCCATTATCGTTGATCCAAAAATCACACAAACCCATATCATATTTTCGATCAAAAACATAATTTGGTGCAAAATTTTGTACCTGTACTCTTCATAGTGATCAAATTCTCTCCAATCACCATGCTTATTGGTAGCCATAGCAATGAATGATATCAGAGAGAAAACCAATGCAGCCCCTCTCAAACCCAACGACCCTTTCTTCAACAAATCGTCCCTCTTCCACCGCTGCAATATTCCGGTGACTCCACCGCCGGTTCCTCCGGTTGCCGGAGTTTGTTGGTCCACATTTTGTGACACAGAAGCATATGCTGTTGGTGGAGTTTCTACATGTATCTTTGGTGATGAATTTGAATCATCCAAATTCGACATATATATCAATGTTGTTTTTCTCGTACTCCTCGAATTTAAAGGTTTCAGATACAAACAAAAGAAACTAAAGTGTGTTGTGTCTTTATTCTATTTATTATCACGCATTTCTGTTTTTTATTATCATGTGTTTCTGTTTTTTTATTTGTGTATTCTTTTGTTCGAAAAGTCCAGAATGACCCTGACCCTATGTAAGATAAATATGAAAAATTGTGATTGATATTAATAACTTTGCAATATTTTTATTGAGTCTTCCAAAACTATAATATTATGATAATAATTATGGTTATGAAATTATGAAATATAATTTGAAATAATGATCTTTACACTTAAAAATGTGAAGAAATTATCTAAAATTAAATACAATGTAAAATAGGCTTTTTATTGAATAACATTCTTTGATTAATTGTACACAATGTATATTTGACAAAAAATTTCAGACATAAATCAGCATATTTATTAATTATAGGTAAAGGGTGTTTTTGACTTTTCACTTGGTTTTGTTTATTGAGGTGGCAATGCCGGTAAAATCGTTAAGGAAGTTAAGCATGAAAACGCGTGAGTGAAAGATGTAGATGACGTGGCATAATTGGATTGGTTGGAGGAGTAAGATTAAAGGCATTTGCACTTTGGCAGCTATTGCTTAAATTAGAAAAGTGCTTAATAAAATTAAAACAGATTTGACCTTTTCAATATATGGAATCTGTTTTTATTTGAATGCATGATGAATTATAAGTAACTTTTAAATATTTAAATTAAGTTGTATGAAAAGTATATTTTATTAAAAGGAAATTAATCATTCATATTAATTATACTGCATGTTTTTTAGATTGGATTGGAAATGAATTAAGTTATGTTTGATTTAGCCCAACTCAATTTGTTAAATTTTTATTAAATCAAGTTCAATTCAAACTATATTTTTAGTTAAAATAAAAAAACGGATATATTAACGAACTCAAATTTATGTTATGCACCAGCTCAAATAATGTTCAATTGACATACATATGTATATGTATATACATATATAAGTATAAATGTGACTTTTAAAAATTAAATCTATTGGTAAGGAAATATTAATGTTCACACAACAATATATATAGTATTGTATTCATATATTAATATAGAAAGTATATATAATAGTTATATTCAGGGTAGGTTTTAGCTCTACTAACTCTAAATCCGAACCCGAAAATTAAACTCGGGTAAAACTAGAACCCGAACCCAATCACTTCAAATTTTCCCGTTAAATTTTGGTTAGGTATCACAAGTTTGGTTTTCATTGTCATCCTTATAAGAATCGAAGCTTGTGATCCAATAATATTTTAAATTGTTGGACTAACTTTCTCTTAGTATAAAAATATTTAGATGGATACAACCAAATTATCATAAAGTTGAATATATGATGAAACAAAGAGTAATGGAGATCACAAAAGTATAGCTTATAAGGTACAATTGCTTCATTTGTTAAAAATAATCTATTTAGTAATCTTTAGCAAATAAAGTTATTTCATTATCCTACTTATAAGTTTGTATTTTATGCGTCAGAAGGGATAATTTATAACTTGTAAGCTAAAGATATGATTTATAACACAAATCAATTATCAATTAAGTAATCAACTATTTTTACCAATTATCTAACACCAACTTCCAACTTCCAACTCCAAATTAACAAAACGTTGATTCATTTCGGTAAAGTCATACTAGATCTTCAAAAAAAAAAAAATCAAGTATTTAATTGATGGAACTGAACCCTATTTATCAGAAGTGAAAATTGCACATTCAAAAGAAATTAATTCCTGACCCAAATGATGTAACTAATAATATCACATAATATAATTCCATTAACTTTTCTTCAATTCATCGATTTTCTAAACATAGTAACATATATTCTTAACAGGCTATTCCGGTCACCACTCCACCACTTTCCCTTTGAAGTTTTATCTCTTATCATTCTAAAAGTGAACCAAACCAAACCGAACACCACACTCACCGAGTCAAACTCGTTCTCCGACTCGAATCAATTCACTCTTCACGAAACCCTTAAAAACCCAACATTTCTGAAATCTCATTCATAACGATGTATTCCCGTTTTGCCCCTACCGTCCCTCTCTATATTACATTCCCTGCCACTCCTCTCAAACCCTTAATCGGTGCTAACCATAACTTAGCTCGATTCTGTTCTCGTTAGAAAAACAAAGAACATTTTTTATTTTCATTTTTCCCATTATTTTATTTAACTGAAAATAGAAGAAAAAGAAAAGGTGCAGAATCTGTATAATGGAACCTGTCGCAGGGAAACATAGCTCTCTCAGAAATGTTCTGATACGTTTACTTCTCATCGCTGTTTTCATCTTCGGCGTTCGTTTCGCTTACGTCATCACCGTCGCCGGAACTTCCTGCGCCGTCGCTGACTTCTGCTTCTTCTCGCTTCCGGAAACTCTCAACCTCGTCATCTCCGGAGTTGTCACCAGTGCCAGGTCGGTTTCCGGTGAAAGGTCGGTTTCCGGTGGTTCCGTGTTGCCGGAGAATCAAACCAGAAAGGAATGGATTAGCGGCGTTCGTTTCTACTCGTCGGTGTTTCGGGAACTAGTTTCCGACGGTTACCTCTCAACGGCGTCGAAATCGCTCTGCGTGGAAACTCCGACCGGTCATGGTGTTTTGGCGTTGAAGGAGATCGGTGTTGTTGATGCTGTAGGAATATCGAAGAAATTATTGAAGGCTCTGGTGAAACCCGAGGAAGGACACTGGATTCCGTTCACCGGAGAAACCTTCGATTTCGTGTTCTCCGGGGAAGGCACGCTGGGGGAGTTGGCCAGGCCATTGGAATTTGCATCGGAGATTGCGCGGATGCTGAAACCCGAAGGGTTTGCGGTGTTCCATTTAACAAACCCTAGAGATACGTATAGCTTCAATTCATTCCTTAATTTGTTCAATTATTGCTTCAAATTAGTGAAATCACTTGATATAGATGGATTTGATTCTTCAATGCCGAATATACGAGAAATTGTTTTGAAAAAGGAGTGTGGTAGTGTTAATGATCAATTTCATAGTGTTGTGAATTTTGAGAAACTTGATAGTGATTATAGTAATGGTTATAGTGATGGTGATTACAATGAAAAGTGTTCTATACCGGGGTATAAGAAAGATCTGGTTAGGAATGCCGAGCCGCTGATTTTAGAGGAACCGTTGAAGCCATGGCTTACTTTGAAAAGGAATGTTAAGAATATAAAGTACCTTCCTTCAATGGTTGATATAAGCTTTAAGAATAGGTATTTGTATGTTGATGTTGGAGCTAGAAGTTATGGTTCTAGTATTGGATCTTGGTTTAGGAAACAATACCCTAAGCAGAACAAGACTTTTCATGTGTATGCAATTGAAGCTGATAAGACTTTTCATCAAGAGTATGGGTTGAAGAAAGGGGTGACTTTGGTTCCTTATGCTGCTTGGGTGAAGAATGAGACATTGACATTCGAGATTCATCGTGATCCTGGGGAGCATGTTGAGGTTAAAGGTAGAGGAATGGGGAGGATTCAACCTTTGCGGTCCTCTGCCGGGGGTTTTGATGGTGAGGTTGAGAAGATACAAGGGTTTGATTTTGCTGACTGGTTGAAGAGCATGGTTTCGAAAAATGATTTTGTTGTGATGAAAATGGATGTGGAAGGTACTGAGTTTGATTTGATTCCGAGATTGTTCGAAACCGGGGCGATATGTTTGATAGACGAGGTTTTCCTTGAATGCCATTATAATAGGTGGCAGAGGTGCTGTCCTGGGAAGAGGAGTACAAAGTATGAAAAAACATATCAGCAATGCTTGGAGCTTTTCAGTTCTCTTAGACAAAGTGGAGTTCTCGTTCACCAATGGTTTTGATTGGAAAGAATTCCCATACTTTTGCGGTGACATCCTTAATTTCCCTTCAACATGTTTTTTCTTCACAGTTTTTTGGAACTTTTTACCCCAGAAAATAGAGAAGATTGTTGCTGTGTTTCAAATTTCTTTCCATGTAATAGCTGCAACTGAAAATGAAATCATTACTTTAAACTAATGATATTTTATAGAAATGTATAACTGCATACTGTAATCTCTTATTTTATTTCTAAAAGAATTTGATTGTTTTTTTACTTGTTAGTGCTAATTAGTTTGTTTGAATCTACAGAAACTAAATTGATCTTAATCTAAAGTTCTTTTGGTTGATGAACTTTTTGACATTTGAAAGAGAGTAATTGTTGTCTTTATGTACTAGTCTTCTGGATAGGATAGTACCCTTCATTGCTATAATTGGATAGTAGTGTTCATTTATGAGAACATAGGTTGTTAGTCCTAATGTGTTAGTTTAGACCGGTGTTTTAAATTGTGGTTGCGGCCGTGATTGTGGTCTAATGTGGTCCAAATACGGTTGTGTTGCGACTTGATGCGGCTGCATCATTGTAATTCGTAGTCATACCGTAATTGCGTGTGATGTAGTAAAGGCTCTTGGTACATGGTAGTTGAAGAAAGACTAAATGCACCAAAAAAAGATGGCAATGTGTCACTTTCTATTGTTTTTAATCATTAGTGAAAGTGAATACTGGGGACCGAAATTCCAAATTATGAGTTGCAATTTTAGCTAGATATCGATAGGATAAAACTTAGGTACAATTCCTTAGGTACAAATGGTGCTTGTAGCCTATTAAAAGGTGACATGTGTTCATTTATATCATTAAGTCTTTCTCATTTTTTGCAATTAAGAATCTCTCTTTTCAAAGTATAGGTGACAATGAACACGTGTCACCTTTTAATAGGCTACAAGCACCATTTGTACATAAGGAATTGTACCTAAGTTTTATCTCGATAACAATCTAGATCCCTAAAAAATATCAAGCATGTGTTGTTAGGTTATTTTTTTTAAATCCGGACCCAGTCCTATACATGAAAATAATCCGACCCTAAATATCGACCGAATTAACTTTTAAACTCGAGCTCAACCATAGACCCGATTAAATATAATACATATTCATTTTAGATAAAATATTCTCAATATTATTTATTATTATAAATATATAATTTGACATATAAAATGATATATGTACATATATTAATAATAATGTATATATGATAAAAAGTTAGAGAATTAATAATATTTTCGACCAAAGAAGTGTCATTACTCTATAGTCATTTGAATAGAGACATTCAAACAATGATGAGTGAGTGACCATGAGATGAGTCAGGTCGAGTCATGTTTGGTCCCTACCTGACTGTAAATATTGACTGTGTCTAATTTTTGAACTCAAACCCAACTCAGAGACTCGATGAGACCTAGCCCTATTCGAGTGCAATCATGATTGAATTATACCAGGGGGTCAGGTTCCCCTCACCCGTAATTGTACTATTATGTCATAGGCAATTAGTATTTGGGAGTAAATCATGATTGAATTAGTGTCTATTATGTGCCTGCCTTGAATAAAAAGAAAATATGGGAGTAAATGTAAATGTATAATATTTAACCTTGAAGTAAAACTGAAAGAACCTTGGAAAATTTTAAACAATAAGATTTATTTTCAGAAAATATGACACGAAATGTAAATGTTAAATTTCAACATATCGAATGGATAGCCTACCTTGCAAGCTAGAAAATCATGCAAGCGAAACATGCATGTTGGTTGTGTGGAACGAGCCAATGAATACAATTTTCATGTCATACCTGCCCAATAATAGTAGGTGATGGCCTTAAAATATAAATTCAAAGATATATATCCGAATAACTAATTATTTTTATCTAATAATCACATTTTCAATTTCAACAAGTGGTGAATTTAGCTAAAATTTATTAAATAATTAAAAAGGGCATTGATATTTCTATAATTTTTTATGCATGTATGAGGATTGAGGAGATACTAAGTATAAGTACATTTACATAATTTTTGTTTAGTCATTTTTAAACTATTGCCTCCAGTAAAGAAGTGTGGTTAAACTAGTTGCAAACATTGTAAAATACTTAGCCAAGGATAAAAACATTGTAGTTTATAGAAAATATTGTAGTTTATATAGTCGTGAACATACGAAATTACTGGTATGATGTAGTTTGACTACACTATACAAACTTTAGTGTAGTGTAAATTTTAATTACGGGACTAGTGCACTTTTTTAGGTTGTCGTGTATGGGGTTCACGACAATCTGGTTGTCGTGAATGGAGAATGCGACAACCACGACATTAAAGTCGTGTGTGCCAGACACGATTTTCATGCAGGTGTCGTGAATGCAGAATGCGACATCCCTATGTATATATATCTCCATCATCCGAAACAAAATTCACATTTCATGAAAGATTAAGGTATGTATGTTTACACATTTCTCAAACATTTTTTACACATTTTTTGTTATCCATGTTTTTTAACTTATACTTTGTTTATATTTATATTTAGATGATGATTATTAGAGATATTGTCAACGATTTTAGTGATGATGAAGACATTGAGCTATGTTGCGAAGATGATGAAGATTTGGAGATTGGTAGTAGTGGAGCACTTAACATAACACATGGTACTCCTTCATTATTTTTCGTTACCATTGATTCAGTTGCTGGACATTCAAAATAGAAGTAATAATTTAAATAATGATTTTGATAATGAACTGTTTATTGGCATGCAATTTGAATCAAATGAAACAACATTAAATTCTATAAAACAAATTCATATTAGGAATTATGTTGATTATATTGTTGTAGAGTCTAGACCAGATAAATATGTTGGACAATATAAATATTTTGGTGCTGGATGTCAATGGAGAATTAGGGCATCACTTAATGAAAAACGAGATTTATGGGATATTAGAAAAATTAATGGAACACACACATGTGTATCCACTTGTATTTCTCAAGATCACACAAAATTAAATTCATCATTCATTGGAAATTGTATTATTCACTTAGTATCGGAAGATCCCGATATACCAATTAAAGCATTAGTAAAAGTAATTGTCACTCGTTTTGGTTATACGGTAACATATAGAAAGGCTTGAACTGCTAAACAAATAGCAATGTCACAAATTTATGGTGATTGGGAGGGATCTTACAATGAGTTACCTCGTTGGTTGAACACTATCCAGTGTTATGCACCCGGTACAATTGTAAGATACGCAACATCTCGTCATGAAGACAATAGTAGTTTAATTCTTGACAAGATATTTTGGGCTTTCAAGCCTTGTATTGAAGGGTTTGGATTTTGCAAACTGATCCTTCAAGTGGATGGAACATTCTTGACCGGAAAATATACTGTAACTTTGTTAATTGCAAGTTCACAAGATGGTAATAGACGAATATTTCATGTAGTATTTGTCATTGTAGAAGGAGAAACTAAAGAAACATGAGAATGATTTTTCTACAATGTTCATACGTATGTTACCCCACAACCGAATATATGTATAATATCATATAAAGTTACATGTTTGTTGGGTGCACTTCGTACTAAGCTTCCTCAATGGTGTAATGCACAATCAGTATATTGTATTTGTCACGTTGCAAGCAATTTCAATAAGGAGTTCAAAGATGGTGACCTTAAAGAAAAAGTTATTCAAATGAGTATGTATTAAATTAATTATTACTTACTAGTTTTATATGTTAAATTATGTCATATTATGTAGTTTATGTTAAATTTGATGTACATGTTGTAGGATATGAGTTGATGCGGCCCCGTTTTGAGCCTATGCTTGGTGCTTTGCATCAAAAAAAATCCAAGAGCAGCAGTTTTGTTAGACAACATCCCAAAAGAAAAATGGACGCAATCATATGATGAAGGGAGATGAATTCATGGTAAGGGCAATCCCTTGTCTGATAACATACCATAGGCTGAATTCATGGTTTCTTCACCATAGAAATGAAGCAACAAGTATGGTAAGGGCATGTCATATATATTGTGAGGAATTGACTAAGATGTTAAATGAAAATAACCGTAAAGCGACATGTCAACCAGTTCATAGTTTTTCAAGGGAGTCGGGAGTCTTGAGGTTGAGGTTCCTGGTAGAGACGGTAGTCGATGTTCCAAGGTATACACAGTACGACTAAACCAAAACTGGTGTGAATGTGGAGAATTTCAGTCACTTAGATTGTCATGCTCTCATGTCATTGCTACATGTGCATCATTGAATTTAGATTACTGCCAATTCATTTCACCAATATATCGGTTAGATAACTTATTGAGGTGTATGGACATGAGTTTGAACAAATTGGTAATGAAGAATATTAGCCTCATTATTCTGGTTCAATCTTCGTTCCCAATCCACTTATGCGAAGAAATGGAACCGGAAGACCAAAACCATCACACATTCACAACGAGATGGACGATTGTGCATCGGAAGCAAATAAAAAATGTGGGTTGTGTAGAATTGAAGGACATAACAAGAAGACATGTCCATTCAAAAATAGTGAAGTAGGTGAAAGTTCAAGGCATTAAAGTATAATTATTTATGATGTAATTTATTTATGATGTTTTTTATGTATGAAGTAATTTATTTATAAAATAATTTATTTATTAAAATATGATTATTTTTGTCAAGCATGATTAGTAAATAATTTAATTAAAATTTATAATTATTAAATACAATTAATAAAATTAATACAAAGTTACAAAAATACAATTAATACAATAATTAATACAATTAATAATTAATAAAATTAATTAATACAAATAATTAATACAATAATAATTCAATTCATAATTAATAAAATTAATTAATATAAATAATTATAACAATAATAATACATTAATATCGCTAACTTATTAATGGTGTCTTTTGGATGCCCTAGTTCTGGCGCAAAAGTCGTGCTATGTGGCCATGACATTCTCCAATTTTCAAAGGGAAGTCGTGGTCCACATCCACGACAACATAGCTGGGATGCAAATTCCTATTGTTTGTGAATTGCACCCACACAAAGAAGGCAAACGTCAAAGAAGGTAACCATCACGTTGTACAGAAGTCGTGGTCAACATCCACGACTTCATCACAGACTAGGGCACAACTACGTATTGAATGACAGTTTAGGGCACAAATTACCAGACTCTCGTGGATCTGGTCCATGACATCTATGAAGTTGTGGTTGCCATCCACGACATCGCTGCTTATAAGTACCCCTCACTCAAACCGAATCACTCATCTTCCAAACCAATTTCTTCATTTCAAGTCGATTTATTTCCAAACCGAATCCTTTCGAAACCAAATTACTTGCAAACAAAATATGGATCATATTAGTTTCGACCCTATCATTACTTCCCTACTTAATCTTCAAGATGATCATATTTCCATAACCATATGGAATGGCAGAGAAGTTACCTTTAGGGCAAGGTATAACTTTTGACCACAACTACCTGTTGAACTGGTGTTACAAGTCATTCATAACACCGCTTTTGGAAACATATTAGACATTGGAGCAGCTGAACTCAACCATCTAGTTACTGCTTTGGTTGAGCGCTGAAGGCTGGAGACGCACACTTTCCACTTACCCATTGGAGAGTGCACGATTACTTTGGAGGATGTCACTTATCAACTCGGATTGCCCATTGATGGGGATGTTGTCACTGGAGCAACAAACATGGATTGGGATGTTGTCTGTCTGAACTTGTTGGGTGCGATTCCAACGAATAGACAAATTGTTGGTCAACGGATTCAAATGAGTTGGCTGAACTCCACATTTCAACATCTCCCAGACGATGCAACTGAGATTGTAATCCATCATCATGCAGAAGCATTTATTCTAAGGATGATTGGTGGATTCCTGATGCTGGATACATCATGGTCATGAGTACACTTGATATATCTCCCATTGTTGGAGGATTTATCTAAAACATACCAATACAGCCGGGGATTTGCTGTTTTGGCATGTCTCTATCGAGGACTTTGTCGTGCAGCCTTGATTAGCCGCCAAATTGAAATTGGTGGATGTTTGTTACTACTACAATCGTGGGCATACGACCGCATCCCAATGCTTGCTCCAAGATTGCACAATAAGACCACAAACCTATTTCTATTAGTTAGAAGGTAAATTTTTTTATTTTCCTAATTTTCATTTTTTATTACATTTATTTTATTATTATATTTTTTTATTTCTAATTTTTATTTTTTAATACATTTATAGATGGTTGCAACATTTAGTGACGACAAATATTCCTGGCCATGCAACCAACATAATATAATCAATATTGGATCGTTTGCGTATAAATCAAGTAATCACACTATAATTTGTTATTGTTACTAATATTTCTTATTATTATTTACTATATCAATCATTTTTTAACTTATTTTTATATATCGATCAGTTTGTCTGGACCCCATATCAAAATATGAACTTTATGGATCAAATACCAGATATGGCTCGATCACGCGTGCCAGTTGTATGTTTTGCACTAGTTGAGTAGCATGCTAGTGATCGGGTTATGAGACAATTTGGTTTACAACAACCAATCCCTCAAGATCCAATTAACCCGCAAACACAACACAAAATGGATCTTCGTGGGAAGAACGACTACAACTGGCAACAAAAGCATGATCAATGGATTCAAAGATGGAATAATCGGGAAAATTATGTTGTGAATGGTTTGCCTAATATACAACCTTTGTATCACTACTCCCAATACATGTAGTGGTACCTACAAAGGACGAGAAAGTACATCTCCCCAGACGGAGCATATTCATTTGGATCGGTAACATTTTTTATTTTTTATTTTTTGGTTTAATTTTTACATTCAAGTTCTTACAATGATTTTTTTTTCCAGTACAATTTCATTAAATCAATTATAGATCAATGTGCTTCATTAAATGTTCATTACAACCCGATGCAAACAATAAATGACGTTTACATACACCGCAATGAAATGATAGATGCGTTTTCTAAACTACTTCCAACCGCCTTCTCCAACAACAACTATCAAGCTCCTCCGACTCATCACTTTGATATGCCTATTGCACCTGAGTTTCAGCAACCGTATGAGAGTCAAACTCAAACGAATACTCATCCGCAAATATTTACTAAACAAACACCCGCTCCTCAACAACAACATTTCAGTTTCAAAGTTTCGGAGCATTGAGTCACTATTCCATCTCTCATCAATTCAGATCTTCATCACATTATCAAGAAACATTACCATCCATGTTTGGAACGACTTCAACTCTCAACAATACTATCAACCTACAATGCCGACACAAGTTGAACAAGGTAACATTTATGATGAGGATGAAGAAGATGATGAAGATGAGGATGAAGAGGAGCCCTAATTAGTTAGAGGTGGAACAAGACAACCAACACAACCAACACAACCACAATTAAGAGTTCAACCACCTCGAAGGAGAAAACCATGATCATATGACACATCATCTCATCGACATCATTAGGAAATAGATTTATTATATTTTTCATTTCGTTTTCTATTATTAATATGTACTCAATTTGCATTATTAGTAAAGTTTTAACTTTGATTATCAACTCAATTTTCTAAAATTTAAATTTTATTAACTTTAAATTTTTATTTATCAACTCAAATAAAATACAAAACATAAAAAAGAACTAACTACAACGCATAAAACACAAAATAAAAACAACTAACTACAACACATAAAACACAAAAAAAAAAGTTATTGTTTTCGTCATGTCATAATAGATCTCGTGCACCCTATACACTACATGAATCTCATGCAATGTATACATGACTCCTGTCAGGGAGTTATATTCTCCATTCATGACAATCAGATTGTCGTGAACCCCATACACGACAACCAAAAAAGTGCACTAGTCCCGTAATTAAAGTTTACACTACACTAAAGCTAACATAGTGTAGTCAAACTACACCATGTCAGCCAAGAATAAAAACATGATTAAATATATAGCATATATTTTATGTGATAATTACTCGGGAGTGAAAGACCTATGCCCTCTCTAGTTTCATGCCTATATGTGAATCCTAGAATTTGAACTTCACACTCATGTATGGTATGTCACGACCTTTGTGCTTTACACTAACACTTAAAGCATATATGATTCATTAAAAACAAAGGAAAGTACAAAACAAAAAGGTTTATCTATTGGAAAACAATTGTCAATAAATATGTTGACTAGACTAATTGACAATTTACAATTAACAATATGTTGGTCTAGTGGTGTAAGATCCAGTTAGATTTTTAGGATGACCAAAATGTTAAGAGTTCGGTTCCTATGAATAACACTTGTTGGGAGGGCAGTCACGCATTCCGAAAGAGATTAGTTCCTTACCCAAAATGATAAGGGGATACCTTGGTAGTACTATATTTTTTTACTCTCTTTCAGTATGTTAAGTAAAACTAGTTTGTTGTGGGGAGTATATAAATGTGAGCTTCAAACTTGTATATGTGAACTTATAGCTGTGTACTTGTAACTTGTAGCTATTAATGTAGTTAGAAGCTTGTAAATGTGTAAGTAGTTTATTAAGTTAGAGTTGTTCGTTAAAACTAATTTAATAAATATTTAAATTTTTTAAAATGACTAAAAATACATTTAATATTTATTTAATTATTTATTAATTAAATAATTAATAATTGGACATTCAATATTTTATTTTAATGTTTTTAGTGATTGTCAATATTCTTTTCTTTCTAAAAAATTACAATTATTTTCTTTCTCAATAATATTTTTCCATTGTTGATATTATACATCAGTAAACTATAAAATATGGAAATAATTTATACACTCATATAATAATCAAATGCAAGAATAATTTATGCATCACAAAAAATTAGAAAATGGCGGTAATTTATTTTCCATTTCTATTTTCAATGAAATTAGAAAATGACGGAAAAAAATATGTTTACATTGTTATTTTTATTTCATATTTCACAAAACATGATCTTCATTTATGGAAATTCTGGAAATGAAAAAATATCAAGTATTTGTTGCATATCTTTTAACTTTTTTCATGTTATTTTAAATCTTTTAATGTTTTAGAAACTCAATACACATTTATATTTTATTTTCCAACTATACTCGTATTTATTACTCTTGTTTTACATCTATTTCTTCATTTATTTTTAATTCAATTTTCAATATGCAAATTTGGTTATTTTAGTAAAATAATATCAATTTTTTACATCATTTAATAATTTCTTAAATTATATGAATAACATTAAACATCAAAAGATATGGAATGAAATACATTTTTCAATTATGCTCTTAATTAATGAATATAATGTCAAAATCAATCAACGAATGTGTCATTTGTTCATGTCAAAACACATCTTTATGATAGAATTTATTTATTTCTCTCTAAACATAACAAATAATGGGTGTGATAATATATGACTTTGGATGAAAATTATCGCCCTTTTAAATTACTTCAATCTAAATTAAATAATAGATTAGTTATATGTTACTAAGTTATTTAAACTTTAACTTTATCAAAATACTTCAAGTTCATGATGCAAATTTATGAAAACACAATGATAGATTTGATAGCGAATGACCAAATCCCACAATTAAATTTGTTAAATGTATTGTTAACATAAAATTTGTTGGAAAAAGAAATGTTAGTAAAAAATATGAAGACATTTTATAAAATCAGCAGTTTGATTATTTAATGATTAAAATTTAGAATTGAATTATTTGAAAGAGTAATTTTTACTATTTATGAAATTTAGAGTGAATAGTTTTGAAAAATGAAAATAACAATTAAAACATGGAATTGGAAATTATTTTTTGCAAATGGAAACAAGACATATAAAATATTACTAGAAAGCAAACAGACCCTAGGATTTTTTTAGTTGGGGTAACTATGTAATTTACTAAAATTTTGAAGTGTAAAATTCGCAATGAATTATTGAAAGCTAATTTCATTTTCTAAACGTTTTTTGAAAAGTAGCTTTCAAACATTACAAATTCATTTTTAAAAGCTACAAATTCATTTTTTAAAAGCTACAAATTCCTTACAAATTTTGTTTATCAAACAACTCTAATAGCTTATTTATTGAGTAAAAAAATTACAAACTACATAAAGAGTTACAAGTTTGTGCTGTAGAACAATCCATTAAAGTGATTATTGATATAATTATTAGGGGTGAGCAAGACTTAGCCCTACCTACTCAGCCGATTTGACTCAATCATGATTGGACCCAAATACAGACACGTCTTGTTAGGTCTAGGATCGAGTTGTGGTTCAAAAATTAGACTCAAACAATATTTAGGGTCCGTGAGAGGCAAGCATTATCCAGCGTGACTTGTCCTATGATCATTCACTTATCATATTTGTATATATCTCTTTTCAATTGTGTATAAAGTAATGACATTTCTTTGGGCGAAAGTATCAGTGATCCTCTAATTTTTCATCATATATACATGATTAACAATATATATACATATATCATTTCATATATCAAATTACATATTCATAAAATAATAAGTAAAATATTGAGAATATTTTATCTAAAAGAAGTGTGCATTATATTTAATCGGATCTAGGTTCGGGTTTAAAGGTTGTCCTAGTCGATATTTGGGGTCGGGTTAGCTTCAGATCTAAGGTCAGGTTCGGGTTAGCTTCAGATCTAAGGTCAGTTCGGGTTAAGAAAAGGACTCTATCAACATTTAGGGTTGAGTAAGGAAGAAACCTTACCCGACTTAGGGGTGAGCATGGGCCGAGTTGAGACGGGTTAAAGTTTGTCCCTTACCTGGTCCTAAATATTGGCTGGTTCATCTTTTTGAACCCGGGCCCGACCCTAGACCTAAAGCTAACCCGACCATAAATATTAACCGGGTCAACCTTTAAACCCGAATCCGATTAAATATAATGCATACTCATTTTAGATATAGTTTATATAATTAATTTGACATATAAAATGATATATATATATATATATATTATTAATTATGTATATATGATGAAAAATTATAGAATAAATGATATTTTTGAGTAAAAAAGTATGATTATTCTATAATAATTGAATAGAGACATATAAAAATATAACGAGTGAGCAACCATGGGTCGGACCGGGCCAAGTCATACTTAGTCCTTACCCGGTTCTAAATATTGATTGAGTGTAATTTTTGAACCATAACCTGACTCTATACCCGATGAAACTTGATGCTATTCGAGTCCGATCATAATTGGATTATACCAGGTGAGTGAGTAGGTGAAGTCCTACTCACCCTTAAATCGACTCATGCTCATCCCGAACATTAATTGATCATATGCATCTATCATTTTAAAAAAAATGGAATGTACATGTACACTGATTAATTATATAATAAATAAGGTAAACAAATTTGAAAATATTACATTGTACAAACGAGGAGAATAATATAACATTGTTATATATGAATTAAAGTACATGGGAGTTAGGTCCTGCGTACTGGTTATAACATGCATCACTTTTGTATGTCGATAATAAAGTGGAGTTTCACTAAAAAATAATGTTATTTCTTTAGAAAAGTAGAAAATTTTCTTTGATAAAGAAAATCTTTATTATACTATAAATAAAAAATAATATAAAAAAGCAATTAATGAATGTTTTTTGTTTGACCCTCAGCCTTTAGAAAACCCAAAAATAACTTAATGCTAATTAGTAAATTACTAAAGTGCGTGGAATATTTATATATTAGTATTGATGGTAATATTTATTTCTATTTATTTTGAATTAAATTATTTGGTAACTTAATTATTTTTAATAACTTATGTTTTCTTTTTATACTTTTAACTCTTAACATTGACATTATGTGCTAACGTAGAAAACAACAGAAAAAATAATTACACAACTTTCAACCTTTTCTCTTATCATGATCACAAGATGACAACCTCTCTTCAATTTCATTCTTTTCATCCTTCTCCACATTGCATGCAATTCTTTCAATATGCATAATCTTTTCTCTAATCTCTCTATACATTTTCCGTTACCTTCTCATGCATGTATATGAATTCTGACCCTATTGGTTACTGACAAACAATATTAATTTTTCTTCACTTTCTGGATTGTTTTCTCCCGAATATTTTCTGGGTATTCCTTGGAATTTTGTGGGGTGTCCTCTTTTTTTTTTCATTGGGTATTACTACTCTTGTTGATATTATTATTAGGGTTGAAGATATGGGAGGGTGCTGTAGCCATGGTGCTACTGTTAGAGGAAAGGTGGAAAGCGAAGTGGATGGTGAAGAATATGAGCATGATCATAGCACTCATGTCAGATATGAACATGATGGATCAAGGGTCATATTAAAAGGATCCTCTATGTTTGTATCATTGGATTGCCAACAAGGTAAGAAAGGTGTTAATCAAGATGCATTGACAGTTTGGGAGGTAAGGGTTATTAATGTTTATGTTTTATAAAATCATAAATCTATATTATTGATTAACATATTGAAAAGAAAGTTCAATAAAGCTTAATGTAGTAAAAAAATGGTTTGGACATGGAGAAATCCGTAAAATCACGTGAGATTTAAGAAAACTATAGATGAAAATATTAAAATATATTTGATTGCTTGTGTATGAATATGATTTAGGATATGACAGTTAACATCATTGTTTAGTTGATTATTGGAAAATGTTTTGTTTCGTTTAATCAATCTTAAACCTTTTGTTCTTGGTAACATTAGAATGTTGTTTTAAATAATTACCTGTTTATGGTTTCATGCAATTATGAATTTGATTTGTTCCACACTTGGTCTTACACTCTTACTTTAATTTGCAAATGGTAAATGGCAGTAAGGTAATTGTCATGAAATTACCTTGTTTTGAAGCAATTCAACTATCACCATTTATAATAAATGTCTTTCTTTATGTAAAGATGATTTATGACGAAGATAAAAATTTCACAGCAACCTAAGTGCACCTTTGAAGTTGCATTGTCCTTGCCTCAGATTTTTCTGAAATTGTTACAAAGATTATTCTTTAATCGCAATGTCTGAGCTTAATAATCTTCTTCAGCTTTATGGTGCTAGCAATGATAGAATTGGATGATTCTATCTTAAGGGATATTAATAACTAAAGCTTGATATAATTGTTACACGTTTATTATAATTGTGGGAAATGTGATCACCATTGTGGCTATGATGTGATTTCGGAGAATACCAAAATCGAAATATGCCGTTGCGGACTGCAATTTAAAACCTTGGTTGACGAGGCCTAAGTTTAAATTGATCTTACATTAAAGCTTAATGCTTCTTGATTGAAGAAACATGTTGCTGGGACTAATGTTTAATTTGATATGGTATATATTATTATTAGGATTTCACTGGAGAAAAAGATATGATCTTTTGTGGTGTATTCGATGGACATGGTCCTCTAGGCCACAAGGTTTCACAATTCATTCGAGACAAGCTACCCTTAAAACTGTCTGAATCAATCAAAATGGCACAACAAAATGCTTGCAGATTTTATGATGCTAAGGAATCAGCAAGTGGAAGTTATGATGATATCTATGAAGGAAATAACCAAGGCATGTCCCTTGCTGCATGGGAAGCATGCTTTCTCAAGTCCTTTGATGAAATTGATGAAAAACTTGCTCAAGAGATTAATACTGATAGCTATTGCAGTGGTAGTACTGCTGTAACTGTGATTAAACAGGTATATAATTAGATATTCAAATTGCACGATTGATAGATTCTTAAGTTCCTTCAGATCTAAGAACATTATTTCTCCCTTTTGTACCATTGAGTATACTGGAGTATAAATAGTTAGGATTAGTTACTTTGTTAGTTTTAGTACATGACAATACAAGCCTGTGTTATAATGCATATGTATACAACATAAGCTTATGTAACTAATCCCAAAGTCCTAAATACTGATATATCTAATAAAGTATGTGACACACAGTTATAGGATTAACAATGTTGTTAAATTGTTATGGATGATGGCCTAAAAAGCTGATATGACTCGCGTTCAATGACACTAAGCAAGAGAAGTCTTTTGCTATGTAGCAACTTAAAATTTATATGCTTAACTTTCTTGTAAGATGGTTTTTTTGTAAGATAGAATTAACTAAACAGTAATTTTTGTCTGAAAATTTTCAGGGTGACCAGTTGATAGTCGGGAATTTGGGCGATTCTCGAGCAGTTCTTTGCACAAGAGGGGATATAAACCAACTTATTCCGGTTCAACTTACTGTTGACTTGAAACCTGATATTCCAAGTAAATTTTGTTATTTGCCTCATTTCCTAAGTCATTAAAAGCTTGTTAAGAAGTTTGTGTAACTAGCTTTTGTTCTTCGTTTTCTCTCAGGCGAAGCTTCAAGAATCATTACCTGCGAAGGTAGAGTTTTCGCATCGAAAGAGGAACCGGATGTGTACAGAATATGGATGCCTGATGATGACTGTCCTGGACTAGCTATGTCAAGAGGCTTTGGAGACTTTTGCATTAAAGATTATGGCCTCATTTCAACTCCTGATGTCTTTTATAGAAAACTTACTAAGCAAGATGAATTTGTGATTTTGGCAACTGACGGGGTAAGTAATCGAGTTTTGTTATTTGAACATCGAGTTTTGAACATCGTATTTGATACTCTACACATTTGTCTCCATCTCTCACTTTTTGCCTTCTTTTTATACACATTTCAGAAACAAGAAATAGACATACACTTGTTTGTCATTCACAATAAACATTATTAATGCTTGTTTGGTTGTTATATCTTTCATAGTTTAACTCAATTCATATATTCCTCCTAATCCAAATACATATATAAGCAAATACTTCAACAATTCATTCAACCAATGAAATAAAGTAATCTTAAATAAAAAAACAAACTTTCATATTTTTTCTTCAGGTATGGGATGTGCTGACTAACAGTGAAGTAATAAACATAGTTGCTTCAGCACCAAGGAAATCCATAGCAGCAAAAATGTTAGTTAACCACGCGGTAGGAGCGTGGAGGTACAAATATCCCGGTTTCATGGTTGATGATTGTGCAGCCATATGCTTGTTTCTGAATGATCAGCCTGTGTTATCCCAATCCAAATCCAATAGGAGCATAAGCCATGAAATCCATAGAAATCGCAGCAAGAACCTATTTCGCCAATTTAAATCGACTAGAAATGAAGAAACTGAAAGAGTTGATGGCAAAGTTGGTTTAGAACTTGATGAAGAATGGAAAGCTCTTGGAGGATTTGTTAGATCTAACTCAATATCAAAACTTCCATGGTTTGCTAAGAATTTGAGTGAACGGCAAGCATTGAAGTACTATAAGGGGGGTTAGTTAAATCTCAGTTACTCTTCTAACATGTTAACAAAGTGGTTATTGATTGGAACTAAAGTTTTATTTTTAGGTGGAAAAAAGAGAGGTTGAAAGATTAGTATATTGGTGTTTCCTAAGAAAATGAGTGAAAAATTCAATGATGAGCATTATATATGAAATGTTATAAATTTACTCATCTTGCTTTCTCTTCACTCAAATTTTAAGGAGAAACCAAACTGAATATACACCATTAACTAATTATTCACCTTTATCAACTATCAACTATTCTTTTGGATGACTTTGATTAAGTTCTGATATATATATTTGTCGGTGTATTTATACTGTCGCTTCAAAAAAATCATCAATAGCAAGATTTTTATAGATTGATGTTTTATTTGAAGGGTGACTTCTAACATTAATTCAAATTGTAGTTATTTTGGTTCCAAATTCTGTTCTATGTTTGAGTATTTGCAAATAAGGGTCTTCCATACCAGCTCATTGTAAATATTATTATTGGCTATGAGTTCAAGAAAGTGTGGAGGGGGACCCAACATTGCAAAAACTATTATTTTTGACAACCTTTGTTAGAAATATATTTGACATTAAGGTCAATTTAGGACAAATGCATCCTCAATTGCAACGTAATTTTGGAGACTCCCAAAATTTCGGTGTTACACTTAATTTCGGGCTAATGCAGTTGATGCGACGATCGTAATCTGGATTTGAAGTACTTGAAAGTGTAGTGACATCAATGTTGAAATTATAGTGATACAACCTAATGATAGCTTGGTGATCACATATCATTAGACAATAGAATTTGATTAAGAGACTATTCACATACTGTAATATTTAGAGCTTTACCCATTAATATTGGATAACTAAATTAGTGTCCTGATAATAAATATGGAATGGTCACAAGACACTAACTTAAATAAAAATTGAAGGCAGACCACATAAAAGAATAATATATATGTATATCTTTAATATATATATTATTGTATATTATGATAAGTTGATAACTTTGCAAAAAAAATTTGGATATATGGATGACAGTTATAAAAATCACATATAGATAAAAAAACAACAATGGTTACAAATGTGGTTTACTTGCCCAATGTGATTTTAATCGTTGTACAACAACAATATCCTGTATTATAAATGCCCCCTTTCTTGTATCCTATCTTAATGCAATTGTAGTCACAATCTTTTTCTCCAAGACAAAACCCTAAGCAATTTGGTAGATATTTTACACTTTTTATCACTATTGGTCTTGCAATAAAATGAAATTAGGTTAATATATTTAGCACACATATCCTGATTTTTTTTAAATCCCAAACACATACTATATTAAATAATTAAGTGAGCACTACATAAGAATGTTCTCTTTTTTTAAACAAGAACACTAAAAAATAGCATCTAGCACAAAGCCCTATTAGACATGAAAAAATAAACAGGATTAAAGGCTGATAGATTATGATCCAACCAGCTTAGTTCAATTAATCATTCCAATTGCATTGATTTGTTGAAAAAGCTTTTTCCTTCATCTGCTTACCAGACAAACCTGTTGTCAACCAAAATGATCTTCCTTCTAGATAAATCACAGTACAACGTAGCAGAGATAATATATGATAAACTTTTACTCATCATTCATTTGAAGGAAAAGTTCCCTCCTGGTTGCATCCTCAAGAAAAAATTGAATGAAACACGATATATATATTAGAAACACGATTGTTACTATATATATATCAATTATTAAAATTTATAATAGTAATATAAATAAAAATACATGTATCAGTGATATATATAATATTATAATTCACAATTAGTAATATATATAATAATACACGTATAACAATTTATGGTGTTTATTAGTTTCAATCCGAGTACCATAAAAGTTACCCAAAATATATTATAAATCATCAAGGCACTAGGAAACAATTTAGTATGTAGTAGGATATAAAACACTAACATAATAACAATATAATATAGTAACATATATAACACTACAATTCATACAAAATTGATAATTTAAGCCACAAAACTGGTTGGAGAATTTAACAACAATACAGTATCATGCCCTAGTATTTATTTCTTTAATATGTGGTTTGGTTCAGTTCCAGCGAAAATTCTAAAACCATGAATCAAACATAAATGGTTCCTCAAAAAAATAATCGAACTAAATCGAATCACATTTTGTAGTTTGGTTCAATTCAACCAATTTCGTTGCTTAAACCAGATTCATATCTAGTTTACATTACTTAGTATAGTGTTCTTGGTGTGTGATTTATATTGTTTTGGTATAATCAATGGTGTTTTCTCACATATTAAACTAATTTCTTTTTGGACATGACGTCCTCCTAACAAATATAGTTAATATGAATTTTTGAGATTCTGATGGAAATGAGGATCCAATGAACCTTATCAACTAAAGCTCCTAAATTAACGATAAGATTTAGGTGTGATATAAAATTTGGTGGAAGTAATAAGAATTTTTGAGATTTTCTCTCTACCAACTTTGTTGTGAATGCTCTTATGGCATATTGCTACAATCATCAAAATGTTAATTATTTTCATTTGAGATGTGAAGAAATTGTGAAAAGCCTTTTTATTTCATATTGGAGTCCATTACATAGGTTGAACTCACATATTTATTTTAGTATATATGATCTTAATGCCCCCTTTCTTCAATCACAAGTACAACAGTTTTGTTTGAGATCACAAATGCCACCATTTTGGTAACCCTCCTTCTTGCAAGTGGATTGACAATCTTTATCATGATTACAAGACGAGTAACAACTCGGAAGACAGGAACAACAATGTTCTTTCTCATCACAAATGCCCGCGTGCGGTCTATTGAATCCCCACCCCTTACACGTCTCGTCACATTCTTTATTTTCATGTTCACAAAACGATAAGCAATTAGGTACATCGTCGTCTTTACTCATCACTGT
Source organism: Lupinus albus (assembly GCA_009771035.1). Taxonomy (NCBI): domain Eukaryota; kingdom Viridiplantae; phylum Streptophyta; class Magnoliopsida; order Fabales; family Fabaceae; genus Lupinus; species Lupinus albus. The sequence goes on along the minus strand of CM019999.1, from coordinate 22,981,232 downwards.
TGTTCCTGCAATACAACCAAATTATATTAATATATTTATGCACTCATATCATCACATTAGTGTTTGGACTGATCTTTACAAATCTTCGAAAGGTTACTGGCCTACACTATTATTGAAAAAACCACACACAGATTAAAAAATTCATTAAAAGTAGGCTTTGCCATTGAATATCTAGTACATGTACTTTTTATTTTCAAAAACAATAGAAGTGATAGACATTACCAAATAGAGTTGTGCTCTATTTTGAAAGATTACATACAGAAAATAGGGGAAAAGATAATGATTGGTTAGTTTTTTTTGTTTCCGTACCTGCAGCTGCATATGAGACCAATGCAACGATGCAAAACATTCCTATGAATAATTGTTGATAGATGGGAAAAGCCATTTTATGAAAATTCTATCCTCAAATTCTATACACTTTTTTCTTTGTAAGATTGTAAGATGGAGATAATGGTTAACCTGGTGTACATTATATATAATCTCTTTGGAAGATGAATCCATTTACTCCAAGAGTAAGTTTTTTAAATTTACTTCACATCTTATCCATCAATTATAGGGAAATTCAACAGTCTGGATCTACTCAATAATTCAAATCATTTGATTTCTCTAGAATTGATGACTAAGATGTGGAATACCACAGTGGATCCCCTCCCATCTTTTTTTTTTTAACTACACCTCACATATATTCATTACCAAAAAGAGATTACATGTTTGAGAACCTATAGTTTGGTAGACCAAAACTATTTCTATAAATCTCTTCAAATATAAAAGTTGGTGTAACAACCCAAGAAGTATAAATTCTAGAAGCAATTCCATATAACTTGCTAACTTATCCACACAAGCATTTCCTTACCTATATATGTGAGAAACAATGTGATCCATCTTCTTCAAAATGATCCCCTCCCATCTCTTTGATATGAAATTTTAGAAACATATCGAGATGAATTTGAAGATAAAAATGTATTTAATTGATATCCCTTTTTGGTTTACTAATTAAATGTTTTACCTATTGAAAATATAATATATAATGTTTAATTTTATAATAAAATATTAAATATTAAAAAATTAAACAATAATAATGGTTATATTATAATAATTTTCATTAAAAAAGTATTTAATTAAAATTACAAATATTTTAATAAATTAATTTTTAAAATTTATTAGTGATTTTATGGCTCGTATAATATCTTATTTTCTGCTTTGAGCCCAAACACAGTTGAAGTCATCAATATTACATTTGCTATTTAAAAATGTGGGAAGTGGGTGTGCGACGATGCAATCTCTTTTGCTATTAATTTCCCTTCACTAAATTACAATTAAATTCTTTAATTTAAATGAATTTCAATTAATTCATAAATCAATAAGTATGATACCATTTATAACAAAAATAATTGGTACATGAAATTTCATCATACAAATTATAATTAAATAAATATAAAGACCATATCATTTTGGTGATTAATTGATTATATCTTAAATGAATTAGAAGATTCAAATGCACTTTGTAAAAAGTATATTTTAATATTCCTTCATTACTTTGACCAATGATAATTAAATTAAACCTTTGCTATATTGACTAGAATTTCTAAACAAACTTCATAATAAAAGTCAAAATAAGTCAAACAATGGAGTTGGAATTTAATTAATTAATAATAAGTGAGTAACACATATAGGAAGAATTCTCATATATAAATTGTTGGATTATTAACTTCAAATTTTATAAAATAATAAGAAACACATCATTATCCTAACAATTAAAATATCATCAATAAATTTATAACACATTATTATATGATTCTAAAATAAGATTATTTTCAAAATACATATTATTATTTGACTTTAAATTAACTACAAAGAAACTCATTATAGATGTTTATTTCTATTATTTATAATACATATTTGTTTTGAGTTATACTTATTTTCATTAGTTTATAAGACTAAAACACCAAATGATTATAAAATTATATTTATAACGAGCATTGCCTAAAATTAAGGAATTATAAATAACTTTAATTGAAATTGTATTAAAATATAATTGTGACATTTTACTATGTATCATATAAAAAAACTTGTACATATTTCTGGCATGATAGAGATAGAAAAAGACATTGTTATAATTTGTATTGCTCTATTTGAAGATTAATAACATCGAACTTTATAAAATAATAAGAAATACATCATTATCCTAATAATTGAGATATCATCAATAAATTTTTAATACATTATTATATGATTCTAAAATAAGATTATTTTCAAAATACATATTATTGTTTGACTTTAAATTAACTACAAAGAAACTCATTATAGATGTTTACTAGCAAATTACCCATGCATATGCATGTAACAATATTTTTTGCCGCATGATTAATAACACATATTACATGTACATTCACATGGTTAAGAACATACATGTTATTCATACATTCACATGTTTAAAAATACATATATTACGTGTGCATTCGTATTGTTAAGAACAAACATGTGACCCGTACATTTTAATGGTTAAAAACACAAATGTTACTCGTACATTCAAATTGCTAAGAAGAGTACATGTTACCTATACATATGTTACTCGTACATTCGCATTACTCGAACCAACATGAGTCTTTTAAACCATACATTCAAATGATTAAAAATACACATGTTACATGTGCATTCGTATTGTTAAGAACAAACATGTGATTAATATAAGATAATTAAACAATAATAATGGTTAGATTATAATAATTTTCATTAAAAAATGTATTTAATTATAATCACAAATATTTTAATAAATTAACGTTCAAAATTATGGCTCGTATTATATCTTATTTTCTGCTTTGAGCGGAGAAATAGTTGAAGTCATCAATATTACATTTACTATTTATCAATATGGGAAGTCGGTGTGCTACGATGCAATCTCTTTTGCTATTAATTTCCCTTCGGTCAACTACAATTAAATTCTTTAATTTAAATGAATTTCAATTAATTCATAAATCAATAAGTATGATACCATTTATAACAAAAATAATTGGTACATGAAATTTCATCATAAAAATTATAATTAAATAAATATAAAGATCATATCATTTTGGTGATTAATTGATTATATCCACATGAATTTGAAGATTCAAATGTACTTTGTAAAAAGAATATTTTAATATTCCTTCATTACTTTGACCAATATACTAATGATAATTAAAATAAACCCTTGCTATATTGACTAGAATTTCTAAACAAACTTCATAATAGAAGTCAAAATAAGTCAAACAATGGAGTTGGAATTTAATTAATTAATAATAAGTGAGTAACCAGAAGAATTCTCATATAAAAATTGTTAGATTATTAATTGTCAATCATATCTTTTTTTTAAGCGACGGTGTAAATACACCGAAATATATATATATCAGAACTTAATCAAAGTCATCCAAAAAGATATACAAATTCCAAAACCAAGAATCAAAGCAACCAACCCCACTCCAATGGAAAAAAGGATACAAAACAAAAAAAGCCAATGCTGCACTACTAGCAAAACCAATCTGCATAATCCAAATATACAATACCAAGAGCTTGCAGTGCACTGGTAAATGTTTCCAACTAGCGCCAACTTGCAGCAGATACCTGATTCATGTTTACAGCAACACACTAATAATATTACACTTTCACAATTATGGTTTAAGGGTTTAAATTTTTTAGGATAAGTAAATATTATTGAATCATGAAATTCACTACCAAAGATTCTAATATCATGATGAATTATCTAAATTATTCAATAACAAAACACCATTAGTGGACAACTATAACTCATATACTCAATTAATAATCCAACTCTTTTGCATAGGATGACTTGCTTCTAGATGAATTTACTCCTCATAGAATGTTGGTTTCTCCATAATTCATAGAATGTTGATTTCTCCTTGTTGAGCCATCACTTAATATTATAAAAGTGATGGAGAAATTGTAGACTAAGAATCACACCCATTTTTTGGCCAAAGGTGCTAAAACACCAAAAAAAAATATATATTAAGAGGTCAAATACATAAAAATTGAATAGTCGCACAAAAATTCTAAAGGCAACAATAAAAACTAGTCATGAACATATGTTTCTCGCTTGGGCGATAGGAGCCGCCTGGGCAAGAAAACCATAGACAGAGAAAACTTCAAGCAAGGAAATCTCGCTTGAGCATTAACTTCTCGTTCAGGCGAGAGATCGACAGAGAGATTGGTTTACAATCTTGAAACTGTCGCTTGAGCGCGATCCTCTCACTCAGGCGAGATGCAGACTTGGGCTTGAGCGACACTCTCGCTTAGGCGAAAGAACCACATCCTTAATTTATAGGGCATGATAAGATGTTTTTGTTGCATGTCTTCCTTCATGTAATATTACTTGCCAAATATTAATTTCATTTATCATAATAACACTTAATGGTGGTTATATTATTATTCAAATAGAATAGTATTATATTAAAGGATGAATATGTAACTTTGAATATGGACATTTTAACTTATTTTCATAAATGCACAATAATGATAACTTTTCATTTACATTATGGCTTTTTACCTAACGCATGAGCATCAATATTTTAGTTGTCTAGCGGAAATAGACATTCATATTAAGGATGATAAAAATACCCGATTCGTAGGTACTAGTCAAAATATCAGTAATATGTATCCATGAAAATAGCTCATGGGCAGGAGCATGTATCATGATATCCACCCGCGGCTCACGGGTACCAACATATATATTTTAAGTAAATATTTTATACTTAATTATTATTATTTTAACTTATATTTGTCTAATTATTATTTCATAATGAAATATAGTGATGAGACTATAATAATAAAATTATCATATACATATTATATTATTCAAGTTAGTGTTGTGAAAATCGGACTCTACTGGACGGTCAGACCGCTGACCAGATTTGAAAACGACTTTGGTTTATAGTTTTAACTGAATGAGGGTTGAATCGCTTTGAACCAAATAAATTATGGTCCGGCCGTGTTAAACCCGGTTAAACCACATTAGCCCGGGAAGTAAACCGTACTATTCACCTAAAAATTAAAAAAATGAAACACTACTCTAATCTTTTGTTTTACTCAAGTCCAAAAAAGATGAAGAAATATTACTTCAATGCAATTATTCTTGATTATTAATTTATGTAAAATTTTAAATTTATATAATTATATATTTATAAATAAAAATTATTAAATTATTACTAATATGAGACTTCTTTTGGTTTAACGTCCGGGTCGATTTTCATAACATTGATTCAAGTAATAATTATTTTTTATATTTATTATTGTAAAATATATAAAAATATAATTAAAATTGAAAACTCATTAAGTACCCACAGATTACCCGCTACCCACACGGATACCTGCAAATACTGTGTGTATAGACATATATATACACTACAAGTGTCCGCCCGACACGTTGACTAATATATATCAGCATTTTATATTATTTTTACTACCCGAATTCTTCTTTTTAATCCCATAGAGCTTTTAATATATATCAACATTGAATGATACAATTGTAGAAGCTAAATTTAGAAACTTGTTCCTTATAATTAATAATGATATTTTAAAAATTGTAAACATGATAAATTAGAGAAAGGTAGATAACATAAAATCGTTTATCCATTCTCTCTACAATTATATCATGTTTTATTTTAAAATATTAGATAAGGGTAAATTTGAAAATTCACTTAGGAGTATGTCCTACATCAGAATTTGCAATCCAAAACTAGTGGCCACAATATTGAGTTGAAGAGTAAGCATTCTCTCCATTAATGGAAAGGCAAGTACCATTATGAGAGAGAAATTTGTGTAATTTCACTAAAACTCAGGGGTATGAGTGTAATTTATTCATTCTATAAATGCTATATGAATAGCAAGCATTTAATCACATTAAAATAGTCAAGTTGATCTTTAATTTTCAGTAAAAGCATTTATTTCATATATTGGAAAATTCTAATACAAGTCCATTACATTAGTTGAACTCATATTTTTATTTTACTATCATGCACTACTTTAATCGACTAATGTGGTTTTACCCACACAACAACAATTTTCTATATTACAAATGCCCCCATTCTTGTATCCCTTCTTAATACAAAAATAAAACATGAAATTCTGCACTTATCATTGCTGGTCCTGCATTACAATGAAATTAGATTAATATATTTATACACTTATATCATTACTACAATAAAATTAGATTAATATATTTATGCACTCATATAATCAATACAAATGAAATATTTGATCTGGAATTTAAAAAATATATATATAGGTACTAATTATATGAGTACAAGAAACTTATAGCTCTTGCAAGGTCACTGACCAACAAAATTATTGATAAAACCACACACAAATTAAAAATTCAAAAAGTAGGCTTTGTCATTGAATATTCCATATCTACTACATGTACCTTTTATTTTCAAAAACAATATAAGTGATAGATATTACCAAATAGAATTGTGCTCTATTTTAAAACCTTACTTGCATACAAAAAATAGGGGAAAAGTAATGCTCGTTTAGATTTTTGTTTGTATACCTGCAGCTAAGACCAATGCAATGCAAAACATTCCTATGAATAATTGTTGATAGATGGGAAAAGCCATTTTATGAAAATTCTATCCTCAAATTCTATACACTTTTTTTCTTCTAAGATTGTAAGATGGAGATAATGGTTAACCTGATATACATTATATATAATCTCTTTGATATGAAAATTTGGAAATATATCTAGATGAATTTGAAGATTGAAATGTATTTTGTAAAAAATATATTTTAGTATTCATTTATTACTTTGACCAATAAAATTACTATGACTTTCAAAATAAAATTTAATAATGAATTTGCACTTTAATTAATTAATTATAACTCAAATGAGAAGAATTCTCATATAAAAATGGTTGGAATATAAATTTTCGATCATAACAATATTATAGTTGATTAAAATTTAGTTAATGACTACCAAGTTACCCGTGCATTTACATGCGCCGTTATTTTTTGCTGCGTGATTAAAAACACAGATATTATATGTGCATTCACATAGTTAAGAACACACTTGTTACTCATGTATTTATATGGTTAAAAATACACACGTCACCCGTGTATTCGTATTATTAAGAACACGTGTGTGACTTATGCATTCACATGCTGAAAATACACATGTTACCCATACATTGGTATTGCTAAGAACACACATGTTACCCGCACATTCACATAATTAAAACACACATCTTACGCTTACATTTGTATTGTTAAGAACACATGTGTTACCCATATATTTGCCTCATCAAACACATAAGGAAAATAAATGAAAATTTCAAATTTAAATTTATAATAAAAATAAAAACATGAAACCTTTATACTATGTGATTTTTTTTGAAAATAAATATTTGTAAAAGTTGTAGAAAATGAAATGATTATTTCAATTTCAAAATTTATTTATTTTAAATGAAAATAGGGAAATCAAATCGTGATACTATATGAGTAAATGTGACGTCTCATTACTTCAAATTAGTTTAAAATTGAAAAATCAAAACAAATGATTCAATCAATAGGGAGTCATAAGGTGGTCCGGTGGTTAAGGTGAAAGACTTAAGGAATATGGTAAAAAAGGTTGTGGGTTCAAGTCTCACCCATAGCCAAGTTTCAAAAAAAAAAGAGTTATAAGGTGAGTTGATGATTAAAGAGAAGATGTGAAGTGAAAGAAGTTGAGGGTTCGAGTCTCGTCATGATATCCACCCGCGGCCCGCGGGTACCCATATATATATTTTAAGTAAATATTTTATACTTAGTTATTATTAATTTAACTTAGATTTGTCTAATTATTATTTCATAATGAAATGTAGTGACTATAATCATAAAATTATTATATACATATTATATTATTCAAGTTAGTATTGTGAAAACCGGACTCTACTGGACTGTCAGACCGCTGACCACTGACCAGATTTGAAAACGACTTTGGTTTATAGTTTTAACCGAATGAGGGTTGAATCACTTTGAACCAAAGAAATTATGGTCTGGCCGTGTTAAACCTGGTTAAACCGCATTAACCCGGAAAGTAAACTGATTACTATTCACCTAAAAATTAAAAAAATGAAACACTACTCTAATCTTTTGTTTTACTCGAGTCCAAAAAAAGATGAAGAGATATTACTTCAATGCAATTATACTTGATTATTAATTTATATAAAATTTTAAATTTATATAATTATATATTTATAAATAAAAATTATTAAATTATTACTAATAAGAGACTTCTTCTGGTTTAACGTCCGGGTCGGGTTTCATAACATATTCAAGTAATAATTATTTTTTATATTAATTATTGTAAAATATATAAAAATATAATTAAAATTGAAAACTTGTTAAGTACCCACGGATTACCCGCTACCCGCACGAGTCCCTGCAAACACTATGTGTATAGACACATATATACACTACTCGTGTCCGCCTGGCCCCGTTGCCATCCCTAATTCATATTGATACTTTATTCATACCAAAAATATATTATGGAGAAATCGCATAGTACTACTAATATATATCAACATTTTATATTATTTTTAATACCCGAATTCTTCTTTTTAATCTCATATAGCTTTTAATATATATCAACATTGAATTATACGATTGTAGAAGCTAAATTTAGAAACTTGTTCCTTATAATTAATAATGATATTTTAAAAATTGTAAACGTGATAAATTAGAGAAATGTAGATAACATAAAATCGTTTATCCATTCTCTCTACAATTATATCATGTTTTATTTTAAAATATTAGATAAGGGTAAATTTGAAAATTCACTTAGGAGTATGTCCTACATCTGAATTTGCAATCCAAAACTAGTGGCGACAATATTGAGTTGAAGAGTAAGGATTCTCTCCATTAATGGAAAGACAAGTACCATATTTTTTTTGTATTTTGAATGACAAAATTGTTATTCCATTATGTAAAAATGATAAAATATCTTCTCATATTATATTTTCTTTGTATTTTTTGGTATTTTCCCATCCATTAATGGAGATGATCCTTACTCCACAATATTATAGTTTGAATAATTTTCATCACAACTACAATTGTGACAGTATTAGCCTTAGGGCAATATGGTTTCCAATAATTATAAAATATGTTGATGCTCTTATGGCATATTGCTACAATCGTCATCATGTTAATTCATTTCATCTAAACATTTTTTTAGATGTGAATAAATTGTGAATATTAAAGCATTTTTATTTCATGTACTGGAAAATTCTAATACAAGTTCATTACATAAGTTGAACTCATATTTTTATTTTACTATCATGCACTACTTTAATTGTCTAATGTGGTTTGTCCCACTTTACAGCAACAACTATGTAGATTACAAATGCCCCCTTTCTTGTATCCCATCTTAATGCAATTGAAGTCACAATCTTTTATTCCAATACAAACCCCTATGCAATCTGTGGAAGAATATGCACTTATCACTGCTGGTCCTGCATTATAATAAAATTAGATTAATATATTTATGCACTCATATCATCACATTAGTGTTTGGAGTGATCTTTACAAATCTTCGATCTAGAATTTAAAAAAATTATATATAGGTACTAATTATATGAGTTCAAAAAAATTATAGCTCTTGGAAAGGTCACTGGCCAAAACAATTATTGGAAAAACCACACACAAATTAAAACAATAGTTTCTAGCGATATATACAAATCTTTAATTCATAATTAAAAACCATTATTTGTTGGCAAGGTCACTGGCTAAATAAAATATTGAAAAACCCACAAAAATCATAAACGTAACCTATTTTATCATAAAAATTAAAAAAAATAGATTGAAGAGTGTATCAAAGATACACCAAGTGAAACCAACATCTGAAACAACAGTGCACAAGAGCATGAACCATAAATCAACCCCTTAAGGCAACAAGTATTAAATCTTCCATTTAAAATTATCACCAAATAGCATTGTGCTTTATTTTAAATGGCTTTATACTGAAGATAGGGGAAATATACTTGGCTAGATTTTCTGTTACCGTACCTGAAGCTAAGACCAATGCAATGCACAATATTCCTATGAAAAATTGTTGATATATACCAAAAGCCATTTTATGTATATCCTATTCCTGATATGAAGAATCTAAGATGGAGATAATGGTTAACATGGTGTACATTATATATAATCTCTTTGATATGAGATTTTGGAAATATATCGAAATGAATTTAAAGATTGAAATGTATTTGACAAAATGTGCTTTTTAATTTTCATTTATGACTTTGATAAATAAACAATAATTATTATACGTATGTTATATTTACTTGAAGTTCCATTTTTTTTCTCATTATGACTGCCTACAAATTCTTCTAAATGTAAAAATGTAAGTTTGGAATTGAAACTTTAATTAATTAGTTATATACAAAAATGATTTAAATGAGAACAATTCTAATATAAAAATTGTTGAAATATTAAATATGAATTATACTATTATACATGGATGTTTAAGATAAAAATACAGTTAATGAATATATAATCCCTTAAAAAATTACATGTATTTATAAAAGATCTAACTATTCATATTAATTGTTTTATTTCTTATGATTTTTGTTTTCCTAATTTTAGTATTTCTCTTTCATAAAAGATTAATACTTTAGCAATAGAATCATCATTAATTAGGATTTCTCTTTCATAAGTTTCATAATTTCTTATCACTCCCCGTCTTAGCCATCAATTCTATGGAGTAAATCTAAACCATTTGATTTCCATAGAATTGATGGCTAAGATGTGGAGTAAGTCTAAAAAACTTACATAAATGAATCTCTCATCTTATAATTGTACACAATCAATATTGATAAGTACATCTTATAAACATTTACTATGCTCATATATATATATATATATATAATATTTCATTTACAATACCAACATTCATCCTCAATTATTCTAAGAGCAAAAATTAAACTTTGGGAAATATTACTTAATTGTGTTTTCATAAGGAACTTCAATTAACTCATTAATCAATAATTATCATAGCATTTATAACAAAAATAATTTGTAGATTAAATTTCATATCATTGTGTAATTGGTTTCGTTCTAATCCAAAAATTAATAAGTCTATTGCCCAAATTCATACTACATATGAATGATTATGATTAAAATTTAGTTAGTGATTATATAATTACTTCAAAATAAAATGTATTTAAAAAAAATCCAATCATTCATATTAAATATATCATTTCTAACCATATTCATTGTTCTTACTTTTGTTTTTCTCTTTCATAACATATTGGTTAATACTTTAGCAATAGAATCATCATTAATTAGGATTTCTCTCTCATAAATTCCTTATATTTTGTAGCACTTCTAGTTTTAAGAGTTTTAACTTATATTTATCCAATATTCTTATCTTCACAAATATTAGACTATATCAATCATATCTTAATTTTCTTTGACTTTATAGTGATACATTTTATTATTATTGGTAAAACTAATAATAGCAATACACAAGCAATAGAGTAGAAAAATTACTATAAGAATTATATTATAATTAATGTTTTGAGAAATAAGATACAAGTTACACATAATAAATTCAAAAAATTAATATATACTAATTAATAATCATAATTGGGTAATGTATATAAGTACATAAATTACTAGTGGCCGCAATATTTTAGTTTCAATAATTTTCACCACAAGGTGACAACTACAATTGTGATGGTATTAGCCTTAGGGCAATATAGTTTCCATTAATTATAAAATATGTTTATGCTCTTATGGCATATTTCTACAATCGTCACGGTGTTAATTCATTTCATCCAAACATTTTTTTGAGATGTAAAGAAATTGTGAAAATTAAAGCCTTTTTATTTCATATATTGGAAAATTCTAATACAAGTCCATTACATAAGTTGAACTCATATTTCTATTTTACTATCATGCACTATTTTAATTGCCTAATGTGGTTTTACCCACACAACAACAATTTTCTATATTACAAATGCCCAAGAATGTATCCCCTCTTAATACAATTGTAGTCGCAATCTTTTTTCTCAACACAAAACCCTATGCAATTCGGTGGAAATTCTGCACTTATCACTGTTGGTCTTGCATTACAATGAAATTAGATTAATATATTTATGCACTCATATCATCAATACAATAGAATTAGATTAATATATTTATGTACTGATATAATTCAATACAATGAAATATTTGATTTGGAATTTAAAATATATATAGGTACTAATTATATGAGTACAAGAAACTTATAGCTCTTGCAAGGTCACTGACCAACAAAATTATTGAAAAAGTCACACAAATTAAGAATTCAAAAAAAGTAGGCTTTGCCATTGAATCTTCCATATCTTGTACATGTACTTTTTATTTTAAAAAACAATAGAAGTGATGGACATTACCAAATAGAGTTGTGCTCTATTTTAAAAGCTCTATTTTACGAATAATTGTTGATAGATGGGAAAAGCCATTTTATGAAAATTCTATTCTGAAATTCTATACACTTTTTTCCTTCTAAAATTATAAGATGGAGATAATGGTTAACTTGATGTACATTATATATAACTATCACCAAATAGCTTTATACTGAAGATAAGTGAAATATACTTGGCTAGATTTTTTGTTACTGTACCTGAAGCTAAGACCAATGCGTTAGAGAGAGAAGTTCTGATAGGTCGAACTTCCCTCTTGGATTCGTCATGACTTCATCAAATCTTCAAGTGCCTTGGCCTTTTTTAGATGGTTTGGATGAGGAATCAAGCATTAAGAAGAAAGAACAGATCATTAAGCAGGGGAAAACTTTTGCAGAAGCGGTGAAGAGAACTTGTGAAGTCTCCATAGCTAGCTTGCCCCAACCATGTTTCAAAGGAGATGTGGTGGCAGTAAAAATCCCTGAGGATGCTTATCAAGATGGGTTGAAACGGTGCAGGAGTCATCTGCATGGAAGGCTTATCCTTGCTAAAGGAGATAAACCTATGAAATTTGTAGATCTAAAAACTAAGCTCATGGATTTATGGAGTATGGTCGGTAAGTGGAGTATGATATCTCTGGGTAGAGGATTTTATGAGTTCACTTTTTCCTCTGTAGAAGACATGTTGAGCATTTGTGCAACTGGATCGTGGAATCTAAAGCCAGGTCTCCTGAGACTCTCAGTATGGACTCCAGATTTTAATCCGGTGCTACAAAAGGTGACACACTCCCAATGTTGGATCAAGATTTATGGTTTGCCTCAAGAATATTGGTGTCCTAGTATAATTTTCACCATTGCTGGTGGATTAGGCTCTCCTATTTCTCTGGATGGAACAACTACTAACAGAGCCTTTGGACACTTTGCGAGAGTCCTGGTGGATATCAATCTAAAACAACCTATTCCTAACAAAGTCCAGGTCGAAAGAGATGGCTTTGAATTCTTGGTTGACGTAGAGGTGGAGAACTTGCCTGCTTTCTGTACGGGTTGTCAATCAATTGGGCATTTAGTATCCAAATGTAGAAGAAAGGGGGTTGAGGAGGTGGTTAAGCCCATGCCAAGGATCTTGACTGCTGATGCTAAAGAGTCAAGGCAGAAGGAGATAAATCTGGTCATTGATCTAGATATTGAGCGTAACGTTGAGGTGGTTGATATGGAGAGTTCAAGGGCAGATCAGGAGATGCTTTTGAGTAAGGCTCATGAGAAAGATAACAGGGTGGATACCGTTGATAACAGGTCTGAGATAGCTGGACCAGTGGAGGTTGATCATGGATCAAGGTCTGTGATCCAAGGGGCAAAATATGCTGCTGAATTTATTGTTGCTGATGAATTGCCAAATCCGGTGGCTGCTAGGGACATGGCAATTGTAGGCAGGCTCTGGGATGAAGATGAGGAGGTGGAGGTTGAAGAGGAACCTTTCACAATGGTTCTCTCAAAGTCTCAGAAGAAAAGAAGGCAGAGGAAGGTGCAATCTGAAAAGGTTTATTATACCCGAAGGGGTGGCTGCTCCAACTCTATTAAATGAAGGTCCTCTATTGGAACTGTAGGGGTTTTGGTAACTCCAAAATTAGATTAGTTTTCAAAAATTATTGTTTATCAAATAAACCTGACTTAGTGTTCATTGCTGAGCCAATGATTGACTTTGAGGAGGTGGCTAATACTTTTTGGTCTGCTATCAGTCTTAAGAGCTTTGGCTTTAATAACAGAGGTTGTTTGAAGCCTAACCTGTGGGGTTTGTGTAATATGTGGCTGAATCCTACAGTGTTGGTTAACTCTAATCAGCACTTGGCTTGTATGATAGAGGTGGCAGCGAAGAAGGTTTACTTGAATGCAGTGTATGCACATAATAGTTATTTGCAAAGAAGACTGTTATGGGCTGATATGCTTTCTCTAATGGATGAATATCAAGGTCCTTGGTGCTGCATTGGGGATTTCAATGTTGTTCTTGGTGCTCATGAGTGCAGGGGATCTAGCCTGCCCCCTAGGCTTCCTTCTGATGATTTCAAACTTTTCACAGATGCAGGAAGCTTAGTTCACCTGGTGACCAGAGGAGCTGACTTTACTTGGACCAACAGAAGAGTTGGTGTTGCTGCAATTGAAAAAAGGCTAGATAGATGCATTGCTAATGAAGTTTGGATGAATTCTTGGAATCAGTTGTCCTGTTCTACTCTCCCAAGAATTGCTTCTGATCACCATCCCTTGCTTCTTTGTTTTGATTTGGGTGGTATCCCTAGATCAAGCTTCAAGTTTCAAAAAATGTGGTTAAGTCATCCAGACTGTCAAAGATTGGTCTCTGAGGTTTGGAAAGAGGAGCTGGTGGGTTGTCCTATGTTTGTGTTATCTCAGAAGTTAAGGAATTTAAAAAAGGAGTTTAAAACGTGGAATGTTCAGGTCTTTGGGAACATTCAGGTAAGGGTTAAGCAGGCTATGTCAAATGTGGCTGCAATTCAGGATGCTATCAGCTTCAGTGGTTCTGATGATGATTTGCTTAATCAGGAGCACTTGGCTCAGGGAGAGCTTCTTCAAGCTTTGGTGGTGGAAGAGGAATTCTGGAGAGGGAAAGCTCGAATTAATTGGCAGATGGATGGTGATAGGAACACCAGTTTTTTTCACAAAATCACTAAGATTAGACAAGCTTCCAAAGCCTTATCTTCTCTTAGAGATGGAGACACTATCTTGGTGAATCAAGAGCAGATTGCCCAACACACTCTAGCATACTTCACTGATTTATATGCCTCTCCCAATGATGCTAGGCCAAACCATCTTATTCAGTCAGTTATTCCTGCTCTGGTCTCAGAAGAGGATAATATGATGATGATAGATCTGCCATCCAAGGAGGAGATAAGGAGTGCAGTGTTCAATATGAAGGGTGATGGTGCTCCTGGTCCAGATGGTTTTGGGGGATGTTTTTACCAAAGCTGTTGGGAGGTGGTTGGGGATGAGGTGTGTAATTCTGTGTCCCAATTCTTTAGAGACAGTTGGCTGTTGCCTAACTTCAACTCCAATAATGTTGTCCTAATTCCTAAGCAACCAGGAGCTGACAAAATTGAAGAGTTTAGGCCAATTGCCTTAGCAAATTTTCAGTTCAAAATTATTACCAAAATCTTGGCTTCTAGGCTGGCAGTTGTTGCTCCAAAAATTATTTCCCAGCAGCAGAGAGGCTTCCTTAAGGACAGGTATATTCAGGACTGCATATGCCTGGCTTCTGAGGCTGTGAATTTGCTTGACCACAAAACCTTTGGTGGAAATTTGGCCATCAAGCTGGATATTAGGAAAGCTTTTGATACTATTGACTGGATTTTCCTGCAAGATACTTTGACCTGTTTTGGGTTTAATGCAAAGTTTGTCCATTGGATTAAGGTTATTCTTCACTCTGCCAAGCTTTCAATTAATGTGAATGGGGAATCAGTGGGCTTCTTTCATTGCTTAAGGGGAGTTAGGCAAGGGGATCCTCTTTCTCCTCTTCTTTTCTGCCTGGCTGAGGATGTTCTTAGCAGGGGAATTTCGAAGCTTGTTGCTGAAGGTAAATTAAATACTATTTCTGGTCCAAATGGTTTACAAACCCCATCTCACGTCTTGTATGCTGATGATATCCTGATCTTTTGTAAAGGGCTAAAGTCTAATTTGTTAGCCTTAAAGGGATTAATTCAGGAGTATGCTTCTGCTTCTGGCCAGCATATGAATCTAGCTAAATGCAAATTCTACACTAGTTGTGGAAATGCTAGAAGAATTCAAAAGCTGTCTGAAATCTTGGGTTTTAGTGTTGGTTCTCTTCCTTTTTTTTACCTAGGTGTGCCTCTTTTCAAAGGGAAGCCTAGAAGGATTCATTTGCAACCTATAGCTGACAGGATCATTGCTAAATTAGCTACTTGGAAAGGGTTATCCTTGTCCATTATGGGCAGGGTGGAATTAGTGAAATCAGTGATTCATGGCATGCTTGCTTTCAGTTTCCACATATATGTCTGGCCTGACAGCTTAATAAGGACTTTAGAGGGCTCTATCAGGAACTTTATTTGGTCTGGAAATTCTAGAACCAGGAAGTTGGTCATGGTGGCTTGGAAAACTGTGTGTACTCCAACCAAGACTGGTGGTCTGGGCATTAGATCCTTAAAGCACTTGAATCAGGCTGCCTTATTGAAGCTAGCCTGGGAAATGTTATCTTCAGAACAGGATTGGGCTTCTTTTTGCAGAAACAGATTTGGCATTGATAAGAATATATCTGAGAGATATTTTAAATCTTCCATATGGCATGGAATCAAGCCTAATTGGACCAACGTGATGCAGAATGCTCTGTGGTTGGTGGGAGATGGCAAGAAGGTGAATTTTTGGAAGGATAACTGGATTGGGCATGCCTTGGTGGATATGCTCAGAATTCCTGCTGCTGTGCATTCCTCTTTGTTGGCCAAGGTTTCAGATTTTGCTCTAAACACGGTTTGGACAATTCCAACAGTCTTTGCAGAGACTTTTCCTAGTGTGATGGATAACATTGTGCAGTTTAGTATATCCAGAAATCAAGATAAGCTGATTTGGCAAGGAACCAATAATGGCATCTTGTCCCTTAAGGATGCTTTTGCTTGTATCAAGCCTGATACAGGGGACATTAATTGGGGTAAGCTTATTTGGACTAAGTTTATTCCTCCTTCCAAAAGCTTCTCCACATGGAGACTTTTTCATCATAAAATGCCCACTGATGAGAATCTCGGAGGCTGCCACTTGGCTTCTATGTGCAGCAATTGTTATTCTCAGATTGAAACTTCTAACCATGTTTTTCTGACCTGCTCTTTTGTGGTGCATCTTTGGGACTGGTTGGGTGGAATTTTTAAAATTCATTTCAACACTAATTCCATTGAGTCTCTTTTCTTGGTTTGTAATAGACAATGGTGCCATCAGGTGAAAGGTGTGTTGGTGGCTGCAATAATAAACACTATCAACACTGCCTGGTTTTGCAGGAACTCATCCAGGTTTAATGGCAAGAAACAGTCTTTGGTGCAGGCTAAATCCAGAATCAAGTTTGCAACCTCTTTAGCTGGTAATAACTCAAAGCTTTTGACTAACAACTCAGTGTCCAATTTTGTTATTCTTCGGGAGTTTAAGGTCACCCAGAACTTTCAGAGAGCTCCTAGAATTCAAGAGGTGGTGTGGCAGAATCCTAAGTCAGGGTGGATAAAAATCAACACAGATGGTGCTGCTCATGGATCACCTGGTTTAGCTGGAGGGGGCTGCATCTTCAGAGATGGTTTAGGAAATTACAGGGGTGGCTTTGCTACTTTCTTTGGTATTACAGATTCACTTTCTGCGGAGGTTCACGCGGCAATTATGGCAATTGAGATAGCCATCAAGAAGGGGTGGAAGAATGTTTGGCTTGAATGTGACTCTATTTTGGTGGTGGATATCTTCAAGGGGAGAGGGGTAGTCCCTTGGAGGCTGGTGAACAGTTGGCGTAGGTGTTTGCATGGTATCTCTTCAATGAGATTCATAGTAACTCATATTTTTAGAGAGGGTAACACTTGTGCAGATAGGCTTGCCGCTTTTGGTGTAACTTCTAGAATGTACACTTGGTGGGATGTTATCCCTAGATTCATTTTTGAAGAGTTTAACAGAAACAGATTAGGGATACCTAACTATAGATGTAACTTTTTGTAATTGTCCTCTCATTAATATAATTGGTTCTGTTGGCTTAAAAAAAAAAAAAAAAAGACCAATGCAATGCACAACATTCCTATGAAAATTTGTTGATAGATGCCAAATGCCATTTTATGAAAATCCTATCTTGATATTCTAAACACTTTTTTCTTGGAAGAATGTAAGATGGAGATAATGGTTAACATGGTTTACATTATATATAATCTCTTTGATATGAGATTTTGGAAATATATCCAAATGAATTTAAAGATTGAAATGTATTTGAGAAAATGTGCTTTTTAATTTTCATTTATGACTTTGATAATAAACAATAAATATTACACGTATGTTATATTTACTTGAATTTCCATTTTTTTTCATTATGACTGCCTACAAATTCTTCTAAATGTAAAAATGTAAGTTTGGAATTGAAATTTTAATTAATTAGTTATATATATAAGAAAGTGACTTAAATGAAAACAATTCTAATATAAAAATTGTTGAAATATTAAATATGAATTATACTATTATACATGATTGATTAATATAAAAATATAGTTAAGAATATATTTAATATTTCATGTATTTATAAAAGATCTAACTTTATATTAATTGTTGTATTTCTTATGATTTTTGTTTTTCTTATTTTAGAATTTCTCTATCATAAAAGATTAATACTGTAGCATTAGAATCATCTTTAATTAGGATTTCTCTTTCAAAAGTTTCATAATTTCTTACCACTCCTAGTTTTAAGAGATTTAACTTAAATGACAACTCTTATCTTCACAATTATCATTCTATATCAATCATATTTTAATTTTATTTGACCTTATACAGAGACTTTTTTTATTATTGGTTGTCAATAATAATAATAATATTATAGAAAATAGAGAAAGGCACTGATGCAATTATATTACAATTATTTTTTTGAGAGAAAAGATATATAATTCTATAAGTTAACCATAATAAATTCAAAAATTAATATATACTAATAACCACAATTGAGAGACGTGTAAGTACATAATAATAAATAGATATAATTTGGCAATAATACATGTACTACAAATATATATTATTTTTAAATATATAATATAATTAATAATGCATTTCAGTCCCAACAATTGTTATTTGATTATAAGAGAAAACTAACAAACATTCGGAAGATGCTTAATTGTTCTATAATAATGAATTATAATTAACTTATAAATCAATAATTATGTTATTATTTATAAGATCAAAATAATGAGTAAATATAAAATATGGTGATACAATATAAAATTAAATAAACATAAAATTCAATCAATTCATAAAAAATACATATATGTCATATGAATGGTATTATAAAGTTATTGAAAGTAAAATTATAAAGTTTCAAGTTCTATAGCTGCTTTATGAATAGCAAGCATTTAATCACATTAAAATAGTCAGGTTCATCTTTAATTTTCAGTACAGTAACACGAGTTTTTTTTTTTAAACCACTGTGTAATTACACCAAAAAATATATTATCATAATTTAACTAAAGTCATCCAAATGGATACCCAAATTCCAAAACCAAGAAATAAGAAAATCAATCCTATTCCTGTGGAAAACACGATTATCCCAAAAATTACCCAGGACCATCTGTGACTTGGGCGAAGCGAGAGATAGTAGCAGAGAGAGCTGAATTGGATTGAGAGCATGTCGCTTGGGCGCCATACTGTCGCTTGGGCGCCATACTGCCGCTTGGGCGCCATACTGCCGCTTGGGCGAACAACATAGATGAATTTTTGCTGAGAATCTCGCTCGAGCAACTAAATGACGCTTGGGCGAGAAACCAACAGTGAAAGAGACCTCCAGACCTTGCAGCGACGCTTGAGCGAAGGCTTCCTGCTCAAGCGAGAATGGGATAGAAAGACTGTTCTGCATAAAAGATTGACTTCGAGCCAGCACAATTCTAAACAAACTAAAACATATAATTAGACAAGGAGAATCTATTTTTATTAAGCTCATCCAACATGAAATGTATAATACTTATAATATTTCACTTTCAAAAAGTTACTTTAAGGGTTCAAAAGATGAGTATAATATCTATGGAAGTAATAATAAGGTTAAAAGTTCAATTCTCATACATCAGAAAAAATATTTTAATGTATATACTGATAGTGTATAAAATTCATATAATGTTAGACATACATTTTTGTCTCAAAAGAATTACGAAAAGTAAATATTATTGATATATGTAAAAAAAAATTAAAGCAAAGGTGAAACTACACCCGGGAATTATATTAGATCACGAAATGAAGATCATTACAAATTACGGGATCTATAGTTTGGAAAGCCAATCCTATTTCTATTGTAATCCTCTGTAGTAAAAAAAGGCATAGAAGTCCAAATAGAGCTGCTTCCTTAATTTATAGGGCATGACAATATGTTTCTGTCGTATATCTTTCTTCAAGCAATATGACTTTCCAAATATTTATGTAATTTAATATATAACACTTCATGTGCAATATATTTTTCAAACAGTCTCTCATTTTAATGACATTTGTTTGATTATATTATTATTTAAATAGAAATAATATTATATTAAAGGAACAATTAGTAATTTTGACTATGGATATTTTATTTATGAAGAATATCTTGTTTTGACCTTGACACGGTTTTGATGAAGATATCACGATCACAAAAAACAAGAAAAGGGAAGAAGACAAAAATAAAGCTTCAAAGACGTAGGAATTAAAAGTCTTCAATAGGCACTTCTATCCTTACAATCTAAAATATAGTTAATAATAATTCTCAATGAAGATAAAATAATTTTTTGAAAGAAAACCTCTTAGTCAAATGTTAAAACAATTTTCAAAAAGCTAAGTAACGAGTTACTTGACCTGAGTAACAGGATACAAGAACTAGGTAACAGGTTACTGAAATTGTGTAACAAGTTACCTAACTGAGTAAACAGTTACCCAACAAAAATAAGTCAGTGTAACCGATTACTGCAGTAATTGATTATACACAGTGTAACCGATTACACAGAGCTGTTGAAATGAGTTTTTCAATTCAAACGGAACAACTTTCACCCAAAATCACAATGTTTCATTCCAATCATGACCCAACTTCATGGAAGGGTATCTTAGCTGATTGAAAGCCTATTTAAAGGTCTTGAAACTTCTTTTAACATAAACAATTTTCATATACAAAATACACACACAATTCTCTACACTTTACTTGCAACTTTGTGCCTTAACTTTCAGAATTTTCTGAAGTTGCTTTCAAAGTACAAAGTTCTAAAGTTCTAAATTTTTTACACTTAAACACTTCAAGAGCAATGTATATTAATTGTATTAAAGAACAAATGGTTGCAAGTTATGGAACTGGTATATCTTGTAAAGTCAATTATGCCATAGATACATTCTTCAGTTTGATTGTAAAAAATTTCATCACAATGGTATGGTGAGAAGAGGAAGAGAATAATTGGATAGGTTTCCAAGAGTGAGGTATTTGTGAGGGTGTAAGGTAAAAGTAGTATTGGGAATAAAAATTGTAACTACAACTCAGAATATCTAGTAATGAAATCTCATTTGCTGCAAGAGTACTAGACGTAACCTTCGGTGGACTAGAAGGTGAACCAATATAAAAATCTTGTGTACTCTCTCTCTTTTCTCTTACTCATTTATTTTAAGTTTTACATGTTTAAATATTTGCTGCAAACATTATCTGTTGCACTATATTCTGATCCTAGAAGAAAAGCAGAAAAATTGACCATATTGGCATAACAACTTATTCACCACATCCCATCTTAGTTGTCATCTATACTTATATTATTTTATTTTAATCATGAATTTACAATAAATGATAAATTATTAATGAAAAAATTTTCGTTTATACCAGACTTTTTACCTAAGACATGCAGATGATATTTTAGTTGTCTAAAGTTATATATGGTATTTCTAAAATAGAGATATTCGTAATAATACTTTATTCATACCAATAATATATATTACAGAAAAGTCTCACCGACCTTCTAATATATATCAACAATCTCAACCTTTTGGATATTCCTCTAACTGGAAGATGTTACACTTGGATTAAAGGGACGGTAAGACTAAGAGCAGATTGGACAGATTCTTGATTTCTTCTGAATGGGATCTTAAATGGCCTTCTCTCATTCAGAGAGGACTGAAAAGATCTATTTCTAATCATTGTCTTGTGGTTTTATTTGATAAAGACCAGGATTGGGGTCCGAGGCCGTTTAGGGTGATCAATGCTTGGTTTGATGATAGGGATTTTGCTACTTTCGTTAAGGACAATTGGGAGGCGCTTAGTCATCCTTCAGGTTGGCGGATGGGTATTCTTAAGTCAAAACTTCAGAAGCTAAATTTGTTACTCAAAAAGTGGAACAAGGAGCATTTCGGGAATATTGATCAAAAAATTGCTATTGCGGAGCAATGTATTCACAACTTGGATCTTAAGGGTGAAGCTTCGGGTCTCAACGATGATGAGGTTATTCATCATTCTCAGTTTTGGGCTGACCTCTGGCTTTCTTGTTCTATGCAACACAATATGCTCTCTCAGAAAGCCAGAAGCAAATGGCTTAAAGAAGGGGATTCTAACTCTAAATACTTTCACAGTCTCGTGAATATTCGGCGGAAGTCTAACTCTATCCAAGGTCTTCAGATTCAGGGTCGTTGGACGGATGACGTCTCTGGGGTTCGTAACGGTATTCATGCACACTTCCTTCATCTCTTCTCTGAACATAATGTTAATCGGCCTACATTGCTCGGTATTCCTTTTTCCAAGCTTGATTCTAGTGACAACTCTTTTCTTACTGCTCGGTTTTCTGATGAGGAAGTCAAGAGCGCTGTTTGGGATTGTGATGGTGGTAAGAGTCCTGGTCCTAACGGGTTCAATTTCAAATTCATCAAAGTCATTCTAGGAGCTATTGAAGAATGATATTTGTACCATGGTCCATGAATTCCATCTCAATGGGAAAATTGGGAGAGGGGTTAACTCCTCCTTTATTTGTTTCATCCCGAAGAAGATTAATCCTCAACAGATGGGTGATTACCGACCTATTTCTCTGATCAGATGCCTATATAATATTCTCACAAAGTTATTGGCTAATAGGCTTAGGAAGGTTCTCCCTAAGGTCATTAGCTCTACTCAATCGTCGTTTCTTAAAGGTAGGCATATACTAGATGAGATTGTTGTTCTTAATGAAATTATCCATGATGACAAGTCCTTTGGCAAAAAATGTGGCATCTTCAAGATTGGTTTTGAAAAGGCTTTGATTTTGTTTCATGGAACTTTTTCAACATATGATGGATATGCTTGGCTTTTGCTCTACTTGGCGCTTCTGGATCATGGAATGCCTTTCTACTGCGACTACTTCAATTCTCGTTAACGGGTGTCCAACCAATGAAATCCATCTCCAGCAGGGTCTTTAACAATGTGATCCTCTTTCACCTTTCATTTTTCTCATTGTGGCTGAAGGCCTCTCTAGCCTTATGAGACAAGCCTTTTCATTGGGTTTCTTTCGTCCATATTCGGTCAGCTCATATAACATTTAGGTATCCCTTCTGCAATTTTCTGATGATGCGATTTTGATTGGTGATGGTTCTGATGAAAACATTTGGATTAGGAGGAGTATTATGCAACTCTTTGACCTTTCTTCTGGGCTTAAAATTAATTTTTCTAAGTGCAACTTATTCGGAGTGAACATCTCAGAGGAAACTATCAACAATAATGCTACCTATCTTCAATACAAGATTTTTTCTAAATCTTTTACTTATTACAGAATCTCGGTGGGGGTTATTCACAAGCGCATTTCAACTTGGTCTACTCTCATTCATAAAATCTAATCCAGACTTTCTTGTTGGAACTCTGGTTAGATTTCCCTTGGAGGCCGGGTAATTCTGACTAACGTTGTCCTTTATGCTCTTCCTATTTATTTTCTCTCCTTCTACAAAGCTCCTATCTCTATTGTCTGGTCTATCCAAAAAATTCAGAGTCATTTTCTTTGGGGGGGAGGTGCAAACACTAATAAGATTCACTAGGTTAAATGGGATGTGTCAGTCTAAGAGAGATGGGAGTCTGGGGATTAGAGATGTCAAGTCTTTTAACCAAGCCTTGTTAGGGAAGTGGAATTGACGTCTGATGACTGAGAGGGATAGTTTGTGGTGTAAAGTGTTATTCTCTAAGTATGATATTTGTTCAATTACTTCTTCTGGGGTAGGCTTTAGGTCTTCTGTTGCAAATTTGTCTCCGTGGGTTAAGGACTTAGATTTTATTTCTCCTAGGGAGTCGGTTTCCGATCACTGGTTTTGGGGTAGTATGGTTCGTCGGCTTGGCGATGGGTCTAACACTAAGTTTTGGGTAGATAATTGGCCAGGCCCCTCAAATCTTAAGTCTAGGTATCGTCGTCTTTTCAGTCTTACAATTTCTCCTAATGGCAATATCTGTGAGTATGGGAATTGGGTGGGGGATCACTGGGATTGGATCATACCATGGAGGCGTCATCTTTTTACTTGGGAACTAGATCTTTTAACTTCTTTATTGCATGAACTTAAGAATGTGAGACTTCTTCGCAGCAGTTTAGATTCTTGGGAATGGAGACACGATTCTTCCAAACTTTACTCTGTCGGATCAGCTTTTAACAGCTTACTACATCTTCTCGCTTGATGGCGGATATTGCGAATCCTTCTTCTATTTGGATTTCTAGAGCACCTTTGAAGGTAATCACTTTTGCTTGGAGATTATTTCAGGACATAATTCCTTCCAAGGTTACTCTTTCTCGAAGGGGTGTTCCTTTTAATGACAGTGGTGGACTTCTTTGCTCACTTTGTAATGACGAACCATAATCTTCTACTAATCTTTTCTCTTTTTGCAAAGTCACCTATTCTGTTTGGCAATTGTTATATAATTGGTTAACTATTTCTGTCGTTTTACCTCAAAGTCCTCTTCAACATTATTCACATCATTCGGGCTTGGTCTCGATTAAGAAAGGTAGGAAAGCTTGGAGCATCATTTGGCTTGCCATTTTTTGGGCAATTTGGAGGCATCGAGATGACGTCATTTTCAACAAAGTTAGGCCATCCACAAAATACATCTTAGATACTGCAAAGGTGAACGCTTGGCTTTGGATAAGACACATGCTAGGGAAAGATCTCACTTTATATTCCGATTGGCTTGTTCAACCTCTTGTCTGTTTACAAGTCACTTTGTAATTTTATTTTTCTTTAGTTTCTCTTGTATATTTTTCTTCATCTAATAATATCTTCTTTTGTTGACCAAATATATATAGAGGTTTGCTAATATTGGGAAAGTGTTTTTTCAGTTAGGTATAAGTTAGCATTGTATACCAAAAGATTTGGACCAAAAAATCTTCTATGCTTTGTTGAAAGATGTTTTAATAAAATGGTTATTTTTGTAAATTAATTTTCTCTCACCTCACACCCCTAAACTTCAATCATCTTCCTCATTTTTATTTTCTCAAATAATTGGGACTATTGCTCAAACCCATACAGTTATACCACAAACCCAAATCTGTGGGAAGTTGGAATCTCATTCAATTAGTAAACTTCATTGGAATCAATGGCGGTGGAACTTGACGTGTTTTGGCGGAGCAATAATTGGATGGAGTTTCTGGTCCAAATATTTTGTTATACAATGCTAACTCGTACCTACCTGAAAAACACATTCTTCATGTTAGCAAACTCCATATATATATCAACATTTTATATTATTTTAAATAGGAATAATGTATATCCTGTGTGAGGAGGTAATTCCTATCCTTACACCAATTGTACAATGACACATGTCCCCTCACTTTTTTATTTTTTATTTTCTTCACGTATTTTCATATTTTGTTTTCGAAATAATCATTGTCATTTCTCCCCCCTCCCTCTTTCATTCACTCAGGTTCACTTCTCTTCTTCTTCCCTTTCTCTCTCTTCTTTTCTCTTAAAATAAAATAGAAAATGCACATACACACAAATCAAGAAACAATATTCAAGGATCTTATAGATCAATTAAAGTTGTTATTGTGTCTGCTTCCGCCATTACTATTATCATATTTAACTCGTTATACATATAAATTTAAACATGAAGATGATTAATATAAAAAACATAAAACATTATTCTTTTTTCATTGTTGAAGTACTGTCCTTTTTAAACCTTCTAAGAAATGTCTTTGGAACTCATACTATATACTAATAAATATTACTAAGAGAAACCTGTAGAACTCATTCACCTCTTATTCATATATAATTTTAGCCTGGGCGGGTACAAAGAAAGCTAGGGTTTTAGCCTGAACATAATATAGAGAAAGGAAAGATGGAGAGAGAGAGACTATGCAGATATGAGAGAGAATGAGTTGTTGTGAATTAATTAATGAGTTGAGTGTGGAAGTGAAGGAGATGGAATGAAAACTCTTGGTTTCTAAAGAAGAAAATGTTATTCATAAACCAAAATATAAAAAAATGAGAAATAAAATAAAAAATATAAAAGTGATGGAAATGTGTTACTGTGCAATTAGTGTAAGAAGATGAGTTACCTCCTACTAGAGGTGTTAAAACGGGCTATCCGTGCGGGTTCGGGCTAAATCGGGCCGGGCTAAAAAGCCCGGATACAATATATGTATATGAAAATGTAGCCCAAACCCGCCCTAAGCGGGTTTCGGGTTGTGGCGGGCCGGCCCACATAATATTAAAAAAATAAATTTTAACATATTTAATATATTTAATATATATATAACATTTGATATCAATGCATAACTTTTTTAACACAATTGTTATACTCAATGCAACCAAACTTATAGATATAATGTCATGTGTTTAAGTTAAGACGTGATGTCAAATCTACGTATATGATTCATAACATAACTCATTTATTAAATATCTTATTGTTATTAGACTCTCAACCTCTAACACAATATAATTTGTAACTTCACTTCAATATAATCAATGGATACACTGACAAATAATATTTTGGTTTGTAGTAATGATAGTATAGACTCAAATTCAGAATGAAGTCTATGTGTCGAATTATAACCACCATCATAATTATTCTTTACTTTGTTATAGATATCTTTTGTATATTCTTTACCAACATTTTCACTGTGAATTGTTATGTTAAATTTGGTTGTGTGAAATTCTCTATGGTAAACAATTAAGTTGTGATTCGTTGTAAAAGTTATTTTCTTTATTATGTTTTTGTTGTATAAGTTAAATCTAATTAAATATACAATTAGGAAAAGAAAAATGGAATCTATATGGTTTAATGTTCTAATTTAATTTGATACATTATTTTGCTAATGTTCTTAGAAGGATATTAAGCAAAATAAAAAAAAATATAATGTTTAACTTTATAACAATATTGTAATTTATAAATATTTATGTTATAGAATTACTCTATTTTTTATTCAAAGTTCATAACACAATATTTATCATCTATTATCTATTTTTTATTATTAGTTATTTTGTAAAATAATTTTCACGTTAAGCTTATTACCAAGCCAAATGTCCAAAAAAAAGTTTTAAAATAAATAAAAAACGGGTAGCTCGAGCCCGCCCGGGTAAGCCCGGCCCGAGCCCGGTTTTAATATAGCCCGGCCGGGCCGGGCTAAAAAGTGTCAAATATGATACCCAAACCCTACAAAACTCCGGGTTGTGTCGGATCGGCCCGCATAGGCCCGCCCATTTTGACAGCTCTACCTCCTATGGCTAAGAAGAATGTGACATTTAATAAGGGGTTTTGAATGGAGATTTTTTTCCATAAACTTATTCTTTTTACTTAATAATAATATTTTAAAAACTGAAACATGATAAATTAGAGAAAAATACTTATTCTGTTTATACCATATCTCCATCTATTTTACCCTTTTGTGCCTGATTTTTCCGAGTCTGTCCAATCTGATCACACCACGTGCACTACAAATATCTTTTATATTTATTTAATTGATTTCCTTTTTGGTTTATTAATTAAAAAATTAAATATTAGATAATTAAAAAATAATAATGGTTAGATTATAATAATATTCATTAAAAAAATTATTTAATTAAAATTACAAATATTTTAATAAATTAATTTTTAAAATTTATTAGTGAATTTATGGCTCGTATTATATCTTATTTTCTACTTTGAGCTATTTTATTTGCTATTTATAAAGTGGGAAGCCGGTGTGCGACGATGTAATTTCTTTTGCTATTAATTTCCCTTCGGTTTTTACATTACACCTAAGTATATATAAGAGCAAGATAAACTCTTATTACATACAAAAACAAATAAAGTATTTTTTTTAATAATTAAGTTTTTAAATTAAATAAGTGAAGTGTATAATGAAACTCAGCCAATTATCAAGGGTGCCATTTTAAGATTATATCATTTTGGTGATTAACTGATTATATCCAAATGAATTTGAAGATACAAATGTAATTGTAAAAATTATATTTTAGTATTCCTTCATTACTTTGACCAGATAATTAAATTAAACCTTCGCTATATTGACTAGAATTTCCAAAAAAAATCATAATAGAAGTCAAAATAAGTCAAACAATGGAGTTGCAATTTAATTAATTAATAATAAGTGAGTCACTCATATAGGAATAATTCTCATATAAAAATTGATGGAATATTAATTGTCAATCATAACAATATCATGGATGATTACAATTTAGTTATTGACTAGTAGGTTACTTGTGCATTTACATGAGTGATAACATATTTTGCATGAATTTATTTAAATAGTATAAAATATACATGCATTTTGTAACACCCTAAATTTGAGTCTTCAAGATTATAGTAACAGTCCTGGAAGCCTCGCTTGAGCAAGAGTTGTCTCGCCCGGGCGAGAAATGACAATTTTGGGCTGTTGACACAGTGTAATCGATTACACACTACTGGTAATCGATTACATAGTATTAAAAGCATCAGATATGTGCATCTGACACAGTGTAATCGATTACACACTCCTGGTAATCGATTACAACCCGACGACACCTCTTTAAAACAGAAACCCAAACACATTTTAGGGTTAAAAACTTTGAAGGGAGGTGAGAGAAGAGAGCTTTTCCAAGGGCAAGGAGTTTTGATACTCACCCAAGAGCTTGAGAAGAGGTAAAACTATTGATTCTAACTCTCTTCTTCTCTCTTAAACTCATTTTGGGTATGTTAGATCTCTTCTCCAAATGTGAGAAACCATGGAAACTCATCCTTTGGAGTTATGGTTCGTTTTATGTCATTTTTACCTTGTAAACTCTTGGTTTATAGTTAATATTTCAAGAATGGAAAGGGTTGTGGGTTGAGTCATGAAAACCCCAAAACCCTAAAGTAAAAATGGGGTAAAAAGAGAGAGTGAGTAAAATGCTAGAGGTAGAAGATGAGTTTATGAGATGAATATGCATGTTTTAGATGGTTGAATACTTATGATGAAAGTAGTTTAGAAACATCGAACATGTGATGAATATCTTGTATGAATACTTATGTGATATTTGGAATAAATGACTAACATTGTGTTATATGGTGGGATGAGGAAAGATCCTAAAGTTGGAGGCGGTGTCGGTGGAACTTGAGAAGTTGCCAAGAACCAAACCCAACACTCACCGAGGTAAGGATAAGTCTTTAATTGTGCATTTGAAATGGAAAAGGTGTATTTTATAAAGATGCAATGATTGAGTTGTAAATTACGCATTTAGTATAAACATATATGAGTGTGTTTATATTAAAGTAGGCGTAGATTTACGAAAAAGGAAAATATGTGTATTTTCTGGTTGTGCCATAATTAAGTGGTGAATCACGTAGTTTAGTATAAACATATATGGGTGTGTTTATACTAATGTTGGCGTGGATTTACGGAAATGATTTATGAGGAAATCGATGAAAGGAAAATATGTTTTAGCTAACCATGAATGGTTAGCGACTCTAGCTTGAGTATAGAAGCATGAAAATGATTTATGAGGAGATTGATGGAAGGAAATATGTTTTAGCCGACCATGAATGGTTAGCGACTCTGGCTTGAGTATAGAAGCATACACTCTGGCTTGAGTATAGAAGCATGAAAATGATTTATGAGGAGATTGATGAAAGGAAATATGTTTTAGCCGACCATGAATGGTTAGCGACTCTGGCTTGAGTATAGAAGCATACACTCTGGCTTGAGTATAGAAGCGTACACTCTGACTTGAGTATAGAAGCATACACTCTGGTTTGAGTATAGAAGCATACACTCTGACTTGAGTATAGAAGCATACACTCTGGCTTGAGTATAGAAGCGTAAACTCTGGCTTGAGTATAGAAGCATACACTCTGGCTTGAGTATAGAAGCGTAAAATCTGGCTTGATTATAGAAGCGTATTTGTTTTAAAAGAAAGGAGAATCTCCTTTTAGCTAACCCTAAGGGGTGTAGCGACTTTGGCTCAAGTTATGCAGCAAGATAAAATGAATTTCGAAAATGGTTTACTAACCCCCTTTTTCTAATGTGGATTATCTTATAATGACGTTTATTGAATTAACGACTTACTCCTTTGCGTGTTTGTGTTATTGTCATTGATAATCCCATTGCAGATAAACAGGTGACATGAGGGGAACTCATTTTTGGGGGAGCTTAGGGAGCTTATATTTTGGAATTTCTTTATTTGCACTATTTTGTATATGAGTGCTTATTGAATTATTTTGGGAATATTTTGTAACTATGGATATATGACTTATACGATTGATTGCAATTCCGCATATATGTAGCCATGAGTATTTTGGAAACCCATAGCTAGTTGTAGACGGTAGACGCTAGGGTTTAATGAAATGAATTATGTTTTTCCGCAACATAAATTGTATGATAATATCTTTTGTTAAAAAGTGTTTTAATGAATGATAATTGCGAAATCAAAGTAGTATGTTGACTATATGCATGAAAGGAAAAAAAAAAGAGAAAAAAAAATTCAAGGGTAGAATTTTGGGTTCTTACACATTTACTTTATTAATTATTCTTGCATTTTTCGTATCTTATTTTCACCATTGTGTCCAAAGCCAATAATAAAAATTTATTTATTTTGTGATATAAAAAGAATGTAAGTCATACATATTCTATTGAGAGCTACAACCCAAATTTATCGATAATATCTCACTCACTAATCACTTGAATCTCGCATAGATATTAAACTAAATATCAACATAAATAAAAAAGTAAAATAACATCAGCCTATCAATTTACTATATTTCCATGTATTGTTTGATTTATTATTAATGATCATTTACAATTAATAGGTGATGCAAATCTTGTTTTTCAGAATATGTATGTCACTTGGTAGAGAATTACATAGATAGGAGAAGAGAAAAGCATACAAAAAATAGAATGTCAATATTTACATTTAATAACAATTTGGGATTATGTTTATATGTAACATATGAAGTTATAAGGATTTTTTTAGCATCTCTTGAATGATTATGTTTTATTTTAGATTGATACTCATTTGATTATATTTTAGCTAATAAGTAAATGTTATTTTATTTGATTATATTTTAGCTAATAATCATTGTTTCAAAATTACTCATAAAATGAAGTTGTTTTTATATAATTTGGAAGAAACATTTTATGTACATCATTTTATGAGTTGTGATATTTCTATTATTTTTATAACTTCATATAACTTTGACGTTTTACTATATATATCATATAAAAAATATGTGTACATATTTTCTTCTAGGATACAGATAGAAAAAGACTTTGTTATACATTGTATTGCTCTATTTGAAAATGAAGAACATCGAACTATATAAATTATTGAGAAATACATCAATATTCTAATAATTAAAAAAACACCAAGAAATTATTTTCACAATGCTCTTTTTATTTTTTATTGGAAAATTCTATTATGAATCCATTACATAGATAGGTTGAACTCACATATTTATTTATTTTAGTATATATCATCTTAATGCCCTCGACTTGTGGTGCTAGCACCTTTGTCTACAAAAAAATAATGCCCCCAACTTATTTCAATTCCCTATACAACAACAACTTTCTGGATTACAAATGCTCCCTCTCTTGTATCCCAAGTTCATGCATTTGATTTCACAATCATGGTCATCATCACAAGACCCTATGCATTTCAATGGAAATTTTGCACTTATCATTGCTGGTCCTGCAATACAATGAAATTATATTAATATATTTAAGCACCCATATCATCAATACAATGAAATTATATTAATATATTTATACACTCATATCATCACATTAGTGTTTAGAGTGATCTTTACAAATCTTTCATCTAGAATTTAAAAAAAATACACATAGGTACTAATTATATGAGTTCAAAAATGTATAGCTCTTGGAAAGTTCACTGGCCAAAACAATTATTGAAAAAACCACACAATTTAATAAATTCATAAAAAGTAGGCTTTGCCATTGAATCTTCCATATGTAGTAAACGTACTTTTAATTTTCAAAAACAATAGAAGTGATAGACATTACAAAATATAATTGTGCTCCATTTTAAAAGCTTACATACAGAAAATAGGGGAAAAGATAATGCTTGGTTAGATTTGTTTTCGTACCTGCAACTAAGACCAATGCAATGATGCAAAACATTCCTATGAATAATTGTCGATAGATGGGAAAAGCCATTTTATGAAAATTCTATCCTCAAATTCTATACACTTTTTTCTTTGTAAGATGGTAAGATGGAGATAATGGTTAACCCGTTGTACATTATATATATTCTATAATGGTTAAATGAATCCCCTCCCATCTCTTTGATATGAAATTTTAGAAATACATCAACATGAATTTGAAGATAGAAATGTATTTAATTGATTTCCCTTTTTGGTTTACTAATTAAATGTTTTACCTATTAAAAATATAATATAATGTTTAATTTTATAATAAAATATTAAATATTAGATAGTTAAACAATAATGGTTAGATTATAATAATTTTCATTAAAAATGTATTTAATTAAAATTACAAATAATTTAATAAATTTATTTTTTAAATTTATTAGTGAGTTTATTGCTCGTATTATATCTTATTTTCTGCTTTGAGCTGAGAAACAGTTGAAGTCATCAATATTATATTTGCTATTTATCAAAGTGGGAAGTCGCTCTGCGACTATGCAATCTCTTTTGCTATTAATTTCCCTTTGGTCAATTATAATTAAATTCTTTAATTTAAATGAACTCATTAATTTTCAAACTAGCACTACGTGGTCTTGATTTTTATATTACACCTAAGTATATATAAGAGCAAGATCAACTCTTATTACACACAAAAATAAATAAAGTATTTTTTAATAATTAAGTTTTTTAATTAAATAATTTAAGTGTATAATGAAACTCAGACAATTATCAAGGGTGCCATTTTACGATTATAAATATAAAAATCATATCATTTTGGCGATTAAGTGATTATATGCAGATGAATTTGAAGATTCAAATGTACTTTGTAAAATGTATATTTTAGTATTCCTTCATTACTTTGACCAATATACTAATGATAATTAAATTAAATCATAATATAAGTCAAAATAAGTGAAACAATGGAGTTGCAATTTAATTAGTTAATAATAAGTGAGTCACTCAAGAATTCTCTTATTGTTAGAATATTAATTGTCAATCATATCAATATCATGGATGATTATAATTTAGTTATTGAGTAGTAAGTTACCCGTACATTTACATGGTTGATAATATATTTTGCATGAATTTATTTAACAGTATAAAGTATACATGCGTTTACTTTGTTAATTATTCTTGCATTTTTCGTATCTTATTTTCACCATTAATTGTCTCCAAAGAGAATAATAAAAATTTATTTATTTTGTAGAATAAAAAAGAATGTGAGTCCTACATCTTCTATTGAGAGCTACAACCCAACTTTGTCGATAATATCTCACTCACTAATAACTTAAATCTCGCATAGATGTTAAACTAAATATCAACATAAATAAAAAAGTAAAATGACATGAGCCTATCAATTTACTATATATTTCCATGTATTGTTTGATTTATTATTAATGATCATTTACAATTAATAGATGATGCAAATTTTGTTTTCCAGAATATGTATATGTCATTGGGTAGAGAATTACATAGATAGGAGAAGAGAAAAGCATACAAAAAATAGAATGTCAGTATTTACATTTAATAACAATTTGAGATTATGTTTATATGTAACTTATGAAGTTATATGGATTTTTTTAGCATCTTTTGAATGATTATATTTTATTTTAGATTGATGCTTATTTGATTATATTTTATCTAATAATCATATATTGATGCTCATTTGATTATATTTTAGCTAATAAGTAAATGTTATTTTATTTGATTATATTTTAGCTAATAAGTAAATCTTATTTTATTTGATTATATTTTAGCTAATAATCCTTGTTTGAAAATTACTCATAATTGAATTTGTTTTTATATAATTTATAAGAAACATTTTATAGAAAAATAAATGACATATTAATAGTGTAAAAAAACTCTTCAAACATTAAGTGCATAATTATTAAACTCTTAATTTACCAGCACAAGTATTGGAAATGAGTAACATTTAAGTGTTAATTTTAGATTTACAAATAACAAAATTAAGAGTTTAGTATACTAGATATCTATAGTTACCCAACGAATTTTTATTTTTAATTATATATTCATATATTTAGTAATAACAAATATATAAAAATAATTGTTACATGAATAATAAAATATGTATTTGATAACTTTATGATTATAATAATGATAAATTATTAAGGAAAACTTTTCATTTATATTGGACTTTTTACCAAAGACATGGAGATGAATATTTTAGTAGCCAAGATTTGCTATACCAATTAAGGTAGCCAAGATTTGCTATACCAGGTAGTCAAGATTTTCTATACCAATTAAGGTAGTCAAGATTTGCTATACCAATCAAGGTAGCTAAGATTTGCTATACCAATTAAGGTAGCCAAGATTTGCTATACCAGGTAGTCAAGATTTTCTATACCAATTAAGATGGCCAAGATTCGCTATACCAATCAAGGTAGCCAAGATTTGCTATACCAATTAAGGTTGCCAAGATTTGCTATACCAATTAAGGTAGCCAAGATTTGCTATACCAATCAAGGTAGCCAAGATTTGCTATACCAATTAAGGTAGCCAAGATTTGCTATACCAGGTCATCAAGATTTTCTATACCAATTAAGATGGCCAAGATTTGCTATACCAATCAAGGTAGCCAAGATTTGCTATACCAATTAAGGTTGCCAAGATTTGCTATACCAATTAAGGTAGCCAAGATTTGCTATTCCAATCAAGGTAGCCAAGATTTGCTATACCAATTAAGGTAGCCAAGATTTGCTATACCAGGTAGTCAAGATTTTCTATACCAATTAAGATGGCCAAGATTTGCTATACCAATCAAGGTAGCCAAGATTTGCTATACCAATTAAGGTAACCAAGATTTGCTATACTAGGTAGTCAA
The DNA here is from genome assembly GCA_009771035.1 of Lupinus albus. Classification (NCBI taxonomy): domain Eukaryota; kingdom Viridiplantae; phylum Streptophyta; class Magnoliopsida; order Fabales; family Fabaceae; genus Lupinus; species Lupinus albus. The sequence goes on along the minus strand of CM019999.1, from coordinate 22,945,715 downwards.
GATTTGCTATACCAATTAAGGTAGCCAAGATTTTCTATACCAATTAAGGTAGCCAAAATTTGCTATACCAATTAAGGTAGCCAAGATTTGCTATACCAATTAAGGTAGCCAAGATTTTCTATACCAGGTAGTCAAGATTTTCTATACCAATTAAGGTAGTCAAGATTTGCTATACCAATCAAGGTAGCCAAGATTTGCTATACCAATTAAGGTAGCCAAGATTTGCTATACCAGGTAGTCAAGATTTTCTATACCAATTAAGATGGCCAAGATTTGCTATACCAATCAAGGTAGCCAAGATTTGCTATACCAATTAAGGTAGCCAAGATTTGCTATACTAGGTAGTCAAGATTTTCTATACCAATTAAGGTAGCCAAGATTTGCTATACCAATTAAGGTAGCCAAGATTTTCTATACCAATTAAGGTAGCCAAGATTTTCTATACCAATTAAGGTAGCCAAGATTTGCTATACCAATTAAGGTAGCCAATATTTGCTATACCAACTAAGGAAGTCAAGATTTTCTATATCAATTAGGGTAGCCAAGATTTGCTATACCAGGTAGTCAAGATTTTCTATAACAATTAAGGTATTCAAGATTTGCTATACCAATTAAGGTAGCCAAGATTTGCTATACCAATTAAGGTACCCAAGATTACCAATTAAGGTAGCCATGATTTGCTATACCAATTAAGGTACCAAGATTTGCTATACCAGGTAGTCAAGATTTTCTATACCAATTAAGGTAGCCAAGATTTGCTATACAAATCAAGGTAGCCAAGATTTGCTATACCAATTAAGGTAGCCAAGATTTGCTATACCAATTAAGGTAGCCAAGATTTGCTATACCAATTAAGGTAGCCAAGATTTGCTATACCAATTAAGGTAGTCAAGATTTTCCATACCAATTAAGGTAGTCAAGACTTGCCATACCAATTAAGGTAGCCAAGATTTGCTATACCAATTAAGGTAGCCAAGATTTTCTATATCAATTAAGGTAGCCAAGATTTTCTATACCAGGTAGTCAAGATTTTCTATATCAATTAGGAGGTGTTAAGATGTTCATGAAAATTTGTTTTAGTAGTATACTTGAAATAATGAGAGTTACCTAAAAGTCTTAACTTTATAAACTTAAAGTGTTATGAAGTCTTAGATGGTAAAATGATTTAAAAATGTTGAATCTTAGTTAAGTGAACTTACTTTAAAATGGTAAGATTTACTTAAAAAGTATTGATTTAAAAATATTGATTTTGTTTAAATTGACTTACTTTAAAAAGGATAAGTCTAGCTTAATGATCTTATTTTAAAAAGGTTGGTTTTAGTAAAAATGTTTTGCTTACAAAAAAATAAGATTTATGAATTATCGGAAAAATGCAATGAAGTGGGAATACATGTCTAGAAAGGTTCTGTCTAAGGAAAGACTTGGTATTTAAGGGTGTCTTTATGACCCACCTCTCTTTCCTAGGAACTAGCCTGATGTTTATCCACGTATTACGACATAATTTCGGTATAAGTTTTATTGAAAATTTTACTTTAAAAAGTATTATTTGATTGTAAGACTTTCGATGACAAATGATGATTCAAGGATATTCAACATTGAATTGGATGGACGAAAGCAATTAAATTCATTTTAAATCGGAAGTTTTATCTTCGCGTAAATAGTTATTTCGTAAGTATAATAATTATCGTCATTTAACTAATTAACGTTATTTTGGCATAATGAAGAGTTCGAAAGGAGAACGGATCAAGTAAGCTCACCTGCAAACAGAGAACCTAACGACCCGACACACTCAGGTGAGAGAGAACACATCGCGACATAGTGGTGTCCGAATATGGCACCCGGATCTCCAAACTATCTCAAAAGTTTGGAGTTATCTTGGGTTTTAAGAAACCCGTAAAACTAAGCAATTTTTCGTATTGAATGATCATAGATCTCGATATGATGATGTATATTGATGTGATATAGTGTGTGATAATATAAAAATTGATATTAGAATGTTGTGTGGCAATTTTCTGGGTGCAGGGATCGAAAAATGGCAAAACAGTCACGTTTCGGAAGTCCGGAAGAGGCCAGGATGGTCCCGGTTCTGGACCATCCTCGCCTGGGCATCCCAGGCTCGTTTGAGCGAGCTTGGCCTCGCCCGGGGCGAGCTCCCCCTTGCCTGGGCGAGCTACACAGCACCAGGATGCCCAATTTTTCCTGCGTTGGGCGCTTGAGCGACGGTTCTGCGCTTGGGCGCGATCCAGGCAAAGTTTTGCATTGTTTTTGAGTGTTTTATGGCTTACACATTGATCCTAATTGAATGTATGATATGTTTTCTATATAAACAAGATTGTGACTCAAAGTAAAGAGCCACGCAACCGCAAAAACCAAATGTCGTGGTTAGAGTCTGATTTGATTACTTACTATGTTCTTATCGATTGTTATAACATGGATTGAATTACTTGCTATGAATGTATTGGATTATTCTGAGATTATTGGAATGGAATGGGCGTTGTGTCAAGGAAATCCGATGATGCCATGTAGCGAGGTTGTTCACCCGTTGAGATTAAGCCATATGGTGGCTCCGGGATTCAACAATGGTTCGTAGTGGCGAGGATGAATGTACTTGTGCCTTCGTAGGAGTTGAGATTGATTGACTATTTGTTAAGATTGCATTTGATTATCATGATGTGACGAGCGTTGGAAAAAGGACTCCGATGATGCCGCGGAGCGAGGTTGTCGACCCGTTGAGATAAAGCCATATGGCGGCTCCGGGATTCAACAACGGTCGTAGTGGTGAGGATATAATTATGAATGTACTTGTACCTTGTTAAGGACAAGTGTCTGACCATGGCGTCGTGACTTGGGGCAAGGCCTATCAAGGAACACATGCTACTATACAGCGAGGTCGTCTGACCGTAAGAGGCTTGGTCGGGTGACCGTCCAGGATATTCAGCGACGGATCGTAGTGGTAGGAGTGTGAATCCTTATTGAATGATAAAGCAAAAATCGGGTCCCATAAGAAGCATTCCTTTTGGAACGGACATCCTTTAGGAGATGTCTTAAGATGGGCCGATTATATAAAAGAATGATTAAGAGTTCGAATTTTGCTAACTTCGATTAGAGAGCATATGCATTATGAATAACGAAGTAGTGGAGAGGAAACATTACAGGATGACGTATGAGCACTGAGATGCAAGGAGGGCGACTTTGCTTGACGGTGGTTCGTCAACAAATCCTTGAGGGAGAGTCTAGGTGAGACGAGTCCCTTGTATTCCTAGGAGAGGATATCCTGTTGGATCGGACAGTTCTCACAGTGCAAACTAAACAATCTCTGACGACCCCTCGATTTGCAATCATGATCGATGAGAGGGATGCCCAGAAAGCGTTGCTACAACACCGTCCTGTTATGGACAGTTCCTTTGGAACAGATCGATCATTCATCCTTGCGAGGATGCTATTTTATTTTGGTGCGTACAATCGGCTTGGTATGGGACCTGTACTCTCGGTTGTTTCCGAATAGGCTATTTGGGTGGATAATGGTGTAAGGTGGATGAAATGACATAGCATTCATACATTGCATTGCACGAACGTTTATTTTTATACTTGAGATATAATCATTATTCCTCTTTAGTATTGTGCATGTGAGATCCATGATATATTGATTACGACGATATATTTATATTGTACGATGACTGTATATTATTATGTGATTTGTCAGATGATTGAATTGCATGTTATGAAAAGTATATTTTTGTCTGAGTGTCCTATTCAGAGTAAGTCCACGCCGTCAATGAATTTTGTTCATTAGATGTCTTACTCTCTCTACTTGTCTATCCTTGTACTTGTTTATAATTTGGACAGATGGACGGGAACTCTACACGTATACGGAGAACCCTTCCCGACCCTCCAAGCTCCTTGTCGGAGCCGATGGAGGATGAGTCAACTGAGATAGAGGCTGAGGCGGATGCTGACGAGGATGGAGTGATAGAGCTGGTGAACATATAGAGTTCCATCGAGGTGATAGAGCTCTCATCCGACTCTGGCACAGAGGAGGATCCCAGTGAGTGTTCTAGCACTCCTAGCAGTGCAATATCTAGCCGTTGAGCTCTAGGTTTGCTGTTCTTTTTGTTGTGCATGTTTTGGGGGTACTGTGCAGTATAGCATTTTGATATGTTAGTTGGGCGATGTGTATGTTCCGCCATGAATAGATATTTTGTATAAATACTAACTGTTTAATGATGAAGTAAATTCTAGGGAAGTATTGTATCATTCCAGTTACCGTTAGGTAACAGTTAGTGATTTCCGCATAGTATGTTACTTAAGGTAACGTCCCGAAAAGGAAACATTTTAAAAAGGAAACAATATTTTTACATCACCAATTCAAATTTTTTTTTTACCCATTTTTCCGCATTAAAATTAAGGTGTATTTTTCGGGGCGTTACATCTTCTCCCACACATTACCCGCTTTATTTCATCATAATTTCATCTTGTTGAACCATCATGAGTGTCATAGCTAGCATCCACTTGACCAAAGCATCATCACTTTATCAAACAATGAAACAATTAATGGTAGCAACTCATGGTAATAATGACTATTTGTCCCTGAGGTCACGTGTTCGAGTCCCAGAAGACTCCTTTTTTTAATGTAAAGGCGCATTTTTAATGTAACACTCCAGTGCTGACATGCGTCTCCCTCCCTCTCCCAGGCTCATGAATCCACTGAGTGTAAAATCCAACATCTTAAATACCCATTGATGTGACACCATAAGTTTAACTTTCCTAAAACTTTGTAACTAAGGAAAATCTAGGGAATACTGCAGGATTCTCGCTTGAGCGATAGGAAACTCGCCCAAGCGAGAGTGTCACTATTTCTCCCAGGATTTTATCTAGGAGCCTCGCCTGAGCGAGATGTGGCTCGCCTGGGCAAGAGAAGTCTCGCTTGAGCGAGAGTTGGCTCGCCTGGGCGAAGGAGAGTGTGTTGACACTGAAGGATCCTTGCTTGAGCGAGAGCATCAGATCTGAAATTTTAAAAAGGCGGGATTTTCTCGCTTGAGCGAGAATGAGCTCGCTTGAGCGAGAACCAGATGAATTTACTTTATAATAGAAACCCCAAACACATTTTAGGGTTAGAAATTGAGAGAGAAGAGGGAAGAAGGTGATTTTGAGAGCAAGAACTCGTGGAAATCATCTAGCAGCTTGAGAAGATGTAAATCTCTTGATTCTAATTCTCTTTCTCCCTTTCAAACTTGTTTTCGGATGTATGAGATCTCTTCTCAAAGTATGAGAAACCATGGAAACTCTTCCTTTTGAGTTGTGGTTCATTTTATTTAGTTTCTCTCTTGTAAACTCTTGATTTAGAGTTAGTATTCAAAGAATGGAAAGGGTTTGTGGGTTGATTCATGAAAACCCCAAAACCCCCAAAAAGAGAATGTGGTAAAGGAGGAGATTGGTGAAATATTAGATTTAGAATGTGACTTATGAACGTTGAATGTTGATTAGAAGATGTGTAGGTGTATTTTGGATGTTTGGAAACTCTTAATGAAGTAGTTTTGGAGACATTGAAAATGTATGAACCTCTTGTGTGTTTAAAGATGAAATATGAATTGTTATGTGTTACTCTGAATAAAATGACTAACATTGTTGTTATTGGTGGGGATGAGGAAAGATCCTAAGGTTGGAGGCAGTTTCCGAGGAACTTGCAAAGTTACCAAAAACTAGACCCAACTCTCACCAAGGTAAGGATAAGTCTTTAATTGCACATTGTAATGGAAAATGTGTGAATTTTCTGGTTGAGAAAGTGATTAAGATGTAAGTCGCTTATTTATTATAGACATATATGGATATGTTTGTAATAAAGGACGCGTGGAATTGCTAGTTATAAAGTGATTGTGTATCAATGAGAAGAAAATATATTTTTAGCCGACCATGAATGGTTAGCGACTCTAGCTCAAGTTATGTAGCGTATATGAATTTACAATGGTTTACTAACTTCTTTAAAATGTGGATTTTTGTGAAATTACCTACCCGAAGTGGTAGTGGATCATTGGGAAATTACCTACCCGAAGTGGTAGTGGATCATTGGGGAAATTACCTACCCGAAGTGGTAGTGGATCATTGGGGAAATTACCTACCCGAAGTGGTAGTGGATCATTGGGGAAATTACCTACCCGAAGTGGTAGTGGATCATTGGGGAAATTACCTACCCGAAGTGGTAGTGGATCATTGGGAAATTACCTACCCGGAGTGGTAGTGGATCATTGAGGAAATTACCTACCCGAAGTGGTAGTGGATCATTGGGGAAATTACCTACCCGAAGTGGTAGTGGATCATTGGGAAATTACCTACCCGAAGTGGTAGTGGATCATTGGGGAAATTACCTACCCGAAGTGGTAGTGGATCATTGGGGAAATTACCTACCCGAAGTGGTAGTGGATCATTGGGAAATTACCTACCCGAAATGGTAGTGGATCATTTGGAAATTACCTACCCGAAGTGGTAGTGGATCATTGGGGAAATTACCTATCTGTAGTGGTAGTAAATCATTGTTGAGTTGTGGGCTTACTCGTAGTAGTAGCGGATTATTTGTGCAGTGTAAAAGGCCGGATGTGGTAAAGAGTAAGTTTGATGTCGATGGTAATTGATGAAACAAAAAGTATTCAAAATAAAAGAATATGCATGCTATAGATTATATATTATGGGATATATATGCTATAGGTCAATTATGGATAATATGGAATCCTAAGATAGAAGATACGAACATTTTTATTCATGTAATTATGAGATGTGTTTCACTTCAATGCTTATTTATATTTAAGAATGTGGATTATCTTATAATGTTATTTATTGAATTAACGACTTACTCCTTTGTATGTTTTGTGTATTTGTCATTGATAATCCCCTTGCAGATAAACAGGTAAATGGAGGATGCTTGGTTGGAAGCCTTAGGAACCTTAAACTCAATATTCGTTTGTTTGCGTTGTTGTACTATAGCTGACTATATGCGGATTTACGTGATTGTACCCATGATTATTAGTATTTGAACAATAGTAATTATGTGTAATGCCCTTGGAGGACTATAACTTTGGGTCCTTACACTTGAAGTATTTTATTCCCCACAAATGGTAGCCTTCTGCGACTCGAACTCGTGACCTCAGGGATAAATAGTCATTATTCCAATGAGTCGATAACAATATGCTACACTATTGTAACGTCCCGATTTGTACTCCAAGAAATTAAAAACTTTATCCATAAAAATGAAGTGAATGTTTTATTATGATAAAACTTAACTTGTTAGGATATCAGAGTAATTTCAAAAACCATTAAGTTTCATAAGTTCAAAATGCGGAAATATTCAATAGTATCTGTGAACACCCAATTTTATCCGGTCTATATTTATAAAATATAAAAAATACAAAGATTTCAAAACTCACAAAAAATTTGGGAAACAAACTAACATTTTTAGCTATCCCAAGACCAATTGAATAAGATGTTGCTAATTGCAGTTGTTGGCACCAAAAGAATACTCAATTACAAATTTAGCCTTGAAGACTTCCCTGCCAATGCTAAAGTTTATAGTTATTTAGCTGAGATCGAAGATTTGCCTAAGAATGAAATAAGAAAGTTCAAGAGGGAGCAACCTTATATAAATGACTATGGTAATGCAATGATTAACATAGCTGAGTTACACTCTTTATGAACCAAATTACATGAAGGTGAGTTTGAACTTTGTTCTGTCCTTCCCCTTGGTTAAGACCATGGATTCTACTAGAGGACCTACTCTAAATACGATGGAAATAAGCAAGCATATGACAATAGCTTTGAAAAATTTCAAAATCAAAACAACTACCAATATTAGAGAAATTTGCTACACTTGTATTAGCCACAGTGATTTGGGCATATACACATGTCTTAACAATTTGAAGAGAAGCTAATGTTGCCACCACAGATTGATTGATTCTTGACGTACAAATAGTGCATATGCTACTTTCTATGAGGAAGTGGTGCTTCTGGAACATTGAATGGTGCTAGGGGCTTTAACCTCCAAAGTCCACCAAACACAAGCAACCCAAGGAGGAAAGCCTTCTTTTCATTTGTGGCGTCACTCACACAAGGGAAAAGAGAGAGTCTTTTGGGATTGAATATGGACAAACGAATGCAAGGAAACGCCTCTGCAAGGAAAATAGGGACAAGATCGATTAATAAGTCTCAAATGAATGCAACTATCTAAGAGCTGATTGTGAACTTGGAGGAATTGGAGCACCTTAAACATAAGCATGTAAACACATATATAGAGGCATTTTGTGCATCACATACTGATAACATAAACTATATTAAACAAAGAAACATCCAATGAAGGCATCTCATATCCTATGAATGCATCCTTTCTATTCCATACGCTTTAAACATGTATTCTCTTGTCGAACCACAATCTCACCGCCATCACCACCGTCATTAACCACCACGAATCGATATGGGAAGGAACAAAGAAGATGAAGGAATGGGGGTGGAGTAGAATAGAGTAAGAACTTAGGGATTTCAAATCCCATTTCAAGTTCTCTTTGGGGGTCTAACGCAAAGACCACCCAAATTATCTCTTTCCTTTATTTATTTATTTTAACTAATCTATTATTCCTTTTTTTCTCATATTTTTATATTGTTGTATTCTTTATTTTTTATATATTTGTTTTGTTGATTCTAATAAGTAGTTGGGTTAGCAATTGTTTTATGATGAAATAGTAAATTACTTGTTCTTTGTTGACTAATAAATAAGGATTGCATATCTTATCCTACATTATATTAACACTAGTGTTTTAAAATATAAACTTAATAAAAATTATCCCCCGACAATAAAAATAATAACTATAAAGTAACTCAAACGAATTTTAAATGAATTTTTTTTAATGAGGTTATGATTTGTGTCGCATCTTACTTCTCACTTCGAGCTGAGAACCGGTTGTGGTCACTTGTACTACTTCTGTTATTTATCGAAGTGAGAAGATGGTTAACGATCAATGTCGACTCTTCACTATCTAATTTTCTCTTTAAAAAAATCTTTAAGTTATTTAAAAAATGCTTTAATAACTATCTAAAAATGTTTTAATGATTTTTTGGGATTCAATGGCGAGGTTACAACTCGTATTGCATCTTTCTCCTCACTTCGAACCGAGAACTGATCGCGGTCACTTGTACTGCTTTTTCTATCTATCGATGTGAGAAGAGGGTAAGCAATCAAAATTTTAATAACTTTTAATCAAACAAATTTTTAATAACTTTAATCAAACCAACAAACAACTTTCGAACCAGAACTACGTAGTCTTGATTTTCCTACTGCACCTAGGGATACGTAGGAGCAATATGAACTCTTGTCAAACACAAAAATAAAAAATAAATATTTTGTTTTAAACAAATTCAGTTTTAAATAAATTAAGGGTATTTAATTCATGCAATTAGTTAGGGTACCGTTTAATTATGGGCGGACGAGATGCTAATACCTTACCCGATTCGTAATCGACTCCCGAACTCACAACTCTATATCGAAAGACCATTCTATCCTAATTTGGGCTCAATTCGATTTTTCCACGTTTTAACCGCAAAAGACGTGGTGACGACTCCTCAAGAAGTCGCGCGGACGAAAATCTGGGCGCGACAATATCTTAACTTCCAAAAACGAGATGGTACACCTAACTTCCAAAACCATCACCCATATAATCACCCATTTGAATTATACACTTTATCAAAACATTAATCTAGTCTCATCAATATATTCATCAAAGACATCTTATATACAAAAGGAAATTACTCTCAAATGTTTTTCTTACAACTCGACTTATACAAAATTCGTTTTCAAAGACCAAGGTATTCCGAAATCATAGACGAAGACCTCGACATAGACAAAATACATTATTATTAAATAAACCAAGTTCTTCTAATCTACATTTCCATCAACAGATATCCCATGTGCAACGTCAACAACCTGAGCAGATGCATAGTATAGGCAAAAGAAAGACAACGAAGGGGGTAAGAACCAACTATGGCGACCACAACGTGGATTTACAAAGAGTAATAACATTAAAGTGATGCAACCTATACATTGACTAAAATCAATATCAAACATATACAATATCACAATACTCGAAGGCAATACGACACTCGAAGGCAATACAATACCTCAAAGGAAATACACTATCACTTAAGGCAATACAACACCACATAGGGTCAAGATTACTATACCACAAAGAAAGTCAATATTTATACTACAACACATAGGGTCAAGATTACTATACCACATAGGACAAGTCAAGATTTATACTACACCACATAGGGTCAAGATTACTATACCACATATGGCAAGTCAAGATATGTTATACCACATAGGGTAGCCAAGATATGCTATACCACTTAGGGTAGCCAAGATATGCTATATCACTTCCAACTTGTACATTCCTTATATCAATCTCACAATCAATCTAAATAGTTTCCATATCAATACAACAATTCATTTATATAATTTCTCATCAATACAATATCCATTTTGTGTATCCACATGATCACTAATACCATCACATTTCATCTCACTCATACAACAATACAACAACTCACAATATAGTCATTACCATTGTGTTATTCTCACATCATGACTTCATCATAACATCTCATAACATAACACAACCATCAATTTCATTCACAAAATACCAATTCAATGCCACAATCACATTATATCTCATACCATACAAAAATATAACAACCCACAACATAATCATTACCACATAAAACAATCATCCAATTTTACCACAATATTCTCATTCATACAAACAAATAGGGATATATCAATCTTTCATGACGATGTCTTTCCATTGGAGAGTATTTCGCATTATGTTTGACAAAACGGTTTTCATACACATATACTTCCAGTAAACCAGATGTCTATGGCTAAATACACCTTCATGGAAGATTAAGAACTCTCTCATGGAGGAACAAGTTTCCAAGGGAGTTCTTATCCAACAAAACTCTCCGACTCATGAGGGAAATCGGAGATGAGAACTATATTGAAATTCTCTAAGACCACAATGGTCTTCTCCATCACCTTAGCCTCTTTATTTCATCATAATTTCATCTTGTTGCACCATCATTAGTGTCATAGCTAGCATCCACTTGACCAAAGCATCATCACTTTATCAAACAATGAAGCAATTAATGTTGTTTCCTTCTCTCAGTTGCCTTAACCGTGTATTAAAGGTGATGTTATTACTATAAAAATCTCAGAGGAGGAGTTTCAAGCTGGTCTTCTACGCTGCAAGTCACATGTTCATGGGAGACTCATCTTGTCTAAGGGTGACACCCCGTTGAAGTTTAATGAGCTTAAGGAAAAGCTCATGTCTCTCTGGTCCATGATAGGTAGCTGGAATATGATCTCTCTTGGGAGAGGATTCTATGATTTTGCCTTCTCATATGTGGAGGATCTAAGGTGTGGGTGTGCGGTAGGATCCTGGAATCTTAAGCCTGACTTTCTCAAATTATACATTTGGACCCTTGATTTTAATCTGAGCCATCAAAAGCTCTCGCATACTCAATGTTGGATTAAGATCTTGGGTCTCCCACAGGACTATTGGAGTGCTAGGATTATTTACTCTATTGTAGGAGGGATTGGCATTCCTATTTCATTGGATGAAGCTACTTCAAATCGATATTTTGGTCATTTTGCCAGAGTTTTGGTGGATTTAGATCTGAAAAGTGACTTGCCAAACCAAATCCTAGGTGAAAGGGAGTGTTATGCTTTCTTTGTGTCAATCGAGTATGACAACTTGTCTGCTTTCTGTGTTGGATGTCAAACCATTGGAAGCATGGCTTCAGAAGGAAAATGATGAAATTTGTGGGGGTTGAGGCTAGTAAAACAACACATAAAAAAGCTGACAATGTCAACAAGGTGGCTAAAGATCCAGAGTTAGTCATTAACCTGGAGATAGAAAAATGTGACAAAGTGTTGCTATCGAAATAGAATGTTAGTATTTACATTTAATAACAATTTGGGGGATTATGTTTATTAGTAACATATTAAGTTATAAGGATTTTTTTACTATCTCTTGAATGATTATGTTTTATTTTAGATTGATGTTCGTTGTGTATAAATATTTAAATATATTTTTAACATTCACATACAATATAAGTAAATGTTATTTTATTTGATTATATTTTAGCTAATAATCATTGTTTGAAAATTACTCATAAATTGAAGTTGTTTTTATATAATTTGAAAGAAAGATTTTATATGTACATCATTTTATGAGTTGTGATATTTCTATTATTTTTATAACGGCATATAACTTTTACATTTTACTATATATCATATAAAAAATACTTCTTCTAGGATAAAGATAGAAAAAGATTTTGTTATACATTGTATTGTTCTATTTGAAAATGAAGAATATCGAACAATATAAAATATTGAGAAATACATCATTATTATAATAATTAAAAAATCACGAATAAAAAAATTATTTTCACAATGCTCTTATGACATATTGCTAAAATCATCACAATGTTAATTATTTTCGTTTCAACATTTTCATTTTAAGATGTAAAAAAATTGTGAAAAGCCTTCTTATTTCATGTTGGAAAAAATTCTAATATGAAACCATTACATAGGTTGAACTCACATATTTATTTTAGGATATATCATCTTAATGCCCCCCTTCTTCTTTCCCTATACAACAACAATTTCCCGCAGTGCAAACGCCCCCTCTGATGTATCTTATGTTAATGCATTTGATATCACAATCTTTGTCATCAGCACAAGACCCTATGCATTTCAGTGGAACATTTGCGCTTATCACTACTGGTCCTGCAATACAATGAAATTATATTAATATGTTTATGCACTAATATCATCAATACAATGAAATTATATTAATATGTTTATGCACTCATATCATCAATATAATGAAATTATATTAATATATTTATGCACTCATATCATCACATTAGTGTTTGGAGTAATCTTTACAAATCTTTGATCTAGAATTTGAAAAAAATTACACATAGGTACTAATTATATGAGTTCAAAAAATTTATAGCTCTTGGAAATGTGACTGGCCAAAACAATTATTGAAAAAACCACACCCAAATTAAAAAATTCATAAAAAGTAGGCTTTGCCATTGAATCTTCCATATGTAGTACAAGTACTTTTTATTTTCAAAAACAATAGAAGTGATAGACATTACCAAATATTATTGTGCTCCATTTTAAAAGTTTACATACAGAAAATAGGGGAAAAGATAATGCTCTGTTAGATTTGTGTTTCCGTACCTGCAGCTAAGAACAATGCAGTGATGCAAAACATTCCTATGAATAATTGTTGATAAATGGGAAAAGCCATTTTATGAAAATTCTATCCTCAAATTCTACACACTTTTTTCTTTGTAAGATTGTAAGATAATGGTTAACCTGATGTACATTATATATAATCTATTTGGAGAATGGATCCATTTATTTCAAGAGTAAGTTTTTTTAAATTTGTTTCACATCTTAGCTATCAATTCTAGGGAAATTCAATGTTTAGATTACTTAATAATTCAAACCATTGGATTTCCCTAAAAAACTTACTCTTGAATAAGTGGATCCCCTCCCATCTCTTTGATATGAAATTTTAGAAATATATCGACATGAATTTGAAGATAGAAATTTGGATCCCCTCCCCTCCCTGTAGTTGCAACATTAATAAAATATTATGATTTCCGGTAATCATCCTAAATTTGGTTTAAATTTTAGAATTTAATACCTATATAATGTAATTTTTTTAAAAATCATATCATCTATCATTCATGTATATTATTGCTTTTATTTAAAATACAATAATAATTATCACAAGAATAATAAATGACATATTAATAGTGTAAAAAAACTCTTCAAACATTAAGTGCATAATTATTAAACTCTTAATTTTGTTATTTGTAAAACTAAAATTAACACTTAAATGTTACTGATTTCCAATACTTGTGCTGGTACTAGATATGTATAGTTACCTAACGAGTTTTTATTTTTAATTATGTATTTATATATTTAGTAATAACCAATATATAAAATTAATTGTTACATGATTATGATAAATTTATGATTATAATAAGTATAAATTATTAATGAAAACTTTTCATTTATATTGGACTTTTTACCTAAGACATGAAGATGAATATTTTAGTTGTCTAAGATTATATTTGGTATTGCCGAAATAGTGATATTCGTAATAATACTTTATTCATACCAATAATATATATTATGGAAAAGTCCCACCAACCTTCTAATATATATATATATTATATTATTTTAAATATATGGTTTCTTCTTTCTAAGGGTGAGAAGAATGTGAGATTTAATATGGGGTTTTGAATGATAATTTTTTTCCTTCATAAAGTTATTCTTTTTACTTAATAATAATATTTAAAAAACTAAAACATGATAAATTAGAGAGAATTACTTATTTTGTTTATACACATATGCAGCCATTCTACCCTTTTGTACCTGATTTTTCTGAGTCTGTCTAATTTGATCACACCATATGCACTACATATATCTTTTATATTTATTTAATTAATTTCCTTTTTTGGTTTACTAACTAAATGTTTTACCTATTAAAAATATAATATATAATGTTTAATTTTATAATAAAAAATTATATATTAGATAATTAAACAATAATAATGGTTAGATTACAATAATTTTCATTAAAAATGTATTTAATTAAAATTACAAATATTTTAATAAATTACTTTTTAAAATTTATTATTGAGTTTATGGCTTGTGTTGTTATATCTTATTTTCTGCTTTGAGCCGAGAAACAGTTGTGATCGTCAATATTACATTTGTTATTTATCAATATGGGAAGTCGGTGTGCAACGATGCGATCTCTTTTGCTATTAATTTCCCTTTGGTCAATTACAATTGAATTCTTTAATTTAAATGAACTCATTAATTTTCAAACTAGCACTACATGGTCTTGATTTTTATATTGCATCTAAGGATATATAAGAGCAAAATCAACTCTTGTTACACACAAAAATAAATAAAAATTAATTTTTAATAATTAAGTTTTTAAATTAAATAAGTTAAGTGTAAAATGATACTCAGACAATTATCTAGGGTGTCATTTTAGTATCGTCGAACGAGGTGTTAAAATCTTACTCGATCTGTAATCGACTTTTGAGCTGAGAATTTTGGTTCATTGATCATACTTTTCTAAATTGACTATAAAAAAGTTTTATATGTTTTAACTGTACAAACATAATGGTGACTTCATATTATATAGGAGAAGTCAATGTCATATTTTACTTCTTCGTAAGTCATGTAGCTCCTCAGTAAAGGATCAAGTCACTTAATGATATAAATCCATATTGTAAACAGAAAATCTCTATAGTAAATTTCTTACCAATACATATGTGCATCAATTAGCTCTGTTATGGATTATGCAAGTGAAAATTGACCCATTATTATTTTCTATTTAAAATTTTAAAAATAGAAAAATTAATATTGACTTAATTTTTAACCAAATATTATTACAATAAATGGAATAATGCATCACCATCTTGTTGTTTGTATGTTTAAAAGGTGATCTACTATGTAACCAACATTTTCACATTATGAATTAATGTAAACAAAATTGTTTCTCATATTCTTTATTAGTTTTTAAAATAAATATTAATATAATATTTATATATATTTAATTTCATTAATATGTAGTTTAATTGGTGAATCATTACTTGATTTATTGTACCAAAATATGAGTATCCTAATTGATATCTTAATAATAAACATTACTTAATAAATTTTGGGCAAAATAGGATATGTAATAATAAGTAATTATAAAAACAATTTAATTCCATAATTTTATCCAAATCAAAACAAATTAATTTGTACTGATTTTCCATATTGGATAATTTTTTTAGCACAAAATAATACTTTTTTTCATATCTTGGAAAATTCTAATACAAAGTCATTTTTTTAACAAAGGAAATATCAGCACAGTATTGGCTGTGACTCCTTTTTATAACAGTACTACCTGAAGCTATATTAACTAATAAAAGGCATTGAACATTAACTGTCCATATGTCATTTGTGTTTACCTCTGCAAAGACTTGTACAGCACCACAGTGACATATTTGGCTTAAGAACGGATGAGTTGCAATAGACATGTGCATCAATTAGGTATTTCTATCCTTACAACTACTTTATTAACTTAGTTAATAATGCTCAAAATTGTTTTCAAGAAAATCAGAAAAATCTAAGTGTGATTAAAAATAATTTTCAAAAACAACATGTAACGGGTTACCATACTTGAGTAACAAGTTACATAAGTGAGAAAAGGATTATCAAACCTCTAACAACTAAGAGTAATCCATTACTGTCTTTGAAGCAACAGACTACCATTTTTAGAAAACAGGGTGATCGATTACTCAAAGAAGTGTAATCGATTACACTAAGGCAATTTCACAAAGCTGTTGGACAGTATCTTTGAGTAATCGATTACTCAAATACAATAATCGATTACACTGTGTGAAATATGAAAAATATGTTAGCAGGATTGTTGGGTAATCGATTACCCACTTACATTAATCGATTACTGAGAGTTGTTGTATCAGTTTTCAGATTTCAAAGTGAACAGGTTTTAGTCAAAACTGATTTGTTTCATTCCAAACGAAACCTACTCTTATCTAGAGGTGTTATGGCTGATTGGAAGTTTATATAAAGGCATTGAAACACTTTCATAACAACAACTCTGAGAACAACAACTCAGATTACAAACTCTCATAAAAGCTCTCACACTTTCTGAATTTTCTGCACTTTTCAAGCAACATACTCTAAAACTTTCTAAGTATTTCAGAGTTGCTTCTAAGTGCTCTCCAAACTTTTTTAAAGTTAAAAGAGCATTATTATCTATAGTATAAGAGTTGTTTTGGATTGCAAGTATAGAATTGTAACTTACACTTGTAAAGGCAATCCAAGCCATATTGTTTATTCTTCACTTTAGCAAAGTACACTTTCTTTCACAAGGGTGTGAAGAGAAATGGGTTGAGTGACTTGGTATAGTGTTTACCAAGGGTGTTACTTGGAATAGGGTTTTCCAAGGGATTAAGTATAAGTGAGCGTCTAAGGTACAAGGAGATCTCGGGGTGAGATAATTGTAATTGCAACTCATTATATTTAATAAAGGAATCTCTTGCGCGTCAAGAGTACTAGACGTAGCCTTCGGTGGACTTTAACTTTACAAGTGTACTCTCTTCTCCTTATCTTTGTTTTATTTCTACCTTTCAAAGTCAATATTTTTCTGCATACTATTTTTGCTGCACTTTAACTTTGATATTGCAGAAAAATTGGCCATCGTTTTGCAACAACTAATTCACCCCCCCCCCTTAGTTGCAATCTCATTCTTACATTTCTTTACTTGGAGGCTTATGCTAAACAAGCTCCCAACTGATGAGAATCTCATGAGGAGAGGTATTCCTTTGGCCTCTGTTTGTACCAACTGCCTTGCAGAGGAAGAAACATTTGCTCATGTTTTCTTTTCTTCCAGTGTATTATTGCATCTTCTCTATGGTAGTGGCTTAGTATTGTGGTGGACTTTCAGTTTAACCACTCCTTTGTTTCTAACTTATTAGCCTCTACTGCTGATTCTTGGAGTGCTCAGGTCAAGGAAGTGTTGGTGGCTGGTATTTTAAATTTCATTGCCACAATCTGGTTTTGTAGAAACAAATCAAGATTTGATGAGATTAAGTTGCCAGTGTTTCAAGCGGTTAATAGAATTAAGTTTGCCACCTCTACAACGGGTAATTGTTTTACTTTATTAGGTAATCCTTCTCTGCTTGAATTTTCAATCCTTAGAGTTTTTCATGTTTCAACAAACTTCAGCAAAACTCCTTTGTTCAAAGAAGTGATTTGGTGTCCTCCTTGCTTGAGTTGGGTCAAAATCAACACTGATGGAGTAGTTCATGGGTCTCCCAGTTATGCGGGGGTGGGGGAATCTTTAGAGACTACAAGGGTGAGTGTTTGGGTTTCTTTGCAACTTATTTGGGCATTGAGAATTTAGCATTCACTGACCTGTTTTCTGCTCTGCTTGCTATTAAAATGGCCTACATTAAATGTTGGCATCATCTTTGGTTGGAGTGTGATACATCTTGGGTGGTTGACATTTTCAATGGCAAGGCCTTGCCCCCTTGGAAGCTGAGCAATTTTTGGGATCATTGTAGAGGTTTTTCGAACAGGATACATTTAAAAGTCTCTCACATTTATAGAGAAGGAAATGGTTGTGCTGATAAGCTTGCTGCCTTTGGGGTGCATTGTAATATGGATTCGTGGTGGGATTCTTCTTCCCATTTCCTGTTGAATGAGTTTAATAGAAATAGATTCTCCCTGCCTAATTATAGGTTTCGGTTTGTTTAAAAGTTTGAAGGCTAAGCGTCAATTCGCTCAAGCGTCGTGGTTAGGTCTGGTGTAAGGATCCAAATTATACCCTAAATTTTTCGTTCATTTATTTCTAAACACTACAAGTTCTATTAAGTAACTTCCTTTTTATTTCCCCATAGATTTCTTCATCAATATATTTATAATTCACACTCAAGAATAACAATTAATCTACCCAATCATTTTGGAGTTCATAACCCATAAACTTCACATTTTAATTTAAGAGGGAACTCCGTCCCCACATATTTATCCATACTACATCAAATTCTCGATACTACTGAATTATAGGTTAAATTGTTTAAGTAATAGGCACATTTACATACATAATACGAAACAACATGTTACTACTCCTATTACATCCAAGTCAAAAGAAAACTACACTAGCACGCCATCCTAGTTCTGCTAATTCTTCGCTTTACCAGTACACCGATTATCATCAATGCAACCACAAGAAAAACACAAGGGAATAAGACATATGAATTATGATAACCAATGCTATAAGTCACTAAACAATAATTATTCGAATAAAATGAAATGACAATATTTGCAAAGTAGAAATACTTCAACCTTGTGGACATATACCACACGCGAAAATAAAAACATAATCTATACCACACGCGAATTTAAAGTACAACTTTTCAGTTTCCTTTCGTTGTTAGACTAATACCTCGATAAACAGTTTATATGTATGCCCTTCTAAGGAAAATCGCCACTCTATATGTATCCATTATAAGATTATGACATATATAAAGTTTTAAAAAAAATATTGACTAGAATTTCCACAAAAAATTCATAATAGAAGTCAAAATAAGTCAAACAATGGAGTTGCAATTTAATTAATTAATAATAAGTGAGTGACTCGTATAGGAAATTTTTAGGAATATTAATTGTCAATCATATCAATATCATGGATGATTACAATTTAGTTATTGACTAGTAGGTTATCCTTGCATTCACATAGGTGATAACAATGTTATTAATACCGTACCGGTAGGAGCACTCATACACTGATATAGCAGTTTAACCAGTGGTTTACTAGTTAAATCGCATACCGATAAAAAAAATTCATTAAATCGGCCGGTATGATTGATCCAATACAATTGAAAATCGGCCAGTATGACCGATTTTTATCGATTTTGGCCGGTTTTTACCAGTATAATTGCATTACCGGTATTGTGACTGGTTCACCTATTCAACCGGCCGGCACGAAACAGTTTTAATAACTATGGGTGATAACATATTTTGCATGAACTTATTTAAACAATGTAAAGTTTACATGCGTTTACTTTATAATTATTCTTGCATTCTTCGTATCTTATTTTTACCATTGTGTCCTACATCTTCTATTGTGACCTACAACCCAACTTTATCGATAATATCTCACTCATTAATCACTTGAATCTCGCATAGGTGTTAAACTAAATATCAACATAAATAAATAAAAAAGTAAAATAACATCAGCTTATCAATTTATTATCTTTACATATATTGTTTGATTTATTATTAATGTTCATTTACATTATGCAAATCATGTTTTTCAGAATATGTATATGTCATTAGGTAGATAATTACGAGAATAGAAAAGAATACAAAAAATAGAATGTCAGTATTTACATTTAATTACAATTTGGGATTATGTTTATAAGTAACATATGAAGTTATAAGGATTTTTTTAGCATCTCTTCAATCATTATGTTTTATTTTAGATTGATGCTCATTGTGTATAAATATTTAAATATATTTTTAACATTCAATACAATATAAGTAAATGTTATTTTATTTGGTTATGTTTTACCTAATAATCATTTTTTGAAAAATACTCATAAATTGAAGTTGTTTTTATATAATTTGGAAGAAACATTTTATGTACATCATTTTATGAGTTGTGATATTTCTATTATTTTTATAATGACATATAACTTTGACATTTTACTATATATCATATAAAAAACACTTGTACATATTTTTTCTAGTATAGAGATAGAAAAAGACTTTGTTATACATTGTATTGCTCTATTAGAAAATGAATAGCATCGAACAATATAAAATATTGAGAAATACATCATTATTCTAATAATTAAAAAAGCATCAATAAAGAAATTATTTTCACAAGGCTCTTATGCCATATTGCTACAATCATCACAATTTTAATTATTTTCATTTCAACATTTTCATTTAAGATGTGAAGAAATTGTGAAAAGCCTTTTTATTTCATATTGGAAAATTCTAATATGAATTCATTACATAGATAGGTTGAATTCACATATATATTTATTTTAGTATATATCATCATAATGCCCCCTACTTGTTTCAATTCCCTAAACAACAACAAATTTCTGCAGTACAAACGCCCCCGTACTTGTGTCCCATCTTAATGCAATTGGAGTTACAATCTTTGTATTCAGCACAAGACCCAATGCAATTCAGTGGAAAATATGTACCTATCACTACTGGCCCTGCAATACAATGAAATTATATTAATATATTTATGCACTCATATCAGCAATACAATGAAATTATATTAATATATTTATGCACTCATATCTTCAATTAGTGTTTGGAGTGATCTTTACAAATCTTTGATCTAGAATTTAAAAAAAAAAGTATACATAGGTACTAATTATATGAGTTCAAAAAATTTATTGCTCTTGGAAAGGTCACTAGCCAAAACAATTATTGAAAAAACCACACACAAATTAAAAAATTCATAAAAAGTAGGGCCATTGAATCTTCCATATCTAGTACATGTACTTTTTATTTTCAAAAACAATAGAAGTGATAGACATTACCAAATAGAGTTGTGCTCTATTTTAAAAGCATACATACAGAAAATAGGGGAAAAGATAATGTTTGGTTAGATTTTTGTTTGTGTACCTGCAGCTAAGACCAATGCAATGCAAAACATTCCTATGAATATTTGTTGATAGATGGGAGAAGCCATTTTATGAAAATTCTATACACTTTTTTCTTTGTAGGATTGTAAGATGGAGATAATGGTTAGCTTGGTGAACATTATATATAATCTATTTGGAGGAGAGCTCCATTTATTCTAAGAGTAAGTTTTTTTTTAAACTTACTCCACATCTTAACCATCAGTTCTAGGGAAATCCAATGTTTAGATTCACTCAATAATTCAAAACATTGGATTTTCCTATAATCCAATGTTTAGGGAAATCCAATCTTTCTAATATTATTTTAAATATAAGGTTTCTTATTTGTAAGGATGAGAAGAATGTGAGATTTAATATGGGGTTTTGAATGCAGATTTTTTTCTTCAGAAACTTATTCTTTTTACTTTTTTTTGTCGGCAAAGAAATTTTATTAAAAGAAGCGATTAATTACAAGAGAGAAATGAAAGAAAAATTATTTTTACTTAATAATAATATTTTAAAAAACTAAAACATGATAAATTAGAGATATCCGTAATATTTTAGAAAACTAAAAATGATAAATGAAAGAAAAACTATTTTTACTTAATAATAATATTTTAGAAAAATTGACCCATTTTCATTTTGCCTTTACAATTTTAAAAATAGAAAAAATAAAATTGACTTAATTCTTATCAAATTATTATATAATAAATGGAATAAAGCATCATCATCTTTGTTTGTATGTTTAAAAGGTGATCTACTATGACAACACCATTTTCATATTATGAATTAATGTAAACAAAATTATTTAACATAATCTTTATTAGTTTTTAAAATTAATATTAATATAATATTTATATATATTTAATTTCATTAATATGTAGTTTAATTGATGAATCATTAGTTGATTTATTGTACCAAAATATGAGTATCCTAATTGATATCTTAATAATAAACATTACTTAATAAATTTTGGGCAAAATAGGATATGTAATAATAAGTAATTATAAAAACAACTTAATTCCATAATTTTATCCAAATCAAAACAATTTAATTTGGACTCTATTTCCATATTGGATAAATTAGAATATGTGAATAAAATTAATGCAAAGTTGCACCATTGATGAAATATTATGATTTCCGGTAATCATCCTAAATTTAGTTTTAATTTTAGAATTTAATACATATACGTTATCATTGTAATTTTTTTAAAAATCTTATCATCTATCATTCATTTATATTATTACTTTTATTTAAAAGACAATAATAATTAACACAAGCATGATTATCAAAACCGGTTCGTGCTGACCGTTTCAACCGTTGGTACACTAGTGAACCGATCTCAATATCGGTACGGTACAGTAATTATACTGGTTATGCAATTATACAGTTAAAACCGCCCAAAACTGGTCATACTGGCCGATTTTCAATTGAATTGTACCGGTCATACCGGTCAATTTTTATTTAAAATTAATTTTTTAATGATAATAAAAATAATTATTCTTTTTTATTAATTTTATGTTATTATATTATATATGTATATCTAACTTTATCAGTATGCGATTTATTTAGTGAGCCACTAGTTAAACCACTATACCAATATATCAGTACCCCTACCGATTTGATAATGGGTACGGTATTAATAACACTAAACACAAGAATAATAAATAACATATTAATAGCCTAAAAAACTCTTCAATACTAATACTAAGTGCATAATTATTAAACTCATAATTTTGTTATTTGTAAAACTAAAACTAACATTAGATTTACTCATTTCCAATACTTGTGCAGGTACTAGATATTTACGGTTACTCAACTAGTTTTTATTACAAAATATGATAAATTTATGATTATAATTAAACCACTAAAATTTATTACAAAATAATAATGAACTAGATAATATATAATCTTATTGTTACTTCAAATTTATACTAAAAAAAAGTAGAAATTGTTGTTTTACAAACATCATTTTTATTCTCATGAGCCCATTGTGACACTTTAACATGTGATGCTAGAAGCTTTCAAAATTTGTGATTTCCAATTTTATTACTTCTAAACTATAAACTATATAAAATAATTAAATGGGTGACAATTAGAATTGCATTCTTTTTGGATATATATGGGTGACAATTATAAGGATCACAAGGGGAATTCTTGGGTTCTAGAATTTATACTTTTTGGGATGTTACACCAACTTTTATATTTGAAGAGTTTTATAGAAATAGTTTTGGTCTACCAAACAATAGGTTCTCAAACATGTAATCTCTTTTTGGTAATGAATATCTGTGAGGTGTTGTTACACCTCTTGCTTTAAAAATAATATGGATGACAATTATAAAAAATACGTATAGATAAAAAACAACAATTGTTAGAAATGTGGTTTACTTGCCCAATGTGGTTTTAATCCTTGTACAACATCAATATTTCTTCTACCCCTTTCCTCTATCCCATCTTAATGCAATTGTAGTCACAATATTTTTTTCCAAGACAAAACCCTATGCAACTTGGTGGATATTTTTGCACCTTTTATCACTATTGGCCCTGCAATAAAATGAAATTAGGTTAATATATTTATGCACACATATCCTGACATTAGTTTGGTAGATCTTAAGAAATATTTATAAGGAATTAAAAAAATATAGGTACTAACTATATGAGTACAAGAAACTTAAATCTCTTGGTGGGATGTCCTATGTTTGTGTTATCTAAGAAGCTGATGCTACTAAAAAAGGGAGTTAAAATCTTGGAATGCTCATGTCTTTGGGAATATTTATGACAGGGTCAAAAATGCTTTGGCAAGTGTTGCTTCAATTCATTTGGTCATGATCAGGATCTATTGAATCAAGAGAACTTGGCTCAAAGTGGACTCCTACAAGCTTTGGTTGTTGAAGAGAATTTCAGGAAATAAAAAGTTAGGATTAAATGGTGATTGGTGGGGATAGGAACACAAGTTTCTTTAATAAAGTCACTAAGATTAGACAAGCTTCTAAAGCTCTATCTACTCTGAGAGATGGAGACAATATTCTTTCAACTCAAGAAGAGATTGCTCAACATGTTTTAGCTTATTTCACTGACCTATATGTTTCTCCTAATGATGCTTGTCCCAATCACTTAATCCAATTAGTAATTCCTTCTTTGGTATCTAATGAGGATAACACTATGTTGACCAAGCATCCTACTATTGAGGAGATAAAAAATGTAGTTTTTGATATGAATGGAGAAGGTGTTCCTGGCCCTGATGGCTTTGGGGGTTGTTTCTATCAAAGCTTCTGGGAAATAGTAGGGGGGTGTATGAAATTATGTGGCTCAATTCTTTAGCGAGAGTTGGTTACTTCCTAACCTAAACTCAAACAATATTTTTCTAATTCCTAAACACTCTGGTGCTAATAAAATTGAGGATTTTAGGCCAATTGCCTTAACAAACTTTCAATTCAAAATAATCACCAAGATTCTGGCTTACAGGCTTGCTGTTATTGCTCCTAATATTGTGTCTCACCAACAAAGAGGATTTCTCAAGGAAAGGCATATTCAGGAATGTATATGCTTAGCTTCTAAGGCTGTTAACCTGTTTGACTACAAAACATTTGGAGATAATATGGCCATTAAGTTGGATATAAAGAAAGCATTTGATACCCTTGATTGGACTTTTCTGCAGGACATCTTAAAAGCCTTTGGGTTCAAGCAAAATTTGTTCATTGGGTTAATGTTATTCTTCACTCAGCTAAGCTTTCCATTAATGTCAATGCGGAGAATGTTGGTTTTTCCAATTGTTTGAGAGGAGTTAGGAAATGGGATCCACTTTCTCCTCTACTTTTCTACGTTGCTGAAGATGTATTCAGTAGAGGGATCTCAAAGCTAGCTTCTGAAGGAAGACTAACTCCTATAGCTGGTCCAAGTAGCCTAAAAATCCCTACTCATGTTCTTTATGCAGATGATATCTTGATCTTCTGCAAAGGTCTCAAGTCTAATTTGTTATCATTAAACAGTCTGATCCATGATTATGCTCAAGCCTCTAGTTAGCATGTCAACGTAGCTAAATGCAAGTTTTACACTTGTAGTGGAGCTGTTAGGAGAATCTCTACTATGTCTGCAACATTGGGATTCAATGCTGATAATCTGCCTTTTAACTACTTGGGTGTGCATCTCTTTAAAGGGGAGCCTAGAAGGTTGCATCTTCAACCTATAACTGATAGAATCATTGTTAAGCTAGCCACTTGGAAAGGTCTTTCCCTTTCAATAATGGGCAGGGTGGAGCTTGTCAAGTTAGTGATTCACAGCATGTTGGCTTATAGCTTTCATATTTATGATTGGCCCTCAAATTTGATCAAGGAATTAGATAGTTGTATTAGAAATTTCATCTAGTCTGGGGACACAAAGACTAGGAAAATTGTCACTATGGCTTAGAAAACAGTGTGTCCAACAAAAGTTGGGGAGTTGGGTCTTAGATCAATCAAGCAAATGAATCAAGCTGCTTTATTGAAGTTGTCTTGGGAAATGAACTCTTCTGAGCATGAATGGGCTCTGTTTTGTAGGCAGAGATTTGGCAGAGAAACATCCTATGTACTTCAAATCTTCTATCGGACATGACATTAAGGCTAACTGGAACATTGTAATGCACAACTCTCTATGACTGGTGGGGGATGGAGGCAAGGTTAACTTATGGAAGGATAATTGGCTTGGTTCTGCTTTGGTGGATCTCTTTAACATCCCTCTATCTTTGCACTCTTCTCTTGTAGCCAAAGTTGTAGATTTCGTGATACATACATCATGGACAATTCCTAGAGTTATTGCAGAGGCATATCCAAATGTGGTTGAGGATATTGTTGAACTTAACATTTCCAGTGCATATGAAAAGTTGATCTGGCAAGGGACTACTAATGGAACACTCACTCTTAAGGCTGCTTTTAACTGCCTAAATGCCGGATTTTGCTGAAAGAAGCTAGTGTAAAATAATATGGGTTGAATCAATTCCACCATCAAAAACATTCACAACATGGAGGCTTTTTCATAACAAAATGCCAACATATGATAATCTACAAAAAAGAGGTTGTCACTTGGCATCAATGTGTAGCAACTGTAACACTCATGTTGAAACTTCAAGTCATTTATTCTTGACTTGCCCTTTTGTGGTTAAGCTTTGGGATTGGCTTGGTAGCATTTTTAACATTCACATTAACACTTCACCAATTGATTCCATCTTTTCGGTTTGCAATGGGCAGTGGAGTCCCCATGTTAAAGGAGTTTTGGTTGTTGCCGTAATTCACACAGTTAATATTGTTTGGTTTTGTAGGAATCACAAGAGATTTGAAAATAAGGCATTGAATCTGTTGCAGCCACAATCTAAAATCAAGTTAGCAACATCTTTATCTGGAAACAACTCCAAGATATTGACTAACAACTCGGTTCAAAATTTTGTTATCATTTGAGAGTTTAATGTTAAGTTCACCTTCCAGAAAGCTCCAAGAATTAAGGAGGTGGTTTGGATTTCTCCTCTTGTGGGGTGGATTAAAATTAATTCATATGGTGCAGCTCATGGAGCACCAGGCATTGCTGGAGGTGGAAGCATTTTTAGAGACTTCAAGGGGGCTTACATGGGTGGTTTTGTAGCTTTCTTTGGAATCAAGGATTCTCTGTTTGTTGAGTTACAAGCTGCAATTATGGAAATTGAGATTGCTCATCAAAAAGGGTGGAAGGCTATTTAGCTTGAATGTGATTTGGCAATAGTGGTGGACATCTTTAATGGGAAATGTTATGTTCCTTGGAGGCTAGCTAATAAATGGCAAAGATGCGTGATGTGGATTTCTTCGATGAGATTCAAGGTTTCACATATATTTAGGGAGGGTAACACTTGTGTGGATAGAACACTTGTGCGGATAGACTAGCATCATTTGGTGTCTCATCTAAAATATATACTTGGTGGGATGTTATTCCTAAATTCATATTTGAAGAGTTTAACAAGAATAGATTAGGTCTACCTAACTATAGGTCCAATTTCTTGTAATCCTTGAACTCCTTGTATATTTTCCTTTTTAATATATTGGTTACTTTGGTTTGAAAAAAAAAATAGAAGGTCACTGACAAAATAAAATAAATTATTGAAAAACCACAAATAAAATTAATAAAAAGTAGGCTTTGCAAATGAATCTTCCATATCTAGTACACATATTTTTTATTTCAAAAAACAAGAGAAGTGTAAGTTATTACCAAATAGTGTTGTGCTCTATTTTAAATGGCAATAGAAGTGTAAGTTATTAACATTTGTGGAGATAGGCTAGTTTCTTTTAGTGTCTCTTCCAAAGTGTTCATTTGGTGGGATGTTATTCCGAGATTCATTTTTGAAGATGTTAACAAGAATAGATTAGGTTTACCTAACTATAGATGTAACTTCTTGTAATTGCTCCTTTTTATAATATATTCGGTTCTGATGGTTTAAAAAAAAATTAAATGGCAATATACAATGGGGAAAAAGTAATACCCGGTTAGATTTTTTCTTTCTGATACCAATGCAAAGCACAACATTCCTATGAATAATTGTTTTTAGATGCCAAAAGTCATTTTACGAAAATTGGTAGAGACACTGGTACAAAGGTATAGCGGTTTAATCGATGGTTCACTAATTAAACCGCATACCGGTAAAGTTTGATATACATATATAATATATTAACATTAATGTTGAAAAATCAATAAAAAACAATAATTACTTTTATTTTTATTAAAAAATTAATTTTAAATAAAAATCGACTAGTATGACCGGTACGATTCAATTGAGAACCGGCCGGTATGACCGGTTTTGACCAAGTTTTACTGGTATAATTGCATGACCGGTATAATTATTGTATCGTACCGATATTAACACTGGTTCACTGGTTTACCGGTTCAATCGGCCGGCATGAAACGGTTTTAATAACTATGGAGATAATGGTTAACATAGTGTACATTATATAAATTAAAATGAAATTAAAGATGTAATTGTATTCATATGAGAAAATATGTGTTTTTTTTAATATAATTTTCATTTTAACCTTGACCAACAAACCAATGATATTTACACCGATGTTATATTTATTTGAATTTCAATTTTTTTTCATTGTATATATAACTGATTTTCAAAAGCTTGTAAATTTAAAAATGTAAATCAAATGTTGGAATTACAATATTCATAAATTAATTACTTATATTTGGGAGTGGTTGAAATGTTCTCATATAAAAATAGTTGAAGTATTAAATATGAGTCATATAATCATAAGTCATATAATCGTAACTCATATAATCATAAATGAATGTCCATATTAATTATTATCGTTTAATTATATATCCAAAATGGTTTCCAGAAATCATATTTCAAGTGTGGGAAAGAAAAAAGAGCATTTATAAAAGGTAGTACATAATTTAGAATTCTAAATTTAGAGTTCTTTAATTAAATTAAATCTATTTATATTTTTTCTAGAATTTTTATTTTCTAACGCTTTGTTTGGAGTTAAGAGATAAAGGGAATGAGAGGAATCAATGGATAAGGAAGGGGAGGAAGGGAAGGGGAAAGGAAGACAATTTTCTACCTTGATTTGGAGTGTGAAATTTAGATGGGAGATGAATAAAGTAATGATAATGCAAGATTTTTTTTAATTTTTTAAATATATAATTAACAATGAGATATGACCAATTATGAATTTATATAATTTTACTATTGAATTTAAGTATTTTGATATTTTGTCACTACAAAAACTTCAAATTGGGGAAACTATGAAAATAATCACATGGAGGGTTACGTTTAAGAGGTCTTTAGAAACCTTTCAAATTTCTCCGCTCTCTATCACTCAACTCCCCAACAAGGGAGACACTTTCCAAAGTCATCTCTTCCCTTCACTTCCCCTCCAAAACTAGACACCCAAATATAGCCTTAAGTGACAAGTGTACCAAAATATTATAAAAGTTCAGTTTTGTTCAATTTTTGGTGGATTTCAATAACCGAACCGAAGACAAAAATGTGGCTCGGTTCACCTCAATTAACCACAAACTTTACTACAGGAACCCAACCGAACCACTCATGAGTGGTGTGGTTCAATTCGGTTCCACTGTTTTCCTAAATTTTATTATAAAAGTATTTCATCGATTGAAAGTTTAAAATGTATTACAAGATACATTGTTTGTTTATAGAGGAAAACACTACTATTATTATAAGAAAATATCAATCATATATAGATGAGTAAAAAAATTGAAACTTATAATTGTTTGTTAATAACATATATAACAATTATGTAATTAGGAAGAAAAAAGTAAATGACAATAAATATAATAATATAATCCACAATTAGTGATATATATATATATATTTATTAGAAACGTAAGTGAATTGTTAACGTGTGTATATATATATATATATTAATCCACAATAATCATAGATGTATTAGTGATATATATATATATATATAATATTATAATTCACAATTAGTAACATATATAACAATACATGTATAACAATCTATGGTGTATGTTATGGTGTATGTTAGTTTCAATCCCAGTACCATAAAAGTTATGCAAAATATATTAAAAATTGTGACACCCTTAATTTAAGTCTTTAAAATTATAGTATCAGTCATGGGATTCTCGCTTGAGCGAGGGATTGTCGTCTGGGCGAGAAAGGCTCACTTGGGAGAGTGAAATCTTGGGCTATACTGAAGGATTCTCGCTTGAGCGAGAGTTGCCTTGCTTGAGCGAGAGTGGTCTCGCCTGAGCGAGAGTTGTCTCGCCTGGGCGAGAAAAGTGACATTTTGGACCTGTCGATGCTATAGGATCCTCGCTTGAGCGAGAGGATCCTCGCTTGAGCGAGAGCTGTCTCGCCTGAGCGAGAGTTCCCTCGCTTGAGCGAGAGGGTCAGATCTGAGTTTTTAAAATAGGCAGGATTTTCTCGCTTGAGTGAGAATGGGCTCGCTTAAGCGAGAACCCGACGAGTTTGCATTAAATGAGAAACCCCAAACACATTTTAGGGTTAGAAATTGAAGATAGGTGAGAGAAGAGAGCTTTTTCAAGGGTAAGGAGCTTTGATACTCATCTAGAAGCTTGAGAATAGGTAAAACTCTTGATTCTAACTCTCTTCTTCCCTTTGAAACTTGTTTTGGGTATGTTGGATCTCTTCTCAAAATGTGAGAAACCATGGAAACTCATCCTTTTGAGTTATGGTTCGTTTTATGTTGTTTTTCTCTTGTAAACTCTTGGTTTAGAGTTGGTATTTCAAGAATGGAAATGGTTTGTGGGTTAGTTCATGAAAACCCCAAAACCCTAAAGAGAAAATGTGGTTAAAGAGGAAAATGGATAAATGCTAGAGGTAGAAGATGAGTATGCATTCCAATGTTGAAATATGAGATGAATATGTATGTTTTAGATGTTTGTAAATTTATAATGAAAGTAGTTTAGAAACATTGAAAATGTGTTAAATCTCTTATGTGGTTAAAGATGCAAAATGAGTTATTTATGTGTTATTTGGAATAAATGACTAACATTGTGTTATATGGTGGGAATGAGGAAAGATCCTAAAGTTGGAGGCGGTGTCGGTGGAACTTGCGAAGTTACCAAGAACTAAACCTAACACTCACCAAGGTAAGGATAAGTCTTTAACTTATGCATTGTGTTAGAAAATCCGTGGATTTTTGTGGTTGTGCAAAATGATCAAATTGTGAACCACATATTGATTATAAACATATATGGGTATATTTATAATAATGATGGCGTGGATTTACTATTAATGAATTGATGGAGTGTCAATGAAAAGAAAACTCGTTTTTAGCCGACCATCATTGGTTAGCGACTTTGGCTCAAGCGATGTAGCAAGCTTTGGCTCAAGCGATGTAGCAAGTTTTGGCTCAAGCGATGTAGCAAGCTTTGGCTCAAGCGATGTAGCAAGCTTTGGCTCAAGCGATGTAGCAAGCTTTGGCTCAAGCGATGTAGCAAGCTTTGGCTCAAGCGATGTAGCAAACTTTGGCTCAAGCGATGTAGTAAACTTTGGCTCAAGTTATGTAGCATGGTTTTCAAAAGTGTAAACGATGAAAATGGTTTTAAATATATTTGGCTTTAAATTGTTTACTTAACCTTATTAAAATGTATATTAACGTACATTGACATTTATTGAGTTAACGACTTATTCCTTGTGTTTTCTGTGTATGGTCAATGTTAATCCCATTGTAGGTAGGTGGAAGATGTAAGGATGTTTTGATTTGGAGCTTAGAGGCTTTTATTTTTGAAGTCCTCATTTCCATTCTTTTGTAATCTAACTGATTGTATTCTGAACTGACTATTTGTAATCATGGGCATGATTTTTTGTACATGTTATTAACCATGGATAATGGTAACTCGGGATATTTGTAGCTATGGGTATTTTGGAAACTCATAGCTAGTTGTATGCGGTGGTTACTGAGTCGCATTAATATGAATTATGTTTTTCTATCAAATGATTGTGTATGTCGTTATTGGTTCATAGATGGAGTGTGAAGAGGAAAGTGAGATTTTTAAAATAAGGTTATTCAATTTGTAAATGTAAGTTACAGAAAAATGCATGAAATTGGATTAAAATAAGGAAAAAGTTTCAAGGGTAGAATTTGGGTCCTTACAAAAATCATCAAGGCACGAGGAAACAATTTAGTAAGTAGTAGCATATAAAATACTAACATAATAACAATATAGTAACATATATAACACTATAATTTATACAAATTGATAATTTAAGCCACAAAATGGGATTGAGAATTTAACAACAATACACTACCATGCCCAAGTATTTACTTCTTTAATATGTGGTTTGGTTCAATTCCAACGAAAATTCTAAAATCATGAACCAAACTAAACCAAAAATAAATGGTTCCTTAAAAAAATAATCGAACTGAATCGAATCACATTTTGTGGTTTGGTTCGGTATAACCAGTTTTGCGGCTTAAACCAGAACTGCTTACATCTCTAGTTTATACTACTTAGTAGCGTGTTCTTGATGTGATTTATATTTTTTGGGTATAATTAAGGATGTTTTCTCACATATTAAACTAATTTATTTTGGGCATAAACCTTCCTCCTAACAAATGCCGTTAATGCCGTTAATAGGAATTTTGAGATTTTGATCGAAATGAGAAATGAGGATCCAGTAAACCTTATCAACTAAAGTACCTAAATTAACGATAAGATTTAGGTGTGATATAAAATTTGGTGGAAGCAATAAAGAAATTGATATTTTCTCTTTACCAACTTTGTTGTGAATGCTCTTATGGCATATTGCTACAATCATCAAAATGTTAATTATTTTCATTTGAGATGTGAAGAAATTCTGAAATGCCTTTTTATTTCATATTGGAGTCCATTACATATGTTGAACTCACATTTATTTTAGTATATATCATCTTAATGCCCCATTTCTTCACTCTCTGAACAAGAACAGCAATGTTCTACCACATCACAAATGCCCCGTTTATGGTTTATATTCTTCACATTAGTGTTTGGAGTGATCTTTACAAATCTTTGATCTAGAATTTAAAAAAAATTACACATAGGTACAAATTATATGAGTTCAAAAAATTTATAGCTCTTGGAAAGGTCACTGGCCAACACAATTATTGAAAAAACCAAACACAAATTACAAAATTCATAAAAAATAGTCTTCGCCATTGAATTTTCCATATCTAGCAATAGATATAACCAAATAGAGTTGTGCTCTATTTTAGAAGGCTACATACCGAAAATAGGGGAAAAGGTAATGTTTGGCTAGATTTTGGTTTTTGTACCTGATACTAAGACCAATGCAATGATGCAAAACATTCCTATGAATAATTGTTGATAGATGGGAAAATCCATTTTATGAAAATTCTATCGTGAAATTCTGTAAGATGGAGATAATGGTTAACCTAGTGTACATTATATAACCTCTTTCGAGGAGGGATCCACTTACTTCAAGAGTAAATATTTTAAACTTATTTCACATCTTACCCATCAATTTTAGGGAAATTTAATGGTCTAGATCTACTCAATAATCCAAACCATTGTATTTCTCTAGAATTGATGGCTAAGATGTGGAGTAAGTTTTAAAAACTTACTTTTGGAGTAAGTGGATCCCCTCCCATCTCTTTGATATGATATTTTAGAAATATATCAAGATGAATTTGAAGATAAAAATGTATCTAGATGTTTAAGGTTGTCTCCAACCAAGTCTTTATTGTAAGACTGAAATTGCAACTAGGGGGGAATTAGTTGTTGCAATAAGTATGGTCAATTTTTCTGCAATATTAAAGTTAACGTGCAGCGGAAATATTGTGCAGAAAAATATTGACTTAGAAAGGATAAATAAATAACAAAGAGAAGGGAAAGAGAGTACGCATGTGTTTTATACTGGTTCACTTTCTTGTCCACCGAAGGCTACGTCCAGTACTCTTGACACGCAAGAGATTCCTTTATTAAATATAATGAGTTGCAATTACAAATATCTCACCCTGAGATCTCCTTGTACCTTACACACTCACTTATATCTAATCCCCTTGGAAAACTCTATTCCAAGTAACACCCTTGGTAAATGTAACACCCTAAATTTGAGTCTTCAAAATTATAGTATCAGTCCTGGAAGTCTCGCTTGAGCGAGAGATTCTCGCCTGAGCGAGAAAGGCTCACCTGGGGAGGTGAAATCCTGGACTATACTGGAGGATTCTCGCCTGAGCGAGAGTTGTCTCGCCTGGGTGAGAAATGACATTTTGAGGCTGTAAGATTCTCGCCTGAGCGAGAGGAACCTCGCTTGAGCGAGAGGAAGCCTGTTGAGACTGTGAGATTCTCGCTCACTCCCTCGCTTGAGCGAGAGCGTCAGATCTGAAATTTTAAAAAGGCGGGATTTTCTCGCCTGAGCGAGAATGGGCTCGCTTGAGCGAGAACACGACGACTCATCTTTAAAATGGAAACCCCAAACACATTTTAGGGTTAGAACTATGAAGAGAATAGAGAGAGGAGAGCTTTTCAAGAGCAAAGAGCCTTAGGACTCATCTTAGAGCTTGAGAAGAGGTAAACCTCTTGTTCCTAACTCTTCTTCTTCCTCTCTAACTTGTTTTGGGTATGTTGGATCTATTTTCAAAATATGAGAAACCATGGAAACTCATCCTTTAGAGTTATGGTTTGTTTTATGGGGTTTTTCTCTTGTAAACTCTTGGTTTAGAGTTGGTATTTGATGAATAGAAAGGTTTTGTGGGTTATTTATGAAAACCCCAAAAACCCCCAAAATGAGAATATGGGTACAAAGAGAAATAGATGAAATGTTATATGTGGATGATGAGTTTGTGCTTTGATGTTAATATATGAGTTAAACATGTATGTTTAGATATTTGGAAACTTGTATTGAAGTAGTGATGAAATACGATATTTGAAAATATGTTAATATATGAGTTAAACTTGTTTAGATATTTGAAAATATGTGAATCCCTTGTATGATGATGAAATACGAGTTGTTTATGTGTTATTTTGAATAAATGACTGACATTGTTGTTATTGGTGGAAATGAGGAAAGATCCTAAGGTTGAAGGAAATCGCGGATGAGACTTTTAAAGTTACTCGGAACCGATCCCCAACACTCACTAAGGTAAGGGATAAGTGACTCTAAATCATACTCGTTGATGTGCATGAGGTATGTAAAATAGGTAATGTGTTTATATGAATATTGTTAATACCATACCCGAAGAGGTAGTGGTTTGTTGTTAATACCATACCTGAAGAGGTAGTGGTTTCTTGTGGATACCCTACCCGGAGTGGTAGTGGACTATTATTGTTGTCCTACCCGGAGTGGTAGTGGACGGTTATGGTTGTCCTACCCGGAGTGGTAGTGGACTATTATTGTTGATATCCTACCCGGAGTGGTAGTAGATTATTGTGAACTCGACCTGCCCTATGTGGTATGGATGGTAACTCGACCTGCCCGATGTGGTATGGATAATAACTCGACCTGCCCTATGTGGTATGGATGGTAACTCGACCTGCCCTATGTGGTATGGATGGTAACTCGACCTGCCCGATGTGGTATGGATTGTAACTCGACCTGCCCGATGTGGTATGGATAATAACTCGACATGCCCTATGTGGTATGGATGGTGACTCGCCTAGCCCGATGTGGTATGGATAGTAACTCGGCCTGCCCGAGGTGGTATGGAAAATGAAATCGATGAACACGATTAAGTGTGAGTATGAATGATGAGAAATAAGAATGTCACAATGGAAGTCATATGCATGCTATAGGATATATAGTATGGGATATATATTCTATAGGGTGAATATGAATGATGGGAAATGAGAATGTCACAATGAAAGTCATATGCATGCTATAGGATATATAGTATGGGATATATATTCTATAGGGTGAATATGAATGGTGAGAAATAAGAATGTCACGATGAAAGTCATATGCATGCTATAGGATATATAGTATGAGATATATATTCTATAGGGTGAATATGAGTGATAGAAAGGAAGATGTTAAGAATGAAAGTAATATACATGCTATAGGGGATATATTATGAGATATATGTCCTATAGGGTGGATACAATTGATGAGAAGTATGAGGTTTCTAGAGAACGTAATATGCGTGCTATATAATATATATTATTGGATATATATACTATAGGACGAATATGACTAACGTTGAAGTGAAAGAAATAAGATATGAACATTTACATTTACGTAATTGTGGTTATAATTTATATCAATGTTTAATTGTATTTAAATGTGGATTATCATGTTATATTAGTTTCGAACTAATGACTTACTCCCTTTGTTTTGTGTGTTGTTTATGATAATCTCATTGTAGGTAAATGAAGGATTTGAGGAGGAAGCTTACTTAGGAAGCTTATGTGTTTATTAAATCGATTGTCTTTATCGCTACTTGACATTGTAGTTAATTTGATAACATTATGGGATGAATGTAAATCTGATTAGGACAATACGGAGATATGTAGTTATGGACGTTATAACTCTGAGAACCCATAACTGGTTGTATGTGGTAATTGCTAATTGAATTAATTATGTTTTTCCGCAACATAAATTTGTATGATAATATAATAGGGTAAAGAGTATTTTCAAAGAGTGGTTCATGAGGGTTTTTAAATAAGATGATGGATGTATGTAAGGAATGATTAAAATAAATGAAAAAATTTCAACGGTAGAATTTGGGTCGTTACAGTAAACACTATACCAAGTCACGCACTCTTTCTCTTCACACCCTTGTGAAAGAAAGTAAACTTTGCAAAAGTGAAGAATGTACAATTTGGCTTGGATTGCCTTACAAGTGTATATGACAATTTCTAGAACTTTCAATCCAATAACAACTCGTATACTTGAGATACTAATGCTCTTTAACAATTTGAAAAACACTTAGAAGCAACTTCAAAATAACTTTGAAAGTTTAAGAGTAGGTTGATTGAAAAGTGTAAGTAAAATCAGAAAGTGTGAGAGCTTTTGAGAGTTTCAAGTAAAAGTTTGTAATCTGAGTTGTTGTATATTGTTGTATGTTGTGAGAGTGTTTCAATGCCTTTATATAGGCTTCCAATCAACCATAATACCCTTAGGCATGAGTAGGTTTCGTTTGGAATGAAAAGCAATCAGTTTGAAGTGAAACATCTTCACTTGAAATCTGAAAAACTGATGCAACAACTCTCAGTAATCGATTACTGCAAATGAGTAATCGATTACCCAATAATCATGTTAACAGCTTTTTGAAAATTCACACACTGTAATCGATTACTGGATTTGAGTAATCGATTACTCAACAACACTGTTTGACAGCTTTGTGAAATTGCCTTAGTGTAATCGATTACACTACTTTCAGTAATCGATTACCCTGTTTTCTAAAAATGGTAATCTGTTACTCCAAAGTCTGTAATGGATTACTCATAGGTGTTATAGGTTTGAAAACTCTTTTCTAACTCATGTAACTTGTTACTTAAGTATGGTAACCCGTTACATGTTGTTTTTGAAAATAATTTTTATTCACACATAGTTTTTCTTGATTTTCTTGAAAACAATTTTGAGCATTATTAACTAAGTAAATAAAGGAGTCGTAAGGATAGAAGTACCTAAAGACTTAGACTCTAAATCTTGAAGCTTTAGCTTCGATAGTCTTTGTCGGTCTTCTTCCTTTCTTCTTTTTGTGATATTGGCGTCTTCATCAAAACCGTGTCAATGTCAGGAGCAAGATCTTCTTCACATTTATCATATTTTATATTTATTTAATTGATTTGCTTTTTCGGTTTACTAATTAAATGTTTTACCTATTAAAAATATAATATATAATGTTTAATTTTATAATAAAAAATTAAATTTTAGATGATTAAAAAAATAATAATGGTTAGATTATAATAAATAAAGTTTTTGTTTTAATAATTAAATTTTAAAATTAAATAAGTTAAGTGTACAATGAAATTCAGACAATTATTAAGGTGTCATTTTATTTCATATTGGAGTTCATTACATAGGTTGAACTTACATATTTATTTTAGCATATTTCATCTTAATGCCCCCCAACTTGTTTTAATACGGTGTACAACAACAAGCATCAAAAATACAAAGGCCCCCATTCTTGAACCCCTTCTTTATGCATTTGTTCTCACAATCTGCACAAATCCGGTCTATGCAAGTTGGAAAACCTGGTTGACTTAACACTGCTGGTACTGCAATACAATGAAATTATATTAATATATTTATGCACTCATATCATCACATTAGTGTTTGGAGTGATCTTTACAAATCTTTGATCTAGAATTTAAAAACAATTACACATAGGTACTAATTATATGAGTTCAAAAAATTTATAGCTCTTGGAAATGTGACTGGCCAAAACAATTATTGAAAAAACCACACCCAAATTAAAAAATTCATAAAAAGTAGGCTTTGCCATTGAATCTTCCATATCTAGTACATGTACTTTTTATTTTCAAAAACAATAGAAGTGATAGATATTACCAAATAGAGTTGTGCTCTATTTTAAAAGCTTATACAAAAAATAGGGGAAAAGATAATGCTTGGTTAGTTTTTTTGTTTCCATACCTGAAGATGAGACCAATGCAATGATGCAAAACATTCCTATGAATAATTGTTGATAGATGGGAAAAGCCATTTTATGAAAATTCTATCCTCAAATTCTATACACTTTTTTCTTTGTAAGATTGTAAGATGGAGATAATGGTGAACCTGGTGTGCAATATATATAATCTATTGGGAGGAGGGGTATATTTACTCTAATAGTAAGTTTTTTTAAACTTACTCCACAACTTAGCCATCAATTCTAGGGAAATCCAAAATTTTGATCTACTCAATAATTCAGGCCATTGAATTTCCCTACAATTGATGACTAAGATGTGGAGTACCACTGACTCTTGGAGTAAGTGGATCCCCTCCCATCTTTTTTTTGTAACTACACCTCACATATATTCAATACCAAAAAGAGATTACATGTTTGAGAACCTATAGTTTGGTAGACCAAAACTATTTCTATAAAACTCTTCAAATATAAAAGTTGGTGTAACATTCCAAGAAGTATAAATTCTAGAAGCAATTCCATAATTTGCTAACTTATCCACACAAGCATTTCCTTACCTATATATGTGAGAAACAATGTGATCCATCTTCTTCAAAATGATCCCCTCCCATCTCTTTGATATGAAATTTTAGAAATATATCGAGATGAATTTGAAGATAGAAATGTATTTAATTGATAGCCCTTTTTGGTTTACTAACTAAATGTTTTACCTATTGAAAATATAATATATAATGTTTAATTTTATAATAAAAAATTAAATATTAAATAATTAAACAATAATAATGGTTATATTATAATAATTTTGATTAAAAATGTATTTAATTAAAATTACAAATATTTTAATAAATTAATTTTTAAAATTTATTAGTGAGTTTATGGCTCGTATTAAATCTTAGTTTCTGCTTTGAGCCGAGAAACAGTTGAAGTCATCAATATTACATTTGCTATTTATCAATGTGAGAAGTCGGTGTGCGACGGTGTAATCTCTTTTGCTATTAATTTCCTTTTGGCCAATTACAATTAAATTATTTAATTTAAATGAACTCGTTCATTTTCAAAATAGCACTATGTGGTCTTAATTTTTATATTGCAACTAAGTATATATTAGAGCAAGATAAACTCTTGCTACACACAAAAATAAATAAAATATTTTTTTAATAATTAAGTTTTAAAATTAAATAAGTTAAGTGTATAATGAAACTCAGACAAATATCAAGGGTGTCACTTTAATATTGTCAAACGAGGTGTTAAAATCATACTTGATCCATAATCGAATTTCGAGCTGAGAATTTTGATTCATTGATCATGTTTTTCTAAATTGGCCATAGAAAATGTTTTCTATGTTCTAACTGCAAAAACATAGAAAAATTAATTCTTCCTAAGTCACGTAGCTCCTTAGTTAAGCATCTGGATAGTTATAAAACCATATTGTGAATAGAAAATCTTTAAAGTGAATTTCTTACCAATAAATAGATGCATCAATTAGGCCAGTCATGTAGTCTATTATACTATAAGAAAAAAAGGTTCTCCATTATTAGTCTTGGACACATGTCATCTTCTCATGCAAAGTTTTCCCACCCAAACACTCCCACCAACTACCATGCATAGTCCCACATTGTATCATTATCATCTACATTCATATCATACATCAAACCATCAACTACCATGCATAGTCTCACATTGTATCATTACCCTCTACATTCATATCATACATCAAAATGACACATGCATGTCACATTTATTAATCCTTCATTTTTTCTACCAAACACTTAATCATATTCACATATTCTCATATTCATTTTCCATCAAAAAATCTTTCTTCATTTTCACTAAATCAATTCTTATATTTCTTCATTTTCCTTAAAATCATATTCTGATTAGTAATTTTATTATACTATTGTGCACATTCATTATAATATTCTCATATTAATTTATATTAAAGATATATGAGTTTAGGGAAACAAAAATAATTCTTATCCTATTATGTTGTTTGATTATGTAAAAACAAAAATAATTCTTTAAATTCTCATCCACATTATCGCGAAAATGATAAACTCTCTATAACAAAAATCACAAAGTCAGAATAATGAAAAGCTTTGAATGAGAAATGAAGAAAATTAAAGTATGATGTAATATAATGTTACCTAAGAAGAAGAAAAAGAATCATGAGATTGTAAGATTATCCTATCACGCACATATGCAATTATCATTACCTACAGGAAATTGCGGTTTGATTATGTAAAAACAAAAATAATTATTTAAATTCTCATCTAAATTATCCCGAAAATGATGAACTCTCTCCAACAAAAATCACAAAGTCGGAATATTAAAAAACTTGGAATGAGAAATAAAGAAAATTAAAGTATGATGTAAAGTTAACTAAGAAGAAGAAAAAGAATCATGAGATTGTAAGCAAAGAGTGTTGATAATAATTGTAAAATATCGGTGTTATGATGTGGTGTGAAAACAATTCTATAAATATCTCATACTGTGATTAGCAATTCTATTATCTTATTATTATGCATATTGTAACGACCCGATTTCTACCCTTGAAATTTTTTTCATTCATTTTAATTCTCTCTTACATACATTCATCATCTTAATTAAAACCTTCAGGAATCATTCCTTAAAAATACTCTTTACACCTATTATATTATCATATAATTTAAATTGCGGAAAAACATAATTCATTCATTATTATTCCCATTGGGTACTAAGAGCCCAAAAGTTATAATACTCCAAATATAGCAATACCCATGGTTACGAATACCCAAATAAATGTCAGCCATGGTTACAATCATTCAAATCCACAAGTAGTCATTTAAAGTACAAAAATGCAAATAGTGAATCCAACGTATAAAGCTCCTAAAGCTCCCGAACTAGCATACTCCATTCGTCTATTTACCTGCAATGGGATTATCAATGACAAAAGTACAAAACACACAAAGGAGTAAGTCGTTAATTCAATAAACGTCATTATAAGATAATCCACATTAGAAAAAGGGTTAGTAAACCATTTTCGAAATTCATTTTGTCTTGCTGCATAACTTGAGCCAAAGTCGCTACACCCCTCAGGGTTAGCTAAAAGCAGAATCCCATTTCTCTTAAAACAAATCACGCTTATATACTCAAGCCAGAGTTTACGCTTCTATACTCAAGCCAGAGTCGCTAACCATTCATGGTCGGCTAAAACATATTTTCCTTTCATCAATCTCCTCATAAATCATTTTCATGCTTCTATACTCAAGCCAGAGTGTATGCTTCTATACTCAAGCCAGAGTGTATGCTTCTATACTCAAGCCAGAGTCGCTAACCATTCATGGTCGGCTAAAACATATTTTCCTTTCATCGATCTCCTCATAAATCATTTTCATGCTTCTATACTCAAGCTAGAGTGTATGCTTCTATACTCAAGCCAGAGTGTATGCTTTTATACTCAAGCCAAAATGTATGCTTCTATACTCAAGCCAGAGTCGCTAACCATTCATGGTCGGCTAAAACATATTTTCCTTTCATCGATCTCCTCATAAATCATTTTCATGCTTCTATACTCAAGCCAGAGTGTATGCTTCTATACTCAAGCCAGAGTGTATGCTTCTATACTCAAGCCAGAGTGTATGCTTCTATACTCAAGCCAGAGTGTATGCTTCTATACTCAAGCCAGAGTCGCTAACCATTCATGGTCGGCTAAAAATATACTTCTTTTTCATTCGTTTCACCATAAATCATTTCCGGTAAATCCACGCCCACATTAGTATAAACACACCCATATATGTTTATACTAAATACGTGATTTACACTCAATCATCTCATAACCAGAAAGTACCACATACTTTCCTTTCCGTAAATCTACGCCTACTTTAATGTAAACACACCCACGTATGTTTATATCAAATGCGTACTTTACGTATCAATCATTGCATAATCAGAAAACTCACATTTTCGATTCCAAATGCTCAATTAAAGACTTATCCTTACCTCGGTGAGTGTTGGGTTTGGTTCTTGACAACTTCTCAAGTTCCACCGACACCGCCTCCAACTTTAGGATCTTTCCTCATCCCACCATATAACACAATGTTAGTCATTTATTCCAAATATCACATAAACAACTTATATTGCATTATTTAACCATACAAGATATTCATCATATTTTCAATGTTGCTAAACTATTTTCATCATAAGTTTACAACCATCTAAAACATACATATTCATCTCATATTTCAACATTACAACGTACACTCATTTTCTACCTTTAGCATTTTACCCATTTTCCACTTTAACCACATTATCCCTTTAGGGTTTTGGGGTTTTCATGAATCAACCCACAAACCTTTTCCATTCTCGAAATACTAACTCTAAACTAAGAGTTTACAACAGAAAAACACATAAAACGAACCATAACTCCAAAGGATGAGTTTCCATGGTTTCTCACATTTGGAGAAGAGATCCAACATACCCAAAATGAGTTTAAGAGAGAAGAAGAGAGTTAGAATCAAGAGTTTTACCTCTTCTCAAACTCTTAGGTGAGTATCAAAACTTCTTGCCCTTGGAAAAGCTCTCTTCTCTCACCTCCCTTCAAAGTTTTTAACTTTAAAATGTGTTTGGGTTTCTGTTTTAAAGAGGTGTCGTCGGGTTGTAATCGATTACCAAGATGGTGTAATCGATTACAACGTGAAAAATGCGCATATCTGATGCATTTAATACGATGTAATCGATTACCAGGAGTGTGTAATCGATTACCAGGAGTTGTAATCGATTACACTGTGTCAGATGCACATATCTGATGCTTTTAATACGATGTAATCGATTACCAGCAGTGTGTAATCGATTACCAGAAGTGTGTAATCGATTACCAGAATTGTGTAATCGATTACCAGAATTGTGTAATCGATTACACTGTGTCAGATGCACATATCTGATGCTTTTAATATGATGTAATCGATTACCAGCAGTGTGTAATCGATTACACTGTGTCAACAGCCCAAAATTGCCATTTCTCGCCCAGGCGAGACAACTCTCGCTCAAGCGAAGCTTCCAGGACTGTTACTATAATTTTAAAGATTAAAATTTGGGGTGTTACACATATTTCTTATATATTAATTTCTATTAATCACCATGTACATATGTTTAAAATCAACATTCATCACAATTACCATTATGGAATATTCGTGAATAATTCAATTAGAAAGAATATAATTATTATACTTAATGATCATTCATGATTTCATAAGAAAATCATTATACACATTTATTCTTATATTATCTTTCCTACCAAAAATATTTCTTTATTTCCCTAAATCAATTCTTATAATATTATGCACATTCTATTGATATATCATAATCTCATTAACAATTCTATTATCATATTATGCAATGTTATAAAAACTGTACCGTACCGGCCGGTTCTACCAGAAAACCGGTGAAAACCGACCGGTTTGTACATTATATATATTTTTTTAAAATTTCATACCTGAAAAGTGAAAATACACGTCCTCACGTTTCAATTTTTTCAATTCTTCACTAATTCATCAACTTCAATGATTGATACTTGTATCATTTATTTGTATTTTGCGTTTGTTAAGTGATAATTTTGGATTGGTATATGTTTTGCACTTTATACTTTGATTTTGTTAAAGATTTAATGTTGTTTGTTTGTGTGAATTTGAAGTATATTATGAATATGGATTATAAATCTGAATACCTACTTATTTGAAATTTTTTGTTATAGGTTTACATATATATATATAAGCAGGTATGTCCGGTTTAACCGGCATGCGGTTTAATTACTGAACCACCGGTTGAACTACTATATCACTATACCAGTATTCTGACCGGTTTGATAACCGGTACGGTTTTAATAACATTGATATTATGCACATTCATTATATATTTCTCCTAAATCAATTCTTATAAGTGAGGCTTTAAATTCGTATAATATTCTAAAAGCAATCCTATTAATATTTCATACTCTCATTATCAATCATATTATACACATTTCTTATATATTTCCCCATAAATCAATTCTTATCAATATCATTATACACATTATATATATATATTTTTATATTAATTTCTATTAATCATCAGCTACATATGTTTAAAATTATGCCCAACAATTAATTTTCCTAAATCAATTCTTATTATAAGTGGAGCTTTAAATTCTTATAATATTGTGAAAGCAATCCTATTGATATCTCATATTCTGATTAGCAATCATATTATTCTATTATTAGTCTATAAGAAAAAAAAGTTCTCCATTATTAGTCTTGGACACATGTCATCTTCTCATGCAAAGTTTTCCCACCCAAACACTCCCACCAACTATCATGCATAGTCCCACATTGTATCATTATCATCTACATTCATATCATACATCAAACCATCAACTACCATGCATAGTCTCACATTGTATCATTACCCTCTACATTCATATCATACATCAAAATGACACATGCATGTCACATTTATTAATCCTTCATTTTTCTACCAAACACTTAATCATATTCACATATTCTCA
This sequence comes from Lupinus albus, assembly GCA_009771035.1. Taxonomy (NCBI): domain Eukaryota; kingdom Viridiplantae; phylum Streptophyta; class Magnoliopsida; order Fabales; family Fabaceae; genus Lupinus; species Lupinus albus. The sequence goes on along the minus strand of CM019999.1, from coordinate 22,900,862 downwards.
TATTCATTTTCCATCAAAAAATATTTCTTCATTTTCACTAAATCAATTCTTATATTTCTTCATTTTCCTTAAAATCATATTCTGATTAGTAATTTTATTATACTATTCTGCACATTCATTATAATATTCTCATATTAATTTATATTAAAGATATATGAGTTTAGGGAAACAAAAATAATTCTTATCCTATTATGTTGTTTGATTATGTAAAAACAAAAATAATTCTTTAAATTCTCATCCACATTATTGCGAAAATGATAAACTCTCTATAACAAAAATCACAAAGTCAGAATAATGAAAAGCTTTGAATGAGAAATGAAGAAAATTAAAGTATGATGTAATATAATGTTACCTAAGAAGAAGAAAAAGAATCATGAGATTGTAAGATTATCCTATCACGCACATATGCAATTATCATTACCTACAGGAAATTGCGGTTTGATTATGTAAAAACAAAATAATTATTTAAATTCTCATCCAAATTATCCCGAAAATGATGACCTCTCCCCAACAAAAATCACAAAGTCGGAATATTAAAAAACTTGAAATGAGAAATGAATAAATTTAAAGTATGATGTAATGTTAACTAAGAAGAAGAAAAAGAATCATGAGATTGTAAGCAAAGAGTGTTGATAATAATTGTAAAATATCGGTGTTATGATGTGGTGTGAAAACAATTCTATAAATATCTCATACTCTGATTAACAATTCTATTATCTTATTATTATGCATATTTCTTATATATTAATTTCTATTAATCACCATGTACATATGTTTAAAATCAACATTCTTCACCATTACCATTATGGAATATTCGTGAATAATTCAATTAGAAAGAATATAATTATTATACTTAATGATCATTCATGATTTCATAAGAAAATCATTATACACATTTATTCTTATATTCTCTTTCCTACCAAAAATATTTCTTTATTTCCCTAAATCAATTCTTATAATATTATGCACATTCTATTGATATATCATAATCTCATTACCAATTCTATTATCATATTATGCAATGTTATAAAAACCGTACCGTACCGGCCGGTTCTACCAGAAAACCGGTGAAAACCGGCCGATTTGTACATTATATATATCTTTTAAAATTTCATACCTGAAAAGTGAAAATACACGTCCTCACGTTTCAATTTTTTCAATTCTTCACTAATTCTTCAACTTCAATGATTGATACTTGTATCATTTATTTGTATTTTGCGTTTGTTAAGTGATAATTTTGGATTGATATATGTTTTGCACTTTATACTTTGATTTTGTTAAAGATTTAATGTTGTTTGTTTGTGTGAATTTGAAGCATATTATGAATATGGATTATAAATCTGAATACCTACTTATTTAAAAAAATTTGTTATAGGTTTACATATATATAGATAAGCAGGTATGTCCGGTTTAACCGGCATGCGGTTTAATTACTTAACCACCGGTTGAACTACTATATCACTATACCAGTATTCTGACCGGTTTGATAACCGGTACGGTTTTAATAACATTGATATTATGCACATTCATTATATATTTCTCCTAAATCAATTCTTATAAGTGAGGCTTTAAATTCGTATAATATTCTAAAAGCAATCCTATTAATATTTCATACTCTCATTAGCAATCATATTATACACATTTCTTATATATTTCCCCCTAAATCAATTCTTATCAATATCATTATACACATTTTATATATATATTTTTATATTAATTTCTATTAATCATCAGCTACATATGTTTAAAATTATGCCCAACAATTAATTTCCCTAAATCAATTCTTATTATAAGTGGAGCTTTAAATTCTTATAATATTGTGAAAGCAATCCTATTGATATCTCATATTCTGATTAGCAATCATATTATCCTATTATCCACGTTCCTTATATATTCTTCCCTAAATCAATTCTTATCTCTCTTCATTTTCCTAAAATCAATTCTTATAAGTGGAGCTTTAAATTTTTATAATATTGTGAAAACAATCCTATTAATGTCTCATACTCTGATTAACAATCATATTATCTTATTATTATGTACGTTTATTATATATTCATTTATATTAATTTATATTAATCATCAGGTACATATCTTTAAAATTATACTCAACAATTAATCACCATACATTATCATAACCATACCGCAATATTCATGAATAATTCAATTAGAATGAATATAATTATTATACTTAATGGTCATTCATAATTTCATAAAAATATTAGTAAGAGCACACATTTGGCATTAGCACATGATCGTTCTCTTATTTTCAAATCCTCATTTCTTTTGGTTTCACTTCTGTTATCTCCTCATCACTGATTTCATCTTCTCTGCAACACAATTTCAAAGTTCTAATCAATCTAATCTCACTAACTCCTTTTCCAATCTATTTTGGTTTCAAATTATTGGAAATGTTAAGAAATTCAGTCTATTGTAATATCAATTAATTTTCATAACGACTTTGAATATTGCACACAACTTATCAATGATTATCTATATTTCATTTTATCTTATCAAATTATTACACAATGTTACTAATATATATCTTTAATAAGATTGATAATTATGTGGTTTCAAATATATGTCAAAATCAATATGTCTTATATGAATGTACGGGTAATATATGTGTTCTTAACCATATGGTAAAAAGTATGGTTAAGAACAACCTCCCACACAGGATAAAGACACATCACTTTGTACAATCTCCCACACAAGATAAAAATGCATTCATATCCATTTTTCATTACCCAATATAATATTTAATAAGATATAATAATAATAACATTTAATATATATACTATATATAAGAATTTTTTTCCATGAATATTCATTTTCACATGTGTCACAACCATATTGATTTTTTCCGGTCCAAAATTCATAGACTAGCATAATAACATAGAGGAAATAGTAATTACTAAAAGGAATACCTATCCTTGACACTTAGATTTTTTAAGGGTAACTTTGTCATTATATAATGACTTTTTTAATATCATTGTAATGTAAATTGTATGATATATTTTTATATGTATACATTTAATATTGTTGGAGAAACTTTAGTCATTTACTCTCTACTCTATTCATCTAATTTACGAGTAACATATGTGTTTTTAACTATTAAAATATACGGGTCACATGTTTGTTCTTAACAATACGAATGCACATATAATATGTGTATTTTTAATCATGTGAATGTATAAGTAACATGTGTATTTTTAATTGTATAAATATATGAGTAACATGTGTGTTATTGATCATGTGGCAAAAAATATCGCCCCCGTGCATATGCACGGATAACTTGCTAGTTATAGAAGTGAAAACTGACCCATTTTCATTTTGCCTTTAAAATTTTAAAAATAGAAAAAATAAAATTGACTTAATTTTTATTAAAATATTATTTAATAAATGGAATACAGCATCACCATCTTTGTTTGTATGTTTAAAAGGTGTTCTACCATGACAACGCCATTTTCACATTATGAATTAATGTAAACAAAATTATTTATCATAATCTTTATTAGTTTTTTAAATTAATATTAGTATAATATTTATATATATTTATTTTAATTTGACTAATATGTAGTTTAATTGGTGAATCATTAGTTGAAGTATTGTACCAAAATTTTAGTATCCTAATTGATACCTTAATAATAAACATTACTTAATAAATGTTAGGCAAAATAGGATATGTAATAATAAGTAATTATAAAAACAATTTAATTCTATAGTTTTACCAAAATCAAAACAATTTAATTTGGACTGATTTTCCATATTGGATAAATTAGAATATGTGAATAAAATTAATGCAAAGTTGCACAATTAATGAAATGTTATGATTTTAGGTAATAATCCTAAATTTAGTTTTTTTACTTTTAGAATTTAATACCTATATGTTATTATTATAATTTTTTTTTAAAATCATATAACCTATCATTCATGTATATTATTACTTTTATTTAAAAGACAATAATAATTAACACAAGAATAATAAATGATATATTAATAGTGTAAAAAACTCTTCAACACTAAGTGCATGATTATTAAACTCTTAAACTTGTTATTTGTAAAACTAAAATTAACACTTAAATGTTACTCATTTCCAATATTTGTGCTGGTAGTAGATATCTATGGTTACTCAACGAGTTTTTATTTTTAATTATATATTTAGTAATTATCAATATATTAAATTAATTGTTACAAGAATAATAAGATATGTATATGATAAATTTATGATTATAATAATGATAAATTATTAATGAAAACTTTTCATTTATATTGGACTTTTTACCTGAGACATGGAGATGGATATTTTAGTTGTCTACTGACCAACATTTTAATATATATATATATATATATATATCAACATTTTATATTATTTTAAATATATGGTTTCTTCTTTCTAAGGATGAGAAGAGTGTGAGATTTAATATGGGGTTTTGATTGGAGATTTTTTTCCCATAAACTTATTCTTTTTACTTTTTTTTGGTCGGCAAATAATTTTTATTAAAAGAAACGATTAATTACAAGAGAGAAAGGAAAGAAAAATTCTTTTTACTTATTAATTATATTTTAAAAAACTAAAACATGATAAATTAGAGAGAATTATTTATTTTGTTTATACCACTTTTTTTATCAGTAAATGTTAGTTGTTAGTATGTTAGTATTTGTTGTGGATGAAACGCGAACCATCAACCTCCTTCACTTCACTCATTCTCTTTAATTATCAAGTCACCTTATAACTTTTTTTTAAATTGCTATGGGTGAGACTCAAACCCATAATCTCCTTCACTCTATTCCTAAAATCATTCACCTTAACCCTCATATCACCTTATAACCCCCTGTTATGAAAAATTAGAGAGAATTACATATTCCGTTTATACCACATCTGCAGCCATTATAACCTTTTGTGTCTAATTTTTCTGAGTCTGTCCAATCTAATCACACCACGTGCACCGCATATATCTTTTATATTTATTTAATTGATTTCCTTTTTGGTTTACTAATTAAATGTTTTACCTATTAAGAATATAATATATATTGTTTAATTTTATAATAAAAATTAAATATTAGATAATTAAACAATAATAATGGTTAGATTACAATATTTTTTATTAAAAAATGTATTTATTTAAAATTACAAGTATTTTAATAAATTAATTTTTAAAATTTATTATTGAGTTTATGGCTCGTGTTGTTATATCTTATTTTCTACATTGAGTCGAGAAACATTTTCTATTTATCAATGTCTGAATTCAGTGTTCGACGATGAATCTCTTTTGCTATTAATTTCCCTTCGATCAATTACAATTAAATTCTTTAATTTAAATAAACTCGTTAATTTCCAAACTAGCACTACATGGTCTTGATTTTTATATTGCACCTAAGGATATATATAAGAGCAAAATAACCTCTTGTTACACACAAAAAAGTAAATAATTTTTTTTAATAATTAAGTTCTTAAATTAAATAAGTTAAGCGTATAATGATAATTAGACAATTATCTAGGGTGTCATTTTAATATCACCGAATGGGGTGTTAAAATCTTACTCGGTCCGTAATCGACTTTTGAGCTGAGAATTTTGGTTTATTGATCATACTTTTCTAAATTGGCCATAAAATAAATTTTTATATGCTTTAACTGTACAAACATAGTGACGACTTTATATTATATAGACGAAGTCAGAATCATATTTTACTTCTTACTAAGTCATGTAGCTCCACAGTTAAGGTTCAGGTCACTTAATGCTAGTTATAAAACCATATTGTGAATAGAAAATCTCTAAAATGAATTTCTTACTGATAGATATGTGCATCAATTAGCTCAGTCATGCAGTCATACAAGTGAAAATTGATGTATTATCATTTTGCATTTAAAATTTTAAAAATATAAAAAATAACATTGACTTAATTTTTATCAAAATATTATCCATACTAATATTTATATCTATATCTATACTTCTATACTTACTAATATAAAGGGAAAACACAAAATAACTACCCATGATGGTGTAATTTGTGTTTTCCCAATTTGCCCTTACTAATCTATATTTTTTACCAAAAAATCATATAACATATTTCCTCATTTTATGTTTCATGTTTGTTTATGTAAGTTTTACAATTTTTCTATTTGAACACGACGATTATAAAACCATATTGTGAATATAAAATCTCTAAAGTGAATTTCTTACCAATAAATATGTGCATTAATTAGTTCAGTCATACAAGTGAAAATTGACCCATTATCATTTTGCATTTAAAATTTTAAAAATAGAAAAAAAAAACTGACTTAATTTTTATCAAAATATTATTATAATAAATGGAATAAAGCATCACCATCTTTGTGTGTATGTTTAAAAGGTGATCTACTATGAAATGAACATTTTCACATTATGATTTAATGTAAACAAAATTATTTATCATATTCTGTATTACTTTTTAAAATTAATATTTGTATATATTTAATTTCATTATTATGCAGTTTAATTAGTAAATCATTAGTTCAAGTATTGTATCAGTATCCTAATTGGTTCCATAATAATATACATTACTTAATAAATGTTGGGCAAAATAGGATATGTAATAATAAGTAATTATAAAAACAATTTAATTCCATAATTTTATCCAAATCAAAACAATTTAATTTGGACTGATTTTCCATATCGGATAAATTAGAATATGTGAATAAAAATTAATGCAAAGTTGCACCATTAATGAATAGTGTAAAAAACTCTTCAACATTAATTGCATAATTATTAATAGTGTAAAAACTCTTCAACATTAAGTGCATAATTATTAAACTCTTAATTATAATTTGTAAAACTAAAATTAATTGTTACTCATTTCCAATACTTGTGTTGGTACTCTATATCTATATCTATATATCTATATCTATATCTATATATATATATATATATATATATAATTAATTTTTACATGGATAATAAAATATGTATATGTTAAATTTATAATTATAATTAAACCACTAAAATTTATTGTGAAATAATAACGAAGTGTGTAATATATAATAGAATATATATATATATATATAATATTTAATTAAAAATAAATTTATAAATATTTAGGGTATCCCACCTATGGTAATGAACTAATCCATTTTAGGGTGTATAATTTTCTCTCCCAATAAATATAGCTTTGGTTTTACATTTTAATCTAGTGGTCCTTATAGCAACACCAGAACAATGCCTTAATATTAATTTACCATGTGATGCTAACTAAGATGAGAAGCTTTCAAAATTTGTGTTTTCCATATAATTTTATTATTTCTAAACTATAAACTATATAAAATAATTAAATCAAAACCTGTATGAATTCATCATTCATCATAAATTAGTCCTCTCTTGTTTTCCTCTTTGTGATTTTGGGCTTCAATTGTGGCTAGTGAGTGTCCCTTTCTCTAAAGTTTCAAACTTTAACTGATTCTCTCTCACACACACACACTATTCTTTGATCATTCGTTTTTGCTTGGTACGCTCCAAATATGTATGAAGTTTGAACCCAAAATGCATGTTCAGACACTTTTTATAACAACACTTAATGTTTTGGTCTGTGTTTTTTTTTTAATTCTCCATTTCTTTTTTGTTGTTGAGTTTTTTGTATCATTTGGTTAAACCCCATTTCATAAAATTTTAAATTTTGACTTGGGTTTGTTCCATTTTTTCTCTTTTGCTCTTCTTCTGCATATAGATATTAATAATGTTGTTACTAAATAAAAGATTACTTATTATAAATTGTAATATGGTCTAAAATCACTTTGCTAGTTCTCCCTTTGTTCATTTTCATTGACACATTGTCATTAATTCTTGTTTGGTGATCTAATTTTTATAATGATGTGTTGCATGGTCCTAGGTATTCAACTTGTACACTTAGATTTCTGTGAAGTGCATGCAAATTATGAGTTTATATGTATGAAGTGTATGAATATTATGAGCCTATCCTTCTTTTTAATCCAACACCACAAAAAGTGAAAATTTTGCTTTACTTTCCAAAGTTTTCTTTTTTGAAATGTGTGTTTTGAGATGCAATATCATCATATTGATAAATAACTTACCTTTCTTCATACTTTCAATATTGCCTTAGAATGTCAGTGAAATAGCCTTTCTTCTCTTATGCCAGGATGTGGACAGGCCAGAAAGCGCAAATTTCTTGTTCCGGTGGAACTCAGCCTTTCAATCCTAATTCAGTGGGCACTGTATGTGGGAGAAATTTGAGGAAGAATGAACTTGGCGGCGTCATATTTGGGACCAAGAACACGACTATTAAAGAATGTCTATCTAAACAACTTTTTGGTCAGTTTTTTTCATTTAGTTGTTTTTTTAAGTAGCATTTGGAATAGCTATTAGTATGAGTCTGAAAAATCCTAATGTGACAATGAGATTCAACATTTTTAAATGGATGTTGTGTTGTACCTATATAAGTTGATCCATTTCATTGTGATTTATCAAACTTTACATTAGTTGTGGACTGCTTAACACAACCTTCACCTTTTACCTGAGCTTAGGACCGATTATGTATAGGCGTATAGATTTGCAACAAAGCACAAAATTGGAAGGGTTTAGATATCATTAGTTTGTGTATAAACATGATTTATAGTAGAATAATAAGGTGTTGTTTGATCTACGTAACTGAATTCACCCTGTAGGACAAGGCTTGGTTGTTGTTGTTCCTTTTCAAGTCTGTTTAATGAACTCTATTTTCTTAATGCTTGAAATTGATACTATCAATGCCATAAAATCATAGTTATTGCCGACGAAATTGTCACTTTTCACCGCATTATGTTAATCATCCCTTTTTCTGAAGGTGGGAGCTGTTTTCTCAGGCTAATGAAATTCTTTTTCCATTTTAACAGGCTTACCGGCTCAGCACTTCTCTTATGTGAAGAATATTGATCCTGGGTTGCCTCTGTTTCTGTTCAACTATAGTGACCATAAGCTTCATGGAATTTTCGAGGCGGCTAGCAGTGGGAAAATGTTTATAGACCCTTATGGATGGACTGAGGGTGGTTTTGCGAGAACACAATATCCTGCCCAGGTATCACTTTCTATCTAAATGCTATACTCTTAATTGATATGGTTCTATTCAAGTCAATTGTGATCATGATTCATGAAAATCCCCTGATATTCATGCCTTTCTGTTATTAATGTTTAAGGTTCAAGTTCATGTACGGCTTCAGTGCCAGCCATTGTCAGAAGATAAATTTAGACCCATAATTCAAGACAACTACTACAGTCAAAAACATTTCTGGTTTGAACTAGACCATGCACAAACACACAAGCTGAATGCTTTACTAGCATCCTTAGCAATAGCCCCTGGTAATTCTGCCTCACAGAATATACCAAGGTGGACAACTATATCTCGATCTCTTCCATTGCATGAAACTCCGAGGGAAAGTGAAGCATCTAAGACGGTTGAATCAGAGATAGAGCAATCTGGTCACTCAAGTATGAGATCAGATTCATCTGAAAATGATTCTTGTTTAGATAGAGACATCCAGCCATTGGATACTCACGCAGCTATGAAAGTAAAACAGTATCACAAGGACCTCATATTTATGAAACTAAAGGAATTGACTCTTAATCTTGAAACTCAAAAACCGTCTTTGCCAGACGATGTAAGTGATATTCCGTACGTGAATAATATATCCTCTGTGGAAAAGGGTAATTTGGAGGCGCCGGATAGTTTAGAGAAGAAGGAAGAGAGTCCTACTACTCCATCTGAGTGTCAATACGACATAAGCCAGGTAGTTGAGGTTGTTAGATTGAAAATGTTCAATGTAATATGCTCATTTTGTTTGCAAACAACTAACTTTAGTGTACTTATAGTTGGTGCAAGAGGTTGAAGAACTGACAGAATTCAACAAAATACAAAAAGAGAGGAATTGTTATCTGGAGCAGAAGATGGTACTCTTCGCTTTGTTATAGATGCTGTCTAAAATTCATCATATTTCTCAATTGTTTCTCCATCCATAACATCTTCAAGTATATTGGTTGAATGCATTAAAATCTATACGGTCTTAATACAAATTGATCAAGTATGTGGAAATTCTTAATCTTGTTTATTTATAGATTCTTATTAGATGATTATCCCCATATTGATGCAATGATTTTTGGAGATCCAAACCCTAGAGCATTTTGCCTCTTCGTTCCGAGAACAATAAATAAAACTAATTTTAAAAATAAGTCTTTAGAAATATACTGAGTACAATATAAGTAACTAGTATTAATCCGTGACTGGTAAAGGGGAGAAAAACTAAGGATGGACGTATATTGAACAATGACTAAGAAGTTTGCATTGGTTATTTAAGAAGTTCCATAAAAAGTGAAAGCCAAGGAAGTTAAATGACTGTAATCATAAGCAGTTTGCATAATAAGTGATGTTGATGTCAAATCGTTCCGAGTGATGATTTGCATTCATGTTCTATTTTTCATATTATGGATGAGCCTTCCGCCATATCAATATTGGTTTTTTCCCATCCAGATGGATGCAGGAATGGAAATTCAGTATCTAAAAGATCGCTGTACACGGTTAGAATATGCATGTAATGTTTCTTCGACATATGTCGAGAAGACATTTACCAAGTCATCTGCTGAGCTGCATTTAGACCCCAAAGATTCATTATATTTAATAGGAGGCTTTAATGGAGAATCGTGGTTCAAATCTATGGATATGTATTCTACTTCCCAGAAAGTAATCAAATCCGTCAAACCTATGAACTCAGTTCGCTCATGTACTTCAGCCGTGCAGTTGAATGGTGAGATTTTTGTTATTGGTGGTGGTAATGGACATGTTTGGTATGAAACAGGTATGAAATCTTGCTGCTGTTTTGAAATTTTATATTTTTCGGCTGCGAAGTTTTCGTCGACCTTTTTGCCTTCTATCTATGCAGTTGAATCGTACTGTCCATTTCGTGACAATTGGACCCTGTGGCCTTCATTGAACCAGAAGAAAGGAAGCTTATCTGGAGCTGCTCTGGGCGGCAAAATATTTGCCGTCGGTGGTGGCAATGGTATTGAATGCTTTTCAGATGTTGAGATGCTTGACTTAGACGTTGGGCGGTGGATCCCTACACGTTCAATGCTTGACAAGGTAAAGTGGAACTATCAAATTGTTAATATTGCAGGAATTGATTGAGATTTGGATTGTTTGGAATAAATACTTAGAAGTAATTAACTATGAAATAACTAATAAAATGATCATTTGGATTGTTTTCTGAAAAGCATACAAAATTGTTGAACTTATCTGTTGAATGCTTCATATTTGCAGAGATTTGCTCTGGGTGCAGTGGAACTCAATGGTGCGCTTTATGCTACTGGTGGATATGATGGAAGTGATTACTTGAAGTAAGATTTATAACTTGATTTTCTTCAATTGATTCATATCATGCAAACATGGTTGATCTAGATTGCAACTTTTTTAGATGCATATGATTAGTATGACCGACATTTCCACATAACTGCAGCTCTGCTGAAAGGTTTGATCCTAGGGAGCATTCTTGGACTAAAATTCCAAACATGAATTCAAAGAGGGGCTGTCACTCTTTAGTTGTTCTAAATGAAAAATTGTGAGTTCAATGCTTTTCCTCTCCCTCCTTTGATTTTGGTTTTATTGATGCTGCAGTTCTCAATACATGTAACAGTATCCTGTGAGTGTTTTTGTAAATTATGTGTAGCACTTAAAATGCTGACTTAGTGCAATTCAGAGTTGTCGTAGGGACCCAATGTGGCAGCATTTCGAACCATGCCGAACAGAACAGATTTTGTTCTTGTTCTCTTATGTTTCACCCCTTAGTGGAATCAAAATGCCTCACTTTTTAACACTTATGTTCTGTTTATAAAACATGTCAAACAGAACAAAACCTATATGCTTGGTTCTGTTCCGTTCTACCATGACTATCAAACGCTACCATATATGTGATCCTACCTGGTGATTTTGAAAACTATGAGGAAAAAATTAGGTGTAATGTCACATAAGAGCCTTTTCTGCTTAAAAGGTTGCCCAAAATAATATATAAAGATCTAGATTTGTTTTCTAGAATCATTCTTATTCATTAATCGATGAGGCTACAGGTTCAAACTTCAAATCTTCTACCCTCCTTAGACTCCACTAAATGGGAGCCTCGTGCACTGGGCCGCCTTTATTGAGTTTATTCTCATTCAGTAATCCATTTGGTGAATTTAACATCTGCAAATTATTTTGGACAAAACATGTAGTGATTTAATATGGTAAAATTGTATAGATAAAGCACTGCTATTCTAGTCAAAAGATTATGTGTTTGACTGAGACATGCTTCACCTGAACTTCTTCATTCGCTTCATAGGTATGCTCTAGGCGGTTTTGATGGAAGCGGAATGGTTTCAAGTGTTGAAGTGTTTGATCCTCGTCTCAGCGCATGGATGATGGGAGAACCAATGATTCATGCTAGAGGGTATTCTGCTGCTGCAGTTGTCAAGGAATCCATTTATGTCATTGGGGGACTTAAAGTTGGTGAGACCATTATAGATAAGGTATGTAAATCTATTAAGGGCATGTTTCAATACATGTTAAATCTGTTAAAAGCAGTTTTTTTTCCTTCTGGATTAATCTGACATGTTTGGCAAAATTGATTAAATTGTGAAAGAGCATTTCCTTCAATGAAAGTTAGAAGTTTCAAACATTATTAATCTTTATAGACAGTTTCATACCCTTTTTTTGTAATTTAGTTTATAAAAATATTTGCTTGCACAAAAAAAAATTATGCCTTAGATGATTTTAGGAATAGCCTTATGTTTATATATTTGCATGTTTTTATATTACAGGTTGAAAAATATAATGAAGGAGAGGGATGGCAAGAAACTTTCACAGCATCAACAGTGAGAAAGTGTTACATGTCAGCTATAGCATGCAGTGATGAGTGAGAGGTAGTTATTCAAACTATATAGACACAAGTAAATGAACAAAATGGTCACTTTTAGGCTCTTAATCATAGCCATTTCTATTTGTGAAGTCATAGGATAAAGATATATTTTTGCATGACTCTGAATCCTACTTTATATACTAATGCCATTGTTTTATGGATTTACTTCAATGCCATTAAAGGTTAGTTGCACAGAGAAACTGCTTCTTTTGTACAAGGTGTTTGTCTATTTGATATTAGTGATGAGTTTGTGTATGCATATAAGGTTTAGCAAGCTTTCCTAGATTGTATATAAATCGATTAGTCATTAGCCGGCATTGACGTAACTGTAAAGTTGTTTCGTGACCTTCGGTTCGAATCCAAGTGGAGCCCCGTGTAATCGATTACCTTTTCGCATATGTGTCAACTATTAATCCAACTAATTTGTGGAATCATTGCAAAGTTGGGAACAGATTGTTCCAAGTTAAACTTTTAAGATATCTAAGTGATTTGCATATTGGATTTATGGATACTAATAATAATGCAGTTGATTTTCAAATCAAATACATAAGATCTTTTGATTTTGGAATTCCCATAAATTTTCAATATACTTTTTACTCAAATAATAATATAATAGTTCAATCTTTATTAACTTTGGAGAGATAAACTTGTTTTTCTGTACAAAGAAGCACTAGTTCATGTTTTGGTCCTCCACGTATTTGCACAGGACAAGCATTTTCAAACAAACTTTCTAGACCAATACTAATTTTCAATGTAACAGAATCTGCTTTTGTTGTTCTGTAAAATGGTGCAACAAAAGAAAATTCTTTAACCTTTCCAGAGCCTTCAAAAAGGTCCAAATCTAGAAACAGATGCTGTATAAAACCATCATCCATACTAATTCTCAGCCACAACCTCTTCTCACTTGAAACATTATGGGCAGTGATGTTACATGGTATACCAACAGGTAATCCTGAAACAAATGGAAAAGGATGTTCCAAATCATTGTTGGGAATACTTAGTGTTGCCTTTAAATGTCTGATTGTACCATGAAACATAAACTTCTTGAAGGAGAACAACTTGAGACATTCATCAAATGGAAGCGGATTGCGCACAGAAGCTCTGTTGTTGATGGCAGTGCTACTTTCATGTAATAGTTTCCCTAGTTCAACTATGAAATTTGATGGTAAAGTTGAACTTTCTTTAAGTAGAGATTCTACTTGTAAATATATAGCATTCAATTTCTTGAATGTGTGATTACGACTGCAGATTTTAACTTTACATAGCCTGAGGGAAAAAGTCACTAATATTAGCTCCAAGACAATGATTTCTTCTTCTGCTGAAAAACCGAGAAACCTACTCATAAATTCTTTAACCCTTTTATCAAGCTTTCCCAGTTTGGATTCCAATATTACCACTCTTTCAGAAGAAACCTTTTCTTCTGGTAACAAGTGCTGCCATACTTCTGCAAGAAGCTTAAATATCCTAAGATTCTGTAAGGTGAATGCCAAAGCATCACAAGATCCCGAAGAATCAGATACCATCATAATTTTCAACTCTTCCTTCCAACACCTGTATCATTAACATCATCAGCCCCAAAAGGAAGAGGAGACAAAATGCCAAGAGACAATATTTAATGCACCATAACTACAACACAACATTTTCTATTAGGTGGAGTTGACTACATAGATGGAATGATGTCATAATGTTATGTAATAAATCATGTTTATAAACAGACCATTGAAATCTAAATTTTTTCTTGGTCTCACTCTGCCTCTAGCAAGTGGGAATCGGGATACCCTTCATTTGGTCTACTTCTCCACACTTTCATAAACCACCTAAGACAAGATTCTTTTAAATGTATGCATGCTAGTTTAAACAATCAAAAGAGAAGACAATGGCATACAGAAGCAGTTTATAATCTTGCAGGACATCAAAATTTTAATCAAAGATGGACATGATCAAGCAATCAGAATCTTCATATATATTATATATGAATGCTATAATTGGAAACAAATATGTAGTAATATGCCAAAATCAAGTTACTGCAAGGGAAGTCATCTAGGATTGCTTGTATCATTATATGCAATATACACAATCTACAAATGTTAGGGGAAGCATATTGCAGTAAACACCAAGGCACACGTGTTACTGAAATAGTACTATGGTTATTACCTCAATGACCTCAGCACTTTATTTGTAAACCCTGACTGTATAATTGCCCACATGTCAGGTAACTTTGCGAGGATGTAATTTGTGAAGTCTATAACTTCATTATTTGCCGATTGCTGTTGCTCTTCCGTATAATTGGCTACCTCTTTTGGCTCCCTTGTGAACTTAGACTCGATCGCCTCTTTGTTGGCAAGATTTGGAGCATCACCTCCAGAATGGCCTGTAGATCTGCTTTTCTCACATAGGTAAGCCAGAAGGGCATTCCTATCCATGATATCACTAAAAGCGCAATAAATTCTGCCTAAAAATGTAACTGCATAAGAAAACATTACTGGTGGTATACTGCCTATATGTCCATTCAAGAGCGGAGAAGATATAGAAAGAGTTAACAGTGCAGCTATCCTAACACTATTAAATTCAAAGTTTCCTTCAAAAGCTGCTTCTACCTGTAAGAAACATCAAAAAGTAATTAGTGCCATTCTCTCTAAGGACTATAGGTATTTCTGTTTCATTGGCATACAAAATATGGACAGTTGTTCAATAAAATGTTGTAAATGATGATTATATCATAACCTAACGAGCGCACCTCTTCAAAAATTTCTTTGATAATTAAGCCTACATATTTCTTGTGATTTCGGCCAAGATGAGAGAAAGCAGAAAGTACATCATCTTCATCCTGGAAAGAGAATATTTAAAAGTTAAAACGGAAAAAATAACAGTTAAAAAATGGTTGTGTTGAGTATATTGGGTCTGTTACTCAAAAGACAGTAAGAACAAGAAGCATGTAAAACCAATATTTTGAATTAAATGAGAAGAATTCTTTATTGCAGTTACAGGATACTATTGAAGCAATGATGAAAATTAAACAATGATGCAACTTTGAGATGAGGCTATTATGTAAAAGGGTGCAAAATACATGTAATCAAGGATATCCTACCTAAAGGGTGAGTAGCTTCAATTGAGGGCATGTTAAACAGCCTAAAATATATCAACTGTAAAAGAGAGGCTAATGCATGATGCATACTAAGATTGTTTAAGTATGAGAATTAGATAAGATAAAATGGACAAAAACCATGTTAAAAGATATATAATTGCAAGATATGTGATCAAAGATATAATTCTTTATTGACTGAACTGTGAAATAAAAAATTATGTGGTAAAAAATTTCCCATTTTCTCTGCTTTTCATTTTAATTCAAGGACTCTAGAAGCCAAATATGACTGACTGGGATAATGATTCAAGCAAAAACTGTGAGGTGAGTTTCATAGGTAATGGATAACAACTAACACAGTTATTAAATATGATAAGAGTTTATTTCCAGAGGGGTATATCAAGAATAATAATTATAATGAACTTGTAGAACAATACAATGAAATCATTGTTATGAAAATTACCACACATGTAAAATGAAATTTCTATCAGCAATGAAATAACAACTTTATCTAGTGATGCCACATATTTTTGCAGATAAAATCAATTAGTGTATTGAAAATTAGTGAGAGATCTCACAATGCCATTTTAAGAAATGAACGGCAATGGGAAAATAATACAAAGCAAACCTGGGGATATTGCACTAAATTTTCCAAAAGGGAATCAATAGATGATTTGAACAACACCCGATCACTTAGCTTCACGATTTTAAGTATTTTCCTTTCAGCATATCTTACTTCCCTATTGTTGTCCATCAGAACACCGAGAAACTGCAAAAGAAAATGGAACATAAGCAGGATATAAATCACAAATTGGCACATAGATTTTTTTAACACTAAGTAATGCCCATAAGTAAGTCAGCAAGACAAAATTTCATCTATTTGCCAATTTGAGTTTATCGAAAAAGATTAGTAAAGAAGAATGCTTAAGAATTCCTCTAAGAAAAACACATCCAATATATCAATATCCATAAACCTTCCCAATAAAATTCCTACAACCAAGTCATGCTGATCAGCAAGTTCTGCTTATGAGAAATGAGAATGTTCTTTCTTAAAGCTCAAACGTATAGGCCATCAAAGGCAGTTGTTTTTTAGTTGAAGAGCAATTTTCAGTAAGTGGAAATTTAACATTATTACGAAAGATATAACGATCTCTGGTATGATTTGACAAAGAGTACTGACTCTAAATTTTCATTGTTTAATATGATCTTCCCACAGAAAACAAAACACTCATTTGTTTCTGTTTAGTACACCCCAAATAGGCCATCCAACCAATCACTGAAACCATACCTTTTATGGCTTCCATCTAGTCCAATTTTTCCATACACCCCAGTAGCCATTCATCACTTTCCAAAAGTATTTTTTCAACCCAAGTATAATCTAGTTCATTCTGCAAGCCCAATAAAAACCTTATTCATCAGTTTGAAACCCGAACAACTACAAAATCTATTCAGCTGCTAATAAAATAACTACAGCACCAACATAACTCTTCAATCATAAAACTAGATTCTTTTTCTTTTTCCAAAAGTCTCCTACCTTAGAAAACAAGTTAAATCCTTCTGCTTAATAAAATTACAAATATCATCCTAATTATATCATCTCTATACAGCAACAGGAAGACATTCCATAATTTGACCATTAACAATGAGACCCATCTTGCAGTTTCCAACAAAAGGAAAATTGTAGGCACTAAAATATATACCGGATATAGAGAAAAATGATGAATGGAGGATGGGAACATACCATATGCAAGTGTTTTTCCTGAAGTTTTAGACAGCCATTAATTGCCATGTGATGCAATGTTTCTAAAGCTTGTAACCGAACCACCACTGAATCATCATTCAACACATCCATTAAGAAGTTTATGGCTTCATGAGCAAACTCCAGAGAGAGGATTGTCAGTGTGCATAGTGACTGACAAGCAGACTTCCGCACCTTCAGATTATAAATTATTCAATCATTATTTCAAACATTAACTTAAGTGGAAAAAACAACCATGCCTCGAAACGATAAAAGATAGTTACAGTTAATTTTTAGATCAACCTCAGACAATAAGCAACAATATATGTTTGAGTAGGTTACCTCAAAGAACTCATCCTCAAGTCCATGAACTAATGCACCAGCAACACTAGTTGCCAACTTCACAAATTGTTCTGATGTGCTTTGATACAATGTTTTCTTTGTCTTTCCAAAGGTTAAAACTCTCTTAGATAAGCTTTGCAAAAGAAAATCCTCAGATACTATTTCAATCTTTCCAATGCCATTAAAAGCTTCAAATCGGACCTTCATGCTCATATCTCTTGCCATAGAACAGAGCTACATGCAAATATTAAATGTATTATTGAGGGTATCAGCTAACAACTATCGGAAATGCTTGAAAACTCAAAAAGATACTAAAAACCAAAAACATCAGGGATACAGAATCTATGAAACCATGTACAACCCATAGTATAAAATATACCTTCGCAAATACTTCGTTGGACAAATAGTTCTTCATGTCTGCATTAGAAGCTGCTAGCATTACACCCCATGAAGCTACCTGGAATTTGACAGCTCACATCATTCAAAATTTGAAATATTGACCATCACTCCATCCGTTTACAAAACTATCTTAAAAACAGAATTTCAATCAATCACCAACGACTGAACTCAACAAGAAGAACATTCAGTAAGACTAACACGGTAACACCAAAAAACCTAATTGCCTCAATCAAACTGTTCACAACAGAATATCAGGGCAATAAAAACATGAGTAAACATCCATTTTAATCACATTGGTCCGTCAGATATAACCAGGTGACATCAAATCATTCTTCCAATAGCAATTAATGCCATCAGTTTGGTCCACTAAAACACCAATCCAGAGGAATTAATTAACATGGAAACACTAATTCCATGTCATTACAAATGAAGAACTAAAGTGATGTCCACTACATCTGTGGATTTACTCCATGATCGATGGTATGATGAATTAAGCACATAAAACAAGGGATTGGAAATGGAAAAAATCTTAGCTCCTCTACTCCATTCTTCTTCACTCCTAGATGAGAGGAAAAAACTAAACCTACACTTTGGTGCCTTGAAAGATCATGTGCTCATTGGAATAGTCCTTAAAAGATGGAAAATCCCTCACTCGGTCCCAAAAAAACCACCCATTAGTTTGATCCCACTACTGATCTTCTAAGGACCATGTAATGAGTTTTCATGCTACATGGGGTCACGGATTAATTCAATGCACACATGATATTTCTGAGAAAATGGAGGATTAATTTATATGGAATAACGGAATGACTTCCCTAAATGAGTTGATCTTTAAAATTGGCAAGTAATGACAATCATATCATGGGTTGTAATTAATTGTTCACTTTAGAGGCAAACTCACTTCAATGGAATCTTGTACGGAAACTGTTGGTTGTATGTCAGCTGAATTATGACCCTCTCATGTCAACTTTTCTCTCCATAGTCATGAATAGGAGAGATAGAAATAAAAGAATTTTATTAGAGAGTCCATACAAAAATTGTGAAATTTCAATTATGATCCTTGTGTACCTATCTCTCTCCATGTGGCTATCCCCTAAGGGGAAAGGGTAACATAGAGGATTTTAATCCTATCTTAGTCCTGCAGTGGGACCAACATACTTATCATGGTAAGTATCATCCTTAAACAAGAAAAACTCAACACTAGATAATACAGAGGGAAAAACCATTTTTTCAAAAAGGTTCTGTTATGCCATTGGTTAAAGAATAAAGAAGAGGAAAACATGCTATAGAAAACTAAAATCAACACTTCAAAATCCATTAACTTCATTTTCCCATGAATACTTTCCCCTTTAATTACTTATCAAGTGTATAATATTACCATCTTCAAAAATAATTGTTGGTAGAACTAATATGAAAATTTACTCTTTAAAAGCCTATATCATATATTGAATGAAACACACAAGGCAGTATAAATGAATGGTAATAAAATAAGAGATAGTTGAATTTTGAATTATAAGTATATCTTACCACGCGAACGGCAGATAATCTCACACAATCATGCATATCACTCAGAAGTTCAACACCGCGTCCATAACACACTTCCACCAAGCTAACATCTTCAAACACACCGCGCTCACATAGAGCATGAATCCCTTCCAATGAAGCTTCTCTCAAATAAGGATAAGGATCCTTGGTGAATCCCAAGCACACACCCAACAACAAAGCAGGTCTAACCTGAAACCGCAAACCAGTATTCCTCAGCATCCAAATCCTAGCGGACACATTGGGCCCGAAACAAAGGGAGACGAATAAACTGTCATCGAGGGAGACTAGTTCTTCATCCAAAATGGAGGTGAGAGCATGGAGGGACTCAACGGTTCCCTCGACAGCAAGGTGAGATATTGATGATGGGTCAGGCGAGTTGGAACGGAGCGAATCGAGGACTAGTTGGGATATAGAAGAGTGGTGGGCTGCAAGATCAGAAAGGAGCTTGAGGATGTGATGAGTTTGATGGATTGTTTGGTGAGTGGATTGGAGTGAGTTAGTCAAGGTTTGTAGAATTGAGATAAGAGTTGGTTTTGGGGTTGAAGGGTTTATAATTTGGGACCTCATAACAGAGAGTGTGTGAATAGAGAAAGGTTCTTCTTTCCATTGTGAATCCATTGGCATACACAAAGTGAGAATCTAACCAATTGGGTTATGATTTTTAGGGTTTGATATTTACCATGTGTGTATGAAAAAGGTGACTTAGTAGAAAGAACCAAAATTTAACCTCACAAATTATGGTAACCGAATTGATATACAAAGAGAGAATCTAAATATTATAGAGGGGAGCATCGTAAATCAGATACATGAAGATGATGATTAAAGTTAAAGAATGAAAAAAATGGCATAGTTTTTACAGCATTGGTTCTGTCAGGACTTTTATCAAACATGTAATGTGCTAAGTGAACTATTTGCCAGTGAAAAAACAAGGAGTTCTCTCATGCAATAAATAAAAGCATAGTTTCTCTGAAGTGCTTGTCGGAGGAGCAAATCGGAGAAGACGACCGGAGACAGAGATCACGGTGGTGATATGAAGAGGTGAAGAAGAAGAAGATAGGTAAAGAGAGGAAATAGAGACATGGGCCCAACTCAGATAAATGATAAATCAAATTCAAAACTACACTCACATTTACTATTCAAATTAGACAAACCACTTAGATAGTTTAATTATATATTATTTTGATTTCTATATATAATATACTATATTTTGTTTAAATTAATTATATTTATCACACATCATTATTTGTTTATAATATTATATTTATATTTTATTTTGGGGTATATATAAAAGATGAGGGATTCATTGTAATTTTTTAAACTTACTTCACATCTTAGCCATTAGTTTTAGGGAAATCCAATAGTTTGAATTAGTTGGTAGATCTAAATTATTAGATTTTCCTAGAATTAATAATTAAGATTTGAAGTAAGTTTAAAAAACTTACTCTTTGAATGAGTGGATCCCCACCATATATAAAATTAGAGTTGATTTATATAAAGACAAAAAAAAAAGATTGATTGTATAAAATTATTTTATTCAAGCTGTCAAGCATAATATTCAATGGCACGTGTTTTTCACTCAACACGAGAATCATTCTGTTCTTAATTCTTATATGATGTATGTGAACAAATGATAAAATCAAATAGAATAATATAAAATTATATATATATATGCATTCACATTGTAATAATTTTGTATATCATCATTATATTCCTCACAATTTATTTTTAATAAATATTAATTTTTAAATAAAACTAATATAAATGAATATTAAATCATAGATTGATTATATAAATCTTTACACTATAGCTATATAGATATTACACTTATGAAATAAGGGAATGGTAAGGAGAAATGTTATGAATTAAAGGTTTAAAATTAACAGCGTAGTACTTTGTTGCTTGGACAAAACTTAGATAAAGTACTATAGGTGCTAGTGGTATATGTGACATATTAGAGGATGACACGTAGGCCTTTTTGTTTACTTTCAATGTCAAAAAATGTTTGATTGTAAATCTAATAAATGTTTATTCTTTGAAAGTAAACAAAAAGGTCAATATGTCATCATCTAATAAATCACATGTAAGTTTTGTTATTGGTTTTCGTGGTAGCATTAGATCACTCATTGGCTCATGTTAGAAGGAGCTAGCTAGGATTCCTTACGTTCCCTTTTAAACTCATAGGGGATACTCATTTCATGTTTGATTGGAATGTCATATTCCTTAGTTTACTCCTCAACTACTCTCCTTTAACAAATAACAATATCAATATCCTTAAAACACATGTTTCTGTCCCATTTGTAGTTAGTTTCTGAAAAACATGAAGTTAAGTATAATAGGCTTTATAACCTAAACTTAGATAGGGATGAGAGTATAAGTGATCCAGAGGATCGGTAGAGTGTGGAGTAGAGGTGATCCTTCGAATGTTACTGTCTTTCGCATGGAGACTATTCCAAGATAGATTACTAATCATGAATACGTTATAGAGAAGAGGAATGACAAAACTTCAAGGAGGAATCATTTACCGGTATTGCAACAAGTTATTAGAAACCTTTGAATATATATTCTCATCTTTTAGGTTAACATATCTTCATTAGCAAACAATTTAAAATTTGCTTCAATTTGAAATTGTAATTCATCAAGACAAAAGGAGCCTCTTCTCAATGCACATGGTCTTACCAATAAAAAAAATAAGTAGGAAAAATTGGAGCATTATTTAGTCATCTACAATCTCGTTGGAATAAGGTAATTTTTAATTCTTCCAAGATGACCATCCAATAAATCGTGGAGAATGCGAATATGAAATTATTGCTCTCGATTGAAGAAGAAAATAGAGTTAAATATGTAATGTCATACTTTGAATGAGATAATCATAACTTATACGAAAGTTTAACGTCCTATTCTTCCTACACTATTATGTAGCCACATTTTTATGGTACTTCTATGAAATCCTAGACTCTTGTGTAGCCACATTTTTTGCTGAATATCTTATTTTTTAGGTTTGTTCACATCCTTTAACTTTTATGAAGAATTAGAAGTCAAGGCCTTCACACCCTTTCCCATTTGGGTATGAATGAGAAATATCCTCGTTGGTAAATTCATAAATTCTTCGTCCTTGCAATCATGGATCCTTGTTACAACAACTTGTTGAAAATTATAGCAATGTCAACATACCCCATTTTTTTAAAATACTTGTATTCATTTCCATACGAGAATAAAATATTTCCTCATATCAAGAGATAAATTATATCTTTCGATCAGTAAAATTATAACATGTGTCATATTTAATCATTTTTTATAAAATTATTTATAAAATTTAAAAAAATAGGATACATGTCATGATTTTATTTGATGAAGGACATAATTTATCTTCTTATATGGGGAAATAGTTTATTCTCTTTCCACATTATTGCAAGTAACAACTTTAATGTCCATCCCCATAACCATTAGTTATTGATACCCATTTCTCACAACTCTATCATAACAAATCCAACGAAGACTCTTCTTATAACTTGGTGAATTGAACAATTGCTAAATCAAACAATTATTATTAAGTGTTAGTTATATTGAAAGTCTTATTGAGTTATTTATTAGAGATATGTCTTATAAATTAAGGATTTAGTTGAATCATCATTCATGGCTATTAGCTTCAAACATCCATAATATAACTAAATAAACATTATGGAATCGATATCTCCTATCATTGGGGTTAGACTCCTCTCCATTAATGGAAAGGGAAGTGCACTATTTCCTCCCGTAGTTTTAATGGTAATATTGTCTTGTCATAATAGATACAAGGATACAAGTATTATTGTATATACTTTTTCTTTGTTTTTGATATCACTTTCCTAGTACTAGAGCATAGTCTTATTCCTCCATTGGTGTCCTCATTAGTGTCTCAAACTAATCAAAATATGCCATTTAATTGGGGAAAAATAATAAAAATATAAATTAATATTTTATATTATTTAATGTAATAATATTGGATATAGACAGAGAAATTGAGTCATTTCGGAGAGATGATCCATGTCCATCATTATGTATGTGTGAGTATACTCATCCTCAAATCATGCCCACACAACTTTGTGGAAGGTCACCCATCCCCATTTATTAGGTAAATATCTTCTTGTATTTCTTATGGTACTATTAGGTATGGGTTCAATTGCTACCCAGAATTACAAGCATCATAACTTTTTTTATATGTAACAAATATTATGTTAAAATGTGAAAAATGTATATTTTTTGTATTAAAAAAAGCAACTTTTACAAACATATGACACAAATGTTTTAAACCTTTTATGTTCTCCTATCATTATAGCCGACCAAAGAAAGAAACATCGTAAGATTTTT
Source organism: Lupinus albus (assembly GCA_009771035.1). Taxonomy (NCBI): domain Eukaryota; kingdom Viridiplantae; phylum Streptophyta; class Magnoliopsida; order Fabales; family Fabaceae; genus Lupinus; species Lupinus albus. The sequence continues at coordinate 22,876,505 of CM019999.1, read as the reverse complement.
CATACGTAGTGTTCATATTAGATTGTGAATATCGATTTTGGTAAGAAAAATATCTCACGAAAAGCCAAAGCAAAAAGCAAAAGGAGAATGAAAAGATAAAAAGTGTGTGGTATTAGTTGCATTCGCAGAATGAATCAGAGATCAAAGGGAACATTGAAGTACCTAAGATGAGGTGTCCCAAACGGATATCATTTGTCTCATTTTTAGTATCTCAAGTGTATTACAATCCAATTAAAATTTGTTACCTAATTTAAAAGAAAATTTTAAAAAAACATAAAATAATTTTTTTATATTATTTCGTGCAATATGGTTGACTTAGGACATGAAATATAGAAAAAAAATTAATACAATTGATTTTCACATTTGCTCACACTCTAACCCCATGATTTTCACACTTGCTCAAACTCTCACCCATTATTTTCACACTGAATTAGCGATGATAACTGGGTTTAGCGAACATCTGTAGTGGATACTCATGCCCATATCCATATTATTTGTGAGTATTTGTGGGTATTCAACAAATTTTTAATTTTAATTATATTTTTATATATTTTATAATAATTAATATATAAAAATAATTAGTACTTAAATAATATAATATGTATATGATAATTTTATAATTATAGTCTCATCACTAAATTTTATTATCAAATAATAATAAAATAGACAAACATAATGTTAATTAATATTAACTAAGTATAAAATATTTAATTAAAATATATATGTGGTACCCATACTCATTTTCACCCATAAGCTATTTTTGCGAATATGTATGAATTCTAGTATATTTATCATTGTTCATAAGTTTTCTTATCTAAATGTAGAATTATTTTGTTCTTAATTGTAGACTGTATTTGATTGACTATTATATAAATAGACTATAAATATGCACTGATATAAAAGTATGTGAAAGATAATAAATTCAATTATCATAAGAAATAAGATGGATTTATGATATTCTAATAATGAATGAAACTCAAAAAATGTTATAGGTTAACCATTGAGGCAGGTAGAACTAGCAATAATCTGTTAAGTGGAAAATCCTACAATATTTGTAAGAAACACAACCATACACTTTCGAAAGTGATTAAAAAAAATTACTTCTTTATCAGATAAGATAATATCCTTAATTATTGGAAAATAACTAGGAATAAGGTCATACCAATGAAGTGTTGATCTATTAGTGTAAAACCCTACCAGAACGATATTTTTAAGAGACACAACTATGCATACACTCTCGAAATAGATTAATTTCTTACCAAATAAGGTAATATCCTTAATTATTGGAAAATAACTAGCAATAACGTCATACTAATGAAGTGCTAATCTATTAGTGTAAAACCTTAAAAGAACAATACTTGTTAAGAGATACGACCAAGTAACATCCTTAATTATTGGAAAATAAGTAACAATAATAAGGTGCATGTCTTTTACCATATGCTGATGTCTAAGCCAGCAAAGCCATGACAATGAAATGAAAGCTTTGGCATAATGGCATGTACCTTTCTGTTCCCTTATATATATATAGATGAAGGGTGAGATTATGCTAGAAATAGAAACTATCAAAGTTTAACTAAACAAAACCAAGTTGAGATCCAAAACATTGAGCATAGAAGCAAAGTAGGTCAAAAAAGATGCCTTGCCTTTACATCACCACCAATCTTAACTTAGATGGAGTTAACACTGATCTAGTCTTTTCTCAAGCCACCACTGCTATTTCCACTATCATTGGAAAACCTGAAAAGGTATTTATATATGTTTTATCTCTCTTTTCTCCCCTTCTTTCTTTCTCAATGTTTTTTCAAGTAAAACTTATTATTATACTTATATTTCTATTGTGGTGGTAGTTGTAGTTATATTGTGATTACAATTACGATACGGTTGCGGAGTATGTTAAAATAAAAATATTTTGGTGTGAACCACAACTTAGAACTATGATTATACCTATACAAATTTTAGGTTTAATTTCATCCATTTTCTCCTTTGGTATGTGAGAGATACGATTTATAATTGTCTTCTCCTAAGTTTGAAAGTAAGTTAATAGGTCATTGTTTAGACTTTTCTAGTTGGATATTACCCAAAAAGTACATTTATGATTTATTTGATAATTGCACACCCTCTTTCGAGAGTCTGATATTGGAGAATCCAATATTATAATATAACGAAAATTAAATAGAATTTTTTTAATTTTTAAATTTATTTTATTAAAATAAGAATAATTAAAGAACATATCTACTCCAATTTGATGTACATATAAAACTGGACCCAACTTCAAATTTGTGGTTATATGAAGTTCAGACTTCACTTTCTTAATTTTTAAATTTATTTTATTAAAATAAATAATTTCGAATAAGAATTGTTAGAGAACATATCTAGTCCAATTTGATGGACATATAAAACTGTGGACCCTACTTCAAATTTGTGGCTATATGAAGTTCATACTTCACTTGTACGTGATTTTCATTCCTCTCCAAGTAAACAATAATAGAGGGAGATAATAAAATAAAGTTAATATATATATATATATCAAATGTATTGTTAATTTTTTTTTATAAATACTTAAATTTGTTAAAATATCATAAGATTATTAATAATTATTCAAAATACATTAAAAAATAAAATTTTAAATAATAGATGACATAAATCCACTAGAAAGTGATATTTTCTTGCACATTGAACTTTCTTAGGCAAGGAGACTCGTTATTATCCTTAATGGTCCCAGATGAAACATACCCACCCTACCACCTTCCTTTGTAGGGACATGTACAATAATATCACCATTATTATTTGTTACCTGTATATTCAGTTATTCACACATCAAATATCTAAATCTTATAGAGTAAAAAAATTCTTATAATACAAAAAAAATGTGTAGCTATTTTTGCATTATTAATATATAAATTTCTAGTTAATGGAATTGTATTATACGATATTTGAGGGAATTTATAACTTATTAGCATATATAATAACTAATCATTTCCCCTTAAGTAAACAGATAATACATCATTATTCACATATTTATATGTTATTAATTGATAGGGTATCCCTTGATATCTTTATATATAGATCATGGAAGAAATAGTTGTTTCGCTTGTGAGAGAATAAGACAATATACATATACCATGGTGCAATTAAACACCCTTTTATGTCTACTCTTCGGACGCAATATATATTGTTGGGAAGTAAGTCTCACATCGTTTACTTCATTGTCTCGGGAATGGTTTAAATACATGTTGGACTACTCCTCTCATTATCAATTGGTTTTGAGATGAAACCTTAACATGGTATCTGAGTCAGAGTCCAACTTCTTTTCGGTTATCATGAGTCAAAAGATGTCATTTAGTAATGAGTCAAATGTAACATTTCGCCTGGACCAACAAACTTATGTAGAGAGACATTTTGGGAAGTAAATCTCACATCGTCTACCTCATTCTCTTGTGAATAATTTAAATACTTATTGAGCAATTCATCTCATTGCCAATTGCTTTTGAGATGAAACCTTAACTCTATCTGTATAGATCATGGATTCAGATCGAAGAAAAAATTATTTGGCTCATGACGACAAGACAATATACATATACTATCGTGCGATGAAACACCCTTTTATGTCTACTCATCCGACCCAATATATAATTCCCAATCTTGAATAATTTGATTGTTGTGATTGTGCAGTTTGTGATGGTGATACTGAAGTCATCAGTGCCAATATCATTTGAGGGTAACAAAGAAGCAGCAGCATATGGTGAAATAGTTTCAATGGGTGGCATCAACAAAGAAGTTAAGAGAAATCTCATTGCTACTATTGGCCAAATTTTGCAATCGAATTTATCTATCCCAACTACAAGATTTTTTCTCAAAGTCTTTGATACAACTGCATTTCCTACTCCCTCCAAAATATAATCATTTCTGTTTTCATTTTAAAGTGAGAAATTTATTAATATTCTCATATATATGCATGCATGCCCTATTTGTACTTTATTTTAATGTCAACACAAAATAATGTGTTTTACTTTATTTGATTATTTATGCAAAGTAATGTTCCATCAACTATTCTATCTTTTATATGTTATTTTCTCTCTCTCTCTCTCTCTCTATTTCTGGCTTTTTCAACTTGGCAATAAGTACTACTTTTCTGTAATTCATAAGACCAAATTGTTTGACTCCTTAGGTGTGCTTATATTACACGTAAAATTTTCACTTTCATAAAATAATAATAATAATAATAAACATTTTGAGACTGAAGAAATGGTTAAATCAGTTTTTTTTATTCACAAAAAAACAATTTTATTAAAGATATAGTTGAATGTACAAAATATTACAAAAGAGACAATGATGAAAAATAAAAAAAGAAAAAGAAATATAAGGATAATAGATGGAGGGTTAAGCTAGATGTATAAAATACAATCACGAGGATTCACAATCTAATTAAGATAGGACATTGTTTATTTACATTTTTCTGATGATTTGGGAAAAAATCTTGATTTGTTAAATATATAAACTTGGATAAATCATCTTATATTATATTTTTGTGTGACACTAAATCACATTATAATATAATTTATCTAAATTTTAGCACCTTTTTAAACATGAAAGCAAGTGAAATAAAATTATATACTCTGATCACAAAAAATTATGAACTATGAGGATGAGTCCAACAACATTACCCAGTTTGTCATTACTATTTCTTACTTGGGGTGAATTTAATCTCCATCTACATTTCCTACATCCCACAATTTTCAGAAAATTAGAATATTTTTATGAAGATCTAATAAAATTGAAAAAATAAAATAAAAGTTATAAGTTTTTAGGGCAAATCTCCAACCATCTCCAATAAGCATGGAACAAGTCAAGTTTATCAAATTTTGCCCATAAAAAACAAAATAAAGTTTATCAAGTTAACATCGTAATTTCTCATCACTCTGGGTAAGAAATTTTGCTTATAAAAAATATATTAATATACCAAATTCAATTCTTCTAATTAATTTAATAATATAATAAAAACCTTGTTAAACATATATTAAGTTACAGAGTTATTTGCTTATATATAGTATATTAAATTTTTATATTTAATAGCACCAGTGATTTGATTAGTATATTTTTATATAGTTGAATTTATTTAGATATTTTATGTGGTCATGTCATTATACTACATACCCAATTAAAAAACGATACGTAGGTTGTAAGATTTATGATAAAAAGTGTGTGATATTATTTGCATTTGAAGAGTATGCATGTGAAGATGCCTTCTCTCACAGTTTCCACTAACATAAACCTAAATCATATTGACATCTCTGATATACTCTCAGCTTTGATCTCCACAGTTTCACAAATAATGGAAAGACCTCAATCTGTATGAATTCTCTTTCTTCAATTCTCTCTAACAACTTTTCTTTTTTACTTTTGTGGCTTATTGGTTCATGTGGTTGATATATAAGTTGGTTTTCGGTCACGCTCCGCGTAATGATAAAGTTATCTGTTTTGAAATACAAAAATCATGAGTTGAAATCGTAAAAATAATATTATGTTATATGAGGATAAAATTGCATATATTCTCTCTTACCAAACTCCAATAGATAAGGATTAGATATTACATGTTTTAAGGTTGCCGTATTTCTTATTTCACGCCGATCAGATATTGCTAAATGAATAAAATATATATTTAAAAACAAAAATAACATTTTTATATTACTTGCCAAATTTTAAACTTCCACACATGTGATTAATGTTCCTAGACAAGAGTATAATGTAGTGGACCTTTTAATTATAAGATTGTTGTTGGTGTTGTAAATCCTATGCTACTCTTTTATCTGATCTGAATTGAAGTAATTACCTTCAGTGTTATTATTAATACTTTTTCAGTTATCCAAAAAAGAATACATCAACTACAACAAAAACATTTTTAAATTATTGTGGTTCATATATATATTGTACATAGATCAAACCACTACATGACCTTATGATCTTAATTTACATCATTGGGTTGAATTTGTTAAGGAAATGGAGAACATATTAACTCTATTTATTTCAATCAAGTAACGACGATCATTGAATTGCGTTTGCTAGAACAACGTTGTTAAAAATGATGTGGAATATAATCAACAATGTTTATTAAAGTAAGTGTTTTTACATTAATTAGGCGAATATAACTTCAACAGCGTAGGCGTGAATGAGCACCGTTGAATTAAGCGTTTGCAGGTTAGCTTGAGTACTGGTTAAACAGCGCGCCTTTAAGCAAACGCTATTAATTTATATCTATTCAACAACGCATGATTGAGAGGTCGCTTTTAAATATGATATTGTAACAACACTTTTTACAATGAGTGTTGTTGATAGGATACAATGTATAAGCATCAAAAATTGCTTAAAGGAGCGATATTGAAGATGTCATATCAATCGTGCTATCTTGAGTGAGCATTGTTGAAGATAATATATCAATATCATTTTCTTAAATGTGTGTTGTTGATTAGATACGATGCTTAAATATCAAAAAAATTAATTGGAGTACTTGACTTAAACGACATTCTCTCATTTATGTGTCTCTTCATTCTCCGGAGTTCTTTTGGTATCAGTACACAAATTGTTGTGCAATGACTCATATTCAATGGATCGGGCTTCTTCTCATCATAACAACAATACAAGTTATGGGCTTGGGCTGATGTAAAGGGTTGAGATAGATGACTATATATTTATGTTATGTAAACCTAATGTAATAAGGAGAACACTAGCAAAACACAAATCATTATTCTCTAATAATATATAGTGGTAGCCTCTCAAAGCTCCCGTGGACGTAGGCACAATTGGCCGAACCTTGTTACCAAATTCCTTGTGTTATTCTCTTCTCTTTTACTATTTGATTGATCGCTTGTTCCCAACAATTGGTATCAGAGCCAATTGGTAGATGACTCTTAACCTAGGTGAAGACATGTTGGTTAGACAATGTGAGTCAAAGGTACTATGCAATGATAAAATATATCAGTTAAAGGAGAAGAAAACATGGCAGAACTATGCTGGGGGCGATATATGTGTTGATCCAGAATCTTAGAAGTCCATGTATTGGATTAGGATTAAGTTGGAGATAGGGACTCAGGTGTTGAGTTTGACCCTAAGACAGTTGCTGTTGACATTGATGCAGGGTGTAACATGGGCATTGACTTTGATGCAAGGTGTAACACGAGCATTGGTAGAGATGCAGGGTATGACATGGGCATTGGCTTGGATGCAAGGATGTGACACGGGCATTGGTTAGCATTGACGCAAGGTGTGCGTTGTGTGTATACTCCTTATGGTGGAGTATGATAGTTCTTTTGAACTATGATTGTCGGGCTAGACAATGGTGGTAGCAGTTGAGGCTTTCCAATGAAGCTCCAAGGTTCAGTTTGACTAAGTATTGAAGAGGACGGTTGTTGGTGAACTTTTGTGTAAAGGTTCCATATATCGAAAGACTTCCTAGCAATAGGTGGCTAGGCGGCGTGTTCCATTTAGATGGAGGTACGGGAATGTGCACTAAAAGTTTAGAGAGCTAGGCTCTTGGTAACATCTTCAAGGATACTCAGAAGGTTTATGATGAAGGGGAGCAATTTGTTAAAGAGAATTATGCATTGAGTAAGGTGGAGTCAAATATTCGCTAAGGTGAAGAATCTTGTGTAGATTTGCTAAGGAGCGACATATCCGTCTATTTCAATCAAGATGAAGATTGTTGGGGATGCTTGAAATATGTTTTTAGATTAGTCTCACATCGCCTAGTATTGGAATAGAGTAGAGTAACCAATGTTATATATTGGACTCAGGTCTGTTGTAATGTGCACCAGATATAAGCACCAAATAGAAACAGCCCATGGGCAGTTGGGCCCATGGGTGTGATAAGGTTTGTAATCCTTATTCTCTAATAATATATTGGTAGCCGCTCAGCGCTCCCGGGGACGTAGGCACAACTGGTCGAACTCCGTTACCAAATTTTTTGTTTCTTCTCTTCTATTTATTTCTATGCATTATTTGATTGCTTTGTGACCAACACTACGTAACGATCGTTTCCGCTGCACCAACACAAATACACATTATTTGTGGGTTGCACATCTGCCAAACATAGTGATAGCCGTTCTCTTTCCTTACGAATCTATATATGTTTACTTAATCAGTTAATATATAAGATGTTTGTTGATCAAATTAACAAGGACTTTGATTTCTTAAGTAAGGTCTTATGTTCTAATCTTGTGGGTGAAAAATATACTTATAGCAAGAGTTTTGCTTAAGTTAGGGAAATGGCATACACGAAGGACTTTATATGGAACATGTTAAAGTTCTATCTCAAAATCAATTAGCAATGAGAGAAGTAGTCCAACATGTATTTAAATTATTCTCGAAATAATGAGGTAGGCGATGTGAGACTTACTTCCCAACATGCCTCTTCCACATAAGCTTGTCGGTTCAGGCGAATGGTTACCTTTGACCCATAACCTATGACAACAGGAAAAAATTTGGGCTATAACTTTGATACCATGTTAAGGTTGTTGGACCAAACTACGACTGAGGAGTTTCATTGTTACCGGGGTATAGGAAGAGTGGAGAGTCACAAGTGAGACATTACGTATCGAACCTTAAGACATTAGTTTCATGAGTCTTTTCTCTTTTACTTCTCTCAGCATATCCAATATGAGAATTCACACTTGAATAAACCCAACAAAAGTTTCATTTCAAAACCAACTGACAATAAGAGAAGTAATCCAACATGTATTTAAATCATTCCCAATATAATAAGGTATGTGATGTGGAACTAACTTTCCAACAAAACACAAATACATATAAAAATAAGAAGCACAAGATTTTACCCCTATACTCTATTATAATATCTTACATGTACTTCTTTAAAAGCTCATTTTTTACACATGTACTTCTTCTACTACATCTAATTTAACTTTTGGAGGCCAAAAAAATATTTAATACAGTTTGTAACTTAAATATTCCAGTTCTAATATTCTTGAACATAATTTGGTTCTCCATTGAGACTTTTTAGCTTTTAAAGTCTCTATTTGGTGCAGTATGTGATGGTTGGATTAGAAGGATCAATACCAATATCTTTTGGTGGGAGTGAGGAGCCAGCTGCATATGCTGAATTAGTGTCCATTGGTGCTCTCAACCCAGATATCAACAACAAACTTAGTGCTGCACTTTCCTTTATTCTTGAGACAAAGTTGTCTATACCCAAGTCAAGATTCTTCCTCAAATTCTATGACATTGAGGCAAGTTTCTTCCTAAATTTTTATCACATTCATGCAATTTCTCTATATATGACAATTAAATGCACTACTTTATTATATGACATTATGAGTTTTTTTTGTATAAGTATCCCGATACGATTTGGATAAAGAATTAATTCTATTTCAGGGTATATGACTACTCCTCCCAACAAGGGGTAAGAATCATTATTGGAGAGTCTAATATTAAACTGTTAGGAGGAAAAAAAATAAGCAATATTTTGAATTATTTAATTTAAAAAAGTATATATATCTATACCCTTGAAATAAGTTTGGTGTCACATGTGAGTATCTCTACCTAGTATTGAATTCTATAGTAGTACTATTTGAGAGCATCTGCATTCCCCAAAAGTGATGGTCTCAAGAATTGAACATTTGATATTCTGACTTAATACGATACTTGAGAATCCAATGATGTCTTATGCCAATAGACCAACATCTCAAAACATTATCAATTGTTTTGATTTTGGAACAAGAATGAATTGAAGTTTATGAGTGTCCCCACCTTTAGTTAGATATATAAGAGAATATTTACATGTTAGTTAAGTGGTTCTAACATTACATTCTCTCAACTTTTTTACTATCTATAAATTATTTATTTATATTTGGGGTTCTACCATGTTTAACAACTTTCCCTTTAATGATTAAGTATGCAATCAACTCTTTCTCTTTTGATGCTAACAGTGCCTCATTTGTTTGTTTGTAGGGTTATAATTGTGGATTGAATGGCTCCATCATGGTGATGGAGTCTAATTGAAGGGAAAAAATGATTATTGACTGATGATAAGTTAATGAGGAGAAATGAGAGCAAGTTTTTTAAATTTATTTCACATCTTGGTCATCAATTCTAGAGAAATCTAATAATTTAAATATATTCGCTAATTCAAATCATTGAATTTCCCTAGAATTGATTACTAAAATGAAGAATAAATTTAGTTAAAATGCATGAAGACAAACTTTTGATATATATTTATATTTATTGAGTGATGTATAATAATCTCATCCTCTTATCAAATTTAATGGTTTTGATAAAAATAATTTAGCCTTTAGAATAAAAGTTGCACTTTAAAGGAGACTAACTAGAATGTAAATTAGTTAATAAATACTTACAATCTTCAACTATTTTCTTCTTTTTATATGGTATATTAATTGGATTAGAATTTGCCACTTATTTGTATTTGATTATGTGAGTGAAGGTTTATTTAGTGTTGTTCATGTGTTCACGTTAAAAATAAAATTTAAAATCGTCCTATTTCTCCTAAAGAATAAACATAGTATAATTCTAAGACATCAAATATAAGAATCTGAAGAGCATCATTAAATAATAAAAACTTTAGATTATACACGTGAAAATAAGCTCTAAAACATAATACTATTATTTAAAAGGACTTCATACAATTTGTTGCTGGACTAAACTTAGGTACAATAACCTTAGATACTTGTGGTGTAGTAATCAATCATATTAGAACATGTATAAATATTTTTCTATTTCAACATCAACTTAACATTGAGTTGATTAAAGAAGGGAGAGGTGAAGGAACAACAAAAAATTAACACTATTAGTCGTCGAACAACAAAAAATTAACACTATTAGTCGTCCCGTCCCAGCCACTATCGTTGAGAAATATTTCACTATTAAGGTGAAATGTGGCAATACATTGTGTTGTTTTTTGAGTTCTGACATTTCCTTCAATACTGCAACTAGAATTATAACAAAAACTTTTTACAGATATACGAACTCATATACTTCTCTAATCGTTTCACACATTGAAAGAACATTCCATCAGCTAAATAAAAATGTACATAATTTTTTTGCTTTTAAGTGTTATGAAATTTTTTGTTCGGTAGATCTATTTGACAGTGGAGGTGGCTCTGTTTCACGTTGGTGGTGGCTATGGATGTGCTTATGTTTAGAGAGAAATATTTCTTCGCTGAATAGAGGGGATTAAGAATGGATGAGGATGAATGGAGTTTAAGAAAAATTCATTGAAGAAATTGAGAGAAAGATTCAATGAGATATTAAGAGAAAAATTGTTAATGACATAGGTTTAGAGGGTTTGGGGTGAGAGAATAAGGATTTTGTTAATTTTTAATTTTAATAAAGGTTATTTACTAAAATAACCCTAAGAGAATACTTATTTTTAATCGAGTGAGTAAGGACATTTTGTCACAATATTAGGGTAGACATTGCTAACATGATCATTCGTAAAATGAGGTGACATCATATTAGCAAACTCCTAAGAATTATTATTACTAATACACCTTTGATATAATTATTTATAAAAATATGTCACTATAGAAATATTTGTGAAATTAATCAATTAGTTGAAGTGGGTTGAGATATGAAGATTAATTTCTTTCATTAGAAATATACTTACACTCCTGAGTTTTAGTGAAATTACACAAATTACCTCTTACTTTTTTGTCATTACACGAACCACCCCTAATTTTGTACATATGTTACACTGACTACCCTTGCATGATATAAAAGTGTAATATTTTAAACAAAAAACGTATGATGTGTGTAATTAATTAAACAAAATATTGTATATTGTGTAGATAAATTCAAATAATATAAGAGTCGATGCGTCTTCATTATTTGGCTCGTTATAAAATAGTATAAGAGTTATTTAAACATTTCTTTGAAATTTATAATGTATTTTTAATGGCACAAAAATAATAAAGAAACACTCGCTTTTGTACTATTTGAAGTGTTATACAATATACAATATTTTGTTTAACTTAATTACATTCATCACACGTTTTTTCTTTAAAATATTATACTTTTATAACATGCAGGGATAGTTAGTGTAATGTATGTATAAATCTAGGGGTAGTTTGTGTAGGAGAGATGAATGGTTGGTGTAACGACAAAGAAGAGATTTGTGGTTTGTGTAATTTCATTAAAACTCAGGGTGTGTGTAATTTATTATTATGCATTAAATAGGTTATGTAATAAAGATTTTGAATTATGTAATCTTGTAATGTCATAAAACATAACCTACTACACCTCCTCCATCTCATTTTGATTATAGTCAATCATGGAAAGAGAACAAAGAAATTAGGGAACAAGACAAAAAAGGTAGGAGAAATTAGAGATCTAGGAATTATGAGGGTTTTAGAATAAGGGTATTGTTGTAATTACATATATTTTGAATAATTTTATTATGAGAAATCAAAGAGTAATTTTTTTAAACTTACTACATATCTTAGCCATCAATTCTAGGGAAATCCAATGGTTTAAATTAATGAGTATATCTAAACTATTGAATTTCCCTTAATAACTAAGATATGGATTAAGTTTAAAAAACTTATTCTGGTAATAGATCCGAACTTTATTATTTAAGGTAAGAAGTAAAAAGATGTAAACACAATTCCTTATTATTAAAGAAGTAATATTGATGTCATGTAATTTTAATAATTCCAAAAATTATTATATTGAAAGAGATAAACAAATTTGAAACTTCCAAGTTCCAACGTTGTTGTTACTATGCAAAGTCATCATTCAAAAAAGACCTAATTTGAGTTCAGTGTGTTTCAAACACCTATTACAACAATATCAAAGGTATTATTATTCTCTTTCTCTCTCAAAGTTTCAATCTTTCCTTCCTCAATTTCAATACCCATCATTCCTTCTTGTTTTTCTCTCTTTCTCTGCATCCAATTCATCTCAATAACCCTCTTAATGATGCTCTTTATTCCTTCAATTACATGCTTCATATGCATAATACACCACCCATCTTTAAATTTAATCAAATTTTAGGATCCATTGTGAAAATGAAGCATTACCTTCCCAATCCCAATAAGTGTTGTTGTGGTAAGGAATTAAACTTTTGACATTTTTGTCCAAGATAAATGTATATAGAAAAGTTGACTTGAATATAAGTAGAAAGTATAAATATAAGAAATAGGGATAGTAAAATTGTAATATTTGAAATTATGTTTATACAATTATCTTTTATACATTTAATTTTAATCAAAAGGTAAAGTCAACCGTTAAGAATGGAAGATTAATAAGAGAAAATTATGTAGAGAAGAAAAAGGCACTATATTATCTATGACCAATAAGAATGCAATGTTAATAAGAGAAAAATATGTATACATTGATAGCGTACGTAATTCTTATGTTATCTGTTATTCATATTTGTATAGTGTATAAAGAGAGGTAAAAGCACAGGAAAAGAATATTGTGGTTGATGAAATGGTGAAGGTGTTTGGAATGATAGCATTGGTAGGAGTACTATTCCTCTTACCTAGTGCTTATAGTTATACTAGACATGATTTTCCACTTGAATTTGTCTTTGGTTCAGGAACCTCAGCTTATCAGGTTCTTCTCTCTCTCTCTCTCTCTCTCTCTCTCTCTGTTTTGTTATATACTCACTTTGTAAACATAGCTTTTAGCTATAAGACATAAAAATGATTTTTTCTCTTAATCTATTATTAGCTTGAAACCTAGTTTGGAGACAAAACAAGGCCAAAATCAACAGCTTGTTGCAAATCAAAACAAAAAGTTGTTTTTAAAATGTTCTTGCAACTATTAGGTTTTTTTTTTTTACTTTTTGATTAAAGACTTTTTAACATTTTTATGAATTTCATAAAATAAACTACTTATTTCTTCTTCACTAAATATTGAACCATGCATATATTTTTTTAGTGTAATTTTTTATATATTGGGGTATGGTGAAAGGTTGAAGGTGCAGCTAAAGAAGATGGTAGGAAACCCAGCATATTTGATACTTATGCCCATGGTACTCTTCTATACTCACATGTATAATATGATTCAATTTCTTATAACTTATTTTTCCTAAAATATAAATTGAATACTTCAAATATATTTTCTGTGAATTTGTATAAAGGTGCTGGAGACATTGAATGCGATCAATATCACAAATATAAGGTAAACAAATGTTGTGTGTGTTTACATATTAGTAAAGAAAACATGGATATATGTAGTGCACAAAAAATGACATAGTACACAGAAGTAGACAAGAGGCATTTTGTATATATTACTTGGTACATAGATTTGTTGTCCCAGATTTTGTCTCATAAGATGTTCTGCATCAATGACAATGAAGCAAAAACAACCATAATTGTATAAATTTTAGTTGATATGACATATTTTCATTGGCGCGAACATTGCATGAGACAAGATCTAGGGCAATAGATCTATGTTCGAATAGTTAAAGACTAATGCTGACCCCTTCCAACAATGATTTTTCCATACAATGAATCTCATGATCAACTCATGAAAATAGCAAGCTTAATTTCTTACAGGAAGATGTACAACTCATGGCTAACATGGGCTTAGAAGCCTATAGATTTTCCATATCTTGGTCAAGACTCATTCCAGGTGAATTTGACACAAATTTGGTTCGATTTAATTAGGTTGTGTTGTTTTCGGTTCTGACCATGTTGTTGTCATGTATTACCAGATGGAAAGGGACCAATCAATCCCAAGGGATTACAGTATTACAACAACCTTATCAATGAATTGATAAGCCATGGTTCTTACTTTTTACAAAGATAACTTTTCATTTTAATGTTTCATTATAATCATTGCTCTTCCAAGTTATACGCTGCTACTTCTACATATTTGATTTTGTTAATGTATCTTCATCTTGTAGGAATCCAACCACATGTTACACTACACCATTTTGACCTACCACAAACACTTGAGGATGAATACGGAGGATGGGTTAGTCGAAGAATTGTGTATGGCTCCCTGACTTCAACTCTGTATTTGTTTTACCATCTTGTGCGATATAGGATTTCATGGCAAACGCGTATGCCACAAAATCGAGAGATGGTTTTATTTTTGATTAACGGTAGACATACATGTATGCTTGCAGGAAAGACTTCACAGCATATGCAGATGTGTGTTTCAGAGAATTTGGGGACCGAGTTAAGCATTGGACCACAATTAATGAACCCAATATATTTGCTTGGTTTGGCTATGATATTGGAATGTTACCACCACAGCGGTGTTCTCCTTCCCTTATAGCTCAATGTTCCCGTGGCAATTCCACAACCGAGCCATATTTAGCAACCCATCACATGTTGTTAGCACATGCATATGCTGCTAGACTGTATAGGAAGACATACCAGGTAAAACAATACCTGACACATTCACCACTCTCCTATGTCATTGATTAGGCCTTATATTCATTTGGAAACTAGAAGATTTATACTGGCATTAGTTCGTAATTAACTTTAACGTAATTATGTTGAATAGCATATAAGGTGATCATGATGACGATGATGATGTTATTTTAAATGGTGATACTATTCATTTATTTTTTGATGAAAGCAATCTTGGTTGAATGCAGAACTTGCAGCATGGCTTTATTGGGTTAAATCTACTTACTTTTGGTCTTGCTCCTCAAACAAATACTAGTGAAGATATACGTGCCACTCGAAGAGTTCAAGACTTCCTCATCGGGTGGTAAGTAATGATCCGGTATATATTTTTCTCGTTATGACATTGCCTCAAACCATAAACTCCAAAAACTTTAAACTGTCAAGTGAAGACAAGGATTTTGTCATAAAAATCCAACAATGTGCTTTTATGTTTCCTTTAGAATAAAATGAATGG
This sequence comes from Lupinus albus, assembly GCA_009771035.1. Classification (NCBI taxonomy): domain Eukaryota; kingdom Viridiplantae; phylum Streptophyta; class Magnoliopsida; order Fabales; family Fabaceae; genus Lupinus; species Lupinus albus. Next base: position 22,860,662 of record CM019999.1, on the reverse strand, counting down.
AATAGCTTTTAATTATACATCAATTGCTACAATATAGGTTTTGTCTATGATTTGTTGTTTCAGGTTTATGGATCCCCTTACTTTCGGAGATTACCCGAACATAATGAAAAAGAATGCTGGCTCAAGGCTTCCTTTCTTCACACAAGAGGAATCAAATATGGTCAAGGGCTCAATTGACTTCTTAGGAATAAACTTTTACTACACATTATATATTAAGAATAGTCCTAGCAGCTTGCAAATGGAGGAAAGAGATTATATGGCAGATATGGCAGCAGAATTTGAAAGTATGTTATAAGCCATTTCCCTACACTAGTTTTGATTGCATAACCAAATCTATATTAATCTCTAACAAGTCTCTTATATATAACCTTCTCTTTATTTTGTATCAATTTTCAACTTATAATTCAAGATGCTTCTTGTGCATGGATTAACTTTGTTGCTATTTATTGCTGCAACAATGGCATTAATGAGATTGTGGTTCAACATTTTGACTGCCATTACATTTCTCACCTCTTTCTTTTCACATATTCAACACAATCCATAGCATCAAATGCTAACATGTCATGTCTAAATTTTATAACTCTGTATTGTTAATGCTGAAGATTTGTTTAGTTATCTAACTCCAGCTACTGAAATGAGACAACTAATTGATCTTTTTTCTGGCCATAGGAAATGATACTCCTACACTTGAGGTAACAATAGAGTAGGAACAAAGTGGTGTACAACTATTATTTTTTTAGTGTACAAAATTCGTCCCCAAAAAATTGAAAACCCCAGAATGGTACCAAAAAATATCAAATGTTGGTCAAATTATTTATGTTTAGTATCTTTATGAACTATTTTGACTAACATTCATGTTTTTTGAGTAGTCGTTTAGATTTTAATTTTTTAGGGGTCAAATTAGTGTAAGTGAAAAATTTTAAATTACCAAATGAGTATTCACTCTTATTTTTTTATCTTTATTTTTAGAAATGAAGGTCGAACCTAATTGCTTTCCACTAACTTGTTGGTTTGTTTAGATTCCAATTACAACCTGGAGATTGCAAAAGGTGCTAGACTCATTGAAGAAAAAATATGGCAATATTCCAATTTACATACATGAAAATGGTATAGTTTTTTGTCTCAAAAACAGTATATGCAAACCTTGTTTGATGATTCTCCCATGAAATCATCATAAAAGCTTCACTTTTTCTTTTACCAACAAATCTTTGCAGGCCAAAAAACAGCTTGTAATTCATCATTAGATGATTGGTCAAGGGTGAAGTACTTGCATGCATATATTGGTAGCATGCATGATGCATTAAGGTACTTACACTTTCATTACAAATGAAGTTACCCTTCTTAACATGAATGCTGATTGTTCTTGATGTATTGAAGGAAGGGGTCAAATGTAAGAGGTTATTTTGTATGGTCCTTCTTGGATGGATTGGAGTTAGTGACAAATGGATATAAAGAATGTTTTGGTCTATTTTACATAGATTTTGAAGATCCAAGCTTGAGGAGGAAACCTAAGCTCTCTGCTGAATGGTACTCAAGTTTTCTGAACAAGAGGACTATGAACACAAAGTTTCACATGGTAATTGAGAAGAACACAGATGTGCTTTCAAACACTCTCTTACAGCATAATGATACATAGGTTCGTTTGATAGTTAGGCTTTGAAGAGGAACGAAGGAAAATGGGAGACTTTATGGTCATCCCACTAGTATATGAACAAAGATCCGCTTCCCAAATCCTATCTCAGTCTGCTCCAATGAAAACATATCAATTAAGTTTTTTAAATCTTCATTGTTATTGTCATTTTTACTTCATTTTCATTGGCATGAGACAACATATGAGACAAGATTTAGGACAACATATGAGACAAGATTTAGGACAACAGATCTTTGTTTCAAGTATATTTTACGGTTCTGAAGTCTTCTCTTTTCCTTTGTTCCCCACCAAAATCCAACTCGAAAATAGACAGTTAAAAGTTAAAGTTGCAAATGTTATTTATTTTCTGTCACTTGACTACAAAAGAGAATAAGAGAACCTGTGATGTTAAATTATGAAACTAAGTAGATTTTAATACAAAAGAAAGAAGACATGAGATACAAGTCATTATATTGTAACCATGTTATTCTCTACCTCATTGCTAATTGGTTTTGAGATGAAATTTTAACATAATATCAGAGACACAGTTCAACTTTTTTAAGCATGATTGTAGATCAGACTGATTTTGATCGTCTCCATTTATATTTTAGTATCATTTTAAAAACTTTTATTGTTCTATGCTGAAAGTTATTTTTCCAAAGTATAAATAATAATTATGTATGAATATTAAAATTCAACCCTGATCTGTGGATATTTTTATAAATTAGCTTTCTTTAAAGTTACTACTTGAATTATCAAAACAAGTGGGGTTCAATGATTGAAATTAAGAGTTAATAAAGAAGAGGGAGGTGAAGCATCAACAAAAATTTAACATCATTAGTTAGGTTGACGATGAGATGGAAAAATATTTACACATGTCCTAATATGATTGGTTACCATCAGCACAAATATCTAAGGTACTGTACGTAAGTTTAGTCATTTGTTATTTTGGTTTTTGGACCTACCAAAAACAAAATAGTGAAAACTATGTGAAATAATTAATATTTTTATGAGCAATATAGCAACTCATCAATTAGAAAAACTAATTAAAAACTCTTTACAAAGCTCATAAACATCATGCTTCTAAAGTATATGATTATTCATATTTATTACCTTCACCCTAAAAATTCGACCTATTTCTTCTCGTCCAAGTTATGTCACAAAGATTTACATATCAATTGAAATAACTAGTTACACTAATTAAATCCCCTTGTACTACAAATCCTTTGAAATATCAAATACTTCATCTAAATACACACTTATGTCTATTATTTACAATGGTTAGATTTCAAAATACAAATTGCATTATATATATATATATATAGGGGTTCGCTAACATGGGGAATGTGTATTTTCAGTTAGGTACATGTTAGCAAGGTGTACCAAAAGATTTGGACAAAATTACCCTTAAAGTTTTGTGTAACATGTTTTAGTAACTAGGGGTACTTATACAATTTAACTTCAAACAGTGTAATCAATTATATCATTCATGTATAGTGTAATCGATTACATCATTCATGTAATCGATTACTAGTATAATATAGTGTAATCGATTACATCATTCATGTAATCGATTACATTATTCATGTAATCGATTACCAGGATAGTGTAATCGATTACAAAATTACTAGTATAGTGTAATCGATTACATCATTCATGTAATCGATTACATGAATGATGTAATCGATTACATGAATGATGTAATCGATTACATGAATGATGTAATCGATTACATGAATGATGTAATCGATTACATGAATGATGTAATCGATTACATGAATGATGTAATCGATTACACTGTTTGAAGTTAAATTACATAAGTACCCCTAGTTACTAAAACATGTTACAAGGGTAATTTTATCCAAATCTTTTGGTACACCTTGCTAACATGTACCTAACTGAAAATACACATTCCCCATGTTAGCAAACCCTATATATATATATAGGAAATGATGAAAGACAAACCATTGTTATTATGATAAATTTGAACAATTAAGATTAAAAGAACTGATCATGTGACCAATAACTAGCTTTTAATCCTAACCATTCATGTATCAGACCATATTTATTGTTCTTACAATTTTTATATGAGAATTATTCTTACTTGAGTCACTTCATATGTGTATATATAAGGAAAATTTATAAGTAACTTTTTAGGAAAGAATTATAATTTGAGTGTAATATATATTACTAGTGTAAAATAAATTTTATATATAGTAACATTAACAATTTATTGAGTTAATAATGATTAAATATAATATTAATAATACAATACTAAAAAAATCTTAGGGTGTGAGTTCATACCTTTTTTTCTAGTATCATTTTTAGATAATTGTAACATGAATTTTTTTTTAAGAGAAACCAATGCAATGTAGGGGTTGTAACTTGTAAGTATAAAACCAAACCAAACCCAATAATGTTTGTTATGCTCAAACCGTTATGCATAATCATATCAGATATGTGCAATAATTAATTATTAGTTAACTAGTTAAATATTATGTATAATTGGGAGAAATCCACTTTAACTTACTCCACATCTTAACTATCCAATCTTAGAAAATTCAATGTTTTAGATGTACTTATAATTCAAACAATTGGATTTCCCAAGAATAAATGATCATGATGTTTGAAGTAGGTTTTTTCCACTTACTTTTGGAGTAAGTGGATCCCTCCCATGTATAATATATATGTTTTTTATAAACATTAATTTGTAATATAGTCTAAGACATATACCAATAAATACGCACTATATATCAAGTAAAACTAACAGTTACAACCAATGTAAATAAACTAACAGTTTGTTGGTCTAGTGTATAAAATCTTGCAAAATTCTTAGAGGATAAAAAAGTTAACGTTTCGATTTTTGAAAGTAATACTTATGGGAAGGGTAATAAAATGAATTAGTTCATTACCGAAAGTAGTATTGAACAACAATAAAATCAAAGTAGCCGTTGAAAGGGGTGACCCATTCATACCTAATTTATCTGTGTATGTCCAAATCAATAACCTTACTCACATGTTTTCACCAGAATCCTAGTACTTTTTCCTTCTCTTACTCACTTCACTCATTGTTTCTTATTATTATGTATTCAGAAAGTTGAAAGAAACTATAAATTATATGCACATAGTGGAAAACGAAACTATAGATTATACACACAAATATAGTTCATGGGCAACAATATTTGGTATATGAATGATTTTTTCAGATACCCTTTTCATATTTTGGTCTCTTGTTTTAATGCACTTACTCAATGTTGTTATATAGGTGAATCTAGAAGGGAAAAATGCAGTTTCATGTACTTTGCATTGTTCTTCATGTTTTTGCAAGTTCTGGCTACTTGTACTTTTGTCACAGGACACCAACTGTTTGATGGTGTGGTTGTGAGAAAATCAGATTATGAAGCACTAAGGGCATTGAAGCATGAGTTTATTGACTTCAAAGGGGTTCTAAGAAGCTGGAATGATAGTGGTTTTGGAGCATGTTCAGGTTCATGGGTAGGTATCAAATGTGTTAATGGAGAGGTTATTGCTATTCAGCTTCCTTTTAAAGGGTTAGGTGGAAAAAAAAATCTCTGAGAAAATTGGGCAATTTCAATCTTTAAGGAAGATTAGTCTTCATGATAATCTTCTAATTGGTCCTATCCCTTATTCTCTTGGTTTTCTTCCTAATCTTAGAGGTGTTTATCTATTTAATAACAAGCTTTCAGGTTCTATTCCTCTTTCTATTGGTAATTGTCCAATGCTTCAATCAATTGATGTTAGTAATAACTTGCTTATTGGTAAAATCCCTCCTAGTTTATCAAACTCCATTAGGATATTTAGGATCAATTTGAGTTTTAATTTGCTTTCTGGATCCATTCCTAGTAGTCTTACTATGTCTCATTCTCTTACTATTCTTGCATTACAATACAACAATCTTTCTGGTTCTATACCAGATTCTTGGGGTGGAATGGGAAACAATAACAAGGGTTTTGTTTCTTCCAAACTTCAGGTTTTGACACTTGATCATAATCTCATTTCTGGTACTATTCCAGTTTCTATAAGCAAGTTGAGTTTGGTTGAAAACATTTCTTTAAATCATAACCAGATTATAGGGTCTATACCAAGTGAAATAAGTGCACTTTCAAGGCTTAGATTTCTTGATATATCAAACAATTCCATTAATGGTAGCATCCCTAAGACCTTCTCCAACCTCACTTCTATTGTTTCATTGAACTTAGAAGGAAACCAGCTTGAAAATCATGTACCAGATAGTTTGGAAACCTTGCAAAACCTTTCTATGCTTAACCTCAAGAACAATAAGTTTGACGGTCAAATCCCTTCAACAATAGGGAACATCACAGGCATCACCAAAATTGATCTCTCCGAAAATAATCTTGTTGGAGAAATTCCTGATTCTTTTGCCAAACTTGCAAATTTGAGTTTTTTCAATGTTTCTTACAACAATCTTTCTGGTCCTGTTCCTTCCCTCCTTACCAAAAGATTCAAGTCAAGTTCCTTTACAGGGAACCTTCAATTATGTGGATTTATTGCCTCAAAACCATGCTCCTCACCACCACCCGAGGCTCTTCCGGCTCCATCAAAAAATCCCTCTTCAAAGTCACACCATCTTAATCAATTAAGCACCAAGAGCATACTCCTAATAGTAGCAGGTGTTATCCTCATAATTCTGTTATTCCTGTGCTGCTTTTTGTTGTGTTGTTTGGTTAAGAAAAGGGGTTGTTCAGAAAGAAAGAATGGTAAGGCAAAAGCAGCAGCAGCTTCTGCAAGAAGTATTAAGAAAGGTGGTGGTGGTGGTGGTGGAATTGAATCACCAGGAGGTGAAGTTGGTGGGAAGCTAGTTCACTTTGATGGACCATTTGTTTTTACAGCTGATGATCTTCTATGTGCAACTGCTGAGATAATGGAGAAAAGTCCATATGGAACATCATATAAGGCAACATTGGAGGATGGGAACCAAGTTGTTGTGAAGAGGCTGAGAGAGAAGACTACTAAAGGGAAGAAGGAGTTTGAAACTGAAGCTGCTTCACTTAGCAAAATCAGACATCAAAATCTCTTGGCACTTAGAGCCTATTATTTAGGACCAAAAGGAGAAAAGCTTCTTGTCTTTGATTATATGCCCAAAGGAAGCTTAGCATCATTCCTTCATGGTAAGTGGTACTTAGAAGCTTTTATGATCTTAGTATAAGTTTGGTTTAGCTTATGTTTTGTTTAAGGGGTAAGTAGAAACTTTTTTACCACTAACAAGTTGATCATTTTGAAACTTAGTTTCCTAAATTATTTTTCTCTTTCAGTTTAGTCCTAAAACTTATGTGTTAGTTTCTGACTCTATAAAACTAGTGGCAACTTAGTATTGTTTGGATTAGCTTATTTTGTGCTTAGAACAACTTAGAATTTTCCCAATATAGAAACTAAGCTTTAGACTTTTTCTTATCTAGTTTATTACTTGATAGGATTTTTGTGAATTCAAAGGCTAAGTACTTTTTCTTTTCACTATTATATATTTATCATACATGCAGATAGAGGGGATGAAACTGTGATTGAGTGGCCAACAAGGATGAACATAGCAATTGGAATCACACTTGGTTTGTACCATCTCCATAAGGAAGAGAACATAGTACATGGAAATCTTACCTCTAGCAATATACTATTAGATGAGCAAACAAATGCTCACATTACAGATTTTGGACATTCAAGGTTAGTCACAACTTCTGCCAGAAGTAACATCATTGCTACTTCAGGAAATGCTGGTTATAATCCACCTGAGCTTTCAATAACTAAGAAGCCTAATCAAAAGACTGATGTTTATAGCCTTGGTGTCATCATTTTGGAACTCCTAACTGGTAAACCACCGGGTAAGTATGAATTTCGAGCTTTTCCTAATACTATAAGAAAAAGGGCAGTCCAGTATACGAGAATCCCATTTAGTAGAGTCCGGAGATGGTAGATATACACAGCCTTACCCCGCAAGCGAAAAAGCTGTTAGTGTCATTATTGTATAGATTGTCTCTCCACAATGTAATAGTAATATGGTAGGTTTAAATGCATTTTTAATCTCTACAATTGTTAGTGTCATTATGTTAGTAAAATATGTTAACAAATTGGTATACTATAAGAAAAGGGGCAGTTTAGTGCACGAGAATCCCATTTAGTGGAGTCTGGAGAGGGTAGATGTACGCAGCCTTACCCCGCAAGCAAAGAGGATGTTAGTGTCATTATGTATAGATTGTCTCTCCACAATTTAATAGTAATATGGTAGGCTTAAATACATTTTTAATCTCTATAATTGTTAGTGTCATTATGTTAGTAAAATATGTTAACAAATTGGTAGAACCATATAATTCTAGTGCTATATATTTATGTATGTTGCACTGTTTGTTAATGTAGGTGAGACAAGCAATGGTATGGAATTGCCTCAATGGGTGGCATCTATAGTAAAAGAAGAGTGGACAAATGAAGTATTTGATTTGGAACTTATGAGGGATGCATCAGATATAAGTGATGAACTTCTTAATACATTGAAATTAGCTCTTCATTGTGTGGATCCTTCTCCATCAGCAAGACCAGAGGTTCACCAAGTTCTTCACCAATTGGAGGAAATCAATAACTGATGATGAGTAAAAATAAAGGGTCTATTATTATTCTTAATACAAAGTGAAAGAGGTTTTATTAATTCATTATTATTTGAGTAAGAATAGATGTCATAATATCATATATTTCTTTTGTTCTTTATTTATTTGTGAATATATATATATATACACCATAATGGAGGTTTGTTTACAATTTTTGGCAAGGTAAAACAATGTATTTTTTCATAGATTTAGACCACCCAATGAAGGTTTGCTTACAACTTTTGACATGATGAAACAATAGACTTGTACCGAGAAGTTGTTAGGTTTCTATTCAATAAACAATATTTGCATCAGTTTTATTTTTTTATGTTGTATAAATAATGTGTGTTGTTGATAAATGAAATGAACCAAATAAAAAGGAAGAAGGATAACATGTCTTATAAAATTCATGTCTCATTTTCTAAGCCAATCATATTCTATATAGTAATAAAAACAAACTATTTTCTGTTATGATTTTTTTCTTAATTAGTTAACATTTTTTTTTATTAGATTAGAACATAGTGAAACACCAAATATTAGAACAGATGATCTCCATTCTCGAGTTCAAAGAAAACTATTAGTGAGCATGTACTTTAAGCTCTTGCCACTTGCCACTGAAAACATTTCTTGCCACATGTTTCAATGTGAGATGTTCATATGCCCCTATAGTTCATAGTCTGAAATTGTGCCACGTGATCAACCCAATCCAAATGTGGTTATGAATTGCGAAAATAATGCACTCGACATGATCCTAATGTGATTATTATAGATACTATCAAAAAAGCATAATATTGCAATATCAATTATGATTGTCACATCACAATTTAAAACTTGTATTCTTATCTATACACATTTCTATTTGAGACATCATTGTCTTTAATGTAGGTTGAATTTGACAATTGGAACTGTATCTTAGGCTGCAAGACATTGATGTACATATGACATATCCCAAACCAAACAACCTCATATATACAACTTCCTTAAACCCCTCTAAAACCCTCAACACATAAATTTCATTACCATATTTTGCAAAGCAAAAATGAAGACTGATTCTGCTTCAGGGTTAGTTAGTTTCTATTGAATTCATCTCAAGCTATCTATCTAATAGAACTCTTTCATTTGATCCAAAATCATTTTTTAATGTTTTTCATGCTTCTTCTTTTTTCATTTCATCCATTTTTTGCATAAACTTAGGTACCATTGTTTGAAGGCTTCTAGTGTTATTCTCTAATAGGAACATAACATTAGCAATAGTTGTTACATATGTTATTGTTCTCAGTGGAAAACATTATCAGAAGAAATTGAATAAGAATACTAAGTTTTGTCTGAAAGAAAAGTATCATAAGTACTGTTTTCACATAATTCTTTTATGCTTTTATTTTCTACTGCTAATGATTTGTGAAAGGAACTGAATAAGCTTACAAAAATTTGTTTATCTGGTTTGTTATGTTGCTGCAGATATAAGAAATCGCGCAAGAGACGCGGTGGTGGAAATGGCTCAGTAGAAGACACACTTGAGAAATGGAAGAATTATAACAAGCAAAAGCAACTTGGATCTGAAGATAATGGTGTGAAAACATTGATTCACAAAGTTGCTGCAAAAGGGTCTAAAAAGGGTTGCATGAGAGGTAAAGGTGGACCTGAGAATTCATATTGCAACTTCAGAGGTGTGAGGCAAAGGATTTGGTGTAAATGGGTTGCTGAAATCAGGGAACCTATCCATGTTGGTAAGAAACCAAATAGGCTTTGGCTTGGTACTTTCACTACTGCAAATGATGCTGCTCTTGCATATGATGAAGCAGCTAAGGTCATGTATGGTCGTTGCGCCCGTTTGAATTTCCCCAATTGTTCTAATGTTGAGTCAATAGCCTCTGATGAATCATCATCATCATCATCTAGTGCATGTGATGATAAATCTCATAGTGGTTCTTCAGATGCTTTGAATGATGATGAACTTGCAAAAATTGAAGACATACCCATATCTTCTGAGGTTGGTGTTTTTGAGGAAAATGAGGAAAAACAAGTTCTTGTCCAGTATCAAACAAATAAGAAATTCAAGACAAGAATTCATCAAGGGTCTTCCAAGAACTTTAAGGTTGAATCAGAGGAGGTTTTGAAAAATTCTGGCATAGTTGGAGAGGATAATCACATGGAGAAGGAAACTATGAATATGATCATGAACATAAGAGCTGATTGTAGCAGTTCTGGAACTAATGAACAGTTTGCAGACTATGAAGTTGATAATGATTACAGTTTCTTAAGTCCTGACTATGATTTTGGCTTATTGGAAGATAAGAAGTTACTTGATATATGCTTTTCACATGTGGGATCTTAGAGTTCTTAGGAACTTACAAAGTTCTCTTTTTCATTTTGGTGGGGTTATTGTAGGATGTTGTTTTCCCCATCAGTGCTTCAATAAAGATCTACTTTCTATATTCTTTTCCACTTACATACTATAGTCTAAAAAGGGTAGAGGCCACTGCATAAAACTCTCACCTAATAAGGTTTGATGAGGATAGGTATACGCAGGCACTCATGATACACGATTTAGTTCTTGAATTTAGAAATGTGTCAAAAGGGCCCTAAAGCCTGAAAGATGGAGAGTTCAGGGACTCTTGCACATCATGCAAAGCTCAATGGGTCCTTTTTACCCATTTTATAAATTCAAGGACCAAATCACACATCATGCTTAGTTTAGGGGTTGTTTTGGACTTTTCCCTTGGACTCCAAATTCTGTAGGCTTTACAACATACATTGATGGAGAAGAACAATCAATTTAATCCAATATCCATTAACCAACCTTTATAGTTTTGAGTGGAGAAAAGAGCCGAAAAGAAGTAGCATAAATTTTAAAGCTCAGATGCCACTAATGGATATTGCATTTCCAGATATGAGCCCGAGAAGTGGATCCATTACTTGTTTTGCTGATGATACCCTTTCCAAAATATTCAGCGATGACAGAAAACCCATCTTTGGAGTTCTTCACTTGCTGGAAAAACCTGTCCTGATCCTTAGAATTTTGCTCCAAATTTCTTTTCATTTCTATGACGGACCTATATTCAGGAGCGCACTCGGGGCATTCTTTTTCACTGTCACCAAGGCAGCGCAAATGGAATGAGTGCATGCACATGAAGTGCACAGCAGGGAGATCAAGGGTGAAAGTGCATGCAGTGCATTTGCTAAGCTGGAAAATTCTGGCATTTGTCCTAAGATCTTGAATCTCTTTTCTCACCAACAGTGTATCTTCCTGCACATTAATATTTTATATAAATCCTTCCATGCTCTGATTACAGACAATAACAATTAACTAGGAATATCATTACAGACTCACATGGGGAAAGAAATTTTCTACTTATATATGATAATTGCAGAAATATTTAGTAAATTAAATTAAGTTAAAAGAAATTATAGCTTCTTATCCAAATAATCGTTTATGTTAACCAGTTCTATCATCACAAGGCACAAAGTAGTATTCATTTTCAGCACAAACTAGAACTAGGTGATGAAAATTCAATTCACAGGACAATAACAGAACAGATATTATAAGTTTTGAACTCGTGACATCTAGGTCACAAGGCAAGAAATTACACACTGAAGCACATATATTATATGTTTATAACAGTACAAGTTTCTGCCATTAGTTGAAAAATCAAAATAGCCAAAATGTCTACTCCAAAATTCGTAATTTAACATGCAGTGAGGGAATAATCCAAGAGTAATTGAAACCAAAGTACAGAAGATACAAAAAGGAAGAGAAGAGAAAGAGATGCAAAGAGAAGACACAATTTATAAAACTCTACGCAGATAAATGTGTAAGGTACTAGCAGTATAATTTTGGATCATTCATATGAACTGCATCAATTTAGGTGAGCTATTCCATACCTCCTCTTGGTTATAAATTTCTTTCCACTAATCTCAACATTAGCGCTTATATTATGGGGCGCCATTTCAAGTGATATATATACATACTCCTGATATCAGTTTATCACAACTTTTTGAATGCAAACAAGCTGGCCTGCATACTTACAACCATCCACCTCCATACATTTCTATATTCTTCCAATATAAACTGTTTCAGCTTTAAAACCCATTAACTTATATCCTTTTGGTTCCTACTAAGACGGATGGACAGACAAATATATGAAATATCCAAGAAAATTAAGATCTTACCTGATATTTCTCAATAGCTTGTCGGTCCTCTTCAATCATCTTTGATTCCTGCTCAAGCTTCCGAGCAACATAATCTTTGATTACAGAAAGTGTGAGGCATGGATTTCGTGAAAGAGTTTGAAGGACAATTATGGGGGGCAAAATATCATCCCTCTCGATATAGGTCAAAACTTCTTTTACTTCTTTGGAGCAATCTTCTCCAAGCTCACCAAAATATTTAAGTACATCAGCCCAAAGAGATGGATGCCCACCTTTACCTGAATCCCCCAGCCTTTTGCAGCATGCAATTAGCCCCTCATGATCATGTTTTTGCATATAGCAAGCAATTACTTCTTTATAGAGTTTCATCTTTTCATACAAATACAAAATCCCGTCTTTGAATGCATTCATTTCACACAGTATAATTGCCAAATCAACATCATAAAGTGGATGTTCCATCTCTGGTGGCCATGCACTCTTAAGCAAGTGTAGACCCTTTTTACGCCTCTCAAGACGGTCCTTTTCCTCTTGTGAGTCTTTGTGATCAGCAACGGTTCCATTTGACTGAGAGCTTAGAGTCATAGTTTTAGCAGATGGTAGATTATGGTAATCTCCATCCTCATTAACTTGTGATATTGAAGGAAAGTTCAATTCATTGGCTATATACAATTCTAAGAGGGTATTATGAATCTCCACTTGAGCAGGCGAATCCTTGACCTTATTGGTATATTTTTCAAAAAAATCCATAAGGGACTGAGGATGATGGATGAAAATGCTAAGAAAATCAACAGGAGATGGCAACATAGATACATACGCACCATTTGAGTCTCCTCTACTGTCTCCATCTTCTGTACAAAGCCTTATGAGAATCTCAATTGTCTCTACTGGCTTGTGCTCTATTAGAATTTTACCATACTCCTTTATTGTCATCCCTGCCTGACTTGATTCGAGACTTGAAATATATTGCAAGGCCTCTTCATATCTACCAAGATCTTCAAGCAAAATCTTCAAGTACCACTCATGCCTCCCTGCCTTCTTTGCAACATACATTGCATGTTCATGGTAATTGGCAGAACGGCAAACCCTGATTGCTGTTTCCACATCAAACTTAAGTTCCCCAATGCTGTCATCGCTTTTAATAAATAGATTCAACTTCTCAACATCTTTCAATTTGGTGTAACAGTTTAATAGAAGTGTGGTGTGATCTTTAGAAGCGAGACCTTTCTCGTGTAGCTTTTCCAAGTAATTTGTGAGGTTGTATATTCTTTGTGCATCCAAAAACTTCTGTATCACATACGAAGGTTCCAGGTGACCAATAGTTTGTATGTACTGGGCCATTGCCTCATCGTAGTCTTGCTTGCTGTAAAGATGGTCAGCATATTTTCTTAGCACTTCAGCAGTAGCTGCAGCATCTGCCTGCTGAGTCTGAACAAGATTAATTGCTACTGTGTACAGGTTTTTCTTAAATAACATGTCTAACTTGCTTTCCATATCCTTTTCCCCGATACATAAAGCTGATTTGTCAGTCATTATGAGTATAATGTTACCCCATTCATATAGCATGTGAGAAACGTCTTTAACCAACACGCTGTGGGCTATTAAACGATTCTTCAAGTCATAGACGTTGAAAGTATAATTTCCCATTCTTTGATCTGCAATAACACACAGAAGGTATCCACGAAACCATCCTATCAATTTCTTCTCTCCCTCAAAAGCCCAACAAGGACCACGCCCATCAACTTCATAAAAATATACTGCTTCTGGTCGACCAATTATGAATTCCTGTTCATTTTAACATAGAGAAAGATTTAGCGCTCAGAGAGAACATAATTATTAGAATACAAAACAATGTACTGAGAACAAGGAACAAAGATTGCATACAGAGCGGTCACTCATTGCAACGCTGTTAAGACCACATCCAATTTGATCAAGGGTTTGCCTTCTTGGGGGCTCATCATGCAATGAGAACATGCTCACTGAACTCGGCGTTACAGCAAACAATTATAGAGATCGACCATCCACCTTAAACCCAAGACCAGTCACGAAGGAAAGAGTTTTATCAGAATGGTTTTCCACCTGAAGCTTGAATCGGTTGATACGCTCCCGGGCAATGTCTCCTTTTATGCAGTAAATAGAACCATTGTCTAAGCCAATAACTATGAGTAGTATAGGTGGCACTTCTTCTAAGACTAAAAAAGATGTAATCTGCAGCATAACAGTTCCCAAATCATTAAAATGGGGGAATGAAATAACTAAACCATGCTATTATGAAATAGTAACAAGCATGCATAACATGTCATTACCTTTGCCTCGGGAAACTGATTAGTGAATATACGCAATATCCCAACACAATCAGGACTCGTCGTGCTTGAACTCTCAGCTTGCATCTTATCAAGGTCAAAAACCTTCAAGCACAAAGCTGATTGTTGTGGAGTAAGCTGTTCATCTTCCCCAATGGTTACCAGGAAGTTGCGTTGCTGGATCACAACAAAAAGTTTAAATCTCAAAACTCTATCACAAATCATTAAAAAATAGTAGTCGTGGACACTAGAATCTTTTCACAATAAGAACAACGCAAAATGGGGCTGTGAAAATAATAAGAATGAAGCAAAGAGAAACACTGGTTTCCACTTTCAACATGCAGCCCTTTCTCTTAAAATCAATCTGTATCGTGAAATTATCTGTAAAAGATGCTCAAGAAGCACCAATGAGTGGTCAAACACAAATCACATGCTACAAACCATATATACCCATTTACCCAAAAGGCCAAAACAACAACTCCAACACTGAAGCAATCAAATTTTTTAACACTTCACCCATCTCTCGCAAAACGATTATCATGTTATGACTTATGAATTACGTTGCTGACATAGAACATTAAGTTACAATCGAACAACACATGGCAGTCCAAGCAGAGAACAGGGAGCACCACTGTGCAATTCTCTTCCCCGCCCCCTCTGTATTTGTCACCTCTTTTCCAGACTTATGTCTTCTATACTTTATCTTTTCTTTTGTATGAACCATCAGTCAATTGCATTCATGTCATTAAGGAATATGGAGTTGAAATCTTGAATAGATTTCAATACATGGATCTTATTTAGGTTCAGTTCTTAATGATACATCGGCACAAGAGAAATTCAGTCACTGTACTATCTCACAGCATTACATAGGTAGTGTTTGGCACACAGACAGAAAAGAAAGGAATGGTATAGAATTAAAAGGAACAAGAGATTAATAGATTGCTTTGTTCTGTTCTCTTTAATGGAACCAAAATCATCCACTTTTTGTCCACTTCTATTCTATTTATAGAATGCACAAGATATAATAGAATACAACTCATGTTATGATCCATCCCTTTTCTAACACATGCCCGACAAGTACCATATTATCATCAAAACATGCCCAACAAGCACCAACAAACAATCAAATACAACAAAAAAGGGCATCTTTGTACACAAGGTTCCTACTCAGTGGAGTATATATGCGGTCTTACCCCGCTGCAGAGGAGATTTTAACCGTCGAACCTTCAGGTCACAAACCAACAACAGCCTCTCAATCAAACACAACTAAATAGGCCAAAAACCATACACACAAATGTTAGACTAATTCAACAATTAATGGTCGATGTTCTTGGAAATTACTAGTTTGAATGAAAGTGCCTAATGTGATGGTGGTTGGCAATTGATATATCAAACTAGTGGGGGTGTTATTAACTCCCTCCCCTCTCACTTCATGAGTAGTTTCCATGATAGTGGAGGAGTTATTTTCTCTAATAACTCCTCCTAAATCCTTCTATAAATAGAGCACTTATGCATTGGAGAATTCATGTCATTCTTTGCTATTTCATGAGTAGAAGCACAAAGTGAAAATTAGAGAAACATTACTGGCTAAGTAAGGAAAGTGCAATGTCATATGGAGAAAGAAGAAAACTAAGTTCCTAATAAGGGAAGACAATGAGTTGAAAAAAAGGCAACCAGAAAGTGCAGTAGAAGAAGGTATTCTTTTTTTATCACGTATGAGTATCATAATGCCAAGGTCCTAATTAAATACATTAAAGGCTCATATTTATATTAACACCAAATACACTTGTACTCAAAACAACAAATTCCAAAAAAAACCTTGAGCTGCTGAAGAAAGAGAACAGAAGAGGAGTGAGGTTGAAAGGCATAATTGAAGTTGAAGCCACGGTCGAAGAAGCAAACGGTGCCATCATCGAATCCAGTAACCACTTTTCCCCTTCCACTTGAACAACACTGAATCTTCTTAGTATTAACATCATCATCTTCAGGAATGCCACATTTCGCAGTATACTTCTCCTCAAAGAAATCGAACTTCCTCCACTGATACATTTATCAGATTCAGCATGAACCTGTTGAGAATGAAAAACCACAACATGAGATTATTAAATAGCTCAAAACTAATTACTATCAAGCAATAAGTAATTCAAATTCAGAATCAAACTTTTGTGGCGATTATGATTGAGGTTGAAAATTGTGAATAACCTGAAATGAAGTGAAGAACGACGGAACAAAAGTGCGGCGGCGCCGGAAATAGATAGTGGAGGTTGAAGACGGTGGCGGTGAACGAGGGAAATCGGATCCAATTTTTTATTTATTTATTAGTTGAAAAAAGCTCTGATCAATGTTTTTATACAATTAAGGAAAGAAAATATTAAATAAAAATGTTCAATTAAGAACTTAAGATCTTAAAAATATTGAATATTTTCTTTATTAAGTAGATTAATAGAAACATTGTGCGAGAAAAAAGATTTAAAATTGTTTTTTATCTAGGATGATAATTTATGTTTTTTTATTTATGGTTAATAATTTGTATTTATGTTTGTGTTTGAGAGTTAGATCTATTTGGATTAAAAGTTAGCAACATTATCTCTTGAGTTAATTAGAATGATATTTATGAGTTTTAATGAAATTATATAGATTACCCTTCTGTTTTTTGCCCCTACAAAAAATCTCTGATTTACATACATATATTACACTGAATACCCCTACATATGAAATAAGTGTGATTTTTACATAAAATGTATGATAAATGTAATAAAGTTACAAAATGATATATTGTAGAGACATGTCAAAACAGTATACAAGTCAATACATTTTTATTATTTTTTTATTAAAAAATGCATCAATAATTCTAAGGAGATATTATTTAAATTTACTATATTATAATGAACAAAAAATAATGAAAATGTATTGACTCGTATACTATTTGGACATGTTTTGACAATATACATATTTTGTTTAAATTAATTACATTTATCAACTTTTTTTGTTTAAAAGATCACACTTATTTCTCAGGCAGGAGTGGTCCGTGTAATGTATGTTTATAAATTATGGCAGTTGATAATTGGTTTGTTTAATTTCACTACAACTCAATATAATACCTCTTTGATTCTTTAATGTGGGTGTCGTTATAGCACAGAAATTTACACCTACTTTATCATATATTCTGGAGCAATACTAATATAGCTTTCTTATATATCTTTAATGTGATTCAGATTGTATGCATAAGTTACTCAAATTATATTGTGGAATCTCAAAGGTGAGTTTGCCATCAACAATGCATGATATTTATCAAGATGAAGGAATAGTTGAAAGAGAAACAAAGGGAAACAAAAAATGCTGATTACAAAAAATGCTGATTACAAAAGTTTGTTCCCTCAAAAGTAAAATCCCACCAATTAAAACTAACCTTATTTGTAAGGGTATATAGTTGAAGGATGGATGATTTTGAGTTCTTATCTTACTAGTTGTACTAGAGAGATCTTTTTCTATAATCCAGTTACTAATGATTATCGGCAAATGTTAGTATGTTAGTATTTGTTGTGGACGAGATTTGAAACCTCAACCTCATTCATTTCAATCTTCTTCTTAATCATCAAACCACCTCATAACTCTTACAATCTCTTTCACTCTATTCCTTAAATTTTCCCCCTTAAATCTAGTATGGTTCCATCACCATTGAACTTTCCATCAAAATCTCGATAGATCTCATTTGTATATGGGGAAAATGGTGGCTTCTTCTAGTGCATTACCACTCTCAAGTAGAAATGTTCACCAAATTCAGTAATGTCATTAGGTATCTAACTAGAGGTTATGCATCAGAGGTATCGGTTTATTTAGTGTGAAGTCCCACATTTGATATACGGGGAAGAGTAGAAGAGTTTATAAGTAGAAAATGCTCATAGAACTAGTGCCTAAAGTTTTGGTTCAAGACGTGGTGCATAACTTGTGACTCTCCACTCTTCCCATACCCCGTAATAATGGAACTCCCCGATGGTTGGAGGCTCTCAGTCACAGTCTGTTCCAACAAGAACAATAATCAGTGGGTGAAGCTTGATCACTTGAGTGACTGTGTGGTTTTTATTGAAAGATTTGAGTGCTTTGAAATGTATAATTATCATTCCTAACAAATATCGGTCTTAAAAATCAAATCTTTAACAGTTATGTTTTAGGTTTATCCAGCTGCCATTTATGAATTTGTTTATAATTATTTTTATGTTATGTATTTTAATTTTCTTTATAGTTTTTCTCATTTATTGATGACAAATTCTTCAAGTTGGGAAACTGCCACTGCAATTCTTTTTTCCCAAAGCTTCTTAGAGTCTTAATGCTATATAAAAAAAGAACTCACTAAATCATTCACACATTTCTTCTTACAACTTTTAAGTTTAGTTTAATAATTTTAGTTTTCTAGGGTTTACAATAATATGCAACTTTACATATAGTCCATATCATATGTTGCCTAATGTACTCATTTATAATGTAATCCAATGTAGGTTTATTAATGTTAATGAACACCTACACAAACACCCTTCTCCTTTTTCAAATCAGAAATGTGGTTGCTAAAGTAAAGCAATGTTCTAATTATCAAAGAAAGTTTACATTAAACAATGAATTCATCTATTAAGAATCAAATGAAATGTTTATTATTTCAAAGCTTCTTAGAGTTGGAGTGGAACATTCTTCATTCAATCATCTTTTGTCTAAGTTGAGAGTTGCCAATATCCACTCTCTAGCATGAGCGTTAATATTGTGTTAATTTTTTATTGGACTAATAGTTAATCTAAACTCACTTACATTGCATAACAAACAATCATTTTAAATTCATTTTTCATAATTAAAATATGTGTAAAATGGTTTAGTTAGTTAGAAGTTAGATAGAGTTAAGTCTCTTATCTTTTCTATATAATAGGTTTGTTAGTTTCTTTATAATTTAATTTGATTTCACTCAATTCAATTAATTTTATACAATTCATTCAGTGAATAAAATATACATTTTTTCTTATTCTTTGATTTCTAATAGTACACATTTTTTCTTACTTTTTGATTTCTAATAGTTACATTGGCGATGCCAAAATGTGACTAATATTGGAGGATCTGGTACTGGATCGAGATAGTGAAAATGGGGTTGGTGCTTGTTCTGGAGTTAAAAGATTTCAGTCATTGATTATTAAAAATAAGAGATAAACTTGTTAGATATTTAACAGATAGTGAAGTATGAGTTCAATTTTCACATGGAATGCTGATTAAAAAAAAGTATACAACTTCTGATGATTTAATAGAATTTGCATATCCATAGATTTTGTAAAATGTATCCAACATGAGTTACTTCAAGGACAAGACTATTCATAGAAATTGTTGCAAAGGTTAATGAATACATAATGATACAATAAATTTTGTGGATGTGGAAATTTTTCATGTTAAACTGCATGTTATAACTAATAGGTTGAACCAATTCAATGTTAGTTTATGATTTGAAATATTCTAGTTATCATCTTCCATAGCCTAAAGTATTATAGTGCTTTGAAAATCATCCTCAAAGATAAAGTATTTCATTTGTCATATTCTCTCTAGTTAATGATGTTAAGGTTCCATCTCAAAACCAATTGTCAATGAGAGGAGTAACCCAACAGGTATTTAAACCATTCCCGAGACAATGAGGTAGGCGATGTGAGACTTACTTCCCAACATGTCTCCTCCACATAAGCCTGCCGGACCAGGAGAAGGGTTACCTTTGACCCATAACTAAAGGATATCTTTGGCCCATGACAACCGGAAAGAAGTTGAGCTCTGACTCTGATATCATGTTATGTTTCATCTCAAAACCAATTAGCTATGAGAGGAGTAGCCCAACATGTATTTAAATCATTCCCGAGACAATAAGGTAAGCGACATGGAACTTACTTCCCAAAAAAATGATTATTCATTTTCTACCCAACCATTTAAAGCAACTTTGGTCCCAAAATCTCAAACTCTAAACATTTTGTTAGGCTAAAACTGCCAATTGACACATGATCTATACACTTAGTATAATAGTTGTTACTTTTGGTTTTCGACCGGATACCCTCACAAACATGATCATGAGACTAATCCTCGGATCCAAGGTGGTAATTAGGTAAAACTCTACTCCCCAAAGCAATGACTTCAAAAGTCAAAACCTTAACATGCAAGTAAAGTTCCACTTCTATTATGACCATTGGGGCCCAGGTAATATAACATAAAAAGAATGCCAATGGCACCATATCCTGGTTGGTTATTAAGCTAGTAGTCGAGTTTGATTCTGCTGCCACCGTAGTTTCCCTCGATTCTAGCTCTAGTGGTCGCTATCGGAATAGGTTTATGACGAAAAGGATTGGTTTATTTCTTAAGCAAGGAGAAATGGGCTAACCACTTTTTAGAGTTCAAACTCGAAAACAGACAATTGCTCCATATAGCAAGCAACATTACCCCCTCTCCTATAAATCAAGATCAACATTACACAGGATTGCCATTGATAAATTTTTTTTACAAAAGAATAATACATATCGATAGAAGAGAGCGGTAAAAACAAGATAAGGAATCATCGATAACTAAAGAAATCAACTAAACCGAAAGTACAAAGCATGTCAATCTCTTTGCGGATTAAACAAAAACACTTGTCTAAAAATGTTGTAGGAAGAACCCCATGATGAAGCTAATAAAAACTATCCTGATTATATCCCAAACGAACACAAAATACACTCAACACCGTGAAAAGATTCTACCATTTTGTTCCAACCAAATGCACAACAGAACCACAAAGGGATAAATTAAGTATAAAACGATTCATGAACTTATCTTATTCCAGATGTCATTGCATACATCTTGAGTAGGCATCTTCGAGCTGTCATACTCAAAATTGTCAACGACATTTTTATCCTTTTCCAAAATATCTGAAAATAAGGTTTAAGGAGCAAGCAGTTTTTGTCTTTTGGAAAGATAGATAATATCACATACAAGAAAACATGGAGAGGAAAGAAATGAAGGGAGCGAGAGTTATATACTGAACATTCAACAAAAGGATACAGCCTGAAATTTTGGACTGATCGTCTAAGTTTGGCACTATATTTGTGACAGAAGCATACATTGAAAGTAACATCCTGAAACAGTAAAGAAGAATGCATTTAAGTTTCTGAAGTTTGAACCTCTAATGAATAACAAATAACATTACATATGACATGTGAAAGCAAGACAACATTAGATTTAAGTTTCGCAATGTACTTACTGCGCCCTTAGCTTATCTTTCTCAATTTTCAATGAAGTCTTCTTTTGTTCTTGGACAGAAGCCCATTGTTGTTCTAGATCAATGAATTCGTTGCTGACGGCTGTGTTGATGCAAAATAGATCGTAAGATATGTCATTCAAGAAATAATCCAAAAAAAGAGTATGCAATTGAAAAGCTAACAAACCGATAAAAGACTTATCTAAACTCTTCCTTCAACAACCGTTCCTTTTCAAGTTCTTCCTCCAACTCTCTCTGCAGAAGGTCCAGTTCTGCATCAGTAGTAGTTCCACATCTAGCTTCCTCTGTTTTTTGCTTGCATTCATCTATTTTTTTCTGATAATCTGATTCATATAAGTACATGTCAACCGCATACTATAATAAAGACGTGCTCATACTAGATAACATGAATAAGCAGTTATGAACTAGTGAAGAAAAAGTAGAATTTGTAGTGGAGTTCTTTAAATTTTGATGGTTTCAAAATAAAAATAAAATAGACATCAGCCTAGAGCGATGTTTTAACTTGCACTCTGCAACCGCAATTACAGCCGCAATATTGTGGTTTTGGGAGTATCAGCAACAGCATCCTAAACCCATTTGCGGCTAAATTGGCCACATTTTCCCGCAATTGCGGTAAACACAACACAACTGCGATTTAGAAGAGTGGTCTAGAAACTACTACATTGATGATTATGATTAACAGCAGAAGTTGATAGAATGGTTTTTCTCTGCTTCAATTTCTATATATAAATTTTCCTAACTCTCCCCTAATCGAAAAGACCCAATACAGAAAATAAATAACAATGTGAAAAACTAATAATCAACAAACCCACAAGCATGTAAATCACAAAAATGAAAACTTTAATATGAATTATTAAGTTCCCAGATTTATTTTCAAAACAAGAAACAGAAAAATCATTAAAAAGTGAAAACTTTATCTTAAATCTAAAACCCTAAAATTTTATACTATAACTAAATGAATTTGCAAAATTAAAAGATACCCATGAAGAGAAAAAGAAAAAGGGAAAAGACCTTGTAGCAAAGAGTGAAGGTGATTGAAATCGGAATGAGAAGTTGAAGAGAGAGAAACGGTGCGTTTCAGGGTATGAGTGAGATTGGTGACGTCATGCTGGTCTTGCAAAACCTTAACGAGGTCATCACTGTATGATATAAGCTTGTCTACGTCTATGTTGTTGTTCTTTGTTGAATCCCATTCTCCCATTTTCGATTATTAATGATTTAATTCCCTCTCATTTCATGTTCTTATAGAAAACTACATAAAAACATAGCATTGGATCCCAATTTTTCAATATTAATGATTTAAATATCAATGAATTGTTTTATAAACATATTTAATTTATAATTGTTTAATATTAATACATTATCATTTTAACTTTTATTTTTTATATGCTCTTTGTTTGATGTAGGGTTAGAAGCGAGTGGGACAGAGTCGAATCAGAGCTCAGCTTAATAAAGATTTGTTTAACTCGAAACTGGACTCGAGTTTGATACGAATTATTTTTTTAGTTTGAATTCAATACGAGTTATTTTTTTAGATCAAGTTCGACTCAATTAAAGTTTATGAATTATTCAGCTCAGCTCAAATTGTTTCATTTGAAAACTCAAATAATTGTTTATAATAATAAGAATAAATATAAAAATTAGTTTATATATAATATTTATATCGAGTCAATTCATGAGCCTAATAAATCGAATTGTATCTCGCTCAAGTTAGGCTTGTTAATTTAACGAGTTCAATTTTTAGCTTAAGTTTGGCTCATTTAGTTCATAAATCAAATTTATCGAGTTAAATAACAAGTTGAATTTCAAACAAATACCGAGTTGGTTCGGTTCAATATTACGACAAAGAAAATAAAAATGAGTAAATACCCGATCCTTCAAAAAATTTGCTCATACCAATTTAATCCTAAAAAATAAAAAACCAAATTAGTACATAATGATTGCGAATATAAGTCAAAATAGTTTTATCATAAAACGTACTAAAAATGATTAATTTGATTCAAAATTTGATATTTTTGTGATCATTTTAGGGTTTTTAATTTTTCCGGGTTCAAACTGATATATATATATATATATATATATATATATATATACTTGAAAATGATAATTTAATTTGTTTTGGTTGACAACAAGACACAGTATTTAATCCATCAGTTATGTGGTTCTTAATTGATCACTTTATATGTAGCTCAATAAAACAATACTGAAAATGTAAATCTATATATTGGAATACTATAACTAGTTGAGTTTTTGTTACACTATAAATCTATTAAGCATTTGATATACAACTGGTGCATATTGTTTAAGCATATAAAAATGAACAGAATAACTATATTTTCCAATAACATACCAACTTATATACTCATCAATTGTCTTATTTCACATTATTTGTTGTGAATTTAAGAACAATGTTTCATATGTTTTGAACTGTGCTGATGCTTCTGCACACTTTTTTTAGAATATGTCAGGATATGACTCTTTATAGCACAAAGCTTATGCTTCATACACCAAGGGAAGAAAATTTCTGGGCAACAACCCTTTGAAGAAGAAGCATATGATGCAGTATCAATCATTTTCTTGTTGAAATCATTGGAAAAATTTATAGAAGATGAAGCAGCCAAAGCAGTTGCATCAGGAAGAAAGCGGTTGATCATATAAGCTGGAGATTGATCACCATTACACTCTGCAAGCTTTAATCTCAACTCATCATTACTTTCACTATGAACTTTCTCTGTTAGTTGGACAATGTCTAATGCTTCTGATAGAGATAATACATCTGTTGCATTTGACGAAACACCATTCTTCTTGTCATCATCGTCATCATCACCATCACAACCATCGTCTTGATCAAATTCAAGGAAGCGTTGTTTCACATAATCAGTCATCACGGTTGGTTGAAAAACAGGTGGCTCAAAATTACCGTGTATTAGATTATGACCGAAGACCTCTAAGTCAGAATCCGTATTAGAAACGATGCATTCGTCCGTTGCCTGTTTTCCATTATCTATATCAGCTTCAACCGCTTCTTTCAGCCGATGCCAACGGCAAGGAGGTAGTCGCAGCCGAGGGGTGTCTCCATCATCGACACTATTGCTCCTTTCCATATCTTTTGGTTTACCCGGGGATTGTTCCCATGAAAATGGAACTCTTGTATTCTGTACTCTGCAAGATGTATCTGCAACAAATGAACAACCAAGCCTCCTTGTTGACAAGAGAGGTGCATTTAAGTTTAACTTTCTAGGATTTTTCAAATCCATGTTCTGCAGATTTTCATCCTCCTTACTTGAATCCATATTAGTCTATTTCCTATGGTGTATACTACTATACCAAAAGGTTTATATCAACAAAGTTTGTCAAAAATGTGATTAGAAAGGACATGATATCAAGTTAGTTGGGTGGAATAAATAGTAGCAGTTGAAAATATGGATATCTCGTGGACAACATTAAAACCAAAGTCTAGCTTTCTAATGATCACAAGTGAATTTGAATTGAAAATCACCTTTTTATGTTACATGTGGAAGAGAAACAAGAAGCCAAATGCCAAGCATAACAGTATCAGCTTAATTGACATGACATTGATGTGTTTCAAATTTTTAATTAACATTTTATAAGGTAATGTGAAGTTTATAAACAAAGTAAATTATCCACAGAAAAGGCCATAAAATGAGGGGGAACAAAGTAAGAAAACATAAGGATATAGATGAGTTGAGATGATGAAAACTTTCATAACTGGGTATGGATGTAGCTTCTCAACAGAGAACCCATCACAAATGACAGTTAAATTTTGTGTTCATACAACAGAGAAGATAGGTTACAATAGAAACTGAACTTGGAAGTTGCTCACTCAGCCAAAATTATAGGGACAAGTATCTAAATATTATGCACAGTAAATGGACTTGTATGCATATTTTCGTTTAAAACTGTGTCAATTTATCACCATTCTTGCTGGCCGTGGCACCGTGAGGAATAGCAGTGGTAGCTGTCGGCACTACTTGACCAAAACCATAAGTCATGATATATATTTACAAGCTATCCTGATCCTCTACTTACCCTTCAGTTTCAATCAAAATGGTGTTTTGGGTTCATCCCCATATGGAAAATACCGAGGAAACATGATTATTGATCTCTTATTCTCTTCTCTCACTTCGGTTCATTAATCCGTTCCAGTACTTTCTTATGAAGCTCTACTGTCTCAGCAAGGCTAGGGTCTAGACAGAGGGCTGCTTCACAGTCTCGAACGGTAGAAACATAATCACCCATTGAATCATGGAATGCCGCTCGAAGATGTAATAATTGAGGATCTGGCTTAAAACTTATGGCTCTTGAAACTTCAGCTATTGCTGCTGCTTCCTTCTGATTATCCATTAAAACTGAAAGACAAAGGTTCATGTCAGAACTTCATAGGTTTTGCACATGCTATATGATACATATTTCACTAACAGGGGTTCAAGGATTCAAAAGAAAATCATGATCACATTGCTCTGACAATGTCATGGTGCTTATAGCAAACAAAGTATTTCAGCATGAACCAAGGCCAACAATCAAAACAACAGAAGCATACAAAACAACAATGGGGCTCTAATAAATTAGGTCATTAAAAACAAGAATAGGCTCAAACTCAAGGTTTGTTTCCTCACATAATAAACTACTGCTACTGCTATGATAAACTAAGCCAAAATGAGAATGAACCCTCCAAAAATATGAAACTTGATCAGCGTGTTATAATGACAAACTTTTCTGAAGTGCTACGATATTCCTTCAACATTTAATGCACTTCCTAAAGCTCATTTTATACCTAATATGTGTGAAAGATCCATTAACCATTTCCCACAATTTCACCATGTATAATGTTGCAAGGAGATTACATAATTACTAATACAAGTTCAACTGCGTAGATAACAAATCATCAGTGATCTGGAGCTGCATCACAACAAAGTAATAATATATTGGATGTTATTTTTATATACTTTGTTGTTACTTTGAATTAATGTTACTTCAAAATTTTGATAAAATTATGTTTATTTCTTTGTGTATTTAAGTGTTACTTGATAAATTTTGATTAAATCTTGTGGCTCCCCAAAAACTTGAAGTCAAGATCTGCTACTAACAATAAAGCTCCCTCCCCTACCCCTCATCCCCCAAAAGAAATGAGAAGACGGATAATAATATAAACAGTTGTATGGAAATTACCTGCTGCCCTATATCTATAAGCATAAGTCCTTAGAGGATCCAACTGTGTTGCCATACTAAGATCACATTTTGCTGTATCACGATCACAATATTCTGAACGTTTCTCATAAGCTGATGCATTATTTCGGGCCTTCTCTATTAGCTTTGTCATCTCATCATATGCAGCTTTGTGCTTATTTTGAAGATGATAAACACGTGCCAACCCCTGATGTGCTCGTGTATGCTTGATGTTGAGTGCATGCTTATAGCAGTCAGCAGCAAGATCCAGGTTATCGCAATCTACATAGATACTCCCTAAATTATTTAGTGCCTACAACGCAAACGCAGAAAACAAACTCATTATTTCAGCACTAAAATCATTAATATGTTTAATCTCAGAACAATACAAAACTTACTTGTCCTTTCCGAAGACCATCTGAAGGGCATCTAAGAGCTTCCTCCAAGAGATCAATCACATACTTTGAAGACTCGGACTCAAGACATGAGTCAGCTAATGCATAAGCTTTGAGAAAGAAAGCTTCGAATGACCTTTGAATAGAAATGGACTCCTCGGCCTTTGCTAATGCTTCTTCATGGTGACCTGTGTCATACAATATCCATCCCTCATAAACAAGCCTTTCATGTGCTGAAGAAGAATGATTTCTAGCTAGGCGCAAACTACGCATGGCGGCCTTTTGACAATTTAACCTGCAAGATTCAGGAACATCAACACCAACAACGGATAGGATCATGCATTAATATAATTTTAGACTAAACAATTATTGATTGTCCTATTTGAACAATGAACACCATTTACTAAAAAGAAAAGAGGGCAAAAAAAATTTAGTGAAAAGTATTCTTGCTTGGAAAATTGTACTTGAAACCGACCAGTGTTGTTAAAAAGATATCAGCTTCCATCAATCTCACATGCAGAGAAGATACAGTGATAACCGACAACTAAAAGTGCATGGCCTAGATCAAAGCGTATACAGAAGCAGCTCAATTTGGAAACTCAATAACATATAATTACCATTTTTTGTTGATAAATACACAACTGTAACTGTAAATTTTAAAACCTTTTAAGGCTCACCAATTTTGTAATTTCTCAAAATACTGCATTCTTCAAACTTTGGAATAAGGGAAGGTTTTTAATATGAGGGAAGTTGAAGCAAATTATGTTCAGAAGTGCTTGCATTAACTAAACCATTTGGCCAGAGAAAAGCATCAGATTTTGTGGAAAAATGTAGATATGCCCTAACTTGGTTACTAGTTCGCGATAACAGAGAGGAAATAGAATTGAAAATACCAAGACTTTTTTTAGTGAAACACTTTTGGATAGCAGATTTTTCCCTGCTTACTTTCAGACCTTTCCTTTCACACACAAATTCACTTCATGAGTGACAGAGTTGGAGAGGGAAAATGTGTTTAGGAGGGTCATGCTATAAAAAAATTAAAATTGTTTTTTTGTAAATTCTTGGTTTTACAGAAATTTGAAGGGAGCTAAAGCCTCCCTAACCCATGAGGAGCCACCCCTGCGCTTATCTTTTCTCTTTGGCATATTTTCCCAACAAAATTCTTCATTCTCTATGTTCAAATGAACTAGGAAAAAGATACAAGAATGGAAGGAGATAACGCAAATCTACACAAGTAATCATAGCATCAGGCAACTAAAACTGCTCTACATTTTTATGTTACATTGCCTAACCTAATGGATTGAATGCTATAATTTCTTCTGGGTTTGATATAGTACGTGACAACAAACAAGCACAACAAACTAATCAATTTAACACTTACAAAAAAACTAATCAATTTAACAGAAAATAGAGCCAATGCAGAAAAATGTTCAGTTAAAACTAAAAAGAATTATAAAAACATATCTGGCCACAGTTAGATATAAACTGTCCTTGCCAATAACAGAGAAAGTAACAACATAAAATGGGTGGTCCAATGCACAAGGCTCCCACCTAGTGGGGTCTGGGGAGCATAGATGTATGCAGTCTTACCCTCGAAAGCGAATATGTTGTTTCCAGGATTTGAACCCATGATCTTCAGGTCAAGAGGCAAGCAATGTTCCATATAAAAATCTTGCTGATGAGGAAAAGAAAAAATTATAACTGAATTTAAAGAAGGCCTACACTCACCGCAAAAGAAGGAGAGATTGTCGAAAGCGTAAAATACTTTTCCCTGGGTCATTTTCTAACATCTTGTGTACAACAGCTAAAGAGCCAATATCATCAACAGAAGACCATCTGTCATACAAATGCATCCAGCA
Organism: Lupinus albus; assembly: GCA_009771035.1. NCBI lineage: Eukaryota > Viridiplantae > Streptophyta > Magnoliopsida > Fabales > Fabaceae > Lupinus > Lupinus albus. The sequence continues at coordinate 22,831,270 of CM019999.1, read as the reverse complement.
ATCAGCCTCGCTCCACCGCTGAGCAACAGGGCGGAGGAGTTCTACCAAGCGATCACCGTGCATATTCCCAGAGAACATCATATAATTTGGATCCAACGTCAAAATGACCCTAACATCTCTGAAGGCTCCTTCATAATCTCTCATGGCAATCAAGAACCAAGCTCTCAAGTCAAGGCAGTCAGGAGAAACCTTAAAACCGATTATTTTGTTGATTTCCATAATGGCAGCTCCAATCTCATTCTCCTCCAGGAAAGAAACAGCCCGGTACTTGTACGGAAAGGAAAGAGTTGGATCTAATTCAGTCGCATAGAGCAAGTCCATCATTTTCTCCTTCCCTGTACAATACAAAGACCTTTCCTGATACATCCAACCAACCGGTTTATAATCAGAAATAAGTGAGTTTATGATCTTGAATGCAGAATATACATGACCACGCTTATACTTGGCCCTTGCAACACCCACTGAAGAATAAATATGTCCTGCCTCAACTGCAGCCTCAAACCAATGTTGTGCGTCTTTATATTCTTTTCTCTCAAACATAACAATACCTAATTGGTGACAAGCAAGCTGCTTCTGCCAACTTTTCACCGCACACTCTCCTAATCTTTCCAATAGCATCATAGTTGTGTTAGACTTCACGTCTTCCTCAATTGCAACCTGACTCAAGAAATAATACAACGCAAACGATGCGTGCCCCACCATAGCCAACCTATCCCTACCCTCTGGACTACAAAACAATCTTATAAAACTCGAACACTGCATTGAACCGGGAAGCTCTCTTAAAAACACCTGCAAACAAGCTGCCACGAGCAGGTACGAAGATTCCTCAAGTCCATACTCAACCAGCAAAACAGCATCATCCATGTCACAAACCAAAGAAGCCAAATGAGCATCACAAGCATTCTTCATCCCTTCACAACAAAACCTATTTGCAAAACAAAGCAACTCCAAAACAACATTTGGAGGAAAGTTACTCAACCTCTTTGTTCTACTAAAAACCTTAACAGCAACCATTGTCTCAACAGAAACCTCATTCTTAGAAAAATTAATCTTCTCCCTTCTCGACTCAATGAATCCGCCATACAACATTGTCTGTAATGGCCTCGAAAGCAAACCCATAAGGTATCTATTACATATAATTTCATCATCACCAATGCAAAAACACACATCATTATTATTATTATCATCATCATCATCATTTTCACAACTATCATCATAACTTGAACATTCCTCAACAAAACCACCATGACAATCATAATTAACTACAATTTTAAATTCATCATCACCAACATTTTTTCTACGAAAACACAAACAATGATCGAAAACCGATTCAGGATCATACCCTGGAACCAAACTAGCCTTAGGGCATTCAAGATTTCTTCCTGAACAATCCATCGCCGAAACCGAACCAACAAGTTCATCTTCTCTCCTCTCATACCTCAACCACGTCGCCATCACCACCTTCTCGTGCACATCCACCGCATGTCCCCGCACCAACCGGAGACACCGCCGGAACAATTTCAAATCCGGCAAGCCCCTGAAAACCGCAGATTGCTCCAAAAACACTCCAAATTTCTCAAATTCCCCTTCACAATTCTCGATCCTCCGATGCAAATCAGCTAGGGTTTCAACGAAATGAATAGGCTTCAGAGAAGCTTCTATTTCGGGTTCTAGAAGCTCCGTAGTGGGAAGAATAACACCCTCAGATGAAACGACGGCGTTGAAATTCCAAACCGGTTTAACGGTTCGGTTATTAGAACGATGCGGTTCGAACCGGTTCGATTGAACCGGAAAAGCATGAACCTGAGTTCCTTTACATCCATCCATGATCTTTAAACTGCGTATTGAGGTAAAGATGCTATGTTGCATCTTCAAAATAATTCAAATTTCAAAATTAAAATTAAGATCAATGAATAAAACGAAATTGTGCTTTTTTTTATAATTCAATTTTTTTATTTTATTTTTTTGAGAGAAATGGGAGAGAAAGGGAAAAGAGAGAATAGAATAATGAAGAAAGGTGGTGGTGGTTGTTGTGGTGGTGATGTGGCGGTGAGCGGTGGCCGTTGAAATGTTTGCGATTATTTCAACGGCCACTCTGTCTCTGATTATTCTCTCTTTCCCTTTATTCTCTTCTTTCTCTCTATTTTTTTGTTTTGCTTTCTTTCTCTCTATTTTTTTTATGGGTTTTGGCTTTTTGCTGCTTTATATATTCTAAATGGATAAATATGAAATTTCCCTTTTTTACTTTTTTAGTTTAATGACAGAAAATGTAATCTAAAAATATATTACTTATGCCACATTTTTTGGTATTGTACTATTGTTTCTTGATTATAAACATTATTAATGTTATTTAATGTATAAATTACACTCACACTCTCTGAGTTTTACTGAAATTATACAAATCACCCCTCCATTTTTTGTCCTTACCTCTAATTTAGTACATGTTTTACACTGACTACCCATGCGTAATATAAAAAATGTAATATTTTAAACAAAAAATGTGTAGTGTGTAATTAAGTTAAATAAAATATTGTATATTTTGTAGAAAAATTCAAATCATATAAAAGTCGATGTGTCTTCATTATTTGTCTCGTTACAAAATATTATAAGAGTTATTTAAACATATCTTTAGAATTAGTAATGTATTTCGTAGATAAAGAAACATTGATTTTTGTACTATTTGAAATGTTACACAATATATAATATATTTTTAAAATTAATTACACATACTACATGTTTTTTTTGTTTAAAATATAACATACATGAGTAATTAGTGTAATATATATACAACAGTCGGGTGGTTCGTGTAGGAGTTAGGAGTGGTTCGTGCAAAGACAAAAAGAGAACATGATTTATATAATTTCACTAAAACTCAAAGAGAGTGTAAGTGTAATTTATTCGATATTTTCCCATAAGTTGTAGACTTTTGGGAATTGATAAACGAGTTGAGATGTTGGATATGATATTAAGCCAAAATAAGTATAAATAGGTTTGACTTCATTTGTTTAATCATAGAATCAACTCACCTTCAAGTGTTTCAATCCTTTTTAAAAATGTCAAAAGGACAACATTTTGAGAGGAAAGAATTAAAACTTTCAACATATATATTTTGTTGGTTGTAATTTGAGATCGTAAAAGAATTGTTGTCCTACCTGTTTTATCCGTGACTGCAACATTTTAAGTTTGTGTGGGTATACCCACATTATTTTAATGGACAAAGTAATATTTCATATCGGTCTTAAAATATACTAACGGATATGCTATTTCGCAAACATTGATAACCAATATAAAAATAATAATTCAACAAAATAAAATAGTTAATTAATTTTTTTTAAAAACTATGATATTTTACATGAAACTCAACAAAGCATATAACATCATATTTTTTTAGACATTAAATTATATCACATCATAGTTTATTTTAATTTTTTCTTACATTATGTCCATCAGCCACCCACGTTAGGGGTGAGCAGGACACGACTATACTCGTTCACCCGGTATGGCCCGATCATGATCAGACTCAAATAGTGACAAGTCTCTTCGGGTTTAGGGTTGGGTTCAAAAATTAGACTCGATCAATATTTAGGGCAGGTAGGGGCCAAGCGTGACCCGGCCCGACCCATCCCATAGTCACTCACTAATAATGCTTATATGTGTATTTATTCAAATGTATACAGAGTATTGACACTTTTTGGTCGAAAGTATCATTGATTTTCTAATTTTTTCATCATATATATATGATTAATAATATATATACAAATATCATTTTATATGTCAAATTACATATTCATAATAATAAATAATAATGAGAAAACTTTATATAAAATGAGTATACATTATATTTAATTGAATCAAGGGTCGGGTTAGCTCCGAGTCTAAGATTGAGTTCAAAAAATGACCAGAGCAACATTTACGATAAGGTAAGCGACAAGGCTTAGCCCGTTCTAACTTGTCCCAACCCAACTCATGCTCACCCCTAACCCATATTGCCCAATAGAAATGCTCGCAGGCTTGGTAGACATTCGAACTTTACCCATTTTTCCGTCTATATCAATTTCAATTTTATTTAGGTCGTATATATTTTTATAATTTATTACCCATTTCCATAAATTAATAATAACATATACTTTTCTTATATTTATAAACATCAATCTCATAAGGTACCATATTCTTATTACAATCAGAATGAACCATCCAAGATACTTTATTATATTTAAAGCTTAAAAGTAATTTTATTTGATTATATTACTATATAAGAAAAAAAAATGTTCTTACACCTCATCAAGTGTCACATGTTGCATTTATGATTAACGTTTTCCCGCTCAAACAACTCCATGGCTTCCGATGCACTTCACCACACCATAACACCGCTATGTTACAATTATTATCAACACTTTTCACTTACAATCTCATCCCAAAATCTGTGTTTTATGACCCAACCCATACAATAACAAAGAGTTCATTGTTTTCGGGATAATGTGGATGATAATGTGAAGAATTATTTTTGTTTTTCTTCATTTCTCACTCTAAGTTTTTCATTATTCTGACTTTGTGATTTTTGTTAGAGAGTTCATCATCTTCGGGATAATGTGGATCAGAATGTAAAGAATTATTTTTGTTTTAACATAATCAAACTGCAGTTTCTGTAGGTAATGATAATTGCATATCGTTCGATTTATGGTAATTGCATATATCTTTAATTCTTCAATTATAAGAATTACTAAATGGATAGTGGATCACACATGAAATTCATATATTTTTATTTTTATTTATTTGTTCTTTTCAGTGATTTCATCGATTTTGTTTGAAGATACCTCATTTCTAGCATTAATGAACTGTTCACATATGAGTTTTTTTCTTCTGATACACTATTTTTATGTTTATTTTTTTATTGTTGTTGAACAAATTATTCATGTGCTGTATTTTTATTTAAAAATATAACTAAATTAAAGATAATACATTTATATTTTAAATATTTAGTTTAAGAAAAATGAATGAGATGACAGAGAGTTTATGCAATTTGAGGTACAACCTAAAAAATTAGGAGAGATGAAGTTAAGAAAAATGAATGAATATAGAGTATGTTTCTTGTAATGATTTTAGGCATGGGTAAAAATAAAATGTCTCATGAAATTAATTTACAATATTTATGTTTCTATATATTTCATTCATTTTATCAAATTATTACGCAATATTACTAATATATATATATATATATATATATATATATATATATTAATAATATTGTTACTTACATGCTTCTAAATATGCGTGTTCATAATGAGACGAATGTACGGGTAGTATGTGTATTCTTAAGCACATGAATGCACGTATAACATGTATATTCTTAATCATGTGAATGCACAAATAACATGTGTGGTCTTAACCATGTAAATGCAGTGTAACATATGTGTTTTTAACTATACGAATGCATATGTAACATATGTGTTCTTAATCATGTGACAAAAAATATTGTTCTGTGTACGTGTAAAAACCCCTACTATGGGGATAAGTGAATAATCATTCAACTTCGAAATTGTCATTTATTTTTCTTATGTGTTTGAACAGACAATTACACCGTGACACATGTGTTCTTAAAAATGTGAATGTACAGATAATATATGTGTTTCAACTATGCAGATGCATGGATAACATGTGTGTTCTTAGTAATGCAAATGTACAAGTAACATGTTTGTTTTTAACAATTAAACTGTACGAGTCACATATGTATTCTTAACAATACGGATGCACGAGTAACATAAGTGTTTTTAATCCTGCGAATATACAAATAATATATGCGTTTTTAACTATATGAATACACATATAATATATATATTCTTAATCATGCGACAAAAATATCAGTCGTACAAATGCATGAGTAACTTCTTAGTTACATAGTAAAGTGAGGAACCCTAGATTCAAGAAAGTCTAAAATGTCTTTGAGTTCAATTTTTACATTTTCAGAGAAGATTAATTCATTAGTCATATGATTATGAATACTTTTATAGCAAAAAGATAATTGTTAAGATAGATTATTTAGTTATTAATTTATATTAATGAATTATAATTTTTTAATGTGAATTTACTCGAATAAAGATTATTTGTTTAAAAAATTTATATTTTCATATTTCAAGTCAATCAAATTTTATTGAATGATATATAACTTTTTTACATTTTTATGAATTTTCTTTTTAATTATTTCGCAAATTCTAATTATATGAAATAGAATCGGAAAAGTCTCATAAAATTGGTAAACGACATCGTTTTGCAGCTAACAACGTATAAAACATTATCCTTCCTTCTACATTCTAGAATATTCATCACATTTCTGTATCTCTCATTGACTCAGTTCCATGGCTGAGACTGAATCTTCATCTCCTTTCAAGAAAATCCAGATTCAAAGGGATGACACTGTGAGTCTTTTCTCTTTCTTTTCAATTTCACTTTTCCTATTTTTCCATTTTCTTACTGTAAAATGTCAATTAAGTCCTCAACAATATACTATCACTAAAAAGTAAATTGTCATTTTGGTCCTTCTAGGATATTGGGTGATAGACAATTTAGTTATGGTAGATAGTCAAAATGTTGGTCCATTGATTTAAATTGCGGACCGCATCGGTCAGCCGCAATATTGCGGTTGTGGTGACCGCCGGCCGCCGCAATCGCATCACACCGCAATTGCGATGTGACTCTGAATCACAATGATGTAGCAACATTAGACCGCAAAGCAACCGCATCGGGCCGCACTTGGTCCATATCAGACTGCATTGGATACAAAAATATTGTTTTAATCACAAAATAATTCACACCATAATCCGCATCGCAACGGTCACATTGACCGCAATCGCAGTAACCGCAACAGTTACCACAATCATGACAGTAACCTTAATTTAAAATACTGTGTTGATCAAATTAGTCCTTTTTGAGTTGTAATATCTTTGATTGTCATATATGTCATTGTTGGAATAACTTGATGGGCTTTTTCAACATTCAGGGATGAATAGTATAATTTTTAAGTGTTAGAGACTAAATTGTTTTATGAAAAATATTTGGAGGACAATGTGATGAAGTTTTAAAAAATTGATTTTTTATTTTATTTTTTGTCACAAATCTTTCAGGACCAAACTAATTACACTGTTCTTTTTTTAGGATTGAATTGATGGTTTACTTTTTTTAAAATATAAAGTAGAAAATTGACTTAGTTTTTAGACTTGGTCACTTTGCTCGGTTAAATTTGTCTTAGACATGGTGTGTTTTTCCCACTTGGATTTGGAGGATTTATGATCTAGAAAGTTACTAACTTTTACATCACTGTATTGTTTCAATGAGTTTTAACCACACATATTTTTTTGGAACTCTACCGTGCCTGCGTTTCATGTTGTTTACAGCATAGAATTGTGATTTTGGAACAGAGTCGATTTCATAAGATATTATTATTCTTATAAAGTTGTGATTTATATATCTGGTTTTATGTTTTGTAATGTTTTTTTTTGTTTTCATTGATTAGACATTTGATGCATACGTTGTTGGAAAAGAAGATGCTCCAGGAATTGTTGTGCTTCAAGAATGGTGGGGTGTGGATTTTGAAGTTAAGAACCATGCAGTGAAGATTTCTCAACTTGGTACTGGATTTAAAGCTCTTATCCCAGAGTAAGATAATTGTGCTTCCTGATTTTTTTTGTATTCTTCTTTTCGCATGTGTTAATAGTATATGTTAACGCTGCATTTGATTGACTTATGTTCGCTTTTTTTTCCTCCAGTCTGTATAGAGGAAAGGTTGGTCTGGATGCTGCAGAAGCTCAGCATTTGATGGATGATCTTGATTGGCAAGGTGCTGTCAAGGATATTCGTGCTTCGGTTAATTGGCTCAAAGCAAATGGCTCAAAGAAGGTTTGTGACTGTTTTCTTATGTTGACCAATGACCAGTGTATGAAAAGTTCATTGTGCGTTCACCATCATGCAGTAGCTGCAGAAGGTTCTTCTAGTTTTTATTAACAATGAGTAGACAAGCTAACCTTAGCTTAGGATTTAAACTGCATTAGTTTTAGTCTTGAAACATTAGAGATTGTAGGGGAAGTTGTTTTAGGTCCTTTGTATGGAGTCTCACATTGAGTGAAAACGTAAGCTCAATGTGGTACTTAAATCATGAGGCTCTCCCACATAATGTATTAGTCTTTTAGGTCGGGTTTTTCTCATGTGCTTGAGTCTTAACATTTGGTGTTTTTTTTGGAGAGATTGGGCTATGGAAAGAGCTACCTATAGGCTAGATTAAGGTATATTACCAAATACTGATAATTTGGTAGAGCTGCCAAAAGAGAAATTGCTACCATTAGGTGAATTTCGATAGAGTGAAAGTCGTCAAGGACATTGGCCGTTAAAGGGGGCAACAATGTTAGGAGTTCCATATTGAGTGAAAAAGTAAGCTCAAAGTGGTAGTTAAACCATGAGGCTCTCCCCCTAAATAAAGATTGCTTCAAATTGTACTGTACTTGTGATACCTCATAGTTTGCTGCTTCTGATTTCTGAATTTATTCCAAAACTTATTAGTATGATGGTTTAATCTTGTGATCATTACAATGGTTCAACCCCGTTTTCCCTTTCCTAGGGAGATCCCACTGGGATAGCTGGGATTCACGTCGGGGACGGAATAGCAAATCCCATCTCAGTACCATGCCAAATTGGGACGGGATCTGGATTAACTACTTATGTACTAAGTCTCTTTGAAATGTGAATAGTGTGTTTAATAAAATATTTCATTGTGGGTATAGAGAAATTAAATCATCATATTCTTACAAATTCTGAATCTGGTTTATTATACCTTATTTATTTAAGGCTGTTAGAATGGATCCTCAACACTGGTATATGGTTATATTTAAAGGAATATCATTTTGCTTATGTCATACAAAATCTGACTTTACCATTTATTGCAACAGGTTGGTGTGACTGGTTTTTGTATGGGGGGTGCACTCTCTATTGCAAGTTCTGTTTTGGTTCCAGAGGTTGATGCCGCTGTAGCATTCTATGGAGTGCCTTCTTCAGAACTTGCAGATCCTTCCCAAATCAAGGCTCCTGTTCAGGCTCACTTCGGAGAGTTGGATAATTTTGTTGGATTTTCTGATGTTACGGTACAGGAATTGAATTCTTTTTGTCCTCATATCTTGATTTATGAGATTATCCCAATCCATGCAATGTTTTTTGTTGCGATGAGTTTTGTGTAAGGTAAGATACATTTCACACGCGTTGTTATTTAGTTGCTACTTAAGAGCTTCATCCTCATGAATAAGAAAAGTAGGGAAACAAACTGCTATGAATCATAGAGACACTTCAAGATAAAACACCCTTGCCATTTTCGTGTCGGCCACATATGTATGCCTATATCAGATACTTCACATACACCTTCATTCTTTGATACACTCTTAATTGTGTTCTACTACCTTTTACATTCACTTTTGAATATTTATACCCTTATAGATAGATATGGTACAATAAAAAGATAAAGATTAGCATTTTATTAACTTTACAATGACTTATCTTAACTTTTAAAATATTACTCCTCTCTTTTAATTTAAGGTTTGTGCTCTTATATTAACCTTATACTAATTATATATCTTCATGTCATGTCATATTCATGTCCCGTGTCATATTTACGCTTCCCAGAAGATTAGACATGTTCAAGTTCTAAGATGATAACTTGTAAACTTAATGAACGATCGACATTGTTTTGTTATTGTTTGATATCGTAGGCTGCCAAGGAATTGGAGAAGCAACTAAAGGTATCTGGAGTTCCACATGAGGTACACATATATCCTGGCAGTGCACATGCATTCATGAACAGATCTCCTGAAGGAATCAAGAGGAGGAAGGACATGGGTTTGGCCGATGAAAATGAAACCGCAGTTGAGCTGGCTTGGTCTCGCTTCCAGTCATGGATGACGCGATACTTGTCTAGTTAGATAGTTTCCTAGCCGAGTTCAAGGGTAGGGCTATTACCACGCCAAAATCGACCTATTCACACTTTATGTGAACCGATCATGCTTTTAGTAATGATCGGTTAACGATGAGTGTTAATGGGTATCATGGAGTGTCAATAGTGTCATACCCCAAGTTCACATGCCATATACTATATCTTCTATTATGAGTGGAAATCTTGTACAAACTAGAAGCTCTGATAATGGTGCTTGTTACTCTTTTGTGTTCTCCTGATGTGTGGATTGATGCATCTTTGAGAAATTTGACTTGAGAATAATTTTGAAATGGTGTTGGGTTTGTTTTAACTATGTAAGTCTGGTGTTTGCGCCACTCTTCTATTATACTAGGTCTATACACTAGTAGTGGACGTGAATTTTTCCCTTTTAAAACAAATCAGCTATTAGTCCAACAAAAACTGGTGTAAATAATTACACCTATGAATCCAAGAAAATCTTCCCATAGGGGTGAGGGAAAGAGGTGATGAGAGAAATAAAGATGAATATTAAATGACTTTTAAGTTTCGCCTCTATGATATGTTGGATTTAAAAAATGAATGGATGAAATTGAGTGTAACGTGTAATTTAATTTGGGTATAAATGGATTTCAATTATTCTCTATGTAATTTCATATTTGATATAGTTGTATTATGGATATTTATTGATGGAAATATAGATTGAGAAACTTAATGTTGAAGTATCTATTTGTGGTGTTCTAACTTTTACTTTAGTTTTGGACTTTTGGCTTCAAATCAAAACGGGGGGCAATATACCCCAACCCACTCAATTGTTTATAGGTGAATCCAAAGAGTAATATTTCTTTTTATTTTACCAAATGAAAGACATTGAGTGGTCCATCTTAATAATGTGACTTGTGAACTATGGTTGTATTAGTTGCACGAGTCAACAATATCATCACATAATGCCATTTTATTTGGTATGAAAACAGAATACCAAGGTGTCTTTTGAAGCTAACACATATATTTCTTTATTTTTCTTCTTTCTTTTTATGTAGGTGTCATTTAGTGATGGTTCATAATCACTAATATTTTTCCAACACTAATTATTAACATAAAATTTATTTCCAGTTGGACCATATTGCAATCGGGGATTCTCCACGTCTTGAACCAAAACTTTAAGGCATCAGTTCCATGAATATTTTTTACTTATAAATTCTTTCTCTCTTCCCCTTATATTAAATGTGAGACTTCACACTTGAATAAACTCAATATTTTCCCCCTTAACTGTGGGTAACACACACCTTCCGATCTGCTCTATCTTAAGTTCACAATGTCTCAACCGAACCGTCGGCTCTGATAGTGTAATACCACTTGTTGGACTAGACTACGATGGGGAGCCTCTAACTACCGGGAAGTTCCATTGTTACCGGGGTATGGGAAGAGTAAAGAGTCACAAGTGAGACATCACGTCTTGAACCAAAACTTTAAGACATTAGTTTCATGCACCTTTGCTACTCATAAACTATTTCACTTCTCCCTCATATCTAAATGTGAGACTTCACACTTGAATAAACCCAAAAATGACAATAATTTGTTTCTTCATATATATGGAAAAAAAATTATGATTGTGTAAGAGAGAAAGTTGGAGTAGCTCCTATTGTAGAAAAGATTGTCAAACCTTAGGTGGTTTGGATATGTATGGAGAAGACTGATAGAAGCCTCTGTAAAGAGAGTAGATAAAAGGGAAGTTAGTCATATTCTTAGCGGGAGATATAGAAAAACCATATGGAAAATTATAAAGAAAGATATGAAGTTCAATGCTTTATTAAAGAACACTATTTATGATATTATAGTATTATAACTTCGTTCGACTCATGTAATCTACTCCGCCTAGTGGGATAAAGGCTTGAGTGTTATATATGACAAAGATTAAAGTCTAATTTATATTTAGAAAATTAATAATGTGAAAACCAAATAGGGGGTAAGACTTAACTAGATAGCCCAATGTATATTTCTTTATTTTTGGTGGGTGAGTTTTGGATGTAGACCCATGGAGAGGGAAGGTCTACCCATATGATTCTAGAAATAATTTATATTGTGGCACTCCTAATTATATCATATAGCAAATAACATCATGCATAGTAAACACTATAATTTAGTTTCCATAAGCATTGATATTTAAATCACTAACCATTTATTATAGTTTTTTCAAGGAAAAAATAAAACAAAATATTAGAGTAGATTATCCTTTCTAATGTTCATGTCAATATACATCACTCTTAGCATAGGATCTGAATCAATGTGGAGTTCCATTACCTTAACATTTTCTAACCTTTAGAAAGATCTAGATCATGTACATATATTTGAACCAAAATGAAATAAAAAATCAAAACCCCCAATAAAAACTATACAAAAGTAGAAGCTCAAAGCCCAACCAAGAGAATACTATATTTTATGTAGTTATCACTTATCAATTTGTTGTCATTCACCAAGGAAAATTTACATTGACAGTATAGTTAAATTACATTATTCCACGTTTAGTGTATATTTTGAGTTATTTATATAATTAATTTAAATTTTTTAGGAGTCGTGGATCACATCCATGACTTTGGTGAAGTCGTGGACCATAAATGTGATTTCATAGGAAAGTTGTGCAGAATGACACTCCTATGCACTAACATGGACTAAGGTGATTATATGCTTTAAATTTTAAGAGTAAAAATGTAATCTAACTTTAAATAAAAATGACATAAATGTCAATGCACATTATTTTTCTTTTGATATTCTACAACATTTCACTCTCTAGTAATGCAGATGAGTCTCACTCATGAAAGAATGATTCATTTCTTTAGACTAAACAAGGTGCCAAGCCAATTAAAAAATATAATATTTATGTATGGTCAGGATAAAAATTTATATATAATCAATATATCATATACCATTCATTTGGAATATTTTTTATGAAGAGTCAATGATAATTAAATATGAATGATGAATGATATAATGATATGGTAAAAATAGTATTTATACTAGAATAATGAACTATATAGTGATCCTGTAAAAAAAATATTATCTCTACTAACATCTTTTGTAACCTTGAAAACTTTTTCAACAATTCTATGTTGGATAAAACATGAGAGACGAGGTGGAGCCCATATTTATTTTCAGCAACTGTTGTTCAAATAATATTATTGATTATAATATATCTTAAAAAGGCTTATGATCAGTTTTAACATGAAATTTTAATCAAGATACTTTGACTAATATTCTATCATTTTCTCTCAAATTCAGTCATCTATAAACTATATCAAATTTTGTTGGTAATTTGCTTAGTTAAGAAATCAGAATTATGAGCTACATTTTAATAAGTATTATGTGTGTGATTATTTATGCTTTCCTTATTATATATGATTTAAATTTACATGTTACAAAATCTGAGTTATCATGTGCTTTTATTTTATTTTATTGCTGAATATGATAATGTTTATATATAAGATAACATGCATGCAAAAATAGTGTGTTACATAGAATATATATAGAATAAGGAATCCATATATATGTAAGGGTCATCGCTGAAATAGTTCCAAAAAAAGGATCATAATTGATTGAATAATTTCTAATATTTTTACTTCATTTGAGATGTATAATAATTTAATAATTCAATTTGTAAATAATATATGGAAGATTGGTATAAAAGGACAAACATGCTCATTTTGAAGAAATAGATTCCTCTCTGGTACTCTTGAGAATCCAGTAGTGGAAAATGTGAGTGAGGTTAACTTTTCAAAATATTTAATTTAATTTTTTTTAAAATCTAGACCGTTGAAATTTCAATTTTAACACGTGTCATGATCCCATTTATGCACTGAACTTTCCAGTAATGGAGAGGAGCCAGACTCCATTTTGAATTTTGAAATATATAAATAAGATGTTTGATCCGAATTTATAGGCTCACGCACTCAAATGTAGCTTGACGTATTAGAATTAATTAAAAATTATATAACAAAAGATAAATGACAAAATAGTACTATTCAGCATTGACCTTATAAGATGCCTTCCAGAGTTCCGGTCGAGTTTAATTTTGGAGTGGAAAGAAGAGGAGAGTCATCTTATAAATATATTTCATTACTTCCAAGTCTCCCATTTCCTTCTATTGCTATCAAAAAACCAACTCGCAAATAGAAATTTAGGTGTATACCAATTTGGAGTGACTCTCTCTTTCACTCACAAATAGACTATAAAATAACATGAGTGTATGGATATTTTTGGTACAATCACTATTTAGATTTAAATGTTGAGTATCCAATGAAATCAATTGTTAAACTTTAAGGAACACATTTTATATATTTTTATTTATGGCAAGTGTGGTGATGATTCTTTCTGGCTGGCACTTATCTATATGAGGCAGGAAAAATGATATGATAACAGAAAGTGTACCACAAAATTAAGAGCTTTATGGAGATAGACCTTATATGGATTCATTTTCTTTGCTAACATTTTATTTTATTATCTCGTTATATATATATATTGTTGAGGTGAAATCGTGGTTTCGGATCAAGAGAAAATGATAAATTATCATACCTTATTCTTTCACTCTTGTATTTTCCAAGTTTCACTCTTGTATATCTTTAATTTTTATTTAATAAAATTTATTTGTCAATCATAAAAATCGAAAAAAATAATTAAAAAAGTGATATTTATGTAGATGATTATATGATTGAGTGATATGTATGTTAATGAAATCCAAGTTGTAATAAAATAGAATGTTATAGTTATTTGGATTAAAAGGATAATTCAATAACTGCACAAAATAAGAGATGGTAATGACTTAGAAGAAGAAAAAAGGGTTTCTAGTGAAGCTTAGCAACAATATATTTTTTCTCTAAGCTGAAAGAATGTTCGAAATGAGTACAAGGGATATTTACCCAAATATAAAGGAAAAACAATTATTACATATTCTAACTACGTACTAGAAGATAAAATACAAAACCAATAATCTATGCATCATTATCCAAAATGCAAAACAATACCTATTTATATGGATTAATAAGTTATTTAAGCCTTAATGTTTTGATGATATAAGGAATCATATGATTCATTATGTTGGGGAGTTCTATGATCCATTATTTATTTATTCTAAAGGGATCTTAAGATTCATTAAGTTGATTAAGACTATTTCCATTTTGTCATGGGGTTAATGTCCCATTTATGTTTTAAATCGGCTTAAAGAATTGCTATATGAAAGGCTAAATTACAAGTTTAATTCTATTTAATTTTAAGTTTTGATGCAGTTAGGATGTTGCATTAAGTAGTCTTATGTATGTTAAATACCCTTTAATTTAATAATGTGCTGACTTTATATATTATATTAATAACGTAATCAATTCAGACATTATTATATAATAAATAATTATCCTTCCTTCAATTTTCGTTTTCCCTTACTCAAAACCTAACTTTTTTTAGAGAACCTTGAATTTTTAAAAGTAAGATTATTTAATTAAGTAATCAATTGTGGCTAAGTATGTGTAAGATTTGAACGTGTAATGAGAATTCTATATTTTTTTTGTACTAAGAATATTTCTCACCTTTTGGTAAGAAACTAATCTCTTTTGGGTGTATGATTATCCCTTCCAACAAGTGTCATTCTCAGAAATTGAACCTTAACCTTTTGGTTATCTGTGATCTAGCAAAACCTTATACCATTAGACCAACTTTTTATTGGTACGAATTCCATATTTAAATTAGACATCCAGTGTGTCTTCTTGTAACATGTTAATTGTAGGAATGAATCTTGAACTAGTCATTATAACATCTAATTTATTAAGATTGATGGATTAATTTGTCAAGATATTGTGAATTGATTAATTAAATTATTGATATGTTTATGCAATCAATTGATAAATAGATAAGAACTGGTTATGGTGAGAAATTCATAGGAATAATCATATTTATTATGTTATTATATACCCGATACTAGAGGTTAAATAATGAAGTCTAATTCTGGATTCTTCATTGTTAATTCAAATTCGTCATCTTTTATTTTTGTTTTACTTTTACATTCATCGATTAAATTTTCTAACCAAAACCCTTATTTACCCTATTAGTTAGATTTGCTAAATAATTGATATCGACTAAGCTTTTGTACAGGGTTATTAATACCGCACCGGTCATCAAACCGGTAGGGGTACTAGTATAGTGGTTCATCCGGTGGTACACTAATTAGACCACATACCAATGAAGTTAGATATACATATATAATATATTAACATGTTAAAAAATCAATAAAAAATTAATTTTAAATCAAAATCGATCGGTATGACCGATATGATTTACTTGAATATCGGCCATTATAGCCGGTTTTGACCAGTATAATTACATGACCGGTATAATTGTTATACCATACCGGTATTAGGACCGGTTCACCAATTTATCTGTTGAACCGGCCAATACGAACCAGTTTTTACAACTAGGCTTTTGTATATACAACTTATCTTTTATACTTATTTTAACAAGCCATTTAGTTAAAATAACAAACAATTAGCAAAGTGATATGAGAGAATTTCCCTACATTTGTTAGTAGTTGGCAATGAGAATTAATGGAGAGCCTCTCATGTTGCCATGCAGAATTGGAAAGTTGACATATGAGTTGCAAGACCAACTATAATCAAGAACCTCGTGATTCATGGAAAAAGGAAAAACAAAATTTCCTTTTCACATACCTTTGTTGATCTTTATCATGCATGGTCCATGCATGCAAGTATAACCACACGGTTGTGGAAACAAAAAGGTTTCATTTCCCAACCAAAAAAGGCATTTTTCCTTTGTACCAAGAGGAATTGGAACATGGTATCATAGCCACAAAGTTTAAGGAAATGTTTTTTTTTTATTTTATATGGTATTTTCTTAACATCCTTTTATATATCTTGAATGAATATAAATACGTTGTATTTATTCAAGTGTGAAGTCTCACATTGGATATACGAGGAGGAATGAATGAGTTTATAAGTAGAAAAAGCCTATGAAACTAATGCCTTAAGGTTTTGGTTCAAGACGTGGTGCATCACTTGTGGCTCTACACTCTTCCCATACCCCGGTAACAATGAAACTCCCCGGTGATTGGAGGCTCTTTAGTCGCAGTCTAGTCCAACAATATAAACAAACAATGTGAAGGCATATATACTCCATTTTAGACTTTTTTGGAATAGTGTATTAACTATAAGACAAAGGATTCAACCAACAAAGCTAGAGTTAACTCATTTCATCATCTAATCTTGGATTTATATTCATATCTTGGAAATATATAAATTTCATTATAAGTCATTGTTAAAGTTGGTGGTTTTTCCTAACCTTGCATGAGGTTGAACATTCTCCTAATCTAAATTTTTGTTAACATCTAGTAGAAAAGGATTAGAGAGAGGATCTAACAACCTAAAGTTAAAGTACTTTGAATTAATAAATTATATGAATTGCTTAAATTATTTAAAAAAAAATCATAATATAGAGTTTAATAGACATGAAATAAATTCACACACATATATCGTTTAATTTGTCCTATGTAAATTTGAGTTTGTTTTTACATATTTACCCTAAAATCCAATAATTTATGGCTCCAAACTAAACATTGATCAAATACATTTGTGCCAAAAAATAAAAAATTGTATAACTGGCTACATCTCATTGAAAAAACAAAACTAATCAAAACTGAAATAATATAAAAATTAAATTAAAATATTAGAATGAAACAAAATTTAAGAAATAATGTAAGAAACAAAACCCGTGATTCCCTATGAATATTTGATATTATCTTTTTGAGAGGTTTGGGTCTGCATCAGAGACAGCACATCATCAAACTTCACAGTCTCATGAAAAATTGAAAACCCACCATTACTTAGTTACTTAGCTTCTGTAACTGTCTATTCATACATTTTTTTAATGTTAATCATATAATTATATTATATTTTCTTTCATTTCAATTCTAATGAATTTATTAAAAGTCTTCTTCTTTTATGTCAAAATTTATTAAAATATAAATGATTGACTCATAGTTGATTATCCATCCACATATATATATATATATATATTTATTGTTAAAGGTTAATAAAAGAGTGTAATGCATATATTCTGCAAGTACAACAATATGATTGTTTTTTAATATTTTTTTTGGGATATGTTGTAAGCAGTATTTGGTGTATTAAAGAAATATATGCATTATTGAAATGGAATCTTTTATTTTTTGTTTTGGTAAGTGGAATTAAAATAAAATAATTTACCCTACTCAATAATAAAAATAAAAGATAAAATAAAAAATATTTAAAGTTGAGAATCACCAATTCATCCTCTTCCCAGGGAAGTATAATTTTCATTCTTACGAAATTTAGGCCAATTATTATTATTATTATTATTCTGTTCTGTATTTCTTTCTTATCATACAAAAGAATATTTTCATTCTTGCAAACATACTGATACAAATTAATAGAACTACCACTTGTCCTACTAGCCATGTTCTAATTTATTAAATTCAAATTCATTTTAAAATAAATTAATATATGTATTTTTATTAATTAAAGACTATTAATTAAATTAATTGATACTAATTAAATATATGTATATGTTTAGCTTAATATATACTTTTGCATACTCACAACTACACTTTATAACCAATAAATACAATCATGTGTTCGAACCTTGTATATATATTAACATGATCCAACACAATTAGCAGATTATTATTCTCATTGTGTGTATAGAGAAAACTTTATTATTAATAAAATCAAAATTCATTACACACATAAAAAGATATCTAACTTGTATTTGACAAAAGATATTGACAATTATTAAATTTTGGCACTTTTTTTCTTTCAAACTGAAATATATAAATAAGACAGATCTGTTAATGGATGAAGAAGAAATTGTTTTGAAGCCATTAGTGTCGGTGAAACTAGTATTTTGAACAAGAGAATAATCATATTCATGATTTTAATATTTACTAGGAAGTGTTTTGTCATTAATAATAATTATGTATCACTCAAACATAATTATCTATTGAAAACATCTATATGGTTGAAACTAATCATGTAAAATATTAAACTGAAAGATATTTTGTATTAGGTTTAACTTGTTGAACTTTTCCATCTTTTTGGACGGAAGTAAAATAAAACATTAGAATAATATTCTGTTTTTTTTATTTTAAATGAATCGTCCAATTAACTTTCTGGTTTATTCTAGTTTAATACAATCAGACTGAAATTTTCTCGATTCAAAGTAATCAAACCCTCATTCGATTAATACTCCAAAACCAATATTGTTTTCAAATCATCCTACAACATTGGTTCAAACCATTCACATGTTCTAATTTCTCCACACACACACAAAAATTACTTAGGTCCATTGTATATTATGTACGGCACTTACTATTAGAATACCAAACAATTATTATAATTAGCTAAAGTTTATTTATTATAATCTAAAAAAAGGTTTTGTTATTGAAATTGGAACGTGAACATTGTCCTCACATGAAATAAACAAGTATGTTCTCACCATTCCTTGATGTCCCCATGCATATTTAAAACAGGTTATACCCTAAATGAAACAATACATATTTAAATTATATACATCAACATGCTTACCATATGAATACCAAATTATATCTTCACTCATCTCAAAGAGCCACACAAAGAAGGAAGAGAAAGATAGAAAGCTAGAGAAAGTGTTCTAAGTTCCATGTGAAGATCAACCTAAGGTTTTAGCTTTTCACTATCTGGGTATTACATAGGTGTATATGGGTTGTCATCAATTTCTGTACCTATAGATATCTTCGATTTTGCTAAGATCTGATCGGCAAATGTTATAATATTATTATTTTGTTGTGCCCGAGACTCGAACAATTCACTTTAGCCATCAGAATATGACTACAAAATTTGATTTTCAAGTCCAATCTTCAAGGTAAATTTAGAAGCTAGGAAGTTAAACAATTTAGATATGAGGATAGGAGAAAGCGAAAGCTCAGAATGTTCCAAAACAAGCCTTTGTTGTAATGAAGATGGTCATGAAAGTGAGGCCAATGAAGATGAAAGTAGAAGAAACATTAAGAATGGAAGAAGCTCAAGCAATAGCTCAATAGAAGAGAATGAGAAGAAGAAATCAGTGAGACCTTATGTTAGATCCAAATTGCCAAGGCTACGTTGGACACATGATCTTCATCTTCGATTTATTCATGCTGTTCAAAGACTTGGAGGACAAGAGAGTAAGTTCCATATCTATATACTTCATGAGTGAAGATCATCTCTCCCACTTTTTGTCTCTCAATAGTGTCCCAATCCAATCAAAAGTTGTCACATACTTGCAAATAAAAATCATAAAAAAAGAAATTAACTTTTATATATTATTTGGTGAGATTTGATTGGTTTGGTATATGGGGACATGAATTTTTGGGACGGAGGATCATGTTTCCTTCTTCTTCGTACCTTTATTTTATTTCAAATTTCTGATGGCACCATTAATCCTTAGTAGCTTAGTGTTGAGGAGCATAGATGAACTCATAGACCTATTGCCTTAAAGTTTTGGGTTAAGATATAGTGTCAAATCTACTTATATGTTTCTTTCACTTAGTCTATTGAAGAATGATATAGCTCATGGATGAAGATTTCTTTACACTTAGTTAATTTATAAATTTAGTTAATTAAATATGAATGTTGTGATATTTATTTTTATGAATATATATTGTTCTTTTGAGTGTAGAAGCAACACCAAAGTTGGTTCTTCAGTTGATGAATATCAAAGGTTTAAGTATTGCTCATGTGAAGAGTCATTTACAGGTAATTACAATAATTTATAACCTAAAGTCCCCTCTCAAATATAACTTATTCTAATTTGCTTCCAATTTGGTTCATTTCTTTTACCAGATGTATAGGAGCAAGAAAGTAGAAGGCACAAACCAAGGTATAAACCAATATTTTACTTTTTGTTATTTTTTATTTTTATTTTTTTTATTTTATCCATATAGTAGCATTCTGATTGGTCTGGTACATGGAGTGAAGCAAATGATCTTTGTCCAAGTTAAATGGTTATCTTCTATTATAATAATATCATAAAATCAATAAAGTGATTAGGGTTTTTGCTTAGTCCCTAATGAATATAATATAACTTGATTATATGTATGACAGTATTGGCTGATCATAGGCTTCTTGTAGAAAGTGAAGACATAAATGTTTATAATCTTAGCCAGCTTCCCATGCTTCAAGGTTATTATAACCCAAGCCAAAATTCAGCATATAGGTACATTTTTTAATATATTTCTACACCAACTTAATGGTTTTAACTTTAGGAAATGTTTTGTTTATAAGTTTTGACAATAAATGTAATTATCTCTTCTTTTAACAGATATGGATATGGAGATGCTTCATCTCTCGTTGTCTATGAAAACATGATCAATAGTCCTTTAATGGCTAGGATTCCACTAGATGAATCTAGAGCTGGATTTTATAGCAGTCGGATATATGAAACGAAAGACGAAGAATTTGTCTCATTCGGTAACTACCTTCGGCCAATTAGAGCTAAAGAGCTCATGCCAAATAATAATGTGCCTGCAAATCCATTGGAAGTGAAGAAAGCCTTGAAAAGGAAGGGTTCAGATATTAATTTAGATTTATCACTTAAACTAAATTCATCAAAGGTCACTTCTGAAGAACAAGGAAGCATGGTGGAGGACCATGAAGTTGATAGTAATTTATCACTCTCTTTGTTCTGCCAATCATCATCTTCATATCTTAGTAGCAGGTTGAACCAAGGGGACAAAAGGGTCAGTGATCTGAATCTGACAATGTGAATGTGACAAATATACATTGTAATATGCTATCTCATTTGGTATTCTTAATAGTGTTTCAAACTAATCAAAATGAATTATTTAATTTGAAAAAAATTATTAAAACATAAAATAATATTTTATATTATTTAATGTAATTTTATTAGACGAATATATAGATATATAATCCCTATGGAACAGAGGACACATGTTCATCATGAGGTACCTATTGAACCAAATATGTTGTTACATTTATCTGACATAGTTATATTTTGTTCTTGTCTATATATGGACAGTGAATAACAATTTTTCTATTGAATGCATGTACTACCTAACTAGGTGAATTTGGGAGTTGTTAAAAATACAGTAGTAGTGTGATTGTGATTACATTTATCATTCTTAATTATTTTAATTTCAGTGATACTAAATATAAATGAGAAGAACTCAACAATCCAATTATTTAACATTTCCGTTTAAAGTTAGTTTCATTAGTTATTATTTGCTAATAATTTATAGAACTCAACCATCAATCCATTGACCATCAAACCTTGATCTCACTATATATGGTTGACATATAAGATTAAGTTGGCAAATGTTAGAGTATTAAGATTAAGATGCACTAATAAATGATAACTTTCACAACTTTGCATGTTAGAGTATTATCCATCACAATAAATGTTGCATAAAATTAAATTTCAGAACTTATAAATGAAAAGAGTAAGAAGAGTAGAAGAACACAAAGAGTTTTGTATTAGTTCAGCTTATTGTCCACCGAATGTTACGTCCAGTCCTCTTGCACTACAAGATAATTTCAATTGATATTATGAGTTCTAATTACAAATCTCACACCGGGATATATAGTATATCACACACTCACCAATATCTCTTACACTTAGAAGAATAAATCTTCTAAGCAACACTCTTCCTTTTTTCACCACACCTAATGGTGAAAAATGTATAGCAAATGAATGAAGAAATTTACTAGTGTAAAGATTGCTTTACAAGATATGACAATTGTATAACTTGCAATCTTTAGTATATTTCTATACAAATAGTACATGATGCTCTTAGTGTTTAAATGTATGAATACTTAAATAAAACACTTAGGGGCAACTTCAGAAAAATCTAAACGTTGAAACTCAAGTTGCAAGAACAAAATGCAGAAAATTGTATGAAAGATTGTGTCAAAGTTGCGTATTTTGAATTGGGTGTTCCAAGGCTTTTAAATAGGCTTCCAACCAGCCACCATACTACAAGACAAAGGTAAGAGACGTTTGGAATGAAAACCATTCGTTTTGGATGAAAGTTTTTTAGTTTGGATTTGAAAATCTCGTATAACAACTCCCACTAACCGATTATAGCACGCATACCAAATCGGTTACTTCTTCGAGTAATCGGTTATTGTATGTCGTTTTTGTTGGGTAACTTGTTACTCAATGTTACACACTTCAAGTAACCTATTTTTTATATATATATGATCAATAAAATTCATTAATGTTCAAGTAAATGTTACCCAGGTCCAATAACATGTTACTCAGGTCAAGTAACCCGTTACTTAGCATTTTAAAAATTAATATATTTTGAATCTAAGTTTTCAATTGATTTAAAAATAGTTTTCACTTTGAGCATTGTCACTAATCATTACATGAAAGATTTATGATAGAAGTGCATAACTTAGAAGATGTGAAATCTTGAACATTTGAAGATTGTCTTCTATATCTTCAAGATCTTCTTCACATATATATCTTAAATCATATCATTTGATAAAACATTAATCTCTAAATATTTTCTAATTATTTCATATAAGGTTTTTGTTGGTCACCCTTTGCCTCTAGAAATTGGACTAAACTTTCATTTGATCTATTTTTCTTAATGGGCATCTAACGATCTTCTACACACATGCTCAACCCACTTATGACATGATTCTACCATATTTTTACAATAGAACTACCTTAACTTTCTCTCTAATTTGTTAATTCATAATATTATCTTTTCTAGTGTGTTCAATCACCTAAACAACATTTTCATCTTTGTCACACTATGTTTATTGTCTTATTGATATTTTACAGCCTAACATTCAGTATCATATAACACTATATGTCTTATATATATGGGGTAAAAATTTCTCGTAAACTTTAGTGACATATTTCTATTGCGTATAACACTTAATGCACTCCGCAATTTCATCCAACACACTTGAATCCTATAGTTTGTCTCCCTCAATTTTTCCATTGTGTTTTATGATTAACCCAAAATATTTAAATCTAGTAACTTGTAGTATGGTATGGTATCCAATTTTTACTTCTAAAATAGGGTTTATCTGTTTTTTGTTAAATTATGTCTTACTTCAACTTATACCCAAGTCATGTGCTTTATTTCTAGCTTTCTCCATTTCTAGCTTTCTATTTAATTTCTCTCTCAATTCTCCGATATGATAATATCATATGCAAAATACATGAATTCTAACATCGGTTATTGGATATGCTCTCTAAGTACATCCAAGACCAATGTAAACAGATAGAGTATCTCAATATTAAACGTTGGTGTATTCCTATAGTAATAAAGAAATATTCTAAGACCAAATCATGTTTTCTCACCGGTCTTGAACTCATCATTAATATTCTTGGTCTCTCGAATGTTGATAGTCCGAACTCATTTCTTATCTAAAGTTTTCACAATACCTCTTTAGCCACCTTATCACATGCATTGTCCAAGTCCAAGAAAACTATGTTTGAGTCCCTTTTGTCCCTTCGTCATGTACCTCTCCATTAATCATCATAACAAGAATAAATCATGCATGATCAACATCCCCAATATAAAATCAATTTGATTTTCAATATTGTATGTCTCATATTTTAACCTCTACTCGGTCATTCTTCCTTATACCTTCACTGTAAGGAAACTATGAGTTAAATTTTAAGAAAATTAAAGTTATGTTTGGTTAGTAGGGATGAAAATGGGTCTGGATAGGTCCAGGTAATGCATTACTCATACACACTTTGTATCTTCATTTTTGGACCTAGACCCGCCTCACATCATTGGTGATACCTATTGGGTTTGCTACCTACGGGTCCTTAGATACCTAACGGATCTGTGAATACCCACAATCACTATTTAACAACGTAACAATCTCATTTATAAATCAGTATGATATTACAATTATGGATTTACAATATAACATTACAATCATGATTAACATGATATTACAATATACATACAGGTCCAAAAACTCGGACCTAGGCCAAATCCGTTGCGAATATTATCTACGGTACCTGCAGTTCTGAATACTCATTATTGTTAAAGATAAGCCAAAAAGAGATAGTTAGTTAGTTTAGTTAGAAAACTTTCTAATATTAGCATGTGGTTATTGTTAGTTAAAAACCCATGTGCTAAATATGTGTATAAATGCTTTGGTGTTTGGAAAAAAAAAAAAGAATTCCATTCCCTCAATTACATACATTTTTTTACTCAATTTTTCCTTCACAACACGTTTTACTTCATCTCTCTGTTCTCTCTCTATTTTTCCATTCATTCTTTCTTCCCTCTCTGTTTTCTTCTTCACAAACCTTTCAAAAGGTTTTCTTAACATTTGGTATCAAGAGCAAGAACAAGATCCATCTTTTCTCCTTCTCTTTCCGCTGCAACCCAATGGCTCAATCTACTGGAAATTTTGCAACTAATCTTCCCATTCTCAATGGCACGAATTGGTCAAGATGGAGCATCCAGATGAAGGCTTTATTTGGCAGTCATGAAGTGCTTGAAGTAATAGAAGAAGGATTCCCTTCCTTGGAAGCTGGAGCTAATGAAGCTCAAAGAAGTGCATATAGGCAATCCAAGAAGAAAGATTGCAAGGCACTCTGCCTCATGCATCAAGCAGTGGATGATGCACACTTTGAAATGATTGCAGGATCTGCAACATCGAAAGAAGCTTGGGAAATCCTTGATAAACACTATGCTGGAGCTGCACAACTAAAGAAAGTAAGGCTGCAAACAATGAGGAGAAGATATGAGTTGATGCAGATGGAGGAAAATGAAAGAATCTCTGAATTTTTCACAAGAATAATCACTCAAACCAATGCTATGAAGGCTTGTGGTGAGAAAATGGAGGATGCTGTCATTGTGGAAAAAATACTCAGAACTCTAGCACCAAGGTTTGATCATGTGGTGGTGGCTATTGAGGAGTCTGGAAAGATTGAGAAGATGAAGGTTGAAGAGCTCCAAGGTTCACTTGAAGCTCATGAGCAGAGGTTGATAGAGAGAAGTGCCAACAGAAGTTCCCATCAAGCCTTGCAGGCTCAGGTTAATAGAAGAAGGGCAAGCAGTGATAGGTGGCCAAGGAGGAACAATTATAGACCAACTGAGCAGAATAGCAGCTCAAGAGGAGACTTGCAATCAGGCAATGGGATCCCTCGAGATCAAACTGACTTCTTGAGCAGAGGAAATTCTGATAAGCAAGGCAAGAATTGGAAGAAAAGAACAGACAAGAAGAAGGTAAGATGCTTCAAATGTGATAGATTAGGACACTTTGCATCTGAGTGTCAAGCATCTTACAAGAAGCAATATCACCATCATCAAAAAGAGGACACAGAAGTGAATCTTGCCAAGGAAGATGATGATGAAATTGACAACAATGCTGTGCAACTTATGATGACAACAGGAAGCTGTGGCAGTGAGTCTTGGTATCTTGACTCAGGTTGCTCTAACCATATGACTGGACATAAGGATTGGTTAGTGAACTTTGACCCAACAAGGACAAGTAAGGTGAAGTTTGCAGACAGCAGAGTCATCTTGGCAGAGGGAACAGGTGACATACCACTCACCTTGGCAAATGGAAGAAAAGCATTTATCAATGATGTGCTGTTTGTGCCAGAAATGAAAACCAATCTCATTAGCATTGGTCAGCTACATGAGAAAGGACTTACTATGGAATTGCTAGATGGTTTCATGGCAGTCTATGACTCAATGAAAAGAAGAATCTTGAAAGCACCATTATCTAGCAACAGAACCTTTCAAGTAAAGCTAGGAACAATTGACTCACACTGCCTGAATGCATCAACTAGCTTGGATGAGTCATGGCTTTGGCATATGAGGTTTGGTCACCTCAACTTCAAGGACTTAAAGCAACTGAGATCTAAAGGGATGGTGCATGGACTTCCTGATATCAGAGATCATCAAACAATTTGTGAAGGTTGCATACTGGGCAAACAAGATAGAACAAAGTTTTGCAGCCATATACATCACAGATCCACAGCACCACTACACATTGTCTATGCTGATGTTTGTGGTCCAGTAGAAGTGCCTACTATAGGAGGAAACAAATACTTTGTTTCCTTCATAGATGAGTATAGTAGGAAGATGTGGATTTATCTCCTTAGAGCAAAAAGTGAAGTGCTTGATAATCTGAAGAGATTCAAAGCTATGGCAGAAAAGCAATCAAGCAAACAGTTGAGAACTCTCAGGACAGATGGAGGTGGAGAGTTTACATCAAAAGCTCTGGAAGAATTCTGTGAGGAGAATGGCATAGTTCATGAGGTGACTGCTCCATACACACCTCAACATAATGGCTTGGCTGAGAGGAGGAACAGAACAGTGATGAACATGGTGAGGTGTATGCTTAAGTGCAAAGGGTTACCTCTGGATCTTTGGGGAGAAGCAGCATCAACTGCTACTTATGTGCTCAACAGATGCCCAACTCAGAGCCTTGGCAATCTTGTTCCAGAGGAGATATGGACAGGCAAGAAACCATCAGTGAAGCATCTAAGGGTCTTTGGGTCTACTTGTTACAAGCATATACCAGATCAAGTCAGAAAAAAGCTTGATGATAAGAGTGAACTCATGGTTTTTGTTGGATACCACTCAACAGGATCATATAAACTCTATAATCCATTGTCAAAGCAGATTACTTTCAGCAGAGATGTAAAATTCGATGAGAAGAGCACTTGGAAGGACCTTCTTAAAAGACTTGAGCACAAACTAGAAGGAGTTCTAATTCCTATGGAAGAGCAAACAGAAACTGACTCACCCATAACAGAGCTTGACTCAGGGACAGAAATGGTTGGACCTAGACCTACAAGAGCTAGACAAGTATCAACAAGACTTAGTGATTTTGAAGTCTTAACTGATGATGCAATTACTGATGAAGGTGACATTATTCAGTTAGCTCTCATGGCTGAAACAGAACCAATCACCTTCAATCAAGCAATCAATGAGGAAGTATGGGTCAAGGCTATGAAGGAAGAAATCAAGTCAATTGAGAAAAACAAGACCTGGGAAGTGGCACAGCTACCCATTGGCAAGTCACCTATAGCTGTTAAATGGGTATATAAGGTGAAGCTAAGTCCAGATGGAACTATCTCCAAGCATAAGGCAAGGCTGGTTGCCAAGGGATTCATGCAACAAGAAGGGTATGACTATGCTGAAGTGTTTGCACCTGTTGCAAGGTTTGAGACCATAAGGCTGATTGTGGCACTAGCAAGCTTGAGAAAATGGAAGCTATGGCAACTTGATGTCAAGAGTGCCTTTCTCAATGGGCCTCTTGAAGAGGAGGTATACATCACCCAACCTCCTGGCTTTGAAATCTCAGGAGATGAAACCAAGGTGCTGAGATTGAAGAAAGCTTTGTATGGCTTGAAACAAGCACCAAGGGCATGGAATAGAAGGATTGACTCATTCCTAACCTCAATTGGCTTTCAAAAATGCATAGTTGAGCATGGAGTCTATGTGCATACTACCAGTGAGGATGGAATAATTCTGCTATGTCTGTATGTTGATGACCTAGTCATCACAGGGAGCAGTGATGCAGGCATGGAAGAGTTGAAACAGAAACTCAAGGCTGAGTTTGAAATGACTGATTTAGGTGAGCTTGCATACTTCCTAGGCCTTGAGTTCATGAAGACAGGCAAAGGAATTATAATGCATCAGAGGAAGTACATCACAGAAGTGTTGGATAGGTTTAAAATGCTAAACTGCAAACCTGTTGCTGTTCCAGTTGAAGCAGGCAACAAATCAGATGAATTAGTCAATAAAACACCAACTGATGCAACTTTGTTTAGACAAATGGTAGGCTGTCTAAGGTTTGTTTGTCATAGTAGGCCTGAAATAGCTTATGGAGCTGGCCTAATAAGCAGGCATATGGCTAATCCAACCCAGGCTCACATGACAGAGGCAAAGAAGATCTTGAGATACCTCAAGGGAACACTGAATTTTGGCATACTGTTTCCAAGCCAGAGAACAACAAACTCCTTGCAGCTAACTGGCTTCTCTGACTCAGACTGGTGTGGGGATAAAGAAGACAGGAGAAGCACTTCTGGACAAGTATTCTACTTGTGTGGTGCTCCAATATCATGGAGCTCCAAGAAGCAAAGTGTAGTGGCACTCTCAACCTGTGAAGCTGAATACATTGCAGCCTGCAATGCAACTTGCCAAGGCTTATGGTTGAGTTCCTTAATGGCAGACTTGAAATGTGGTGATACAGAGAAATTCGAGTTAATGGTGGACAACAAATCAGCCATCAACTTAGCAAGGAACCCAGTCAGCCATGGAAGGAGCAAGCACATAGATACCAAGTTTCACTTCATAAGAGATCAAGTTAGCAAAGGAAGAGTTGAATTGGTTCATTGCCCCACTGATTTTCAAATAGCTGATATAATGACAAAGCCCTTGAAGGTTGAAAGGTTTGAGAAGCTAAGAAACAAGCTAAGAGTGGTGAACTTTGAATCACAACAAAGCTGAAGACTGTGCCAAGTTACTGCACACAGTCTTAGTGCCTACTGTGTCTCTGATTGCTTTCTGTTTTTTTGAGTTGTTGCTGTTATTAGCTGTTATAGGTGTATAGCTAGTGTTCAAATTGCTGTTTTGATGTTTTAAAGTTTTGGCTTAAGGGTGGATGTTAAAGATAAGCCAAAAAGAGATAGTTAGTTAGTTTAGTTAGAAAACTTTCTAATATTAGCATGTGGTTATTGTTAGTTAAAAACCCATGTGCTAAATATGTGTATAAATGCTTTGGTGTTTGGAAAAAAAAAAAAGAATTCCATTCCCTCAATTACATACATTTTTTTACTCAATTTTTCCTTCACAACACGTTTTACTTCATCTCTCTGTTCTCTCTCTATTTTTCCATTCATTCTTTCTTCCCTCTCTGTTTTCTTCTTCACAAACCTTTCAAAAGGTTTTCTTAACAATTATCATCTTTATCGGTGAAGGGCATTTGTAGACTTGTATGTAACATCATGGGCCAATGAGTACATGGACTGGTTGTAGATGTAAGAGGTATGAGCTTCATTGCTCATATTGATGGGAAATTCAACACAATATATATAACAGAACAATATGCAGCGGATAATAATTTCCCCTACTTGCGAGAATCTGTGAGGAGCAATCAACAAATATGGCAACAACTCAAAATCACAAACACAAAGAGAGACACACAATTTTAACGTGGAAAAACCTTCTCACATAGAAGTAAACAACCACAGGCACAAGCCAGTAATAGAGCTTCACTATAATCAAATCAGGTACAAGAGAGTCTCAAAATGTAGCACAAACCGTGCTCAACAATTGTACAAAGCAATAGAGCAATAAACTTGAAAATGAGAATAATGAAGAACTAGAAATCCCAAATTCGCAGCTACTGTAAAACGCTGATTTCTCCCACCTCAGACAACGTTTCGCCAATCGCACCGTTCAGATTGAAGAACCGGATGTCACGAACACGCAGTCCAAATTTGAGCCCGATCGGACGGTAAACAAAGTCGTGACGGCCGATTTAGTGCAGCAGCTATGTGTATGTCGAAAATTGTTTCTCTTCTCTTCTCTCACTTTTTCCCTTGCCTTTCTTTTGCTTCTCTCTTGCCTAAAAATCTGACTTTCCACATGTCCTAAGTGACACCAATAGATTTGCTCTTATGGATTTTTCTCTACATAGGAAGGGAGCCCAAAACCCCAACACATATAGCACGCTCCACGGCAAAGGACATATGAATGAACCTATTTCTCACGTGGAATGAGATAGATCTTAATATTATATACACACACATGTGGATTATGCAATTTAAGATGAATTATAAGGATTATATTATCTATACCAACCTAATTCATCTTCTTTTAAGGAACGCAACACTTAAAACTGTTTGGTTAAATATGCTCAATGTTGGAAGTTTTATCATGAAACTATTAGTAGCAAATGGATGTATTTGGATTTGAATTGTAATGGATGGATTAAAAGTTATCCGCCAATCCATATAAATTAATTTAAAATTTATTTAAAATTATTCAATTCATCCATATCTAAATTTAATACATGAATGAATTGATTTATTTATTCAAATTAAAAATATTTTTAAAGAAAGTACTATTTCAATAAAACATGTTTTAAAATTACCTTAAAACATGATTTTTTAACTTTTAAAAAAATTTATTTTTTAGCAATATTCTACCGACAACAATTAAGGTTCTAGATGTAATATTTTTAACATATATTTAATATGTTATATATTTAAAAACAAATTTTTATTATTAACTACATCTACGTGTATTACATTTGATCTGAATTTAATAAAAAATTCAAAGGGAGAGTAATAAGCACTACAAGAAAGTGAAAGTTGACATAATAAATGAAATTAAAAACAAAAAACATCATTTTTTTAATGTTTATTTTTTGGATTTATTATATATTCATCCAAATAGATATATATTCATGGATATTCATTAAATATTATGGATGAATTCAAATCCGTCAATTACTAAAGTGATTCATTGGATTATATCTAATTAAATCTATTAAATCTAATGTATTAATTTAATTTTCTTGATGAATTATATATAATTTTGGCACCATAGGCATGAAACGTGTGAGTGATTACAAAACAATGGGAATGGCTATCAATGCATAGTAGCCTTCATTATTTGTTGGATTGGTTATAGGAAAGAAATCCAAGCATATAGGAGTCTTTGTGTGGGAAAATATATAGAACAAAACATCATGAATTAAAGTGTGATGACATCAATCAGTACTTTAAGACAATCATATAAAGTGTGATGACATTTATTCTTTTCATCATAAGTTTAAAATATATAGAACAAAACAAATGCATTTCAATCCAATCTAAGATGTCTAAAGATTAATCATGAATTAAAGGAAGTATAAATATGGACAACAAATTTCTTTTTATCAAACATAATTGTAACTCAAAATCTAATAAGGCGTTGCCTTCTTTGAATTTATATATATAAGGTTGAATAGAATGATAAAGTTTCTGGCTGCCAATGACTTATGTATAATATCATTAAGAAAATGATGTGATCCGTGGAATATTTTTCCTAATACTATCAATTGGTCATTGTAATGAAAACAACTATTCATTTCAATTCCGTTCACTAATAAAGCGTTGGTTTAATAGTATAATGTTTCATTATTGAATCGTAGGTGAACTAAAATATCAATAACATAATTCCTTAAAGCTATAATTATTGACAGTGACAATGCATCCCAAAAGATTCACTATCTAAAAAAGGGTGAAATGATAAATTTAAATATATAGAGAGAAAAATTGGTTTCATATAGTACTTCAATTCATTGACCATCATTATTTAAAGCCATTGACTAGTTTGCAAACTACCGTACAAGTTACCAACCCATTAAAATGCATTTATGATATCACTTTTCAATGGCCATATCTCTAGGTTGTGACATACTTACAACTTTATGTTAGCAATCAATTATAATAAAAAATGTTTCATTACATCATACAAGGGAAAGAGGAGTTTTTTTAGTATAGGAGATTATTTTATTTAAGTTCAGGAACATTTATCTTATATATGGATGGGATAACCTTCCCAATATAATTTATCATACACAAGATTTAAACTCGAATTTTAGTTAATTAATAAAAAATGTCTTCTTTGTACCTTAACTACTGAACTTGTAAATTTAAAAAAAAAATACAATTTGCTTCCTCTAAACACATTCACTTAGGAATGACAAAGAAAACTCAGATCTACATGTACTCATGTGTAAAATTCACATAGACAGGAGCACATGTTACAAACAAATATTCACAAATTTTAGAGGGAGAAGATTAATTGTGCTGACAATTTGGCTTCATATGGAGTTGTCTCCAAAACCAATTCTATATGGAATTCTATTCCTAGTTTCCTTTATGTCGATTACACAAGAAATAGGCTTGACTTGCCCAATTATAAATTTCTAAACATTAACTTTGCTATTTATATGATCCTTGTTTGATATATTTTGGGTGTAGTTACACATTTGCTTAAAAAATATATTGTATAATGAGTATAGATTAATTAAATTCTTTTAATTTTAGCTTATTAATAAACACTGAAACCTTGATAACATGGACAACACAATAATAATTTCCTTATTTTTCTTTTAAAAGCAACAACAACCAATGACAGCAACTTCATATATAAGTTTATAGAGAGAGCACGAAATAGTGATGATAGTTTTCAACCATTGAACCAAAAGTGAACTACCATGGCTACTCCAACAGCATATCTTCCAAGTGCAGGGTCACCAGAATGGTTAAACAAAGGAGACAACTCATGGCAAATGATAGCAGCTACACTTGTTGGTCTTCAAAGCATGCCAGGTCTTGTGATCTTATATGCAAGCATAGTTAAGAAAAAATGGGCAGTGAATTCAGCTTTCATGGCTCTATATGCCTTTGCAGCTGTTCTTATATGTTGGGTACTTGTAGGTTATAGAATGGCCTTTGGAGATAAACTCTTACCCTTTTGGGGTAAAGGTGCTCCTTCATTAGGTCAAAAGTTTCTCATACAAAGAGCTAAAGTACCTGAAACTACTCATTATTATAAAAATGGTACAATTGAGAATAAAGCTGAAGAACCCTTTTTTCCTATGGCTTCACTTGTTTATTTTCAATTCACTTTTGCTGCTATTACTGTTATTTTGTTAGCTGGGTCTGTACTTGGTAGAATGAATATTAAGGCTTGGATGGCTTTTGTGCCTCTTTGGCTTATCTTTTCTTACACTGTTGGTGCCTTTAGTTTATGGGGTGGTGGCTTTCTTTACCAGTGGGGTGTTATTGATTATTCTGGTGGCTATGTTATTCATCTCTCTTCTGGAATTGCTGGTTTCACTGCTGCTTATTGGGTACATAACTTATCTAAACTCCTTTTTTTCTTCATAACTTTTTATCTAATTTTGCTTCTTTCAGCTCATGGGATACTTTTGGTACTCGAACTAATCCATTTCGGGATATGTGATTGCCCCTCCCAACAAGTATCACTCATATGAATCAAACATTTAAAATTTTGATCATCCTAAGAGTTTAGATGAGCGTTACACTACTAGATCAACACCTTATTGAATTGATTTTAGCTCATCAGATTTGGCAAAAGTTACATCATTTCTTCACACCCTTTTTATATTTAATCTATAATGATGGAAAATAGTACTTTTGTTGGGAACATTGTTAACCTCATTGTCTTGGGAATGATTTAAATATACGTTGGGTTACTCCTCTTATTGTCAATTGGTTTTGAGATGGAACCTTAACATGGTATTAGATTATGCCCTTTAGTTACTTCATTGTCTCCTCTCATTACCAATTGGTTTTGAGATGAAACCTTAACACTTTTTCTTTCAAATAACAACTGCATTGTTTAGCAAAATTAGTAATGGAAATATGATGAGTGAGTTCATAAGATACTAGTTGAAATTCACAAGGTATAAGTATAAGAAAGAATGTTATTATATATGTGTAGGTTGGACCAAGGTTGAAGAGTGATAGGGAGAGATTTCCACCAAACAATGTGCTTCTGATGCTAGCAGGTGCTGGGTTACTATGGATGGGTTGGTCAGGGTTTAATGGTGGAGCACCATATGCATCAAATTTGGTGTCTTCAATTGCTGTTTTGAACACTAACATTTGTGCAGCCACTAGCCTCCTTGTATGGACATGTCTCGACGTCGCCTTCTTCGGGAAACCGTCGGTCATCGGAGCTGTTCAGGGCATGATGACTGGACTTGTATGCATTACCCCTGGTGCAGGTATGTATTGCTTATAGCAGATTTAATAAACATTGTTCTAGGCATTGCTTATAAGAGTGAATAAACATTGTTGTAGGCATTGCTTATAGCAGAGTGAATAAACATTGTTGTGGGCATTGCATATAGCAGAGTGAATAAACATTGTTGTAGGCATTGCTTATAGCAGAGTGAATAAACATTGTTGTAGGCATTGCATATAGCAGAGTGAATAAACATTGTTGTAGGCATTGTATATAGCAGAGTGAATAAACTTTGTTGTAGGCATTGCTTATAGCAGATTCAATAAACTTTGTTGTAGGCATTGCTTATAGCAGGTTGAAAAAACATTATTGTAGCCATTGTTCTACTTCTCTGAAATTGTTTAAAAAATATTTTGCTACTCATCTCATTGTCAATTGGTTTTGAGATGAAACCTTCATACCTAGAGCCCAATTGCCTAAAATATGGCCTTTAGCCCTACGTATGGTCCGACACACTTATGTGAATTGGGCATGTTGGGAAATAAGTATCATATCGCTTACCAGTTGTACCCATTGATTATAGTCATATATTTTACTGAGTTGATATCATTAAACTACTACCGTTCAATAAAATATATGATTATAAGTTCTTGAGGTCATGAGTTTAAGTCGTGGGAAACTCTGAGAATAACACGGATTTAGGAAAATTAGAGTATTGAATGAAGCCGTCTTTGTTGACAAATGAATATGTGAATGCAAATTGCAGGTATTGTGCAATCATGGGCGGCTATAGTGATGGGAATACTATCAGGAAGCATTCCTTGGGTCTCTATGATGATTCTTCACAAAAAGTCAAGTTTTTTGCAAAAGGTAAGTTCAATCACACTTTCTATTATACTTTTATTTATATAGTATATTATCATGTTTAATATGATGGGGATCATCTGTTCTAAAATGGTATCCCGATCTTGTCCCAACTAATCAGAGAATGAAAATGGAAAGTCAGAGGAATATATATTTTTTAGTGAAGAGGGATGTAAATTTTTAAATAACGTGGCAGAATATTATTAGCTGAGACAGAATTAAAGACACCATTTTGGGACTGATGATCTCGACTTACCTCAAATCCAATAATTAATCTATATCCAATTCATTATTCAATATAGATCATGGTTTTGTTCGTTAAAATTTTCTATAGGATAAAATTACATTATTTTTCTTCTTCTGGAACATAATTAAGGTTCTCAAAATACTATAATAATGTTGTGACGACATTTTAGTCTAAGCATGTGATATCTTGATTTCAATATTAATTTAATCATAAGAGGTCACTGTCATACTATCAAATTGATACAACACATAAATAAAAATATTAAATTACTCAGTTAGTTCTTGCCAGCTAATATGATGGGATGCCATTGTCATTATCCTATTTATCTTTTATCCAGTTGTAATATATAAAGCTATTTAAAATTTCTGGTTTAGATCACAAATTTATTAGAGAAACTTATAAATCACAACTTATAAATTTTGATTTCATAAGTAAATTAGAGTGACTTACTATTTATAACTTAGAAGGTTTTTTTTTTTATAATTTACATTTATTACTTACACAAGAGCTAGTCGGATAAAAATTTATTTGTTGTTGTATAAATTAGTTTGTTTTTTTTTATGGAAAAAGGCACCATGAATTGAATACCTAATGAACCTAAGACTTTAGAGTTTGTTTCCAAGTTAGGTTTTGTAAGATAGAGAAAATGAATGATAAGACTTGAAAGCAATACAATTAGTGTTGTGATATTTGATTCATGAATGTACTTGAAAATGATTGTTGGTTTGTAGTTTTAATTGAATGAGTGGTTAAATCACTTTGAACCACAGAAATTCTGGTTCGACTGTGCTAAACCTAGTTAAACCGGAATAATCCGGGAAGTAAATCAGACGATTTACTTAAAATTAAAAAAAAATGGAACATTAATCTAATGTTTTGTTTTACTTCATTCCAAAAAAAATAAAGAGATGTTACTTTAGTTAAGTAAAATTATTAATTATATAACATTTTACATTTATATATAATTATATATTAATAGATAAAAATTATTAATTATATTTAAAATCACTCTGTCTGACCGAATGGTTTAACTGTTTAAACCGTTAAACCTAATTCATAACCTCTTACGGCTTGATGCACGGTTCAAGTTTCACAATATTGAATAAAATACACCAATAAAATGGTTGGGAAGCCTTCTCATTATTTTCATTTCCCTCTTAAATTAAAATACAAGCATACCTTAAGATTGTGTAACTTAGTTTATTCAACATACATATAACTTTGTTCCCTTAGTATTGTTAATAAAATTTTGGGATTTTATTATTATGTTTAGGTAGATGATACCTTTGGTGTATTTCACACACATGCTGTGGCTGGGCTTTTGGGTGGGCTTCTCACAGGCCTATTAGCAGAACCAGCCCTTTGTAGACTCCAATTACCAGTTACTAACTCAAGAGGTGCATTCTATGGTGGAAATGGTGCCATGCAATTTCTTAAGCAATTAGTGGCAGCATTTTTTGTTATTGGATGGAACTTGGTATCCACCACCATTATTCTCCTTTTCATACAATTGTTCATACCATTAAGGATGTCCGACGAGCAACTAGAGATCGGCGACGATGCAGTTCATGGCGAGGAAGCTTATGCCCTTTGGGGTGATGGAGAGAAGTATGACCCGACTAGACATGGTTCCTTAACCACGGGTCATTCTTCATCACCTTATGTTAATGGTGCTAGAGGTCTGACCATGAATTTATAAATCATATATCTAGAGAGTGTGCTTATGTTATTTGTGTTGTGCTTTGGTTACACATAAGTGTAAATTGATCTATATGTGTATGGTATGATTAGAAAAAGCAATTACTACATTATGGAGTAAGTAGAATTTTGATTTTCATGAGAAAATTTCAAGTTTTGAGATCAATTATGGTTATGTTTTTTGTTCACCTACTCATCCAACTATCTAAATATCATATATTTGTTGCACTGAAACCTTCATGCATTATATAATGCATTGAGTTCCTTATAGTAGGAAATCCTCCAATACTAGATTGTGTGGAGGAAAATGAGTTTTTATTTTTATATTATTTAATTTAAAATCAATAAAAATATGAATCCTTAAAAAAAAAATGTCATGTGTCAACAGATTTATTCAATATTGGAGATCATCTAAACTCTTTACCATGTGACATTTATGTCATAAACCATTTGAATTTAAAATGGAAACTTTTTAAAAAATTTATTTTTTAAACAATTATTCATTTGCCAACTTATTTTATTTAAATTTAAAAAAAAAACATATTTTATACTTAATCTATTCAATATATTGTGAAAAGGGATAATTTTTTCTATCAAAATAATATTATTAGTTCGTGTATTCCACAGATAAAGTCTAGTTACATATAAGTTTTGATCCGAAATTCAAACAGGGCTATCAAATTTAAACTCTTGAAAATAAAATATTATTCATACAGAAAATCTAAAACTTTCTTATGGACTGAGCATTAACTTTCCAAAGTGTATAGTATTACAAATCCACTTTTGTCAAAAGTTATTGACTCTGGTACGTGACTTTAGTCTTTAATGTTGTCCTACAAGAAAAAGATATTTATGTTTGGTATAAAATGAATCCTTTACACATAATTTATACTTATATAATGAACCTTCTATAAAAAAAATTAATTAATCCATGTGGAAAATTAATACCCATTGGAAAAATTAATTAATTCATTGAAATAGAAGACTAGTATCCTACCTTATTATAAGACTTGGTTTGTGTGGAAGTTGAATGAGAATGCAATTTTATTTGTCACCTTATAGGACAACAGGGAAACCCTAATGGCAATTAAAACAGAATTTGTGGGTACCCGTATGAACTCAATCCAAAATTAACAGGAAAAACTTGTTGTAATCGGGTTTGGATTCGAGTTAGAGTTTTCCCCGAGTTCAATTTTCGGATTTGGGTTTAGTACGAATAATACCTACCCGAACCCACCTCTAACCCAATTAATTTATGTAATTCTCCCTATTTCTAGCATCTCTACCTTGAATCTTTACTCTTGAATGTATATGTTTAAAGCACATTGTACCAAGTCACCTCATTAATGTAATTTTGTGTGTTTCCACACTTGTATAAATCTTTACTCTTGGATGCATATATATTCATACATCTATATATATGGGTAAATATTTGTTTATTCTGATTTTCATTTTCTCCAGTAATTGTTTCATTTTATTAGTTCTTGTCAGGTTTCGGGTTACCCAAAACCCAATGAGTTCGGGGTGGAAGTATTTTTTCAACCTTGCTGAGTTCGGTTTTGGATTCAGGGTTGAGTAAGCACAAATCTGACTTCGATCCACCTTGCTGTCATTCCTAAATAACACATTTTACTTTATATGAAAAATGGTTGAAATATAATTAGTAGTCTTTTGTACTTTTGAATGAAAATTCTTTTGTTATAGCAGCCTTTTTGGACCCGGAGGTTAGTCTTCAATGTCAATCATCATAGTAGAGGCCTACCATAGATATTTGTGATACCATATTTGCTTATTTCTTAAATCATATCATATCACTTACATATGTTTCATTTATGCTAATGGGTAGTTAGGTATAGGTCCATGTTTTTGAACCTGTGCATAGTTGGGATGAAGTTTTTGAAACCCGCTATTGAGTTTGAATCTGGATAATGAGGTATCCGGTTTATGTTTTATGTGTAAGTACTTAGACTCGCAATTCCTAAATATTTATATATATATATATACACTAATAAATAATAAATAAAGATATTTCTCGTCATAATTGTGATGTTATATTCTTAAACAGTGATGTTATATTTGTTACTCCGTGATTATAAAGTAATGCTATGTTGATGGGATACTATATGTATGATATGATTTATTGTCTGGTTTTAAATTATGTTTTATATTAAAAATATTTATATTTATATAACATTTTAAAGTTGTTTGTTTGTACTTTAGTTATACTTTATAATTTTTATTTTTATTTGTTTTTTACTGATTAAAATAGTACACATAAGTGTAAGAAATGCATGTACTTTTTTTTTCAATTTTTTTAAATATTTTCTGAATTAATGGGTACCCACAGATCTGTTAGATAACCAAGGGCACATGGGTAGCAAACCCAGCTGGTACTTACACAAGTTCGGGGTAGGTCTAGGTCCTAAAATGATCAAATAGGATAAGTATAGATAGTGCAACCCGGACCCATTGAGACTTATTGACTTCCCTACTCTATACCATAAAAGTTTCTCTGTCTTGGTTTTGAATTAGTGAATTTATTATAGGATTTAACCACAAGTTCAGGGTTAGATTATTTGTTTGGATTTATTTACTTCAGAGATATTATATTATGATATTTCCTTAAACATACCATATAGTTTTTGAAATAGAATTAATGGTTTGAACTTTGAAGCAATAAAGGTTTTCTGGCAGGTTTTATTTGCCCAACTTTAAGTTATTCTCACTTGCATCAGCATAACCCTGTGTTTCAGTATTCTGATATGAAAAATGACCTGAGATAAATGTGCTTGAATTTTGTGGTAAAAGATAAATAATACAAAGTAACCATATTTGTAGAAATGTATTGAAAATTATATACATGAAATTATTATATGGTACAGTCAAATGATTACAGTATTTGGTCTTGAGCAAACAACAAAATTGAAACTCCAATGAAGAATCAAAGCTAAACTATATGGTATTGTACATGCATTATAATTTAATAATGCTACACAACAAATTGAAACTCAAATGAAGAATCAAGGCCAATCTTGACTTACATTTTTGAAGAAGATGAGGTTGAGGTTGGGGTATTCAAGCTTCTTATTCCATTGTTAAAGGTTTCCCATTGGGTAGTTACTGAGACAGCTTTATCACTTTTGTTAAAAGGGTTGGAGTTTCTTGCCTTTAGAGAATCTAATGTATCCACAAAGTTCTGCACTCGGCGCACCTGTTCATTGCCGAAAAAAGCTGATTTTCTAGGCTTCAAAGATGAATGTTAAATATAATGCAATTATAGATGTTGCAACAAAAGATTGTGCATATATTGTCCACCATCATGCACAATATTTAAACACACAAGAATACATCTTTTCACTCCATGTTAAATGGGGTAGAAAAAATATTAGGAAGTATCTGATAAAGAAATTGATACTGTCAAAAAACGTATTTCGAGGTAGCATATGGTAGACATGTTAGAACAGAACATGAGTTTTGTTCTATGTATGGTATATTCAATAAACGGAACGGTACGGGACAAATGATGGGAAAGTAGAATGTTTTGGTTTCCATTGAGAGGGTGGAACCAAAGAGAACATAAGTTTCTCATACCAGATTCCAACATTTCATTGGAACCAAAGAGAACAGAGCCAAATATCATGTTCTGTTTTGTTCCATTCTACTGTGTCCACACACCAAACACAACTCAAGTTTCAACTCTCAACACACATCATAACCCCTAACTAGACATAATTCATGTGGTAGATATGGCAATAATTCACAAAGGGATTTTCAGTAGAACAACTCAAATTTAATATTGTAATAGATACCTACTAATTGCTATAGTTATAAGTTTGAAGGAAAAGTAGAGAGGATTGAAAAAATCCACTAAATTTCTACCAGCATAAGGAAACTTTTTTATGGAACCAAAAAGGTTTTGAAAGCAAGAATGCATAAGGAACTACACTCATTCCTAAAACATCTCATTAACATTACCAACTACTATTTGTCTATTTCCGTCGTTAAGCCACTTCATTAGTTGTCGAGCAATGACCGTTAGCATTTTCATAATAAATTTTCAGGATCACAGCAACAAGAACTAAGACTACATCAAACTAACACATAGTACACCAGTTGTTTACTTTTTTAAAATGTTAGCTAAGAAATTTTAAGCATAAGTGGATTCTGTGATGATGCATCATACCACTTGACAATCATAGTGGATTGTTTGAACAGGAAAATAAGCACAACAATTAATAGACAATTAGTTAAAATTTCAAGTAAGGAACTCTAACACCACATATACTACCTCGGCTTTTCTCTGTAACTTTGATTCACCTTCAGCCTCAATGCCATCAAGTTTCAGCAATTGCCTCATAAGCAACTCTGTGCACACAATGAACTCTTTGTCAGAAATCCTGGTCCCACCATCCACGGCAACTTCCAAGGCAGACACCTGCAAAATTAAAAGCAGACATATCATCATTTTCACGTTCTTCCTGTAATGAAAAGTCACATAGGAAAAACAGGCTCACCCAATCAGAGAGCTTATCCACCTCTGCTCTCACTCCAGCAACAGCTTCGAAAGCTTTTAACATCTTATTGTGTTTTCTAATTTCCTCAAGTTTCCTCTCTTTGCTAGAAGCGTCCTCCAAAAGCAAAAGCTTTGAGTTGTTCTTCACACCTTCCATATGCAAATGATCTTCATCATCCTTTTCTTTTCCTTTGAAGAAGAGTCGTTGCTCATCAGACCGTAAACCAGTTTTGTGTGAAAGTAGTTTCTTAACATCCCCTGTTATCAAAGACTACGTCAAGCCAAAGACAAACACCAACGCAGCAGAATATAATATATAGTATATGCTACTTGTGAGTTGAAACTTGATGAAGAAACAATCAATATCATGATGCAGTTCAAAACTTTAATCTTCTACAAGCATATTCGGAAAAGAAATAATGTAGTTTGCTTCACGTCTATGAACTTTTAACTTGGTACTCTTATTTTCTTACAAAA
The DNA here is from genome assembly GCA_009771035.1 of Lupinus albus. Classification (NCBI taxonomy): domain Eukaryota; kingdom Viridiplantae; phylum Streptophyta; class Magnoliopsida; order Fabales; family Fabaceae; genus Lupinus; species Lupinus albus. Next base: position 22,788,753 of record CM019999.1, on the reverse strand, counting down.
CACAGTTCACTCACTCTGGATATGAGCTAAGCGTAAAAGGAAATAAAAGAAACACCCATGTGTGCATATTCTGAAAAATAATGCCTAGAACTTAAGATTTCGCTTTCTTCCCTTCTATCGCTTCTGCCAAGTGATTTGACCTCAATATCTTAGACACAGAGTCCTGTTTAAAATTATGGAAACTGCAGTTAATTTTACAATTCAAAGGAACGTTAAAGAGAGTAAGTGACTTAAAACTTTAGCCAGTCTAGGTAAAGTTCATAGTTTACATAAGCTCATTAAAATTTCTACAGATATCATACTACCTCCCTCGGCGCCATATTTATTTCGTAAGATTGATGGAAGCATTACATTATATATCCTCACTGATTTGCATTAGTTGACAATAAAGAACTCGTTGTTTAGGCACAAGTTCACAATTTTATTCTGTAAGTAACATACATAATATCTAAGGGCCATTTGGAAGAGCTTGTAAAGAGCTTATTTTGACCTATAAGAACTTATAAAATAGCTTTTGACCTTCCGGTAAGCTCCTTTTAACCTATTTCACTAAACTTGTCAGAGAAGCTTACGAAAAATAAATATTTAGCCCATTTCAAATTAGCTTCTGAAAAGTGCTTCATTTAGCTCAAACATACTCTTAATAGACAAGCCAATTGCATGAAATTTCAAAACTTCACTCTTTTAATAAGCACATGACACCATGGCAAATCACTTCAAACTCAAATAAATCAGCACATTCAATTCCAATAGTAAGCAAACTAAACCAAAACCTATATTTCAAATTCATCTTTTACAATAATAAGCAAACTAAACCAAAATCTATAAATCAGCACATTCATAACAGTTGGGAATAAGCGAGCAATCAAATAGTAAAAGAGACTATGGAGAAGAGATAATAACACAAGGAATTGGTAACGAGGTTCGGTCAATTGTGTCTACGTACCCAGGAGCATTGAGAGGTTACCACTATGTATTAGAGACTAAGGATTTGTGTTTTTGGTTATTGTTCTTACTTCTAATTAGTTTTACATAACACATGTATATAGCCCTCTACCTCAACCCTTTTACATCAGCTGAAGCACATAACTTGTATCTGGAGAAAATGTCTAGTCCACTGGAATATGAGTCATTGTACAACAACAATTAGGGAGCATTTGAAAGTGCTTATAGGGATCTTATTTGGACTAATGAAAATAAACTTAGAGACATAGCTTATGAAAATGGCTAATGTCCTTACAGTGAAGTATTTTTAGCTTATTTCAATAAGCTTATCTGAAAATTCTACAAAAAAAATAAGCTCTTTTTTTATAAGCAAAAATATTAAAAAGGCATGAGAGGTGTCAACCTGATTACAACTTGCAACACAGGTCCATACAAGTAATAGGATCAATGCTCCATTGCGCAAAAGATAATGAATTACAACCAACAATATTTGTAAACCAAACCCAAGATCTAATTTGAATCATATCCATAATCTCGATATAACTAAAATTTTCCCCTTAAATATTATACCATTCCTTATAGTCCAAACACACCAAATGATAGTAAGCCATAGCATTCTCCAAGTAGATATCCCTTCATGAAATTTACACAAACAGTTGCACAACACAAAAAAATCCACAATATTATCCCGGTATATGAACCTGGATTTGAAGTCACAAGTAGAAACTCTGCCAAACATTAGCCACTAAGGGCACGTCAGAAAAAAATGCTCTATACTCTCGTTATCAAGTAAGCACAAGCTACATTTGATATCAGCTTCCCCAAGAATATTCCTCTTAAATAAGCTCTTTTTAGCTCATTTCAACTTCGTTTATTGAGTAAGCTCAAAATCACCCTTAATAAAACACCCAATTACATAAATTTCAAAACTTTACTATTTTAATAAGCACACACAGCATCACAAAAGACCTCAAATTCAAATCAATAACCACATTCAATTCCAACAACAATAACATTAAACCAAAAACCATGTTTCAAATTCACTCAATAACCAACATACACATTGAATTGAAGGAAAAAGAGAGTTACATAAAGTTGATTGAGCTGGAAGATAAAGGTCATGATGAGAAGAACCATGAGTGACACTGATCTTGATCATGGGTCCATCATCAACAACACCCATTTGCTGCATTTCCCACTTGATTTCGTCTGTCTCCGGCGAGACTCCGGTGGAAGGTGGTGGTGGGTTCTTCATGGAAGTTCCGATGATGTGAAACGGTGCGTTTTGAAAATGGCAAAGAGAGTTGTGAAAGGTTTGTGCTGTTATCCACTTTCACTTTCGATTCTTTTTTTATATTTTATTTTTAAATTTCAATTCTAATTTGTATTTCTTTTATTATTTAAATAATATACTTTATCAACTAAAATTATAGGTTCTTCTATGTTTTACATTAAAGAATTAGAATTTTCAGAAATGAGAATAAATAATATGTATCATTGAATTCTATTTAAATAATAAATATTAAAAGATAAGTAAATATTACTTTTATAATTAATTTTATGGCTAAGAACTAATTTTTAATCTTAATTGTTAATATATGCTTGTAAATAATATTGACAATTAGGGTTGTCATGTTGGTTTTGCCCGTGCTAAATATCATATCTTTCCGGTCATCTTAAATAAAATTAAAAAAATATAGAAATGTATATATAATAGTGATACAAAATATGCATACAAATACAAATGTATTTATTGTAATAAAAAGTCATACAACTTGAATAATATATACAAAATACAAATGCATATATAATACAACAGTGTAATGTCTATATAATGGCAGTGTAAATGGTGTATACAATAAATATCTTTATTGAAACGTCAATGGTAAATAAATATGAATATTGGATGTTACAGTAATAATGTATACAACTTTTACATTGTCAATAAATACATTTTTGGGAAAAGCGCATAAAATTCATTAATTAGTTGGAATCCAAAGGTACATGGAATGAGCTTATCTTGTCCGATATATGTTGGACACCTAGCTGTTAACTTAACACTAATGAAAAGAGGAAATGAGTAAGTTATAATAACAAAATTTAATTTTGTAAAATTTATAATTATTGACACATTTAATGAAACTAACATCATTAACTAACTTCCTTAAAGTACCAAGAAAAAACCTGAGGAAATATTTTCTAAAGTAACTCCACCTTTAGTTACCATAATTTTCTGCTAAAATGGATCTTTCATATATTAATTAACAATTTTTTATTCATCAATATTTTACCTTTGTTCAATTTTATCTTGTCTTACTTTTGCTATTTTCTTTACATATACATTTCCATAAAGCTCCAATTATATATACTAGTAGCTTTTTCCTCTTGTCTTTTTTATAAAAACTTTCAAAATTATTTCAGTAAATAAGAATATTTTATTAACACCTTCATTTATTGTACATAAAACTTTGAAAATAATCATAATATATGACTTAGTTTATTAACTAATATTACAAAAATATTTTCAGTTAAATCCATTAGTATAACATGTAAAAGCTTACAATCACCAACTTTTCAATCAAATACTAACTTTTAAGTCAAGTGTTAGTTTTCACCCACTTACCAACTTTTGAGCCTTTAGTTTATTTTGTAAGTCATATATTTGTGGAACAAAGCCATGTTATTTTTTAATAATTTATAATATATACACATACATCACATTTTTGTGTGAAAATAATTTTTCATTAACTAATTCACAAAAATTACTTTATTTAAATGTAATCATCTTCACCATTTACATTAGCAGGTAAATAGTACATAATACTTTATTCTTCATTATAATATTTAAACATTTTATCATATATGTATTTGATGAGATGAGGAACAAATCTGAGTGGACAAGTAAGAATAATTAGGGTTCTACCCACCCAAAACAGTATCCACATGTGCTTGATTTTGAACAAGAAACTATTATCCTAAATTATGTTCCCATTTAAAAACATTTAATGTTAATTAGAAAAAATGACACATTTATTATTTGTGATGAATCATATATTCTTTATGTTGCACTGCAGCATTGTAATGTCACATACTAAGAATGGAACAAGTGAACCACTTTACAGAAATCTACTATACATATTCTTAAACTTTGCTTGTGTGACCCAACATATTCATCAACATTTCAATTTTTCCAATCTATTTGAAAAGGTCAAATTTTATATATCACTTTTGTCCAAACCTAATGTGTCACATTAAATATATTTATTTTTTGGTAACATACCCCCAACAAAGACATTGGAGAATTATTTTTGTTGAACTTTGCTTAATTTGGGATGTGGGATTTGCATAAGATATTAGCAACAAAGAAAAAACTGAAGAGATATTTGTTATTTATGTATATTTATTTCCATTTTTGAATTATATTTATCCTATATATATACTAATATACACTTCAAAAATATAAAAAATAATGTAACTTGTCTTTTTTTAAAAATCTAAAAGGACATTATGACATTGGTGTCAGTGTAAATTTAATAAAAATAATGATGACAAAAAATCCACATTTCTTCCATCCCTCGTTATAAAGAGCGTTATTGATATGTCACATTTAATTGTACACATTTAAGCAAGTGTAGCTGAATATATTCAAATCAATAACGATTGCTTAAAAGAGAATTATTATTGAATATCTTATGCAAACATACAACAACAATTGGTTCAAAGAGCGTTGTTGAAACTATATTCGCCTATCAAATTTAACAGCGTTTGCTTAAAAGAGTGTTGTTGATTATTTTTCACCTTATACTTAACAACGTTATGCTAAGAAACACTGTTAAATGACCATTATTAAATGTGAATTTTGGCGTATTGCAAACACTATAATAAAAAAACTCAACCTACCTAGATGGCTTGCTAAGTACCCCTAAATCAATGTTACTAATTTGATTTTCAAGATACATCATTCAAAACTTAATATATATTTCTGATACATATATATATAATTGTGCTGCTAAAGTAATATTTATGAAACATCTTATGTGAAAGCAAAACTTTAATACTGTAGTCCAAACAAACTTTGGTTAACTATTTTTTTGAAAGAAGAGTTGAATGCATCATTCGATCTCAATCTCTTTTCTTTTTTCTAAAAAGCAACAATCAAACTAAGTGAAATGAGGGAAAAAAAAGGAATATTTATTATCTTTAATAAACAGTATTTAACCTTAGGATGAAAAGCACAAATAGTACATTAAATATAATAAAGCCATGGAACTAATGTTTATTTTGTTCTTGTGTTTAGACACACACCTATAACTGTTATACATTTACCTCTATTTCAGTGGGAGGACCCTCCAACAATTACTTACTTCGTCTCTTATCATCACTGGCCATTGGAATCAAAAGACAATTGAAGGGTCTAAAGCTACCCTAATTTATTGAGATGCTAGTGTTTCTCTCCTCTTTCTAATCCTTGTTGCTTTCAATCATTTACATTAATGGAGAAACAAAATACTTCAAAAAAATAAAAAAAATATAATTTTTAATAACATATTTATCATTCTGGTTACAATGAAATTATACTTTTGTCATTAAAAACAAACGGAAATACATACATTTGTCTTTTCATTAATGAAGATTATATTTGTTCCTTTCGAGGGTCATATGAGAGTGTATTTTTCAGTTGTATTATAGTGGTAATGGAGTCTGGCTTCTCTCCATTACAAGAGAGGTCAGTGCATAGATGAGATCATGACACATGTTAAAATTAATTAAAATTTCAATGGTTTAGATTTTTAAAAAAATTTAAATTAAATATTTTGAAAAATTAACCTCACTCACATTTCCCAGTACTGGAGAGTCTGGTACTAGAGAGGAATGTATTTCATGTGTTGGAAGTTGAGTAATTGAAACCAGGACTATTTATTTGACCATTTGGCAAAATACTAGGTAGAGTAAATATGGTTGATGTAGAGTAACATTAATTAGAAACTATGATATTCGTAAATAACCTTAGTTTATTTGATGAAAGTATATCAATAAAGATCACTTGTCCCAATATTTTGTGTTCTATTATGTCCCAATCCAATCCAAAATAAAAACTAATTAAAAAATCATAAAAACAGAAAATAATTTGTTTTTATTACTTAGTACAATATGATTAGCTTGAGACAAGAGATAAGAGAGGTTAGAAGCTAGTTAGTAAAGAGAAACAACACATGCAAAAGAACAAAGAGAAGTGGAAAAAAAGAAAAATTGGCCTTAACCCCGGGTCCCTACCTAAACCAACCGTATCCTACGCCAAAGATTGGCCTCTTTCACATGATGACCCCCTCTTCTCCTTCCATTCATTCAAAATCATTCTGACCCAATTACGACCAGAGATCCTCCAACCATTATGTACTTTCATTATTATTGGAGCATGAGTAAAGAGATATAAGTGAGATACACTGTCTTGACCGAAAATCTTAACCTAATGTTTTCGTAGTCCTCTTCTGCTTGTATTGAATGTGAGAATTCTTGAATAGACCCAACATCGACAACGTCACTCTCATTCCCTTCTTCCTATATAACCATATGTTACAACTTAAATGGAATACATTCCCAAACCTAGTTACAAAAACTTTCATTAGGTTCTTCTCACTTCTTTGTAATTAGTACCTTTTTTTCTTAGTTATCAATTATCATCACATGGAATACAACATTAATATTCCAAACCCTAGCTCAAAAGGGTTGAATAAAAACAAAAGAGTGAGGCTTTCAAATGATCCACAAAGTGTTGCAGCTAGAGAAAGAAGACATAGAATAAGTGACAGGTTCAAGATCCTTCAGAGTATGGTCCCTGGAGGGAGTAAAATGGACACAGTTTCTATGTTGGAAGAAGCCATTAACTATGTTAAGTTCCTCAAAACTCAGATTTGTTTTCACCAAACAATGATAGATTTTGTGGATAATGTTCATGATTCTTCACTCATTATGTTACCACCTCAAAAATATTTCCCTCATGAAGAAAATATCATTTCATTTCAGCAACAAAATTCTTCAATTTCAGTACCACAAATACCATTGGAGGAACAGTGTTGCTTCCAAGGTGAAGATAATAATACCATTGTCACCATTGATGATAATATGAAATATTGGTTAGCTTAGTGTATTTTTTTATAATGTTATTTGTATGGTATTATTCTACATCAGAAATTAACACCTTCCATTTTACAAAGAAAAAATAAAATAATTATGTCTTCTTTCTTTTTTTCAAAATGTAAGGTGTTATGTTTTTATGTACAATGATATGGTACAAATAATATTATTATTATTATTTAACATATATGCCATAATGCAGTTCTTCTATGTAATATTTATAGCTGAAAATTAATGTAAATTAGCTCTGAAACTAGTTAAGTTAAGTGCAATATCTTATGTGTTAGTGAGTGTACCATAAAATGGAATTAGACTCACAAATGATTGATTATTTACTTTGAGTTTTAATGGTAAAAGTATAATTTAATCTTAAAAAATGGACGTAAATGACAATATATATTATTTTCATTTTGATATTCCATAGTAATTTCCTCTTCATTAATAGAGAGAAGTCTTACTCCATAAAATGTATGTGTTATTGGTCACTTTCTCTATTAAAATGCATTACTCTCGAAGAGAGATTTGTTGTCTTAGATCATGTTCCATATGATGTATGTGCTTATGATAATGAACTAAAAATAACAATAATAATGAAAACTTAAATTTTTAAATTGACATAATATGTTTATTGGCACGAGACAACATATGAAATATGATATAAGAAGTACAACACCTCTTTTGTTACTCACTTTAATAGTTATTCATATCTACTTTATAGTTATTCATCATCCTGCGAATTTTTTTTTGATCAATGATTATAGAAAATATAGAAAAATTGAGCATGTGGAGAGAGTGTGAGAATATCATCACTCTATTATTATTTGGTCATGTTTTCTGGTATTAGGGTTGTCTCTAGGACCACTCTTAATAGTTGCATCCTTCACTCATCTTGGACTATTATTATGGTGTCTTACATGATGCCATATACATGCATGGTATTAATTTAAACGTGGTAGCATCTTTTAGAGCCATAGTAAGTGAAACTAAGGCTTATGGGACTTCCTAGACTAGGCAATACATCACTAAAGTCTAAAACCAATGTTTTGAGGACCTGGTGGTGGGTTGTTGTTCAGACTTGAAAACAGTTTTGGTTTACATTCTTAATAGAATGAGAAGTTAGAATGCTTTGATTGGAAAAAATGTATGAAATAATATGGTTCAGTCAAACAATTTAATTGTTTAAACCAGTTAAACATAATACGATACGTCCTTCAGTTTGATATACGACTCAGATTTGATAACATTCACTCCAAGAGATTAATTGATAGTGACACTATTATACAATAGAGGCCGCCACCTTTGTTTATTTCATGCTAAGTTAAATTATACTATTAATTATATTGTTAATATTTTTTATATAAAATAAGTTTAGAAAATTTTAAACACGTATATATACTATACATATACATACATATAACTATCATCATAAACTAATTTCCAATAAAAATATAATAATAAATTACATTGAAATATAAATTATATAATACTTTTTAAACACATACATAGTAGATACTATATGTGTATATAACTACATACATAGTAACCATAGCCATGGATTAATTCTCAAATTCCATATTTTTCTATCAATTTATTTTAAATTTTTCCAACTAAACCATATAATCATAAGTAACCATTATTTTAAATTTTTCCAACTAAACCATATAATCATAAGTAACCATTATCTAACTGCGAGTATATATAATTGTTTTATTTGACTCGATTTCAAGTTAATGAAGTAAATTCATTGTAGTAATGGATGATTTCATATCTGATTTGATTGAAAACACAGAAAGCAGTAGAAATGTACAAGCCACTAAAACAAAAGGAAATTCCATGCATGCATAGATATCTTAAAAGGGTACAACAACTCTGTTACATAAATAAATGTTTAAAGTGTAAAGTTTCACTGAGGATTTGGAGGACGGCTATTAGCAGCAGATACCCTTGAACCCCATTCAAGCAACTCTTTGCTTGTATCATCTTTGTGAACAATCACTTCAATGAAGCATAAGCTATCTTTCTTTGGTCCTGTTGCTGTGTCAATTGCTTCAATTAATTCCTCTTCACAGAACACCTGAAATGATAAAGTATACAAATACAATATTACCATTTGTCCATTTTAGGAGAGAATGCAATAGGTGGTTTAAGTAAATATGCTTTTGGTCCCTATACATGGAACGGTATGGCCACGCCCGATGAGTAAGAAACTAATATCTTTCGAGGTGTGTGGTTGTCTCTCAATTAGTATCACTCACAGGAATCGAACATCTTTGGCCTAATATGATATCTAGCGATCAAGTGGAGCCTTACACCACTAGACACTAGAAAGCATGCATTGGGAAATTTAAAAGTTATGCTTCCAATAAATAACTACTTTGACTCCTTGACTAATGTCCTTAGACAATGGTTAACATGAACCTTGTATGAAAATAAAGGACAAGGATGAAAGCTAAAATAAATGACACATAAAGACTGAATTGAACTTTTTCAATGGTTGTGTAACACTTCAAACGGAACGAACAAAGATAGAATCAGAGCGATTCCCTAAATTCCTTTCTGGATTTTCCTCAATAGCTTAATAATAGTGACTCATGAGAATAATGACTATTTATTCCTGAGGTCATGGATTCGAGTCGCGGGAGGCTCCCCTATATTGAGAATAAAATACTGTAAGGGTATTTGAATTGGTGGATGACACGCTCAGTGTATTCATGGACCTGGGGGTCGCATGTCAGGACTCGGGTGTTACAGGTTGTGTTATGTATAGGAACCAAAGTATACTTGAGCCAATGCAATATTATATAAAAAAAAACTCACCTTGGTAGTCCAGCATTTCCCTTCACCATTATGGATTGCATCAATCAACCCAGTGTAATTCCAGTTCTTAATCACATTGTATGGCCCATCATGAATTTCAACCTCAATGGTGTACCCACCATTATTTATCAAGAAGATTATTGTCTTTTGCCCACATCTCAGCATTGTGGATACATCCTGAGCAGTCACCTGAAAAGAGAAAAGCACCATAAGCAGCTAAAAGAATTGACTCCAGTGAAGGTTTAAGAGTCACTAACAAAAAAAAAGTCATTTTGATTGATATCATCCTTTTAAGTAGTTATTGTAAGTTCAAACCTGAAAGCTTCCATCGCCAATGAACGCGAGCACTCGCTTCTCCGGTACAGCTTGTGCATAACCAAGAGTTGCGCCAACAGACCATCCAATTGAGCCATATTGCATTTGGAACTCATACCTGTTTCAAAGATTTTCATCAAAACACTAAGAAAAGATAATATGACATATAAATACACCACAAATCACATCTACTCAGTTTAACTTACCCACATCCCTTTGGCAATTTCAGCTTTTGGCAATTGAACCATGAGTCACCAGTCTCAGCAATAACAGCGGTTTCGGCAGACAGCATATTTTGTATATGTTTGAACAAAACATTCACCCTCAAAGGTTCTTTGGGTTTAGCCTCCAAAGGATGCCCTTCAGGGACAAATATCCTGTGGTAATTTTCATATGCGGTGTTGTTGTGCTTGAGACGCTTTGCGAGTGCCTTGAGAAAATCCTTCATCAGCACACACCCGAATGCAGGTCCATTCGCAATCACAACCCGGTCAGGCTGGACCATGATAGCCTTCTCTTTCTTGAGAAGAAGTGAGTATCCGACAGAGCTGTAATCGTTGAAAATGGGACCGGCAAACAAGTATGCATCAGCAGACTCCACAATCTCAGCACAGAATGCAGTACTCACAGCACCCCAATAAGTTCCAATGAAATGAGGATGTTGCTCCGGAACCTGCCCTTTAGCTGATGGCATCACAGCATATGCATAACCACATGCATCTGCTAGTTCAATAAAGGCATTATTGGCATTAGCCACCCTCAGTTTAGGACCAGCCACTAGTACTGGTTTCACTGCCTTGTTGAGGAATTCTGCTGCTGCCTCAACTGCTGCTTCCAACCCCATCTGGTTACTCAGTCTACAAAACACCCAATAAAAACAAAAAAATCAGATCAGAATAATCACCAGCTTTTTAAATTATTGGATTTTTAACAAAGCAATAAATAACAATGAGTAAAAAATGGTTGCCCAATTCACGCCTCTCCTACTTGGTAGGCTTTAATATGGAGGAAAAATGTCCACAGCTTTGCCCCGACAAGCAGAGAGGCCAAGTTTGGGATTTGAACCCGAAAGTAGCAAACTTACCACGGAGAGGCTATGTTTGGGATTTGAACCTGTGACCTTATTACATGTCACAAGGCAGCCACCTTACCGTTGTGTTGAAGCTCGGCCTCTAATTAATAACAATTAATACTGTACAACATTTCAAGAACCTTACCTAGGATTCAATGCAAAAGGAACGGGATCGCGACTGAAAGTGGGGTGAGGAAGTCCAGGCAAGTTACAGCCAATGCTTATGTAGACAGGCTTGCTTTCTTTCAATGCGGTTGAGATTGCTGTGTCTATCAATTCATGAGCATCTTCCAAGTTATTCACCACAGCCTATCATCAAAACCAATCACAAAACAAATTTAACACTCAACCCACAAAGTTAAAAATCAAACCTTTATGAAATACTTATATAAGAGAAGAAAAATTGCAAATCAAACCAACCACCACAAAAAAAAATCAGTAAGGTTCAGATTTTGTTTTCATGAAAAAACTTCCAAATTACTCATCAAATTAACCAATTAACAAAAACCATATTTCCACAACTCATCTTAAGATCCAGCATAAAAAAAGGCTAAGAAAAACTTCAAAACACAAACAGAGCATTTTACAAAAACAACAATAAACTAATATCCAATTCAATCTGAAGATTGGTACCTGAAAACAAGTAACAGTCTGAAAGCACCTCAATTCTTGGCTAAAATCAGGCAACCCAATAGTATGATGCAAAATTCTATTAGTTCCATAATCATTAGAATTTGGTCCACCCACAATACAAATCAATGGCAAATTCTCACTGTAAGCTCCAGCAATAGCATTGAGAATACTCAGTCCACCCACAGTGAAAGTAACAACACAAGCACCAACGCCCCTCGACCTCGCATACCCATCGGCTGCATAACCAGCGTTCAGCTCGTTACAGCAGCCGATGAGGTTGAGCCCCGGCTCATCAATTAAGTGGTCGAGGAGCGTCAGGTTAAAGTCCCCGGGAACCGAGAACACATCCGTTATCCCTACCTGCAAATAACAAAAGACTTAGATCTAATGTCGTTCGATGAATGTAGCCAAGTCTTACAAATATTACTTAGTTAGTATTATTTTTATTTTTATTTAATAATACGGGATTTAATACTAAGTTTTTTAAACTTATTTCATATCTTATTTACTCATTAATTCAAACCATTGAATTTATATAGAATTAATAGCTAAGATGTGACTCTTGGATTAAGTAAATCTCTTTCATTTAATGATAGTGCTGACCTGGACGAGACGACGAGCCAGGTGGCGGCCTAATGTGGCCTCGGAGGAAGAGATGAAAGAACACTGGATGGGGTTGGAATCAGAATTGGTGGATTTGTTAGATCCATTATTGCAGGAAACGACGTCGTTGGGAGAGAATATAGTAGTGTCCATGTTTGGTTGGTGTTAAAATAGTTTGTAGTTTAGAGAGTGATAGAAAATAATTGAGAGATTAAGTGTTTTCTTTTATGTGAAATTCAATGAGAGAAGAGAATAGAAAGAAGGATTTATTTATAATAATGATGAGGAAACAATCCTGTGTGTGGTTTTGAAAAGGAAAGTGGTGTAATCATACTCTATGTGCCTCTCTGGAATGTGGTAAACACAAATATTTATTCTATCATTATTACAACCAAACACAACTTGTTTGTCAAATAATTCATTAGAATATCATTGTATCATTTTTTATTCATTTTTATTAATATTATTAAATTATATGTAGTTATAATTCAATCCATTAGATTTCTAAAAAAATTGATGTTAAGATGTGAAGTAAGTTTAAAATTTTTACTCTTGTATATCCCGCTTTGAAGATACCAGGTGCGGTTTTGTGTGTTTAATGTAGTTGTTTAGGTATTGACGGTGGTTTTGAAATATAATTTAGTTTACTTTGTTGTTTGTTTCTCGTGCATTATTATGTATATTATATTAGTTTATGGTGTGTGATATCTGTGTCCTAGAGAGTAGAGACTATAACTAGGTAGGTATCAAAGAAGAGAAGGAAATATTATATTGACTAGTCAAGAAGAGATAGCAAATTTGAAGTTTGACTCTCATACGCAATTAAATGTTTTTATCCATTTTTCTTATTCTTAACCGACAAGTATAAAAATTATCAAATAATCGATGTTATATCCTTATTCGTAAACCGATCATGGTGATAGTTTCGATGGCATTAATAGTGAGGTGGTGGAGAAGCTGTGATGGTAACACGTGTAACAAATCAAATGGTAGAGAACTAAGTGTTGGTTTAATGCTATAATAACAATTATTCTTAATTTATAGGATAGGTAATAAATTATAAAATAATGTGTGAGATTCAGATAAGAATGAAATTTGTATTCTCCAATGGAGACATTCTATAGATATCATACTAGGCCAAAGATAAAAGGTTTAATTATTATGACTTGTTCTTTAAGAAAGACAGACAATACTACAATGTGGAGCCTCTTCACATGTAACTTCATGGACTTATCAGTAAGTATAAATTCATGGGTCGAGACTATGGCTTGTGATGTATATTACAATCGTCACCACTCTTTGTTCTTTTCTACATGTGGAAATGGTCAACATATATTAGTTCTTTTCCTAAGACACTATTCATAGTAAAAAATTGGGAAAAAGAGAGGCAAGAGATTTAAGAAAGATTATATTAAATTTCCATTTTGAAGTTGTGTGCAATGAAGTTATGCATTTGTTTATTTTGTCTCTGTATCAATCACCTGCCACTTGAGGATTCTGTGACACAAAATCTACAAACATATAATGGGGAATCCTTTAATGTGGTAATGAACAATAGTAGCTACCACCTTCAAGCCAAATGCAGATCCTCTCCTAGAGGGTCAAGTATATGATGGAGGTATGACGTAGTATGGATAAATTTTTAACAGTCCAAATTTTAATTACATCATATTTGAGTAACGGATTCTTTAGTACCAGAGAGGATCTCAGCCCCTCAAACCACCTAGCCCACATGGTTAGTTATTATGGTTAGTTATTATGGTGCAACTTTAATTGATGTGTCAATTTGTAATTGGTGGCACATAGAAGTGGCATAGACAACTTGTGCTCTCCAAAACCATATACACACATTGGTGTGACTAGAGGGGTGAGTGATACTCCTGATTCCAGAACTGGATTCTTATATCTAATAATTAATCAAAGCATAAACACATTTCTAAACATAAACTTTTCTATTTGTTTTTATAAAACAAGCAACAACAAAGCAGGAGGTGATGAGTACCAACTACAATGTGCACACTTAACACATTCAAGCAGATACAACTCAATAAGCAATGTACCAAAATTTGAAAGTTCTACTTTAAACTAAATTAAAAAAAAAGTACTTTTTTTTGTTAGGGGGAGGGATCAATCTTTGAGGTCTTGCTCATTTTGTTGAGTCAATAGGCTCTCAGCAGCTTCAACTGACTCATCTGCCTTGTCCCCTTTCTTACCTATCCAAACAACCAAGCATTGATTTAGCCGAATTTTGACAGCTAGTACCATCCACAAATGTTTGAAACATTACGAGTATATATGCATGACGCGATTCGACACTATATGTAAGGATGATGCAAACACAAAATACCTTTCTTTTTCTTTCCACCGCCTTTCTTCTTTGTCTTTGTGCCCAAGGCTAACCATGCCTTAATTTCAGGATCATCGACAGTTTTTGTAGGCTGCAATTCCTGGAGCGGATTAGAACTGAGACGGTCCGATCCATTTGGCATTAGCAAGACTGTGAATTTGATATGTGCAACAAAATCACCTGAAAAATATAACGAAAAAAATGCATGACATGAGCAGTGCTCACATAAATACTGCATCGCGGGATCAAATACTGTGAGCCGAAAACAAATTACCAGGTTTTTCATGTAGAACAGGATATGGCTGCAAGAGTTCATGATTCACACACTCTACTAAGCCCAGACGAGCTCGTTTCTCTTCCAAAGCCCTATTATCAACAAATAAAGATTCTAATAAGTAGAATGAAGAGAATCAAAATTAAAACAGTTCAAATATATTTTTTGTTGAATTGAGAGTTTTATGTCAGGAAGGAAGGGAGAGAATAGAAGAAACTCCAAATAACGACACTGATATTCTGATGTGATGAGGTTATTACTAAAGACAAGTCTAATACAACATTATCACACCGTTGATCCATGTCCTATTTATTCATACAAAAATGTCGAATCCTAGTCTTGATTAAATAAGGGAGCAAATCATAAAATATAAATAAGAAATAAATCCTGAGAGATTTTTTTTAGATGCTCTAAAATATTCAAGGGAGTGATAGATATTAAGAGATGTTTCTTGGATACTCCGAGAATTTAAAGAATGCAAATAGTAACGGTACCTAGCAGAGAATGGCATGATCGGAAATTTCTGGCTAATTTCACTGAAAATAAATCTAGACGCCTTCATCTTCAAGTGATAACTCTTGTCAACAGCCCTCTTATAAATAGTTGTCTGCTTCTCATCCAACAGCTTAGGCTGCAAGTGACGCAAAATTTACTTTCGATAATTCAAAGGAACTTCAAGATGTTCATCAATATATTAATATAATTAACCTACCTTGCCATCTCCGGTGCTTGTTACAATATCAATTGCATAAACTTCGTTCTCCTCAAACTCGGCTTCATCAACCCTTGTATCCGGATTAGATACACTAAGCACAACCTTGTTCCCATCAATAACAAACTGCTTCATTTGATGGCTCAGAACGCCCTCGACGATTTTACAATCATAAGCAGCAGCAACCTTTTGAATTGCTTCAGTTACATCCTTATTCTGTCGGGAGAAGAAAAAATGACAAAAGCATTATTATGAACTGCTATGAAGATTAAAAGGGAACATTTACAGGTAGTCTCGATAGTGTGGTGTTTGCAAAAGACAAAGCGTACTGTGTTGATAATCAAACTAATTATTCCTCTTCTATCCATACAGATTATAAGCAATAGTTCACGTACTGTACTATATTTGGCTACAAAAACAAGTGCAGTGATCACATAAATCAGCACAACCACAAATTGCATTCGGCCAATTTAAGTTTAGGCAACAGGGAAAGGAGGAAACCAACATAATAATGATCACCTCGGCAAAGTTGCCAAAACTACAGATTTGATACATGCCGAGAATTAGAGTTCAAATATGAGTTAATAAAGATACCAAGTGTCACATAATGTTTTAACATTTATGAGTAAATGAAAGGAATACCAAGATGAAAACAATGACGTAAAAAATAGAACAAACTGGACAGTGGAATTGGTTGGACTAATGATTAAGGAAAACAACATTGTTGTGTCTATTTCTCTCATAGTGGACTATTCATATCTATTAAGAATTTAAGATAGAGATTTCCAGGAATATATGGAACAGAGAATGAATGATTCACCATCAGTGTAACTATGACATAAACCGGCTTCATTGGAGTTTATCCATAACCTATAAATTTTTCATCACATGGAGAAAGCACATGTGACCTCTATCAGTGTAACTATGACAATAATGCTTCATCGGAATTTCTCCATAGCTCATGATAGTTTTCATCATTTAGAGATCAAAATTCACAAGTCAAGGGAATCCCTTCATACAGTACATACAAAATAGTACTTAATTATGTTGCAATTAATTAAGCCGAATTGCCTATATAAGCTCGATACAAAATACACAAAATGCCTTCGACTAAAACATAAGGCAACTTAACTCATTTCACAAATGCAGATGCAGGAAAAATAAATTCTTATGTGTGGTTACCTTTTTTCCTGGCCTGACCAGCCTCAAGGCCACCTCGGCAGCCGTGTTTGCAGCTGCTAAGACATCAGCTGCTCGTCCTGTAACTGGACCATTCTGAAGAACATGTGTGTGAGCCACAGCGGCAATGAACCCATCGATATGACAAGCCATATCACTGCGACCAACCAAATAAAAAGTCAATTAAAGTTCTAAGTAATAGCCAAAACCACTTCTTTCATTCTTCCATCATTTATTAGAAATATATTCCGAGAAACTTACATTTTCAATATGTCGCCTTCTTCCAAGACCGCCTCATCACTGGCTAGAGGAGAGAAATGACAAACTGTGTTGTTTACAGATAAGCATGTCGGGAAAGCAACACCTCTCTCAATCTTCCTCTTCACATTCTTGTACACATTTCCAGTTTGCCTTAACAAAAAACGGAACCAATAAGCTAAAAATC
Source organism: Lupinus albus (assembly GCA_009771035.1). NCBI lineage: Eukaryota > Viridiplantae > Streptophyta > Magnoliopsida > Fabales > Fabaceae > Lupinus > Lupinus albus. Next base: position 22,771,276 of record CM019999.1, on the reverse strand, counting down.
ACTGATTCATATAATTTATCGTGAGAGATGAGAAGAGTAAATATTGGCCATTTAAACAAAATGTGAATGATCAAGATCAAGGTTTTAAATCCGGCTCCATAACCTCAATTGAGGTTGCGACATTAAGGTTTCGGAAGTCTCTAGAACTGTGTTGCTCCTGAAAATGTGGCCAAATTGACCGCTTTTTTTTATGCAATAATACATAAGGAAGGTTTTGGGAATAGACCACATTTTAAAACTTGTTTCAGATTAAATATTATTAAGGCCAAATGGCTTTAAATTTTAGTTGTGGTCACTGCAACGGCTACCTTGTATTTAATGTAAACTAAGTTAGCGATACAAACAAAATCATAATATTGCAGTCTTAATTGCAATTACTGAACAGAGTCATGTGGCGATTTAAAGCATGTACCAAATACCACAGACAATGTTCCTTACAATCACTTATAAAATAGTGACAATACCAAATGTAATTGAATCATCACACAATAAAAAACAATAGTGAACAACATAAGCTTACTCTCTAATAAAAGAATCCCCTTTTTCGCAAATGTCCACAATCTTCACCTTTGGTTTGGATTCTGAAATAACCAACTTCAAGGCCTCTGCAAAAAAAAAAGATTACCCATTATTTACTGGCATGAAAATCACAAACACACAAGACAAATAAACCAAATTTAAATCAAATAAAAAAATTAACTTTAGCTATATTTCAGAAAATTCATGTATACAAAATTCCAATGTAACAAATAAGAAAAAACACAAATAGAATTAGAGAATAAATAGACACGTAAATAGTGAAGAACTCACTGTTAACAATCTCAGCTGCAGTTTTGTATTTGGTGACAACTTCATGAGAAGAGAGATCCAACTCTTTCTCATCTCTTTCATCATCAGACATGGTTTCTCACTTCTTCTGCAACAAAAACAACATCAAAAAAACCTAAAAAATCAAAATTTTACCGAAATGGGGTGTGAAAAATAAGAATGAAAAAGAAAAAGTGAGGAAGACCCAGATGAAAATTTGAGTTTTTGATGGGTTTAGAAGAATCACTTACAGTGAAAGGGTTTGATCGAAGGTGTGGGTAGTGTAGCTGACTCGGTGGGAAATGAAGTACAACTGCTAGGGCTGCACTCACATAGACATGTTTGGCTTATATATGATTTCTCATTTGAAATAATTATTGGCCTACAACTAAAACTAAAAGAATGAGATGTGTATTGTTTTTTTAGTTTTAGATTTTTTTTTGTAAAAAATGATTAAATGGTTCACATTATAAAAATAATTAGTAGTCGGAGGAGATAACTTTTATTCTCTCTCATTTTCCTTACAAACATTATAAAAAAATACTTTTATTCTCATGCCATATCCATTTTATTTATTTATTTTTATACATTTTTGTATTTTATATACTAATGATGATGTGTAGAAGGGTAGCATTGGAGTATTTTGAAGTGAGTTTGCCTCTAGAGTTGTTAATGATCCAAGTCATGTTTATATGTTACAATGTCATAATTTGATTTAGGGTTATTTTGATATTGACTTTATTTTTATGGTACTTTTATTGATTTCAGAGTTTAACTTTATTCGTTTTGAATTTAACGTTATTGTCTACCAAATGAATGCAAGATTGTTAGGGTAGAAAAAATTTGTGTATGACAATATGTCCAAAATTAAAGATTGTTTTATTCTCGATTAAGATTAAACATGGCTTTATATAATAAATAAAATTTGGATTACTGTAAAATATTTTGATGTCAATGACAAATTTAAAGATTCTTAAACAGTTATATAGAAAGTTATTAATATATAATTGGTCATATATTAATAGTGAAGTTATGCAACAAAAAAAAACATTGTTATGGCATCTCTAAGTAAATAGATAAGTGTTGATATAGACAATAAATTATAAGTAAAAGAGGGTTTAAAGTTAGAGGTTATTTTGGTATGAATGTAAAAAGTATGGTTTTCAAGTATTAAATAAAAATATATGTCAATCTTAGTAAAATAAGATTTATCTCTCTAAATGGTGTGAGCCAATATTAAGTAGTGCTAAGAATTTGTTAAGATTGACCATATGGTCCCTAAAGACAATAATAAATGGAAATAAAAAAGGTTTGTCATTCATTTTGTTTGATAAATAGCTTAATTTAGCATTTGTTGAATATCTTAACAAAACTTATTTGTGTCAATAAGCTTCTATAATCAGCTTATTTATACATATTTTCATTAGGTTATCAAAATAAGTAGATTTTCACGGTTGAATTATCGGTATGTTAGAATTGACAATTAACAACTGACAATCAATCGAGTATGTGTGAAACACTATTAAATAATAAGCGTGAGAAAATTAATAGTATTTAATGATGCAAACGCTATTATATTTGATACAGAGATATATAATTAATAGTACTTATTTCACTGAGCAATATTCATTGTATGACTCAAAGACTTAACAAGGCTTGGTCGTTGCTTCTTGTTAAAATTGCATGTGTCAATGAAGTGTGAATTATTTTTAAGCTTATTAAATAATTCGTATCAAATATATTCCTATGTTTATATAATATATTTATACCAAATGTATTACTAGGTTTATATTCTATATGTATTATTTTCTTAGTATCCGTACACATTTTTACTTTCTATCAAAATGAATAAAGTTAGAAATGTAACAATTAAATTGGAGAAAAATGAACAAAATTTATAAAAAATTAAATATGGGTGATTTTGAAATGTTGTAAATGTTAAACATTATATCATATTAGGTAAAATGTTAAATGTTCTATTCCTAATAATGACATTTGTTGAAAAAGTAGCCACGTAAGATTAGTGAGATCATATATTTGGTTATACAAAAAAAATTATGCATTAAGCCCTTGGTTCAAATGAAAGGGAAAATTATGGTTAAAGAAAAGGAATCCACTTACTTCAAGTTTCACATCTTACCCATCAATTATAGGAAATCTAATAGTTTATATTCACTCACTAATTCAAATCATTGAATTTTTTTAGAATTGATGGCTAAAATGTATAGTAATAAATAGTTATGTGATGTTTTTGTACTTTTGTACCAAAGGAAAGATAAAGTAGTGTATGGGGCCAAGAAAACTGAAAACCATGGGTATCTGGGCTTCAGATGCTACTACTAGTCCAGATATCACTATTTTATGAAGGATACTTATTAAGATCTTGTCAAATACGTTCTCTTATTATTGGGCCTAAAACATTACCGAATGCCATGTAATGTGATATTTGCACCACAAAACATTGTTATGGCATCTCTATGGAGGGAAAAGAGAGAAAACGAAAAATCATCTTATAAGTGTAATTCATAGTTTTGATTGAAATTTTTTTCTTCATTCCGATTCAAAACTCAACTTACAAATGAAGAAGATAAAGAAGTTAGGTTTTTTTTCATAAAAATTGATGTTTGTTGAAGGAGACATACACATAAAGCCAAACCTCATAGTCATCAATTACATCAATTATTTTGTTAGAGCGGAACAAAGAACATTATTGTCGTGCGACAAGCATGTATGGCTAACTACCATTAATCAGACCCTCTTCGAGGTGGGTCATCTCATTATTCCTTACATATATGAATCGACTCATGTGAGAACAATTATCATATAAAAAATAAGAAAAAATAATCTAAGTTATTATAATTGATTTGAATGATTAAAATTAAAAGATATATATATATATATATATGATTTTTTAAGTATTTGTGTGACCACTGATTAACTTTTAATGTTAATCAGTATTTTCACAATTTTTTATGTGAGTTGTTCTTAATTGAAAGTTACTCCCTAAGATATATGATACAACTTAATCCCTACCTTTAGTAAAATTATAAAGGTTTAGTACAAATCTTATTTAACAAATTTTCCCTAGATATAACCTAATCATATGTTATGGCTGGCTATGCCTTCCTCCTACATAACAATAACATTGATTGATAGTTGAGTTTCATAAACAAGTTTGATTCATACATTATATGTGTAAAAGACTAGTTTACTAGTAATTTTTAATGTCCACCTTGCTGCATACCAAAAAGTATTCAACAAATAGAAATCTTTTATGATGTCTATGTCATTTCATTTATTGTTGATGAGAAACAGTTAGTTCATTAGTTAATTTATTTTAATAAGAAAGTTATTTTTATTGTTGGCAAAGAAAATGACTATAGAACAGTGGGTTTCAATTATAGAAGGATATGTAAATTAAGAATATTTGTATTCTTGATTTTTGTAAAAAAAATGAATCATAAATATAAATTTATTTTTTAGTTAAATAAATGTGAGTGTGATTATTACTATAAATATTTATATACAATCAATATATCATTCCAAGTCATTTATATTACATATACTTAAAAGTTAATGATAATATAAATAATAATTTATACATGATAACGTAAAAAAAGTTATACTCGGAAAGCAAAAAAAGATCACTGAATAATTTTTTCCTCAATAAATCTATGAATATTTATAAATATCTCCCATCAAAATTAGGAATAGGCACATGTTTATATAAATGAGATCGTCTCGAAGAGTTTAGAACCGAATGGATATAGTAAAATGTGTCTCTAATTTTTTTTAATGATCTAGATTTTAAATAAAAAATTATAAATCATTAAAGATATTATTTATCTCACATTCCAATATTGTATTATCCAATATGATCTTATATCAACTTTTAAATTTTGACATTTCCTAGTGGACACTTATGTGAGGTGTGTCTTTCTATCATGTCCACACTCTTAACTCAAGCACTCAACTTCAATTAACTCAAAAATCTTATATCTTATCTTCTTATTCTTATATAATAGTTCTCCCAAAATATTATTAGTAGGAAAGTCATTCTTGATAAGCCACATATATTATTGTTTACCTATATAAAGTTGATACATAATAGGTGTTACTTAGAGTGATACAAAACACTCTTCATGTTTTAAAATATTATTGGAGTTATTTATTAAAAGAATGTAACACTATTCACAAATAAAAATATAAGATGTATTTATTTTTTATTGAACAAAAAAAAGTATAGGCAATATATATTAACGGTTGATAGGGATTTTGGTTAAATAATTGATTTCTATGAGACTCATATATGATTTTTTGCATAATAATATTCATGGTCCCATTGGAAAAAACTATTATATTTAAGTGATTAAGACAAGAATCCATGGCTAAAACATGTGGAGTTTGGGTTTGTTGTGTTTTTTAAATGCTTCGAGGATATGACAATGACACAAAATCTAGTGTTCACTACTATCGAGATATACACTCACAATACCACCAACACCCACTTTCTTGGCTTTTTCCACTTTATTCTCTACATGTGTTCCACCATTTTTTATACCTTGTTGGATTTCCAATTTTGGATTTTAAAGATAATAAATTTTAAAAATTATTAAATTGATTTATTAGGTAAGATATCACCAAATTCATACTACATATTTTGAAATAGATTAATTTATTACCTACGTGTTGAGGAGATGATGTTGAGTATACCAAAAAATAATGACTAAACTTATCGAAATTATAATCCTCTTGTTGTTAGTATGATGTTTTTTATTTAATAAAAAATAGTATTTTTAGTCATGTGACACATGTACCCAAAAAAATCTAAAATTGCATGCCACATAGGATAAATGTTAATTTTTAAAATAAGACAATTCTTGGTAAAATTCTATCTAGAGTAAATCTCTTTTAATTATATAAAAGATGGTTGATTGTTTATCCATTACTCTCTATTAACAAGTTCAATTTAATTTTAAAAAATATGATTAGTTAAAGAGTTGCGCAATTGGACATTAAGATTATCAATAACCTCATCGTAGTATAAAGGACGAAAAAGGAAATAAGATAATGAGAAAGGATAAAAAACAATCTATAGGGTTTGAATCCATTATAACTAGGGATGACATGCAACTGGGTGAGTTGTGTTCGAGTTTTACCTTCCCCAACTCGAATCCAAAATCTAAACCCAAATTCCTTGAGGTTGAAATTTGAACTCATCCTTGACCCGATCGAGTTTCAGGTTTCCCATATTCGAACTTGAATCCACTTCAACCTCCGAGTCGAACAAATATACAAGATTAGTTTTCGTAAAACCCTTATATATAATCTTAACTTTATTACATATAAGTGTTCAAGATAGATTCATGATGAGTATCACCAATCCTTGACCCGTCAAACTAGGGTTGAGTTTGTGTATGTACCCATAAATTCGAGATACATTGAGCATCCTTAATCATAGCTCGAGTCTTTCCATTTTGACAATTGACTAAAAATAAGTTATTATGATTTTGAGTAACCCACTTTGGTGAAATTGGTAGACACACTACTCTTAGAAAAAGACATTTGATCTTCAAAAAGAGTAAGTCCTATATAACAAGTTCAGTTCCCAATTTATTAATGTGTTCAAAATACTTTAACAAATAATGGCATTTAATAATATTAATGTTTCAAGATGATTTGTTCTTTTACTTAATACTTGATCTAGATTGATTGCCTAAATATCAATGTTTTAAAAACCGTGTCGTACCGGCCGGTTCAACCGGAAAACCGGTGAACCGGACCCTTAACAGGTACGGTACGTATGTTATACCGCATATGCAATAGAACCGGTCAAAACCGGTTGAAAACCGGTAAACCGGTTTAAACCGGTCGGTTTGTACATTATTTTTTTTTTAAAATTTCAAATTTAAAGACTTAATGTTGTTTGTTTGTGCGAATTTAAAGTAAATTATGAATATGAATATCTACTTATTTGAAATTTTTTGTTATAGGTTTATATATATATAAGCAAGTATGTCCGGTTTAACCGACATGCGGTTTAATTACTGAACCACTGTACCACTATACCAGTATCCTAACCGGTTTAATAACCGGTACGGTTTTAATAACATTGCTAAATATATTCATGAATATAGAATGTGTACTGAAAACTCTATGTTTGAACTGAAACTATAATATTTCACCTAGTAGATTTTGAGAAGCTCAATAATAAAATCTAATTTCATTGACTTTTATGGCATTTTAGATCAACATTTTATATTCTTATTGTTATTTTTAAAACACAAAATTTAAATTAGGACAATAACTTTTTGTTTAACGACCTAATCTAATACAAATACTCATTAATATAATAACTTTTTATATTTGTATGCAACAAGGATAACTTTTTTATTTAGATATTTAATGGATAAGACTAATGCAATTACATTTAAAAGTCATTAAAGGTTCATTTGATTTGTCAACCATGCATGAATACTTTAGTGGACAAGGATGACATGAATATACGTGTTGGCTTGAGTTTGGTTCTCAAATATTTTCCATAATAGGTAATATATAAACTTTAGCTATCAACTAGCAAGCAAGTGACCCGTGCATTTGCACGGGCGGTATTTTTTTACCGTATGATTCAGAACATACATTACATATGCATTTATATGGTTACGAACACACGTTATTTGTGTATTTGCATGGTTAAAATACATATATTACGTGTGCATTAAGAAGACACATGTTACCAGTGCATTCGTATAGTTAAAAACACACATGTTATCCCTACATTCGCATTGCTAAGAAAATACATGTTACCCATACACTTTTGTACTTTCTTGATTGATAATCATGTTCTATAGTCTATATATTTGGCTAACTAATAAATATAATAAAAATTTATATTGTTCATTATTAATATGGACGTGCATATGAAGAATTTGTTTAATTTTATGATTTATTGTGATAATTTCTTAATGTAACTTGTTTATAATTTATTTTACTTTTAAGATATTATTTCTTAGTAGTTGTTAGTATAATTGATTTATTATTTCATATTTTTTTAATAAGTAATTTAATGATTAATACTTTACGAGTTTAATGATTTAGTATGACAATTTCGAAAATAATATTTTAATAGATAGAGGTGGAATTTATTAATAAATGGTTATTTAAATATGGAAGTTGTAATTATATAGTTCGATTTTTTTTCCTTCAAAATAGTGAAGACCTAAATTATTTAGGATTAAAACTATTAAAATATTTTAAAGATATGAAATGGGACGTTATAATTAAATTTTTAGATTTTTTTTATAAAAATAAAGCAGGCATACTAATTTGCATATAGTGATTACTATACATTATTTTTTAGCTTGAATATCATCATCGATATCACCCATAAGCACCACGTTAAATGACAATATGTGTTTCTATTCCTTAATGTTCACGAGTTTTATTTCTTTCCTAATGGTCGACGGTATTTATTCAAAGTAATTATTAATTGTTAGTTATTAATTTGCAATTGATCGGCGATATTTATTCAACGCTGTCGATATTTATTCACTTATTCGATTACAAATTACAATAGTATAAAAAATTTATTGTCATTATTTGCCTATGTAGTTTCTATTCCCTTATGAATTTTCCTTTATTGTTTGTTTTATATTATGTATTTTTATATGAATTTTTATCTTTCATTGTTCACATTAATTACTCTTAAATATCGAGAGTAATTATCTCCAAAACCGTTATTATTACATAATTATCCACAATTCATATAAATGATCATTTTAATACTTGAAAAGTTTGTCTATATGTAAAAATAAAACAAAACAAAAAGTTAGAATTTATGACATTTTATTATCTTTAATTAACTTACACGATACATTTGAGAGATAATTAAAAAATTATGGTGTCAGTTTTTAATAAATATATAACATATGTAATGATTAATAAATTCAATAAAAGTATAAGATAAAAAAATTGTATTCACAATATATTTTAATTTGATAACAAAAAAGTTTTGTTTTTACCATAAAATTGACTCAAAAGATAAAAGAATATATAAGGTTAACTTCCATGAAAAGTTGCACATCTCTTTTTAGAACAATGAATAAACATTATATTATTCACATTTTTGAATTATTTAAAAACACATAATCAAATATCAAATATAAGGATGAAACTTAAATGAAATGAATATGTATAGATTGACAATGTTGGAGGAGAAATGAAGAAAGATTTTTGGAGGGAAAAGAGTGATTATGGTGATGACACATGTCATAGCTAATTTGGCAAGGACTTAATTTTCTTATATAGTATATAGATTTATTTCGAGATTTGTGATATTCCTTAACTTTGCATGTGACCTTAGACATCCTCTAACCTAACTAAACCTTGTAAGTTAAGAAACTTTGTATAATTTGTTCTAAGTTAAATTATTTGATCCAAATTCATAATTAATACGTGGTCCACTCTGTTTATATTGGGATGTTTAATCCAATCTAATCCATTTATATGTAGTTTCGGTTCGATTTGGATTTTTTTTTTAAAATATCAACATATATGTGTTATACAATATAAGAAATAAAAGAGAGCACAATTTTAGAGTTGCGACTTTGAATTAAGTCCGGAAAACAAAAGTGTACAAACTTAAACTTTACATACTATTTCTGTCCGGCTTGGATCAGTCTGGATCCAATAGGTGAAACGACAAAGTGGACCAGACCAATCGATTTTTAAAAATAAATCCAATACAATACAAATATATTCAGTTTTTGCTGTTCGATTTATTTTGGATTGATTTTCGATTTTATTTTTGGATCGTTGTGAATTTGAACACCCCTTATCATAATATCCTTAATTTTTCTAATTTGACATAAATGATATAAATATTTATAAAGAGTTATATTGTATATATATATATATATCATTTATTTATATTATTTTATTTTAGAATCAATAATAATTTATTAAATATGAATGTGAATATGATGATGCAAAATTAAAAGAAATCTAACCCAAGAATCTTAAATATTAATAATATATTATCTCACAAAATTCTAGGTTTGATTGATTGGAAAATACATTATTTTTGAATTACAAATAATGAATTAGAAAAAGAAATGAATGTATTAACGGTGTAAGTATTATATATACTAACTTTTTAAAAAATAATATAAATAAATAATTGATAATATAATAGTTGTACATAAATCTTCATAATATATTAATTGATTTGATTTGTTAGTGTATAAATAGATAAGGCAATGTGATGAGAGAGAGAGGGTACTGAGTTGACAGCTAAACTCAGTGTTTCTTCATTCTCTCACTCGCCACTGACTCACTACTCAGTAGGGTTTATCTCTCTCTTTCTCTCTCTATCTTCATCCCTAGAGAGAGAAACTCTAGAGAGAGAAACTCATGGATGCTTACGCTTTGCACCTTGCCATGGCGGCACTAGTTGGAGCTTCTGCCGTCGCCATCTCTGCTTACTTCCTCCACCGCAAGACACTCTCACAGATTCTCGAATTCGCACGCGCCGTCGAAGGTGATGAAAGCAAACTTGACGGCGACGTTGTTGATTCTTCGCCGAAGAGGCATTTAAGGAAGCACCTCATCGCCAGGAAAAAAGGGAATGGTTATTATCGGCGATTCTCGACGTCGTTGCCGGATGTCACGGTGATTTCCGGTGGAGGCGAGGTGGATTCCGTCGAAGGGATTCCGGCGGGGTTGCCGCGGTTGCACATGCTCCGTGAAGGTATAGCTATATTATGATGAACTGGTTGATTAATAATTCGTTATTAGTTTTGGAGTTATTGGTTCCTCAAAAGTGATTTTACAAAAAAAATCAGCCTTTTATTTACCTTCTACTTATTTTTAAAAGCCCAACCAAACAAATGTGTTATTGTCAGAAGTGATTTCTTTTAATAAATAATCACTTTTTGTGGGAAAATATTTGGATTTTTGTGTATATAGCTTACCAGAGAGACATTTTCGTCTGTTTGTGTAAAGAAGAAAATATAGCTTCTCAAAAAGCTGAAGTTCAGCTTATTGCAGCTTCTGTTTTTGTTAATTTATTTTATTTTATGTAAAAGCCCAACCATACTAATGTGCATGCGTTACAATTATTTTTATTAACAAAATAATCACTTTCTTTTTCTGTGAAAAACTTAAACAAAATGGCTCATAGTCTTATCAAGTTTAAGTGTTTTTTGGATAACTGAAGTTGATTCAAAGGGATTAGAAAGTAGCGTGTGAATTTTAGTACTGTAGTATGTGTAAAGCACTTTTTTGATTCATGCACATATCATTTTGTGTAAGATATACTGGTGAGACTTGCTGTTTCTTTAAAGAGTGTGCTATTTGTGTTATTTCAATTTTAAGTGTCTTTTTTGGAATACTGAAGTTGATCCAAAAGGGATTGGGGAGTTGAACTTATTGTATCGATGCTATTGGTGTTGTATTTGGCTTTCCTTCTTGTTGGTTCTTTAATATGTATCACTGACTGAAAGGTTTTACATGGAAGAAAGAATATGGAAGCTGGAATACTGATGTGAACATATGTATTTAGTTGATATGTAAATAGAAGCTTACCTGGGAAAAAAGGTAAAAGAGGCCATAGTGAGAATATTTGCTTGATGTAGCCATGTAGGTTAGCATACATGAAGATTTGGTTCTAAAGTTTAACGATTCCTAGCCTCTTTATGCATCTTCACCTCTGTTGCCAAGAATATTGATAATGATTTTTTATAGTTTATTTTTTTTGGCCTCACTGAAATTGATTGGCTGACTGAGAAAGATGTCCTATTGTTGGGAAACCTGAACTAACACTATTAGTAGAGACTATAGCGGGTTTTAAAATTTAAATAACAAAATTGATGAAAAAGACGTGGAGTATGTAGTTCCAAATCTAAGTATACAATCAAGGGGAATTTAGGTACCCCTTTTTTAGATTAACATTTTGCTATGTTCGAGGAAGAGTTCAACTTCCTACTGTTCTTTTGGGACTAACCTTAGAAAGGCTAAGCTAAGCCTTCTTGTAGCATCAACATATGCTATGGAAGGGTGAGATGTGGGAGCAGAACGGGCAGTAAAGTTTCCTCTTGCCCCTATGTTTGCTTTCTGCTGCGCAGCCACAAATAAGCGAATTGTCATTTTGAAAGGTTAATCTCAACGTGTTTATTGATTAATAATATATGTAATTTTGCAGCAAAATCTGCACATCCTGGTACCCCCAAAAGAAATATATTGAGAGGAATTTCTCCCAAGTCTCCTGCTGTGAATGCTAGTGCCTTTGAAAGTGTAGAAGAATCGGATGATGATATTGCTGACAATGCTGAATTGAATACTACATATCTGCACATGAATGGAGATGTTGTAAGTCTGTTATGAACTCTGTGTTGGGATTAAATTTACCATTCTCATGGTATTTTATAAACAGAAAACATTTCCTGTATATATGATAATTAGGTCCTCTCTCTCCCCTTGCTGCCTCCTACCTTCCCCTTCTCCATGGGGTTGGAAAACTTGGAATTAACCAAGTTTCCCTCCATTACCTTTTATCTGCACTTTGATTATTGTAGGGTGCACTGTCCCAGATCCAATTAGTATCCACTGAAGTAAAGTTTTTGAATGATCTATGGTGTTGAATTTGAATTAATCTGTATGCAGGGACCAGAAAGTAAGAACATATATGAGACTTTACCTGATCACGTTAATGCTAATGAAGACAAGATACAACTTACTGCTTCAACAAGTATGATCCGGTCTCATAGTATTCCTGGTGACTTGCATGGCGTGCAGCCTGATCCAATTGCAGCTGATATTCTTAGGAAGGTGCCAGAGCATGAAACTTTTGCTCGGCTTGAAGTTACACCTCTTGGTAATTAATCTTACCTCATTTTATTGAATACAATGATATGCTTCAAATGTATTTTCTCATACCTTGCATATAGCCCACTCCCTTCCTTCATTAACTATTGCGGTCAATAATTGCAATTGTGGAAAACCATTTAGCAAATTATATATATATGTTTTTGGATGGTTTAGAGGGCCCGTCACCTGATGAAGTGGAAGCCTATGTGGTTCTTCAAGAATGCCTTGAAATGAGAAAGAGATACTTGTTTAGAGAAGCAGTTGCTCCATGGGAGAAAGAAGTTATATCCGACCCCTGCACACCAAAGCCTAACCCGGATCCGTTCTTTTTTACCCCTGAAGGGAAGTCTGACGTGAGTTATTAACTTTTTCCTACTTTTCCACCTGCAGAGACATGCATATCCCAATTTTACTCTCTTTGTGCTTAAATGAATGTTATTTATGTTGTGGTGCAGCATTACTTTGAAATGCAAGATGGGGTTATTCATGTATATCCAAATAAAGACTGTAAGTAACTCAAAATTGCTGCTGTAAGAACTTGTAACTTTATTACCATTCCAGATGAGATTCTCATGCAAATTTGCTTATTATTTGCAGCAAAAGAGGAGCTTTTCCCTGTTGCAGATGCAACTACCTTTTTCACTGACCTCCATCACATACTTCGAGTCATTGCGGCAGGGAATATAAGAACTTTATGCCACTATCGGCTTAATCTTCTGGAACAAGTAATGACATGTTTAAATTTTTATTTTAAGTGATAAAGTGCAGCATATGCTTGTATTTCAATTATAGGTAGATCAGCTGGTTGATTGTCAATCTGTATATGTATTCAGAAATTCAGCCTTCATTTGATGCTAAATGCGGATAGGGAATTTCTCGCCCAGAAAAGTGCTCCACATCGAGACTTCTACAATGTCAGGAAAGTTGATACACACGTCCACCACTCAGCATGCATGAATCAGAAACATCTTTTAAGGTTTATAAAGTCAAAGCTAAGGAAAGAGCCTGACGAGGTGATAAGTTGGATCTGTTTATCACATGCTTTGCTATATTTTTGTTTTATTAAAATGTTAATATTATAAATTCATTTTCAAGATATAACAATAGTTGTTTTGTAGGTTGGTCTACTGGATGTATAAATATAAACAAACTTTGGTAGTGTGTGCCATTGAACAGCAAGAAAGAACAGATAAATCCCACATTAGGCAATTGTTTTACCTATTAGTCTGTGCATATTTAATAAGCATAAAATGAAATAACGTAGTTTAGAGCATAACAACTTATCGAATTATGATTATTATTTAACTAATTTGTTTTTATATATAATGCCATATATGTAAAATTGTCAGATTACTGAAACATACAGTTGGAATAGAGAATATTACAGGAGTACTTAAATAGTTGACTGATTGTTATCAAATTCATTTAAATGATTGACTGATTGCCATCAGAATTCAAATGCAGAAGTCAATATGATACACATTATTAAAAATATGATGTTATATGCTTTTGGTGACAGATGTTAGTTGAGTTAGATATTAGGAAGCTGATATACAGTGGTTGCTTATGAAAAACCTTTTATATATTTTTTTTAACTTTATTCAGGTTGTAATATTTCGAGATGGGACATATCTGACTTTGAAGGAAGTTTTTGAGAGTCTGGATTTGACTGGGTAATGAACTTGTTTGTAACTTCTATTATAAATTTATAATTAATAATTTTTAGTGAGTTTGGTTGGTAATAAGGTATATTAATAATTATTTTAATTGTCTTTTGAAACAGATATGACCTCAACGTTGACCTTTTGGACGTTCATGCAGACAAGAGTACATTTCATCGCTTTGACAAATTCAATCTGAAGTACAATCCTTGTGGTCAGAGTAGGCTCAGGGAGATATTCCTAAAGCAGGATAATCTCATTCAAGGTAAGATTTTTTTTGGGGAGTATGGTGCAGTCTCTTGCTCAGTAGTTTCCTTCTTTGGAGATTTTGTTTTAGACTTTTTTATAATTTTTTTTTACATATTGTGTATTGTGGGTTCTGTTAACTTTTCAAACTCCACCACCCGTAATATTTATAATGGGTTACATATGCCACAACAGTAATTGAAAATTTATGCTATATAATGAACATTTTCCAGACTCTGGATAGTAGTTTAGTGAGGGGTTGTTAGTTAACTAGGAGAAAATGTATAGGATTGGGAAGAAGGCATTCATTTTGATTTGGTTAGCTGAAAAGAGCTTATGAGAGAAACTAAACATTATTTTGCACTGGTTGGATAAGCCTCATTAGTGTTACTGATGATTATATCATTAATTTGTTTTGGAAATGAAGTGCCGTTGGTTTTTAAAACGCCAGGATTTGGTTCTGCAATTGATGCTGACAGCTCTTGTGAAGGAGGATGCGATTGCTTGAAATCTTTTGAGGATGTTTTTTCATCTTCATTTTGTTTTCACTCATAATTACAAAAATGTCACTTCATTTTCATTTTACTCCTATATTTAAGATTTTTGTGAAGGGAATGATGACAACTAGATTATGTTGTTTCCAGTTTTCACCATTTTCTTCACACAAGTTAGGAAATAGGAAACATAACGAAAATGTGATGTTTTTGTAATTACGAGCGAAAACATATTAACTGAAAATGAAAACAGTCAAGAAACGAATGAAAACAAGAAAAATCAAACACCCTTTATATATTTTAATAAATAATGTCAGGATTTTTTAGTTTGAAATAGTCAGTCAACATTTGAAAGCTGTTTTAAGAATATATTTTTGAAAGCAATTGCCCCCTGTGGGTTAATACTTGATAAAGTATTGGAAGAAGCAACAAAGAAAGAGACCGAAAAATGAATAACTCGAGGTTGTTGTCAAAATGCCACATAACTCATTCGGGAGATTTTGTTATGATTTGTGTTAATTATCTTCAATTTCAGAGCATCTTTTACTACCATGTGTGCTCATACTATTGTGTTGCACTGATAGGTCGTTTCCTTGGTGAACTGACAAAGCAAGTGTTTTCTGATCTTGAAGCCAGTAAATATCAGGTGCTTTCTTCAGTCCTTCTATACACATATTTCCTGTGGTGTTCGGATTATATGAAATTCTAGGAAGTCACTTTTAATTTTCCGTGTTAGTATGTCATTGTTGTGTTTTTTGGCTTCATACATTAACAATCAGCATGGACTAGTATACTACTTTGCTATTTTATGTTGGTTAATAGCTAAGTTTGCCCTTGACCTTTTCTTTGTTTAATACTAAAGTGGCATTGAAATTCACATGTGAGGATTGTATTTATAACCATCCTTCTTTCATGTTTTGAACCTTTGTCAAACTAATATAAATAATTTATCAGATAGGGCGTTCTTTTTGTAGTTTTTACGACTGGAAAGTAGTACTATTTATTTAGTATTTATTTTATGGTTTCCCATTTTTTGTTTGTTACCTGTGTTACGACTGGAAAGTAGTACGATTTATTTAGTATCTACTTAATGGTTTTCCATTTTTTTGTTTGTTACCTCTGTGCTTAGTTAGTACCTTCAGAAGTGAGCCCTAGATGATTGTTAACTTAAGTATTTGCCTACCTATTTGTATTCACAGATGGCTGAGTATAGAATATCAATATATGGTAGAAAGCAAAGTGAGTGGGACCAGCTAGCTAGTTGGATAGTGAATAATGAGTTGTACAGCGAGAATGTTGTTTGGTTGATTCAGGTATTTTCTAGTTACTTGCCTCTCAATTTGACTTAGTTTTCACGCATAAGTCATCTGTATATTAATCTTTCTAATACTTTTCCCATTTCTGGCCTAATTTGCTGTTGAAATTGCATCGTTTTGTGATTTTTTCAATCGTCATAAGTTACTCGCAGTTGCATGGATCATATCGAAGATCTGTAGAACAAGTATGAGGTCGATCTCATATTAGAAAGAGTAATGTATGAAGTGAGTAACTTATGACTATTGAAAAGTCACAGCGACCACAATTACTTTTCAAGAAGTGTAAGCACAGAACATAAAGTGAGAGCTCACTTGGGTTCAAGCCCCAGGAAGTGCGCTTTGTTACCCTATAAAAATAAACAAATAAAGTATAATAAAACTGATTTTTTATTATTATAGGAATTAGTGATATTAGGTTATCATCACATAATGGTGGTCATTGATGTTAGTTATTATAAAATTTATCTTGCAGCTTCCAAGGTTGTACAATGTGTACAAAGAAATGGGTATTGTGACCTCATTCCAGAACATCCTTGACAACATCTTCATTCCACTTTTTGAGGTTACTGTGGACCCTGATTCACATCCCCAGCTTCATGTTTTCCTGAAACAGGTTTGTTACAATTTAAATTACTATATTGTAGGAGACTAGGAGTTCCTGGTTACTTGTATTGACTGTGCTGATGTTGGGATTGTATTCTTTGTTCTATACTTTTATTAAACTTGTAAAGGTGCGTGATTGAGTAATAATATGCAGTGCATGAACTTCCCAGCAAAAAATGATTTAACTGCACAAATATTTGATCAATCATGTTTTAATTTGCTTTGTTATGCTCCACTATTGCAATATAATATTCACGACCTGATTTTTATTTGTTTATATTTTTAGGTTGTTGGGTTGGATTTGGTGGATGACGAAAGCAAACCTGAAAGAAGGCCAACAAAACACATGCCTACGCCGGCTCAATGGACTAACGTATTCAATCCGGCGTTTTCATACTATGTCTATTACTGCTATGCAAACCTTTACACCTTAAACAAGGTGTGTAACTGTATCTCCAAAACCTCTTTATATGTCAAGTTTTGTTTAGATATTCACTCCACCTACAATGAAAACAACACTCTTTGCTTGTAAGGGGAAAAATTAAAATGAAAATAACAGGCGGTGGGTTTCTTCCTAGCTATATGTACTATGTAGTTTAAGTTGCATACTCTACTTCTCTATCATGTAATTTTAAGACCACCACTCTGTATATTCTATCTATTTTTGCTTCTTTACTTAGTCAACCATATATTCCCTTAAATGTGTATACCAATATTTCTCTGCTTATTACTTCATAACTATCATCTGATTCATAAATTAATTGACATACCAAATTTTAATTGAATATATATATTTCTCAGCTTCGTGAATCGAAGGGAATGACAACAATCAAATTCCGCCCTCACTCTGGAGAGGTAGGTATTGGAGTATGATTTCTTTGTTTGGATATTTCTTCATTGTTTTCTGTGTAGTTGATGCATTATATTGTATTCAGGCTGGTGATATCGACCACCTTGCTGCAACCTTTCTTACAACTCATAACATTGCACATGGGATCAATTTGAGAAAGTCTCCTGTGCTTCAATATTTGTATTATCTTGCTCAGGTATTCTCCATTTTTCAAGAGTTATAAGTTACGATATTTGCAGTCAGTAATTGATTGTGGAATGTTTGTTATCAGATTGGACTTGCAATGTCTCCTCTTAGCAACAACTCCCTATTCTTAGACTATCACCGGAATCCTTTGCCAGTGTTCTTCTCACGGGGTTTGAATGTTTCACTTTCTACTGATGATCCACTCCAAATTCACTTAACAAAGGAACCACTGGTCGAAGAATATAGCATTGCTGCTTCTGTAAGATCTCTCCCTCACTCTCTGTCTCAGTGTGTTGTGCACACGTGCACAGCATATAAACAGATAATACTGACAGTAAGGACATAACTCTTTCTCTACAGGTATGGAAGTTGAGTGCATGTGATTTATGTGAGATTGCCCGTAACTCAGTTTATCAGTCAGGTTTCTCACATGCCTTAAAGGTAAGCTTATCTGGACTTTGCCTCTCTTTTTGTGATTGATAAATTCATTATTTATGTGGAGGGAATTTGAGTATGTAACTATAGAATAGGTCATATGTCTTAACTGAGAATGATGGTTAGAAACATATAGATTCAAAACCTTTACTATTGAAATGAAAAATAGTGATGCAATTGTTATTCTTTTTATTTATATATCTTGCTCTACTGATCAGTTCTTTTGTTTGTCCCAGTCACATTGGATTGGCAAGGAGTATTACAAGAGAGGGCCAAATGGAAATGACATTCATAGAACAAATGTTCCTCACATCCGGTTGGAATTCCGAGACACGGTAATGGGTTAATTATTTTCCCAACTATGTGATCTGTTGTATCGAATACGAATATCTTAGTATTGTTGTTGTGCTTGCAGATTTGGAGAGAGGAGATGCAACAGGTTTATTTGGGCAAAGCCATCATTCAAGAAGAAGTAGACAAATAATATACCCCAAGCTTTTGCTTCATCCATACTTGAAATATCAGAGTTGTAAACAGGTTCTATTTCCTTTCTTTCTTTTGGTTTTTTACTATTGGCATTTGGCTATTTCTCTCTTCATCCATAGATGATTAGTTTAAAATGTCCTTCCCTTGTAGGATGAAAGTGAATTTAACATACCCACCCAGCATAATGGAGGGTTTCTGAGACCCCTATTTAATAGGAGAGACTTGTAATAATTATGGCTCAACACTTAACAAGACTGGTATATATATCTCACATGACCATTTAGCTGGAGCATGGATCAAAGGCCTACAAGTTAAAATGTGTGGGGTTAGAAAAAATAAGTGATTATAGCAAATGAAGCATGTTGCATTTAGAAATATGCAATATATGTATTATTCATGCACTTAAAAGAGAGAAGAAGTTGATTCTCTCAAATTTTGATTCTCATTATTTGTCCATAAGATGTACTCTTTCATTGGAAGATGAAGAGGCCTTGGTTTTGACATAACTAGATAGTATAAGTGAGAGTTAAGATCAAACTGAAAAATGCATTTAATATAACAATTGGGTTTCTGGTAAGCAAATTCTTTATAATATAAAATTTATTTATAAGTATTCTGTAATAAATCATTATTAGATTTTATGATTGAGAATCCTGTCACAAATTGCAATAGTTCACCCTATGATAGTAGCACATAGCTATCAAAGGCAAATGGTGAACATTGCAATTGTAATAGAGGTGCATCTCAAAATCCACACACAAGTAGTAACAAAATGAATGTGCATAATGCTGCTTAATTAGGGAACAAAGGCCACAATATTGTTATTTTGAAGTTATCTTAAGATTTTTAATGGTTGCACCCAATGAACACATAACTATAATATCAATATCACCAAGTATAGACAAACCATGAAACCAAATAAGTTTCTCTTTTAAAACTATGGTAGAATACTAGGTGGTGTGTTATTCTACCATAAAACATAGATACATAAAAATTTATTTCTTATGCTGCTTTATCTCTTTAACTACTCCATCAGCAAGTGAGTCAGAATCAATTTTGTTGCCAAAAAACTTTATTTACATCTCATTTCAGACCCCATCAAGTATCTGAAAAGAATTGCCATTTTAACATTCAAGTGTTCAACAAAAAATAAACATCCTAAGAGCCATATAATACTGCAAAAGCAATTCTCATTCAGTTCATAACATTTTTGATAGTAAAAAATAACCACTAGTTGCTCGCATATTTAGAAGTCACATTTTTATGGTTCTTTTATCTCCAAGTATAATTGTTTTTATAATGTCTAGGTAATATTAAATAGTTAATGCTAAATATATTTATAATAAGTACTTTCTCTCTATTTTAACACAATTTTAAATTCTCCATGATCATGAATGAAGGGGTAATTTTGGAATGCTCACATGGTTTTTTAGAAAGTTTTATAATGACTATAACTTTTTTTTACTATTTTTCTTAACTTGTGTCAATTGAGTAAATGTGACTTATAGTTAAGGATGAATAGAATATGAGTTACTTAAAGAAAACAGGTTGATCAAATAGCTAATTCATTGATTAGATGAGATTTTTAGAAAAGTAAAAAATTATATAGCTGATTGTTTATAAGTTAATTAAAATTGTCTCATAAATCTTTGATTTATTAGTTCTTTTAGACATTTATAGTCATTAATTAATCAGAGTGAACTTGTTTAACATTAAATGTTACAAAAAAACATGTTTTGATGTATTGGATTGTTAAAATTTATTAACTTCAAAAAATATAACTCTTAATAAAATTTATAATCATTACAATTATTTAATGGTGTATATTGATGCACATTATGCCAAATGCATGTATTAAAGGATTCCAACCTACAATTTAGATTATAAAAATTATATATCCTAATATAAAATTAACCTACAAAAGTAGATACACAATAAGAAAATTGACATATGCCACAAAATAGTATTTCAGTTTTTAATTAATGAAATATAAGTGACATACCAATTTATAAGAAAATGCACCATAGGACTATAATTCTTTCAGCCATTTTTAATAACATTTTCAAGAACCAACTAGAATCACTAATGATTTTGTCAGGGACAAATATAATACACAACACCCTTTTTAGAGATTAATCATATCTCTCAAAATGACAGAAGAACTAGTGACCAAAGTTTGTAATATTGAAGGACTAAATAAATGGCTACCTTATTTTTTCTTCCAAAAACCAGAAATGTCCCCATATTTGTTTCATGGTTCAGTTTGAACATTCACTCAAAAAGAACATTAGTATAGGAGATTCACTACACTGACAATATTGGTGCAAGAAATATATCATAGTATTATTCCTACATTATTCTGCAATCAAGCCACAATTATAAGATTCATTAGACTGAAACTATTGAAAAATTGTAAACCTTTTTTTTTGGGTTCATCATAATAACCAGAAGCATGGTTTTGCATCCCACCTTGAGATCATAAGAACCACAATGAATTCAACATAAGTTACATACATACATTCAGCTTTGTCTCCATAAGCATCTTCAGCCAAGAGAATAAATAAAGTCTTCATTATCTTTAGCAGAGTAGCAAGAACACTAGTATCACTGCTTGAAAGACTAGAACAAGCAAAAGAAAAAGGAAAAGTTAAAAGACCATTATTAATTTGTCAGAAACTGATTAAATACAACAACAACAACATTCGAACCTCCATGTTTTTCGTCATGTCCTTGAGCTGCTCAGCTATTTCCTGCTTGGTTCGCACAGCTGCGAGAATATACAACATGACGGTGAAGCTGATTTGTTTACATGGTTTATAAAATAACATGACACAGTCATTTTGCAACCATTACCTTTGACTGAAATATCTTCAATTCGCTTCGATGTCCTCACCGCAAACCTCTGAAATGAAGGGCTGCGAATTGCGAAACCATAATAAAACATTTAACATGATAGAAAAATGAATGACAATAAACTAGCCAACAAAAACTATACATACAGTATATGAATTTCTTGCAAACTTCATTAGAGAATACAAAAGCAGTACAAGATCGAAACGTGATTGCACACACATTTACAAAACCAATTGTAATTGTTTTGGAATTCAAATAGAGGCAAACATAAAATCTTACAATGGAAACTAGAATTTCAGAATCTTGAATGGACTAATGACATATATATTAATAAGTTATAACTGTATTTAGGTGAGTTCACTAGAAACATCACTCATTACACTCAAAACAACAAATTGATAGAAGAGTGTTTTAAATTGCAGACCGTATCACCTGATCACACCGCAACCATATTAGGCCACATCAGATTCAAAAATATTATTTTAATCAGAAAATAATTCACACCGCAACGGCCGCAATCCGCATGGCAACAACCGCAATCGCAGTAAACGCAACCGTTACCGCAATCGCAACCGCAATTTAAAACACTTGATGACAAAAAAATCATCATGATCAAAACTAAATAATTATATTATAAAATAAATATAATTGGCCATAGCTTAACAGAAACAAGAGAGGGATTTGTTATAACATGTTATCAACATTAGCTATACAACAAAGTTATATTGAAAGATTAATAGATAAAAATTTGTGCTGATTCAAAAACAAAAGGAGGGTTTGTTCAAAATAGTTCAAAACTTCAAATTATACACAAAAAAATAAATGGCAAAGTAAGTTATTAAAAACCTCGAAATTCACAATTCACAAGCATAAACCAAAAACCTAATTCTGAAAAAAAGGGAATTTTTTTTCCACAACGTACTTGTTGGCAAGACCATTCACAACCAATTCATTCACAACGTAAGAGAGAACTCTATGCACGAAATTTCCACCACCAGCCATGTTTTCTTTTCACCTTCAAACTGCAAAACGATTCAACTATCATTAAACAAAAAAACAAAAAAACCCTAATACGTTAAGTTCCAAAGAAATAAACTTTTCACGTAGTTATCAAATATCCCTATATTGTTTATTTCATTTTCTATCGAAATCATACAATTTATCGAAGAATTGGAACAATAATGAAAAGAAAAAAGTTAGGGTTCGGAACCTTAATTGAGCGAGAGAATCCTTGATTGGAAAATTGATATGGAAGAAGAAGGTTCTTTGGTTAAATGTATGAGAATAATTTTTTATTAATGGAAATAGAAGGTTCTGGTATGTTCTGTTGTGATTCAAGAATGAGATCAAATGGGCCACAAGGTTGTTACTTTTTGGGCTTTTAGGAATTTTAAAGATTTAAAATTATTGATTTTTTGAATTTTACAAAAACTATTAACTTAAACAATATATAATATATTAAAAATATAAATCCAAATAATATTAAAATCAATGTTTCTTTGTTATCTTTTTTTCTTCGTTACAAATTATATCAACAACTCTAAGGAAATAAGATATAGTGTTTCAATCACTCTTATAGTATTTTGAAACGAATCAAAAAGAACGAAGACATATATACTATTATACTATTTAGACTTGACTCCACAATATATCATGTTTTGTTCAAAACTTTAGTGAAAAATATTATAGAATAGCAGACAAGATGCCCCATGCATTTCCCTCCCAATAATTTGTTCACTATCGGTCTCCCACTAGTATTTAGCCTTAGACAGAAATATGAGTTAAACATGCAAACTCGATCCAAATTGGCAATACTACTTACAATTCATTCATGACGCATGCATATTTATATATTTAGATGACAGAAATGAATGAAAGATGAATATATAGACACAAAAACAAAAGAATATGACATTTTCATATTATTATTTGTTATAACATTGCCAAAAATATTTGATTCCAAGTATCTGGAACTCCAGGTAAACACCAATGTATACAATCTGCATTTTGTGGATTAGTTCTTTCCTCTTCAGATAACAATTTCCCTCCAGTTTCAGTGTAAACTGAGGAATGACCATCAATTCTATACTCTGAGATTTGTGTTATGTTTATCAACTTCACTGGAACTTTCATTTTCTTCACCACCTTAGCCACTATGTTCATTATTCTCTTATCAGAACCACTTCCCCAGTGCTTCTTTTTCCTCACTGGTTGTGTCTCATTGAAGCATTTCATACCCTCCTTGTTGCTCCAGTCTTCACTCCTGAATATTAACATGTTTGAAGTGTTAGAATCTTATGTATTTTATGTGTTCAAGAGATAGTTGTATAGGTTAAAAAAGTGATTTTTTCAGAATTGGTTTTGACAAAAGCAATATATATATAAAACAAAGGGGAGGGATCCACTTACTCCAAGAGTAAGTGAAAAAGACTTACTCTTCATCTTAGCCATCCAATCTTGGAAAATCCAATGGTTTAGATGTAGTCACCAATTCAAACCATTGAATTTCCAAGAAATGAATGATCATGATGAGGAGTAAGTCTTTTCCACTTACTCTTGGAGTAAGTGGATCCCTAATAGTATTTTACTTTTGGTTACAAGTTTGAAAACTTTTGATTAAATGTCGGAAAAGAATCAGACTTCTCTCTATTACTGGAGACAACAATTCTTAGGAATGACAACGGAGCGGATCGGGTTTGTGCTTACCCAACCCCGAACCCGAATTAAGCGGGGTTGGAAATAGCGATACCATCCCCGAACCCGAAAAAACCCGAACCAAAACATATATTTTTATATATAGATTATATATATGTATGTGAAATTTATATATATATATATGTGTGAAATTTATATGTATGTATATATATATATATATATATATATATGAAATTTATATATATAGCTTTTATATATATGTATTTATGTGTAATTTTATAATTTTATATATATTAATCGGGTTCGAGGCCGGTTCGGGGTAGGATATTAACAATACCAAACCCGAACCCAATCACATCGGGTTTTCCCCGTTAAATTCGGGTTGGGTTCGGGCGGGTACCTGCGAGTTCGGTTTTCATTGCCATCCCTAACAATTCTCTTGAAATGTATAGAAAAATTAAATTATAATGACACTTATGTCCTTTAATTTACGATAATATTACATTTTTATTCATAAAATTACACTAAAAAAAAGAACTGCCCTCTCCACTAATGAAGAGAAGTCTGAATCGTTGGAAAAATGTTTTTACTTTGAAAATATTTTTTCTTATAAAAATCTAATAAAGGACATAAAAACATATTTTCATGACAAGTCAATTCATAATTTGAAAGGTTGAAGTTTTATTTTAAGAGAGAAGGAAACCTTGTGTGTGTAGGTGACATAGTTGTGAAGAAGACCCTAGTTTTGTTTGGATTTATAGTTGAGTCCACCCAATTGGCCCAAGTTTTCAAAGCTAACTTGTAAGCAATTGGTGTATCAAACTCTTCATACCCTTCTTCTCCATTGGCAAATGAACCCCATCTAATAAAATTTATAAATAGAGTGTTAGACACCATTTTCTTGATTAATATAAAAATGATACAATTTGTGACATCTTATAGTAGTGAATAATTTCGATCTTATAAGTTTAAGAGAAAACTTACACCAATTTAATCCTAAGACCACTCATCCACCATACATATGTATTGAAAACAAGTATGTCGACTTCACTCCAATTTGTGGCTCTATCCATGATAGCATCAACTTTTATTATTCTTTTCCTTGGATCTCCTATGATGTTGATATCACTATTGGACTCCACAAGGTATGGTGCCCAATAGAATTCTATAGTTGCATTATATTCCTATCAAATCATACATATGTATAAGAGTTAGTAATGTATGTCCATTCAAAGGATTTCCTAGTAGTTTTTTTGGACCAAATGTTAAATGTTTGATTTTTGGGAACTACACTTATTGGGAGAGATAAATAGACATTCCAAAATTTTTTAATTCTTTATCCATAATAGGGCGAAGATATACCCTTAGTAATAAAAAAGTAGTATACATTATGTCTTTATTTGAAAACAATACTACTATACCATATTTTTATTTCTAAAGGAGTTATAGTTGTGAACATTTATCCATTGTATTTTATACCTTGACTTTGAAAACTGAATGAATATGCCCTCGTTTCATAGACTTATGCTTTTCAGGGATGATCCATTCTACCAAACAAATAAAAGATTCCCACTGGTTTCTTTGAAGTGAATCTCCTATAAATAGCAATCTCTTTCCTTGAAGTTTTCTTAGAGCTAACTCAGGATTGAATCTACAAAAAAAAAATGTACTACTCATTTTAGAACATTAAGTTAGTGGGTATGCTCACATACTTGTTGATTCATAGATGCATGGACTTATATATGCATTGTAGAGATTAATGTTTTCTTGATGAACATAATTTCTGATAAATAATTATGATATCGTTTGACTGATATAGCCGACCATACTTAGTAAAAATACGACTTACTGTGGCAAAGTGCAATCTTGTGGTTGCCACTCCCAATGGTGGTAATCAGAATCTGTCCTCCCATTCTTGAGACATGAAAATTGTCTATCTATATATGGACAAGTTGTGTCATTGTAGAGAGGCTTTATTGATTGGTTAAATACCCATTTCCCATTTGCAACATTGCACTCTTCTGAATCAAAATCAAACCTGTCATCAATCCATGATGCATTTACAACATACTCTTTCATCTCTCTTTTTTCATCTTCTGCTACCACTACACAATGTAACAATATTTTATTAGAACTATATTTGTAAGAAAACAAATATTAGATGATATAGTTATCTATGGAAAGACGGAGAGACAATTTATTGGTTTTACATTTGTGTTCAATAGTAAGAATATAATATCATTATCTTTAAAAGATAAAAATGTCATACTATTTTATATTTTCATGTTGTTTTTTTGGTATTTACCTCTCCATTAATAAAGATGATCCTAGCTCGTTATCTATACAATTTGTTAAGTATAAGAATAAATTATGGGCCTAACTTCAAGGGAAAGGTCCCCTAAGTTATATTAAATACTTATTCATTGATATATTAAACTAATGTGTGACTTCAACACTTAACACAATCTTTATCGGTGGATCGGATATCTGATTGTGAAGTTTGTAGAACCTAACATTTTCTATACTTGAGTATTGAAAGGAAGAGAAAATATAAGCAGTTTCCCTTATAAAAGGGTTGTGTTAATTTCACACACTAACATACTTTATTTTATATACACTTACAATTTGTATTCTTAAGAAGTTTCGAACATGAACATACACTAACCATAACATTTAACATTTATTAGTTCCAACATGAAGTTTAGTTGACTTACTAGATTTTGGTTTGATGTTCTTTCTAGGACAGGTTTTGAACTTGAAAATTGACTTTGAAGAAATGAAACTGAGTCTTTCTGTATACAACACAGCTATGAAAACAAGAACACATACAGTGATGACAATTATGGGTAAAGAGAGTTTTCCTCTTGGATGTTTCATTAACCCTAATGGAATCATCACTATTTGGAAGTGAGTGAATGAATGAAGAAGATTAAAGGTAGAAAAGAAGGAGCAAAAATTAGTGCACAACACAACAGAATGATGAGGACAGTGTAGAGAGTGAAGGTTTTATGCATTTTTGAGTAGGAGTTAAGTTAAAGCATAATATGTTTTGGTCATTAAAATAAGAAAGATAATTGGAGGTTAAGGAATGTGTTGAAAGGCTAACATCTTGGGCTCCTCAAACCTATGCATTTTATGTAAAAAATTTGACCATAAAGATCAGTCAAACTCAAATACGAGTCGGTCCAACCAATTTATTAAAGAGACAAAAGTTATTATAAATGATAAGATAATAACGAATTAAATAATAACTAATAAGATAAACATTTTAGAGAGAGTCTGTATATAATATTTCATCATGTGGGAAATATGCTATTATCATACCATCTAGTAATTGTTTGCTAGAAATGATTATAATACAAAATTGTGTCTTACACCACTTCTTTGGACAACTACTTTTCAATATGAAATTATGACTTACACACGTGGTAGATCTATTATGCAGGAATTTAGCTACACCCAAAATAATAATTAGGGGTGAATATGACCTGATCCTACCCGTTCATCCGGTATGACCTGATCATGACCGTATCCGAAAAAGGTCAGGTCTCATCGAGTGTAGGGTCAGTTTCGGGTTGAAAAATTAGACTCAGTTAATATTTAAGGTCGGGTAGGGACCAAACATGACCCAACTCGACCTATCCCATGATTACTCACTCATCCTAGTAGTAATTTTATTGTGCACAATTTGCACTGAAAAAAAAATGTTATGCAAATGTCAGGATTCACAAGAGTAGCAATTTGAGTTAGACTATATAAGTATTCTTTTCAATTTTTTGATTTGTTCAAATATTAATTTTTTTTTGAAATGGCAACAGAATTATTTTATAAAAGTTAGTTAGTTTCAAAGTTTAAATATTAATAGACATTATATCAAGTCATAAAGGTATTTGTGTAAAGTATACACCTAATCATAATTTTTTATTGGTGTCAATTTAAAAGATGGAATCATGTTAAACGATTGAATGTCACTTTCAACTTCAAGGAAAGATGTACCAAATAAGAATGTGAATATCACTAATCATGCTTGGATTGGATGTTATTGGATTTATTTATGGTATTCCACCAATTACCTTATGACTTATGTGTAGATATGAGTGTATCAAAAGTATATGATGTTGGTGGATAACACGCTCGTGTATTCATGTGTTCGGGAGTTGTATGTTAGCACTGTGGTGTTACAAACTTTTTTTCTTTCTATTTTATTTTATGAATTTGTCTTTGTTTTGTGATTTTATGGCACATTGAAAAATTTAACCTTCTTACCTTTTTGCCATTCTTTTTCTTCTAAATTCTTGCAAGCTAAAGTTGGACTCAAATAGAAACTAGTAAAGTGTGTTTAGAAAAGGCTTTGTCATTTTTCTCTTTAGGGTGAAAATTGCTATTATTTTATGTTACTTATTGCAGTTTTGTTTGATTTTCTATGAAGTATAACTTATACAAAATAAGAGAAAGAAGAAGGTGTAGATAAAAAGTTGATTTCAAACACCCAATTTAACATGAAGTGAGAAACAAATTAAAGTGACAAGTGTAGGAAAAATAAAACATAGAAAACAAAGTTGGAATTAATTAAGCAAGGTTCCTTAACAAATAGTATATAGTTAAGAATAGAATTTGAGTTCAAGAAAAGAAACTTAGCATGAGAAGGTAACTTAGTTGAATATGATTGCATTGGAATTGGATTTTGTTTGCATACAAATTGTTAGTGATTTGTCAAATAACTGTTTTGAGATAATTCTTTCATTTTTAGAGGATTGAGTGAGAAACTTGTTTTACCATTTGAAAATGATTAATTGGCATATTCACAATATCTCTATTCACATACCTAGAAATTTGAGTATCCTAGTTACATAGTAACATTTATCTATCCAAAGGTTTAAAAACAATGAAAATTAAGTATTGTAACATATAGTTCATGCCCCATCCGCTTTAATTGGAAACTGATAAATCGGTCTTAATACTAGTATAATACAATAATTATGTCGATCGTTATAATCATACCGAACGAAATCGGTCATATCAACTGATTTTCAATAGAATTGTACTAGTTATATATACCAATTTTCATTTAAAATTATTTTTAATGAAAATAAGTTAATATTTACCAAAATGTTGGTATGAATGATTACACACAACTACCACATTTTTTATACTTCTAAAATATAGCCTACCGCTAAGTAACATATTTTGTTTTAATAAATAAAAGTAGTTTTATTCATTTTCAGCATTAATATTAGTATAATATATCGATCATCTAATCTTACCGGTTATAATTAATGAATTATCCATTCAACTATTATAGTAGCATGGAACAATATTAATAAAACTTGGTAAGACAATTCTTGCAATTTAGTACTTGCTCTTATTCTATTAAAATAACCAAGATGGTTGAAGTCATTAACAAGAAACTTGGGTCCTTTTATTAAATCACCCACTCCACTAATGAATAATAAACATGCATGTTATCCAATTATAACCCAACAAATCACATATGTAACAAACTATTCATTTTAAGATGCTAGAAATTGTGAAGACCATTGTTTAACAAAGTAGGTATGAAGGGTGAGATGTTTTTGTGGAAAAGATAGAGAAGATGAGAAGGGAGAATCTTCTAGAGAAGTAGCAATGCAACAACAATGAACAAACCCTATAATAGACTTAGTGCAAAAACTCATTAGTGAAAGCAACACAAGATCTTGGTTTAAGGAAAGTTTTTTTAATTTGGATATGGACATTACAACTTAATACATCCAGTGGTTGCACTAACCTAAATCAGACAGGACAACTTAAAATTGACCTTAGTTCAACAATCTTAAAATTAACAACCAACACTTGAATCAAATTATCATCACAATGTTAGAATTGATCCATAGTCAACTATACAAAACCTAGTTGGGTGACACTATGTTGAATTTATTAAGAGTTTATTTTTTATGCATCGACATAAATGTTTTTTTATATGGTAAGTACAATATTCATCACTCATATATATTATAGTTTTATTTAAGAATATTAATATATAAATGGTTGATGATGTACTAATAATATAATTTTTTTATACTGTTAGTAGATTATCCATCACTCATGTATATTAATTGATGAGAGATCCATTGACTCAAAAAGTAAGTTTTTTAAACTTATTACACATCTTAGCCATCAATTCTAGGGAAATCCAATGGTTTGAATTAGTGGATATATCTAAACCATTAGATTTCCCTAGAATTGATGGCTAAAATGTGAAATAAGTTTAAAAATTTACTCTTGGAGTAAGTAGATCTCCACCCATATTAATTTTATTTAAGAGTATTAATATATGAATGATGCAATAAAAATATAAAAGCTCTTATATTATCTGCACATATATTATTTTCTCTTAATGTAATACCCCCAACATAAAACTCATTGCTACAATTGGGTATAATGAAGAAAAAGATCTTGAGAACTCCCATCTTGAGGTTATATTTTTATTTGAGTTGATTTTGATTTCCGTTACTTGAAAATTAGATTTGACCTAATGGCATTACATCAATTTACCTATTATATATGTAACAATTTGTTGCATCTAATCTTAATCCTATTTTAATTTTTAGAAGTAGAGATGGTGACATTCCACTT
Source organism: Lupinus albus (assembly GCA_009771035.1). Lineage (NCBI taxonomy): Eukaryota > Viridiplantae > Streptophyta > Magnoliopsida > Fabales > Fabaceae > Lupinus > Lupinus albus. The sequence continues at coordinate 22,740,204 of CM019999.1, read as the reverse complement.
TTCTCACTTTCTTGGTGGACTTGTGGGCCTTATCACTTTAAACAAACCAACTTGTAGGGCCTAAGAACCATATTAGTGTCATGTTGTCCTTATTTCTACAATATTTATTATACTTGTAGTGAATTAAATTGTTGATCACATCACATGATACAAACACTCAATATTGTAGTTATAGTTACTGTCGCAACTTCGTCACAGTATAATTCTGGTATGATTGAATAACAATGATGCAAATGCAACGGGTTGCAACAGAACCATATTATTGGATCACATTTGGGTCTTATCAGGTCGCAACGCAACCGCATCAGACCACATCGATATGGAAAATACTTTTTTACTCACTAAATAATTCACACCACACTGGCTGCAATCCATATCGCTATGACCGCAATTGTAATTGTTGAGAAAATTAATAATAAGCATCTTTTGGTTTCCTAGTATTTAGTAGTATTTATGATTGCCAATAATGTTTGTTTACGTTGCATTTCCGTTTTATTACAATTATGTTTCATAGTTAATAGGTTTTATTTGCACGTTACATAGTGTTTATTGTCATGATGATTTCGGTTATGTATTTGCCTATTTATAGGCTGTATTATTTTATCAATGAATAAGTAAGAAAACATATATCATCTGCTTCCTTCTATTGTTAACAGTGGTACCAGAGCTGAGTTGAGTTCCAAAAAGAGAAACAAAAGGTGAAACTGATGGCTTCCGAAAGTTTTGTGCAGCCAGTCATTCCACGCTTTGATGGTCACTATGACCATTGGATCATGCTCATGGAGAACTTCCTGAGGTCCAAAGAATATGGACGGTTGTTGTTTCTGGAGTAGCAGAACCAACAACAGGTGATATGCTGACAGATGCACAAAAAACAGAACTTGAAGTGCTGAAGTTAAAGGATCTTAAAGCAAAAAAATATATCTTCCAATCTATTGATCGCTCAATCTTGGAAACTATTCTTTGGAAAGATACATTCAAGCACATTTGGGATTCCATGAAGAAAAAGTACCAAAGTACAACAAGGGCTAAGAGGCAGCAGCTTCAAGCACTTCGTTTGGAGTTCGAAATACTTCGAATGAAGTTAGGAGAATTAGTTACAGACTATTTTTCAAGAACGATGACAATCGTTAACAAGATGCGGATCTATGGCGACAAGACAGAGGATATTCTCATTGTTGAGAAGATTCTTCGATCATTGACACCAAAATTTAATTTTGTTGCTTTGGCTATAGAAGAAGCTAATGATGTTGGTTTATTGTCAATTGATGAGTTACAAAGTTCTTTGTTGGTTCATGAGCAAAAAATTAACCAACAAGAAAATGAAGAACAATCATTAAAGAACTTATCATAAAATCACTTCACATCAAGCAGATATGATAGAGGACGTGAAGGCTACCACTCAACAACCTATAGGGGAGTCAGAAACAAAAATGATCGTGAGAACCAACAACGAAATCATCAAAGTCAATTTCAAGGAAGAGGCAGAGGACGTGAAGGCCACCACTCAACAACCTATAGATCAAAGTCAGCAGACAAATCAAATATTGAATGTTTCAGATGTCATAGGTATGGTCATTATAAATCAGAATGTCAAACTGATTTTAATAAACAAAGTGAATATCAAAGTAACTTTGTAGAAAAGTAAGAAGAATTGTCTCTTTTGATGATGTGCCACATGAAGGAAGAGAAGTCGGAAACAAAAATGATCGTGAGAACCAACAACGAAATCATCAGAATCAATTTCAAGGAAGAGGCAGAGGACGTGTAGGCCACCACTCAACAACCTATAGATCAAAGTCAGCAGACAAATCAAATATTGAATGTTTCAGATGTCATAGGTATGGTCATTATAAATCAGAATGTCAAACTGATTTTAATAAACAAAGTGAATATCAAAGTAACTTTGTAGAAAAGTAAGAAGAATTGTCTCTTTTGATGATGTGCCACATGAAGGAAGAGAAGTCAGAAACAAAAATGATCGTGAGAACCAACAACGAAATCATCAGAGTCAATTTCAAGGAAGAGGCAGAGGACGTGTAGGCCACCACTCAACAACCTATAGATCAAAGTCAGCAGACAAATCAAATATTGAATGTTTCAAATGTCATAGGTATGATCATTATAAATCAGAATGTCAAACTGATTTTAATAAACAAAGTGAATATCAAAGTAACTTTGTAGAAAAGTAAGAAGAATTGTCTCTTTTGATGATGTGCCACATGAAGGAAGAGGCTCAACAAAATATGTGGTATTTAGACACTGGCTGCAGCAACCACATGTGTGGAGAAAAGAAGATATTTTCTGACTTGGATGAATCTTTTCGGAGTTCTGTTAAGTTTGGTGACAACTCCAAAATTTCTATTATGGGAAAATGAAAGGTAACGATACAAACCAAAGGAAATTTCACCCACACTATTGCTAATGTTCTTTTTGTGTCTGATTTAAAACCAACTTGCTTAGTGTGGGTCAGTTACAAGAAAAATGATATGAGATTTTTATCAAAAATGGAGTATGTAAAATTCATGATGCAAATTTGGGCTTAATTGCTCAAGTTAACATGATGGCAAGTCGTATGTTCCCACTTTATCTTAACAACACAGCTAATTCCTGCTTCTCGCAAAATTAGAAGATGAGGCATGGTTATGGCACTTTCGTTATGGGCATCTGAATTTTGGCTGATTAAAAACATTACAACAAAAAAACATGGTGACGAGACTTCCTAAAATTACAGATTCTTCTCAAGTTTGTGAAGAATGTGTTGTTAGCAAACAACATCGTAATCAATTCCCACAAGGAAAATCTTGGAGAGAAAAGAAAGCATTGAAGCTTGTTCATTCCAACATTTGTGGGCCAATAATACCACATTCTAATGGAGGTAAAAGATATGTAATTACCTTTATTGATGATTATGGTCGGAAAACTTGGGTTTATTTTTTGCAAGAAAAATCTGAAGCCTTTGTAGCTTTTAAAAGCTATAAAGCGCTTGTTGAGAAAGAAGTTGGCAACCCAATAAAAGTTCTTCGCACGGATCATGGTGGAGAATATAACTCACATGAATTTGCAAATTTTTGTGAGAATCATGGAATCAAGAGACAACTTACAGCAGCTTATACACCATAACAAAATGGTGTATGTGAAAGGAAAAATCGCACTATTATGAATATGGTGCGAAGCCTTTTGACAACAAGTGGTGTTCCAAAAAGGTTTTGGCTTGAAGCTGTTAAATGGAGCACTCATATATTGAACAGAAGTTCTACATTTGCTATTAAAAATATGACACCAGAGGAAACATGGAGTGGAAGGAAACCTGCTATAGATTATTTCCGGATTTTTGGATGTATTGCTTATGCCCATATTCCAGATCAGAAGAGGAGAAAACAAGACAACAAAGGTGAAAACTATATTTTTCTTGGTGTTAGCGATATGTAAAAAGCTTATAATTGTACAATCCCCTAGCACCAAGAAAATTGTCATTAGCCGTGATGTAGTATTTGATGAAAAATGCACTTGGTCATGGAATCAAAATGTTGTTAAAGAAAGTATTCCAACAAATTTTGATGATGAGGAGAAGGGTCAACAACCTATAGAAAATGAGGAAGAAGATGAAGTCAATCAAAATGTTTCAACTGATCAAAGTCCAATTATAGCTGAATCACAAAGGCCTCAACGTGTTCGAAGAAGACCAACATGGATGATTGATTATGAGGTAACTGGAGTTGACCAAGGTGATGACCCAATTATACATTTTGCTTTATTTTCAGATTGTGATCCTACTATCTTTGAAGTTGCTGTTAAAGAATCAAAATGGAGAAAATCTATGGATGCTGAAATTATAGCAATGGAAAGAAATGACACATGAGAGCTATGTGATCTTCCAAAAGGACACAAGACAATTGGTGTAAAGTGGATTTACAAGACAAAGATTAATGAAAATGGTGAGGTTGACAAACACAAAGCACGCTTGGTAGCTAAGGGCTACAAGCAAGAGTTTGGTGTTGATTATAAAGAAGTAATTACTCCGGTTGCAAGGCATGATACAATCAGATTGGTGATTACTATGACAGCTCAAAAGTCATGGCCTATATACCAGTTAGACGTGAAATCAGCATTCCTCCATGGAGATTTGCAAGAAGAGGTATTTATTGATCAACCTCCTGGTTATGTAAAGTTTGACAATGAACATAAAGTGTATAAGTTAAACAAAGCTCTATATGGATTAAAACAAGGTCCACAAGCTTGGTATAATCGTATACAAACTTATTTTTTGAAGGAAGAATTTCAAAAATGTCCTTATGAACATACACTTTTTATAAAGACTGAAAATGGAGGAAAAATGTTCATTGTTTGCTTATATGAAGATGATTTAATCTACATTGGAAATAATATAGATATGTTTGAAAGTTTTAAGAAATCTATGATGGCTGAATTTGAGATGTCTGATATTGGCTTGATGCATTACTTTCTTGGCATTGAAGTGGTGCAATCTTCTAGTGGAATTTTTATATCTCAAAAGAAGTATGTGCGAGAAATTTTAGACAGATTTCATATGAAGGATTGTAATCCTGTAAGTACTCCATCTGAGTTTGGTATGAAGCTAAACAAAGATGATGGAGGGAAAAAGGTTGATGACACTATTTACAAACAAATAGTGAGGAGTTTAATGTATTTGACAGCAACAAAACCTGATATAATGCATGCTGTAAGTGTGATTAGCAGGTACATGGAATGTCCTACAGAAATTCATCTCTTGGCTGCAAAACGAATTTTTCGTTACTTGCAAGGTACTAAGGACAATGGGTTGTTCTACAAGAGTGGAGAAAAGTCAGATCTCTTTGGTTTTACAGATAGTGATTATGCAGAAGATTTAGATGATCGAAAAAGTACATTTGGTTATGTTTTCATAATGGGAACAACAGCTGTTTCATGGTCATCAAAGAAGCAACCTATTGTTACATTATCATCAACTGAAGCTGAATTTGTTGCTGCAACAACTTATGCTTGTCAAGCTATTTGACTACATAAAATCCTTAAAGAGCTGCATTTTAAGGATGATGGACCTACTCAGATTTATTGTGACAATAGTTCACTAATAAAGCTTTCAAAAAATCCAGTTTTACATGGTCGAAACAAACATATAGATGTGAAATATCATTTTTTGAGGGATCTCACAAATGATGGAGTCATTAATCTTAGTTACTGCAGGAGTGAAGACCAGATCGCTGATATTCTAACCAAACCTCTCAAGTTTCTTGCATTTCAGAAACTCAGGATGATGTTTGGTGTTTGTACTTCAAATATTTAAATTTGAAGGATGAAGTTTCAATGTCTTGCTCTTATTAAAGTGGATGTGTGCCTAGAACTAGAACATCAGTTTATGAGTGAGATTGTTGAGAAAATTAATAATAAGCATCTTTTGGTTTCTAGTATTTAGTAGTATTTAGGATTGCCAATAATATTTGTTTACGTTGCATTTCCATTTTATTACAATTATGTTTCATAGTTAATAGGTTTTATTTGCACGTTACATAGTGTTTATTGTCATGATGATTTCAGTTATGTATTTGCCTATTTATAGGCTGTATTGTTTTATCAATGAATAAGTAAGAAACATATATCCTCTGCTTCCTTCTATTGTTAACAGTAATAACCGCAATTGCGACTACAACCACAATTTAAAATATGAGCATAAACTCTTGTTAGTATTTGAATGGGTTTAAGAGATGAATGCTTTTGATGGTGTAAAAACAAGAGGCTACTTTCTTATTAATTCTTCAATAAAGTTATGGACATTGTTACATATCACAAACAATGATAGACAAGTAGCTACTAAGTTAAGTCTTTTGTTTCTGATAGTACTAGATGCCTTGAAATGGTTACAATTGTGAAAACTATAATTCACTTAGCTAGGTTGAAACAAATGGAAACAACAGGAGGTGTTTTCATTTCCTAATGAACATCAACACATCTATGATCTATGAATTTTTGCATCAATTTGGCATAAATTGTTCTGATATATTTATAGATCAAGAATGACCCACATTTTTCCTTGAACATTTTGTAAAAGTGGTAGTAATATGAATATATTTTATCCTTTTTAAAGTAATAATTTTATGTCCAATAAATAGTATATTTCTAGTACTTCATGTAAAAACTTCTTTGGTTAATAGCTAAATAATTTCCTAAACTTTATTAGGTAAACTTTAATAAAAAAACCATCCAAACAGAACAAATTAAGCATATATAGCTTGAGAGTTGAGACGACTGCAATCACTATTTTAAATTGTGGTTGTGTTTGCAATTACATTAATGGTTGTGGTTATTGTGATTGCGATCATTGTGGCCGTTGTGATGCCGATTGCGATGTGAATTATTTTGTGATTAAAACAATATTTTTGAATCAAATGTAGTGGCTGATGCGGTCTGATGGAGTCCGATGCGGACTGATGTGATCCAAATGTGGTTGCATTGCGGCCTGATGCAGACGCATCATTGTGATTCAGAATCACACCGTAATTGCGGTGTGATGTGGTTGCGGCAGTCACCACAACCATAATATTGCAGTCGCATCACTTGACGCGGTCTGCAATTTAAATCATGCAACAAATCCTAGAATGCTAGAACATTGGAATTGCCGGAAGGTGAGTATGACAACTTTATTCTAAAACCACAAAGAGGGTTGAACCAAACTAAAACATAAATTTCAAGTTTGGACTGTGGTGAATGGATTCATCATTCATGTACATTATTACATCTCTGATATCGTGGTTGCAGTTATGTTGTGTTTACTGCAATTATAGGAAAGTATGGCCGATGCGACCACAATTGCGATCACATGCGCCTAACTTACAGTTCTATGAGTTGCATGTGTACTATGCCTTATCCTTATGAAAGAGTTCTTGATAGTGTGTAGTTTATTGACAACCTCAGAGATATGCATCCTTTCATTTGGTGAATTTGCAGAGCAAGAAACTCCAATTTGGATCACTGATACAATACCATCATTCATCAAACATTTATACCTAGTTTCAACATCAATATCAAAGTCCCTCCTTAAAGCATTTTCTTCTCCTTCAACTTGTTGATTTTCATCATCAAGTTCTTGTCCAAAGAATATGGAAGGATCAATTATATCCATCACATGGTTGGGTAAAGCCATTGCAATAAACTGTTGAATTCCAATGCCACCTTCAAATGCTTCATCTGTTGGTCTTTTTCCTGTGAAAATCTCCAATAGTAGTATCCCATAACTGTATATATCTCCTAGTATAGAAGCCTTGCCACCCATGCCATACTCTACATTTCATTCATAACTTCATCAGTATACATTTAAGGTTTAAATTAGGGTTGAGAAGGACCGGACCCTACCCGCTCACCCGGAATGACACGCTCATGATCGAGTTTGAATAGGGTCGGGTCTCATTGGGTCTATGGTTGGATTCAGGTTCAAAAATTAGACCCAATCAATATTTAGGGCTGGTAGGGACCAAGCATGACCCGTCCCATGGTCACTCACTCATGATGTTTATGTGTTTGTGTTCATACGTATATAGAGTAATGATACATTTTGGTCGAAAATACATACCTGGTGGAACATATCCAATAGAACCCTTTAGGGTAGAAGACATAGTGGATTGTATGGAAAAGTTGCTAGATTCTTCATATAGAAATGTAGATAATCCAAAGTCAGCAACATGAGCCACCATATCATTATCCAAAAGTACATTGCTTGGCTTTATATCACAATGAACAATTGCAGTTTGACAAGAGTGGTGGAGATATTCTAGTGCACTAGCAACATCAATTGCTATGTTCAATCTTTGAATAAATGTCAATGTTTTTGTCTGATGTTGCATATTATTTGTAGGATGCAACCAACATTCTAGGCTTCCATTTGACATGAAGTCAAAGACCAAAGCTTTGAAGTCATTACCTTGATAATCAACACTTGCTATGGCAGTTATAATCTTAAGAAGGTTGCGGTGCCTTATATTTTTCAGAACTTTGCATTCATCAATGAAGCTTCTTGAAGCTCCTCTTTGTTCAAGATTTAACACTTTAATAGCAATAGTTGGTCCATCATTTGGAAGGGTCCCTTTGTACACAGAACCAAAACTTCCTGAGCCAATCAAGTTATCCTGAGAGAATCCTCCAGTGCACTTTGCAATGACTGAGTAAGAAATTTGCAATTCTAAATCTTCTCTTCTTGAAGTTTTCTTTCTTGATCTTTTTACCATAAGGAATGCAAGAAAACATGATAGAAAGAGTAGGAATACAAATGCACTAACTATAGGAATAGCTAACTTTGGTGCAAGAAATTTTTGTACAAGAGATGTTTTCCTATTTCTGCATGGGGGTAGATTTAATTCTAGAACACCACCACAAAGTTTTTTGTTACCATATATTGATATAGCAGTTGCATTCTTGAAGATTCCATTCTTTGGAATTTCTCCCTCTAGATTGTTGTAAGAAAGATTTAGATGCTGGAGGACTATGGAATCACCAAGAAATTCAGGAATCATACCAGACAAGTTATTGTGTGAAAGATCAATATCTTCTAAGCCTCTCAATTTCTGTAAAGTATGAGGAATGTTTCCCTCAAAATAGTTATCCTGCAGATACAGTTGTTCCAAACTAGTGCAGCTACCAAAAGAAGATGGAATGATTCCAGAGAAATTGTTATCTGATAGATCCAACTCTCCAAGATTAACAAGTTTACCAACTTCACTGGGCAAAGTCCCTGACAAACTGTTATTAGACACATCCAAGAATATTGCTAGTGAAGAAATGCTAACAATTTCTTTTGGTATGATGCCATTAAGCTTGTTATTAGAAAGGCTAAGTAACAATAACTTGTGGCAATTTCCAAGACTAGAAGGTATACTTCCCTCAAAGTAGTTCAACTCCATATAGAGTTTTGTTAATGAAGATAAATTTCCTATAGAGGATGGGATTCCTCCTGAAAATTTGTTTCCACCAAGATACAATTCTTGTAGATTTTGAAGCATGCCTAATGCATTTGGAACACTACCACTTAACAAGTTATTGTCCAATTCTAGAATAGCCAAGTTGGAAAGATTACCAATCCCAACAGGTATACTTCCATATATTTGATTGGAACCTAAGGTAAGTGAGTGCAATTGGGCTGAAAGATTAGCAATTGAGTTGGGTATCTCTCCACCAAAATAGTTTCCTTCTAGACCTAGATATTCAAGAACAGAGCAGTTAACCAAAGAATCAAGAAAGCCAAGGTCATGAGGTCTACTAGATCCAAGTCTATTGCTCTCAAAATTAAGAATGGTTAATCCATTCAACAAACCTATGCTCTTAGGAATGTTACCAACTAGGCCATTTTTAGAGAACTCAAGATTTTCAAGTTTACTTGAATTCACCAATGATGTAGGAATAGTTCCTGCGAAATTGTTGAACCCACAGAAAAATACTTGAAGGTTTGGAAGAGTGAATCCAATATCATCTGGTATGTTTCCATGGAGATGGTTTTGAGTAACAGAAAAAGTGGAAATGGAAGAAATATTATAAACTGAAGAAGGAACTATGCCAGACAAGTAATTCTCACCTAGCCCTAGAATCCTCAATCTTGATAAAAACCCTAACTCATGTGGTATATTTCCATGCAAGTTGTTCCTTCGTAAGGAAAAACCAACTAAAGAAGATAAATTACCTACCCAAGTTGGTATTGTTCCTGTAAGGTTATTTACACCAGCAGCCAATACTATTAGTTGTGTACAATGACTTAGATTACTAGGAATGTTCCCACTAAAGTAGTTACTATAGATAGATAGCCTTTTTAGGAAGAGTAAACGCCCAAACTCTTGAGGTAGTTCCCCATGGAAACTATTGAAAGATAGGTTAAGTTGTGTTAGGAATGTTAGGTTTCCTATATATGGTGTAATAGTACCTACCAACCCTTGTGTATTAAGATTTAAGTAGATTACCCTTTCATTAGAGATGTTGCATGTGATTCCTGTCCAGTTGCAGTGATGGATAGAATCATTCCATGAACTCATAATATGGAATGGATCTTCAATTATATGATTCTTGAAGTCAAGTAAGGCATGCAGATCAGTTTGAGATGAAGTTGTTGCTGTTTCAAAGTGAAAGCATAAGGTCATGCAAAAAAGAGATAACCCAAAGAGGATGTAGGATACTTTGCTCTTCATGAAGTTTACACAATAATGACTCATATTTTCTGAATGTTTCAGTCTTTGGACACAGGTTTGTTGAAGGAGAGATAATGTATATAGTGTTAATTAGTATGTGATGTGATCCCAACATCGTCTAACTCATTGTCTCGGGTATTATTTAAATATATGTTGAGCTACTCCTCTTATTGCCAATTGGTTTTGAGATAGAACCTTAACATGGTTTCAGAGCCAAAACCCAACTTCTTTCCGGTTGTTATGAGCCAAAATATGCCCTTTAGTTATGAGTCAAATGTAACCCTTCGGCTAGTCCGACAGACTTATGTGAAGGGACATGTTAAGTAGGTCCCATTAAGCTTTATATATCACATCAATAATATTAAAGCAAAAATAATAATGAATGTTTAATTTTTTAATTGACATGTATTAATATAAGAGATGATTTATAATATGATTAGAGAGAATTCAGGGTAAAGTACTTTATGAGAGAGTTGTTGAGAGAAATGTCTAATAAAAAAAGCAAAAGGCAATAATAACATATTTTAATTTGGGGCTGCTTCTTCATGGCCATTACCATAAATGTTGATTCATGTCAATTCTTTGGTCATCATTCTCACTTAGTTAGTGGGTAATCCACTTATGCAAGTGGACTATGCACCCAAATAATCGAATGGAGACCATCTGTCTAACTTTTTGTATCCCAAGTGTATTTTAACCTAATTAAAATCTGCCACATAATTAAAAAGAAAATTAAAAAAAGTAGAAAACAATTTTTTTACATTATTTGATACACTGTGATTGACTTGTGATATTGAGACACCAATTTCTTAGTACGAGTGATTATTGTTCCAAATAAACATAGGAGTTGATGATTATGTTGCCCACCCTAAATATTTATTTGGTTGGAGCTTGTCTTTCACACACACATTATGGTTGGATAGTGCGCACTAGTAAATGTATTGTGTTCGGAATATAGAATTAACAACTCTATTTTAATCTTCCAAACTAAGAGAATCAATTGTATTTGAAATGAGAGCCTCAATTAAATTCTTCTATTCACTATCAAACATACATCACCTATCGTCATCCAAGCTCAATTGCTAGTCCAATTCCTTGAAACAAAGTGTTTCTTCTATCTTCTTGTCCCGTTGGTCAATTAGTATAAGATTCCACTAAATCTTTAGGTATCATATTAGGCCAAAAGTTAAGGATTCGATTCTGGGATCAACACTTTTTCGAAAAAATCGCACATGTAAAAAATTATTAGTTTATTACACATTAGATGAGAGACTAATACAAACATAATACCTTAAGCGTCTATTAAGGGTTAAATGATGGCAAGTTTGCAAATATGATAAATGCAATCATAGGTTGTTAGTATCTTTGTCAATTGAAAGCAACATAGTATTGACACTAATAAGGATGAATGACTTCTTTTATTCAAGCACAAGTTGTCTATGTCACTTCTCTATGCAACTTTTATGTGCCGCCAATTACCAATTGACACGTCAATTAAAGTTGTACCATAATAACTAACTAAAAGTTAACAAAACATAAATGTGAGTTTGTAATTTGTGGCACATAGAAGTAACATAGAAAAGTATCATAGACAACTTGTGCTCGTTTTATTCTTCATATAACAATTTATGATGATACATGTTCATATATAGTATATATAGTGTGATGAATATTGAGTTAATTTTTGCCAAGAAAAAGAAAACATATCTAGATTATTAACCACTAAGCATTAAAGAGGTGTACTTACATGGAGAAATACTTTAAAGATGCAAAATCAAATTAATATATTGTTTTATTTGAGTTTTTGCTGCAATAAATACAACCAGATGCATATCTTTCACTAACACTCAGAGAACGGAATAAATTAAATGTAAGCATAGAAAAGACCTTGTATTAAGTTCAAATGTTTGAGAAATAAATAATGAAGAAATTAAGGTGCATTTTTTCTGCACAATATTCTTGTCTTGAAAATTTTGATGATTATTAAAATAATAAAGCTAACCTATAATCTTGAAAATATTGGGCAAAAGGACTGATGATGCTCAATTTGGTACTCAGTACTAGTATCAAATATAATACAAGCCATGTCAATAAGTGATATGATATTTATATATGCAAGTTCTATTGTTTAATTTACAGAAAATAGATAATTTGACTAACAGTGCATAAATAAATTATAGTAGGAGATTAAGGGTGTGTTTGGTGTGAAGCTTAACTATCTTCATAAATTCCACTAATAGTGTGTTTTATCTGGGTCAAATGATTCTTCGTCTTGGCAGGGGTCAAGCCTCCCAATGGTCCGTTGGTCAGAAACATTCAAGTATACTAGCATGCCTGACTTTCGATCACACTAATAGATTGGGGGAACTATTCCATTTCGGTCAAATGATTCCATATCTTGGCCAGGCTAGGTCTCTTAACATCGACCAAAGATCAGACATCTCAAAAGACCTTGTGATGTGAGTCAATCGACCAAACAAGTAAGGATGGCAATGGATACCCGGATCTGTGGGTATCCGCAAAAAATATCCGCAATGGGTCGGGTCTGAGTCCATGTTTTGGAGCCGTGGGTAATTGAGACCCTAATTTTAAGACCCGCTGTTAGATGGGTCCGGGTAATGAGTTACCCAAACCTGTTGGTACCCAAACCCGCTATTTCTTTATATATATATATATATCATGTAAAATCATGTTAATTTATATTGTAATATTGTATTAATCCATAATTATAATATCATATTAATTAATAAATATAATTGTTATGTTGTTAAGCTGCAGTGTTACGTTGTTAAACATTGATATTATAGTGGTAATTTATAGGTATGATATAATGTTTTGTTAACTGAAGAGTTCTCACTTAAAGAATTTTATATCTTAATGTTGTAGTTGTTTTTAATGTTTGTTTTAGTTAAATGAATTGTGTTCAATAGTTAAATTAAATTGTGTTTAAAACTTTAAATTAAGTTGTATATTTTTTCTCTTGTTGATTGTCTAAATAACATATAAGATAGTCGAAAAGAAATATAAAATTGCATAAATTACTTTCAATTATTTTTAATATTTTTGAGTTTATGGGTACTCATGGATCCGTTGGGTACCTAAGGACCCGAGAGTAGCATACCCAGCGGGTATTAGCACAGGTCTGGGTCCCAAAACGATGCAACGAGGCGGGTCCGGGTAATGCACTACCCGGACCCATCCAGACCCATTGTCATCCCTACGGACAGGACATAGTGTAACACCCCGAATTTTAGTCTTTGAAATTTTAGTATCAGTCCTGGAAGTCTCGCTTGAGCGAGAGATTCTCGCCTGAGCGAGAAAGGATCACCTGGGAGGGTGAAATCCTGGGCTATACCGGAGGATTCTCGCCCGAGCGAGAGTTGTCTCGCCTGGGCGAGAAATGACAATTTTGGGCTGTTAACACAGTGTAATCGATTACATGGTACCTGTAATCGATTACATGCAGATATCTGATCAGACATGTGTAATTTTTCATGATGTAATCGATTACATGTTCCATGTAATCGATTACATGCCGATATCTGATCAGACATGTGTAATTTTTCATGATGTAATCGATTACATGGTCCCTGTAATCGATTACATGCAGATATCTAATCAGACATGTGTAATTTTTCATGATGTAATCGATTACACTGTTCTCGTAATCGATTACATCGTATTAAAAGTATCAGATATGTGCATCTGACACAGTGTAATCGATTACACACTTATGGTAATCGATTACACTCGTCGCAGTGACTATAAAAGTGAAAAAAAGGGGACCTAGAAACCCCAATCTTCATTTTCTTTCTCCCCATTTCTCTCCCAACGGTGGTTCCACCCAAATGGACCATTTTTCCCTCCACTAAGCCTCAAAACTCATCAAAACCTTCCTCTTGCTTCATGGTGACACATTTGGAAAAGCTTGGAGCTGAAAAAGCAACAATGGAGGTTGGAGGAGATGAAGGGAGATGTGGCTTTTTTGCGGAGCAACGGAGCTTACGTAACCTAAGGTCTCCGATTTCCCTCAAGAATCGGAGCATATTAACGGATAGAAACTCATTTGAGTGTTTGTGGTCTATGTGAGAGTCTATATTTTACATGAGGATGTATTAGCCATAAAAGTGGAGATATATGTGTGGGAAAACCGTTTATGATAATGGTTATGTTGTGTGATAATGATGGTGTATGAGATATTTATGGTCATAAGCATAAATGAGTATGTTGCAAGTGGTTGATTGTTATAAACATGTATGGGTAGATTGTACCAATGAATATGTGATGAGTTGTGAATGTGTGATGAGTTGTGAATGTGTCAAAATGGATATGAGCATGTTTATCAAAATAAGTATGTTGTGAGTGGTTGATTGTTATAAACATGTATAAGTGTGTTGTAACAATGAATGTGTGATGAGCTGTGAATGTGTTAACATGGATAAAGGTATGTTTGTGACAACGAATGTGTTGTATGTTATTTATGGTGATAAAATAATGAGATGCCTTGTGTTGACTGTGTATGACATGGATGTGAGTGTAATGTGGAAACTCGACCTGCCCGATGTGGTATGGGGATTACTCGACCTGCCCGATGGGATATGGTGATTATTTGTACGGTGCAGAATTGTTGAATGAGATCAAGGGTAAATTATTATGGAATGTGAAGTATGTGAAAAGTCTATACTCGAAATGAAAATCATATGCATGCCATATGATATATATTATGGGATGTATATCCTATAGGATGAATATGGATAATACGCGATAAATAAATATGCACACTATAGAACACATATAGTATGGGATGTATGTGTACTATAGGGTGAATATGGATAAAATGCGATGAATAAGTATGCACACTATAGAACACATATAATATGGGATGTATGTGTACTATAGGGTGAATATGGATAAAATGCGATGAATAAGTATGCACACTATAGAACACATATAGTATGGGATATATGTGTACTATAGGGTGAATATGGATAATACGTGTTGATTGATATATACATATCATGATGATGTTAGATGTGTGTGGTTTTAATACTTTAATGTCATTACTCCATGTAAATCCACGCTACGGTCGCCGTAGTTGGTTCTTACTCCCTCTGTCTTTCCTTGTATGTGTTGTATATTTGGGTTCAGGTTGTGGAGGTAGCGCATTGGACGCTTGCGGAGAAGAGTACATGATAGAGTAGTAGATAATATGTAATTAATATGTTATATGATGAATATTTTTAATATGAAGAACATGTTAAAGTGAATTCATGTATAAACAACTTTCTTGTAAGTGTATAATGAAGTGGATCTAATGTTTGTATTCAAAGTAATTTTGAGAAAGTGTAATTGTATAACGAATGTATTTGAACGGAAGTGTAATGACATACTTTTGAAATGAAAGATGTTTGGAATATTTCTGCCTTGTAAATTTATAAACGTATTCACTCAAGTTTCCAAACTGTTCGAGTAATGTCTTTCAAAAGTAATCAATTCACTTTCATGAATAAGGATTTTAAAAGAGAATTTTCGAGTTATGAAAATCGGGTCCTTACACATAGAACTACGTTGACCGGACACAGTCCTCCGAGCCGATATCGGGACCACACCTCTGTCACCCACCTGTCATGCTGCCAATACAAGACTGCCACAACACAAGCATGTGCCATACGCCGTATGTCATCTGCAACTCTCACCTAACTTCCTGCAATACGACAAGGACAAGACTATGTTATGACTACTAAACCTACTGTATGATATATATATATATAAGTCAACCATCCAGAGAGTACGACCATGCCATAGCTGCCTCACATGGGCAAAAGGATCCTCATGTTTGTCTAGGTCAGGCCGACAAGCCCAAACAGTCGACCATGCTAGCAATATCTGCCAGAGAATATTTCATGCATCCTTCCATTATAAATATGAGACTCATCCGGTAAGGAAGTATCTCTATTATGATATCTTGAACTTTTGTCGTTGCTTTCGATTCTTTGTAACCTCTTACATCATTCATGTAATAACTTAATTGGCGGAACACCTTTTCAGTTACCTTAATCAGCAAATTCAAGAAGGTCTCTTTCCCGACAACAGTCCGACCCAACCACTCAACATCACACTTAAAAGCATGGTGCATAAATTAAATGTCATCAAATTAGATCAGGATTGAAAACATTTATTCGCAAAGAAGGATAAGAAAATGCTAATAAGTCTTCCTTATTTATAAACTAAAAATACCATCAAATGTTATAAAAGCTAGAAAAAAATTGAATTGGAGCATTAGGCATCTATAGCATGTTCAGATAAAATGTAAAACCTCGCTAGATTTCATAGGACTAAAAGGTTAAAAAAATTAATTCTTGGGAACAATACTTTTAAAGTGGTAACTATATACCGAAAGAAATTAGTTCCTTAATCAGAACGAGAAAATACTCCTATGGGGGCCACAAGGAAGTGAATTACTACTTTCCATTCAAAATTTAATTTAGATAGTATAAATTTATTTCAAAATATGTATTACTTATAATTATTTGTTATAATGCATTTACATTGGATAGATAGTTTCGATTCACGAGAGTGACACTGGTTGAGAATGACATCTACACAATTCAAAATGGATTAGTTCTTTACCCAAAATTTGAAAGAATACCCTTGATATTTACCAAATTAATAATGTCATTTTTCAAATTAATAATGTCATTTTTCAAAATTTTAACCAAATTAATAGTCATTCCTAGTTGCATTTCTGCACTATTATTTACACTGTTATTTTGTTAAAGATTATTTGAAGACAAAAAGTAGAACCCTAATTTTTGCAAAGTAGAACCCTAATTTTTGCAAAGTAGAAGAAGAATTCGTGAGAGAAATGTTGATGATTGCAGTGTGTAAGAACAATATTCTTTCAATTTTAACCCCAAAGTTTCAATCTTTCCTTCCTCAATTTCAATACCCATGTTTCCTTCTTAGGTTTTTCTCTCTTTCTCTGCATCCAACTCATCTCAATTCCCATCTTATTGATGCTGTTGATTCCTTCAATTACATGCTTCATATGCATAATACACCACCCATCTTGAAATTTAATCAAATTTTAGGATCCATTGTGAAAATGAAGCATTACCCTATTGCTATTTCCCTTTTCAAACGATTTGAACCTGTGGGAATTATCCCTGACTTTTTTACTTTGAACATCTTACTCAATTGTTACTGTCATTTGGATCAAATGCATTATGCTTTCTCTGTATTGGCCAAGATTCTCAAATTGGGTTATGAACCAAATACTATAACCTTCAACACACTCATCAATGGGCTTTGTCTCAGTGGTGATGTTAAGAAAGCTCTTCAATTTCATGACACTGTGATAGGACATGGTTTTCAGTTAGATTCATTTGCTTATGGGTCTTTGATCAAAGGGTTATGTAAAATAGGACAAACAGAGGCTGCTATTCAGTTGTTGAGAAAGATTGAATCGAAAGTGATCGAGCTGGACGTTGTAATGTACAACATTATCATTGATAGCCTCTGCAAATGTAAACTCGTAACCGAGGCCCTTGATCTATATTCTGAAATGGTTGTTAGAGGAATTTCTCCTAGTATTTTAACTTATACTTCTGTAATGTATGCCTTGTGTATCTTGGGTCGATTGAAGGAAGCGACTGATTTGCTAAGCGATATGGTAATGAAAAACATCGACCCGAATATCTATACTTTCAATACATTGGTTGCTGCATTTTTTAAGGAAGGAAGGGTCAAAGAAGCTAAGAGTTTGTTAGCTGTGATGATAAAAGGTGGTGTGAAACCTGATGTGTACACATACAGTATAATAATTAAGGGATTATGCAACAATGGTAGACTTGAGAGTGCAAAAGAGGTTTTTAGTCATTTTTTTGTTAAAGGCTATAATCCAAATGCTTGGTTATGTAATGCTATGATAAAGGGGCTCTGTAAAGAGCATTTGTTTGATGAAGCATTGGCTTTGAAATCAACAATGGATCACAGTGGTTGCTCCCCTGATGCTGCTGCTATAACTTCTCAAATAATAATTTCTGCTCTTTTAGAAAATAACGAGAATGAAAAGGCCGAGAGACTTCATCGCGAAATGATAGCTAGAGGGCTATTAAGTGGATAATGGCAGGTTAGATGCTTTCTAGTTACATATCACAAAATGTCGATGATCGGTCTGATAGCCTGTTTAAAGCCTCGTTTTTTTAGTTTCATTTGACCATAGGTCCATTTCATTGGTTAATTTTTTGGTTCTTGTCATTCTTCTTTTTGCTTTAGTCAGTCTTAATCTTAGTGATGTCTGTCTCAACCACTTCTCTTTGTATGGCTTTACTGATGTTTTGTATTTTTGCCAAAATATTTTACATGATTGGATTGTGGATATCTTTGCTATGCTTTTTATCATTGAATAAACTCTGTGGAAATTGACACCATCATTTGGAATGTTTTTATGTCCAATATGTATCCATCTAAATATCTTTGCTGTTGTTTTGAACAAATATAGGAATATTTTGTGTTCCCTTTCCTTTTTGTTATTTTATGCTGGCCAACTATGAAGCACAGATACGGATACGTGTATCGGATACGATACTTATCCGATACACTGATATGCATTTTTTCTAAAATAAAGGATACTTTCATGGATATGTTTGTAAAATAGTAAAAAATATATAAAACATGATAAAATTATAAGTGTAATTCAAAATATCCAAAGTAGAAAATATAATGGAAATTGCAAATTATTGTTCTTCATTATTGGGATGCTTTGATTAAAACTTATTATATCTATTCTAGTTTTTTGTTGAAAATGTTTCAGATACGTATCCTATCTATCCTAGTTTTTTTTGTTCAAAACGTATCTTAATATATTTTTATTTTTTTATTTTTGGATACTCTACGGATACGTATCCATGACGAATCGGAGCGTATTCATATCAGATACATGTCTGACACCGACACGTGAAGGAGTTTCACGTGTCGGTGCTTTAGAGCTGGCCAAAGGTGCTTATGCTCAAAATCCCTGCAAAAACCCATGTTTTGTGTTTTGTCTTTGATATGTTCTTGTAGGTTGCAAGTCGGTCAAGTTGTTGTGATTGTGGTTGTTGCGGTGCGGAGTGAAGCCGTTGCAGTGTGAATATTTTCATGATTAAAAAAATGTCTTCAATCCGATACGGGTAGGTGCAACCCAAATGCGACCTGATGCGTTTACGCTACGGCCCGGTATGGTTGCATCATTATGATTTGGCATCACACCGCAATTATAATGTGATGTGGTTGTGGCGGTCGCAATAACCACGATATTGCGGTCACATAAGGTAACACGGTCCACAATTTTAAACAACAGGTTGCAGGTTTGTAAGTCATTACAAATTAAAGGGCATCACTAAACTAATGAGGTTGAACAAATTCTAGGGAAAGTGAACTTGCCCAGCTTGAAGATCAAAGGTGGATGAATCCAAGACTGAACTACTCTTATTTCATCTTTAATTCAATCTCAGAAATTATCATGTTCAGACATAAATTTTTAGTCTTAAATTGCCACATGCATTTCAATATTAATAAACTTTGCAATTTCATTTTCATAGTATCCTGTTGATGAGCATGTTCTATCATGCAAGCTAGTTAATGATATCTTGGCTTGAGAAATCAACTTTAGTCAAATTGGTGTAGAAATAAATGAATTAGGGAGAAAGTTGAAGTAGCTCATATTATAAAAAAGATAGTAGAATTGCGCCTTAGATTTTTATGATGAATTCATTAAATGATGTAAAAAATTTGGCTACTCTTATCAATTTCTGCATTTTTTTTGGGTCCAAATTTATGTTTTTTATTTTATTTTATCTAAATTCATTATCTCTATCTAGTTAATTACCATTTAATCTAATATTCACCTAAAATTTCAAAATTGGTACCCAAAATAAAACTTAAAAAAAATAAAGAACCAGAATAAATCTTTTAAAAATAAGAGACTAAAGGGATTTTTTTATTAACTAAAGGATTGAATTGAATCTTTTAAAAAAACAAAGACCATAGTAAATTGGAAAAAAATAAAGGACAAAGTTTATATTTGAAATAAGATAATCAAAAGTATAATGATTCTAAAAGAAAAGAAATATTTATTGAAGAGGTAATAATGAGTTCAAACTTTTTTATGCTCCAATTTTTTCCATTTCCTTCCATGATTTTTGGCCATAAATCCAAAGATAAACACTTTATGATCAAAATAAATTGTTGCTAATAAAACCTCAAACTTATAAGAATGATTTCCACTTATTCAATAATAATTTAAATAGACAATAAAAACAACCCTTTAGCCCAATGCCACTAGGCTTCAAATAACACACAAATCTTGGACTCACTAGGCCACAGCTTGCAATTAAATTACTTGCAAAGCTACTCCAAACTTTTTCCATCTTCTCTCTATAAATCACAAATTGATTGAAATGAACCAATAACACACAATCCATTGAATTTTCTTGTGAGGGACCAAAATAGACCAAAGCCTGCAATCCAAATTGCAACACTTAACTCATATCGGAGAGACAATTACATCGAAAATAGAATAATATGACATTTTTATTCTTTAAATATAATGATATATGACAGTTTTCTTTTAGTACAAGTACAAAAACAACAACTCGTTTCTCTATTTACGTAACATGAACTTACATGCTAAGCACTTAAAACTGCATCAATTGATGGTTTAAGAGTGATGCCGGTAACATGAGCTTGGTCTGAGATAAAGAGAATATCAAATTTTAGATATCAATCACAAATTAAGAATTTATAAGGTTGGTACCAATTTTGACTATTTATTAACTATAGAATAAATTTACATATTATACTTACTAAGAGGTGATCTTTGTACGAAGAAGCAAGCCCCAATAACAATGTAGCAAAGTAGGAGAATAAAGCCTTTCATGTAGTGAGAAGTACCATCCTATAAATAAGAGCATAAATTTATCAAGATTTATATTTCATTTATAGACTGAAATAAGGTTTTAAATTGCGACTACATTTATAGTTACGTTGTATTTATAGTAATCGTGAAAATCGAAAATGAAACAAAATATGGCTGATATAACCCAATTGTTGAGACCCACAAAACCATGATATTATTTTGGCATAATCTATGAAGCACATATACAGATAT
Organism: Lupinus albus; assembly: GCA_009771035.1. Classification (NCBI taxonomy): domain Eukaryota; kingdom Viridiplantae; phylum Streptophyta; class Magnoliopsida; order Fabales; family Fabaceae; genus Lupinus; species Lupinus albus. The sequence goes on along the minus strand of CM019999.1, from coordinate 22,718,871 downwards.
ATGTATCGGATACGGTATGTATTTGATACGTCGATATGTATTTTTTATAAAATACATGATACGATACATTCAGAGATACGTGTATAAAATAATAAAAAAAATGATAAAATTATGTGTAAATCGAAATATCCAAAGTAGAGAGTATAACAGAAATTGCATATTATTATCCTCCACTAATGTTTGTGTTCATTAGTGTTTGACTTTAAATAAGTTGATATTTTCCTTCATTATTGAGAATATTTGATTAAAACGTATCATATCTATCCTAATTTTTTGTTGAAAAAGTTTCAGATACATATCCTATCGATCATAGTTTTTATTCAAAATGTTTCAGATATGTATCTTAATAATTTTTTATTCTAGAATATTCTACGGACACGTATCCATGACGAATCAGAGTGTATTTGTGTCGGATACGTGTCTGATACCGACACGGAAGGAGTTTCACGTATCCGTGATTCAGATGACATAATTGTAGTTGTGGACTATAATATTCATTGTTGAGATTATTTTAACAATACCTGCAAAGTGAAGCTTGTGGCTATTATTGCCAAAGCAAGTGAACCTGTTTCTAAGAGCTTCAAGTTTAGGTCCATTTCCACACCTGCTATCCATGCAACAATCACACATAGAGGAACCTATATTGTAATTGCATAAGGTTTCATTAATCACACAAAAAAAAGATAAATTAATAAAAATATTATTTTATTTTTTGAAGGTTAGTTTCTTACCACAAACATGGCAATTTGAGTTGATGAACCCAATGCAACACCTAATGTTATGTCCTGCATTCATGACATTAGTTTAGTCTCAATTATTAAAAAAATAGTCTGTTCTTTTTAATTATTATTTTATTTTAATTATTATTTTATGATTATTATGAAACTATGCTAAATTTAAGGAATGGTGGAACCAGTGATTTAAATTGCGAACCACATAATCTGATGCAGTCGTAATATTGCGGTTGCGGTGGCAATCACATCACACCGCAATTGAGGCATGACTCCGAATGATGTGGCCGCATCGAACTGCAATGCAACCGCATCGGACTGCATTTGGAACGCATTAGACCGTATCACGCTACATTGGATTAATTTTTTTTTTAATCACAAAATAATTCACATTGCAACATCCGCAATCTGCATCGCGAATGACCGCAATCGTAGTAAATATAACTATTACCACAATTGCGACTGCAAACACAATTTAAAACATGGGATAAAACTTATTATAACAGTATTCAAGTTCTCACCAGCTTGTTCTTAAAAGCAAAAATGATTGCTCCTGCATGTTCAGCTGCATTGCCAACTATTGGTAGCAAGATTATGCTAAGGAAACTGACAGATAGACCCCATGAATCTGATGCTTCCTGTTAACATTGTCATTTTTGTTAATAGAATTCATTGCATTTAATATTTTTGTTTATTACAAGCTTATTATAATAAGTTTATTTGTAATTATGACAACAAACTTTGAGAATAAGCTTGTGAACTTAGCTCATAATGTTTCTATTTGCTCTTTTAAGCAAGAGAATCTTACTTAAATAAACCCTTAACTTATTGTACATAAACTTATGCACGTCTAATGAATATATCCTCCTACCCATAACAAAGTGATATATTACTTATAAACGAATCATCAATAAATAAAATATTATTTTATAACATATGCATGTTACTTTGTTATGAGTAAATGGATTTAGTACGAAGATATATCGTTTTCCCACATCGTAATTTCTACCTGAATTGTTGCCACCACATATTCAGACAACAAAGCAATGAATACAGTCATCCCAATCAGCCAAGAAACTGCACTCCAGCATCCAATCACAGCTTGTTCTTCTGAGCCATTCTCACTACCTTCATCATCCTGAACAATTAATACATAATGTTATTAACTTGTTATAACATATAGTCATTAGTTATAATATATAATAATCAATTTCACTATTATTTCATAATTCTATGAAACATATATATATATATACCTCTTCAGCCTCAAATAACTGCCTGTGTGTAAAGAGTTGAAAAATAAGGTAAACAAAATATGCAATCAACATCACAATGCTAGAAGCTCTTGACAAATGCAATGATGAATCTTTGGTGAGTGAAACTGAGGCTCCATTAAGTCCAAAAAGCAGTGGAAGCAAATGACACAACAATGCTAATAATAGCATAAGTGAGTTTACATCTGCTTGTCTCTGAAAATTTGATGCTTAAAATTAGTCATCATTCCAATATAATAAAAGATTTATAACCTAAGAATATATATGCACTTAATAGATGAAGTTTTTGAATGGATTTTAGGGTCTTACTCTATCATATTTTTGTTCATCTCCAATGTTTGCAATGCCACCACAAAATAGAGAGGTTCCAAGAACTAGTAGAAGATTTGAAAGGATGGAACCTAAGAGAGAATACTTAACCACAGCAACTTGGCCACTAGTAAGGGCAAATATTGCTATTATCAGCTCAGTAACATTCCCACATGTTGCATTCAAAAGTCCTCCCACTATAAATCACAATATTTACATATATATAACACTATTAGCTTCATTGACATGGTAATCAATTATGATTTTAACAATTTGAAGTAACATATTTTTATTCTAATTTTAATACTTCAATTAATGACCAAAACCAAAATTTACCCTATGGTATTGGATGCCAAAAGCATAATGACCAAATATGTGATACTTTTCCGTACAAAAAAAAAATGATATATCTTCCTACTAAATCCTCTTATAAATCCTACTACCTATAAGAAAGTGACATATGTCACTTGTAAATGAATCACTACTAAATAAAGTATCACTTTGTGAATTATGTCACTTTTTTTGGTAGGAAGATTAGTAGGAAAATATAAAATTATTCTTTCCATACGAAAATGATATATCATCGTACAAAATCCTCATATTAATTCTTCTACCCACAAGAAAGTGACATATGTCACTTGTAAACCAATCGCTAGTAAATAAAGTATCACTTTATGACCTATATCATTTTCTTGTGAGTAAAAGGATTAGTAGGAGAATTTAGTAGTAAGATATAACATTACTCTTTCCATACTCATGCATTAGTATGTGGTTTTAAACTTTATAACTTTTTATTGATACACGGTTCACAAGTTATTATAGAATTTGTAACTACGGTTGGAATGGTGTAGAACTTGCATGTGATGAACAAAACCAACTTAGAGGGAATTATGAACAAACTTTGATGATAATTTTATGTTCCAAATTGATATATATATATACCTGTGGGACCGGTGTAAAAAGCAACTTGTCTGCAATATTTGGAGAAACAATCACCACAAAATCAAATAAAAATAATAGTATCAGCAATGAAACCCAAGATAAAGAAGAAAGCTTTCGGTATTAATAATTATACGAAGATAAACAAAGTATGTAACAACTTCATGAGTGTTCCTTACTCTGTGAGGAAGCTGACACGTTCAGCAAGTGGGGTAAGCCCTAGTAAGCTCAATGCAAAAATCCAGGGCTGTGCATAATAAAACTGATTAGTCACAATCATCATAAAAATATGTGCAAATTCATTATATATATATATATATATACAAAAGAGAGACACTATCCACAAAGCTACTACTTAGAGAAGATAGTTATACACAACAATGACTTTACGGTCAGTAAGTAATAACTTATTATTACGTTAAACTCGCCCTTATATATATATATAAGGACTCAACTAAGAACAATTCTCATGTAAAAACTATGAGAAACAATAAATTTGGCTTTACCACCATTTATGAATGATTAAGATTAAAAGTTACTTATTGATCACATAATAGTCATGTGTATATATATTTTAGTCTTAATCATTCAAATAAGATTCAATGGATATTGTTGTCATTTCTCACAATGATGTACTGTTCTCTCACGTGAGTAGCTCTATTGTGGAGACAAAATGATGAAGTTTTTGTAAGTAGCACATGAAAACCATAATTTGAAATAAATTGTAGAATTATACTGACCCTTCCAAGGCCATAGCATTGAGCAAAGATGGCAAGAGGAATAGCAGGGAACAAAATGGAAAGCTTGGTACCAAGAATAACCTCTTGGAAGTTAGCAAGCAATTTTCTTAACAAACCACAACGAATCTTTGACACAAGAGTTAAACTTGACTTCTTTCTCAATGAGGATGATGACATGTTATGTGCAGTTCGACCATGCTTTTCTTTGCTCAATCCTTTTATGTTGTTTCCACCATTCTCTAACATCCATGGCTCTTGCAATTGTTGTTGGTTTGAACTCATTTTCACACTAAATTATGATATAGTAATAATAATTGCACAAAGGCAATGATGATATATGTGATATGATATTATTATAGAGAAAACTACAAAACAGTGACAGTTTAGTGTTACAGTTGCACTTGTTTATGTGTCATGAGTTAGAGATTACTACATTTATATACCACATATACCAAGTGGGAAGCAACTTCCACGAAGTTTCGCATTTCAATATTTCCCTAATTTCCATCAATTTGTAAAATAAGTTTATAAATATCCTATTATATATATATATATATATATATATATATATATATTTATTTGTAGTTTGTTCCACTTGTACTCATCTCCATTAATGAAAAGATAAGTGAGATTATTACATTTGGTTTTAGGGATATAAAAGTCATTATAAGTATAATAGAATGATTGAATTGTCTTTTTCATTTTTTATTTTGCATTGTTTTACACCCCACTTATCTCTCCATTAATAGAGAGATCCCTACTTCTTAACCACATGCATGAAAAATGCATCCTTATATTATATATATATATTACCAAACCCGTTTTCCTATATAAGAAGTATTTATGTATAAATTGGTCATGGAAGGAAAAGAAAGAAGGGAAAGAATTTGATTTTATTTTATAAGTGTATTTTATGGCTTTCAAATCTTATATTTTTATTATTTCTTCAAAATTCAACTTGCAAACAGATTCTAAATGATAAATAATCTGATTGATAATCATTTTTTTTCAGTTTTTAATTGTGGAGAATTCTAAAACCACACTATTATGATTATTGTGGTTGTGGAGTGAAATTTAAAAGGCTAATTTTGTTTATGGTTTTTGTTGTATCCTTTTACCTATAGAAACTGAAATAATCTTCATTTTATTATTATTCTTATTGGAGCTTGCATTAGTAAGACTGATAAGTTAATATGTTTTTCAAAACTAGTTGATAAAGTGGATGAAATATTGTAAAATGATATGGAAGAACTTAAGTCATGAAATTATAAGACAAAAATTCATTTAAGTAGCCTAACCAAACATGGTTACAATTTTATTTTTGGTTAAATAATTCCATTATTGATCCCTTCACAACTTTGCCAAACACACACTTATAATGAATCATTTGTACCATATTTCTGCCCACTTTAGAATAGAAACCAATTTTCTGTGGATCACACATAATCTTGTTTTTTTTCTTTCTTATTTTACATTTCAATCAAATAAGGGGAACATACATTTTCTTTCCATTTTCCTTTATCTATTCCCCTTTCTCAAATATAATGAAAACCAATTTTGATTTATTAATTGAGTGTAATAATTTCAATATCATTCGTCATTTTCAAAAGTGTATATATATATATATATATTAATTAAGGCACATTAACCAAAATGTATATTAAAGAGCAATACCATAACATATCATGTGTTTAAAGGGAGAAACTATTCTAATGTGTATGTATCTAGACCAAATTTGTAAATTAAGTGTAATAATCTTAACACTCATTAATTCAATGATCAAGATTAATGAGAATTAACCAAAATGTACATCAGAGACATATATATATATATATATATATATATATATATATATATAATAAAGTATCTCCTAATACCACATTATATGTTATCTCCTCCAACCACTAAAATTATGACATGTATCATATATTTTTTTAGTTTTTAGAAATATTTTTATAAAAATGATTAAATATGACAAATGCCTTGATTTTGGTGGAGGAATGATATAACTTATATCATAATATGAGGATATACTTTATTCTTATATATATTAGTTTTCTTAGTTTTTACTTAATTTTTTCCTTAATTTTTTGAAAAAGATTTATCATCTAAAAATTAGGATGATATGTTAGAGCTTCTAAGATGTGCTAGCTAAGCTTAATGTATACGTTTGGTGGTAAGCCTTAAATTTAGTCCACCAACCAAATAATAACAATAATATAGAATGAAGATCTTCTATCTTAAAGGCTGTCCCAATTCCATGTCCCAGTCAATTAGAAATTGCCACATAAATAGAAAGAAAATAAAAAATAACATGTTTATCTTATTTGCTAAAATATGATTGGTTTGGGACAGGGTTGAAGACAGTTGATCCTTGTTCAATAACATATATACTCACTTGATCTCATGTAATTAATTATCTTATGTATATAGGTTAACTACCTCTAGTACTCTCCTTGTTAAATTTCCTTATAAAAATTAGCAGTATCAAAGTTGGTGTGTTGGCCCATCTTACACGGGAATATGCAAGGGATCAATGAGTAGAGCAAACAAAACGTTACATTAATTAGCATACATAATGTTAGACAAGCTATTAATGATGTTTTTTTATAACATATTTCAAATATATAAAAAAGAGGGTATGAGAATAACTGATACTCCAAGAAGACAATTAGAAATGTGTAGCACACACTCCACAAAAGAATAATTGAAACTATAAAATCATTAAATCACCTTATAACTCATTTTTTATATTTTAAATTTGCTATGAGTGAGACTCAATCCCACGATCTCATTCACTCTATTCTTTAAGTTATTTTACTTTAACAATCAGATCACCTTATGATTTCCAAATTAGAAGTGATTTATATAGGTACAAAAAATGATGGATGGTTTATATAGTTTCACAAAAATATATTTACATACATTTTTGCTAAATTACAATGCAATAAATTTACAACACAATATCTACGATCTTATTATAAATTGGATGAGTTGATGTTATTACAAAAAATATACACTTTCAAATTTTGACACGTGGATTTCAAAGAAGCTATTTTTTTATATAAAAAGCCATTTCTCATCCTCTTCTCAAAAGTCAGTTTTTAGACTCTCTTTCTCTTTTTGAATCTCATTTTCTTTTTTCTCTGCATGTCATCCTTCTTTTGATCATTAATGGATTAACTTCACATGTATGATCTTTTGATTTTTCCGTTCTAAAGCACACATAAGTTATTGTTTAAATTCTCTTTCTATGTACACTTTATTCACTCTTTCAGTGAAAAAATCAAATTTGTCCTCTGCATGAAGTGACAGATCTTAATATAAAGGTTAGAGAGTGCAATAATATTTAATTTAAATTTATAGTTAAAATTAATTGATTAACAATAAGACACAAATATATATATAATTGTTTTAAAGTTTCAAAATTACATATTAATTTTGGGTAACATTAATTAAAAACGAAAAATGTTAAAGAAAAATTTACATTCATTTATAGTGTCGTTTTTCATTCTTTTAAAGACTTAAACTCATAGGTGATTGAAATAGAGGTAAAAATTTCAATTATTTCATTTTCAATATAAATCATCACATTTTCAGTAAGAAATCCATGTTTATTAATGATTGAATCAGTGTATGATATAATAGAAATTCAGAATAAATCAACAATGTCTATGACTACAAACACTCAATATGGAGTAATGATATTTCAATAATATTAAATATCAATTGAGGAAATAAGAATATAGCATAAAGAAAGTATTGGTGAAAATAACTTATAAACACTATATAAATTCATGAGTAGTGAGAAGAATGTAGTAAATGTTTTGGTAACAAAAGCAAATTCAAAAAACGCATTCTCAATGGTGTAATGTTGATATTTTTTTGCCGTTGCATGCAATATTGTGTGGCTCCTGCATTACAAGGTGAATAGAATAATGAAATTGTTTGTGAGCCGTATGTACGGTCTAAAATTGATAAAATAGGTTTTAATTTAAAGACTCACTTCTCAGTAAAGTAAATATTTTAACAAATTATGCAAAGTAAATATATTAAAAAATATATGTTATAATTTTTGTAAAAATAAAGGGGCTATTGCCCCCACCTGCCTATATCCTCCCTTGTTTGCATGTCATTATTCTTTTAATTAATAGTCAATTAACTTCACAAACATGATTTTCAAAATTTTTCATTCAATTAAGTATATTAAGTATATGTAAGTCATTTTCTAAACTCTTTTTCCTATATTTGTTTCTATGAACACTTTCTTCACTATTCAATGCGAGATAAAAATCATTTTCCTTTTTCTTTTCTTGTCATCTTTCTTTCATCAATCAATTAACTTTATGATCTTCTACGTTTCCATTAAGCACAGGTAAGTCATTTTCTTAACTATATTTCTCTGTACACTCTTTCAGTTAGAAACTCAAACTCATTTTACTTTTTCTCTGTCTTTCCTCGTTCTTATGATCATCAATCAATTAACTTTTTTTTGAATTTTATTTGTATTATGAAAGTTAGTCAATTAGAATTGAAAAGTTTCAATACATAAATGACATATTAATCTTAGTTTCCCACCTTTTAAAAAAATAGTGCAAAATCCCGAATGAGCAAATCCTCATTCATGATATTCTTTCTAAAAGTTTATTAGAATTTCCTTCTATTAATTAATTGGTGTTTTCCATTTTATTATTGTAACTATTGTTCTATGGTTTTGAAAATATATTTTTTAAATGAGAAATTAGATATACATGTTTATATATGTAAACTTTCAAAATATAGTATAAGATGATAATATTGCATCCATAATAAGCATGGTCTAAAATTAAGAAATCATTAATTATTCATACAGTCACTTTTCACATATGAGTAATAATATCCATTCTAGATATTTTCCTTAAAGTTTGTTAGAATTCTCTTTGGTCACTCAATTGGCGTTTTCCATTTTTTATTATTATTCCAACTATATTATTCTATGGTTTTGAAAAAATATTTTTAATATGATAAATTAGATATACATATTTATATATGCAAACTTTGAAAATAGAGTACAAGAAGATAATATTGTATATGTAATGAGCATTGCCTAAAATTAAGAAATTGTTAATAATCCATTCAATCATACTTTAACAAATCAATGTTATGATAAAAGGAATAGCTACTATTTTCATTTCAAGATCTACAAGATGGCACATTATTTTTATCTTTAATAATATAATTATTATTAATAATCAGATTCAACATAAAATGTTGGTTATAACATTCAATTTTATCATTTCAAATTGTTCTATTTAATTTATTTTATGTTTTTATACTATATCAATTAGACTTCAATAGAAGAAATATAAAATGACTCGTGCAATAAATATAAGCAATACCTTTCATTACTAGTATTACATATACCCGTGCGTTCACAGGGGCGCTCCATAATCATAAATATTAAAACTCAAAGATATTAATATTTAAATTGGGTATACATCATAATAAATCAAAATCAATTAATAAATCTACTATTTCTATATAAATTGTTTGTGCCAATGAAATAACAAAAATGGACACTCTAAAAATTTGACAGGTTTTATTTTTGGGCTCGTTTTGGTAAGTTTGGCAGTGATTAAGAAAGATTATCAATGTTACTTTGAGTTTCGGTCTAATGTGTGCTTTGTGAAATCATAGGTTACTAATGAGGTTCTTCTGCGTGGTTTCCTGACCAAAGAAGGACTCTATGCCTTTCGTGGTTTTCTTCCAAGTTCAATTTCGTCTTATTCCTCTTATGTGTTTTCTGATTGTTCAGACAATCCTGGTTTGCCACTTAGACTACTCTAATTGTAATAAATATAGTTCAAGTTGTTGTTCTATATCTAGTAAGTTTCCTTCATCGTTTTCTTTTTGACATTCTAGATTAGGACATCCTCATGAGGGTATTGTAAAATCTGTTCTGACACAGTGTAACATTCCCAATATAAATAAAAAATGTATGATTTCTGTTCTTCTTGTTGTAAAGGAAAAGCTCATAGACTGTATGCACCTAGTTCTACTACAGTTTATACAACTCCTTTTGCTTTAGTCTATGTTGATCTGTGGGGACCTGCACCTGTTTATTCATTAACAGGTTTTAGGTATTACTTATCCGTTGTTGATGCTTTCAGTAAGCATACTTGGATATTCATTTTGAAGCTAAAATCTGAAATACTTTCAGTGTTTCAGTATTTTCTAAAGTATGTTGAAACTCAATTCAGCCACTCTGTTAAATATGTTCAGAGTGATTTTGGGGGTGAGTTTAGACCATTTAGTACCTACCTTAAAACCCTTGGGATTGTGCACAAGATATCATGTCCTCACACACATCACCAACAAGGTACTGTTGAAAGAAAACATCGACATATAGTTGAAACTGGTATCGCACTCTTAAGTCATGCTCATTTACCTACCAAATATTGGGATCATGCCTTTTTACAGTTGTTTTTCTCATCAACAAACTGCCAACTGTTAGTCTTAAACATCAGTCTCCGCACCAAATTCTTTTTGGGAAGCCTCCTAACTATAACTCACTTAAGGTCTTTGGTTGTGCTTGTTATCCTCTTCTAAGACCTTATAATAGTCACAAATTGAGTCCTAGAAGTTCTGAATGCATTTTTCTAGGATACTCTTCTAGTCATAAAGGGTACAAATGCATGTCAAATGAAGGTAAAATCTATATCTCAAAAGATGTCATTTTTAATGAACATCAATTTCCCTCAAAGAGTCTTACCTCTCACACTGGTCAAGCTGTTGAGTCTCCTCCTCAACATGGTATATCCTTATATTCTCCTGTTCATGTGTCACCCCCTATTCCCACTATATTTCTTGCCTTGTCCCCAACAATTACTCATCATACAGTCTCTCATACTCCTATTTCTACTTCAGTCAGCCCTATTTCTTCCAATTTTGAGTTTCTACCCTCTTTGTATCAACCTGGTGGTTCTCACATTTCAGTGTATCCTATGCAAACTAGGTCAAAATCAGGTATTCATCAAACCCTTCATCCAAGGGTTCATTTAACTCACTGTGAACCAACCAGTGTCAAAGTTGTTCTCTCTGAACCATTTTGGCAGCAAGCTGTGAAGGTTGAATATGATGCTATCATGGCTTTGGGAACCTAGTCTCTGGTTCCTCTTCCTTCTCACAAACAAGCTATAGGCTGCAAGTGGGTATTCAGGGTTAAAGAAAACCAGATGGCTCTATCAACAAGTATAAAACTAGACTTGTTGCAAAAGGGTTTCATCAATAGCTTGGTGTTGATTACAATGAAACCTTTTCACCTGTAGTTAAGCTAGTTACCATTAGGATTCTTCTCACTCTTGTTGTCACTCACAAATGGAGAATAGAGCAGCTAGACATCAAAATGCCTTTTTTAATGGCATCCTAGATGAAGAAGTTTATATGACCCAACCTACTGGTTTTCAACACAGTGATAAATCTCTGGTTTGCAAACTCCACAAAGCCATCTATGGGCTAAAGCAAGCACCAAGACAGTGGCTTGAGAGGCTAAAATGCTCACTTTGCAGTTTTGGTTTTAGAGTTAACAAATGTGATAACTCTCTATTCATACATACAGCTATGAATCACAAACTCTATGTCTTAGTCTATGTTGATGATATAATAGTGATTGGATCCTCTGCCTCACTGGTGCAGCAAGTCATTACTAATCTCAGTAGTAATTTTCCTCTCAAACAAATGAGTACTTTGGACTATTTTCTTGGAATAGAAGTTAGACACAAAAAGGATGGTTCCATATTCCTCTCTCAGTCTAAATATGTTAGAGATCTTCTAGCTAAAGCCAACTTAATCACATCCAAAACTAGTATTACTCCTATGGCCCAATTGCAAGCTTACCAAACATGGGTCTGATTTGTTTGAAGACCCTACTTTTCATAGATCTATAGTTGGAGCTTTACAGTATGCTACTGTAACAAGGCCAGACATTGCATACTCTGTCAATAAAGTCTGCCAATTTTTACCAAATCCCTTGCACTCTCATTGGGTTGTTGTCAAAAGAACTCTAAGATACCTTCATGGTTCTATGAATTTAGGTCTAACTATCACTTCTTCTAGTGCTTCTCATAGTATCTCTCTAACTGCTTACTGTGATGTTGATTGAGCTTCAGACATCGATGATAGGAAATCTACATCTGGTGTTTGTCTTTATCTTGGACCCAAATTCGTAACTTGGTGGTCAAAGAAGCAGAACACAATCTCTAGATGAAGCACAAAGGTAGAATACAGAAGCCTTGCTTTGGCTTCTCAAGAGCTAATATGGATTGAGTCTCTGCTGAATGAGCTCAATGTGTCATATCAGACTCCTGTCATTTTTTGTGATAACTTGAGCACAGTTGCTATGTCTCACAACCCAGTCTTACACAACAGAACTAAACACATTGAGTTGGATATGTACTTTGTCAGGGATAAAGTTCAGAACAAAAGCCTTATTGTCAAGCATGTTCCATCTGAGTTTCAAACTGCAGACATTCTCACCAAACCTCTCTCCAATTCTCAGTTTGTCACTCTGAGGAATCAACTGAAAGTTCTTGATGTCAACACTGCTGGATAATTTTTTTTTAGACCCTCATTTTCAGGGGGAATATTAGAATAGTGCTTTAAGCTGTAATTTAGTTTATGCTATTGTTTCAGTTTAGTGCTTTGATGAGCTAGCACTTTTCTAATGTTTACTCTATTTCATATAAGTAGGGTTTAGTTTCATTGTAACAGAATCAATTTCATTTTAACAAATTCAGTTACAAGATATTTTCTATTCTCTCTATCATCTCTTCCCTTCCTCTTTACAAGGTCATGTAAAAAATAATTGGAGGGAGAATGTTCTTAATTTTTTTTTTGTTTGCATTTTGTTAGTAGAAAATGTGTCATTTTATATTTTATTGCAAAAGTCATTTAAAATATCATTTTACATTTTTATATGTTACTTTTTGTCATAATTTATCATTTTGTACATCTTTCTCATATCTTGTCTATGATTAATTTTTCGTATGTAAATATTTCACACAAACTGAAAAACTCACGGTTAAGACTTTCTAACATTTTCATCTCCATTCATTCACTTATTTTAATTTTTATCACAAGTTAATATTTTATCTACATCTCTCAAAATTTCTCCTTGTTTAATTTTCCATATGTAAAAAATTTCACAAATTGAAGTACTCAGAGTGAGACTTTTCTAACATTTTTCCCTTTCAATCACTCATTTTACTTTTTGTCACAAGTTAACATTTTGTCTATTTTCCTGACAACTTTTCTCACATTATGTAAAAAATTAAACATGAGTCCATGTTTATTTTTTTACTGGCAAATTTTCTTCCTTGCAATGCATGCATGTTAATCAAATTTATCATTTCAAATTATTCGATCTATGTTATTTTTTATTTTGTGCATTTGTAGTATACTAATTTGACTTCAACGTAATAAATATGGAGTGACTATGTAAACACACGATTATACTCGTAGTATTTACAACAAAAATAAAAGGTGATTTGTATGTTACAATATAATATATTTACAAAGAAATCATTTTAAATTTTGTATAGTATATATTTGTATTTGAATCCTGGTGGCAACCTAAATTTTCTTTCATTGTATACCTACGTGTATACTTCTTGAAGTGACTTATTTTTGAGTAAGAGCTCTTGATTCCATAAACCAAGCAATGGGAAAAAAAATCCGATGAATAAAGAGAATAACAAATGTTATTCCACAAAATATGCTATAACTTCCTATGAAGAAATTATATTAATTAAGAAATATCATCTTATATTACTACTAATTGAATGTTTATATCAATTAATTAATGAAAATTCATTATAGCAAGAGATACTGAAACACACAATTAGAAATTGAGAATGTCATTCCAATAATAATTACTCATATTTTAGTGGCCAGGAATATTGCAATAATTAATGTTCTATATTATACTTTATAACCTAATTAATATCATAGTATTTTTTTTGTCCTTTGCACACATGTCTTACAATCATAAAGAATCATCACATGCAAGGGCAAACTGATCCAGCCTTATATGCTAATGTCCTTATCAATATAGGCCAATGAGTAAGAATTTAAAATGTAACACCTCGGTCCTGACATGTGATCATCCTGATCTATAAATACACTGAGTGTATCTTTCACCAGCTTAAATGTCCTTGCAGTATTTTATTTCCCACAAAGGGAAACCTCCAACTCAAACTCATGACCTCATGAACAAATAGTCAATATTCTCATGAGTAGCTCCCATTATACTTATCAATATAGGCTAATGAGTAAGAACTGATAACACTCCCCAAATGCTTAAACTCCTTGTATTTGCAACTTATCACATTCTGACCTTGCCATAAAAAAACAAAACAGCACTTGGTTGAAATCTCAAGCCAATAAACAAGCATGTTTGTACCTGGAACCATTGCCCCCACATGCATTTGTTTCTTAGTACCTTCACAGCTTCTGGGAAGCTTCCTATATATATATATATTAATATTTTTAAATATAATTGTAGTTAGGGTTATCTTGCATTTACAGCAACTATTACAAATCAGAGAAAAATATGACTTATGTGGTTGCAATTAGTACCTAACGTTGTTGTAGACACTCCCAACCCGATACTATCATGACTACAATTACGATTTTGGAGTGAAATTTAAAATAACGATCAAAGTTTTAAATAGTGGTCACGGTTACAATGTATTTACTACAATTGTAGAAAATTGCAGGTAAATATGGCTGCAATTACAATCGTAATATCATTGCGGAGACTCCTGAAAACACAATAATTGAGTTGTGAAGTGAAATTAAAAACATTGATATATGCCATACTTGCCAATCTTTGCAAGCATCTATTTTTTCTTAATTTAGTTATCTTTTTTAATACTACTAGACAAGCCCCTACACGTTTTGTTTTCATGAATAAAAAGGAAATTAAATTGTTGTGTAAGGTAGTACATTAATTTATGGATCATATCTTTTGAGGATATGTACGTGCTCCTATAAAATCATGATCATATATGACTTATGAAGTTTCCACGAAACTTCATATGTTACTATCTGTAATATAGAATGCTGTGTCTGTTTTATCGGATACATACATATATATATATATATATATGTGTGTATGTGTGTGTGTGTATAATATTATATATGTATATATTAGTTAACTGTTTTTTTTCTTAACTTACTCTAATAGCTGAGAAAAATCAAGAGTCATAATATCATGAGTATTTCAATGATAGATATTTCAGTCAAATGCTTATACTAATATTTAAGAGAAATGTTGCCGTGTACTATATCACAATTTAAGAATATAAAATTTGTATGGTAAATATTGAAAATTTACATATAAAGTTTTTTTTGTCCTGAAAATCTAATTTTCTAGTTTTTAGAGTGAGTCTGGAGATAATGGTAAAAAAATAAAGAAATGACAAGTTGTTCTTTAATGAACAAAAACTATAGCAATATCATTAAGTGCAACTTTGATGATAGGAAAAAAGTGAATACATTTTATTTGATTGATCATGTTATTTGTCTTATATTAACTATTCTGATTTTGCTACTTTAGGAAGATCATTTTCATCAACAAAGACAACCAAATAAAACTACTTAGTAAAATAGAAGATGATTCTTGAAGACAACATGCAGATTTATATATTGAAAAATAAATAGCTGAAAGTTATACTCTTAACTTAATCATGGATGAGTTGAAGTCTTTAACGAAGAGGGGCATTTAAATGAATGTACATTTTTGTTTAATGTCTTTAATTGTTAATTATTGTTATTTATAATTAATATGTTATTTTGAAGCTTTAAAACAATTATCTATATTTCTTTATATTTTTTTTGTTGCTTAATTAATCTTAATTATAAATTCTAATTAAATATTATTGTCTCTCCTAAAATTTTCATCAAGGTCCGCTGTTTGTTTATTTTCTGACCAAAATAGGTCATGAATTTAAACATTGAAAACCATATCTTCCCTTCTGGTGATAAAGATATGTACATCTATCATTTTAAGACTTATTAGGTGAGATCCTCGTACATTTAACCATAACTTTCAAAATTTGTATTTATTAATATAAAAACAATGTTTAATTTAAATGCCCTTAAGCATGACATTATTTATCATGAAAACATATATTACTTTTCTAACTCCTATTAACAACAACCATATATTGAAAAAGAGTGGAGGGAGTAGTAATTATAGAGAGGAAGCAAGTTAACATTACATATTTTCCGGCACAACATGTGAATCATATATATGAGAATTTTTGCATCTATATCAATACATACCCATCCAATCATAGAGAAACGAATTTTCTTGATAAGATGAATAATTGAAAGTAGATCATGTTATGTTTTTTTATAAGGCAATAAAATAAGGAAAAAACTTAGGTAAAGTACCATAGGTGCTAGTGGTACAGGTGACCTATTAGAGGATGACACATGAACCTTTTTGTTTACTTTTAAGGTCAAAAAATAGTTTATTGTAAATCTAATAAATATTCATTATTTGAAAGTAAAAAAAAAAGTTCACGTGTCATCCTTTAATAGGTCACCTATATCACTAGCACATATGATATTTTACCTAAATATGTTATCTTTTCCTGAAAATGATAGGAAATGGAAACCTGAAAGCACAAGAACATTTGCGTAATCCACAGCACTTTGATCATAATCATTAAAAACAATGAATAGTTAAGAACAAGGCAAATTTGAAATGATCATAGTTTTAAATAATCACTATTTTGGAGAATGTCGATCCCTAACACTATTATCATTCTAAATTTTCTAATACAATCAATATTTATAATCATGATTTTTAATTTTTATTTGATGAACTTATCACTAGTTAATGATGGATGTGACTAGATGCATGATTGAAATGATTTCACCTTAGTTCATTTCTAATCCTTGATAACAACGTAGGCTATTAAATTTATTAAAATTAACGACTTTCTAATAAACATTTTTAGCTTATTCCAAACTCCAAGGTTTACCAAACAGGGTTAAGAAATTAATTTGTTCTTAAAGCTTATTTCATAAAATCTATTGAATGAATACTTAATTAAATTATTTATTATGTAACTTATTGTTGTTAAAGTCTATCTCATAACCAATTGACAATGAGAGGAATATATAACAAGTATTTAAATTATTCTCGAGACAATGAAATATGTGATGTGATATTTATTTTCCAACATACTCCCTCCACATAAGTTTGTCGGACCAAGTGAAGGGTTACATTTGACCAATTACTAAAGAGCATTTTTTGGCTCATAACAACTGAAAATAAGTTGGACTCTGACTCTGATATCATGTTAAGGTTTCATCTCAAAACCAATTAACAATGGAAGAAATAGCCCAACATATATTTAAGTAGGCAATGTGAGACTTACTCACATACTACAATAACCAATAGGTTGTCCCCTACATATCAAACTTATCTATCAAAGTAGATTATCCGTACCATTCACATGTACTATAGTATGAAGTTATCAATTCAAATTTTGCCTAATTGTATATAATCTGTCACCACAATATATAGGAATGCGACCACTTGTTTTGTATTGTAGAGAAATTTGATCGACCACAATAACCCTATAAATAAAAAAGGAAAAGAATGTATTGATTGATAGGGTCTTATATATTATTAGTTGATTATCCATAAATTATTTTATTACACTCTATATAAAATGTTTGTGTGGGTCAAAATATCAAATAGTAATAATTGCTTGATATTACAAGAGACGTGGCTTGAGGAGCAATGGTTTATAGATTTGAAATTAGTGGTTCAAATGGGACATTACTATTCAAGCTTTGAGGCTCCACCCAATTCATACTAATTTGAATCACATGTACTAGGAAGTCAAATCGTGCAAGGAAGATAGTCTTTTTATTCAGATTCCAACTTAAGAAAATAAAAATTGAGAATAAAATATTTACTCATACCAGAAGATAACTTATCTCCTTAAATTTATTCTTTATTTGACATGTGTCTTATTTTTTGTTTTTATAGTATATTCCAAAGTAAGGAAATAAAAAAATGTAAACTTACTTATTAGGGTGAAAGAGCATTATATACCTAAGGTATAATGGTTAACGGCGGAATGATTTTCAAGGGAGCATGATATGAGTACAATAAAGGAACTTTATTCATTTTGAACTTTCAAATATAAGGAAGTATTCACCTTGATAAAATGAAAAGACTATCTAGTAATATTTTTAAGGAGGAAATATGATAAAATAAAATTATAACTATTTTAATTTCCAAAATTATTTTTCAAATGAAAAAAGAAAATAAATAAAATATAATTTGAATAAATTAGGAATCATTATTTCTCTATATTTTTATCTCGAAGTGATGAAGTATAATATTATATTAGTACTAATAGTAAATAAAATATTTAATAATAAAGTTGATAGTTTTTTTAGGATATTATATACAAAGCTGTGCATGTGACAATTAAATTAATATTTTTAAACAAAAATGAGTATTTCTTAATCCTTTAACAAATCATTATTTGAAACTTAATGTTAATTATAAGTTAAGGAACTTTTAAAATATCAAACATACTAAATAATCTTCAAAAATAGTTTTGGAGTGTCAATATATACTTTTGTCCCTCGCAAAAATATAATATAATTTTCATTAAGGAAAACTAACACCCAATTTATTTTATTATTTAACGAAAATTAAACTCCCAACTAAAAAAGGAAAATAAAAAAATATGATTTTAATAAACTCTTAAAAATCATCCATTTCCATAATTTTATATCTAATTGGTGACGACCAATAATATGATATTAGTAATTAGTAACATAAAAAAATGTAGTCGAAAAAAGAGTAGAATTTAAAGTTTCATTATGATAATAATAAATATTACCGTTTCAAAATCGAATTGCGATTTTTAAAATAAAAAGTAAATGATTAGAATTTAAAATGTACTCACAGAATAGAATACTATCTTTAAAGAGAACAAAACAATAGAAGTTAATGATTAGAATAATTCTTCAAATATTCCTATAATTTTACATCCAATTGATGGAGAATAATAGTACAATGTTATTAGTAAGCAATAAAAGAGTTAAATTGTTGGCATCTTAAGGGTATTATATTTATAGTAGTATTTCAATATCAAATTGAGATTTGTTATAAAAAATGAATAATTTTATAATTCTTTCTCAGTTATTGTTTGGAAGTTAAACTCATTTAATGAGGATAATTGATAACACATTTATTTTTTATTTAATCTATTATTATTTTGATTTTTGAAAATTAAATTTTCAAACAAAAAAATAAAATAAATAGAACATGATTTTAGTAAATTATGTATCCTCCTCAAATTCTATAACTCTATCTCAATGTCGTGAAAACTAATAATACATTATTAAAAATTATTAAAAGTAAATACAATAGGTTATAGTATTGCATAATGGATATTAAATAAGGTGGGTGGTGGAATTTTGAAAATGTGAGATATGCTAAATAGACTTGGAAAAAATTTATTTTGGAATCTCATTTTTAATGAAGAAAACTTATATTGATTTTACTTTTTATTTGAAATAACTACTGTTTTCATTCATGAAAGTTAAATTTCCAAATGAAAATGTAAAATACAGCAAATATTGTTTCAATCTTCATCGCTGTAATTTTGAAAAAGTCAATTTCTAAAAAGTTATATTTAACCGATTTTAGTATTTTATTTAAAATTTCTACTAATTTGATTTTCAAAAATTAATTTTTGAAAGGAAAAATTTAAATAAAAAATATGATTTTGAGTAAGTTAGGAATCATTCTCCATCCCTATAATTTTATCTCCAAGTGGTAATGTGACGACCCAATTTGTTCTCTAGGAAAAATTTAAAGATTTTTTTAATTCTGACCATATGTAATTTTTTTTGCAAGTGACATCTCAATTATCCTTAGAAAGCAAAATACATCATTATTATTATTCACCATCGATATGACTAAATCATTCATCCCTGAACTTCGTGCATTTACACTAAATAATCTCGAAAAACCATAAATACATGTTCATGCAATTTCAGAACATAATCATACGATAGTTAAAGGATACATAATTAAAAATATCTCCATAGTCGATTAACATTCATCATCAATTTTACACATCACGAACGTAGCAAGTATTGTATTTGCAATCAATAAAACTCCCAAGTTATATAGTCACTGCAACCCGCTATAGAATTATCATGGACAGAATACAGAAAATACAAAGAAGTAAGATATTAAACTTCAAGATAATTATCATTATATAATTTACATTAAGCATAAGATTAGACAAGTAAATATACAAATATATATGTAATAGACAGTTATAATTTATTACTCTTACCACCTCTTCATTTAGAATTTTCTGCATCATACCATGAACAATACCAAGCTCATGCTTGATTTAAAATACCAAGTCATTTGGTAGTCATCACCCGAGCTTACTATATTCAAAGTATCACATATGCTACACCACATAGGGGAGCCAAAATATGCTTCACCACATAGGAGAGCCAAAATATGCTTCACCACATAGGAGAGCCAAAATATAATTCACCACATAGGGGAGCCAAAATATGATATACAAATTCTCTTTTCACATCTCTTCATTTCCCATTCATCAATAAACATCCAGATAATTCACTATCATGTGTTAACACAATTAAGTATAATGATTCTCCCTTACCTGAATAGGAGATAGCGTTTTAATCCTTCAACCTTGTTGGATCTTCATTTGTCTCCTCCAACTTTAGGACTTTTCCTCATTTACATGACACAATCAATAATCAACAATCATTATTCATGTAATACCAATAGACAATTTCATACAAACACTTGTCATTCATAAACGACATAAGTTCACATTTCAACGATTCGGAAACTCTAACTACTTGGGGTCTAAAGCATTCAAATGAAACATACTTCCTTTTTCAAGAAACATCACAAATTGTCAAACTCATTTCTAATCTCATCTTTTACCTCCATTCATAACCATCTCATTTTACCCATTATTTCCAAGAAATCAACATCATACCAACACTGTAACGTCTCATTTTACCAACGAGGAAAATTTCAATTTTCTTTCTAACTTATACTACTCAAAATAAAGATATTTCATTAAATCTCATCTAAAGATTTGTACAAACGGTAGGAAAGTTAAAAGAATGTTTTTCCAAAATCCATTCATACGCAATCAATTCAAATAAAACAATATCAAGACTAACCATAGAAATTCCCACCATACGGGTTCAATATCTTTCAGATACAATGTTCCACTAAATAAAACATAAACTCAAATAAATTCAAGCAACGAAGAGACTCTCAGACACTTAATTCTCTACTCCTTAGCTTTACCTACAACCCGATTCATCACGGGTTGAGCAACAAGGAAACATAGAGAGAGTCAGTCATTATATTCATGCAATATATAACATGGTGGATTTAAATAGAATAATAACATTAGAACATTGCGAAAGAGAAATTATACAAATCATTCCAACATAAACACACTCATAATCCTCAATGAACCATTACTCGTAACCATCAAATATATCTATGGTTCAATCAACTCCATGCCATCAAAACCAAAATTGAAAATCCATACCACAAGGGCAGGTCAAAATCCATACCACGAAGGCAGGTCAAATATTCATACCACGAAGGCAGGTCAAAATCCATACCACGAAGGCATGTCAAAATCCATACCGCGAAGGCATGTCAAAATCCATACCACGAAGGCAGATCAAAATCCATACCACGAAGGCAGGTCAAAATCCATACCACGAAGGCAGGTCAAAATCCATACCACGAAGGCAGGTCAAAATCCATACCACGAAGGCAGGTCAAAATCTTCGTCATAGTCAAACATACCATTCACATCAGTAGGACTAACGCGGTTAAATAGGAAACTCATGAGATTTCCCGTTTAATCGTGTTGGTCCATTGAAATCCTCCAACTAGTGAGTATCGTTGGAGTTTCCAATGTTACGATTCTAATACCACAAGGTTTAATGTTGCTCCCTCACCTGAGTATTCGCTAAAGCTTTACACTAAGGCTCATTTGCATTCTCCGCCGTCTCCTCCAACCTTAGGGTCTTTCAACCCAAAACAACAACAATTACGACACATCATTTTACATATCAAAACAATAGTAGTACTAACCAATACTCACACTTCATAAGAAAACATCATCTATTCAGTTCATTTTCAACAAAAGGGTTTCCCTAATATTTCAATGACTCTACGGTTTTGAAAACAACTTATCACACACCCATTTCGAAAAACAACTCATACTATATGAGTTTTACAAGGTTTTCCAAAGCAAAACGAACCACAATGCCAAGATAGAGTTTATGGGGTTTTATCCCTAAACATGGAGAAGAGACCCAATTCAAAAATCATGACATTCAACCATAAGAGAGACTAAATTAAATGATTTTCCTCTCCTCCGATCTTTTCTTTAACTCTAAAGGTGCACAATCTTCCTAACCGCTCATCTTCTCTTAGTTTTCGAAAATAATGACCCAATTCTCACTTGGGACTTCTATTTTAGGTTTTAGGATTTCGGACTCTCGCTCAAGTGAGAATAAGCTCGCTTGGGCGAGAACCCATGACTCTTCGCATCATTCAGGAACTGATGCTCTCGCTCAGGCGACGTTGTCTCGCCCAGGCGAGATTCGTCCAGTCTCAACATCTTCCTCTCGCTTAAGCGAGCTCCATATCGCTCAGGCAAGGATCCCAGAAAAATGTCTGAGAACAACACTGAGTCCCTCGCTTGGGCGAGCTCCTCTCGCTCAAGCGAGAATCACTCAGTAGCTCCCAGACCTCGTGATATCCACCATATTCAAGAATTGAAAATTTTGGGATGTTACAAACACTACTTTTGCAAATAAACTCTAAACCACGAGTTTCAAGAGAAAAGCCAAATAGAAATGAACCACAACCCAAAAGGAGAGGTTATGAGGTTTTTCACATCAAGAGAAGAGATTCATGTAATGGGTTTTAAAACAAGAGTGAGTGTTAAAATCAAGAGGTTTACCTCTTCTAAAATCTTTTCCTTTGCTTCTACACGAAATGGGGGTGAGTAGCCGTTTCTCTCTTTTCTTTCCGCCAAAAAGTGTCCCCTTTTCGTTTGGGGTTCTATTTTAGGTTTCAGGGTTTTGGATTCTCGCTTAAGCGAAGGGGTCTTGCTCGGGCGAGAAGTCCTCGACGTTTCAGATTTTCAAACTCTAATGCTCTCGCTCAAGCGAGATCATCCAGGGTACTCCGCTCTCCCTCGCTTGAGCGACCACATCCTCGCTCGAGCGAAAATCCTCGGAGAAACTCTGAGCCCCTCACTTGGGCAAGACCCTCTCGCTCAAACGAGAAATATTCATTATCACTCCAAAATTCTGAGTTTCTCCACACTTAGAAAAGGTAAATTCAAGGTATTACAGAAATAATAATAATAATACATCATTAGTAATTAGTGATAATTAATAAATTTTGGTATAGAGTAAAATTGATGCTTTTAGCATTATTTACAAATAGTAGTATTTGAAATTCAAATTGAGATCTTTTAGACAAAAAAAGATACCATTTTTATCTTTTTACTTTGATTTCCAAAAATAAATAAAAGACTATTTGAATCCGCATCACTATAATTTTAAATTGAAATGGTGATGCATATTAGTACGTTATTAGTTATAGTAATGTAGGTGATAGAAGAATAAAGTTGATATTTTTGATGATATTATATAAATAGTAGTATTTAAAAATGAAATTGATATTTTTTATAACGATGAATTTTTTATTCTTTCGTAAATTGTTTTTTCTAGAACTTCAAAATAATTTCAACTCTGAGAATTTTACATGATAAATAAACTTCAAAACAAATTGTTTTTGGGTCTCAAAATATAATTTTGAGCCTTTATAAGTGTAATAAAATTTTCTATATGGAAAGTAAATATCAATTTTTTATTTAATATTAATAATATTTGGAATCACGAAAACAATGTTTCTTAATGAAAATATAAAATAAACTAAAGATGATTTAAATTTCGAGCATTATAATTGTAAATGGCAGTGGAAAGGTATAATAATACATTATTTGTAAAAATAAAATAAAGTTGGTAATTATTGAGTAGAGTTAATATTTTTGAGGATATTATATGAACAATAATAATTGAAAATCAAATTGAGATTTTAATTTTTTTTAAGAAATATATTATTTCTCAAAGTATATTTGGAGCTTAAAATGAACTTCAATTTAAGAAATTTTAAAAATGTCAAACATGTTAAATAAAATTGAAATAAAATTTCTTTTGAAGTCCCAAATATACTTTTGATCAGTGTTATTAATATCGTATCGATCATCAAATCGGTAGGGGTATTGGTACAATGGTATAATGGTTTAACTGTTGGTTTATTAATTAAACTGTATACGGTAAAGTTAGATATACATATATAATATATTAACATTAATGTTGAAAAATAAATAAAAAACAATAATTATTTTTATTTCCATTAAAAAATTAATTTTAAATAAAAATCGACCGGTATAATCGGTTTTTACTGATTTTGACCGATTTTTACCAATATAATTGCATGTCCGATATAATTATTGCATCTTGCCGGTATTGAGACCGATTCAACCGACCGGTACAAAACGGTTTTAATAATTACGCTTTTGATGCTTTTTAAGTATAATTATATTTTAAATGAGTTAGACTCACACATTTTTTTATTTAAAATCATTATTATTTTGATTTCCAAAATTAAATTTCCAAATGAAATAGGAAAATAAACCTAAAATGATTTCAATCTCTATAATTTTATAGGAAGTACATCTTCTATCTAAAAAGTGTGACATTTGTAGGGATGGCAATGGATCTGGGTGGGTTCGGGTAGTGTATTACCCAGACCCTTCCCGTTGCTTCATTTTTAGACCCAGACCCGCCCCAGACTCGTGCTAATACCCGTTGGGTATACTACTCGTAGGTCCTTGGGTACCCAGCGGATCCATGGGTACCCATAAATTAAAAAATTAAAAAAAAATTGCAAGTAATTTATGCACTTGCGTATTTGTTTCTTACGATCTTATATGTTATTTAGACAATCAACAAAAGAGAAAAATTATAAAATTTGAATTAAAGTTTTAAACACAACTTATAATATTAAGCACGACTCATTTTAGTCAAACAAACATTAAAAAAACTTCAACATTATGATGAAAAATTCATTTAGTAAAAATTCTTTAATTAACATAATACTATATCATACATATGAATTAACAATATAATATTATTGTTTAAAAATATAACATCACACTTGAACAACATAATAATCACATTTATGAATTAATATGATATTATAATTATGGTTTAATATGATATTACAATATAGATTAACATGATATTACAATTTTTTTGCTATATATATATATATATATAGGAAGAAATAACGGGTCCGGGTAGTCACGGGTCTGGATAGTTCATTACCCGGACCCAAACCCATCTAATAGCAGGTCTTAAAATCGCAGGTTTCAATTAACCGCGAGTCCAAAACATGGACACAGGCCCTACCCGTTGCGGGTAGCCGCGGATCCGGGTACCCATTGGTATCCTTAGACATTTGTTGTGATTGGTTGAAAAATTTATTTAATGTATAAGTTTAATAATTAAGTATTTTTCTAATTGGTCACATCTGATAACACATGAAGCGATACAAATTATGGGACATAAGATGTGAACCCAATTTTATATCATTATTGTAAAGAATAATATTATGTTATTAGTAATATTAATCAAAGTAAATGATAGTAGAGTAGAATTAATAGTTTCTTGTTGATATTATTTAAAGGGAAAAGTGCATAGAGCAGCTCTAAACTTTATCCCTTATGCAAGTAGTCATTATGAAATATTTTTTCCCATTTACCACTTAACTTTAACAATAAATGAAATTGGTCTCCATATAAATATATTGTTATATTAATAATAAGCAGTATTATGATAATCAGACCGAATCAGACTGTCCGATCGCTGACTAGACTTGAAAATGATTCTAGTTTGTAGTCTTAACCGAATGAGTGGTCGGATCGCTTTGAACTGAAGAAATTGCGGTTCGACCATGCTAAACCCGGTTAAACCGAAATAACATAGGAAGTGAACTGGACGGTTCAATTAAAATTTAAAAAATAGAACATTACTCTAATGTTTTGTTTTACTTCAGTCCCAAAACATTTGGAGAGATGTTACTTCAATATAGTTATATAAAATTTTACATATATATATATATAATTATATATTTATAGATAAAAATTATTAATCATATTTAAAATCACCTGGTCCGACTGGATGATTTAACTATTTAAATTGGTTAAACCTAATATAGAATATCTTCTAGCTTGATGCTCGTTTTGGGTTTCACAGTATTGTTAATAAGTCAATTAGGAAATTGATATAATCATACTCATAATAGAAATAATGTAACACTGCAAGTTAGTCAACATTGATCTCGATGAATCCGCTATGAAAATACAAATTTGATTGAAAAGAAAAAAATAAATAGATTTTAGATTTAAAAGTGGTTAATGAATAATATTAGTCCATATATCAAATATAAAATTAAGTAATAATGATCCAACAATCAATGTTAAAATAAAAGGTTAGATATAAATTTACATTGCTATTAATTTAATATTATCACTATGATGCTATTAAAGTAGTTTATGGTTGCTTGTCAAAAAATACATAAAATTTAGGGTGGTTTTATAGATTTTTCTCTTGTTTCAATAGTAGTCTTTTGAAATAAAATTTATTTTTTTAAACAATAATAATGATAGTTTTAAGTATTTCTCAAACAATAATAATGATAGTTTTAAGTATTTCTCAAACAATAATAATGATAGTTTTAATATGTTATTTGTATTACTACACAAAGTAGGTAAAAATAGAGTATAATTAATATTTTTATGAGAATTATATAATATTAGTCTTTCAAAATTAAATTGAGTTTTCTTAAAGATAAATGACAAAATTTTAAACTTTTTCTCAAACTTTTTTTGTAACTTAATGTCAATTTCAACCTATTTAATATTGAAATTTGAAACATGTTAAATAAACATGAAAACAATTATGATAGATCTTAAAATATACTTTTTATTTTTAGTTAAAATTATTACTATTTTGATTCCCAAAAATAAATTTAAAATTTAAATGGAAAATAAACCAAAAAATATTTGAATCTTCATCTCTGTTATTTTATATCGAAGTGATGAAAAATAATACATGTTATTTGCAATAGTAAACAAAGTATGAGATGATATAGTAAAATTGATACATTTATCATATTATATTAATAGTAGTATTTGAAAATCAAGTTGAGATCTTTTAAACAAAAAAAATTTATTTTTAATTCTTTCTCAAACTATTTTTTGAAATTTAAATCATATTTAAATGAGATAATATTAAAATATTAAATATTCTAAATAACTTTGAAAAGAAACTTTTGTAGTGTGATAATATATTTAGATGCTTCCTAAGTATAATATATTTTTTAATTAGGAAAAGTGATATGGAGTTTCTTTTTACTTAAAATGAATATAATCTTGATCTCTGGAAATTAAATTTCCCAATAAAAAGGAAAACTAAACCGAAGATGATATGAATATCCATCACTATAATTTTAAATTGTGAAGAATAATATTACATTAGTAGCAATAGTAAATAAAAACAATGTTATAAAAACCATATCGTACCGACCGGTTTAACCGGAAAACCGATGAATCGGACCCATAACCGGTACAGTACGTATGTTATACCGCATATGCAATAGAACCGGTGAAAACCGGTGAATCAGTTTAAACCGGCCGATTTGTATATTAATTTGTTTTTAATTTTCAAATTTTCACCAATTCTTCAACTTCAATGATTGATACTTGTTTCATTTATTTGTATTTTGCGTTTGTTAAGTGATAATTTTGGATTAATATATGTTTTGCACTGTAGACTTTGATTTTGTTAAAGACTTAATGTTGTTTGTTTGTGTGAATTTGGAGTAATTATGAATATGGATTATAAATATGAATATCTACTTATTTAAAAAAATTGTTATAGGTTTATATATATATATATAAGCAAGTATGTCCGGTTTAACTGGCATGCAGTTTAATTAATAAAACGCTGGATGAACCACTGTACCACTATACCAGTACCCTGACCGGTTTGATAACCGGTACGGTTTTAATAACATTGAATAAAAATGTGATAATAGAGTAGATTTGACATTTTCACCATAATTATATATACTGTACTATTTGAAAATCATATTGAATTTTTTTTAAATGTAGAATTTTATTCTTTCTCAAAATATATTTTTGGATCTTAAAATCAACATCAATCAATGAAATTTTACAACTTTGAAGTGTGCAAAACAAACTAGAAACAAAAATTGATTTTATAACCTCGAAATATACTTTTGACTCTTTCTAAGTATAAAACTATATACAATGAAAAGAATTGTTACAAAACATACATTTTTATTTTCATGTACTATTATTTTTATTCCACACAATTAAATTTCCAAAATAAAGAGGAAAATAAATCAAGGAATCTTCATCTCTATAATTTATATCGAAGTGATAAGTATAATAATTTGTTATCACTAGTAATAATTAAAGTCGACAATAGAGTAGAATTGATAGTTTTAGGGTACTATTTAAAAATTAAACTGATATTTATTAAAAAATTAAAAATGATGATATTTTTCACTCTTTCTCAAACTATTGTTTGGAATTCATGTTAGTTTCAATGTAATTTCTTTTTAGAAAACAAACATGCTCAAAGAGACTGGAAAGAATAGTTTTGATGTCTAAAAAATATACTTTTTGATGTTTCCAAATTATAAATAATTTTCAATCAGGAAGATCGACCCCATTTATATTTTTCATTTAGAATTATTACTATTTTATTTCCTAGAAAATAAATTTCCAAATTAAAAATTATAATAAACCAATAATGATTTGAATCTCAATTCCTATAATTTTAAATTGAAGTGGTAAAGAATAATATGTTATTATTAATAAACAAATAGGTGATAGTTGAAAATTTTAGGGTATAGTATTTCAAAATCAAATTGAAGTTTGTTTAAAGAAGATGATATTTTTAATTTTGTCTCAAACTATTGATTTGGAACTTAAATTCAATTTCAAATGAAATAATTGTAAAAATATCAATCATTCTAAATAAACATGAAAACATTTTGTTGGAATTCAAAATGTACTTTTGGCGTTTCATAATTGGAATGCAAGTTTCAATGACTAGAATTGATACCAATTTTATTTATATTCAAAATTATTACTATTTTGATTCTAAAAAAATTAATTTATAAATAAAAAAGGAAAATAAACTAAGTAATATTTGTCAAATCTATAATTTTATATTGAAGTGGTGATAAATAGTAATATTTTATTCATAGTAGTAAATAAAGTAGTATATAGTATTGTAGGGTTGATATTTTTAGGATATTATATAATGAATAGTATTTAAAAATCATATTGAGATCTTTAAACACAAAATGAATGGTTTTTAATTATTTATGAACTATTGTTTAGAATGCATGTGCCATAATTTTGTAGTATTATAGTTTGAATCTAATGAAATATTTACAGTCTTTCCAGCAACTTTATCTACAACTGTACTCCCTAACAACTTGTAAGTGTTCCCAACAGTCCCCTTGCCCTTTATCACAGTCAGAACAAATTTGCATACTTGAAGAGTATCACTCTCCATATCAGCTCTATAGTTAAATCCTTTGGCCTGCAATATCCACAAAGAAATTAAATTCTTCTTCAAATCTAATATGTGTTTATCCTCATATAACGTCTTCGCTACACCATCATCCATCACAATTCTAATTTCTCTCATGCCAATAATTGCACATGCTTTATTATTTCCGAAATACACAAAACCAAAATTGTCTGCCTTGGATGTTATGAACCATTCTCTGTTTGGTGTAATTTGATGAGAACAACATTTGTCAAGTATATATTCATCTGCACTCTGATTTAATGATACAAATAGTATATCATATTCACAATTATAACCAGATTCATCTTTATGTGCAACATTTGCAGATGTATATACTCCATCTTCCTCACCGGCTTGCTAGGACTCCATTCATCAAGACAATCATTTTCGTGATACTCAGTTTGTTTGCACTTAAAACACTCTACTGGTGTTTTGCCCCTGAAAATTGGTTTTTTCCCTTTGGAAAGACCTCTTCTGCCTTGTCTCCTCCCACACGTATGGCTACCTTTCACATACAGGCCATCACCGTGAGACCATTCCTCTATATTTTGTCTTCTTTGAGTGTGAGACAGAAGTGCAGATGTGATCTCATCCAGTTTGATTGAGTTTTTCCTATAAGTCAATGTTGTCACCGAGTGTTCATAAGAATTTAGCAAAAAACACAATAATATTATTATTTTGTCCTCATTATCAACCTTCACATCAAGTTTTTGAAAGTCATTGATCACTTGATTAAAAGTGATGAGGTTTTGTAAATCAATACCCTCATGTATCTTTAGGTCATAGAGTCTATGTTTCAAATACAACTTATTTATTAGAGACTTAGACAAGAATCATTTCTCTCATGTCTCTCATACCTCTATTGGTAATGTCAAATTCATAACATGATTCATTATCTCATCTGATAGACAAAGTCGTATAGTTCCTGCAGTCTTCTCTTCAACTCTTCCAAATCCACTTGGTCCATACCAGCCTTTGATAAACTTTGTTGAGCCAACACATCCTTAACCCTCCTTTGCCACAATCCAAAATAATCAGTTCCATCGAACTTCCCCACCTCGAATTTGGCACATAGGTTAAGAACCATTTGATACGAATTGTTGGAAACAAGTGAGTAATCAAATAATAAAAGAGGATATGGATAAGAGAATAACACAAGAAATTTGAATTAGAGAATTATGATTTGTGTTTAGTTATTATTCTTTTTTTACATTAGGTTTAAATACCATAAATATATAGTCACTTACTCCAACCCATTTACACCAGCCCAAACCCATAACTTGTATTACTGTTACCTAGAGAACATGAGTCATTGTACAACAATCATAATCAATATCTATACCAATATATAAAGAAAACATTCACTACGGACAATTCGTATTTAACAACGATCATTCAACAACGTTCGCATATTGAACATTTTTAAATGTAAGACGAAAGAGAATCAACAACGCTTGGTGAAGAAACCGTTGTTAAATGTGATAGACGGATATACATCCAATTTACTTCACTAAGCGCTGTTAAATGTATGACTCAAAGATTCAACAACGCTAACTGAAGCAAGTGCTATTGATTCTCGTAGATTTAACAACACTCTTTCTACTAGACGCTTTTGAAATACATATCGTTTTGTGTAGCGGTACATTAATTTGAATTATTTCAATTTTATTTTAAATTAAAATAAAGTAAACAAATTATATATGAATATTATTTTTTGCATTCCACTAAAGATTTAAACTACAAATATTCTAAATTAAAATATATTACATAGTTTTGTGTTTTAATTAAAATATATATGAGATATTTTTTTATTGTGATTAAAATAAACCTGATATACTTTTTGTCATCTCAAATTATACATATGAATTCTTAATATTAAGTTTAAAATATTTTTAACATTAATATTAATTAATCTCAAATTCTAATTAAATGAATGTACTAAATATATGTATGAATCTTTAATATTAATGTTAGGTTTGTGTACCCGTGTCTCTAATTTTTTATTCAAATAAAATCTGGATTTTCGATCTAAATATTTGGATATACAATACTAACATAATATTTCATGAAAACAACTTGACAAACCTCTATACATACCAAATTATACTCTAATAAACCAGTAAAAAATGTAACCATAAGTTATCTCCTTTTCTTTTTATACCAAATTATAATTTAACATAATATTTATTTGTATTAATTTTATTTAATAATCAATGATAATTAAATATAAACGATGTATAATATAATAACAATGTAAAAAATTCATTCATTATCAGCAGATACATATTTTTCTCATATACATCGTATATTTAATACGTCCTTGTATAAGCTCTGTGAGGTTGGAGATTATAACTCATCACCTGCTTTTGGTTAATATAATAATTTTTATTTCAATTATTCACCTAACAATTAGGAAGAAATTAAAAAAAAATTTGGTTTTAAATATGATTTATACTTGAATATGTTTTGTCAGCTATGGTTTTTGTCCTTATAGCATTAGGCCATTAGCCCTTAATGATGACGCTATTCAAACCAATCATCATATAATCCTAATTGCTCATGTTGCCAATTATGAATTGTCACATCATTCATCAAGAAACTAAAATTAAATCAAATTCAAGGAACACTATAAGAACTAAATTGGAGAAAAATAATTCATAGAGATTAAAACAAAAACTCCCCAATTTTTCAGGTCAAAATAATATTTAACTAAAATATTTTTAACAACTTTTTTGAAAATCTGACATAACAAAGATTTGAACATGCTATCATACAGCATCATATCCACTCTTGTACTAAAACATTAAAAAAAATGTATCTTTAAATTTTTTTGGTGTCACATATCTGAATTTAATATTGGACGGTCATTAATTCAACCCTTATCTTATTCACATGTAGATTTAGGCAAATTTCTTAAATCTAGTTACATTAATAACTATTATTTGTTCAACTAATAACAATAATAATCAAGATCTACACAAATTATATATAAATAAAATATTTGCTACACCATAATTCGTATTTAACAATTATCATTCAACAATGTTTGTATGTTGAACATTGTTAAATATAAGGCGAAAGGGAATCAACAACGTTTGGTGAATCAACTGTTATTAAATGTGATAGGCGGATATACATTAAACTTCCTTCACTAAGCATTGTTAAATGTATGACTCAAAGATTCAACAACGCTAACTGAAAGAAGCACGGTTAATTCTCATAGATTCAACAACACTCTTTCTACTGAGCATTATTGAAAAACGTATCGTTTTGTGTAGCAGGGCATTAATTTGAATTAATTCTATTTTTCATTTACATTAAAATAAATTAAAGAAATTATATATATGAATATTTTTTTTGCATTCTACTAAAGATTTAAACTACAAATATGCTAAATTAAAATATATTACATACTTTTTGTATTCTAGTTAAAATATATAATAGAAATTTTTTGTATTATGATTGAAATAAATCCGAGATAGTCATCTCAAATTATATATATATATATATATATATATATATATATATATATATATATGCAAAACCTCTGATAACTACCTATATGTCATAATTTTTCATTGTTTATTTTGTCCTTCTAATTATCTATTATTACAACTATATTATATATACTATATAAAGGCAAAATCTATACTATATATAAAGGAAAAAACTCTAATAACTACCTAAATGACATAATTTTTCATTGTCTATTTTGCCCTTCTAATTATCTATTATTACAACTATATTATATATATATATATACTATATATATATACTATATATATATACTATATATAAAGGCAAAACCTCTAATAACTACCTACATGGTATAATTTTTTATTGTCTATTTTGCCCTTCTAATTAACTATTATTACAATGTTTACCACACAATAAAATAAATATCAAAATTATAGGTTTTAATATAGGTTACATATATAAAAAAATATCAAGTCACCAATGTAATTTTTAATATAGGTTTTAATAATATCAAAATTTATTTTCATATTTTTTTATTACATAAATTATAATATAATGTACAACAGGCAATACAAAAAAATGATATATTTATCTAAAATGAAATATTTAATATTAGAAAATAAGAATGCAGGTCGGCATGCACGAAGTGCATGTCGACACGCTAGTACTAATATAAAGGGAAAACACAAAATAACCACCCATGATGGTGTAATTTTTTTTTTCCTATTTTGCCCTTACTAATTTATAATTTCTACCAAAAAATCATATAACATATTTCTTCATTTTATGTTTCATGTTTGTTTATGTAACTTTTACAGTTTTTCCATTTGAACACGACAGTTTTTCCACATGGATTAAGACAATATTTGAACATGATAGTTTATCATTTTTATTTTTTAACATGCAAAATTACAATTCATTAAAAAAAAACGGGTTGACAGACACGTGAGTGCCTGTCAACACGCTAGTATATATAAAGTGTAATATCTATACAATGTTAGTATAAAGAACTATACATATTACTTTACTATTCATTGTTTATTTGTATTAATTTTATTTAAGAATTAATAATAATTAAATATAAACGATGTATAATATAATAATAATGTAAAAAATTCATTCATTATCCGCAGATACATAATTTTCTCATATACGTCGTATATTTAATACGTCCTTGTATAAGCTCTGTGAGGTTGGAGATTATAACTCATCACCTGCTTTTGGTTAATATAATAATTTTTATTTCAATTATTCACCTAACAATTAGGAAGAGATTAAAAAATATTTTGGTTTTAAATATGATTTATACTTGAATATGTTTTGTCAGCTATGGTTTTTGTCCTTATAGCATCAGTCCTTAATGATGATG
The DNA here is from genome assembly GCA_009771035.1 of Lupinus albus. Classification (NCBI taxonomy): domain Eukaryota; kingdom Viridiplantae; phylum Streptophyta; class Magnoliopsida; order Fabales; family Fabaceae; genus Lupinus; species Lupinus albus. Next base: position 22,684,202 of record CM019999.1, on the reverse strand, counting down.
CTATTAAAACCAATCATCATATAATCCCAACTTCACATGTGGCCAATTATGAATTGTCACATCATTCATCAAGAAACTAGAAACAAATTCATGGAACATTATAAGAACTAAATTGGAGAAAAATAATTCATTGAGATTAAAGTAAAATAATATGTGGAAATGAATAATATTTAAGTAAAAAAATATGAGGAAATGAATAATAAAAGGTCAAAATAATATTTAGGTAAAATGTTTTTAATAACTTTCTTGAAAAACTGACATAGCAAAGATTTGAACATTTTGTCATATGAGATCATATCCTCTCATGTACTTGATCTCTAATGTTGAAATATGATGAAATGAATAAATTATATATTTTTCAATCTAGAAAATAAAAAAATTGTATTTTTAAATTTTTTGGGTGTCATGTATTAAAATCTGAATCCAATATTGGAAGGTCACTAATGGAGAGGATCCAACCCTTTTCTTATTATTTAGGCAAACTTCTTAAATCCAGTTATAATATTTGTTCAACTAATAACAATAATAACAAAATGTTAATCTTAGAAAGACTTTCAAGTAATGATTAATTCAAAAAAAATTAGATGTGAGAATAATATAGAAAAAAGGGGCATATTTATATTATATAATTTTTTGGATTTAATTATTAATAATTAAATTAGTAATACCTTGAAGGATATGCTTTTTTCTTTCTCTTTTTTAGAAAGGACCTGATTTTTTTTGTTCTCCTCAGCCAAGCTATTTATTTAAAAGGGGATATTGTATATCCAACAACCTATAAAAAGATAAAACAATTGAGAGGACAAGTCTATAATATATATCATACAACCTATATTGTATATCATAACCTATGAAAAGATAAAACAATAGAGAGGACAAGTCTATATTATATATCATTCAACCTATATTGTATATCATACAAACCTATGAAAAGATAAAACAATTGAGAGGACAAGTCTAATAATTTTGTCAAAAATTTACAATTGAATTTTTGGTAGATATTTTTCAAGATTTAGTTAAGTCTGATCTGGTTAGAAGTTATTGTAATCAAATGTTAAAAAGTATACATAATATTAATATAATTTTGTATCTAGTATCATTTTTCGTAGACATTTAGGAGTAAGGTGCAAATTGTTTTGATATGTGATTGGAATCCATAGACCTAAATAATATTAATATGGTTTTGCAGTTAGAATAACCTAAGATGGTTTTTAAGAGTAGAAAATTTCTTATTTTAGTTCTAACTCTTATATGTTCTCTTGATTTTTAGTCTTGTTAATCTATAAATGGGTGCCTTTTGTTTGGACCCAAGAGTGTAAAGACAGACTTTAGAGCATAAGAAAAGATTAATCATCACTAATATCTTAGAGATCTCAAACCCATTAGGTAAATATGATATTTATAATAATGTTTCACCAATACTTGTTTAGTATGTGCTTAAGAAGATAGATACAATTCATATCAATGGGAAACTTAGGTAAGTTACTCTAAATATTAGCTGGAACTTACAGATGTATTTTTTGCTTTTAAAAAATGGATTTGAAAATATTTCTTAGAAAATGTGAGGAAATTGTGTAATTTAGTGATGTGTTTGCTTTTTTTAGATCAATTAGTTTGGGCCAGTTAGTTAAGTTTATCTTTCACTATATAAACTATTGTCTTCTCTCCCTTTCATAATTCATTTGAGAAATAATGAGAATAATGTGAAATTTTATTTCTCTCATTCTTTAAGCTTTCTTTCATTTATCATTCATATATTTCTCATCTTTCTTTTTAATCAAGAAAGTTTATTTCATAACTCATACCAAACTTTCTTTTATTAAATGTTGTTTAAGACGCGTGATTGCAAAGAAAGATAGAATATGAAGATGGGTTAATAGTTAATACTGATGTGTCTAGAGTTATTTTGAATAACAAGTAACCTCAAATTTTGAGGACCAAATTTCTTAAAGGATATAAGAGAAATGTAACATTCAAACAATTATGTTAATTTTTGTAATTACTATTATGCTTATTTATTACAGAATACACACCTTCATATTATAATTTTATTTTAGGATAAAATAAGGATAATAAGATAATCATTTTACTTTAAGAAGATATCATAATTTTAAGATAAGAAGAAATTTATTGTTCTTATATTTTACTATTATTGTTAGGATCAGTATTACAATACACTTATATATTGTTTCCTTGTATAATATTTATTAATTTCTTAAGTTATTGAAATAGTAAAAAATGATATTTACTATATATAATTGGTTGAAATTTGTGATTCGTGATAAGATTTAAAAAATGACAAGTGTTATAAAGGGTTAATAGATTATTTAGAGCAAAAGACATTATCTCTAATAAAATAATAGGAATATAATTAGGATTAATGGAGAGTGATATCATTATAAGAGGATGAGAGAGCAAACATTTTAGTTTCAAACTACAAAACCTAGTGACCATAGTATAGAAGAATGTTAAGATTGTTTGTTATGTTTTTTTTATAAAGTGGACATATATAAATTAAAAGGAGCAAAACAAGATCCAGATTACATATTCCTAAACCTATAGTTAGGTAAGGATAGCCTAAGATAACTTGTTAGGTTAGTTTTTCTAATTTTCCTTTTATTTTTATTTTTTATTCTTTGTTGTATATACATCATATTCGTCTTTAATCAATGAGAAATATTATTCTTTCTCTCATTCTTCTTTCTTTAAGCTTTCTTGAATCTTTTTTTTCTCATTAATTCATGTATGACTCCTGATATTTTTAACAAAGAAAAGGATGAAAGAAAAAGATTCATGCATCAAATATAGATTACACTAACACCCTTTATTAAGTTAAACTCTATGAGAGAGAGAATTTGAGAATTATAATCTTCATTGATGTTATGTTGATCTCCAAACAATCTCATAATAAAATACAATAAGGAATCGAAGTTTTTAATTGATTATTATCTATATTATCTATATTTATACTATATATAAAGCCAAAATATGAAATAACTATTACCATGGTGTAATTTTTATTTTCCTATTTTGCCCTTACATTTTTTAATTTCTACAAAAAACTCATCTAATCCTAAGTAACTTCCATTAGCACATTAGCCACCTATCTCACCTTAAATTGAGTTATAATAAATACATTTTTAACATAAAGTACTCTTAATACAAAAAACATTATAATTGTATATAAAAAAAATATATAAAAATTGAAAACTTAATATAAGAAAATAAGAATGCGGGTAGCGAGTCGGCAGACGCGAAGTGTCTGTCGACACGCTAGTATATATAAAGCAAAAACATGAAATAACTATTACCATGATGTAATTTCTATTTTCCTATTTTACCAACTAAGGTTCTCCAAGGTCGTATACCTCATGAAATATTATTTAACAAAAAACCAAATCTTTCTCACCTTCGTATTTTTGGTTGTTTAGTATACGGTCGTAACACACCAATTTCCCACAAATTTGATATACGTGCATCTCCAGGAGTTTTCTTAGGTTATCCCCATGGTCAAAAAGGTTACAAAATACTTGATTTATCATCAAAAAAAAATGTAACTAGAGATGTTATTTTTTCATGAACATATTTTTCCATATAAGATGCTTAATGTTGAATCATCTCCCTCAGTTTTACCATTGCCCCCCGTTAAAATACCTTCCTCTACCACGTATTCATTTGATGACTCACCTCCACCATACGATCCTCCCTCCATCATACAACCAACACCATATATTCATCCACTTAATCCAATTTCCAATCACGAACCATCATCTCCCAACCATGAACCAGTATCACCCCTACCTTCCTCAGTCGTGCACAACCGCTCGTCTCGACCACGCAGCCGGTCCAACTACCTCAACGACTATGTTTGCTCTCTCATCTCATCACAGACGTCTTCTTCGACTCCTACTCTTGGTAATCCTTATCCTCTTTGCAATTTCTTATCTTCTCATAAATTTTCTCCTACTTATCGTTCTTTTCTATCAAAAATTGCTACTGAGTCTGAGCCAAAATCATACACCGAGGCTAAGAATTTTCCTGAATGGCGCAATGCAATGCAATCTGAGATTGACGCCTTGTGTGAAAACAGAACATGGTCTTTAGTTTCACTACCACCTAAAAAAAAAGCGATAGGTTGCCGTTGGGTTTTCAAAATTAAACGTAAATCTGATGGAAGCATTGAACGGTATAAAGCACGTTTAGTTGCTAAAGGATATACCCAGGTTGAAGGGGTTGATTATTTTGATACTTTTGCTCCAGTTGCTAAACTTGTTACAGTTAGAGTTATTCTCTCTGTTGCCGTTGCAAAAAAATTGGTCTCTTCATCAACTTGATGTCAATAATGCTTTCTTAAACGGAGATTTACATGAAGATGTCTATATGCACTTGCCACCCGGTTTTAGGCGTCAAGGGGAGCCTCTTGTTTGTAAGTTAAATAAATCTTTATATGGTCTTAAACAAGCATCAAGAAATTGGTATTCAAAATTTTCAGCAGTTCTCATTGAGTTTGGTTTCACACATAGTACAGCTGATCCATCTCTTTTTTGTCTGAAGCGTGAATTTGGCTCTGTTTATTTGCTTTTGTATGTCGATGATATTCTCATTACAGGTTCAGATCTCCATCTCATAAATTTGGTTAAGGACCTTTTACACAACAACTTCAAAATTAAAGACTTGGGTTCTTTGAAATATTTTTTGGGTATTGAAGTCGCCAGATCAAAAATGGGTCTTTTCTTATGTCAACGACAATATGCTCTTGATATTATATCTGATAGTGGTCTTACTGCCACCAAACCTGTCGACTTTTTGATGGAACAAAATTTAAAATTATCTCCATCTGATGGTAAGCTTTTAACTGATCCCGCACCTTATCGTCGACTTGTGGGTCGTCTCATTTATCTCACTGTCACGCGCCCTAATATCACATACCCCGTCAATATTTTGAGTCAATTTATGCATGCTCCTCGCCAACCACACATGAATGCTGCTACTCGACTTATTCGCTATCTCAAGTCCACTCCGGGCCAAGGTCCCTTCTTCCCTTCTATTTCAAATCTCTCTCTTCAAGGTTATTGTGATTCAGATTGGGCTAGTTGTCCTACCACTCGACGCTCCACTACCAGATATTGCATTTTTTTAGGTTCTAGCATCATCTCTTGGAAGACAAAGAAACAAAGTGTGGTCTCCCGTTCCTCTGCTGAAGCTGAATATAGAGCAATGGCCAATGCAACTTGTGAAATTACTTGGCTCTCCTATCTTTTGAAAGATATTGGTCTATCTCCTTCTACATCAATACCGTTGTTTTGTGACAACTAGTCCGCTCTTCATATTGCCTCAAATCCGGTCTATCATGAACGAACGAAACATATAGAAATCGATTGTCATGTTGTTCGTGAAAAAATTTCTTCTGGACTTATTACTACTATGAAAGTCAGTTCTGCAAATCAAATTGCTGATTTACTTACCAAGTCATTAGGAAAAGATCAATTCATGCATTTAAAGAGCAAGATGGGATTATCCAACTTACACCTCCCATCTTGAGGGGGAGTGTTATCACAACAAATCATGCATAGCTGTTGACAATGATTTTGTTATTATTAGGATATATTTTCATTAAAATAGGATTTGATTGTAATTGATTGTCTTTTACTATTTTCCATTTATAGTTACGTTTCATGTTTGATCTGTAAGTTTAAATAAAATAGCCTTTGTACAGTTTCGATACAACAAATATATGAATATACATTTAAATTCAAACTCCTTCCTAACGATTATAATTTAAATTAACAAAAAAAGTATTATGGGTTAATACTTATTAAAGGTAATTCTCTTGTATAATTCTTTATGGAGATTTTTAGACCAAATTTTTATCTCAACTATATTTTAGTTTATTTAACATTTTTTAATGAAATGTTTATGGAATGTGATATTAGACTAAGTTGAAGACATATTATCAATTATCAAAACATTGGGTTCGTACTAAACCAAAGGATTGTGGACTTTGCTCAACCTTTTTCATTTAATGTCGAGTATCATGTAAAAATAATTTATTTATTTTATGTATGATATTTAGTGTCTAACGATATTTTAATACATAATTATTTATTATTAAAGAGGTTTTAAATAATTATGTATTTTATGATTTTGCAATGTATACTTTGTTATGAAAATATGGGTATTATTAAATTTTGCAAACCACCGATTTGTATAACTCATCCCATACTTTATCTCTCGTTTTAATTATTGATTTCTTATCCGCCTTGTATTTTTTTTTCCAAATTTCAGTATTTTAACATAAGGAATATACTTTATACCATTCCATTTTTATTCTAACTTTGTCTTAAATGCATAATTCTTTACTTTTCCGTCCAAAACATTTAAATTTTATGTAGTATTAGTATGTTACCTTCTTAATTCCTATGACAATCTTATCACACACATTTCATCATTTCCTAGTATCTCTCACTTTTTTAGATTTTGCACACCATGTTCACCAATGATTCTTTCCAATGATTTATCCTTCTAACAAATTATTGTAAAAATCATGTTAATGATGTTGAGAATAAGGGATCAATCAAATAATAAAAAGAGAAGAGAATGACACATAGATAACACGAGATTCAGTCAATTGTCCCTACATTCCCGGGAGCGTCGAAAGACTACCAATATATATTAAAGAATAAAGATTTGTGTTTAGTTATTGTTCTCCTTATTACATTAAGTTTGCAAAGCATAAATATATATAATCCTCTACTCTAACCTTTATATTAGCACAAACTCATAACCATTGGATATGAGTCATTACACAACAAATGACAAGTTGCACTTCAAATGACACATGCATGTTAACTTCATATAAGTACAAGATGACACATATATATGAATACTATAAAGTTGATTTATTAGAAATATATAACATTTTTCTATAGTTTGACTTAACTATTAGTAGGTTACCCAAAACAAATAGAAAGCAGAATCTGAGAGAAAGAAAAGAAAATGGTTGGATCAGTGAGGCCTAAGTTTGTGTTGTTTGGTTCATCAATTATTCAACACAGTTTTTATGATCATGGTTGGGCTGCTATTCTTTCTCACTTGTATTCTCGTCAGGTACTACTTTCTTCTCTTTTTCTTTCATCTTTCATGCTTTATTCTTTACAGGGTTATTCATTACAAATAAATGTATTCGGGAGAAAGTTCAAATTTCTACTATTACAGAAAACATGGTAAAGTCGTGCCTTAGGTAGTTTGGACATGTGTGGATTAGACTAGTAGAATCCCCTGTAAGGAGAGTAGATCAAATTGAGGTTAATCCAACACCTAGAGGAAGAGCCAGGCGATAGGGGAAATGATTAAGAAATACTTAAATATTAATGCCTTGTCAATCAACATGATTTATGATCGAGTTTTATAGCGTTGTTTGCCGACTCCGTATAGTAGGATAAAAGCTTGGTTGTTTTTGTTTTATATTATCAACAGAAAGTGTACTTGAAATGCAATTCATATAAAATCATCCTTCATAAACAGAAATGCTTTAATAAAAAAATCACTGCATGTGTCATCTTGCGTCAATTGCAAAGATTCAAAGAGTACGAGGTTGCTTTCTTTTTACTGCACATTGACATAGAAGATGATGAATCTGTTATATGTTGCCATAAATTGGTATAATTTAGCATAGTTATACTGTTATGCTTCATAAAAATGTGTTTCTTTTTAATATATTATGGATGAACCTGTTCAAATTTTTATGTATACCTAACTTTTTTATTCAATATGAGCAGAATAATGGAGTAGATTTGCATTTATGTATGCCCCTTTGAGAATAATAATGCATTATAGTGTTCAATGAGTTTAACATATCACACATTGATATGACAGGCAGATATAGTTCTGCGAGGATACGCAGGTTGGAATTCAAGGCGCGCTTTGCAGGTTCTCGATAAAGTTTTTCCGAAGGTATTCAACATCTGAGTGTTAAAAGCCACTGATTAATCAAAATTCACCTCTTTCTTTAGCTTGAATGTTTTATCCTTACTTAGAAATGTTTCAAAATGGTTAATTCACTATATATTAAACATATTAGGCGATGTCCCCTACATATAAGTCTGTCGGACCAAGCGAAGGGTTACATTTGACCCATAACTAAAGGGCATCTTTTGGCCCATGACAACCGAAAAGAAATTGGGCTCTGACTCTGATACCATGTTAAGGTTCCATCTCAAAACCAATTGGCTATGAGAGGAGTAGCCCAACAGGTATTTAAACCATTCCCGAGACAACGAGGTAGGCGATGTATGAGACTTACTTCCCAACAAATCTTGCACTTTCTATCCTGGACTTGTCATAGGATAGAAGTTACCATATACAAATTAGAAATGTTATTCTGATTTTTACAATATGATAAGTACTATAATGAACTTCTGAAATATTACAATTAATAGCTTTCACAAATAGAGAATCACCCTTTTGTTCTGTGTTCTTTTTCAACTTAGAATGCTTCTGAACAACCATCATTGGTGATTGTGTACTTTGGTGGAAATGATTCTATTCTTCCACATCCAAGTGGTCTTGGTCAGCATGTACCTCTCCAAGAATACATCGAAAATATGAGAGAAATTGTTATGCATCTTAAGGTAAACTTTCCTATCACAGTTTTTGTTATATGAAGAAAATCTTTCTTCTTCCAACATTTCTTGTGACTGCATGCAAAATCTACCTTATCTTAATCTCTTAAGTTTCACTACTTGAAAAATCTAGTCTTTTTTTATACCGCGTATATTTGTTGCTGCGAAGTTTGACGCTGATACTAATGGTTTCCAGAGCCTTTCGGAGAAAACTCGGGTTATATTTCTCAGTGCTCCTCCTGTCAATGAGGCACAGATTATTGGAAACAGGTTTTGATTTCAATAGATTTGCTATTTGATTATTATAACTTTACTAAGGGCATAATACTACAAGGAACCTCTTTACTAACCTCCTATCTGTCATACTGTGACACACACACACAAGTGTCTCTGTGTCTCAGGTCTATAAGTTTGTTTAACATAAATACAACCTAAAAAAACGGCGGCACAGTACACAAGACTCTTTCCTGGTGCGGTATGAAAGGGGGTATATCATAAACGTATGCAACCTTACCTCTACAAGCGATTTGATTATAAGATTTGAACATGTGACCTCTGACTCACAAGGCTTCAACCTTATGTTTGCGCACTCGCCGTCTTTATAAGCATAGTTAATATATATACTTTCAGCTTATAACCAAATAAATCTATTTATACTATGGTTGGTTACTTTCCTAGAAGAGACTTTTAACAATCTTGTTTCATGATTTTATTTTATTCTACTGGAATTAAAATCTAAAGCTCTGATTAATGAATTGTTTGGCTGATACTAGTGTCCTACTAGGGAAGCCATTAAAGACAAATGAATCTTGTCGAATATATTCAAAAGCAGGTTTAGAGCTATGCCGCGAGTTGAATATCAAAGCTGTTGATCTCTGGTCTGCACTTCAGAAAATAGATGACTGGAAAGATATTTGTTTCCTGTAAGTGTACTCTCATAAATAAATATATAACTGACCAACAAGGTATTGGTCTAGTGTTGTACGGCCCCACTGGATCCCAGAAAGGCCAAAATGTCAGAAGTTCGATCCCTGTGAGTGACACTTATTGGGAGGGGCAGTTATGCACCCCGAACTTACCCATAGGGTGAGGGGATATCCTTGGTTATACCAATTAGAATATAACCAAATTGATTAGTTGTTTTTGTTTATGTCATAGTGATGGAGTTCATCTTTCAGCTGAGGGAAACAAGATAGTAGCAAAAGAGATATTGAAGGTCCTCAAAGAAGCAGAATGGGAACCTAACTTGCACTTCAAGTTAATGCCAGTTGAGTTTGAAGAAGATTCACCATATGATCCACTTTGCCCTGATGGAAAAACAACTTTTAATGTCTCTAGGATGCCATTTCCTGAAACTGTGGAATGGGACTAATCCATAGAATAATAAATGGTGCTACTTAATTCCTAAATGTTAATGGTCCTTGGTTTTCAGAATGATTATTATTGTGAGCTTGTGATTGTGACTCTATATCTGCAAGTTGAATAGGTTTTACTACCTTATGGTGTTATGACTTATGACATTATGCCTTTGATTTAATAAATACTTTTTGGTGAATTAGAGTTGATTTGTGATATAGCATTATGGTGTTGTTCGATCTACATAGTTAACCTCACCTACACATGAGGGTCACCCTGCATCATCATAGAGCAGTTGAACAGAAAGAAAACTTGGAATGGAATCATAAATGTTATCATAAACACTTACTTTCCATTTGCTTGAGTTTTTAGGAGAATGAAGGGGAAATGAAAGTTTTGAAGTTATTTTACAAGAGTATTACATGGTTCCCCATTTTTCACTTTCATTCCAAAATTCAACTTCCAAAATGACTCTTATGTGCAAATTGGGCAAGGGTTAATGAACCGATAAACTAGACATGTTGTGTTGACAATGTATTCGAAAAAGCTTATTTAAAGTCTCATTCAAGTGTAGCACCTTATCAAATAGGATTAAATTTCATTTGAGACTAAATATTGAACGATAAAATGTCAATAAGATAATAAATTGTATGTGGTAGAGATGAGAATATCACAACAGATGAGTGAACACATTAGAAAAGATAGAATTAAAGATGGATGCATTAAGAAGAGTTGGAGTAGCTCCTATTATAGAAGATGGTCGAACCACATGTTGGTGATTTGAATATGTGTCGAGAAGACCGTTAGAAGCTACAAGGAGTATAGATCAAATTGATGTTAATCCAATTTCTAAAAGAAGAGGGAAAGCAAAAATAATCATAGGCGAAACGATTAAGAAAAAATTATATCAATATTTTGTCAATGAATATTTATAATAGAATATTATGGTATCTTTCAATTCATATAGTCAAGAGCGCAGATTAAGATTTTCTCATTGTTGACATGTAACACCTTACTAAAAAGCATGGCCATAATGCATATGCTCTTTTAGGAAATTAAATAGGAAGCTAAAAATGTAGAGACGAACTTTAGAAATATATAATTTTCGTCCAAATCAAAGTAAGACATTATATGAAATGTAAGTTTAACAAAACCAAAAAAACCTTACTATAAAAGATATAGATTAAATTACATCATACCACAAATGGAAAAATTAAGAGAGATGGAAATTCTATCATCATAGGAAAACAACAATTAAAAAATGGTTGTGAAACTTCCTATTTGGCAAGGGTTGCATTACATCAATGTATTGTAGTGTCCTTGTAATAATACCTATAATTTACAAGCGTGGAAGAATGTACAACACAAATCAAACAAAGTAATACATACAAAGGTGATGAAAGAAGCAAATACCAGCAACATAACCACCCCCAACTAATGACCCATAGCAGAAATATGATTCTATTCAGATGATGATCAGCTTCACTCTATAGCTTTCAACATGAAACAAAACTAGGCCAAAACATCTGAATATAAAAACCACTTTTAATGATATGACAAGTATTTTCAGATGACTCCTCCATATAACACTCTTGCAGGCTAAGTCATGAATCATGTAGACAATTGGAACCGGCCACTCGGTTTTTTTCTTCTCCATCCCTGATATTGTAAAACCCTTCAGAATCAGCAAGAATATTAACAAAGCATGAAAAATGGAAAAGAGATTTTCAGAGGTAAAGCTTACAAAGGCAGCATAATACACAAAGGTCAATCCAGCCAAAACAACAAATGCAATTTGAAATACATTGTACCTGTAATATGATAAACAGCAAGTCAAAATCAGAGAATACAATACCTCATCTTAACATTATCTTCAATATGGGTTGGCATCATATACAGGCAAGTTATGCTACTGATATCTAAAACACAAACACACACTACAGGCCTTTGGATCTCTAATATTTCACACAAATTTATTGTACACCATCCACTTAGGTGTCTCTGTAGATGTTGGTGTGTGAAGCATGATACAATATACAATATAGGACCTCGACTGGAAATAAGGATTTATCGGAGTCGGAACAGTAAGAGGACAATCCCATAGTGTAGTCCATATTTACTAGTTAGCAAAAAGAAGGTTCCATTTTCCTCCTGTAGGAGGGAATGGGAGGAGAGGCATAAGAAAGAAATGCAGCTTGACTCACTTGTACAAATATTTAATTCCACGAAGAGACTCCAAAGTATGGCCAAATATTTCCTGTGCAGCAGTAGCTTGAGCATAGTAGGCAAATGCTGTGGAACAGAACTGGATCACACTGAAAAGTAAAACAATCAAACCTTCAGCAAATGTTGTCACAGTATTATCATGAAAGCATAAGAAGTGCCTTACACTTTATAAGTTTATATAAATACTACTTGCTACACCCAGAAACACTTTTAACACTACTAAGACAATGATTTCATTAATTCTGCTTCCTAGTTGCTACTTCGAATTTAAAAATCCCAAAATGGAAAATCAAAGCATAACAGTATCACCATTTTAAAATTTACATATTGGAAACTCTATCTTCATGATACATGTAACTAAACAAGAATAAAAAGCAATATTATAAACATTATCATGCTGAGGCAGAGACTTTAAATTCAAGACACTAACATCCCATTTGGAAATGTAAAGTACAGATTATACTGACCTAATGGAACAAAGAAGTATAAGGCCCACATTGAACAGAAAAGAATTCATCAGAGTCCCTCCCCACCTGCCAGAGGTACATTTACATCGTGAGTGGTCAATAATTGCATTAACTGACCAACAAATTGAGTAAAACGATAAATCTGACTGCACAACTGAATTACTTCATGGGATGTATAGTGACGAAAACTAGTCTCAGCCCAAGCATCATGGCACCAGCGATCACAGCAAGGAGAAGGTAGAAGCAGAAAAATGCAAATGCAGCTGTGCCAAGAAGGCCTGATAAAAGAGAAAAATACATATACTAAATAAGGTAGCTGAATGAATATTATCATGTAACTTATCTATCATTATAAGTAGCTGAGGAAAGATAACAAAAAGCAAGGGTATTTCAACATACCCCATACATCATCTAGCTTGATAAAAACTTCATTCAAGAAAGGAGAAAGCGGAGGATCAATTAATAGATAGATAATGATATGAGCAACCCAAGCCACTGAAACAATCAACCTGTCAGTTTTCATAATTAAGGTTAGATATAGGAAATATAACACCAGTTCAAATAACCAAATCTTTGCACAATGAAATAGAATAGTACAACACATCATCAAGCATCATGCACTCATGGTAGCTTTTATTGTTAGATATCATTGCTTACCCTAAAATCCCCAAAACAAGTTTTGCCAGATAACCGAGAACTGTTAGTGCCCATGATGTCTCAGCCTGCATTCATGCAGGAGAAGTCGGTGTAAAATACATTACACATTTATGCCAAGTGATTAAATAGTTGGAAATCTGATTACCTTTTCCCCCTGTGGATACATCTCTTCAAGAAGCTTTACGTCTTCTTCTAAATGAAACAATTCCTAAATAATATGAATAGGGAACTAAATAATTAGAATCACCACAAACTACTAACACTTCAGTAACTGTGTACAATATTTATGCCACAAACTAAAATAGCATGCATCGAACTATGATATAAAAAAACCATGTCAACAAGGAAGCCCACAAAAAATATTTGAAAGAATGCAACAAAGGCTACTAATAAGTCACCAATATTTGTCTACCTTTTCTACTTCCTTCACATTTTTACGAAACTTTCTACCCTTTGAACCACTTCTTTCTTCCTGATGGAGTGACTCAGCAGCTTTCTTCAGTTCTTTTGCTTTTTTACCCAGCTCAGTTGCTTCCTAAACAACAACCAGCGGCACAATATAGTATGACATATGATATAAGAAATAAACATAATCAACAATATAATATATCTCCTTCAGTAACAACATATAACACCTTGATATACTGTGAACGAGTGATAACAGCCTTTGGACGCCTGATAAATGAAAATATTAGTCCCAGAGGAAGAGAAGCAATGCCAACACCACCAAATATCTGGATTGAAAGATGAGTACAATTGTTATTATCAAGAGTAGAGAAACTAGTACTTAATGTCACGCAGTATGAAAGGATTACTTAAAACCATAACAAGAGTAGCTTCTTCTTGCATGCAGTGATTTCTAGATATTCAGGGAATTAAGAACATACCAATCATTGAAGAGAATAGAATAGCACTATACCAATCATTGAGGAAAAAATGACAATTAACTAATTGCTTGTTTGACGAGGAAATGAAAGAAAATAAAATGGGAGGGGGAAATAGGAAGAATTTGGCTTTTTCTTGTTTGGAATAGAGAACAATATGTAGTGGGGTCCATCAATTTTTTTCCTTATAACAAGAAAATGGGAGACAAACAAAAATGTTCTGAAATTACACATTTATCTTAAATATAATATGATAAGGGGCTAAGGGCATATAGGTCTTCTCCATATATATTATTTCTCATTTTCTTAATCTCTTTTCTCTCTTGAACCAAACAACGATAGAAGACAAAATTTATTTCACTCTTCATTCCCCTTTCCTTCAATTTTCCTTCCTCCCCCTTTCACTCCGAATCCAAATAAATGCTAAAAGAGAATAATTTCTTTTGCTAAAAAAATAAAGATGTCCGAACAAGCATAAACTTGGGCTGAATATGAAGCAGAAATTACAACATCAGACAATTAAATCTCATGAAAATTGAAGAATGAGCTTACAGCGAAAAGCACAGATCCAACAATAGTAGCAAGAGCAACAACATATTCTGGAAAGGTAGCACGCATGGTCCATGTTTTCTCTGATGAAGGACTAGCGGAGTATGCTGAGCACTGTTTTAAGGACAGTGGGAAAAAAAACAGAATGAGCAAGAGCAAAAAAGTTACTACTGAAAACAACAAAACTATATAGAAAATAAACTATTTAGAGAAAAAAAGAACAAAACCTGGTGGACTCCACTTCCACCAATACATTGTTGACCACTGCTCAAGCTCCCCCATGAGCTAGGAAATGATGCTGTGGATGAAGAGAGATGCTTAACAGTAAAGTCCACCTTCCCAACGAGCCCTAATATATAAAGACAGGTTAAAGCTCATTTGCAATCACACAGATTTGAAATGGTCAATCGAGATCGAGAGGGTGGACCATATTTTATCTTCATTGCAGATGGATTCTTTTGCTCATTCAAGATTGTTAAGCATTTCATTTTAAGTAGAGAGGCTTCTAAAGATATTCAGTTTCCAACTACATAGGTTCAGAAAGAAAGTAAATCAGATTCTCTAATTCGATTTTCGATAAACTTGTCTTCGTCTTGTTTTCCATCTTTTTTTCACCTGGTCCAAGACTTCCCCTTTTGCCTGTCCATCCTAAGTTAAGGAACCAGGGTGCCCAAAGTTTCACTCACATAAACTACGAAACATCTACTGCTTATAATCCACTATTATTGCCACAAAGAGCAACCCCAAAAAAAATCTCCATTGCTTAAATTCTCTCATCTATTGTTGTCACCATTAATCCACTACCAAACCACTTCTTTTCTTAATCATCACACCTTAAACATCAGCTACTAAGTAAGAAAAAAAACTTGCTAAGTGGTGCTAACGTGGAAAAAAATGTGAAAATGTGGGAAGTTCCATTCAGTAAATATAACAACCAAGCCTTAATCTCATTATGTGGGGTCGACTCTATAGATCGAATGACGTTATAATGCTCTATCATGAATCATGTCCATTAGCAAGCCATTAATCTCTATATCTTTCCTAATCGTTTCACCTATGGTTTTCTTTGGACTCTCTCTTCCTATAGGAATTAGACTAGTCTGTATTTGATCTTCGCACATGGCCAAACCACCTAAAGTCGCAATTCTACCATCTTTTCTACAATAGGAGCTACTCCAACTTTCCACTCATCCAACATAACATTTTCATCTCTTTAAGCTTGAGTGATACCTTTTTATCACATATGACACATGCTCTCATGGTATGCATCTCCCTCAATTTCAACGTCGTGCTATATGATTGACACAAAATACTTAAATCTAGTGACTTGTGGTATGGTTTGATCTTTCAATCTTCACTTTTACAGTATGGTTTGTCCACTTCTTGTTAACCTTACACTTCATATATTCCGCCTTACTTCAACTTATACAAAAGTCATGTGCTTCTAAAGTTTGTCTCCACATTTATAGTTTTCAATTAGCTTCCTCTCTCGAATCTCCCACTAATACAATATTATCCGCAAAAAGCATGAATTGTGGCACCTATTCTTGGATATTCTCAGTAAGCACATCCAAGACCAATGTAAACAAGTAAGGGCTCAATGTTGACCTTGGCGTAGTCCTATGCTAATAGGAAAATCTTTTGAGACCTTATCTTGTGTTGTCAGGTTGGTCTTGACCCCATCATACATAACCTTAATTGCTCGAATATAAATAATCAGAACATCTTTTTTCTCTAGAGCTTTCCACAAGACCTCTCTAAACACCTTGTCATACATCATCTTCAAATTAATGAAAACCATGTGTAAGTCCCATTGGCTCCTTTGGTATCTCTTCATCAATCGTCGTAGCAAGTATATACCCTTCATGATCGACCTCCCTGACATAAAACCAAATTGACTTTGTTATACGCTTTTCTTGTCTCATCCTCTGCTCAATTATCCTCTCCTATAGCTTCATGGTATGGCTCATGAGCTTAACCCCTACAGTTTGCACAATTTTGCATGTCATACTTGCACTTATAAATAGGGATTAAAATGTTTTTCCACCACTAATCTGGCATGTTCTTAAACTTCATGATCTCATTAAACAACTTTGTCAACAACTAATCTTTCTCTCTGAGAACCTTCTAGTCCCCAATAGGTATATTATCTGGTTCAACCATTTTGTTATTCTTCATCCTTTTCAAAGCTTTTTTCACCTCTAACTCCCGAAATTTATGATAAAATTTACAATCTTGATCCTCCTCTTTGGTGTTTAGTCTATCAGTAACTAAATTTGCTAATTCACCTTGGATACCACCTACTTAATTTGCTCTTCCACATACCAGATTCATCTTGAAGTATTGCAATAACACATAAAAACCAAAAAGTGACAAACTGCATACACAACCCATACCTATACCAATTCCTAGTAACTATTCCACTATGCTGGTTTTAATTATCGGACTGCATGCACTAAATACACGAAAACGACTTGTCTCATGTTGAAAGACAAGCTACCAAAATGTCTAAGAAACACAACCCATTATCCGACCACCCAAAAATAGCAAGGTTCCCCTATCTATTAGTCCTCAAAAATATACTTCAACTAACACATAAACATAGATATGAAAAGAATATAACTGAAAGTTGAAGTATACAACATCATACATACCATACAAAATACCAAGAATGAGAGCACAGACTATCGCCGTCGTCACCATCCACATCAATGCACTCTTAATCCTCTTCCCAATACTCCTGCACACAAATTCCACAACCACCCAATGTTAATTAATAAACTCAAACTAAATAAATAGAAATATATATCTTTCTTTATTAGTATGCACAAAGATACTATATTCATTTGATTCATTTAACAAAACAAAAACAAAAAAAGAAGGTACTTGTCTTGGTCCCCTTCATAGTAGAACATAGCAAAGGGAATGACGAAGAAGACAAGGACGGCATCGACGATATAAATTGTGAGCCAAAGGTTCTTCATAGGGAGCGTGAGGTTACACGCGCCATTGTAGATCGCGTGGCGACATGCCTGCCGGTTGGCCACATCGGCAGGGAGCATGAGAATCGAAATGGCGGCAATAGAGAGACCAAAAACGACGACGAATTTGGGGAAATAAGCTTGATTAACATCATCGGGATGCTGATAATTGACGAGAAGGTACACGTTGAAGAGGAACACGATGATGCAAACGACAATAGCAACGATTACAAGGGCGAGGTTGAAATCGCCCATGTTGATTCGAAGATTCTAGAACCAAATCGGGAAATTGAATTGGGAATTTATGAATTAGGGTTAGGGTTTGGTGTTGTTGTTGAATGTGGTTAGAGGGGAATAGTGCCGGTGGTGGTTGCTACGGTTAGTGGTGGTGATTTTGAATTTTTGATGGGTGAGATTGAATGACCCTTATGTCCTTGATAACTAACCTGGAAAGAATGGGACATAATCGTAACGGCTATGGGTATAGATGTAATTTAAGAAGGATTTTGATGTTCTTGTCATTGAAATTGGAACCAGGCTGTCTTCCCCAATAACAAATTGGGAGATATGTGAGAAGGTATGAAAACGAGTACGAGTACTGCATACCCGTGCTCATACTTGCACTATAGATTAATTATTACTTAAATAATATTATATGTATATGATAATTTTATGATTTTAGTCTTATCACTAAATTTTATTATGAAATAATAATAAAATAGACAAATATAATGTTATATTAATAATAACTAAATATAAAATATTTAATAAAAATATATATGCGGGTACCCACATGGCTATTTTTGTGATACCCATTGCGAGTATTTTGACATACTCATGTGCCCGAATATTTTTTTCATCCTTATACTCACCCGAAAAGATAACGATCAAAGTATGGACCATTTCATGGGGATCCACTTACTCATATAGCAAGATGAAGTTTTTTAAATTTATTTCATATTTTAGCCATTAATTCTAAGGAAATCCAATGATTTAAATTTATAAGTAAATCTAAACCATTTGATTTCCCTAGAATTGAATGCTAAGATTTAGAGTAAAATTAAAAAATTATTATCGGAGTAAATAGATCTTCATCATTCTGAACTAGGTTGAAGAAAAGTTGATTTTAAAAAAATTATTAATTTTAGTATTGTAAGTTTTTCTAGCAAATAACAAAAAAAAAATTAGTGTCATCCAATATTTGAGAAAATGATTTTTAGTCATATCTAGGCTTGTAAGAAAATGATATCAATATTTTTTATAGAACTAGAAAATATTTATAAAATATTATCTAATTTAAAATAACATGATTAAAAAGTGTTTGAAAGTGTCATCCAATATATGAGAAAATGATTTTTTAGTCATATCTAGTCTTGTAAGAAAATGATATCAATATTCTTGATGGAACTAGAAAATATTTATAAAATGTTATCTAATATGAAGTAAAAATGATTTTAAGTCATAACGTATGATGTAGATAATAATTTACAGATTTTAAGACATACCATCGTTGACGTGGTCATCATGGTATATAATCTATAAAATAAAATTTAAAAGCTTACATTAAAAGCTAGCTAATTTAATTAGCTTCAAATACCATAAAAGTAAGTGATCTAATATAATATAGAGTAAATTACACTCACACCTCCTGAGTTTTAGTGAAATTATATGAATCACCCCTCACTTTTTTGTGCTTACACAAATCACCCCTAATTTTGTACATATGTTACACTGACTACCACTACATAATATAAAAATGTAATATTTTAAACAAAAAAACATGTGATGAATGTAATTAAGTTAAACAAAATATTGTATATTGTGTAACACTTATTATTTTTGTGTCACTAAAAAATACATTAATAATTTCAAATAAATGTTTAAATAACTCTTATACAAAAACGAGTGTTACTTTCATCACACGTTTTTCAAATAGTACAAAAACGAGTGTTACTTTATTATTTTTGTGTCACTAAAAAATACATTAATAATTTCAAATAAATGTTTAAATAACTCTTATACTATTTTATAACGAGCCAAATAATGAAGACGCGTTGACTCTTATATTATTTGAATTTGTCTAACTTCATAATATAAGTGTTACACAATATACAATATTTTGTTTAATTAATTACATGCATCACACGTTTTTTCTTTAAAATATTACACTTTTATAACATGCAGGGGTACTCAGTGTAATGTATGTATAAATCTATGGGTGATTTATGTATGAGGGATGGATGGTTGGTGTAAGGATGAATAAGGGATGGTGGTTTGTGTAATTTCATTAAAACTCAGATGTGTGAGTGTAATTTACTCTATAATATAATATGAATTATTATTTCTTATATCTTTCACTTAATTATTAATAACAAGTAAAGGTTTACCTATAGAAGAGATTCATTTATTCTAAAAGTAAGTTTTTTAAATTAATTCATATTTTAACCATCAATTCTAGGGAAATTCAATAATTTGCATTATTAGATTAATAAAATATTGGATTTTCTTAGAATTAATGGTTAAGATGAAAAGTTGAAGTAAATAGATCGACATCCTATAAAATATATAAAAAGTCCCAAAACATCATTCTTAAATGTCCATCCATGATGACATAGTATTTAATTTGCACGTAAAAAGCAACAGATAATCAACAACCAACGACAATAAATATCATTTTGAGAGTTTCTCGTAGTTTTTTTTTATCGGCAAATGTTAGTATGTTATTATTTTTTTTGGGTAAGATTTGAACTCTCAATCTCCTTATCACTTCACTCCTTAAGTTTTTTTTATCGGCAAATGTTAGTATGTTATTATTTTTTTGTGGGTAAGATTTGAACTCTCAATCTCCTTATTACTTCACTCCTTAAGTCTTCTACTCTTATCACTTAATCACCTTATGCTCAAAACTTTATGCGTCTAAATGGTGGAAAGCGGTTTATCCTTTGTTCTTATGACTTAAAAGAACAATGTTTATATCATTTAGTGCTAAAGATAGCATTTTAAGTAATAATAATTAAAAGGATTTTGGAAAAAAATATTATCTATAGATTAACAATTCTAGATGGGTGGATCATGCCACACCATGACCTATATTATGCCAACTTAATATAGTGTATTATTATTAAGTGATTTATAAACTTACTCCATATATTAGCTATTAATTATAGGGAAATCTAAGGCACTAATTCAAACTATTAAATTTCTCTATAATTGATGGCTAAGACGTGGAGTATATATATATATATATATATGCCTTAACACTATTCTCATGGAATTGGATTATACTTTTAAGTATTTTCTTGGTCATATGATGTCAAAAATAAATATTCACAATCTTTCGATCACCTATATCAAACTCATTCACTACAATTCAATTCTTTATTGTTTACAACATAAGAATGAATTGAGTTTAATGTGTAAAAAGTTATTTATGATAACTACCTACAAAAGGATAAAGTTTATGGAATTTTATAAATTTTTCCCATATTTTTAAGGAAGGATTATCAATATTTGAATTTTCAATTAAAATATTGAACTATTTGAATTTTTAAGGAAGGATTATTCATTTGTGTATCAATAAGATGGTGAAACATAGAAGGCATCAAGTAAAGAGTAATATTAGATGAATAACAAAACTTTGATCTCACTAACCAAAAATTAAAATATGTTTATATTACTTACTTTTTAACAATTATCTTAAACACATCTCCAAAATTTTTATCTAAAAGTCAAATGACAAGTAAAAGTTATCATTGATTGTCAAAATAACATTCTTTTTATCGGAGGGGATTTACCTACTCCAAGAGTAAGTTTAAAAACTTACTCTACATTTTAACCATCAATTCTAGGGAAATCCAATTGTTTGAATCAGTGATTAGATCTAAACCATTAGATTTCTCTATAATTGATGACTAAGATGTGTAGTAAGTTTAAAAAACTAGCTCTTAGAATAAATAGATTTATCCCCTTCTTTTTATTGGATAAATGGAAATGCAAATAAAGTCACACACTACTCAGAAGGTGTAAAACTAGGATAAATTATTGAAATTATTTGAAACAAGCATGCCATATTTATTTAAGCACAATACCAAATGATAAATAAAAATTGTATTAAAATGAGAAAATGGGTGTCCACCCAATACAATAGAAACAAGTAAGCTTACTTTGTAAAACATAAAGTTAGACAAAGTTTGAGATCCATACACCAATTAACGAAAGATAAAAACATATAAGACACAAAAAAAAAGATAACGAAATCGAGATTCTAGTTTGAATAAGATTATCATTCCCATTCTATATCATGAGGGAAACGAGAGTTGTGTGGATCAACAGGTTTTCCACCAGGACCAATAGGAATATCTGAATATTCTTCAAACTCAATGGACATGTCTTTCCAATGCAAACTTGGTTCCCAATCTGCTTCTCTTATAACCTTCAATATCTCTCTTGTCACTACCTTGCTTCCCTCATTGGTCAAATGAATTCCATCACTATAAGAAATAATCAAATGAAGGAATTGTTTATATTTGATAAATTAAACCTTCAAAATTAAGTCTATGGGTATAGTTTGAAATTATTTTTCGTCTAACAATTGATGGTTTACGAGTTTTATACATTGTTATTGTGTTATCTATGTTCATGTTTAATCATCATCGACTCTTTAAGAAAAATAATACAAATGAATGGTAGATGTGTATTGAATGTGTATAAATTGTTACACTAATCGTGTATAAATATTACATTCTTTCAAAAATTTCATTTAATCCAAATTTTTAAAAGAAAGATTTTATTTTCTCTCATTATTTCATGTAGTACAATTATAAATTGCTCTTTATGATTGAATTATTGATTTAAATAATGCATTATAGGGCAACAATTTACTACACCAAAGAAAATATTTAGTAACTCTTTTTCATTAATCAAATATAATTGTGTGACCATCAACATCTACCATTACAATTTGATTATTTTATATTTAGTTTTAGGAATGGGATACTTACTCTAGAAGAAAAACCCACTTCACGTATTAGCTATCAATTCTAGAGAAATTTAATGATTTAAATTAGTTAGTAGATCTAAATTGATAACTATGATATGAAATAAGTTTAAAAAAACTTAATCTTAAAGTAAATGAATTTCTTCTCTTAGTTTTAAGGATAAAATAATTTGATAAGTTAGCATACTTACATGAAGGAAACTTCTTTCCAATCTTCCCTTTCCTGAATTTTTGACCATAGATCAATGGACTTTATATTCAATTCCTGGCACAACTTCAAACCTGCTTCTGAATATATTCCATGAGATTCATTTGTCTTTGGTAGCTGCCCAGGAGGGAAACTGTTTCAAATTCAACAACTTACTCATTAGATTTTATATTTAAATGTATATTTAAATATTCAATAAATTAACATGTTTAAGGTTGTTTCTAGGTTTTAATTATTACTTATTTTCCTCACTATCACTCTTAAGCTAAAGTCTAAAGAACAATATCTCACATGCATTTGAATACATTTTTTGAAATGTATTGCAAACTAAGAGTTCCTCTAATATTTATGCACTGTCGAAATTAATATAAGTGTTCGACTAATATTATTTTTAGTGTAATATTTATGCATTGTTAGTATAAAGATTTATATACTGTCACTATATCATTTACTATTCGCTTAAGTTAATTTTTTGAAGAATCAATGATGATTGAATATGAATGATGAATAAAATAACAGTGTATAAAACTCATATTAGTAAATACATTTTTTTTCATTATGTTTTGAGTTATAGTATTTATGATAATGGGACAATTATGCACCACAATTTAAACTATGTTCTAAACCTTTTCTTTAATTTATATGAAAATATATTGATCAAATAGCAAAAGAATTTCAGTCTAAACCTGTTTCCAAAGAGTTGTTTCTCATTGATTGGAGGAGTACTGAGAAATATAATACGAGTCTTTTCTGAAAGGCTCTGAAAATCATTTGAATTTGTGTCAAACTTTGCAGTGTGATAAATATAATTCACAATATGATAATGGAATATAAAAAGGTGTTAGAGTCTAATGTGAAAGTTTACCTGAAGATGGATAAAAATCTTTCTCATATTTTCTGTGTACTCTTCTAGAGGTACATGAGAACCATTTCCATTTGGTTGTGGATGAGTAGCATCATTACCACCAAAATATACAATCACTAATGATGGTTGTTCAGTTGCATTCTGAGTTAAACAATATCAAAGATCAAAAATCATAAACTTTATGTACATTCAACAAATTGGGTTAATTAAGAAATTCATTATTGTACATTTAGTTTTGTGAAAAATATCCTAAACAAAAGTATAAAAGACTTGGAATTATGTTTGGAACCACATATATAAAAAAATTATGTCCATTATGTTTGGAACTATGTGAGAGAATGTTGGAAACAAATATAATGACAAAAAGTAAAATAATGAAGAGAGGATCTATTCATAACATTGTCTCTATTTCTATCTTGTTGTTCAAATATTGGCAAGTAGAAATCGATATATAATTATATTTCATAACTTTAATATTCTTAGGGAGAGAATCTATTTACTCCATATGTTAGTAATCAATTTTAGGAAAATCCAATTGTTTGAATTAGTAAGTTTATCTAAATCATTGGATTTCCCTAGAATTAATATCTAAGATATGAAGTAAGTTTAAAAAATGTAATTTTGGACTAAATGAATCCCTCCTTATGCAAATCCCATTTTTTCTCACACGTGTCAACGTTTGAATAGTCGGGATATGAATCGGAATATAATAGTAGGATAGCTTATCCCCATTCATATATACCTTTGGAAAAATTTTGTCCAGGATCAGTAGAGCACTCCTCGAATTCCATCCAGCATATCCACGCAAAATTACATCCACCTATGCCAAGTCAATGTTTGAATATGATTACTAACACATTATATATCCATTATATTACACAATAAATTATTGGAGATAAATTATCTCTTCACCTTATTGAAATAATAATACATGTAATTTTTATTGAATTTGCTTATTAGCACCATTAAATAATTTTTGGACAATCATATTTGTTTTTTCAAAATTATTCTTCATTATGAGACTCTTTTATTTTCTCTTTGAAACAAGAGTAATTATAAAACAATAATTTTAATTTTTAATCATGATTTAATTCGAATTTATATATTTTTAATATTTGACAAAATCAATTGTAAGTACATTAGCTGAATTATAAAAAATAATTGTTCCATTCATCTAAACTCAGTTATGGTAAGCAACTATTATACTCCAACTGCAACAATATACTTTAAAAAATAAATGTTGTTAACTTCGATTCTTCGGAACTTAGAATGTCAATTTAATTTAATAATTACACATTAAAATAGGATTATTTTTTATACGTGCAAACAAAATGAATATTCATTTTATCAAAATAAAAAAATAGTTATACTTTGACTATTTTTAATCAAGACCATGCATGTTTGAAAAATCAAAGATCAGCCATATTTGCTATGTAACGAATAAGGATCAACTATAGAAAAATATTTATGTCTCTATGTCTCAAGTTAATTACATTGCACCAAGTTATGGAATAGGTGTTCTCCTGTGTAACACCAAAAATTCTTTACCACTTCTCTATCATTTTACCAAAACTTGAATTGAGACTCTTTTGGAACTATCCATCTTCACTCACTATTACATTTTTTATGTTTATCAATTGGTTAATAAAGTCATTAACATTATTATTATTATTATATGGGAGGAGATCCACTTATTCCAAAAGTAAAATCACATCTTAGCCATCAATTTTAGAAAAATTCAATTGTTTAAATTAGTAAGTAGATCTAAATCATTGGATTCCCCTAAAATTAACTTAGAGAAAATGGATTCCTCCTCTTTTTATATATACCTTTCCTAACATAATATTAAATGTTATCCAACATTGCAATCACCATCATTCATATCCACTTTCCTCATCCACCATAAACGTCTTTCGCAACTCGAAACCGTCATCTCAAACACAAATAGTCACTATTCTTATGAGTCGCTACGTTATGCCATGAAGATAATTATCCTCCCATTTTTTTGCAGCCACCACATGCACCCACCCACCTCCTACCATGATGGAACCGAGATCAACTGTCTCATTTGGTATCCTAAATGGTGTCCCGGACCAATCACATTGTCTTATTTAATTAAAATAAAAAATTATAAAAATATAAAATAATATTTTATATTATTTAGTGGATTTTTATTGGATGATGACAGTGAAACAAAATCCATTTGAGACAGAAGTCTGTCCACCATGATGGGTAGTCTCGTTTATTAACAAAAATCTATTTTTCCCTTGTCACATAAGCTACTTTTCATGTCCTTTTAATTTTACATCGTGAGTAAATACATAACTAAAAAAGAATTAACCAACTAAATATATGTTGAATCATCTTGACAATGTTTCATGTATTTAAACCAATAACAATATATGCTATTTCGACCTACTTTCAAATATATCTTATCTACAAAAGCATGTCTGATCAAACAAATAGTTAACTTAACTCATAATTACTGAGTATTTTTGGCTCATGACAATAAAAAATAAGTTGGGTGCTGAGTCTGATACAAATAGGTAATTTTAACCCATTATTACTTAGATCCGTGACAACTATAAATAAGTTAGGTTCCGGTTCCGATTAAACTTAAAATTACCTGACGTGCATACAAGTGAGTAAGAGTAGCTCCCCAACCTTCATAAGCACTGTACTCAATAATGGAAGAACCAAACAACACAAACTTAGGCCTCACAATAGGAGATACAATAGATGAAGGAATGGATGCTTCTACTTGTTGTGCTTGTGCTTGTGCTTGGATACAGAAGGAAGCTCTCTTCTTTTGAGGCACTATTCTATTCAAATAATGATCATTTCTATGGAACAAGACTTGGTTATTTTGAGAGTTAATTGTTTTGGTTCTTCTTGGGATGAGAAATGATGCAGACAATATGGTTGATGTTAGAGTAGACATGGCTAGCTATGATTCACTTAACTTCAACCATTACCCCATATATATATAGCTTCCTTTCCATTGGGATTACCACACTACTCATTTAAGTGGTTGAAAAATTACACACTCATCTTCGTTAATGGATAGACAAATACTTATATTTCCCTTTATTTTTAAAAGAGAATATGTAATTTTATTGTAATTAGAAGGATAAATATGTCATTAAAATTTTTTATTTTTATTTTTTATTTTTGAAGCATTTGTCTCTATATCTCAATTAATAGATAGGATCCTAAGAATAGATGACATATACCAAAGTTGCTTTTATTTGATTGTAGATAGAAATATTATTTGTACATTTCAACTTAGGTCAAAATTAGATACCTTCTATTTTGAAATAAATAAATAAATGAAAGATAACAATTATAAAAAAGATTGTTCTCTCATTTATGAGAAGCAAAAAAAAATAGTAAAGCTTCAGTGATATATATGGGGAAGGGATTCACTTACTACAAGAGTAAATGGAAAAAAGTTATTCCACATCTTATTCATTTGTTCTTGAAAAATTCAATGGTTTAAATCTACTCACTAATTCAAGCCATTGGATTTTCCAAGAATAAATGACTATGATGCGGAGTAATTTTTTTTACTTACTTTTGGAGTAAGTGGATTCATCCATATATATATATATATATATATATATATGTATATGTCTTATGTTTGACAAAAACTTGTATAAAAGGTTGAAGAAAGGTGAAAAATCAGCTAAGACTAAAAAGGCAATTGAAGGCTAAAAAAGAGAGACGTTCAAAGATGATGGGCTAACATGTTTAGTAAAATTAGTTGACCTAAAAATAACAAAATGATATATTAAAGCTTATAAGTAAAATTAGTTGACTTCTTAAATTAGGGTTTATTGATAGTTGAGGTATCCACGGGACCCACCATTTTTTTCTAAATGTAGTAAAGATAACATGATTGAAGACAACCATGATATTGTTTTTAAAGCTCAATATATACAACTTATCCCTACTTTTATCCTTCCTTTAAAGAAATTGAAATTATTGAAGAAATTATAGAATTGAATTGGTAACTAAGATAAAAGATTATATAAATCGTTGAGTTTATTGGAGTATGAAGTCTCATATTGTATATAAAAGGGGAGTAAAATAATTTATAAATAGAAATTTTTTATTGAACTAATGACTTAAGGCTTTGTTCAAGATGTGGGGTCTCACTTGTAGTTCTTCACTCTTCCCATACTTCGGTAACAATAGAACTCCCTAGTGGTTGGAGGCTCCCCGTCGCAGTCTGGTCCAATAAGTGGTATCAAAGCCGATAGTTCGGCTGGGACATGGTGGACTTAAGGGGGGCAGACCAGAAAATGTGTGGTACTCACACTTGAGGGGGAGATTGTTAAGTTTATTAAGTGTGAAGTCCCACATTGGATATGCGAGATGCGTAAAAGAGTTTATAATTAGAAAAGTTTCATGAAACTAATGTTTTAAGGTTTTAGTTCAAAATATGATATCTCACTTATATCTCTATACTCTTCTGTATAAAAAAAATGCAACTCCCCATCTCATGATTGAGAAAATAATGAAAAACATGTGATCTAGATCTAGATCTATTTTCTTATCACTACTATATTTTAACTTTATCCTTCTGATACTTAATAAAAATTATATTTTGCTTACAAAAAAGAGAAAAGATAAGGTTGAAATTTTGGCATTTGTGAATTGAAGTGTGAACATTATTGCAGTAGAAGCCGCCCACGTGAATTATTAGAATCAGTTAGATACGGAAGAGATCTATTTACTCCAAAAGTAAGTTTTTTAAATTTATTCTATATCTTTACCATTAATTCAAGGGAAATCTAATTATTCGAATTAGTGAGTAAATTTAAGCTATTATATTTCTTAAACAACTTACTTTTGAAGTATGTGAATTCATTCTCTATATCCAATATAACAATGTGAAGATAGGAAAAAATGTTGGGAAGATATTCATTCTCTAACAAACCATGTCATCAAAGCGAAGGTAATGACAGGACAAAATGTTGGGAAGATATTCTACATTACACGAATGAGTTTGTCTCCATCTCATTCACCGTGACCTTTCAAATTAACAAGGAGACAATTTCCGTTGACGGTTTCATATGCTATGACAATTAACAAGTCAGAAGGGCAATCACTAGCAAGTGTTGGGTTGTATCTACCTCGACCATTTTTCGGTCATGGACAACTATATGTTGCTTTTTCAAGAGTTCAATCAATGGAAGGACTTAAAATACTGATACATGACAATGAAGGAAAAACAATGAACACTACAATAAATGTGGTGTACAAAGAAGTTTTCCAAAACCTATAAACATGTAACACTATAACACCTACTACTAAATGCGAATTCTGGTATATTTTCGGGGATTCATCATGTTTTCCGTTTCAGATATTTAGTAATACTATATTTAACATGTAATAATCATTATATATATACATGATGATATGTTAAATTTAAATAATGACCAATTTATTTATATTTTTCTTCTTATTTCTAAATATATATATATATTTATTTACATAATCCTAAAATTAACATAAAAAATAAAGATTCTAAATATGCTTAAAATAAACTTTACCGTGCGAAGCCACAGGCATTTTACTAGTTAAATTTAAAAAAAGAAGAAGTTATAATGACGTTTAATGATTAAGGAGAATAAGAAAAATGAAAGAGATCAAGGTTCGAGTCTCGCATATAACAAAATACTAACATGCTCGATAAAAAAATATAATAAGATTACAAGACAAGTTCCAGAAGGAGGGTTATCCTCAAGACACGTTTCCATTTGAATATTTAAGGAGAGTTGTGCTTATAAGGGACATGTTCTATAATATAATACAAGAGTATACCTAAATTTCTTATAGGATTAAATAAAGGCAACTATTATAATTTAAAGATGAGAGATCCATTCATAATAAGAGTAAGTTTATATCTTAGTCATTAATTATAGGGAAAACTAATAGCTTAGATTTATTCACTGATTCAAATCTTTGGATTTCCCTAGAATTGATGGCTAAGATATATAGTAAGTTTAAAAAAAATTAGTAAGTGATTGTTGTGCAGCGTTGGTAACAAAGAATGAAATAAAATGCATAGAATAAATAGAATAAACAAAAGAATTTGGTAATGAAGTTTTGACCAATTATACCTACATCCCCAGAAAAATTAAGTGGTTACCAATATATTATTAGAAAATAAGGATTAAGTTAAAAGATAATATTGTTTGTGGCATATCATACCAGATTTGCACTCCTCCTTTTGAGTAGATGTACAAAACAAATGTCCAATAAATAAGATAACAAAAAGTCACGGGTCCATTTGCAAGTCATTCTCCAATACAAACTTGAAATTGATTTTAAAATTGAGAATGAAAACGTGGACAAAGATTACATGTCTCAATCTCTATTCTGGACCAATCAGAATACTAGTTTTTGTTACTTTTTATTTTTAATTTTTTATATTTTATTTATATAGTAACATTCTGATTGGTCTGGGACATAGATTGGGATAAGAAGTGGAACATATGATATGTGTCGGTAATGTGTATCCAACCAATTAACCAAGGATTACACCCAATCTTAACCAATATTTTATTTTGATCCTTTAACACGTGGCTTGGCTCATCCTGTCTTGCAGGCTTATTTTCCATTGCCCATGACTTATTTTGAGTTTGGAGAACCATTTTCAATGGAAATTAATGGCTTTGCACTTAATA
The DNA here is from genome assembly GCA_009771035.1 of Lupinus albus. NCBI lineage: Eukaryota > Viridiplantae > Streptophyta > Magnoliopsida > Fabales > Fabaceae > Lupinus > Lupinus albus. Next base: position 22,653,697 of record CM019999.1, on the reverse strand, counting down.
GCACTTGTTGACTTTATATATACTCTACTTATTCTTCCTTAAATTGGAAAAATAGGCTTCAACCATTTCATGCATTATCTTATATGAAGTTTTCATGCACTTATTTGAAGCCCATGTCAATTCCAAACTAGCTTGTTCCTTTATGCTTTAACTAACCATTGATTATGTCATCATTTGATAAAGACCAAATCTCAAACAAAAAGGATAACCTAAGGGACTCAAGTTGTAGATGGATGATAACAATAGTTAGGGTAGACACAAAAATGAAGGTATATGCTTACATCCCAATAGGTTTTTGAGGTTTTATTAGAATTGAGATTTAAGATTAGGTTGTTGGTTTATTTTAGTTTGATGGCCTTTGCTAATAATGTTTTAAGAGGTTGAAAAAGCATGGTTTAAAGGTTGCTATGTTGTTTGGTATCAAGACTTTGGTTTGTCATTCCGACTTAAAAAGTTATATCGGATGTGGATCCTCTCCAATACTAATACATGTTTACAATATTAAACGTTGGATCATATCAGAATTAACTACAATGTGAAGATCAAGATAATTCATAGCATTATCATGTTATATGATGACCTAATCTATGACATAATCTCATGATATAAACCATAATATTTCACGATCAACCTTAATTAATAGATATATCTCTACAGAAATATGTTCCCAAATTAAAGGAATAAGTCTACTATGACGTGATAAAGGTGGAAGACAAAATTATTAACATAACAATAGACTTAAGCAACATAAAATCTTAGTATATGCATAACATTGCAACAAATATATTCTCTTGTAGGGATTTAGTGGATAAGAATATCACTTGTTCTTTTAAATTTTTCTTTATCTCTATATTAATAAATGTTATTGCTGATAAAACAATAATAATTTAACTTTAGTACACCAAATTAACAATTCTTTACTTGTCTTGATTGTATCACAACATATCAAGTTCATAGCACGATTTTGAGTTTAGGGTATGGACTTCTTGTCCTTTAGAGCTTCATAACGACCTGTTATGTCAGATTATGGGGTTGCTTATACACCTATTTAGAAAACAAGATAGTCAATAATGAGACATTATTTTAATAGTATAAGGTTTTAGTGATATTTGTTAGAAGAGATAATTATATACCTTAAAATATATTAGTTGATTAGTCATAGAATGAGCGAATATCATTAGTTATATCAAAAAAATAAAACAACTTTAAAATTTTCAAAATGTTTATTTAGTTATATAGTTTTTTAAAGGGGATTATAGAGGTTAAGATTTGGATTTTAAAAAACTATTAACTACTAGCCTTATATATTTATTGAGTATTTATATAGTTAAGGACTTATAATATTTTATAATTTGAAAATTATATATACTAATCATGTATTTATTTATATACAAAGGAGTGATTTTATTTAAGACTATACATACAATTGCAGTTGATGGATTGTTCATGCTCAACATTATTGTCTACCTGAGATAAATTTATGAACCCCTTTGCCATGATTACTAATAATATTTATAAAAAAAACACTTCTATATATATCTTTAATCACAAGATTCTATACACCATTTCACTTGTTTTGAGGTTATTCTGTATTTCATTTTAGAAAATATATTACATTTTTTATATTGAGTACATAATATTATAATTTTTATGATAAAAATATAAAAATGGATTGTGATATTATTAAAAACTACGATTAAAAAGTAAAATATATAAGCAGGTGAAAATTATATAATATAGTTCGTTATAAATTATAATATATTTTACCTTTATAGTAACCAGTGTGTTGACAGGTGATTCACATTTTTATATTATGGAACTAAATATTTTAATTTTCATTAGATATATTTTATATTATATTTTGTTTTGTATTTATTAGCATGTCCAATTTAGGTTGAGATTGGTAGTTTCAATTGTAATTAATGTTCTGGTGGTTACAATCATATAGTTTTTATAAAAATTAAAATAATATTAAAAATAAAATAGGAAAATATAAATTATATTATGTTGATAATTATATCATATTTTGACTTTATATCCGGTATAAATATAAATGTAGATATAAAAATATTAATATAGGTGTATGACATTAATTTAGTTATTCACTTTTGTTAATTCCATAAGAATGATGTCTTAATTCTTTTGAAAATTATACCCAACATATAAAAAATCCAAATTATTAATAATTGAAAATTTATTATAGAAAAATATTAGTATGAAATTCTGTAGAAGGATCCACTATATTTCAAATTAAATTAGAAATTTAAAAAAGGTAACGAATTTGCAAACCAGGGAAAGAAAATACCCCTCTAAAAACAAATAAAAATGTATAATTAAAATGATCAAACCACAAAATCTCCTCCACATCAAGGCAATTATATTTTCCCTCATATAAGAGTTTTTTATATTATCTTTATATTATTTATCATTCATATTTATTTATCATTAACTTTTAAATATAAGTAATAAAAATGAATAAAAAATGATATTTGCGTATAAATTTTTATACTGAAATATTACATTTTTAACAAAATATAGAAATCAATTTTCAATAATTAAAAACTTAAATTTAACAATCAGTGTAGTTAAATTTAAAATTGGTGTGGATAAAGTCAATATAAGCCTAGATTTCAGTCATTATTTTCCATACATTATTTTGCCAAAGCAACATAAAATATAAACTATCATATATACTTGATAAAGATTGAGGACATATGTTATGAGATTTTACTCATTATTCATTAGTCATGTTAAGAGATCTTAGTCATTTGTTTTCTTTAGTATAATCCAAAAGAAATCTAACTTTATACAATAGCCTACATTAAAAATATAGTTACTAAATTACTGTCTGCAGTTGGGATGTTGCATATATGGGGAATTTTTTTTAAATGTCAAAAGTATTATAAGGAGAAAAAAAATGTATGAGTTTTATATATTGTCACTGCATCATATACTATTTATATTTAATTATTATTTATTCTCCAACAAATATAATACAAATGAATAATGGATAATGTATATTTACTCTAATGATAAATATTGCATTCTATTATAAGTTACATATTGAGTTATCATGAAAGTATGCCCAATATATCCAATAAAAATTTATAAAAGGTAAAAGCAAAATATGAGATATTTCTTGTATCATATATTTAGTTTTTAAAAGCATGTAGAACATACTATCCTAATGTATTTATAAATTAGAATCACATCCTAAATTATAATACAATTATACATATCACTTTTTTTATATAAAAAATTCATCTCTATTTATACACCAATGTTATGAAACCCGAGTCGGACATCAACCCGGAAGAGCTTCCGTATTAGGTTTAAACGGTTTAAATAGTTAAGTCGTTCGGTCAGACCAGATAATTTTAAATATAATTAATAATTTTTATCTATAAATATATAATTATATATAAATGTAAAAATTTATATAACTATATTGAAGTAACATATCTCTATCTTTTTTGGGCCGAAATAAAACAAAACATTAGATTAATGTTCCATTTTTTTTTTAAATTTTAAGTAAATTGTCCGGGTTTTTCCCCGGGTTTTTCCGGTTTAACTGGGTTTAGCATGGTCGAACCGAAATTTCTTCGGTTCAAAGCGGTCCAACTACTCATTCGGTTAAGACTACAAAACAGAGTCATTTTCAAATTTGATGAGCTATCGAACCGGTCGGACCATCCGATCCGGTTATCACAAAACTGCTATACACATGACACTTACTATTATTAGTGTTCAAGAAATAAGCGTGATTTAAAAAATAATAATAATTGTAATTATGTTAAATAAAATACGATATATTCACCCAAATCCAAATAATATAAGTCAATGTCTGTTTATTATTTTTTTTGGTTTATTGCAAAGTGCATCAATAATTCTAATGAGATGTTATTTAACTCACTTTTATACTATATTGTAACGAACAAAAAATAATGAAAAAATATTGATCATATATTATTTGGATTTGTCTTCACAATATATCATTTTGTTTAACTTAATTACATTTATTAATTTTTTTTAAAAGATTACACTTATCTTCGATGCATGAGTAATCAATGCAATATATGTATATATATAAAGTAGGGGAATTTGTGTAGGTCTAGAAAATGGAATGATAATTTTTATAATTTCATTAAAACTTATGAAATGTGAGTATAATTTACTCTATATATATTTATTGAACATTTATATAGTTTATATATATATTTATTGAACATTTATATAGTTTTTAAGAGATTGCTTTAAATCATTGCTCAACCTTATTTGATTATTTGGATTTAAAATTGGTGAGATAGATTTTTAATTGCCTTATGATTATAATATATTTAGGGATGATAACGGGTACCCGTATGTGTAGGTACCCACAATAATACTTACAACAGATTTGGTCTTGGTCTGTGTTTTTGGACGCATGGATATTGATACCTGAGATTTTAAGACTCACTATTAGATGGATTTGAGTTCGGACAATGAGGTATCTAAACCCGCGAGCGTCTGGATCAATTATTCCATTTTATATATACATCACCATAATTGTAATATAATGATAATCATATTTATAATGTCATATTGTTAATCCAAAATTGTAATATAATATTAATCCATAAATATGATTGTTATATTATTAAGCAATGATGTTATATTGTTAAGTAGCGGAATTATATTTTTAATTCATATGTGTAATCTAATATTATGTTGATTAATCAATTCTTACTAATTCAATTTAATACCTTAAGGTTGAAGTAGTGAATAATTTAAAATATGTTTTAAACGTTAAATCATGTTTTATAATTTTTTTGTTGATTAACTAAATAACATATAAGATGATATGAGATGGTACGAAACAAACATAATTACATAATTTACTCACAATTATTTTTAGTATTTTTGAATATATGGATATCGCAGATCCGCTTGGTACCTAAGGGTCCACAGGTAACAGATCCAACATGTATTGAACGGGTCTATGACATGTCTTGATAAAAAATGATGCATCAAAACATGTCCATGTAATGCAGTACCCAAATTCATGTAGATTAATTGCCTTCTCTAAATATGTCATATTATAATATTTAAATACAATTTTTTTTTACCATTTAACTTAGTTACTAAACAGTAAACAAACTTGAATTATATATTTATATATAATATAATCCGTTTTTTTAAAGAAAAACTTTATCTTTTTTTGGTAGAAAAAAAAAGCTTTATCTAATTATAAATTTCTAACCCTACTAGTCAATTCTAAACTATAGTTTTGAAAGTGGTAAGTGGTAAGTAACTAAGAAGAGGAACGTTATTTACAACACACTCCTTTTCTCTTTTGATCCATTATTCTCACGCATCCTTTATTCAATTCCCTTTAATTTCTTCCAATTTTCATTAAAACCCCATTTTTTCTCTTAGATCTCTCTCAATTGGGTTATGGAAATGGCTTCTAGTCCTCGCACTGTTGAAGAGATCTTCAAAGATTATAACGCTCGAAGAATCGGTGTTGTTCGTGCTTTGACTCATGGTACACTTCACTTTTCTTTTCAAATTCTTATCTGGGTCTCTTTTTTTTTTAACCCTAATATTCAAAGTTCTTAACTTTTCTCTCTTTCAGATGTTGATGAATTTTATGGGCTCTGTAATCCAGGTATCGTTTGATCGTGGATCTGATTTATTTTTATTAAAATAATCAACTTTATATATTATTAATTTACTTAAAAAATATTATTTTTTTGTTGCTGCTATTTTGTTTCGTTTCTGGGTTTTGACTTGCGAGTGAATTGAGTATGTTCTGCTTGGTTTTTAGTCAAAGTTGACTTTTTTAACTGAATTTGAGGAAAATAAAAAAATGGGTATGGAAAATTTAAAAAATTAACTAGGATTGAATTGTTCTGTGTATGAGTTTGTTATTTAATGCACCATGCTTATAAGTTGTAATCCATGTTTAGTTTGCTGCATTTCAGTGTCAAGTGAAGTGAAACTTAAATCAATTATCAAAAGTTTTAATTTCTCTACATTTTTATACTAAAACCAAACAGCAATAAAGACTTTTATCACTAAGTGAGGTTGGCTACATTGATCAAATAATGTGATAATGTCTTGTCTTAAATCGTCTCTACCGAGAAACCATTTTTTTATCTAAATCCTTGTTAATGGTTTCATAATAATATATTAAGAGTAAGTAATTTATGTGTCCTTACTCCTTAGTCCCTACATTAACTTCAAAGTTTATGCATTGCTTGTTTAAGATAAGGAGAACTTGTGCCTCTATGGACATCCGAATGAAACATGGGAAGTAACTCTGCCAGCAGAAGAAGTTCCACCAGAGCTCCCTGAGCCAGCTCTTGGAATCAATTTTGCTAGAGATGGCATGAACCGCCGGGACTGGCTGTCTCTTGTTGCTGTGCACAGTGATTCGTGGTTGCTTTCTGTGGCATTTTATCTTGGAGCCCGTCTTAACCGCAATGAAAGGTACAATTTATAGCTTTGTTGTAGGTGCATACATTTGATAGTAATTTAGATTGTTTTTGCTCTCTCTGTTAAGGACATGCTTAAGCAATAAGCATATTGTTTAATGCTGAAGTATGAGTAACAATTGGAGCTATTGGTTGCTATATGCATCTAAATCTAAAGTATTCATGGTGATGGTGGATGAATGTGTCAACAAAAATGATGGATCTTTAACACAGTGGTGATGGTCCTATATTTTCTGTGGTCTGCAGTGAAAGAATAAAAATATGGACATGAGTTTATCAATGGGCAGTGGCCATTCGCCATGGTAACTGCTCCAATATTCACTATGACAGTTTGGGTCTGTAATTAGTATTCAACGAAGTTACAACTTTGACAATTTGAATTTACCTTGTGATGCAGCTATCAAAGCTTTGACTTGGTGGATTTTTTTAGTACTAATCCATGGTTATTTTCAGCAATTATGTAAAATAGATATTGATAATTTTCAAAAATAGCTACTATGTGGGTTGTTTGATTTCAGGATGTTTATCTGGAAAAATAAGAAATAAATCAACTCTGAAACGCTTTTATGTCTTCCAATTCAAGTTGTTTTCTTTTTCTTTCAGATTTTTTATCGCTAATTTTAGTATGTTAGTATTTGTTATGGGTGAGAATCAAACCCTCAATCTCCTTTACTCCGACCCTTCACCCTAACCATCAAACCACCTTATAACTTCCTATTTTTTAAATTTGTTGTGGGTCAGACTCGAACCCACAATCTCCTTCACTCCATTCCTTTAACCCTTCAGCCTAATCATCGGACCACCCTTATGACTCCTTTTTTTCTTTTGGATTGTTTAAGGTACAACGGGGAATAAAGACTGCAGAGATACTTGAGGGAAATATATGCAATTGAGTTTAACTTTATCATTTGTGTGGTAGAATCTATCTACACTGAAGCTATTGTTTCTCCTAAGTTCTCCTTATTGCTTTCCCTTAAAAAATAAGCTAGTGATTGGAAGACATGCAAATTGATATTACTTACAATGTCTATCGGATTTCTTTGTTCACTATTATCGAATTGTTTTATCAGCATCTGCTGCAGCTTGGCATATGGTTCTTTCCATTGATGGCTCCCCTTATTCTTTATGGCAGGAAACGTTTATTTAGCTTGATTAATGATCTTCCTACAGTTTTCGAAGTTGTTACTGACAGGAAACCAATTAAGGAAAAGCCCACTGTGGATAGTGGAAGCAAATCTCGAGGAAGCACCAAGGTTAGTATTTTTCTCTTTTCTAGCTATTTTTGTATCTTTGTTTCTATTGGCTGTGTCACCGGAGTTTAGTTTAAACTTTAAAGGCTTGGTGTGGTAATTCTTGTGCTTTCTAAAAGTTGCTGCTGCTATATTTAATAATAAAAGTTAATATGTCAATATCATTATGTTGGTAAGTAACAAATATTCAGGTTTTTTCTTTGTTGTTAATTGTTATTTTTGTGTGTTCGTAAGGCAAACAAAAGCACAGGTGATTTATATAACCTCTTAGGTAGATTTTGGTATGAGGAAATATCAAAATGGAAGTGTCCAATTGTGTTCTCTTTGATTCCACCCTTTTATTGCAACCAAAACGTCTCATTTTTTAGCCTGAAATCCTATCCTGTTCTATTTATAAAATACCACAAACGTCGCATATGTTCTTTTTTGCCCCTTTGTAGCATGTCTACCAATTGCTACGTTGGCATGCTTATTGTGGGAAGTGTGACTGTAAGATAAGTGAGTGAATCATAAGTCATATAGTAGAGGACATATGGAACAAGAAACGCAAACCCGGGACATGCACCTGGACTTGTTGACATCATTACTTTTTATTTTTTAGTTTCGGTTATCAACATGAAGGGTCCAACCCTTTCTTGGACGTTGCACGCAATGAGAGCTTTATAGCACTAGACTGGTCTCCCTTTTTCTGTGGTTACCTTCCAGAAGCAGGTTGTAGGAACTACAGACAAATACTAAACTACGTGTTGAAAATTTTTCATCCTAATATTGACGTGATGGAGTACATTATATAAAGCTGTTAGCACGACTATGTTTGGTTTTGTATGTTATTGCACCACTAGTGCAAAGACTATTAATAGTATAAGACTATAATTAAAGGCTTTAAGGGTAAAAAAAGCATGCCATGTGTATATTCCCTATACGGTTCAAGCTTGTATGTTTATCTGCAGAGATCCAGTGACGGGCAAGTTAAAAGCAACCCGAAGTTTGATGAGGGATATGAGGAGGAGGAAGAAGATGAGCATAGTGAAACCCCTTGTGGTAGCTGCGGCGGCAAATATTACAAGACACATGAATTTTGGATTGCCTGTGATATATGTCAGAGGTGGTTCCATGGAAAATGTGTGAAGATGACTCCTGCAAAAGCTGATAGCATAAAGCATTACAAATGCCCTACATGCAGCTTAAGGAGGGGCAGACCCTAAGGCTAAGGGCATTTATGCTGTGGCTGATACAAATGTTGTTATATCAGTTAGAGAGATGTTCATGTAATGAGTAAGTATAGTATCTATGTCTAATGATGGGATTTAATTTCTCAGGGATTAAGTTTGTTTTCACCAACTTGAATTCTTAAAGTATGTTATATATTATTCACAGATTAGCATATTATAAACTCTAAACTTGTTAATCAATTGATATTTGCTTGAATGTACACATTGTATGCTTTTTCTTATACCTTTGTGTTGGATGTGCCAAAAACATGTTACCTTATTCCCAAGACATGCCTAGAAGGTATAGGTTGTGAAGTAGAAGGTGAAATATTCTCTACAGGTTCTTGGTTTACTGTTCATTACATCGGTGGGTCGGAAGGTAGATATACGCAGTGTTAGGTTAGTTCATGTTGACGCATTTTGTTGAAAGGGTTGAAGAAAGATAGGTATCAAGTTGTTGATAAGTGTCAACTTGATCCTGTTCTCCGTGATCCTAGATTAGGAAACCTTTGGAGACTCGCCGACTCCAACTACCATCCATACGAGATTTAACATATTGTCCATCCTATATCCTTGATGTTTTTGACAGCTCATATTTGTCTCACTATTTAGAAAAGTGAGTTGTCGGGTTTTAAGTACAATATGCTATCACTAGTGCCTGGAAAAAATGACTCAATTGTATGAGAGAGTCTACTAAATGAGATATACCCCCAAGCCAAGTGGAATATAGATGAAGGAATTCATCTTCTCGTTAAAGCCAAGACTTAATATATTTATCAAAAACATATTTTATCTTTTGATCTATTATTTTTAATTCTACTTGTATAATTATGCATTAACAACTCATAATTTTAAAACATGATTGTTACCATACTTAAAAATACTCATGCAAATGCTCATAATATTTACTAGTTATTTAAAAGCACTAAGCAACCATATTTTCTTGCATCATATATTTTTTATGGCCTAGACTCAATTGTGGGATTTGAAGAAAGGCCCCCTATTGATGGCACTAGATGACTCCTAATATGACCCATGAGATCCGTGATAGGGAGAAAGACTTTATGGAATGTAGGGACAGTAGTACTCAAAAAAAAAATATAAGAGAAAAAATATGTCCCCATCCCAACAATTTATCCCTATGTTAAGGAAAATGATATATTCTCTTACTAAATCCTTATATTAATTCTCATACCCACAAGAAAGTGATGTCACTTGTAAACAAATCACAAATAAATAAAGTGATATATAACATTACTCTATGTGTAAAGGTCAACTCCTAATAGTTGAAAACCTACTAAGGATTTTCCAAATTGGAAACATGATTCAATTCAAATTGTCAATTTGCTCAAATTTTATAATCATGTTGCTCAAATTGGCCTAATCACCTGCCTCAATAGGGTAATTGATTATTTGGTCATTTAATTAAAGTTGTGTGTTAGGAGTTTCACATTGGGTAACATAACAAACTTAATATGATACTTATATGTATTTAACTTAATTATAGAGATATGATGAAATTATTTATCTTAAACAATGTAATAAGCTACAAACCATTATGAGGTAATTCAATGGACCACTCTATAACCATTATTAATTTTCTTTCATTGACCAAAGCAATAAGCTAAGTTTGGAGATAAGAACACACACATGGAAAGGAAAATTTCTAACATGTAATCAAATTGTCCTCTTTTTAACTTCAAACATTGCACCCAAATATAATAATGATAATAAATTTGAACCATCCACTAGAAAGATCTAAAATTCCATTTACTAATATACAAACCAACTTGACCCTTTAAATTGCCACAATTGGACTCACTTTTTGGAAATCAAAGATTCCACTTGTGCTTTTCCACAAGGACCATTTGTCCTAATGTAAAGTCTATATTCATCATATGTCATTGGTGAGTATAGGGAAGGATTTTCCTTTGTGACAAGATCCTTTGCAGGTTCAATCAATAAATCACTCTTGGGATTGTAAAAGAAGGCTAAGGAAACACGATCTTTGTTTGTGTTCACAATCACCCTATGTTCTACACTCTTGTATATTGCATTGCTCATCACCTAAAAAACATGTCATTGAAGATCGATTAATGAGTAAAACCCACCAATATTAGAAATATAAAAATCTCAATTAAAACATATAGAATTACTAAACATAGGAAACCATCTATGAAGGAGGTTAACTATATATATTTTCCTCAGTTAGGTACATGTTAGCAATGTGTATCAAAAGATTTGGACAAAAAAATCCTTAATGTTGTGGTGTAACAAGTTTTAATAATAAGGGTGTTTATGTAATTTAACTTTGTCTAACCTCACACCCCTAAACTTCAACCCTCCTCCTCATTTCATTACTTCTCAAATTTCAAATCCCTAACTTTCTCTCCCCCTCCTCTCATATATTTATCTCAAAGTTTTCTCCTTTAATTCTCATTTTCTTTGTGAAATGTTTTATAACTGTTTGTATCCTTCAAGCATAAAACTTTTTTCACTGGCTATCTTTATCTATTGAACAAAGAGTATCTCCAACAGTTGGAGTACATAATTGAATGAAATCAAATATAGATTTAGGGAAAGAACACTAAAATTGATTGATATTTGATCCTGATAGACTAATAGAAACGCATATGGAGAAAGTATCCTAAAAACGCTATAAGGAGAACTTTATGAGTATGATTCGGCCTATAAAATGTTTATATACTTGATTAAACACTGTTTTAGTAGTGAATTTTATGGAGTTCATAATCGAATATTTCAAGATGTCCAATAAGAGAAGTGTTGAAGCTATTTGAACAATCTTTACTGATGACAGGCTATGTGACAGCATTAAACAATCTTGGTGACGTCTATGAGAAGAAGAAAAAATACAAGGCAAGGGTGTGAAATGAGGGGAGGAAAGAAAATTAGGGATTTGGAATTTGAGAAATAGTGAAATGAGGAAGAAGATTGAAGTTTGGGGGTGTGGGGTGATACAAAGTGAAATTACATAAACACTCATATTATTAAAACTTATTACACCAAAACATTAAGGGTATTTTTGTCCAAAACTTTTGGTACAACTTGATAACATGTACCTAACTGAAAAATCATCTTAATCATGTTAGCATATATATATATATATATATGAAGCGAACTATTTTATAGTCATTGGATGAATTTTTTTTTATCGACTACTATTTCATTGACCTTTTGGAAGTTGATATGAAGGTCCACAAATTTAGTTTAAAAGTGGTATGAGATAGTACAACTTTCAATCAATCTGAAGTTGGTGTATCTCATAAGTCGTTTCATGCCATACTGACTTCTAAACATAACATTACAGAAGTCGGTTTGGGTCATACCGATTTCTAAACATAACAATACAGAAGTTGGTTTGGGTCATACCAACTTCTAAACATAACGGTACATAAGTCAGTTTGGGCCATACCGACTTCTGTACTATGTTGAAGTCGTTTCCAATCATACCGACTTCTAAACATAACAGTTACCCATTCAAGATTTTAACGGTTGAGATTGAAGGCAATATGATGTAACGGCTCACAAGTTAGTTCGCTTGACATTTCGCAAGTTAATCGCTCCCCACATATATATATATATATATATATATATATAGGTTTTTTTTTCCAGCATTGTATCCAAATCTTTTATTTTGCTTGTACACAATGATGCATAGATCCTTGGTCATGTATCATTTCTTATTGTAGGTCGGTTCCTAATTGCTTGTAATTTTTTGTTTGTATATAGACAAGCACTCCTTGTGCTCCATCAATATATTTCTTACCTTAGAAAAAAATTCATAAATGTTAATTATACTAACTAATAAAATCTCTTTATGCTTATATTTCCTTCATATTGACATGAAAGAAAAATAACATGTAATAAGAGCTTAATTAATTGATCTAGCTAGTTAAAAGATGAATAGAAAAAACAATTAAGATAGAACTATGACCTGAATTTGGTCACCAATGTTGATGATGAAAGCATTAGGAACAGGTTTAACAGTGACCCATTGATTCCCTCTAAATACTTGAAGTCCAGAAACAAAATCATCAGAGAGAAGAATTGTCATACCACCAGGGTCAGAATGAGAGGATAGTCCTAAAGTAAGGTCAGGTTGTGGGCACTTTGGATAAAAATTAACCCTTAAGCAACCACCAACTTCATTTTCTCCACCAAATGCATTTATAAGGTCATCTTCTTTTAGGCCAAGATTTTTTGACATCATCCTTAGGACCCTTCCTCCTAGCTTAATCACTTCCTCACCATATTCACCAATCACTTTCCTATATTATCACAAAAAAGTAACATTAGGGGAAATGCAAATTTATTAATGAAAATTTGGTATGCTTTCTCTTAATAAAAATTAGTGATAAGATTTATACAATCAATATAAAATACTCTATAGCTAGAAACCAAAATCAAACAAAAGTCATGCATAGATTTATCATCATATAACCAAACTTCAGCAAAGATTTGTTGTCTTAAACTATGTTCAAAACTATATGTCCCAGACAAATGAAAACATATTATGTAAATTAAAAAATTAAACATTCATTTTTTATGTTTTTGTTTTAATATTATTGGTGCGAGACATAATTTGAGATACAATTTTTATTAGAAATCATTGTCCATGAAACTTTTCTAAAACCATTTCAGCCGGTGAGTTTAGCTGGTTAATGGAAAAAAAAAATAAGAAACCAAATTTGCAAAAAAAAAAAAAAAAAAAAAAAAACAATTGTACAATGTTCAAATTTTTTATGATAAATAAAACATACAAAGTGTTTAAATTAAAAGGGTGTTTTTATTAATTTATTTTTAAAAAACTTATGAATGATGTAGATAATGAAAATGAGGTGCAAATGTCCTTTTATTTGTATATAATTTATTTTCTCAAGGGCTATTTTTATTTTATTCCCCTCAATTCTAAAGTTTTTTTATATATATAACAATGATGATATTCCTATATCCAAAACTCATATACCAACCTTACATGTACTACTTCTAAAATGAAAATTTAAATAAAACTTTTCCCCCACCTTCTCTTTCTTTCACTAAATTGGAATAAAGGTAGAACATATATATGTTTTTCTGTGTAAAGATAACATTATTTGTTTTTTCTTCTTATTTGCTAAAATCTGGCTTTGCCGTAGATATATATCACCACGTTTTACATGTTGGTGTAGAGACATGAACGTGTTTTTTCCACTTGAAAGAAGTGTTCAACAAGCGCCATAATTTACACGTGTTCAAAAAGATGAATGAGATCAACTGTCCTAAAATGGTGTCTTTAACTCTGTCCCAATCAATAACATAATGTCACGTCATTTAAAAATCTATATCACTCTTCACTAAAAAAATATTTATTCATATGACTTTTCATTTTCATTTTCTGATTATCTGAGACAAAGTTGATGACACTATTTTAGGACATTTGATGCCATCCAAAAAGCTTTCCTTAAAATTAATAATTTGAAGATTCACCAATGTCTAACACGGCTTCTTCCAGCACATTCCAATGTGACATGTCCAAACTTTTCAAAACCTAACTTTTATTTATACATATAATAACCTTCTCTCCAACCCATTATATGGACCGGTACTATATGTATTCATTCATGTTTCATTTTGTGTACCAAATCAATTAGAAAAGTTTATTCAACAACAAAAAATAAAATCAGAAATTAATATTTTAATATTATTTTGTGAAATTTGATTAATTAGGGATATGAGGACAAAAAAATTCTGGGACAGAGGACCTTAATTAATTTGTTAGAAAATATTAATTAAATGTACTTACCTATATGATATACATCTAACCAAACAGGACAAAATCAGAAAATAACAATTTAGCAACAAAATAGCACACAAACAGAAAAATATCTTCATTCTTTTTTTAGCTAATAACCCACACATGTATATGTCTAGCTATCAATAAATTTATGAGAAAAATATATATGCACCGACGCGGTATAAGAGTTTTTGATCTGTCACTGCATCATCCACTAATCATTTTCAATCATCATTGATTATTAGATAAAATTAATATAAATGAATAATGTATGATACACTGACTATGTATAAATATTTATAGTGTCAATTCATAAATATTACACTTATAGTTTCATCATGTCTCTTTCATTTTTTCTTTTGTATTTTTTAAATATATGTATAAATTAAAAAAGGAAAATAGAGATAAAAACATGGGGTATCAAACGTGTTCAAAAATTGATGTAATAAACTCAAATTTACAATGATGTTACTCATCCATATTTATACACATACAACCTTATAATGATATATATACTTTTTATTATTTGATTTTATTTATCTCATCTTATTTTGTGCCTATCCAATCCTTAATTATACCATCTTTCACATGTGAAGTAGTTTGCTTTTGAGTGATGTATACCAAACATTATCCATGAATTTAAGGCACTAAAAGTAGGTTAATAGTTCTAACAAAGAAAACAAAGTGTTAAAAATTCCTAGATATTTTGGATTCCCAAAGGAGTAGATAGTAACATTAGACAACTTTCCCAAATAACCTTATATTTTATGCATGACACAAAGTAAAAGTATAATTGCATGCAAGTTGCTAAAAATAGATGTTAATGAAATATATTTTATGAGAGAGATATTATATGCAAACCTTAGGGATTGTGGAATTGAAGGCCACTTAGCTTGGTTCCTAAGAGAAAGAGGCATATAATGGAGAAAAAAGTAGTCACTCCAATCCAAAATGGCACCTTTTTTCACACCTAATCTACTACCATAACCCTCATAAGTAGAAGGAGAATTAGCATACACCTCTTTCTCTTCAAGTGGTTGGTTAAAAAACTCACGCCATAACTCCCTAGCACTCTTCATCAACTCATGGCTAACACCATGATTCACAACTTGGAAGAAACCCCACTCCCGGCACGCCTCGGCAACGTGGCCGAGCACCTCCTCCCGGAGGGTTTGATCCTCACCATAGAGGCCTTGAAGGTCAATGATAGGAATGTTAATAGGATCATGATGATGATGATGATTTTGAGAAGAAGCATAATTTGGAACAACAAAAGTGGTGTTCATGTTAGTGGGTCTTTGGGACTTAGGCTTGATGTAACATTGAGGAATTAAACTTAGGCCACTTTCAGATAAGGATTGGACACGAACCACAGGTTCTGGCCATGCTTGACAAGTCATTATTTTCTTTGTTATTATACAAAAGAAAACAAGAAGTAGGGTAGTGAAGCACCAAGGTTAAGAAGGATTGAAGAGAGAGTAGTTTAAGTGTTTTTTTTTGTTGTAGTGTGATTGAGAACAACTAAGTGAGGGGCTATATATCAAGGAATACCATGACATGCCATAATATTTGACGTGATGAAATTGAATTGCTACTTGCTAGCTAGTGAGTTGTCACCATAATATTTGAGTAGAAAATATTTATAATATTGTGGGTTAGATCTTCTAATAAATATTTTTTCTATAAACGACTTAACATAATTAAACATGCACCACTTGAATCAACTATCCTCAATGATATAACCTATCATATCATATGGAATAATATTAATGAGTTCTTAAGAGTGTTATTAATTTTGTGCCGATTATCAAATAGGTAGGGGTACTGATATAGTGTTATAGTGGTTTAACCGGTAGTTTACTGATTAAATCGCATACCGGTGAACTTAGATATACATATATAATATATTAATATTAATGTTGAAAAATCAATAAAAAACAATAGTTATTTTTATTTTCATTAAAAATTAATTTTAAATAAATATCGAATGGTATGACCGATATGGTTCAATTGAAAACCGGCTGGTATGACCGATTTTGACTGGTTTTGACCGACATAATTGCATGACTGATATAATTGTTGTGTCGTACCAGTATTGGGACCGGTTCACCGATTTACCGGTTGAACCGGCCGACATGAACCAGTTTTTATAACTATGGTTCTTAAGTATGATAGTAGGGTTTGATCTCTATTATATTTAAAAGAAATGTTGTTTTAGGAGTAAAATTAATTTTAATGATCTATGTCTCAAAAATGAATAATCTTGGACTTTGGGGAAATATTTATTTAAAATTATATTAATAATATTGTATATTTATTTAAAATTATATTAATAATCTTATTAATTTTAATAGACAAAATTATATTCTCGCATTTTTTTATTATTCTCATTTCTATATCATCTTATAACAATTGACAGAATAACTTTTGATTTGGAAACAAGGTGATCACTGGTTATAAAGTATGAGTTAAAATAAGATGCGAAAAAAATATAATTAGTGTTCTTTAATTTAGTTTTGGGAAGATGGCGTCCGGATGTATGGTGGTTGATATAGAGTTTTCTAATGCCACCTAAGATTCATCTTGGAGCATTTGAGAAGGTATCAAAAAATGTTCTCCTACACTCAAGTCAATGTATAAGAATGTAAAAATGCAAGAGTAACGGTAAGAGAATAATAAGCAGAGATGAAGAGTAAGTAATTTTTCCTTATAGGGGAGGAGTCCCCTATTTATAGTGGAGAGATGAGTGAAATATTCTCTTTTAGATGCTATTTGCATGGTTGGCCAAATGGCCTTGTCGGGTCTACTCCAGATATGTAGAGGTTGCTTTTCCCATGTTAGACGGTTCTGGCAGATTCGTATTCTATGGATAGTTAAACTATAGCATGTACTAGGCTGTATAGTTGTATTGTAGGTCTATCTTGTCGTCTGTCAAAAGGTGTGGTAACATGTAAGTAGCATTCGGCATGTGAGAGAGGTCTGTATTGTTCAGACGACATGGCAGTCCCGTGTTTGTGACGTAACATAGGGGTGTCACAAGTGGTCTGTTGAAATTATAGGGTTGAGGTATATAAGGAGAATATAAAATGCTCAAAATAGTAAATTGTATAGTTGTATGAAGGATGATATTGTATTTATTTTATTGTCTCAAAAGACTTACAACTAACTCATTTTTATACTAATATCATACTCCTAATTAAATAACGAACAAATCATAATAAACTAATCTGTATCCTAAGATATTTTCTAAGATATTCTAAACAAATCTAAGATATGATCATAATATGATATATTCTCTTAAGATATTCTAAGATAATATCATATATTCTAATACTTCCCCTCAAGCTAAAGCTTACTAAGCTTAGCTTGTTACAAATATTCTCTTTAAAATAAAAGTAAACAAAATAATTACTTGAACTTCCCCAAACATAACTTCAAATGGTTACAAATGTTGATGAAATCTGAAATGAATTTGTCAATGATCAATGATGAGCTTTTCAAGCTCTCAGAAAAAGAATTGAATAATATGAAGATAATAACACTTAACCATCTAGGCAGAAGCTATCTCAATACCTGAAGGCAATTTAATACCCGAAGGCAATTTCAATGGTCGAAGGCAATATCAATGCCCGAAGGCAATACCAAGGCCCGGAGGCAATGTCAGTGCCCGGAGGCAATGTCAGTGCCCGGAGGCGGTTTCAGTGCCCGGAGGCGGTTTCAGTGCCCGGAGGCGGTTTCAGTGCCCGGAGGCGGTTTCAGTGCCCGGAGGCGGTTTCAGTGCCCGGAGGCGGTTTCAGTGCCCGGAGGCGGTTTCAGTGCCCGGAGGCGGTTTCAGTGCCCGGAGGCGGTTTCAGTGCCCGGAGGCGGTTTCAGTGCCCGGAGGCGGTTTCAGTGCCCGGAGGCGGTATCAGTGCCCGGAGGCGGTATCAGTGCCCGGAGGCGGTATCAGTGCCCGAAGGCGGTATCAATGAATCTTATACCATAAATTATAGGTAAAGTTAATGGAAACTGAATAAGAACATACTATTCTCTGGATTTTCCTCCAACAGACTTAACTTCATTGCCAGATTTGATGAATTTTCATCATAAGTTATGGATTCGATAGTCTCCATAAATTCCTCCTCACAGGAAGAGTTATAGGATAATAAATGTAATAATCTCATTATTCTTTGTACTCTTTCTCTAACTCTGATTTTCGTTGATGTTGCTTCCACACTTGGAAAAACTATATGATTTGAAGGAAGTTGTTTCACCCCTGTCACCAAAAGCAATTTGTGAAGCTCAACCTTAGGTCTTGCCTTCATTGAGTTCTCATTGAAATGGTGCAACAAATCCTTAGCCTGGACTGAATCATCATTATCAACCACTTCAGTTTTAACTTCTAGCTTTGGCTTCCTAAGCGGTAGAGCTTTTGGTGCAAATTTCAACTTTTTTCGTAGCGCAACAAAATTGATTTGTGAATCCATAAGTGATGATCGAGAAACAAAGAGAAAGAGAATCACTTCAAAAAACTTAAACAAGGTTACGAAGTACCTTGATCAATACAATAAGACAGGCCCTAACCACAACTGGATTATGGTAGATCTGAACAACAAAAGACGTGAACCACTTCAAAAATTCTATATAAAACAATTCCCCTCAAGTTGGAGCATATACATCATATGAATCCAACTTGTAATCACAAGCCTAAACTTTCCTCAAGGCGAATACAATGGCTCTGATACCATGTTGAAATTATAGGGTTAAGGTATAGAAGGAGAATATAAAATGCTCAAAATAGTAAATTGTATAGTAGTAGGAATGATGATATTGTGTTTATTTTATTGTCTCAAAAGACTTACAACTAACTCATTTTTATACTAATACCATACTCGTAATTAAATAACAAAAAAATCATAATAAACTAATCTGTATCCTAAGAGATTTTCTAAGATATTCTAAACAAATCTAAGATATGATCATAATATGATATATTCTCTTAAGATATTCTAAGATAATATCATATATTCTAATATGGTCTCTGTATCGTATTGTCACTTTTGTCTGGTCAATGACGTATCTTTTTGAATTATTTAGTTGACTAGTTGAGACCCGATAATTTTTAAGTCAGGCTTAATTCGTCTGACCTCACCTTGACAGTTGTCACTCTTATCCGATCGTGACGTATATTTTAGAACCGAAATGGAACAATTAAATATAATTATTTATGAAAATATCTTTGGTTTAATTTTTGCATCAAAAACACATTTTTTGCACCAGAAAACATGTATCCTTCATAAGTCCATCTACATCAACAAAACATAATTTATTCTTAAGCAAGTTAGTATTGAAATTATGAAATGGTATCATAAATAAGTATAAAGGAATGGGTTGTCAAATCCACACAGACTTGTTTAATATTAATCTTTCAACTAAAAATTATTATTTTATGTTATTGTTCAAAGAGTTTTTTGTTTGATGACACTAATATAATGCAAGATTGTAATATGACAAGAAAATGAGCTGAGATTGAACTTCACACTTACTGCTCATACATACGTGATTCTTAACGTAAATTCATTTGGTAATAATCATTCTACAAAATGATCTCAATATTACTAAAATATAATGTCTTAGTCAATTTAGCAACTTATGCGCTAAAGCTCCATGTCTAACAACTTTACTCAAAATATTAAGATATATGACCCGCATAACATGCATTTATGTCTAGCGGTTTATGCATACAAAGACATATGAGTATAATTTCATTTATTTGAGTTTATTAATTTAATAAAGTAATATTGAATGAATGTATGCTATATGATCAATTTAGCATTTAAAACAAGTGCACATGTTTGTAAAATTGCAATGGACTTTATGTTGGAGTTTTTTGTCGGTAAATATAAGGGATGATTATGCAATTAGAGTAAGGTCCTTCCTACTCCAATTGATTAAAATAATAATAAAATTGAAGAGAGAAATGAGAGAATGTGAGGTAATCTACATGTTTTATTTGATCTACTTTTAAATGCCAAAGATATTCCCTATACTTTCTCTAATATCATGAAATGTTTATTATTTTTCTCTATAGACTGTATCCTCTACTGATGAACATGACCCAGACAACATTCAAGTCATAAGTTCATCGAAGAAATTGCGGTGTGAGACTGTTGCGGACAATTCTCCAACTCATTTTAATGCTGAATCTGAAATGTTATTTTCAAATGTTCATATGACTTGATGAGTTTATTGCATTAAATTTTATGTGTTTTTGGTGACCACTGACTTTTTTCTTGGATGATAAATGTGATGTATATTCACTGTGGTGTAAATTTTTGAACCTCACCTCAGTTATTAACATTTACTGATGGGATTGTTGACACTGTTTTTGTATTTTTATTTTGTATTTCATGAATATATATGTATTTGGGTCAATGATAGTATATGGCTTTGGGTTAGTAAATATGTATGTATTTGTGTCAGTAAACCTATATGAACATATATGTATTTTTTGAACATAAAGATTAACATATATGTTGACACTCTTTCAGTGGACATATATGTATTTGAGTCATGTATAAATAGCATTTAGTTGACAATCTGTCAGTAAACATATATGTATGTGGGTCATGTATATTATTTATTTTCTACTTACTGATTATTAAAACTCATGTTTATAAAATTATTAACA
This sequence comes from Lupinus albus, assembly GCA_009771035.1. Lineage (NCBI taxonomy): Eukaryota > Viridiplantae > Streptophyta > Magnoliopsida > Fabales > Fabaceae > Lupinus > Lupinus albus. The sequence continues at coordinate 22,632,296 of CM019999.1, read as the reverse complement.
TAGATGTTATATATATGCATATATAGCAATATTTTTGTTTACCTAAAAATTACTATATGCTACTAAAATATATTCATCCGAAATACGATAGTACCCGTGCGAATACACGGGTAATATACTAGTTGAAAATGGAAAGATATACTGTTGTGAAATGTAAATGCTAGGTAGGTTGTGAGATCATTTTAGGAAAAAGTGTAAGTTGGATAATTAGAGTAAAAAAAGGAGAGTTACCTAATTTATCAGAAATTTTGTAAATAATTATAAAATAAGTTATGAAACTCATTTATAGATGAATGCTCTATATGTCTGTAATTTTCGAGTTATGATTGGACTCGTTGAGTTTTTATCATACACAAAATTCAAACTAGACATAAAAATAAATATTTTTAGAACTAAGAAAATGTAGATGTAATTATTATTGACAACGACATTAGTTTGGAGGGTCAACTATGTACCTCCGAAAAAATGATTAGTTCCTTATTGGGTATATCCTTAGTTATAGGGGGGAAAATTACCACATCCTTATTTGGAAATTGTAAGTAATAATGCTTTAACATCTATTGTGTAAGGCTTAGCACCTTGTGCTCATTTATTATATTGCATTATAAAAAAGATAATTGATTATAAATTAAGGATTAAAAGATTATGAAAAGTACTAGAATATCACCAGTTATAAAATATGATTGGTTCAATTTATTCATCAAACTTGGATTTTTTTAGAACTTCAAAAGGACAGAAGCAACTAACTCATAATAGAATATAATATTATAAACTAATTAACATTCTTATAATAAGATTTCCACATCATTGTTTTGTTCGGCCAATGATATGAAATATAATTTCACTACATTTTAAATACTTTTCAATCACATTTTCTTATAAATAAATTTTACCTTTTTCTTCTATTCTAAGTCACCTTGTTTTCATTCTCCCAAACATACAGGTATTATTTTAAGCACTGAAATATGGCACACTGAACATGACTTTAATGTTTTTGTATAGGCCAGTATACGGTAATTATGTACCCTTACGAGACTTCTCATTAGTTTTAATAAAATTATATGAACTGTTTCTCTTTTTCCTGTACCTACATAAATTACCCCTAATATATATATGCACATTATACTCACTAACTTTACTGTTAGTCGACATTTAATTAACAATGTCATGTGCATATTACATGTCATTTAATAAAATATTATGACAAAAATACTCTTTTACAACTTCATATAAAATATATTTTAATATACTGCTCATAACTTTTTGATAAAATGATTGAAAGAATTTCGGTCACAAATTCTTTTCTTTAAAAAATCTCACCTGCCTTGACCGAATATAGAATTACATATATGAAGGATGAAAATCATTAAATAATTCAATTCAAGCAATTTTTAATTATTTATTTAACTTTATTGTTACAATTGTTGGTGTAGCGGAAACGATTATTGCGCAGCATTGGTCACAAAGTAATCAAATAAAATGCATAGAATAAATAGAAGAGAAGAAACAAAAAATTTAGTAACGGGGTTCGGCCAATTGTGCCTACGTCTCCGGGAGCACTGAGCGGCTACCAATATATTATTAGAGAATAAGGATTACAAACCATATGCAATAACATATTTCAAGCATCCCCAACAATCTCCACCTTGATTGAAATAGACGAATATCTCGCTCCATAGGAAATCTACACAAGATTCTCTACCTTGGCGAATATTTGCCTCCACCTTGCTCAATGCATAATTCTCTTTAAGAAATTGCTCCCTTTTAGCATAAACTAAGTATACTTGACGATGTTACCAAGAGTCTAGCTCTCCAAACTTTTAGTGCACCTTCCCGTACCGCCATCTAATGGAAAACGCCATATAGCCACCTATTGTTAGGAAGTCTTTCGATATATGGAACATCTACACAAAAGTTCACCAACAACTATCCTCTTCAATACTCAGTCAAGCTAAACCTTGGAGTTTCCTTGGAAAGCCTCAACCGCTACCACCATTGTCTAGCCTGACAATCATAGTTCAAAAGAACTATCATACTCCACCATAAGGAGTATACCCATAACACACACCTTGCTTAATGCTAACCAATGTCCGTGTCACATTCTTGCATCCAAGCCAATGCCCATGTCACACTCTGCATCTCTACCAATGCTCGTGTTACATCTTGCATCAAAGTCAATGCCCATGTTACAACCTGCATCAAAGTCAACCAACACATGTCTCAAGGTCAAACTCAATATCTGAGTCCTATCTCCACTTTGATCTTAATCCAATACATGAACTTCTAGGATTCTGGATCAACACATATATCGCCCTCACCATAGTTCCGCCGTATTTTCTTCTCCTTCAACTCATCTCCTTTATTCTTGCATAGTACATTTGATGCACATTGTCTAACCAACATGTCTTCACCATCTTTTGCTTTTATCTAGCACCTAGGTTAAGAGCCCTCTACCAATTGACTCTGATACCAATTGTTGGGAACAAGCGATCAATCAAATAGTAAAAGAGAAGAGAATAATACAAGGAATTTGGTAACGGGGTTCGACCAATTGTGCCTACGTCCCGGGAGCGCTAAGCGGCTACCAATATATTATTAGAGAATAAAGATTACAAACCCTATCACACTCATAGGCCCAACTGCCTATTGGTGTTTCTATTTGGTGCTTATATCTGGTGCACATTACAACAAGGGACCCGAGTCCAATATATAACATTGGTTACTCTACTATATTCCAATACTAGCTGATATGGGACAAATGTAATAACATATTTCAAGCATCCCAACAACAATTATCACGTATACATGGACCAAAATCTACTACAATTCTTCAAATTGTTTATTTTGTGAAATTTTGAAAGAAAGTTCAAAGACATCTATATACTATATAAGAAAAAAAGGTTCTCTCATGTCATTCCATGACAAGTGTCACAACCTCAACAAAAATTTTCCCTCATAAAACACCTCACTTTGTTAATATACAACCTCTTACACAAGATAAAATACATCATATTCATTCATTACCAATTATATTATTTAATAATATATAATAATAATAAAAATGACACCCACAATAAAGACACATAACTTTGTACAACTTCCCACATAGAATGAAATATATATCTACACATTATTTATTACCCAATATATTATTTAATAAGATATAATAATAATAATAATAAGATATAATAATAATAATAATAATAGAATTGAATAGTTTTATTGATGAAAATATAACAATTTTATAAAATTATTCTTGAATTGGTAATACGGGTAACATGAGTGTTCTTAACAATGCGAATATATGGGCAACATGTGTGTTTTAACTATGCGAATGTATAGATATGTGTTTTCTTAGCAATGTGAATGTACGAGCAACATATATGTTTTTAACCATTAAAATGTATGGGTCACATGTTTGTTCTTAACAATATGCATATGTAACATGTGTATTTTTAATCATTTGAATATATGGTTTAAAAGACACATGCTTGTAAGAGTAATGTAAATGTAAGAGTAATATATGTATATGTAACATATACTCTTTTTAGCAATGTGAATGTATAAGTAACATTTGTGTTTTTAATCATTAAAATGTATGAGTCACATGTTTGTTCTTAACAATACGAATGCACGTGTAATATATGTATTTTTAAACGTGTGAATGTATGAATAACATGTAGGTTCTTAACTATACACATGTAATATGTGCTATTAATCATGCGGTAAAAAATATTATCCTATGCATGTGCACGAATAACTATTTTAAATAATGTAAATGTTAAACATGATTTTGCACGAATATGTACTAGCCTTCAGCTTAATACAACCCAATATGTTTACTTGAGATATCATAACATTTTTTGGTGGAATATGTACTTTATATTATCAATACAAACATTTTAACAATGAATCAGACCACCCACCATTTTTGGTGAAATATGTATCCTCTTGTGCATTATTAGTTTTGACATTAATTGCAGACAAGAAATATATACCTTTTAAAGTTGTCTTCAAAGAAAATAAGATTTGTGTTTTTCCGCTATAGAGTATTTTAGTATTCATGTAGGTGTAAAAAGATGAGGGACAATGTATTTAGTTTCATTAAAATTCTGAGAGATACATGTAATTACTCTATAAATAATAAATAATTTGAGTTGCATTATAGGAGGGAGGAGCTCCACTACCTCGCTTTATTTTACTTTAATGTAATCTATTTTATTTTCAGAAAATAGATTACTTTAGTCTATGAGTTAGATTTATTAAACTCCTCAAATACTTATACCCCAATCTCATGATTAAAATGAGTTAAACTATCCTAAAAACTCACGAAAGAAGTATTACAAATCAATATTACAAAATGTATATCAAATGGTTCGAGTTGGAATTCCTTAAATAATATTATGGTGTTGATTTATGCGCTCAGAGCATCTTCAACTGTCTTTTGGCGACTTTTCAGTGCACCAACTTGTGTTGGGCGCACCTAGGTGCACACCACCGACTGTGCTCAACACATACCAAATAGTAGCCAAATGTTGATTTTCGCTCGTATGTATACTCAACGCGAAAACATGCGTTCAACGCAGTGAGTGTTGCTCATGTCGACGATTCGACCGTTCGCATTGAAGCCCCATCAGTTAGGACAATGTATCAAAATTTCATCTCGATCCAACGGTGAACGAAGGAGTTATTAGGATTTTACTTCGACATGTCATTGCTGAATTTTTGTTTTTGTCTAGAACTTCTCTTTTTGCAATTATTCTTCCGGATTTAGCCTACTAAACACTACAAATGTGATATTTGGTCATTTAAACAAGTTTCATTCATTTGAGTTGATTAAGTAGTTAAAGTGTCGTCAAAAGAGTGTAAAAATATGATCCATTTGACACTTAACATATCCTTACTTTTGTTCTTTTGTGTTGGTGAAGGTTGTTTGAACCTGGATTGCCTTGCCCACCTTGGACTCCCTTTGGTGGGTATATGGAAAAAGACTATGACATTTAAATCAATATTTAAATATTTAAAGGTGTATGTTTAGATAGAAATTAGAGTGAGAATATGTGTCACAACCTTATGAGTGACTTCACCTATTTATACGCAGGATGAGGTGGCTTGCACTCCAATAAGAGATATCTCATCATTGCAGATGATGTAGCCTTATCCTTTTTCAATCTATCAAATTGACATTGTTGTGGATTTGGGCAACCTCTAACATGTGTGCACATGGCCTTGTCTACTGCTCAGGTGACATGACTTTTGGTGTTGATGAAGGTTTTCTGATGTAGTAGGTGTTGACTTAGACATGTCATATCACTTTCGTCCTTCCCCGAGTTAGGGTATATCATAATGAGACTTGAATAATCACATAATAATGATATCTTTAATATAGTCTTAGTGATGACAACCAATTCAAATGAGTTGCCTTTTTAAGACCTTTTTTATCCACATTGGGCCCACAAGACTTAGTTTTCTCATGAAAACTTACCCTAACAAATATTATTAACATTATTTTGACTTTGAACCTACATATAAAAATCATTAGCGTAATATCTATACACTGTCAGTGTGAAGATTTGTACACAGTCATGTGTATTACTTTTTTTAAAGTGTAATATCTATGCATTGTCACTGTAAAGATTTATACACTTATATCTTTCACTATTCATTTATATTACATTTTTGAAGAGTCCATAATAATTGAAAATGAACGGTAAATGATGGACTCATAGTTTATAATTTTTTTACAGTGTCAGTACATAAAAATTCCTCCTTTTTAAAGAGTTAATGATAATTAAAATAAATGATGACCAATGACTGTTAGTATATAAAACTCTTACATTATCAATATATTTAAACAGCTGTTTGGGAATACATACATGAAGAACATGTGCAAAACTCACATTAAATATCACGTAGTGATGTTAACATCACCTCATAATGTATTACCATAGCCATGTGCATTGTGCAAGTAGTTGGTCCCAATAGTGACTCAACCAAACACATAGTGGCTATTTTAAGTGGTCAGAATTCAAGGTTGAACTTTTTCATATTTATGAAACACTCAAACAAAAATCATGCAATACCTAATGTAAATTCCGAATTAGCATCATTTCCATTAATAAAGAGATAAATATATATTTTTATTTTATTTTTAATGGCAAAAAAAATAATTTTATTATAATCAAAATGATATATATGTCATTGAAGATTACATTTCTCTTTGTTTTTAGAAGCATTTGTCTCTCTATTAATGGAGAAGATGATAACCCGTCAATTCCTTTATATCCGTAAAGTTGTGCACTCCAAATTTCTATAAAGGGTGTTAATTAATTACTACTATATCTTCAAGCTAAATGGGCAAGGAATCTTTAGGACCGTGTCCTAGAAATAGTAGGCAACTAGGGAATTATGCAATAGCTTAGGTCAACCTTGATGTTCTTTGAAGTTGTGCATAATAAATGTAATTGAATATTGAATGAGTACATGATATTGAATGAAATTATAAAGTTATATGAATGACTTATAAGGAAAACTAACTAATCCTAATAACTAAAATTAATTAATCAACTAATTCTAACTATAAAACGTAAATGAATATAATTAATCGAATATTACACCAATACCAAAATATATTTCATTTGTTGGGGTTTTGTTTTGTTTATATTATGAGGAGTTTATTTTCCATTTGACAGGGTTTTGGCAACCATAGAAATAGATGTTGAAAATTGTATTAATGGAGAGGCAAATGCATGTTTTCATTTTTTTATAATGGTAAAAAGTGTAGTTTCATTAAAATCAAAGAGTTATATATGTCATTGAATATTACATTTTCGTTTGATTTTTAAACCACTTACCTCTGCATTACATATCTCTTCATTAACGGTGAGAATCCTAACTCCTTTCACATATGCATTTAAGTTCACTTTGATGGTTTCACATATGTAGTTAAGTTGGAAATGGAAACACAAGATGTTGAAAATGGTGCCTTTAACGCATTCTCTCTTTAAAATTGATGAATTTTGTCTACTTTTTTATATATACTTGTTCAAACAAACAAATGACATATAAATAAAAATTTGGTTGTTAAAGGGTGTAGTTGCTTTCACCATAAGATAGTGCACATGCCAAATTCAAGAAATAATAAGATGAATATAGTAAGTGCAAGTGGTAAAGCTCAAGTATATGTTGTCCCTTTGTGATTAAGATTGATTGATATGTGCCTAACCCAACAAGGTGGCCACACACCCAATAATAGAGTTTTGCCAATCACATCACTCTTTCTTAGTTACATCTTTTCTATTCACCACATCTCTTCACTTTTAAGGAAAGTTTTTTTATAAAAATACATTTTATCTAGAGCATTGGTTTTCTCTTTCGAGGTGTGTGATTGTTCCTCCCAACAAGTGTCGTTCACAGAAATCGAACAATTGGTCTTTTGATAATTCTAGACATATAGTAGTTTTACACCATTAGACCAATACTTTGTTGGTATATTTTATAAAATATAAAACAATCAAGTATTAGTCCTACTATATTAAAATGATTATATGAATTAAACAATGTCATAATGACCTATCATATATATATATATATATATATATATAAATATAAACATGTACACTAAATATTTACTTCCTCCATCCCGTTTTAATTATTATGTTAATATAATATAATATACACAAATGCTAAGACAACATTCAAAGTGTTCATTTTCAATATAAAATAGTTCATTATGATTACAACCAACAGAATGTGTTATCTAATGTCACAAATCTTATATCGTACTAATAAAAATATGATATATCAATTAAAAAATTAAACATTTATTAAATATCATTGGTATGAGATATGATTTGGAACAAAAAAAAATTTGTTAGATGAAAATATCCTAACAACTCATACTCACCATTATTACACCTTATTTAATGGAATGAGGGCAAACAACTAAAAAAAATGTATTTAATGCTTCTCTTTTTCCTAAAATAAAACATTAACCTTGACAACTTATATGATATGAACATATTGTTACCATGTAAATCCGAAGTTCCAGGAATCAAAAGAAATCATTTCATCAGCCTCTTCCTTTCTTGTTAGTAGATGTCAAAAATAAAACACCCAACATGTTACAAGGTTCCAGGTTCATGCAATAACCTTGACATCTGCATAGCTTCAGAATAAAGCATATATTACAGGCTCATATTATAAGACATGTAATGAGTAAATGTTTTAAGCATGGGTTATCTTCAAGTGTAAGCAGCCATGTGATATACCTTGAAGGAAACAACCATTTTCTAGCCAAAATCATGGGGCAGTGATAGAATGAACAAATCAAAGTCCATAGTACAGATTACAAGACATTCACACTATAATAAAAAACATATTCTGACTGCACTAAACAGTTCTGACTTCTGAGGGAGTAGTTAAAAGTTAAAAGTTAGAAGTTAAAAGAAGTGGAATCATACATGCCATACACCATTGCCTCCAAGGCACCATGTTTCACAGAAGCATGTACATTTCAGTCGGCAAACTCGTTCCTTCCTGACTTGCATAGCACCATGTTAAAAATACCTCATCTAACATGGAATCAAGTAATCATCACAGAGAAGCCAAGTCCAAAATATTGCACTATTTGAGAATAGAGATTGCCAACACCTTAGAAAACTAGTCAGTTCCTAAGTTTAAAGAACCATCTTTCATCAACTTCAAGCTTAAGCTGTTGAATCTTCCTCGTGAATAATGCCTAGATGCTTTTCGCCAATCTGTTCCTGTTTTCATCATAGCCACAAATTCCTCATAGCTGATACGTCCATCCTGCAATTATCCAAGAATTTTAGAGGATAAGATTCTCTAATCAAGACAACAAGACCACATGCAAAGAAAGAATTGCAGAATATTCACCTTGTCTGTATCCACTTCTTGGAAAATATCATTCGCAACATCTGTACAATCTTCTGCTCCATCTTCCATTAACACATTCCGAAGCTCATCTGGTTCAATATATCCATCCCCATCCTTGTCAAAGTAAGAAAAGGCCTTGTGAAGATGATCATCATTAGCCATCCTTTTTAAATGAAGGAAAATGGCAACAAATTCTCCATACTCAAGTGTCCCCTTCCCATTACCATCTACCTGTTGTCAGAAAACAGTGGTTTAAAGGTATAACGAGAACAATTTCAAACTGGTGTATTATACCTATTGATAAAATTGAAACATAAAAGATAGCATGAAAACAGGGCATAGGAAAGAAAATGAAAATTCAGCAACGTGAAAGAGAAGAAAAAAAGGCCCCAATTTTATTATTATGCAACTGAACATGCCCAATCATTTAATAAATAGAAAATATATCAGAAAAGTAATGTACCCCATGCATTTCAACTCTCTATTTGCATGTTTTGTAGGTAAAGACGTAATATATTTACCAAGGAAAATTTACAACTAAAGACTAGAAGGTATGTACTGTCTCCTACACTACACCAACTGTCATTTGCATGTTGGTATACAGAGATACACATTTTTGCATGTCAATATGAAGCATTATCAGATGTTGCAAGTGGCACATTCAGACACAATTTATTAGAGAAACAAGAGAAAGTTAACCATACTCACAGCTTCTAAAAGCATCTTTACTTCAGACTCAGCAAGCTGAGATTCAAAATTTTGAAATCCAGCTTTTAGTTCTTCAATGGAAACAATGCCATCATTATCACTATCCATCTTCTTGAACATATCTTTGATGTCTTCGACTTCTTCAGTGGATAAGAAATCAGCAATGACCTGTTTTCAAATGTACAATTTTAGTTCTAATATACAGGGGGAAAACACTGCCTAAAGATATCACTAGATGCAGTGAACCAACCCTAAGGGCTTTTCTTTTGAATCTGTTCATCATTGAAAACTGCTTAAGCCTTGATTTGACAACATCTCCAAGAGGAACATTGGAAGCCTTCTTAGCATTTTGAAGCCAAGGATGCTCTGCAAGACAAGAAAAGAAAAACATGATGTCAATATGCATCATTCTGATAATTCACTAACATTATCACCATAAACAGTTTCCAATCAAAATAACTAAGAACTACATATTACAAAAAAGAATGTCTATACATAATTCTATCTCCTTAAAACATCCACATTGTTTCCCCTTCAAAAATTTTCCACAAGAAGTCAAACTTCCAAATGAAAGAGAAATTTTAGGATTTAAAATATAAAATACAGAGAAAGCATCATAACTGAAGCCTGTGTAAATGAGACATTTCAATTATGAAGATCCACAAAGAAGATAGTTTTTAGCACAAAAAACACAATAAATCATTTCAGTGCCAAAACTTTCAGAGTTCAATTGAGTTTTCAAACAGTCCCTTAGAGTAAGATATATAATAAGAAAGGAAGGAGATCAGCATACCGAATACTTGTTTGGTAGTTAATCGAAGTTTAGAACAGCATACTGAAGCCTATGTAAATGAGATATTTCAATTATGAATATACACAAAGAAGATAGTTTTAGCACCCAAAAAAACACAATAAATCATTTCAGTACCATTACTTTCAGAATTCAATTGAGTTTTCAAATAGTCCCTTAGGATAAAGATATAATAAGAAAGGAAGGAAATCAGCATACCGAGCACTTGTTTGGCAGTTAATCGAAGTTTAGGGTCTGATTCTAACATTTGTTTAACAAGACTTTTAGCACTTTCAGAAATACTGGGCCAAGGTTCCCGTTTGAAATCTATAAGCCCTCGAAGAATGGCCTGTGCAACCCCTTGTTCCGATTCTGCATAAGAATTAACCACAGTGAGATATAAAGTTTTCCATGAGCTGATGGGACTGTAAATGGCATGTGTTCACAAGCACAAAACACCACTTGCCAAACGAATACCTCTCCGACAAGCATTAATATATATGTCAGCCTCACTAAAACTGGAAAAGAAAACGAACAAAAAATATAGGCATGCAGTGAAGCAAGCACTGGTACAGAAAAGAGAGGAAACACATGAAATCCGATGGGAGTCATAAGGTGATCTGATGGTTAAGGTGGAGGGTTTAAGGAATGGAATGAAGGAGGTGGGTTCGAGTTTCACCCACAGCAAATTTAAAAAAAAAAAGAGTTATAAGGTGATTTGATGGTTGAAAAGAAGGGGTGGAGTGAAGAGGAGGTTGCCCACAACAAATACTATACTAACATTTGCCGATAAAAAAAACACATGAAATCAGATGGATGCTGATGCATAAGTAACGGAGGGCATGCCTAAAGAGTACCATACGAATCTTAGGATTTAGGAATGTAACTACCAGCCCAAAATGGGGGAACACCACACAATAAGATGTAAAAAAAAAAGGAGTTATAAGGTGATTTGATGGTTGAAAAGAAGGGGTGGAGTGAAGAGGAGGTTGCCCACAACAAATACTAATATACTAACATTTGCCGATAAAAAAAACACATGAAATCAGATGGATGCTGATGCATAAGTAATGGAGGGCATGCCTAAAGAGTACCATACGAATCTTAGGATTTAGGAATGTAACTACCAGCCCAAAATGGGGGAACACCACACAATAAGATGTAAAGAATCACTCCTGCACTCCATATATCTATTTCTGGCCCATAGTTTCGCTGGAGCACCTCAGGAGCCATATAATACGGACTTCCAACAATTTCTGAGAACCTTTCACCTGGAAATTCAAGTGTTATCCAAAAAACAGCATTATGAAAAACATGTCAAATACATTAATCAATGAAAACATAATGTTTAAACTGAGTAAGCAATGTAAATACAATATACTGTAAGACGACAAAAGCACCAACAAGGGAAAACATATGCTATGAATGTCCATAGCATTGGAATAAGCACACAGATTCTGTTTTTCCAGAAAATAAGCCAGAATTAGCAACTGAACCGCGATAAGATCCATTACTTTGTTTCCAATTATGATAGAAGCATCCTAAAACTTAACACATTTTTTTAAGTGACAACAGTTAATGTGGAATATGAAACAGATATTCCATATGGCTTTTGTACTAAATGCTTTTGTTATAACCATCAAAACAAACTAAAACGTTATCTGTTGTTTGTACAGTGCTACACAAAGGCCACATGAAAATCAGTAGATACCAGATTTGCTAATGTTATTATTTCATATTCAAATTATGTGTGGCAACTCCTCGTATAGTTGCAATAAAATATCGCACTTTATGCTACATTTGACAGAAGGGTTTGGAGGCAAAGTAAAAGAAGCTAGATGCTAAGCAAAAGGGTCATGCAACAAAGCATGTCACTGTATATCTACCAAATGAACACCACCAAAAAGCCCATGGGTTTTGCACCAGTGCGAAGCTAAAAAAGGTGTCATTGAAGATTCTATTTCAGTGCCCATATTTATTTCCATAGTTTGATACCTAGGGTGAGTTGTCAAACATTTTATTAGCTACTATTTAAATATTTATACTTAGGGATGGTTCTATTAAGCAGTCAAGTGTTTATATAATTAAAGCTTCTATCATTGAGATTTGAAAAACATTTTTGAGATATGTCAGTTTTTAATAAATTAAATTAAATAGAAAATAATAATAATAATAAATGTGCATTTTGCCTGAGTGAACTAGTCATAGCACATCCCTTGTATACGTAATAGACTTTTAAACGTATAACATTTAATCATCCATCAAGAATGCTTGACAATTCATCTCTGATACCACATCTATCAGATTGTGATAGCAATTCCCACTGAATGTAGCATTCAAATTGATAAGTTACAAGTGGGATCACCTTTACTTCTTTCCCACACAGTCAAACATTTCTTACTTGATTGATTCAGAATCCAATTTGAATTTACACAATGCACTAATATTCTCTAGTAATGAACAATTCCTAGTCCAATGCTAACATCCAAGTCGTTCGAGATTCATCATTCCTTACATTCCTACACCTCATATACACATACAATAACCACATTCTGCACCTAGCTTGAACAATATAGAGAACCCAAAATTAATAGAGCTAGTATCAAGTAATCAATTACTATTCCTTTCCTAGACAGTTGTTTGTGGGCCAGCATCTTGCCTTAGAAAAGGCCAGGTAGGGCTGGAGTCCGATGGAACCTTACACTAACCACTAGACTTAAATAAAAAGAGTTACATGCTCACTCATCAATAGCTATAAGTTTAGGCCAAGTGGATTTATTATTTGATTTAGTTCAAGCTTGAACCCAGATTAACAACCAATGCCATGTCCAAATTGTTCAAAATTCATCTTCCCTATATTTCTAAAAATGGAAAAGAAAAATTCACTGCCTATAGGGAACTTAGAATCAATGGAGCTAGCTAGCTAGCTACTATTTATCAATAATTATTTCTTTCCTAGACTACTGATTGTGGACCAGCATCCAGCCTTAGCAAATCCCACTAGAGTCGGAGTCAAATTATGTACTCAATGAACCGTGTTCACCTTAAAGAAGGTCTTCTAATAATAATAAAAAGTGTTCACCTAAAAGAAGGTCTTCTAATAATAATAAAAAATGTAGTCAACCGTGTAGTCAATGAACTATATATAGAGTGTGTGTAACACAATCATGGTCAGCATGAGTCAAATTGAACCATGACATTGGCTGATGAACTGAAATAGAAACATTTACACACTTATGCTAACAATTATAATTGTTGGGTTTATTCTAGTGTGAAGTCTCACATTGGATATGCGGGAAAGATTAAAAGAGTTTATAAGTAGGAAGACCCATAGAACTAATGCTTTAAGGTTTTGGTTCAAAACGTGTTGTTTCACTTGTAGCTCTTCACTCTTCCCATACCCCGGTAACAATGGAACTTACCGGTTGTTGGAGGCTCCTCGGTCGCAGTCTGGTCCAACAATAACTTTTGGGTACTTGATTTCTTACTTGATTTTATTCAAAATCCAAACAAAATTAAAAACCAATACTCTAATGCTACACTCAAAGGTAGCTTTGCACACAAACATAACATTACAACGAGGTCACAAGTAGAGAGACTATGATTTGAACTCGAGATCGCAGGATAGCAATCTTACTATTGTGCCAAAGTGCACCCTCATAACCCATATATTCTATTCCTCCTAATTTACCATTTCTACCAAACACTACCAATTTGTTCAGAATTCATTTTCCCTACATTTCCAAACGAAATTAACCACCACAAAAACAATGCCACGTTTGAATCTAAATTATTCACAATTCATCTTCCTACATTTCCAAAAAATCAAAAGTACCTGGCTTGAAGAATATAGATAGTCCAAAATCAATAGCTTTGAGAGGCGAATTCTCCTTCTTATTCGCAAACAAGAAATTCTCCGGTTTCAAGTCTCTATGAATCACTCCATGCTTATGACATAACTGCACAACCTCCACAATTGTCCTCATCACCGCCGCCGCAGCCCGTTCAGTATAATGTCCCCTCGCCACAATCCTATCAAAAAGCTCCCCACCCTCACACAGCTCCATCACGAGGTGAACCGCATTGTCGTCCTCACACGCCTCGCGGAACGCCACGATTCTCTGACTCTCCGGGAGGTGGCGCATGATAGCCACCTCCCGGCGGACGTCCTCCACATCGACCGCAGTCCGGAGCTTCCGCTTGGGGATGGACTTGCAAGCGAGGAGTTCACGAGTACTGCGGTCGATGCAGAGATAGGTCACGCCGAATTCGCCGCGGCCGAGCTCACGGTCCACGAGATACTTATCCTCGATATTGGAGTAGGGAACGCCGGTGAGGACGGTGATCGGAGTTTGGTGGTGTTTTCTGTTATTGGCCGTGACGGTGGTGGAGTGTTTGGAGTGATCGGTGGATTTGACTTCTTCACGGGCAACGGCAGCGGGGGATCTGCAGCAGTTACCCATCGGAGCGGTGGATCTCGGAGGAGGGAAGGGTAAGTTAGGGTTTTCACATTACAATGTAGTAACTCAGAATCTAGTTGTTGAAATTAACACAGTTTGAGGAAGAAAAAAATGAAAAGTGAAAGTGAAAGGAGAAGGAGTTGTAAAGCCCGGTTCGTGTCGGTCGTTCAACCAGTAAACTGATTTCAGTACAGGTAGTGTATACTAATTATATTGGTTATATAATTATATTGGTCAAAATTGTTGGTAAACTGTAGGGTAGCAGTCCTTAAAAAAATTATTATTATTTTATTGATTTTTCACTATTAATATTATATATAATTCATCAATACGCGATTTACCTAATAAATTTTCGGTTGAACTACTATATCAGATTACCAGTATCATAACCGATTTATAATCGGTACAATATTAATAACACTTATTTTAAATAATGGTTTGCGAAAACAACAAGTTCCATTAGATAAATCATTTGACTGATAAAAACACCAGTCGTAAGGACAAGCATGCAAGAGATTGGCACTAAGAATAATAAATCTCAAAAATATTTGTATGTTACCAATGATTTTATTCTTTGGTTAGGAGAAATATTCCCATTGAGATTTAATATATGGTATAATCCTATACCCAACATAAATCAAATAGTTAAAAGGGATCTATGAAAGAATCTTAGACCAAAAGTATAATTAACAAATAGTTTAAGGGAATAATGCATTAAAATTAAGTTGAGTGATGGTATCTTTTTAATTTACAACAAGTACATATGAAAACAAAAGGACCTTCTTGTCTGTCTATTTTCAATGTTCATTTGTGTCAAATACTGAATATAAGTGGGTCTTATGTATCAACCAGTTTTTCCATTTCCACCTTGTGATGTTGCTTGCATTCTTGGAAAGAGGACTCTCATTTTAGAAGCTGTATATATAATTGTTCATCGGTGTTGTAAAATCTGGTTCATATCCGTCGGTTCAACTGATAAACTGGTATACTAGTCCCAATATTAGTACGGTACAACAATTATACTGGTTATAAAATCGTAGGGTAAAAATTGGTCAAAATCGGTTATACCGGCTGATTTTCAATTAAATTGTACCGGTCATACCTCCCGATTTTTTATTTAAATTAATTTTTAATGAAAATAAAAAAATATTGGTTTTTTATTGAATTTTCAATATTAATGTTAATATATTATATATGTATATTTAACTTCACCGGTATATGGTTTAATTAATGAACTACCACTTGAACCAATATATCAGTATAATAATACTCTGACCGGATTGATAACATGTATCATATTAATAATTCTCAAAGAACCAAAGAAAGAGGAATGAATTATGAGGCATTCTAACCTTTTCAAAGCAAGGTATATTACATTATATTATATGGTCAAAGATCATTCTTAATTAGGGGACAAGAGTTACATGCTTCATTTTGTACTTATTTTCTTCTCATTGGAAGCATAGAATAAAGACAAATATCACTTTAAAAAAACTAAGAGAGAGAGAGCAAGGCCACATAGGCAAATCCTTATTTAGATTTGATTCTCTAGTGAAATTAATTACTCAACCAACCTTAATTCCATCACATGAATGGAATGAAAAAAATTATTAGGGAATTAGAAGCAGCCATATTATAGCATATTAAAACATGAATATGAGGAACTTGCACATTAGTTACCTTGTTTAATGAGTGATATAAGTTAAAGTCAAATTTACTATTTTTAACATTTTTTATGATTCCATTTATGAATACTAATGTGTGTTTTTACTTTTTTAGAATCAAAATAGTATACATAAGAATTTATGAGGACCTCAATGTGGATACTCACATTTCTTAATTTTTTTGGGTGCAAATCCTATATTAAATATACTTTGATATCCCTTGAAGTGAAATATTAATATTAAGTAATTAGATTACATTAACATTGATGATATTGGCAATAGAAAATAATATTTATACAAGAAGTATTATGTAATGTTTATACATGAAGTATGTAATATAAAAATACCAATACTCTGATTTTAGAGAAAATAATTGAAGAATGAAGATATACCTAGAGGGAGAGAGTGGTCGATGACCAGGGAAAATTTACCTCACATATGTAATTTGACTATTTAATTACACATTTCGTATAACTTTTTGGTTTATTACCAATATAGTGCACTTTTACAAAAATCTTGTTTCGTATGCACAATAAAAAAAATTAGTTTCATTAATTAACTTTAAATAAAAATCGGCCGATTTAACCGGTACAGTTCAATTGAAAATCGGCTCATATGACCGATGTGTGACCAATATAATTATATAACTCATATAATATAAGAGTACTATAACCACTAAAACATTTTTTTACAACACTAATATTAACCATGATTCTGTTCCAAAGTAGTTGTTAGTATGCAAAGTCATCATTCAAAAAAAGACCTAATTTGAGTTCAGTGTGTTTCAAACACCCATTACAACAATCAAATGTATCAATGTCAAAGGTATTATTCTCTTTCTCTCTCAAAGTTTCAATCTTTCCTTCCTCAATTTCAATACCCATTATTCCTTCTTAGGTTTTTCTCTCTTTCTCTGCATCCAATTCATCTCAATGACCCTCTTAATGATGCTGTTTATTCCTTCAATCACATGCTTCATATGCGTAATACACCACTCATCAGTAAATTTAATCAAATTTTAGGATCCATTGTGAAAATGAAGCATTACCCTATTGCTATTTCCCTTTTCAAACGATTTGAACCTGTGGGAATTATCCCTGACTTTTTTACTTTGAATATCTTACTCAATTGTTACTGCCATTTGGATCAAATGCATTATGCTTTCTCTGTATTGGCCAAGATTCTCAAATTGGGTTATGAACCAAATACTATAACCTTCAACACACTCATCAATGGGCTTTGTCTCAGTGGTGATGTTAGGAAAGCTCTTCAATTTCATGACACTGTGATAGGACATGGTTTTCAGTTAGATTCATTTGCTTACGGGTCTTTGATCAAAGGGTTATGTAAAATAGGACAAACAGATGCTGCTATTCAGTTGTTGAGAAAGATTGAATCGAAAGTGATGAAGCCAAATGTGGTAATGTATAACACTATCATTGATAGTCTCTGCAAAGATGAACTCATAACTAGGGCCCTTGATCTATATTCCGAAATGGTTGTTAGAGGAATTTCTCCTGATATTTTTACTTACAATACTCTAATATATGGTCTGTGTATTGTGGGTCAATTGAACGAAGCGACCGATTTGCTAAATGAAATGGTACTGAAAAACGTCAACCCGGATGTTTGCACATACAGTTCTCTAATGTATGGTTTGTGTATCGTGGGTCGATTGAAGGAAGCGACTGATTTGCTAAGTGATATGGTAATGAAAAACATCAACCCGAATATCTATACTTTCAATACATTTGTTGATGCGTTTTTAAAGGAAGGAAAGGTCAAAGAAGCTAAGAGTTTGTTAGCTGTGATGATAAAAGGTGGTGTGAAACCTGATGTTTTTACTTATAATTCTTTGATGGATGGTTACTGCTTAGTCAATGAAGTGAGCAAGGGAAAACATGTATTCAGCACTATGCCTCAAATGGGAGTGACTCCTAATGTTCATAGTTATAATATCATGATTAATGGATACTGTAAGCTTAAAATGATGGATGAAGCGATGCATATGTTTAAGGAAATGCATCACGAAAATATGATCCCTGATACTGTAACTTACACTTCTCTTATTGATGGTTTGTGCAAATCAGGGAGAATATCTCACGCATGGAAGCTTCTTGACGAGATGCATGATCGGGGTCAACCTGCCGGTGTCATTACTTACACTTCCTTATTAGACGCTTTATGCAAAAATAAGCAGCTTGATGAGGCAATTGCGTTACTCAAGAAAATTGAAGATCAGGGAATTCAACCAAATGTGTACACATACAGTATACTCATTCAGGGATTATGCGACAATGGTAGACTTGAGACTGCGAAAGAGGTTTTTCGCCATTTTTTTAGTAAAGGCTATCATCCAAATGCCTGGATATGTAATGCTATGATAAAGGGGTTCTGTAAAGAGCACTTGTTTGATGAAGCATTGGCTTTGAAGTCAAAAATGGATGATAGTGGTTGCACCCCTGATGCTATAACTTTTCAAATAATAATTTCTGCTCTTTTTGATAATAGTGAGAATGAAAAGGCAGAGAAACTTCGTAGTGAAATGATAGGTAGAGGCCTAATAAGTGGAGAAAGGTAGGTTAGATGCTTTCTATTACATGTCACAAAATGTGGATTTTTTTTAATGTTCGGTTCGCTAGCCTATTTAAAGTCTCACTTTCTTTTGTTTCACTTTGACTATGTGTCCATTCGATTGGTTAATTTTATGGTTCTTGGCGTGATTGTCATTCTTCTTCCTGCTTTAGTCGCTCTTAATCTTAATGAGGTTCTGTCTCAGTCACTTCTCTTTGTATGTCTTTACTGATGTTTGTATTTTTACCAAAATATTTTACATGATTGGATTGTGGACACATTTGCTATCCTTTTTTATCATTGAACAAACTCTGGTAATTGACATGATCATTTGGAATGTTTTTATGTCGAATTTGTAAGCCCACCTAAATATCTTTGCTGTTGTTTTGCACAAATATAGGAATATTTTGTGTTCCCTTTCCTTTTTGTTATTTTATGCTGGCCAAAGGTGCTTCTGCTCAAAATCCCATCTCCCTTGTGTCTGCAAAAACCCAGGTTTTGTCTTTGAAATGTTCTTGCAGGTTGCAAGTCGCAATTGCGGTCATGGTTAAGGTCGTTGTGATTGTGGTCATTGTTTGCGGTGTGGAGTGCAGCCATTGCAGTGTGAATATTTTTATGATTAAAAATGTTTTCAATCCGATACGGTCCGGTGTAGCCCAAATGTGGTCCGGTGCGACTCAAATGCAGTCTGATGTGGTTACGGTATGGACCAGACAATCGCTCTTTAAAAAATAAATCCAACACAATCCAAACACATTCAGTTTTTGCAATCTGATGTGTGCACATATATTGTACTTATTCGCGGATTATGCAGTGTTGGTAGAGTTGAAATTGCAAAACAAGTTTTTCAACATTTTTAATTAAAGGGTATCACCCAAATGTTTGGATATGTAATGTTATGATATGGGGGAAAATCATTGCCTCCCAGATGCCTGTAACTTTTGAAACAATTATTCTAGCTCTCTTAGGAAAAAAATAAGAATGAAGATTAGAGAAGCTTTTTAGTGAAATGATAGCTAGAGAGCTACTGTAAAGGTAAATGGTTCCTAGTTACACATTAATATATGTTTGCCATGTACACTTAGATGTGTTGTGAAATCGCTTTATGAAAAGAACGAACAACCTGTAAACAGTCTATTTGCTTACGAGGGTAAGACTGCGTACATCTACCCTCCTCAGACTCCACTAGGTGGGAGCCTCATGCAATAAGCCGCATTTTAAAAGAATGAATAGAAGAGATATGAGAGTGAGGATTGTTTAGAAGTCTTAGATTGTAATATTCTACTTTACTTATGGTCATTTATTGGGTTAATACCTAACCTATTCCATCATTAGGCTATGAGTATTATGTTGATATCAATTCTTTGTATAGTTGGTTACTTCACTGTTCACTCTGTTGATAAAAAAAACTAGGATGGAGTTACATGTTGCTTGTGATTTTCAGATTAGTTGGCCTAATATATGCAAATGCTTATGAACTTTCTTGTTTTGGCTTTTGCCTTCTAAGAAGTCCAAAGCTCCCTCACTTTTTTGTATATATTTTTCAAATCTGCACAATGTATTGTTTCAGGATCAGTATGCAGTTGAGATATGATATAGGTTCTTAGGATTAAGGATGGTTTACTTTAAGAATTGATATCTAAATGCTGGGTATTTGTTTTCTTTTAATGATTTTTATGTTGATTTTGTTTCAAGGAAATGATCATGTGAGTTGCTGATTTTTTTGGGTTTAATTGGTACTAGGATAATTGTGTAAAGATTTGTATAGTTTATTGTGGTCTTTGATTTGAAGAAATTTAATGAAGTTTTTATATACAAACAGCAATGTTAGTATATTAATTTTAACTGTTGTTGATATTCACTGAATATTTTGACCACCTTATCAAATGCTAACAAGTCCTGTACTCTTATTGCTGAGGACTTTTTAGTTATTTAAGTCTAGAAGCTGAAATGAGACAGGTAATTACTGTTTTTCTTGTTATAGTATTTACACAAAATGATACATTTCATAATATATGGTAAGATTAGAATAAGAGGAGCTATGTGAAAATATCTCACCTGAAAGTTATATTCCTAATTATATTCCAAATAAATATAGGCATGAATTCTCTAAGTTTTGTCATTTTCACTGTTACCATGTTTCACTTGTTATTATGATTATATGACTTTTTAATGCTGGGCTTTAATATGGTAACTATAACTTTTACTATGTAAATGAACTTTAGTGTTTAAAGAAGGAATAAAAATACTCAGTCTTTGATGCAATGGCCAATGCTTTGGGATACAGTAAAAAGTGATTTTTAAGGTTCCAAATTATATATCCAAGTTCTTCACTGAAAAACATGTACTTAATGTCACACAAAAGAAAAATAACATAATTCTTAGCTATGTACAGCAAATATAAACAAGTACTGAAATCTGAGCCTGCTGCTTTACTTCAGAATGAGATCCTAAAGTGCTTATCTTTCCATCATTGCTCACTGCTCAACCAAGAAACTTCATGTACAAAGACAATGTTGGACCTGACTATTGGTCGGGACCAGACAGTTCCATTATTACTGAGGTATGAGAAGAATGAAAAGTCATAAGAGATATATCTATTTAGAAGAAAAGCCATGGCACATATATCTTACCCCTTAGTAACTTTCCATCAAATCCTGAATGCACACTTCCCAATGATCATCTCCTTAATGCTAACTGCTGAGGCCTACTATGCATCATAGGATTCAAACCATTTTCCAAAAGAAAATACAATCAAATTAAAAATAACACTAAGACTAAAACAACCTTATAAACAGCCTTCAAACATATTCCTATGATCACAGTTACCTAAAATGCCATCTACGGCTACGTGGTTCATTTGGATACACAGTCTGTCTGTCTACGTGGTTCATTTGGATACGCAGTTTGTCGTTGCACACATTGTCAACCACATGCATGAATCTAGTAATTATGGCCATTATGACTACACACTTAGCCTCCACTTAAACCATCCTTCTCCAAACCCCAGGCCCTGACCCTAAGCTGAAGCTCAGCCACAGCAGCAAAGAATGTAACAGCCTGTGCTGGTTTCAATACTTGCACAACTTTCAATGCTGTATTTCTCCTCAAACTATCAGCCCTTATAACCAGATTCTCCAGTGTCACCTTCAAAGTGCTTGGAACTGCATCATCCACAAAACATTAACACCCAAATATATTTAACCAAACAACAATCTTATATGTACAACCACATTCTGCAACAACTTTGGTTTCATAAGACATCTTGTCTTATAAAATCTAAAGTTTGCAACAACTATGACACTTTTGCCTTATAAACAAGCCAAAGTTGTAGGATGTTATTGCACAGGTAACATTTTTCATTTTTTACATTGTTTCAAATTGTGGTGTTACACAAAATCACAATGATGCGACCATAACAAATTGCAACTATACAGCATTGAACAACATTTAGGCTGCAATAGAATAGCACTGCATTGATATCAAAAATATTTTTTTCTCACAAAATAATTCATACTGCAACGGCCGCAATATACATCAGCCATACTAACCACAATCACATACCTACCGTAATCACAATAACCACAATCACAATTTAAAACACTTTTTATAAGTATATATTTAATAAATATATATATATATATATATATAAGTAATTGTACCAGATATATTGGATTGAGAATCCAAGGTTGCACCTCCTAAACACATCTTGCCATGGCTTCTTGCCATCTCCACAAGTGGTGGCGCCGCCACACTCTCATGAACCTTAGCCAATTCATCATTGAGTTCCCTTTCCTTGAACTTTGTCTGTTGTTGGATTTGACTCAACCTATGCTTCTGCTCTTCAGATAGTTCATCCTCTAAAGCTGTGTTCACAACCTCAAATGCCATCCCAGGCTTAAACCCTCCAACCCAAAGAAACATTCTTTCCAATGAAGTGAACCATGGTGGTGAAAAAACTAGGATGATATTGTTTTGGGTAACCTTTGATTTCTCTTCATAGTATTGTCCATAGTGACAGAGTACCCTGTTTATCAATCCTCTGATGCTATCACCATCTGGTAGTAGTTGTTGTTGAGCTGAGACAAGCTCATCAAGGTGGAATCTTTGTCTCATCAACCATCCATGGAAAAATTCCTCAAAAGATGATGCAACATTTGAATCACTCATCTATGTGTTTCAACTTTCAAGAAATAGAGAAACAGAGGAATTCAGGGTAAAACAGAGTGAAACAGAGGAAGGGATATATAGAAAATGTTATATTTAATGAGGTTGCTGTAATGTTTTTGTTGTTGTAATTAAAATAAATTAATTAAATTCTTTCTTAATACTCTAATTAAAGGATAAACCTCTTTCAATGACAATTTTCTCTATTCACAATGATGGATCTTGAAACAGGGGAAATTCTTAGAACTAAGAAGAAACAGAGAGAAACAGGGGAAATGAGAGAGAAACAGGGGAAATGGTGAAAGTAAAGTGGATTGTGGTCAATAAATGTGATTTAATAGAGTTTTTGATGTTGTTGTTGTTGTTGTTGTTATGGAAATGAGTTATGTGAAAAAGGGTAAGTGAGAATTTGATGTAGAATTGAATAGGAATAAGGTGGAAGAGAAAAGTAAATGAAAAAACAGAGCGAGAAGTAATGTAATGTTGATGAAAGAGGTAGTGGGGAGTTGTATCGGTGCAATTTGTCGTCACTTTAAGAGATAAGTGGTAATGCATAAATATTGGAACATTACTATGTCTACACTAAAACGTACACAATATTTTTCTTAATATGAATGGTTACAATATAAAAAACTCAAGCACTCTTAGTACATATACTTTTCTCATAATAATATTTAGTGTAGACTAATATCATTATTGTTAGCATAATTATAACTTTATTTCATAATTAAACATTATATATATATTATATTTTTTATAGTGAATTTTAGTTATTGATTTATAATAGTAAATTTACCCTTATATGTTATTATTCATGAAATAAATATATGGATTATTAAAAATATATAAATATATAATTAAATTTAATATTTTATTAGATACATGTAGATACCCGCTGCCTGCAAATAAATGTATGTATGGGTATGAGAAATTATTGAAAATATTATTATTTTGATTTTAATATATATATTAAAAATGTAAAAGTATTTTATTTGGCCAATGCATTATTCATCATTTACAAGTTAACTATTATCATCGATTCTTAAATAAAAGCAATATCATGTAAAAAAGTTACACTAAAATATTAAACTCTGCCATTATATATAAATAACTTTTAGGCTGAAATTGTAGAACTTGAATTAGTTTGTTAGATAAATGTGAGGAAGTGTATGGTATTAAATATGTGGCATGTATCTATCTATCTTATAGAAAAATGTGGTAAAGAGGGATGAACTGAGGGAAGTTGAGTATATTGATGAGAAGTAAGTGGGGTTGGTCATTCATGTGATGCTCTCAATTATGGTTTTAGTGTTGGGATTTGAGACTTTACATTTTCATTCAAACTTTGGTGAGTAGGACTAATATTTTGACACATGCAAATGGTATATGCCAAATAAGACAGAGAATTGCAGAAATTGAGCCAAGTAAGACAGAGAAAATGTGATTGGAGAGTGTTAGATAAATCAAGTTTTCATTTATAAAAACTTATCATATTTAATCATAAGATAACATTTAATATGCTAGTAAGTAAGTTCAGAGGATTCATGTCATTTGATGCTTAACTATAGTGCTAAAATTCATCAATAGTTTAAAATGATGGGTTATATACAATACTAATCTTTTTTGTAAGTTTCATCTAAAAATCTAAAAATTAATACAGGGTTGTGATGTGGTTATATTAACTATTAACCATGTGAGTTTTTTTCCTTTAGTTTTTGAATGGAAACACAAAAAATGAGGATCAAAACTGCATGAAAAAAGTTGTGGAATGAGTTCCACTAGTAAAGTAAAAAATAATGTGTATGCATCACAAAAATATAAGATGTTTCCTTTATTTGTAGTGCATGTTTTCTTTTATGATAGAACATTATATCATCATTTGATCCATATAGTTGATGTTAGGTCTTTTATTTGATCCAAAAACATTAAACTTTTCACTCTACCCCTATTGAATTTTGCACCTTTGAGCAATTTTATGGTGTGATTAGTTCTGTTTTTCATTTTACCAAATGAAGATTTCACAACAAGTTTATTAGTTGATTTGAAAAACAAAAAGGACAATTCAATAGACAACTTGCTTAGTGATCATGCATGCACCATATGAAATCACCATTTCATGGATGAAATATATTTTCAATCTGCAGAATGAGATCATACAAATTTGTTTACATTTTGACATTTTTGTTCAAATGGGTGGTGTACAATAAAGGTTACTTGTATCACAAGAAACCACACAAACGGGGTCTTGAACAGAATTGTCTTCCATTAGCTTTGACCATGGCCATTACCCCAGCAGTTATTCCGGCACAAAGTACAGAAGACACATACTGATGCACATTTCGGCCAGCTAGAAAAACCAGCAAGGAACAATAACAACCACGTTTATGAAATAAACAAGAATGTAGATGAAAAATAAAATGATAAACGTCAACGACCCTTTATTCGGATGGATGAAACAAATAAATAATCATATACCTTGCTGAAGAGTTAAGGTTGTTGCTGTCAAACCTCCAATTATCAAAGCCGATGCCACTGGAAGGATCTGCATGTTCAATTCTACTTGAGAATTTGCTGTATAAGCCATTTTAAAATATGAAACGTAATTTAGTTATCACCTATGTCCGCACCAGCATGTAAGGACACGCGTTTGGGTAAATAGCTTATAATTAAGATCTTATTTAACAAGTTTTGTATTTCGCAAAGATTCAATAAGCTTTTTTTTGAAATAAGCTAAAAATAGCTTACTTTCATAGGCTTCTCTAATGAGCTTATTGAACTAAGAGCTGAAATCGCATGTCAAGAATTGTTTAGGCTTGGGGTATGTGTATTTTTGCCAATGATATGCTAAAGTTAGTTATACACGAGAATGCACAAGCAACCGTTTGTGTTTATGTCGTCCCGGATATGTCAAAATGTCAACCATGATCAGCATAAGCTAAAATAGCTACTACATTATTCCAACCCTTTCAGGATCTATTGAATGTATTCTGAAATGACATTTTATTTTTCAATTAATTACAACTTCTCAGGGTTAGAAGCGCTGGAGCGATATAAATTAGAAGGACGGGGCCTGATGCTACTTACCGAAAAAGGTTCGAATTTTTTTTGCTGGAGAGAAGGGCTGTTTCTACTGATATTATAATGACCGCTTATCAGATCCAGTGCGTCCTGCAAAAGACATTCAAATTATTAAATACTGTTAAGATTGAGTGCATTTCACTTAAATGAGTGATAATAATAGTGAACTTGCCTGCCGAACACCGTCGTGGAAGTTATTCAAGTAATATCGTGAAATCGCACTCATCCCATCTCTAATAATTCCGGTTATTGTTTGTTTTCCATATCTGCAGCATGTTTCCAATATGTACAAGTATCAAAATAAGAGAACATTGAACAATAGGATTGTAGTTAAAAAATTTAAATAATACCTAACTAGGTCCCCTTTAAGGGCATAAGTCCCAGCATACTCAAGACTTATCTCATCACCTTGCTCTGCCCACACTAAAGATTATAAAAAGAGCTCAATTAAACCGGGCAATAATTCAAAAATACGAATGGACAAATTTATCTAGAAATTCCATACATGTTCTAAATTTTCCAAATTCTTCGACAAACATAGAAATGCTCTCAGAGAGAGTAAGCAATCCAATCCTCTGCAACTGTAGATTTAATGACTTCTCGGCCAAGTAACACTACAAACAGAATCAAGATAGTAAAAAATGAGAAATTATGATTTACCAGAAACCGACTAATGATTTATCAGCGAACCTGAGTAACATTTGTTCGATCAAGGGAATCGATGCAGTTTTCTCTGACAATTCCTTTCTGCCCCTCTAGTACATTTCCCTTACTATCTATCAAGAAGTATCTGCTCAGCTGAAATAGCAATCATTAAAAATCTGAATTATAAATTGCTAGGATATCTGGATCATCGCAACTAGCTATTAATTTTTTTTTTCATTACCTTTGTTTTTCAAAATCCTCTGAGATGTCATTATAGAGGATTTTCAGATTATCGAAGTTTGAGCTTCCACAGTGGCAATGGAAATCAAAAGGCACATATCTGCCATAATCCATGACTCATAAACAGAAAAGTGTATCAGAAAAGAAAAACAAGATGAGACACAAAATAATCATATAGACACACTGATACAGTTTAAGCTATAGAAGCACTTCGTACCTCACGTTTTGCTGATTTTGCATTTCAGCAGCATATGCTGCACTTAATTGGCCTTCTTCACCATGCTGCACCAAATTAAGAAGAAATTGCTCAAAAAAGACACAAAATAACTGCTTATAAATAAACAGTTAACTAATGTATTTACCAAAACACACACTCATCCTCGATTTCCCTACTTTAAATTTAGGGTAAAGATAAGGTGAGCAAGAAAAGAAGGAAATATTTAAATACGATTTTAAGCAAAGAGTCTATAGTCCAAACTGAAAAGTAAACACATTTTTACACAATCATAAATATCATTGCCTCCCAAGCATCAAGAAGATGCTATATCTTTCGGTTCGCAAAAAAATTAAGAAATAAATTTTCTACAGCTTCACAGTTTAGAGTAGAGAGAGCAATAGAAGGCATACTTTATCAGTTAGATCAACTGCTATTATATCTCCATATCTTTGTTTGAGATCATTGAAATGACGCGTCACAATATTTGGCTGAAGGAGTGGAGGGGAAAAACAAAAGAAACATTTATTAGTGGAAATCCCATGGTAGAATCATTGAAGTGCTGGTAAAGTCTAGAAATAGAAGTGTACTGTTTGCTCATGACTAATAACCCTAAGGTGCGGTTTATAGCTTAGATCAACAATCTGCTCCCACAGAATAGGAATTGAACCTCGAACCTGGAAATCAATTAATCAGAATACAAATAAGAAACTAGTAGGACAATGATAGATACCAGAAAGCTAAGGCTAAATAAATTAACAGTCACGCAGCAATTCGCAGAAAATCGGTATATTAACTTCAACATTCAGAATGTAAGATTGCAAGGTACAAAAGATATGTTATAAAAGTAAAGTGCAGAGAAAGAAATACAAGGTACTATGGGAATGAGGAAATTCCATTTGCTAATAATACCTAGAAGAAGTAAGGAACAATCATCTTCTCTCAAGATTGAAACTAAGAAAATCAGAATCACCCCCAAATTCACAAACTAAAATTTGTAACAAAATAGTAAGGCTATAGTTATCATCATATTATCTGCGGATAGCACAAACCCAAAAAAGGAAAACATGCATTGCAAAAAGAAAATTACTTCCCTCTTACTTCATCTAATACACTACTTCCCAATACATGTTAACTTTTTTAGAAAAACTGTATTATCTATACTTGTAAATCAGGAAAATACGGCACTCGAAAAGTCGAAATCCTTTAGCATGTTTGGCAACAGTAACAGTTTATATAGAAAAGGACAGATATGGTAATGAAAAACATAACCAACTGTAAGGAGAAACTATTGAAAGGAATTACTGGAAGTTGATACTTCGTTAGAGTATAAACTTTACCTGCAAAAATGAGGACCTGAAATCTTCAATTTCAAGCAACTGTTCAGTTTCAATGAAATTGGCAGTGTCACCATCAAGGTTAGCTCCTCTTCTCCACATTCTTGTTCCTATGTCACCATGTTTCCATATTATAACGAGCTATTCCAAATTCATGATGATATTATTATAAGATGGAAGCACCTTTGAGACATTCTACCTAGGCGCCGTGTACATCTCCTTGAAATTAATGTTATTGTAGAACGTGTGTCTTTTACCTTCAACTCCGTCTTTTGGAAGCTTAGACCCTAGTTAAGGGAGAACATTACTGGCTTTCCAAGGTGACATTAGCACAATCACACAGGAGCACATCTTTTGTACCACAATTTGTGCCACTCCATATGTCATCAGCTGTGATTGGTTATAAAAATAAGTAATAATTAAATTTTTAACTTAAATACATTTTTTTCAACCAATCGCAGCTGATGGCACATGGAGTGACACAAATTGTGAGACAACAGATGTGCTCCCCAATCACACACAAAAACAAGCAACGGTGTTGAGTGGAGCAGAGGTAATTTAAATTAAAGGATATTCCCTTGTACTAGAGGGATGATGAATCTGTCAAGCTGCCACCATAAAGATATGTATTAGTTAAGGAAACAAACCTCACAGTTATACTAAGAATGAAATGATGAAGTTCATTAAGAATTTGAAAACACATCTTTTTCAGTATAATGAAAAGCATTTTTATTTCAGTGAACAGGATGTACTGCCAAGTTATCTAACCTTACACTCAATAAGCTCTTCCAAAAGATGTCTGTTCCATACAAATCGAGGGTCAGCCTGAAATACAAATGGAAGAAAGGAAACCTGAACTCTCAACAAGTTATTGCTGATAATTGCATTTTATGGTATCAATAGGGGTCAATTCACCAACAAGGCGTTGGCCTAGTGGTGTAAGGCCCCGCTAGATCTCCAGAAAGATCAAAAGGTCAAGGGTTCGATTCCTGAGAGCGACACTTGTTGGTAGGGGCAGCCATGCACCCCAAAAGGGATTAGTTCCTTATCCATAGGGTGAGGGGATACCCTTGGTGGTACAAAAAAAAACAGGGGCCAAGTCTTACTTTGAAATGAAATGACTTCATGGCCGAACTAAACAGTAAAATAATGGATCAAACTGAAGTAGAATAAGCTGATTGAAACAAGATATATATGAAACTTAAGCTCTAACATACAACAGAATTTAATTACACATGAACAAAATGTTGGTGGCAGAATGCTTTACTCGCGATGAAGGTATGAAACAGTAGACCTTAATCTAAGAAACTGTTCACTAAATGATTGGATTCCAAATGACAATTATTCCCAGAAGATGAAGCATTACGTCAACCAACCTGCTTCCAGATTGGCTTACACATCCACCCTTCTACTAACTTGCTTCTTATCTGCAAGCTATAGTGACACAAGGAATTAAACATTACGAACATCAACTTTGGAATGATATCGATATGACATGACTAAGATGATAACAAAGTGGCTAAAAGAATGTGACTCTTACCTTAATGTAATATCTGTTTCATACGAATAGTACAAGCCCGGCATTGACTCCACTTCTTTCAACAGAGTCGTGAAGTAAGCCTCATCCTTCTTCTACAGACAGATATAGACATAGGATATATTAAATATGAACCACACATATATCATTTGAATGATGCCTATATAACTTCTGACTACGTAAATCCTTACTTCTTGACCAGTTGCAAACCGCAATGCCTCATTGCAGGCAAGTACTCTCATAGACATCAAGTGATATACTGGAAAACCAAGAAAACTTCCAACTTCTTTTCGTGACGTTATTACAATGGCGTAAGTTCCTACGCCAAGGCAGATGTCATTGAGTATTATATACAAAAACCGCAACATTTAGTAAACACCACTAGATTTATTTTTTCCAAGCCGACAAACAAATACTCTCAAGCTGTACCAAGAAAGGATAAGATGTAACTACAAGCCGAGCTAGCAGTTAACGTGCAGACAGATGAATGAGTAAAACGAATGCATATGCAAGTATATATAAATACAACTCAAGAATCAAGATAAAAGCATACAAGCATATATACCTACAACCAATCTTATTGTTCCCACCACACCATAAATGGTAGATGTCTTTGATGGACTTTCTAAGTTTGTGTCACCTACAAAAAGAAATTTAGATGAAAAATCATAAATAAAAAAAGGAACTATTACATTAAGATTGTCAATTTAAAAGGTTGCTAAATTTGGAAATCTTGCTTACCTGAATCTGAAACTAAATACCTAAATAAAAGTCAACCAAGCCTCAGAATGTAAGAAACTATAAGTTCTTTTTGTCTATAACTGATTCAAAAAGGTGAAAATTGAGATACTCAGAGTATAATATTACATATGATCTTCCTTTCATTCCCAATATAGCAGAAAACCAAAACCAACATACACAGCTTACAATTAAATAATTTCTCATGAAAATTCCAAGACCCAAGAACTATTTCTACTTCACAAAAGGCTTAACTTTTCAATTCATTCTCTCTCATTGGCTGCATTTTTTTTCTTCTGAAAACAATCATGAAATGAAAAAAAAAATACCATCTAATAAATTGATATTCCCATCATGACGGTTAATCCAGAACCCTTGATTTGATGATTGATGGGATTTGATGACAAACTTATCCTGAAACTCAAGCAACTCCAGCTCATCGTAAAGCTTGAATCTTTCAGGTGAATCTGAAGAGGGTTCAATGTCCATTATCAAAGTATTGCAAAAACAACACAACCCTTTTAGAATTCCCAGATTTTTGTTTAAGGGATTTGATGTAATTAATGATGTGGTTGAACAATACCAGGAACATTAATCATGAGAAAGACATTTAGGTAACAATTGTTTTCTTTCAATCAAAGGAATAAAATTTTGGTAACGTTTTTATGGAAAATTACTCTCACACCCTTCCTCATTATTGAAAACCATAAATCATTCATTTATATTGTTTTTTTAAGGGAGTTAATAAATAATAGATAATATATAAAACTCTTAGATTTATTCCTTTTCTTCTAAATTTTTATTTGTTTTGAAACTACCATCTTATTATACCCACCTTGATAATTGAAAACCGGCTCAATAAATAATACCTAAGTGTAGATTCCAGATCATGCTTATGTGCAAGAAAAATAAATAAAAAAAGTATTACACGGTGAAAAATGATGAATAATCAAGAGGTGAGAGAAAATAAGAGTGTAATTAGTATTTTTATTTTGATTTAATTCAGAAAAAATGAATACAATCTCATCTAATTTTAAAGTTTTAGACTTTTAGGAAAATCACCTTACACTTCCTTCAATTGATAACAGAAATATAATTTTAGGTTAATAAAGGCTAGAAATTAATTGTCATATAGTAATTAATTATTGAATGCATGTGATTCTTGATTACTTTTTTTGTTGTTGTTGTTGTTGTTGTTGTAACATCAATATATCTTCTCACCTTTTAGGTAAATAACTAATCTCTTTCGGGTTGTATAGTTGTTCATTCCAACAAGTGTTGTCTCAAGAATTGAATCTTTGATATTTTGGTTATCCTGAGATCTAGTAGAGTCTTATACTACTAAATCAATGTATTGTTGGTAATTGTGTTTGCTGCTTTTGAAAAACATGTTTCCCAAAATGTAATTTGCTGAAGAATATACTACCTGAAATTACAATTCCTACCTGAATTACAATTCCAGTAAAGGGATGATGTGAAATTAAAAAATGGGTATGGGTTAAAAATTTCACTAACTTTAGTAATTTTCATTGGAAATATATTATTTCTTCTACTAAATTTACCCACAAAAAATTAATATATGTCATAAAATGAAACTTTATTTATTAATAATTGATTTATAAATGACAAATAAATTATGTGTAGAATAATTTAGTACAAGGATATATAATTACTCAAAGAATACAAATAACGGTTCATCGAATATATAAGAGTTAAGATCATGATATATGTTTTTCAAAAAATGAAAATGAAGATTATAGAACAATCTTTATAAATTATAATCATAACTGCTCATCTGGTTATTTAAACATCCTGAATATAATAAGGTTTACTTTGATGCCATTATTAGGCCATAGCCATAGAAAACCAAACATCATTCAGTACTGCATATTAGCATGGGCACTCAGAATATCAATATTCTAATGTTTTTGTCTTGCATGATTTTTCCATATAACCAATGGTATCGTCTCACCACATGGGTAAGGAACTAATCCCTTTTTGAGTGTATGGTTACCCCTTTCAATTAGTATTGTTCCCATGAATCGAACTTTGACCTTTTACCCTATCCAAGGATCCAGTGGAACCTTACCATTACCTAAATTAGTATTGCTTCATGCCATCTTCATTAGCTGCACCTTCACCCTTTAACATTACCTAAATAAGGTAATACTCATATATATATATTGAAGAAAGTATGAGTAATTTAGTTTGTAGAATTATTTTTGGCATGCAATTTGGTAGCAGAATTTGTTTTGATCTAGCCAGAGGCATGCTCTATAGGAAAAACCCTGTTCAAGCAAGGAATATTCACAACATAGAAGAGAAAGTTAAGTTAATTGAAGTAAATTGAGACCAATGTGTTGGCTCAACCACTCAACTAGAAGAGGCTTGGTTTATGTGATGCTGGGTTCCATACATGGACTCATGTGTATAAAGATAAGAAAAATGGTTAACATAACCAAAAAATCAAGTCATGTGACAATGCTTAGCTTGAAATATCACTATTACTGCTTATGACTGTTACTGCTAAACTGGCACATGTTGTCATAAGAAGTCTTTACTTAGTACCGACAAGTTATAGTGGCAGTAATAATGGCATTATGCTAAACTGGCACATGTTATATGGTATGGGAAAAACATTCATCTTTGATTCAAAAGTGATAGTAAAGATAACAAGATGATTTTTTTTTTAATCTGAGACAAGAAACAAAACAGAAAACAAGTATTAGTATCTGGTAACAAAAATATGAAAATGTATTTGCAGCTTGCCAAGTTTAGTACTAACATGAATACTAACTATAGTTCAATTTCAATTTCATGACTTATAGGACTTAATTTTCTAGGTAAAGACTCTGATTAAGTTCATGATCACTTGTCACCACCAGAAGCAAAACCAACATCCTGAACATTTTAATACCCAAAATAAAATAAAAACTGTATCAAATTTCTTCAAATCAAAGACTACAAAAAACTATACCAATCTTTATACAACTATCCTGGTACCGTTTACACCAAAAAAATCAGCAATTTACATTAAAAGAAAACAAGAACCCAACATTTAAATATCAAGTCTTAAAGTAAATCATCCTTAATCCTAAGAACCTAAACCAAATCTCAACTGCACTCTGATCCTGAAACAAGACATTGAGCAGATTTAAAAAAACTATACAGAAAAAACTGAGGGAGCTTTGGAGTTCCTAGAAGACAAAAGCCAAAACAAGAAAGTTCACAAGCATTTGCATATATTAGGTCAACTGATCGGAAAATCACAAGCAACATGTAACTCCATCCTAGTTTTTTTTATCAACAGAGTAAACAGTGAAGTAACCAACTATACAAAGAATTGATATCAACATAATACTCATAGCCTAATGATGGAATAGGTTAGGTATTAACCCAATAAATGACCACAAGTAAAGTAGAATATTACAATCTAAGACATTTAAACAATCCTCACTCTCATATCTCTTCTATTCATTCTTTTAAAATGCGGCTTATTGCATAAGGCTCCCACCTAGTGGAGTCTGAGAATGGCAGATGTACGCAGTCTAACCCTCGTGAGCAAAGAGACTGTTTACAGGTTGTTCGTTCTTTTCATAAAGCAATTTCACAACACATCTAAGTGTACATGGCAAACATATATTAATGTGTAACTAGGAACCATTTACACTTACAGTAGCCCTCTAGCCATCATTTCACTAAAAAGCTTCTCTGCATCTTCATTCTTATTTTTTCCTAAGAGAGCTAGAATAATTGTTTCAAACATAACATTACATATCCAAACATTTGGGTGATACCCTTTAATTAAAAATGTTGAAAAACTTGTTTTGCAATTTCAACTCTACCAACACTGCATAATCCGCGAATAAGTACAATGTATGTGCACACATCAGATTGCAAAAACTGAATGTGTTT
Source organism: Lupinus albus (assembly GCA_009771035.1). NCBI lineage: Eukaryota > Viridiplantae > Streptophyta > Magnoliopsida > Fabales > Fabaceae > Lupinus > Lupinus albus. The sequence continues at coordinate 22,597,331 of CM019999.1, read as the reverse complement.
GGATTGTGTTGGATGATTTTTTAAAGAGCGATTGTCCGGTCCATACCGTAACCATATCAGACCGCATTTGAGTCGCACCGGACTGCATTTGGGCTACACTGGACCGTATCGGATTGAAAACATATTTTTAATCATAAAAATATTCACACTGCAATGGCTGCACTCCACACTGCAACAACCACAATGACCACAATCGCAACGACCTTAACCATGACCGCAATTGCGACTTGCAACCTGCAAGAACATTTCAAAGACAAAACCTGGGTTTTTGCAGACACAAGGGAGATGGGATTTTGAGCATAAGCACCTTTGGCCAGCATAAAATAACGAAAAGGAAAGGGGGCACAAAATATTCCTATATTTGTGCAAAACAACAGCAAAGATATTTAGATGGGCTTACAAATTCGACATAAAAACATTCCAAATGATCATGTCAATTACCAGAGTTTGTTCAATGATAAAAAAGGATAGCAAATGTGTCCACAATCCAATCATGTAAAATATTTTGGTAAAAATACAAACATCAGTAAAGACATACAAAGAGAAGTGACTGAGACAGAACCTCATTAAGATTAAGAGCGACTAAAGCAGGAAGAAGAATGACAATCACGCCAAGAACCATAAAATTAACCAATCGAATGGACACATAGTCAAAGTGAAACAAAAGAAAGTGAGACTTTAAATAGGCTAGCGAACCGAACATTAAAAAAAAATCCACATTTTGTGACATGTAACAGAAAGCATCTAACCTACCTTTCTCCACTTATTAGGCCTCTACCTATCATTTCACTACGAAGTTTCTCTGCCTTTTCATTCTCATTATTATCAAAAAGAGCAGAAATTATTATTTGAAAAGTTATAGCATCAGGGGTGCAACCACTATCATCCATTTTTGACTTCAAAGCCAATGCTTCATCAAACAAGTGCTCTTTACAGAACCCCTTTATCATAGCATTACATATCCAGGCATTTGGATGATAGCCTTTACTAAAAAAATGGCGAAAAACCTCTTTCGCAGTCTCAAGTCTACCATTGTCGCATAATCCCTGAATGAGTATACTGTATGTGTACACATCTGGTTGAATTCCCTGGTCTTCAATTTTCTTGAGGAATGCAATTGCCTCGTCAAGCTGCTTATTTTTGCATAAAGCGTCTAATAAGGAAGTGTAAGTAACAACATCTGCAGGTTGACCCCGATCATGCATCTCGTCAAGAAGCTTCCATGCGTGAGATATTCTCCCTGATTTGCAAAAACCATCAATAAGAGAAGTGTAAGTTACAGTATTAGGGATCATATTTTCGCGATGCATTTCCTTAAACATATGCATCGCTTCATCCATCATTTTAAGCTTACAGTATCCATTAATCATGGTATTATAGCAATGAACATTAGGAGTCACTCCCATTTGAGGCATAGTGCTGAATACATGTTTTCCCTTGCTCACTTCATTGACTAAGAAGTAACCATCCATCAAAGAATTATAAGTAAAAACATCAGGTTTCACACCACCTTTTATCATCACAGCTAACAAACTCTTAGCTTCTTTGACCCTTCCTTCCTTAAAAAACGCATCAACAAATGTATTGAAAGTATAGATATTCGGGTCGATGTTTTTCATTACCATATCACTTAGCAAATCAGTCGCTTCCTTCAATCGACCCACGATACACAAACCATACATTAGAGAATTGTATGTGCAAACATCCGGGTTAACCTTTTTCAGTACCATTTCATTTAGCAAATTGGTCGCTTCGTTCAATTGACCCACGATACACAGACCATATATTAGAGTATTGTACGTAAAAATATCAGGAGAAATTCCTCTAACAACCATTTCGGAATATAGATCAAGGGCCCTAGTTATGAGTTCATCTTTGCAGAGACTATCAATGATAGTGTTGTACATTACCACATTCGGCTTCATCACTTTCGATTCAATCTTTCTCAACAACTGAATAGCAGCGTCTGTTTGTCCTATTTTACATAACCCATTTATCAAAGTCCCATAAGTAATTGCATTTAACTGATAACCATGTCCTATCACAGTGTCATGAAATTGAAGAGCTTTCTTAACATCACCACTGAGACAAAGCCCATTGATGAGTGTGCTGAAGGTTATAGTATTTGGTTCATAACCAAATTTGAGAATCTTGGCCAATACAGAGAAAGCACAATGCATTTGATCTAAATGGCAGTAACAATTGAGTAAGATATTCAAAGTAAAATTATCAGGGATAATTCCCACAGGTTCAAATCGTTTGAAAAGGGAAATAGCAATAGGGTAATGCTTCATTTTCACAATGGATCCTAAAATTTGATTAAATTTACTGATGGATGGTGTATTGCGCATATGAAGCATGTGATTGAAGGAATAAACAGCATCATTAAGAGGGTCATTGAGATGAATTGGATGCAGAGAAAGAGAGAAAAACCTAAGAAGGAATAATGGGTATTGAAATTGAGGAAGGAAAGATTGAAACTTTGAGAGAGAAAGAGAATAATACCTTTGACATTGATACATCTGATTGTTGTAATGGGTGTTTGAAACACACTGAACTCAAATTAGGTCTTTTTTTTAATGATGACTTTGCATAGTAACAAGTAACAACAACGTTGGAACAGAGTCATGATTTCAAACTAGGAAGATACTGGTGCACATGTCACATGTTAAAATACACTACTACAATCATGTGTCTTTTAACCCATATATTCAAATGATTAAAAATACACATGTTATATATGCATTTGTATTGTTAAGAACAAACATGTGACCCGTACAAACATATATGTTACTCGTACATTCGCATTGCTAAGAAAACATATATTACTTATACATTCGCATTATTAAAAACACTCAGGTTACCTGTATTACTAATTCAAGAATAATTTTGTAAAATGGTTATATTTTCATCAATAAAATATTCAACTCTATTATTATTATTATTATATCTTATTAAATAATATATTAGGTAATAAACAATGTGTAGGTATATATTTTATCTTAGGTGGGAGGTTGTACAAAGTGGTGTGTCTTTATTGTGGGTGTCATTATTATTATTATTATATGTTATTAAATAATATAATTGGTAACGAATGGATATAATGTATTTTATCTTATGTAAGATGTTGTATATTAACAAAGTGGAGTGTTTTAGGAAGGTAAATTTTTGTTGAGGTTGTGACACTTGTCATAAAATGATATGAGAGAACCTTTTTTTTCTTATATAGTATATAGATGGGTTTATCTCTTCAATAAATACATATTTTTGGAATTATTTCATAAAATTATTAAAATTACATGACATCAATATTACTTATAAAATTAAGTATTTGTATATTTATACTATATATAAAGCCAAAATATAAAATAACTATCATCATGATGTAATTTCTATTATCTTATTTTGCCCTTATATTTTTTAATTTCTACAAAAAATCATGCAATCCTAGGTAATTATCATTAGCACATTAACCGCATATCTCACATTTAATTGAATATTATAATAAATATATTTTTTAACATAAAATACTCTTAATACAAAAACATTCTAATTATATAAAATAAAATATATAAAAATTAAATACTTAATTTAATAAAATAAGAATGCGGGTCGGCAGACACGAAATATCAGTCGACACGCTAGTCCATTAATAACGATATACTTGTTGTATTAAATTGTATTTACCTCTTTCTACTTCTTGACATCAATATTAAAATTATTCTAAATATATGTAATTACTACAAAACCCTTGATTAAACATACACCCTAAAACCCTCATAATACCTAAATCCCTAATTTCTCCTACACTCTTTGTCTTGTTCCCTATCTCATATTCATTCAATTTATGGAACAATCTTCCACAATGTTCATTCAAGTTATGGAATATGAGGAAATTAATCTTCATATCTCAACCCACTTCAACTAATTGATTAATTTCTCAAATATTCATAATTCTAACTAACATATTTTTATAAATAATTATATCAAAGGTGTATTAGTAGTAATAATTGTATTAAGATGAAATTTTTGACCTATATATATATATATATATTGGTTAAATAAAAATAGTCTCTAGTTAGGTAGCTATCACATCCAATGGTCAAAACACTTTTGCTTAAATGTCAAACCTACCATACTAATAATAAAAATATAATTGTATGCATTTTGCATCTGCAGCTATAATTTAAATTAACATGGATCTCATGTTCTTTTCTTTGTCTCTTTGCACCTTCCTAGGTACAAAGTCAATGGAGGACACAAGTAGATTATGGATACTGTATAGACAAATTTTCAACCAAAAAGACTCTTAATTTTTATTTATGAATCTTGTGTGCTTTCTAAAAGATATGGTGGAGCCAATAGTATATAGTTATTATTAATTTAATTAAACATATAGTAGTAATGGAGAAAGACATTTGAGCAATAATAATGAAATTTGTGGGTATTATTATTCCTTCAACCCCCACCAATTTAGACAAACTCAAACCATCAAGACCTTTAAGGAGATATAGTGTAAGGTTGAAACAAGGTTTATACATAGATGAACCAACTTAAATTAGAGAATTCTTATATAAAATCTGATTCAATAACAAATTTAGGACAAAGGTACTTAATTATCATGAATAATTATTTAGTCATATACATTTATTAACAAAATATTGGTCTAATAGTATAAGATTTCACTAAATTCTCAGAATGACAAAAAGATCTAAAGTTCGATTTCTGAGAGTGACACATATTGACCCAAAAAGTAAGAAGATACCCTTAGTAGTACAAAAAAATCATTTAAAAAACATTTTATATTCATATTAATTATTCTATTTTCCACGTTAATAATTATTCTCATTTACTTATATTTGGTACGTTGAATCCTCAATTTATATTGATTTCATTGCTTCGTTGTAGTTATACATTTTCTATCATTATTTTAAAACATCATTCAATTAGCAATTATTTTTATAATGTTTTTTTTTTACAATTTCTAATTTGTGTTTTCCCCCTTTAGTTGCTTCTATTAAAGGCTATAAAATAATATTTTATCTACCCAAAAAAAGATTTAACTTTTTTTAGGTGACATTTGTTTCATTTTATAAACAAATATTCCTAGGAATAATGGTTAGGAATAATATATAAATATGTTTGTTTTAAGTTATAAAACAATATTGCAGGAAATAAAACTTTCCTAAGGAAAAAATATTATCATGTTTCAATAATTTCTTATTCAATCCCTAGTGAATAGCTTGAGCATGTTTCATTAGGACATCTAAAAGTTGTAATTTCAATTGTATCAATATTTCATTGGTAGTTTTTCTTTTTATATTTAGATTTATATATTATATATATATATATAGTTAGTGTCAACTTCTGTTATGATGAATGAATAATACTCGATTTTTATTTATGTTAATATTTCTATACATTGTCAATTCTATTCTTAAAATTTTAGAGATGTTATATTCATTCTTCTATTCCTTTAATTCCTCCTCCACTTGAAGTAGTATAAGTGATTAAAATATATTTTTTATGCTAAATATTATTAGATAATTAATCAAATAACAATTTTTTAGTTTTGTAGTTTTATTCAAGTATCATTTTACATTAACAAATGCTAATTTTGATTTCTCGATTATATAACTTAATGATAAATAGAATAATACTTTTAGAATATGAGTATTTAAATAACTACACTATCTATTTCAATGAATATACATTATAAACAAACATGATTTCAAGTCATTCAAAGATTTCGAGAAATATAAATTTAATTAAACATATATTTTAATATATAAATAATCAGATTTCTAGCAATCCCATTTATGAGAATGTGATTGCTAAGATTATAAATCCTTACCCAGAAACAAACACCCTCTAAGGTAGTGCAGGCCAAAAATCACTGAACACTGCATGCTAGCATGGATGCAGAAAAATAACTTTGATGAGAAATATGAAGAAATATAAACACTTTCAAGAGAAATAATATCATTGTTACAATATAATATAATATAGTGACTTGTATCTCGTCTTTTTTTTTGGGTAGTCAAGTAGCAAATTATGACAGAAAATATATAACAACAAAGATATGTTGTCGCAAATTTTGACTCATACGTTGTCCCATGTTAATGAAAATGAAGTAAAAACGACAATATCAATACAGATTTAAAAAATTTAATTGACATGTTTCCATTGGAGCAGACAAAAATCTTTGTTCATACACTAGTGGGATGACCGTAAAGTCTCCCATTTTCCTTCGTTCCTCTTCAAAACCTAACTCTGAAAGGAACCTATGTATCATTATGCTGTAAGAGAGTGTTTGAAAACACATTTGTGTTCTTCTCAATTTCCATGTGAAACTTTGTGTTCATAGTCCTCTTGTTCAGAAAACTTGAGTACCATTCAGCAGAGAGCTTAGGTTTCCTCCTCAAGCTTGGATCTTCAAAATCTATGTAAAATAGACCAAAACATGCTTTATTTTCATTCCTCACTAACTCCAATCCATCCAAGAAGGACCATACAAAATAACCTCTTACATTTGATCCATTCCTTCAATATATCAAGAACAATCAGCATTCATGTTAAGAAGGGTAACTTCATTTGTAATGATCATTTAACTTGGAATTGAAAATGAAAGTAAAAGTACCTTAATGCATCATGCATGCTACCAACATATGCATGCAAGTACTTCACCCTTGACCAATCATCTAATGATGAATTACAAGCTGTTTTTTGGCCTGCAAAGATTTGTTGGTAAAAGAAAAAGTGAAGCTTTTATGATGATTTCAGGGGAGATATCATCAAACAAGGTTTGCATATACTGTTTTTGAGACAGAAAACTATACCATTTTCATGTATATAAATTGGAATATTGCCATATTTTTTCTTCAATGAGTCTAGCACCCTTTGCAAACTCCAGGTTGTAATTGGAATCTAAACAAACCAACAAGTTAGTGGAAAGCAATTAGGACATAAGAGGAGTGAATACCCATTTTGGTTATTTAAAAAATTTCACGTATACTAATTTGACCCATGAAAAATTAAAATCTAAACTACTACTCAAAAAACATGAATGTGAGTCAAAATAGTTAATAAAGATACTAAAAATGACTAATTTGACCAACATATAGTATTTTTTGATACCATTTTCGGGTACGAATTTGGTACACAAAAAAATTTGTACACTAAAAAAATAATAGCTCTACACCACTTTGTTCCTACTCTATTATTACCTCAAGTGTAGGAGTATCATTTCCTATAGCCAGAAAAAAGATCAATTAGTTGTCTCATTTCAGTAGCTGGAGTTAAATAACTAAACAAATCTTCAGCATTAACAATACAGAGCTATAAAATTTAGACATGACATGTTAGCATTTGATGCTATGGATTGTTGAAGGAAAGATGAATATGTGAAAAGAAAGAGGTGAGAAATGTAATTGCAGTCAAAATGTTGAACCACAATCTCATTAATGCCATTGTTGCAGCAATAAATAGCAACAAAGTTAATCCATGTACAAGAAGCATCTTGAATTATAAGTTGAAAATTGATACAAAATAAAGAGATGGTTATATATAAGAGACTTGTTAGAGATTAATATAGATTTGGTTATGCAATCAAAATTAGTGTAGGGAAATGGCTAATAACATACTTCCAAATTCTGCTGCCATATCTGCCATATAATCTCTTTCCTCCATTTGCAAGTTGCTAGGACTATTCTTAATATATTTTGTGTAGTAAAAGTTTATTCCTAAGAAGTCAATTGAGCCCTTGACCATATTTGATTCCTTTTTTGTGAAGAAAGGAAGCCTTGAGCCGGCATTCTTTTTCATTATGTCCGGGTAATCTCCGAAAGTAAGGGGATCCATAAACCTGAAACAACAAATCATAGACAAAACCTATATTGTAGCAATTCATGTATAATTAAAAGCTATTCCATTCATTTTATTCTAAAGGAAATATAGAAGCACATTGTTGGATTTTTAAGACAAAATCATTGTCTTCACTTGACAGTTTAAAGTTTTTGGAGTTTATGGTTTGGGGCAATGTCATAACGAGAGAAATATATACCGGATCGTTACTTACCACCCGATGAGGAAGTCTTGAACTCTTCGAGTGGCACGTATATCTTCACTAGTATTTGTTTGAGGAACAAGACCAAAAGTAAGTAGATTAAACCCAATAAAGCCATGTTGCAAGTTCTGCATTCAACCAAGATTGATTTCATCAAAAACTAAATGAATAGTATCACCGTTTAAAATAATATCATCATCATGATCACCTTATATGCTATTCAGCATAATTACGTTAAAGTTAATTACGAACTACTGCCAGTATAAATCTTCTAGTTTCCAAATGAATATAAGGCCTAATCAATGACATAGTAGAGTGGTGAATGTGTCAGGTATTGTTTTACCTGGTATGTCTTCCTATACAGTCTAGCAGCAGATGCATGTGCTAACAACATGTGATGTGTTGCCAAATATGGCTCGGTTGTGGAATTGCCATGGGAACAGTGAGCTATAAAGGAAGGAGAACACCGCTGTGGTGGTAACGTTCCCATATCATAGCCTCCCAAAGCAAATATATTGGGTTCATTAATTGTGGTCCAATGCTTAACTCTGTCCCCAAATTCTCTGAAACACACATCTGCATATGATGTGAAGTCTTTCCTGCAAGCATACATATATGTCTACCGTTAATAAAAAATAAAACCATCTCTCGATTTTGTGGCATACGCATTTGCCATGAAATCCTATATCGCACAAGATGGTAACACAAATACAGAGTTGAAGTCAGGGAGCCATACACAATTCTTCGACTAACCCATCCTCCGTATTCATCCTCAAGTGTTTGTGGTAGGTCAAAATGGTGTAGTGTAACATGTGGTTGGATTCCTACAAGATGAAGATACATTAACAAAATCAAATATGGAGAAGTTGCATCATATAACTTGGAAGAACAATGACTAGAATGAAACATTAAAATGAAAAGTTGTCTTTGTAAAAAGTAAGAACCATGGCTTATCAATTCATTGATAAGGTTGTTGTAATACTGTAATCCCTTGGGATTGATTGGTCCCTTTCCATCTGGTAATACATGACAACAACATGGTCAGAACAGAAAACAACATAACCTAATCAAATTGAACCAAATTTGTGTCAAGTTCACCTGGAATGAGTCTTGACCAAGATATGGAAAATCTATAGGCTTCTAAGCCCATGTTAGCCATGAGTTGTACATCTTCCTGTAGGAAATTAAGCTTACTATTTTCATGAGTTGATCATGAGATTCATTGTATGGAAAAATCATTGTTTGAAGGGGTCAGCATTAGTCTTTAACTATTCGAACAGAGATTTGTTGTCATAGATCATGTCTCATACGTTGTTCGCGCCAATGAAAACATGTCATGTCAATTAAAAACTACATATTTATTACCACGATTGTTTTTGCTTCATTATCATTGATGCGAGACATCTTATGAGACAAAATCTGGGACAACAAACCTATGTTCTACGCCTCTTGTCTACTTCTGTGTCCTATGTCATTTGTTGTGCACTACATATATCCATGTTTTCTTTGCCAATATGTACACACAAACAACATTTGTTTACCTTATATTTGTGATAGTGATCGCATTCAATGTCTCCAGCACCTTTATACAAATTCAAAGAAAATACATTTGAAGTATTCAATTTATATTTTAGGAAAAATAAGTTATAAGAAATTGAATCATATTATACATGTGAGTATAGAAGAGTACCATGGGCATAAGTATCAAATATGCTGGGTTTCCTACCATCTTCTTTAGCTGCACCTTCAACCTTTCACCATACCCCAATATAGAAAAAATTACATATAAATAAATACATACATGGTTTAATATTTAGTGAAGAAGAAATAAGTAGTTTAATTTATGAAATTTAGTCTCCAAATATTGATAGAGGGAGGGTAATAAATAAAAATAAAAGAGTGAATAGTCATTTTCATCCTTACTAATTTTCACGTGCACCAATTTGATCTCGAAAAAATAAAATTTTAAACTAGCACTTAAACATCATGATTATGAGTCAAAATGGGGAAGAGATCCCCTTGCTCCAAAAGTAAGTGGAAAAAATATATTCCAAATCATAGTCATTTATTATTGGAAAATCCAATGGTTTGAATTAGTGAGTAAATATAAACCATTGGATTTTCCAAGAATTGATGACTAAAATGTAGAATATGTTTCTCCCACTTACTCTTGGCGTAAATGGATCCCCTTCCGTCAAAATATTACATGTTAGAGTCATAAAAATGTTAAAAATAACTAATTTAACAAACATTTGTTATTATTATACACCATTTTGTGTTTTCAAATTTTGAAGTACCAAATTGGTACCCACAAATTTAGAGCGACCAAAATAAGCATTTAGTAAAAGTAAAAAAAAAACCTAATAGTTGCAAGAACATTTTAAAAATAACTTTTTGTTTTGATTTGCAACAAGCTGTTGATTTTGGCCTTGTCTTGTCTCCAAACTAGGTTTCAAGCTAATAATAGATGAAGAGAAAAAGTCATTTTTATGTCTTATAGCTAAAAGCTATCTTTAAAAAGTGACTATATAACAAAACAGAGAGAGAGAGAGAGAGAGAGAAGAACCTGATAAGCTGAGGTTCCTGAACCAAAGACAAATTCAAGTGGAAAATCATGTCTAGTATAACTATAAGCACTAGGTAAGAGGAATAGTACTCCTACCAATGCTATCATTCCAAACACCTTCACCATTTCATCAACCACATCTTCTTTTCATATGCTTTTGCCCCTTTTATAGACTATACAAATATATATATATATAATATAGTTAATATTTATGTATTTATATACGGTCGGTGCATCATTCATCATTTATTTATATTATTTTTATGTAACAGCTAATAATAATTAAATATGAATATCAGATAATATAATGATAGTATCAATATTGATGTATATATTTTTCTCCTAATAACATTCCATTCTTATTGGTCATAATATTGTGGTTTTTTCTTCCATACATATTTTTCTCGTATTCACATTGCATTCTTAACTGTTGACTTTACCTTTTTTTTAAAAAAAATTAAATGTATAAAAGATAATTGTATAAACATAATTTCAAATATTACAATTTTACAACCCCTATTTCTTATATTTATACTTTCTACTTATATTCAAGTCAACTTTTCTACATACATTTATCTTGGAATAAAACCTGAATTTTTTAGATTGTATTTAATTATGTGAGGATATTCATTTACTTACTTCAAATCATAATCATGGATTATAGGAAAATCAAATAATTTGAATTAATTAATGAGTAAATATAAATAATCAGATCTCATTGAATATGAAATAAGTGAATCCTTTTTACTAAGCTTATAATTCAATTTCAAATTAATTTAGTAGTCTAAACCTAAATCACCCAGCATACCTATAACAACCGAAGCGGCAGTTTCTGGTGAGTTCCGCCACCGTCCCCCACCTGGCTGACTCCGCTGTGCAGTGAATTACATTAATTTTGTGGTGAAGATGGATGGTGGTGGTGCTGCATCAGGTTCTGCTTCAAGAAAGAGAACATTGGATGCTTTGGAGAAAAGATTTGCTACTGAAACTCTCCTCAACAATAATAATACTACATTCAATGATCCCAAAACACCACCTATTCATATTTCTAATCATAAACCTTCTTCTAATTCTTCCCGTTCATCTCGTCCTTCATTAGATACACCCAAAATTGGAAATTTCACTTTTGTTGGCACTACTCCTACTTCACAAGGTACTAAATGAATTCTAACCTTTATAAAGTTCTCTTCATTGTAATTGCGGGCCGTTGTGATGCGGATTGTGGCGGTTGCAGTATGAATTATTTTGCGATTAAAAATATATTTTTGAATTCGATGTGGTTCCGCTGTGGCTTGATGTGGCCGCATCATTGTGATGTGGTCTGTAATTTGAATCAATGGTTATCTTCTTTTCCATTATTTGAATGTATTGTGTGAATTTTATTATTCAATTTTGTAATTCCAATTTGCATTTAGATAAATTAAGTCAACTTTTATTTACAGATATCGAAGAAGGTGGTCCAGTATATACCCAACTTACTCTGCCTGTAAATGAAAATCTGCTCAAAACTAATGAGAAGGTATATATCTATGTGCTTTGGAACTCATGTCATGGCCAAGAATGAAAAGCCGAGCTCAAGCATTTTCTGATCATTTTTTTCTCTTGTAATTCCATAAAATCGACAATTGATCTCCGGTGAAATCTAAACACTAAAAAATAATCATTGGTGCAACGAGTGTTGCGTGGATATTTAGGAACCGTTTGGTTTGTAGCAGATAATGACGATATTGATGCAGTGGTGTTTATGTATGAAAGGGAAAATTGCTCTATCATATCTTTTTTCTCTTATTCTGTCCACCAAACAAGCTCTTAAGGTGACATTCTAACATATTGGCAAGCATGAAAATCTCTGCAGTATTAATGTCCTTAACCAACCAAAATGTTGAAGTTGTATCTTCAGTTTTCAGAAATATATATTTTCCATTATTACGTAATACTGTTGATAGTTGCTTTGTTTTCTTATTTCATCAAAACTGACATGCTTGCCTATTTTTCTTATATTCTGCAGTTTTCTGTTGATAGTGGATGTTCAATTGATAGCCTGTTGCATGAGATTCTCCAGAAGGGAGATTCAGCTCAAAAGTACATGCAAGGATTTAGAAACTTGAGAATTAACAGCTGGATCCTTCTTGATAACGTACAACAAGGCCGCCCACTTGCTTCGACTTCTCAAACAAGGGCCTTGAAAATTCATTCAAAGCGATCTAAGAAACACATGTCTATGAAGCAGCATAAAAAGCAGGGATCATTAGATCTTCCTCAAGGGTTCCATAAGTTAGTTTAATGTTTCTAAATTATACATCATTTGAGAAATCTTTTCATCACCATCTGTTGTTTTGGGCATTCTTAGTTTCATGCTAGGATTTGATAATATTTATTATAAAACTTGTTTTGTTTTAAATGACAACTTTCTCTACAGTGATTTTTTTTGTTCCCTAGTAATTGTTCATATTTGATTACAGATATGATTTATTCAAGCCAATGCATGAAATGTGGAAGGACTATATGATGCGGCTTCTTAAGTCCACAGCGTAATTCTTTTCTTCTTTGGTGTTAATGGATTTAACAGTTTCTTATCTTCAGTTTTTTCCAGCAAGAAGTGGAGGAAAATATGATTCTACTAATTGTATTTTTTCTTCTTCTATGGCTTCTTTAACCATGAACCTGGTCAATTTTTCCAGGAAACATCTATTGCCTCAATTTCTCCTTGGTGCAGATCTACATGGTGCTATTATTTTAGGTTTGAGCGCACTCAATTTTACTTTGAGTTATGAAAGCAATAATAGTCTACTATCAGCAATGCTAGAACTGTTTTAATTCCTGACCCTTTTTTTTATAACTTGTGATCTTGTCAGTGTATTATTATGTTTGAGCATTTGGCTATAAAGACAGTTAGTTTGCCATTGATTGGAATTTATTTTCCCAACGTTCTTAATGGGTATTTCCTTCATTTGCATTGAGAGTTGTGTTGAAATTGCTTTTCACTGTTGAACTTACATCCTCAACATATATTCTTCATGTTCTTTGGGTAGAAGAAATTGCAAGCATTCATTATGTTTATATTATGGGAAAAGGTCAATAGTGAAGATGTGCTTCTGATTGGTTCAGGCTAGAGACCTGTTTGCTGGGTCTTCCTCTCCTAGAGAGGGTCCCTGAAGAAAAGTGTTGTATGATATGTTAGTGTGTTGAAGTTTTCTATTCCAAAATTCCTTGTTAACGGTTCAATATACTTAATCTTTCAATTTAGGCAATAGTTGGTCATGTAAAATTGTTTATATTTAAAATATTCTTTTCAAATATGAAATAGCTGCATTGAAGGATATGTTAAAATTTCTTCTGCTGCTGAACTTGTATTGCCGAAATACCTATTTTTTTCAGAATTTTTGGGTCCTGTTCAATATTAGTAAATTGAATTTTTCTATATCAGAACTCCTCGGTGACGATCCATCATACTTATCTTTTCAATTTAGTGAAAGAATTGGGCTTTTAAGACTCTTAAAAACATATTATTTTAGCTTCTATCTCTTATGTGATTGTGTGCTTGTTATCACCAACTGTGTGACATACATCTATGTTTTGCAGTTGTGGGATGTAAAATGGCCCATTTTATTGGAACCAGTGGCATCATGATTCGTGAAACTGCAGAAGCATTTGGGATAATTACTGAAGATAACAAATTCCAAGGTAATCCTTCCACTATATAAACTGGTTGGCCTTAAGAATCGTTTTCCTATATTTCATAAGTATTGTAGGTTCATCTGTGTGTTTCAGTATTGTGATTGGGTTAGTTAAGAATTAGGAACCTTCACATCACAAATTCTGGAATTTGTTGACTAAGTTTAAGTTGTGATTATTATATTTTTCTGGGATTCTATCTGTTTTATTTAATTTATTTGTTTCAAACCTGTGATGACCAAATATTTCGTTTCTATTTGGTAACTTGCAGTTGTTCCTAAAAAGGTTTCTGTATTTGTATTCCAAGTTGATAGCTGGAAAGTCACGCTGCATGGAGATAAACTCGGTGAAAGAAAATTTGGATTATGATATTAGTAATCATTCTTCAACTGTAGGTAACATCTTCCTCCTACTCAAGGCTTTTACTGTCACATTTGGAGGATGATACCTCATCTTCTCAGTATGTGAACCTTCTTCGAACTCTATTTCCTCTGCTCTAGTTTGAATTCTACCATCCATTCCCAGTCATTTGAGTGTTTTTATTCTGCTTCTGTTTCAAAACAGCATGAAATCATGATAAATTTTGGTCACCTAGTTCTAACCAAGTAGCTTTTGATTTCTGTTGGGGGAAGCTTTTTTCAGCCTTGTTTAGAGCGTTGTAATGGTTACCTGCCTCTTTCTCAGTTTCTCTTGATTCTGAAATTCAGAATTAGTTGGATCCTGATGTAGTCTTTCCTGGATTCCAAGCAATGTCGCATATGCCACTGCAGCTCAGTTTTGAATGTCGTGAAAATTTAGGCTATTAAGCTTTTTAAAAGCCAATTTCAATCTCTTCAGTTTCCTCACTAGCTGATACATTTTGCCTCCATATACATACATCTTCCTGCGAATCATCTCTTGCTATTTTTAGAAATTCCTTTGCTTCAGTGCACATGTTGAAGTACCTAAGAGCTAGGACAATGATCTGAAAGGCCTTCAGCTTGGATAGTTATACCTCAGACATATTTGTATTTCCTTTGAAGATTCTACAGATTTACAAGTTTTGACAATTACCTCTGTTTTTCATCTTTAAGTTTGTTATTTTGAGTTACATTTTGACATAAATTGATTAGTCTTGTGGATATCTTTTCAGTGAAAGGGTTGGCATGGAAAAAGTCAATATCAATTGCTGAGTATACAAGTTTCAAGTCCAAAGGCTATTAAGGGAACTTAGTTATAAAGTGAACTTCTATTGAGCATTCTGCTTTTGCACTCAACTCACCATTGCACTTTAGTTGGAATAATGGTGCAAAGACTAAATGTGTCTCAAGTATGACCCCATTTTCTGTGCTAGTGAATTTGGAATTTTTTTAGTCACAAAAGGTGAGAGTTGAATTATTTGAAGAACACTTCACTTATTTTATGAGTGAGGATGTGCTCTTTGTACACTCTGAATCTTCATGTCATCCCTCCTGTTCTTTTTATATTAACTGAGGTTTTGATTTTGCTATTTTATGACCCATTTTTTCTGTGCATGAATTGATTTTGTTACCAAATGATTGAGTTTATTTGAGCGCAAAAATGAGTGAGTGTTAATAAAAAGGATAATTTTGGAAGTCTATGTCTAATTGTTGACAAATTTGATAGTGCTTACAATATTTACCATCCTTAATTTGAGTAAAAAATTAGAAGAATGCAGTAATATATTATTGTCTGATTGCCTTTTTGAGACAGTTTTTTACATGATTTTATACAAAAGTAATGTTTATATATGAGTTCCTAATTACATGTTCCATCATTTAATCTAGGTAATATGTATTGAATTTTATGTACTGTTACCATATACCAAATTCGTGATGAAGAAAGTCTTGTAATAATGTTTTTATATTACTTGGCATTCCTTATCTGATGAATGCTTCTCAATACAAATGATATTGACATTGTTCACTTTCCTTTCCCATACAAGTTTATTCTGAAACTTATCATATGATTATACAAATGTCATTTTTGTTATAAAAAATAGTGAAAAAAAATGAATGAGAAACAAACAGATGCTCTTAGGAGATGAACAAAAAATCCACTTCATTAATAAACATTGATGATAATACAGATTAATATAATACTTGTTTTTTGGTAACAAGTATTCTACTTATTTTATTATCTCATATATATATATGTATATATATACATGTATATATATACTCTCTGTGGAATGGATATGCCATGCCTAAAACAGCTTGTGCTTTTTCTATAGCAAGGTATGTGAGACAAAAGGAAACATGTGAGAAATGTTAAGATTGCTTGAGAAAAATGTAGCATCACACTCATCAAGGGGTTATTGCTTGAGAAATGTTAATAGTTATATATGTGTAATATTTTTATGTAAAAAATACTTTACCATATATATATATATTTGATCCCTTTTGATGTATTTGGATCATTCCCTATGACCTTTTCTGCTTCTTGATTGGTGCAACTTTTCCATTGTGTGTGTGTATATGTATTTTGGCATCATTTCCATGTCTCTTTGCTAATTGTTCTTTCAACTGAATCAATTTCCTTTCAGTCATTCTGTGTATTGCATTCTTCATAATCTCTTCTGAAGAACCTATATCTTTTGCCACAATAAAAGTTTTCTCTTTTACATTATTTGAGTCATTCTGATATTCTTGTATTACTTTTTGAGATTCAGCATTGTCCCAATCCTCACAAACAGTTACTCTAGTCATAGCTTCCCATGTGTGCAAAATTCTATCTGGTCCTGGTTGCCAAAATATGTCACCTTTTTTCCCTTTCAGTATGAATTTGAATTGGATTGATTTTCCAACAGGTATGTTCTGATCACATAAAGGAAAATATAACATTTATAAAGTTTTTTTATTATTTTGGGTTGAAAAGATTATAATGAGAGCTTTGGGCGCGCAACTATTTAAACAGTTGCTATGTGATTTGGAAGCCATAGGCTCAAATCGTGAAATTAGTCTTTTGCAAATGTAAGGTAAGGCTTCCTATGAATGTTTTAAATCGTGATTGTGGTGTGTTGCACTCGCAATTGCATTGTGGCATTTTGCGCACCGAGTGCGGCCGTTAATATCTACCACCATAATTGAGATATTGCGGCCATTTCATAGTAGTAAAGATTGTACTCACCAGGTGGGTGAGTAGTTGCTATGTGTTTCGGAAGCCACAAGCTCAAATCTTGAAATCAACCTTTTGCAAATGTAAGGTGAGGCTTCCTATGAATAATTTAAATCGTGATTGTGGTGTGTTTCACTCGCAATTGCATTGTGACCTTTTGTGCGTCGAGTGCGGCCATTAATATCTATCACCACAATCGAGATATTGCGGCCATTTTATAGTAGTAAAGATTGTACTCACCAGGTGGTTGAGTAGTTGCTATGTGATTTGGAATTCACAGGCTCAAATTGTGAAATCAGCCTTTTGCAAATGTAAGATAAGGCTTCATATGAATGTTTTAAATCGTAATTGTGGTGTGTTGCACTCGCAATTGCATTGTGGCCTTTTGTGCACCGAGTGCGACCGTTAAAATCTACCACCACAATTGAGATATTGCGGTCATTTCATAGTAGTAAAGATTGTACTCACTAGGTGGGTGAGTATTTGCACTTTGTAGGCTCAAATCGTGAAATCAGCCTTTTGCAAATGTAAAGTAAGGCTTCCTATGAATGTTTTAAATCGTGATTGTGGTGTGTTGCACTCGCAATTGCATTGTGGCCTTTTGTGCACCGAGTGTGGCCGTTAATATCTACCACCACAATCGAGATATTTTAGTCATTTCATAGTAGTAAAGATTGTACTCACCAGGTGGGTGGTCCATACGTGCCCATCAGACCAAGTCATTGGTAAAGCATTTGAAGGATTCCATGAACCAAGCATAGGATCATCCCCAAGTAAAAGAAATTGTTCCCCAAACTCACAATTTTTTTGTAACTGAAACTTGACATGGATGTTCTTCATTTCATCTACAAAAACAGATTCACATTTTTAGAGTATTTCAACAATGGAATAAGCAGAACAATATATAGATCCTAAAAAGGTGGTTAGAATTAACCAACTTGTTTTTTGTCCTTGAAACTTAACAGTCTCTAAGTCCAACTGCAACATATTCTGAAAATCAATATTGAATTTCATCAGACACATGCAAAAATCTTATAACCTCTCATTTTGTATTATGTAAATATGACAATAAAGTAACCTTAGTTTCAAATTTGACAGCATAAATTGGGTAAATGCCCTTGTTTTGGACAAGTTTGAGGAACTGAAAGTTGCATCCTTTTCTCACATTTGAGAAGAAACAAATTTTGGGTCGATCAGAAACAAAAGCATTAGGGAAACAAGGTCCTACATTCTTAACAATGGCCTTAGAATAAGAACTAGTGAGGGCTTCCATCAATGGCTAGAGTTTATTAAATTTGGTGAAAGACACAAACAAAGACAAAATATAAGTGAAAGTGAATGATTTTATTGTTATATTTATAGTTGTGGGGTTAGAGAAGTTTAAGGTAATGTCACAAAAAAATAGACCACAAATCGAATTGCATGTGGCATGTTGACATAAGTTGCTATGACTAGAAATTATAGCTTCTTACTCTCAACATTCAACTAATTAAGTGTTGTTCTTGTTGTGAAATTAGTGGTGTTTGTCATTTTATTATAATTCTTCTTTGTAGAAAAATGAGGGGTTCATTGACTCTAAGAGAAAGTTTTTTAAACTTACTCCACATTTTAGCCATCAATTCACTATCAATTCTAGGAAAATTCAATTATTTGAATTAGTGGGTAGATCTAAACAATTGAATTTTCCTAGAATTAATAACTAAGATGTGAAGTAAAACTTACTTACAACTAAGTGGATCCCCATTCTTGTAGAAATTAGTATGAATTTATATGAAGGGTTTTTTATACTTTGGGCATATCATAATTTGAGAATCATGATATATTAATGACATAAAATTAAATATATTTATTCTAAATTTTTATTCAGTATTTAATTATCCTCAACAATTTTTTTAAATGATCTAGGTTGATATTCTAACATCAAATCCTTCATTGTTTATTTTCTTTTAAACTTGAGTATGCACTACCCGTTACTGCCCGTGTCCGTTGCGATCCCTAATTGTAAATGGACATTTGGTGAATTAGTGTTAACTCATTAGGTAGGTCTTGGACTTTGTCTGCAAATGCTTCAGCATCACTAGAGAACACCTAGGTTATTGTTAATCATGCATTAATAAGAATTCTTTTCGGGCATTGATAATGTTTCACATGCCACATATTTTTATTTAAGATGGCAAGCATTTGGTTACTAAAGAGAACATTGATGTGAATTTTGTTGTGTTTAAAATGCTGCATACTTTCTGGTTACAATTTTATTGTCTCACATTTTGAGCAATAGTCAACTTACCTTAATTAGTAATTTCATTTAGTTAAGAAAACAATGTCTTTGTTACTGTCCATCACCCCATCTATAATTCTCAACTCCGTGCATAGTAGGGGTGAACAAGACTCGACTCTACCTGCTCACTCGGTATGGCCCAATCATGATCAGGTCTGAATAGGGTCGAGTCACATCGGGTCTAGGGTTGAGTCCGAGTTCAAAAATTAGACCCAACCAATATTTAGGGCCGAGTATGGACCAAACATAACCCGTCTCATGGTCACTCACTCATATGTTTGCATGTGTCTTTGTTCAAATGTATATACATTTTTGGTTGAAAATATCATTGTTTCTTTAATTTTTTCATCATATATACATGTTTAATAATATATATATGCATATATTAATTTTATATGTCAAATTACATATTCACAATGATAAATAATATTTAGAAGACTTTATGTAAAATGAGTATACGTTAATTGGGTCTAGGGTCGGATTCAGGTTTAAAGGTTGACCTTGTGAATATTTAGGATAAGGTTAACTACGGGTGTATAGTCGGGTCCGGGTTCAAAAAAATGGTTCGACTAACATTTAGGATCGGGTACAAGTCTTAACTCATCCCAACCCGACCGAGGCTCACCCCTAGTCCCTAGTGCAGAGCACCAGAAAGAGGGATGTACCTCAGGAATTGATGTTATCTCTGGTTCTGTAAGCACTGAAACCGAGAATTTGGTAATACATGAAATGTTTCATTACTATTTCCTATATATATGTAATGTATCTTAAAGTCATTTCTAAGATTGACTTAATGTGTAGATTGGTATTTTCCTAATGCTAGTAGAGTTATGATGATAAATAACATGATGCTTTTTTCTCATTTCTTTTTGGCTAACCTACTTTAACCACTTCCATATTTCTGAAAGGTTGTAGACATGGCTGAAAGGAGTCCAATTCTTCTGTACCACTTTTCTATGTCATTTTCCTGTACCACTTTCCTATGTCACTTTCCTGTACCACCAATCATATTTTGACAATTCAATTAAAAATGATAGGTCATCTCTATCATCATTTGTAAAAGGATTAACATTGTTGAAGTGGCAAAACATGATTGGTGGTACATGAAAATTGTACAGAAGAATTGGACTCGACTGAAAGAGGGATATCTGAAGTATTCAAAGTGAAGCAGACTGTATTGCTATCCGCAACCGAGGCGGCTGAGATGGTCCTTAGAGGTGATGAAATCATTACTTGTGTTCCAAGGAAGAGAGAAGACAGAATGTACAAAGTTTGTTAGTTAAGTTTTATCTATTTTGGGTTTGGAGTGCATGCCAAATATGATAGATAAGTGGTGAAGAACATAGAAGTTGTATTAAGAACCTTTTACTCATGCCCTTGCAAGGGGTTAGTTTTAATTTATGAGAACATTGTCCTTTTCTTGATCCTTAAAAAAAACATATATGTTTGGTTCCTTTTCTTGTATCTTGCATTCCAAGATTTTCTAATTGCTCAGCTTCTAAGTTCCTGTGGTGCTTCCTTTTCTTGCATTAGAGGTGAAATTAAAATATGTAATTCAAATGAAGAAGAGACAAATTAATAGAGAAATCTATGGTTGACATTCTTTTAAAACTCATTATTTACTCGGACAAATTAGGTTCATGAACCAAATGTAATTGTACGAATTAACTAACATATATAATGATTTATAGTTATAATAATATATGCATATAAATAATGATTTATAGTTATAATAATATATGTATATAATATATATTACATATTAAAATTAGATCTTTTTCATGATTTCAAAGTCTCATGTATGTAGATGCACATATTAATAATCTTCATTTAAGCTAACAAACATAAATTTAAGTTCCTTAAGCTGAAAAAATAATTCATATTAGTTAGAAACTTGGCCGAAGAAAATCCTCTGACTCATTTACACAAATCCAATGAAACATGAACATGTTGGCACTTAACTCTTAAGGCAGAGGTTCATGCATCATGAATTATGAATATAAAGTTCTATATAATAAAATTGGTCACTTGAAAATGGCACATGAAGAAGTGAAGAACCCACATGCATCCCATGTGAAATTATAGAACAGGTCCACCCTCCATTTTTCTCACTATGAATAAAGAGTGAGGAATCTTAAAACATTAAACAACCCTTTAAGACTACAATACTTATCCTTAGACATAGATCATCTATTTCGAACGGTATCCTAATCCTTGTCCCAAGCCAATAGAAATGTTAGTTTCATTTTTAAATTTTTTATTTTATTCATATGATAATATATCATTGATTCGGGAAAGGAAATGTGACACTGTTCAGGACAGTTGATCTTCATCCCCTATCCTTCCCCACATTGGCATATTTTGGAAACATGCAAAGTAATAATAATATTATAACAATCCATGACACAAAAATAAATGGCAAAAAATATCTCAATAGTATATTGCAACCAACCAAGAAAAAATATAAAAATGAAAGATACCAAAACACATGTAATTTAATTTAGCATATGCTTTTATAGCAAGGGAATAATAGCAGAAATAGACACACTATTTTTAATCACCTAATCTTATAGGGAAAATTTTACAAACCTAACAAAGAAAGTTGCAAAACAAAGCCAACATACACAATATTGATGGAGCTATGAGAAAGAGTAGTTTCAGTTGAACTAGATATGATGGTGTTGAGTGAGTGAGATGTAGTCAATGATGAAGGGCTCGAGGGGGTGGCGCCGCCACGAGCGGTGGTAGAGTCGGAGGATGGCATTGGTAGCACTTAGCAAAGAGGCCAAATGTGTCAATTTGCCTAATGAAGTTAGTCATGCTGGCCCATCCTCCAAACCCAAATCCAACCACAAAAACCCACACCACAATGAATGCATTAATGACATACATTGCACTCCAACTTGGTAAGAAAAAAGGAGGCTTTTCTGCAGCATTCTGTAAAATGAACAAAAGTTAGTCCCTAAGAACATGCACTGAAAGTCCATGTGTATATATATATATATATGACTAAAGCTAATTCTAAGAGGAGGGTTTAAAACAAGTAATATCAGTAAGGATGGCAATGAAAATCGAACTTACGGGTACCCGCTTGAACCCAACCCGAATTTAACGGGGGAAACCTGAATTTATATCAGCAATTTGTTCTATACTTTTAGGGACATATAGTAATAAGATGAGGTCTTTCTTACTAGACTAATATTGAATATTGCATTGCTTAAAAAATAATAGTCAAATAGGAATAGAAATGATGAGAAATAGGATTGTACTAATAGTAGTAGGGATAATAGAAGATATATATTAAAAAAACAACATAAGGAATTCACATGTTTGTGTTCCTAACTTTCACTGTTTTGCTACTTGAAATTATTGGTGAGAGATATTAGGCATAGTACAATACAACTATTGCAAATAACTAAATGAAAATGACCAGCCACTAGCCTCAACTTATCAAATCATGTTTCCAAATTCATGCCTTAAATGCTTTTGTACATTTTCTACCAGCAATGCTCCTCTCTATTAATGGAGAGACAAGTACTTTATTTTACTTGTATTTCAATGACAAAAGTGTTATTGCATTATAAAAGATAAAAATGTTTTAGCATGTTATTGTTTCTTTGTTTTTTGTAATACTTGTCTCTACATTAATGGAGAGAATTATCTATCTGTCTGATTTTCTCTCTCTGTGAGGGTCAGTTAACTTTAATTTAATAGTGGGATATGAGTGACTGTCCCCCGGGAATGTAAAATGACAACCATACCCTCCATCGGCTCTATATACTTGCAATAATGCCATGTTAGGGTCTATTTACGAGTTGTATTTTGAAAGGAAATTAATTAAAAGAAAGACTTTAGAGCTATGAAATATCCGTTCATTCTCATTCCAAAAACTCAACTCTCAAACGACCCTAAAAGATATAAAAAGTAAAGTTTTGTTGAAAATTTAAATACATTCTCTTTAGTCTAAACTAATTAAACAAACAACTTCAACAATACTTTCTAATAAAAACTAACTAATTTTTAAATCCTTAATCATTACCCTATACAGTAACATGCAGAACTAAAGGTACTTAAGTCCATATAATTCATCATCACAAATTTCCTATGCAAGTCATTAGCTGAATGATCAAAGTATGTTTACCTTAAGAGTTTCTAAAACCAATTATAATTATTACAACATGTAATTCCAAAACTATGAAAACTAAAAATATGCAAAATACTCTAAATCAGTGTTATTAATATCATACTGGTCATCAAACCGGTACAGTTACTGGTATAGTGGTATAGCGGTTCAATCAGTGGTTCACTAATTAAACCACATACCAGTGAAGTTAGATATACATATATAATATATTAACATTAATGTTGAAAAATCATTAACTTTATCGTAACGCTATTTTTATTTTCATTAAAGAATTAATTTTAAATAAAAATCAACCAGTATGACCGGTACGGTTCAATTGAAAACCGGCGGGTATGACCAATTTTGGCCGGTATAATTACATGACTGGTATAATAGTTGTATCGTACCGCTATTGGAACACTTCACCGATTTACCGGTTGAACCAGCCAGCACGAACCAGTTTTTATAAGTATGCTCTAAATCTTATCCTATGATATAGATTGAGCTATAAGGATAAATTGAAAGGCATTAAAATGTAATATAGTATTTAGAAGAATTCATTACCTTTCTTGCAGAGGCTTTTCTATAAGTAAGCATATGTGCTAATGAGGGGATAATGTAGACAGTGAAGCTAACAAGTAAAGCACCAACAGCAGAGTTAATGGGTCCAAAGAAAGGGAAGATTATTGCCAAAAACCATATTGGTATCACCACTGGTAACCTTGCTAGTGCCCTTAAACAAATGCTTTTTGTGTCATGCATCCCAATTACCTTCTCCCATACAAAGTACAATGGAGTACATGCAAATCCAAATGTGATAAACTGCACCAATTTACATTAGGCCCAAATTAGACGCCATTATAAAGAGTAAAGAACAATCTTCTATTTGCCACTAGGCATATATGGATAGTAGATATATGTAGCCTTATCCCGCAAACCGAGATGTTTCATTAATATAATGGTGTCTAGGTGGAAATTAGAGGCCATTATATTAATGTTTTAGTTTTATTGGAACATTAATATAATTGCACATACATTTAAAAATAAAGCACATAACACAAAAAGGAAATGATTTTGAACATAATGTATATTTAACACAAACAACAAATGAAAGGTTTGACCCTCACTAAACAAAATAAAAGGTTACTTCATGCACAATATCCATTTAAGAAAACTATTATGAGGTCATTATTTTTTTATTTTTTTCGAGAAAAAAAACTTTCTTTTACTTTTAAGATGAGTTACCGAATTTTAAAATTTCATTTCATACAAAAAAAAATTATTATTTGAGTTTGTTTTCTGACATATTTTCATAAAATATATAATAAAATTAATAAAGAAACTTTGTCCTCAATTAATGCAACATTTATTGGGCAAGCTATACATACCTATCTATTATGGTCCAAATAAAATAGTTGGTATTTATACTTTAACTATTTCAACATCAAAAAACTTAACCAAAGTTTCACTTCAACTCAGTATTATTAATATCCTACCGGTTATCAAACGATAGTGATACTGGTATAGTGGTATAATGGTTTAACCGGTAGTTTACTAATTAAATCACATACCGGTGAAGTTAAATATACATATATAATATATTAACATTAGTATTGAAAAATTAATAAAAAACAATAATTATTTTTATTTTCATAAAAAATTAACTTTAAATAAAAATCGACCGATGACCAGAACGGTTCAATTGAAAACCGGTCGGTATAACCGATTTTGGCCGGTTTTAACCGATATAATTGAATGACCAGTATAATTGTTGTACTGTACCAGTATTGGGACCGGTTTACCGATTGAACTGGCCGACACGAACCAGTTTTGATAATCTTGCTTCAACTCATTAAAATTAAAATGGTTACTTTATGAACCAAAAAATACAAAAATTATAAGTTACCTGATGAATGAGCATGAGTATTACAGCAGCATCACGAAAACCATTCTTAGGAAGAAGAGAAAATGCATTGGAATGGTTAAGCAATTCATCACCAAAAGCCCAATATACAGCAGCAGAAGATGGAAGTGTTAGTGTATAAACATACAATGTTGCCATCAAATATATGTACTTGAATTTTTGTGGCTTCCACATTGCATGCATAATCTCTCTGCATCACTTTATATACTCAGATAATATTCAATAATAATATAATAATGTGGACATTGGAATTTCTAAAAATAACCAAAGATTAGAAAAATGGGTTCTTTCTAGATCTTGGATTCATTGCAAGTTTGTTTTACTATACTACAATAAAAGTTACTAGTAATTTAATGTGTATCGTTAAGGTTTCATCTCAAAATCAATCGACAATGAGTGGAGTAATCCAACTAGTATTTAAATCATTCTCGAAACAATGATGTAGGCGATGTGGGACTTACTTCCCAACATGCCCCCTCCACATAAGTCTGTCGGACCAGGCAAAAGGTTACTTTTGACCCATAACAAATGGCATATTTTAGCCCATGACAATCGGAAATAAGTTGGACCCTGGCTCTGATATCATGTTAAGGTTTTATCTCAAAACCAATTGGCAATGAGAGGAGCAGCCGGATAAGTATATAAATCATTCCCGAGACAATGAGGTAGGCGATGTGAGACTTACTTACCAACATGTATAAGTTGAAATTTTTTATGTGGTTAAAAAATTGTAACTTTGTATTTGACCAAAGTTCAAATGATTTAGATGATAAGAAAAAAGGGACAAAAAAACAGAACTCTAGGATTTTCTTAGACCAGACATTATTTAATTATATTTTGGTAAGATAATGTTCTTAAACTATGTTTCATAGTTAAAACAAAATAGGACATCATTGTCTTTAATTAACCATTCACTAATGGTGATTAACAAAATAAATGTTATGATTGAAGACAATGATGGCACTTGAAGTAGTTATCATGACATAATTTATAATAAATTTATGGATTTTTTAATCTCAACCTTATATGATAAAAAACCATAATAAGATATATTTTCTTGGAAATTATATACTCAAAGAATCAAAAGTTTTGTCTATAGTTTTTCAAGTAAAGTTATTCATTTTTTGGATCCTTATCTAGGACAAATATAAATATATTCTTACACTTTGCCTAGAAGTAAAATTAAAATAGGACATCATTTTCTTTTTTTTAACAAAATAAATGTTATGATTG
Source organism: Lupinus albus (assembly GCA_009771035.1). Classification (NCBI taxonomy): domain Eukaryota; kingdom Viridiplantae; phylum Streptophyta; class Magnoliopsida; order Fabales; family Fabaceae; genus Lupinus; species Lupinus albus. The sequence continues at coordinate 22,570,350 of CM019999.1, read as the reverse complement.
GTAGCAATTATGACACATGTGAATTGGAACCTAATCACACATGTAGACAGCTATAACATGACATGACATACTTTATGATAAAAGTTTTATATTTTATTATAAAGTATTGTTCCTACATATATATCTAATTGGGGTAGGGATATGCAATGCTTTTCAAAACAAATAAAAGTTAATTTCATGATTTTGTCCTAAAGTCTCTAAAACCAATGTGACATGCATAATGATGTTGAGGGAAATTAAGATGGTCATGCATTTTTTTCATTAGTAATGTTCTTAGATTTGGAAGGGTAAACAAATGTTAGAGGTTTAGTTCCAAGTTTAGTCGAAAGTATAAACAAATATAAAATAAGCAGTGTGGCCCATTTAAGAACCGAAAAATCGTAAAATCGAATGTAGATGTGATGCAACAAGGAGAAGAAAAAAGTACTTACACAGTAACTGCATGTCCACCAAATGTGTATAGTATGTTGGTGGCTCCAGTGAAGTACAGAACTAGCTTCTTTGGACCTGTGTGAGTCACATTTTCTACCTGCACCATTATTTCCAAAATATAATATTATACTATAGCAGAGTAAATACTTCTATATTCATTGTTGATTTCATCTCAAATATGTTAAAATTATACAATTCCAATAATTTAATGAGTCAACAATTTCAACATTCAGAAATATTGTCACCTATTAGACCCTCCCATTTTTTTAACCTTGTATAAAAAATGTAAATTTGGTGACATAAATCTTTAGAAGACGCAAAGTGGTCACGGAATTGCTTAATTGATAAAGGGCAGCCCTGTGCACGAGACTCTCACTTACCGGGGTATCGGAAGGGTAGATATACGCAGCCGTACTTTCAGGCAGATACCATGATTTGAACTAATAACATTGTTATGTACTAAAGACAAAATTGAAAGTTTAACTTAACAATGTTTGTTGCATGATTAGAAACACTATAAGTTTATAATATTAATGAGTTATAGTATAAGAATTTTTTGCAGTAAATTATTACCAATTTACCTGGCCATGAACAAGAGCTGCTATAGCCATATACCAAGCAGTGTAAGTAGTCATTCCAAGTCCCAAAAAAGACCAAATTCGGTAATTGTGAAATGAAGGAATGAACACAGTTGTAGCACAACAAGCTCCAAATATATAAGTCCAAGTCCTTTTGTCCAATTTATCATTGATGTAGTAGATGTTACTGTTTTTGCATCAGAAACATAAATACAACACAACATTGAAATTTGTTGCAATCATATGAAATTCAACATATATCATATTATCCTAAGTTTCTAGCAAAAATAATAATAAATAAATATGAAGAACTATGGTATACCTTGCACATGCTATAAGCTGTATCACAGATCCAAAGAGGAGAAAAGTGCAGTTAAAGGCAAGTCCTATTGCTTTCCAATATGAACCCAATAACCCATCAAGAACTTCAAACCACTGAAATTAATTACATTATAGTTTCAATTTAGTCAATGCAATATGAGATATATATAGTCTTATACTATAAGTCTATAATAAAATTAAGAGTAAAGACTCATTTCAGTTCCTCGTGTTTTTCGACCTAACCAGTTTGGTGAACCTGACCAGTTTGGTCGGTCGCTCATAAAAAAATTACCTGAATGACATGGTTTTTGAAACTGGTATTTTCCTTTTCCTTTCTAGTCCTATACTCCACATAGAGGACACTGATTAAATAAGCTGTCCAACTTCCCAAGAGTCCATAGAATATCTGAAGCAAGATTCCTGATAGCATACCAAGTTGAGAGAAAGAATATGGAAGTGTCAAAAGCACTTGAGCAACCTATATATAAAAAGCACTTGGAGGATTAATTATGGACTAAAATTGATTTTGTAAATAAAAAAGTGATTTTTTTTTGTTAAGTGATTTTTACTTGATTTGAAGCACAGCTGAACCATGCATCCCATACAGAACCACCATGCCAGAGAAAACTTTTGACATTGAACATAGATTGGTCTTGTTCCTTATTCTCTACTTCCATTCCTCCACCAACACTTCCTTCATTCTCTGTCTCATTCATGTTATTGCTCACTATTGCTTCCTCTGATTGCTTATGACCCAACATTTTCTTCACTTAATGGATCTGAAACAACATAAAAAAAAACATCATATGAGACAACAATAAAAAATAACCTTAATCAAATCAAACACTACCCCAGAAAAGAGTAAACACCACTACACAGATCCAGATAACTGAAAATTCCACTGCAGACTTTCCCACAAGAAAACAAACTTCAAAAGAAAAGTTGTTTAGGAAAGGAGAAGATGAAGAAAAAAAAGTGGGTTTATGGTATTTACATGTTTAAAACACACAAAGAAGGAGAAAAGTCCAAAATCTAAATAAAAATCACTTTTTTTTTTACTTACCTTGGTGTTATATAGTGATGTCTCTTTCTCCAAAAGGTTTAGAGAATGAAGCTATCTTAGTTCCAAAAACAGAATGGTTTCTCTTACTCAAATGTCTTGTACTGAGAACTTAATATGCCTAATAAGAATTATTGGTATATATGAACCTTGCTTTAAATAAATGCAATGAGATTTTCAGAATCAGAAGATGCAGAACTTGTTGGTTTTGAAAGCTTGAAAACTCAGCAAAAATAATAAAAGCCACCACTTTAATGCAAGGCACAGAAAATGGCAGAGAACAGAACTGCAAAAACGGCTAGAAGCTGCAAAAGCAGGATTGGAAACTGAGAAAAAAGATTAAAAAGAAGCTATAATCTCTTCAAAAAGTTGTATTTTTTCTTGTTCAGGTTCAGAATTCAGGTGGCTCTTTATGAAGTATGAAAGGTTTTTATAATAATAAAAGAAATGGGTATATGAGATAGAAATTGAAGCAAGTAGAACTAGAAAGTGATACTATGTGATATTGATTATTGAGTGATGAAATTCCAATTCTGATTCGATTCTTGGGTATGTATGTATGGTGATGATGAATGTTGACACAGAATTTTGGATTTCAAAGTGAGTGAGACATTGTTGTTCTCATTAGTGAATCAAAGCCACACTTTTTATAGGCATCAAAAAGTGCTATAGTTTATGTGAAATATTAGATAACCAAATATTAAAACTATGTATTCAACATCAAGATATTACTTACATCACTCAATTAACTTCCCTCATAGATAGTAAAAGACACATCAACAATTATATCTGTCAAGAAGTATGTCTCATATCGCCTATTTCATTATCTCGGAAATAATTTAAATATATGTTATATTAATCCTCTTGTTGTCAATTGGTTTTAAGATGAAACATGTCAAAACTCAACTTATTTCCGGTTGTAAGATGTCATTTAATTATGGGTCAAAGGTAACTATTCGTTTGGTCCGACAAACTTATGTGGAGTAAACATGTTGAGAAGTAAGTCTCACATTGTCTACCTTATTTTCTCATTATCTCATATTACCATTTTATTTCATCATCATTAGACGAGATATTATATAGATAGGATTTGGGACAACAAATTTTGTATCAGCTATTTTCGATTTTTTTTTATTTTCTTTTTTGACAAGTTACCTTCCCATTCTATGTCTTCCTCTTAAAGTCCAAATTTAAGGAATGTTGAGACTTTTTACTGACCTATAGTTAGACTAATTTGTTGAATATGTAGTATTTACTTTAGCCTATGGGATTTGCATTATAATTTAATATAGTCTATGATATTATGAATTATTGACATTACATATATGGTTCATCAAGGAGATTTATAGGGATAGTAACCAACTTTCCAATTCTAACCATAAATCTAATATATTATGATTTTAAATTAAGATACAGCCAATTTGTTTAATGCTCAATAGCTATTATTCTCTCATTCCAAATAATTGTTTAAGAAAAAAAATGCATATATTACATGAACTAACTAGTTGTCATGATCATTTCATGTATTCTTTAATCCCAAATTATAAGATACTTAAATCAATTTTCATTTTGAAATAATCATTAGAACATTGAGCTAGATGTAAAACAACAAATAATAGTTTAAAATCCCAATAAATTCTCTTCTTCTTTTTAAACTAAAGATTGTTTAGATAAAAAAAATTGCATTATTGGGTTTAGGACTATTATTAAATATTAATACATCCATGTTTGATCAACCTTTCCTTCCACTGTCCCCTAATTCCATTATGATGATATTAATTAAATTGGAAAGTCATAAGTTTAGGACTAAACCCTAAGTTGTCCCGTTCTAAGGGCTTTTTGTCTGCTTAGTGTCATTTATCTAGGACCCTGTTTGCTGATTGCTGTTTTTTTAGATAATATTTTTTAAACATTGTTTTACAAAATGAGAATTCAAATTATTTGAAAATTTATTATTTGGTCATTTTAGTTTACAGTTGTAAAATATGTTTGTTAACTAAAAAGTTGAAAAAAAGTCAAGATATATTGAGAAATACATATGAAATTAGTTTCTCAGTATAGAATTATTAATTTTTAACTCCTTGTTCTTAGTTGATTTGAGGTTAACAAAATCCTTAAAACTATACTGCCATTTCAAGTTCTCCATAAGTGGTTAGGGTTAGGGTTATGGTATTAAAAATTCAAATATTATTAATATTGTATCAAACCAGTTAAAATACTAGTACAGTGATATAACGATTTAATCGGTGATTCACTTATTAAACTATATATCGTTGAAGTTAGATATACATATATTTTGCACTAATACTATTGTTAAAAAATCAATAAAGAAGACAATAACAACTTTTATTTATACAATTTGTTAAAACAAAAATGTATGACTTAATGGTAGACCATGTTTTAGAAGTATAAAAATATATTAGTTGTGTGTTTTATCTCTCATACCAACATTTTGGTAAAAATAAGTCATTTTCATTAAAAAATAATTTTAAATGAAATTGACCGGTATGACCGATACAGTTCAATTGAAAATCAGTCAGTATGACCAATTTTGTCTGATTTTGATCGCATTTAATTAATATAATTGCATGACTGATATAATTATTGTACTATACCAACCAGTTCACCGATTAAATCGGCTGACACTAAACAATTTTCATCACACTGAAAAATTCATGTATGTGAACCTTAGGTCATTTCAATATAGTTTTATTGGGTATAAATTCATGCTAGATAAAATCATGCTCGACCAAGTTAAAAAAAAACTCGTTAATTGTTTTAGGCATGTATTTTTTATCCTCAATAGCATTTGCTATTCATGTAATAGCTATTGATGTATTTGTGTAATTATTTCTTTCAAAATCTTCCTAACACTATATGGTATAAACAAATATTATAGTATAAGTAGTTGAGCTAAGCTTATACCTAACCCTTCTACCTCACTCAAATCTTAGTAAAAAGTACCTAACCTTGACTTTAATTTTATTAAACCCACTTTGCCTCAACTTTAGACTGTATATTTCATTTCCTAATAAGAGCTTTAGCTTATAATTGGTATAAAACCCCTTTAAATCTTACTTGATTTCGATTCAAATATCACTAAGATAAAGAGGGGTGGTTTTGTCCAATGATAATTTGCCCCTAGAGATTTGGTCAAACATAAAATAATATATTACTACTTCTTATCACTAATCTTCTTTTTAGAAAAATTTGAGCCGAGACGAATCCAACATGTCTTATTTAAAGATGAGTGCATTTAGGTTTTTTGGTGCTACAATTTATGACTAAATTTTAATTAAAATTTTAATATGTTGTCAAAATTTTATTGATACGTCTTCATGCAAGTCTTTCTATTTTTTTTTTACCTTTACGGTAAAGTAATCATTAGATAAGGGATTTTGAGGCCACTAAAGTCCTTTATCATGAGGATCAAAACTAGGAGTATGTTCCATTGGTGACCTTCAAATGGGTCCCTTCCCCTTCACACCTTTAAATCCCATTCCAAACGATATGATCATAAAGAAAGAAAAAAAAAGAACTTTGTTTCGTTTTTTAATTGGTTAAGGATTCAAGTGAGCATGGTAGTTCGAAAAACAAGAACATTGTGATACTAAATCATTAATTGTAAGGTATATTTTAGTGTAAAATCTTACTAATATTAAATTGATTATAAACTAATTTTGATAACCAAAGATGTAAAGGATAAGATTAAAAAATATAGAATATGGTTGTTACTATAACGAAATATTGATATCATGTTACGGTCAGTCGAATCCCATGTGATTTTTCATGTTAGAAATAATGTGTTTTACTTTAAGCTTTCAGCGAAGAAAGAAAAACTAACATGAGACTCCTTTCCATTATTGGAGATAGAAGTGATACGAAATATTAAAAGAAAAATAACATGTATTGATATTTGTGTCTTTTTTATTTAAAGTAAAGTTATACTTTTACCCTTAAAAGTGAAATGAAATAATCACTCCTCTCTTCGTTACTGGACATGAGTCTCACTCAATTAATACACTAACTTGAATCATTGTTGATATTCAATTCATTGGTAAGATATCTCAATTGTTTATATAAAATCAAATATATTAAATTCTATAAAATACTATATGATATGACAAATAAAGAATATCTAATTGGGTTGGTCCGAAGGGGAATTAAAAATGTAATCATTAAGAGATAGTGGAGCATTTGCATGACCAAGGTTTGTGGTTGATCAAAAAGCATAAAATGGTGACATTGAAATCTTTAACAAATAGAATGTAAAAAAAACATTAACATGAGTTGGGGCCACATCAATCCAAAGACGGAAAATGCCTTTTTATGAGTTCATTGGGTTAGTGGACTTAGGTGAACACTTGATGCCTCCATTTTACTATTATTTTTTTCACTTTTCTTAAGTGAGACGAAACTACAATTAAAATTATATTTCAAAATCAATTGACAATTAGGGGAATAACTTAATAAATATTCAAATCGTGCCTAAGAGAATAAAACATATGATATGTGATTTACTTCTCAACAACTAATCAGATAGTAACACCCTTTGAAATGCATGCAAACCTAACTAGAAGCACAAGACGTTGAGCAAGATATATAATTTTTCTTATGCACATGAAAATATGTAATTCCACATCCACATGACACTTTATTTCATTGATCAGAAAATATTTTGTCTCCATTTATTTATTTATGAATAAGTTAAATTAATCCGACAATGAAAAAATGTGTATTGGTAATATTCAAGTGACATAGAATGACAAAGGAAATGATGATGTTGTAGGATGGACACACATTTCACCTTTGCTAAGTAATTCACGGGAGATAGGTAGAACTATGGAAACACAAAAGTAGCTATAGCACACTACATCACCTTTGGAAGGATATAGGAATTGTGTTGTTCTTAGAGATCCTATTCTATGAAACTCATTTTTGGGTACTAATTTAATAACCATTGATGAATAGATGTGATGCTTATGAAAGCTTTTATGTTTAAAGGATTTTTTAAAATATTAATTATGTCAGTTTCACATTAGATATGATGATATAAGTGAAAGAATTTATAAGTAGAAAAGACTATTTGAACTAATATCCTAAGGTTTTTGCGTGTCTCACTTATGACTTTTCACTCTTCCTATGCCCCAATGAAGATCCCCGGTGGAAATCATGGCTAGGTCCAACAAATAGTATCCGAGCCGATGGTTTGACTAGGACATGGTGAACTTAAGGAGGAGACCTATAATTGTGTGGTATGCATACTTAAGGGGGAAATTATATTGTTGGGTATAATCAAGTGTGAAGTCCATATTAAAATGAGGGGATGATTGAAAATATTTATAGGTAGAAAAGACCCTTAGAACTAATGCCTTAAAATTTTGTTTCAATGAATGATGTCACACTTATGACTCTCAACTCTTCTCATGCCCCAATAACAATGGAAATCTCTAATGTTGGAAGTTTCCCCAATCGCGATTGTGTCCAACAAACGGTATGAGAGCTGGTGGTTTGACTAAGACATAATGAACTTAAGAGGGGCAAGACTATAATTATATGGTATATATCCATACTTGAGGAGGATATTGTTGGGTATATTCAAGTGTGCAATCCACATTGGATATGAGGAATGATTGAAAGAGTTTATAAGTGAAAAATGTCATGGAACTAATGTATTAAAGTTTTGGTACAAGACTTGGTACCCCAATTGTGTATCTCTACTCTTCTTATGTCTCAGTAACTTGAAACTCCCAAATAGTTAGAGGTGCTCCAATGGCTGTTAGGTCCAAGTTTGTTAAATATTTTACCAGCATTCAAGTTTGTCAAATAACAAAAATGTAATTGCATTATTGTTTTCATGATGACCTAACCAACTTTTTTTTTCTGGGTAATTTTTTTTTATGGTGGATACAAGAAATGCTCCAACCCCAAAGGATGCGTGGGTGTGTGGAATTATCCTATTTTCCTTTTAAACCAAACTCACAATATTACACTATTTTCTCGGAAAATCAAAGGTTTAGATTTTTTGCTTTAAAAATATTAGTCACATCTAGTGAATATTGAGCTTTGAGCACGGAGAATGTTAGACACACAACCCACTTTATACAACAAACTCTCTAATTGAATGTTTGTTGGTTTGGCCAAAAAGAAATAAAAAATTTATAATTTTAATATCCATGGAACTTGTGAAGTCCTCATTTACCATAGCATGTGCAAGTAGATTCAAACCTAATGAAAAATTCACATTTACCATACCAGGTCATGTTGTAAGAAACAAAAATAAAGATATACAAATAAAATTAGTGCATTCTACTTAAATAATGGTGGTTAAACATACAAAAGAAAAGAAGAAGAAAAAGAATCGTTAAAGTCACTATCTGTACACATAAGTTCTTTCATATATATATATTGATGTAATATATATATATATATATAAAATAATAATAATTAGAGTAAATTACACTCACACCCCCTAAGTGAAATTACACGAATCACCCTTCACTTTATTGTCCATACATGAACCACCCCTAATTTTGTACATATGTTACACTGACTACCTCTGCATGATATAAAAGTGTAATATTTTAAACAAAAAACGTATGATATGTGTAATTAATTAAACAAAATATTGTATATTGTGTAGACAAATTCAAATAATATAAGAGTTAATGCGTCTTCATTATTTGGCTCGTTATAAGACAGTATAAGAGTTATTTAAACATTTCTTTGAAATTATTAATGTATTTTTAATGACACAAATAATAAAGAAACACTCAATTTTGTACAATTTGAAGTGTTAGACAATATACAATATTTTGTTTAACTTAATTACATTCACCACACGTTTTTTCTTTAAAATATTATACTTTTATAACATGCAGGGGTAGCCAGTGTAATGTATGTATAAATCTAGGGGTGATTTGTGTAGAAAAGAGAGGTGATTGGTGTAAAGACAAACAATAGATGGATGATTTGTATAATTTCATTAAAACTCAGAGGGTGTGACTTCATCAAAATAGGTTTATATGTAAAGCTTAGTTACTTTCACTCTACATTCAGTATGTAAAACGAGGAAAAATTCTTTTAATTAATGGAAATACAAGTATTAAAAAAAAAGGAAAATATAATTTGATAAGATATTTTTATATATAATGAAATAATATTTTTATTATTAAAAATACAAGTAAAATCAAGTATATAAAACCTATACTACTTTATAGTTTATACATATAGACCCGTCAATATGAAATACAGAAAATTGACCAATACCATTTAGGGACCAAAATACACATACACCTAATTTATTTATGGGCAAATTTACTTATATGGTGTACCTTGACCGTAAAATCACGGTTTTGGTGCACTTTTTTTTATTAATTACGAAACTGATGTAAATTTTGTAATTATTAATTATCTCCTAAAACTCCACTCTCATTAGAGTTTTTCAATTTTTTATTTTTTTTAACTTCTCCTCTCATAAAACTCCACTATCATTGGAGTTTTTCAATTTTTATTTATTTATGAAATCTTTATTATTGTTAAAGTTTTTATATAATTGGAGATAGTTCAAATATATTCTCTAAAATTTTTATGATGAAAAAACACTTCTTTTATTTAATCTCCGATACATGTACCTTTCTTTATAATTTGATATCATTCTTTACTTTATTTTCTGTTTTATTTGTCCAACTATTATATTACAGTTATATTTAAACTGTTTCTCCATGTTTTATTTTTTATTTTTATTTTTAATTTCTCCCTCACAATTCTCTCCTAAAACTCCACTCTTATACGAGAAACACTTTAAATATAACTATAATATAATAGTTGAGCAAATATAATAGAAAATAAAGTAAGAATTGTATCAAATTATAAAGAAATTAAAGGTACATGTATCGGAGATTACATAAAATAAGTGTTTCCATCATAAATATTTTAGAGAACATATTTAAACTATCTACAATTATATAATTTTTTTAACAATAATAGAGATTTCAATCATTTCATAAATAAATAAAAATTGAAAAACTCCAATGACAGTAGAGTTTTATGAAAAATTGTGAAAAACTCTTTCCACATTGCCGATTTAGGAGGAAGAAGTTAAAAAAATAAAAAATTGAAAAACTCCAATGAGAGTGGAGTTTTAGGAGAGAGAGTTGCAAAATTTACATCAGTTTCGTAATTAATAAAAAAAAAGTACACCAAAACCGTAATTTTACGGTCAAGTTGCACCATGTAAGTAAATTTGCCTTTATTTATGATAGATTATCAATCTTGGTCCCCTCATAGAAACATATGACTCATTTCCATCAAAGCTATAAATAGATTTTCAACCAAAGTTGCATGCACTAAATTTCATGATGAGATAAACCTTCTTTCCCTTCTCACCCAATGCTTGAAAGTATGTGCATTTTTGGACTTCAATCGTGGATTGAACTACAAGTTTATTATGATCTTGACTTGGAATTTAGCAGTTCTTTTGATTCTTGGGAAAAGTAAGAAAATGCATGAGAAATTACCAAAATCATCATCAAGCAATATTTTATGTATTTTTTGTGTGAGTGTTTAGACATTAATATGGAGTGGGAGAGTGAAAATGAATAGTTATTAACATTTTCATATTTCTTAAATCAAGAGAATCCTTCCTTGTATATATCAATTTGTAATTTGGGTAAATTTAATATTGATTTTTGTATATCAATTACATTTATTGTAATTTATTCTTAATATTCTTTTATAATGAATTCTTGTGTGATTGGACATACAATTCAACCCATCTTCTTCTACTAGGGCTTTTATTTATTTTTAATATGGTTTCAAAGCAGGTTCTATCCTATTTTCAATACTTTTTTAATTAATTGCATATGATATTGGTGTTTTTGATCTCTCAAACTATGACAACCAATGGAGATGATGACAATAAACACCCCTCCTTGCATGACCTAATTCATTATTATACAATTCACTAAAACCATGACTGTAGCTATCACATGTGAAGCCATATGATGACTATCTTCTAGATCCCCTCATAATCTAAATAGACCGGTTGGTTGAGTAGAAATAGAAGAGAAAAAAAAGGGTAAGAGAGAGTTTTAAGAGAAATATAAACTTTTTCTTCTTCAGTTTAGCAAAGAAAGTGAGAGGAGAGAAGAAAAGTGGAGGAGTCCCACACAAAATTGTTTCTCTCTGTATATGCAAAGAAAGTGAGAGGAGAGAAGAAAAGTGGAGGAGTCCCACACAAAATTGTTTCTCTCTGTATATGCAAAGAAAGTAAGGGGAAATAGTTATTTTAATATGAAATGAAAAAACTATCTCCACACTTTTGAATTTTTAAGCTACCTTTGTTTTTATTGCAAAGATATTTGTGTGATTCAAAAATCTACTCGATTTCTCATATTATTCTTTCTCTTCCATGTCATTCTTACTTCTCTCCCTTATCTCATTTTCTACTCTTCAACCAAACAAAGCTCGGAGATTCTGGTCTTGTTGTGTTGGCTCTCTGGACCACTCGGAGCTAATCCAATAAGTTTTGAGGATCAATTTCATTAATTTAATATATTATTAGTATAAATCATCAATATGATTTTTTAACATATTAATTAATTGTATAGCAAAATTTATGGATTAAAAAGTGAAGTTGCTTTAGGTTATAAACCTTGAATTTAGGCAGCGGGGATCAAGGGTTGAAATCAGGTAGCAGCCATATCAATGTTTCAGTATTATCTTTTGAATTCACTGAACCTGTTTGTGGGAAACACTAACAATATAATATTACCAATTCTAGTAAATATCATATATTTCTAGTGTTTGACTTTTGCCCCATCCTCGAGGTTTCTTCATCACTTATTTCTCTCAATATATATAAACCCATATTTTATAGTGGTTCCCTAATTTTTTCATGCATGAGCACTATGTCAAATATGCGTTCATTTTGGGCCTATCACAATGCTTTTGTGCATTGTCTGTTTGATCGCAGTAATATATGATATACATTAACAGCGTTTTTGCAGCATTGTTGTATGCAATACATACAACAGCGCGATCTAATACAAGCGCTATTATACAATTGACAAATATAACGGCGCGGACGATAGAGCGTTGTCTTATAATTCATATATAACAACGCTACTTAAAATGAACGCTGTTAAATAAAACAGCGTACAACAGCAGAGGGTGTAAGGAACGCTGTTGTATTGATCACATACAACAACATACACTAAGATGTTTGTTATTATATGTAATCTATGTCATATAACCAGGAATATAGTTTTTTTAAATGAAAAATTACTGAAGTGAATTTTACTATTATTAACATTTTTCATACATGTGACTAGATTTACGAAATCATTTTTAAGGAACTCATTCAACATGGTTAGTAACTCCATGTGATCAATATCATGTTTAGTATTATTGGAGAGAGAAGTGCATAAAAAACAAAAAGAAAGAATTCTATGATGTGATATATTTATAATATATGTAATGAAATAACATTTTTATCTTAAATGTAAAAATAAAACCAATAACTTGTCTCTCGATGGATAAATTTTTTCACGAGTTTGATTATCTCACATCAATATGTGAGCTTAAGTTGCTGAATTTGCTTGCATGTTCCAATGAACCCATTTAAGATCTAAATCTTTCATGAATGCCAATATATGGAAAATAAATATCCTTTAATATTAGTCAAAGATTGCAGCAAATATTTGTATGGTTAAATGGAGAAAAAGTTGAAGTTGAGAAGGTGAATAATTGACCATACAATAGTACCTAACTAAAATATTGAACCATATGAAAGCATCACAATTGGGGCTAGATCACATGCATGATCCACTTAATTATTTTCATTATTAACAATGTAGAAACTTATTGCTTACAAAAAAAAAACCATTATTTAGTTTTGTACAATACAAAATGTGTCAAAATTTAATTTTTTAATCATCACGTCTATCTCTTTATATCATCACTATGTAAGAAAAAAAAATGAGAATCCTAACCAATATAAAAAATTTGTTAGACACATATTAGAGGAAAAATTATATTCAAATCTCAATCTTGAATTTTGATTTAATTACATTGGACAGTTTTGTTTTTTCAAAAAAAGTTACTCCAATGTGGCTTATGATGTTATTACATTTGCTCATCGATCCCCTCAATATATTTACACTCATTATAACATACAACTAATTAGGTCATTTTTTAAAATATCAATTAATTATCTTTAAATAGTTATAATTACATTCATTATATTAATTTATGGATTTTCTTAAACTCATTCCTTAGGGATGAAGATAAGAAACATAAAACATATAGTGTAATATATATGCATTGTTGATGTAAAAATTTATACACAACTATTCCATCATTAAACATTCATTTGTATTAGTTTGTTTAAAAATGTAATGATAATTAAATATGAATGATAGATGACGCACTAATAATGTATACAATTTTTATACCGATAGAACCTACATTTTTCTCTCTAAAACATATATTTTTGCATACTAAAGCTAAATATTTAATATTCTAAAATACAATGAATTTATTTTTAAATGCATTTTTACTACTTTTTAACTCCACATCAGAACCAATAATGATATATTAAGGTTAAAAAACCCTTAATTTGTTATCTTTAATTAAATTTATGAATCTTATTTTGTCACCTACATTTGGGTCATAAAATATATCATGAGGTCTTATAAGGTTGAAGAGGGTCCTAAATATTATATAGTAGAGAGATATGATGCCTCAATGGCCGGCCAAAGCAGGAAAGAAATATTGATACTGGTTATTGAAATTTGAAGTATGAGGTGATATAAATGGTGCTTCTATTCAAACCTTTCACCATTATTTCTATCTTCAATTCATTCGGTTTATTATGCAACTTGGTGGTGGGTCTCAAGCTCCACTCAGTTAATGTATGAGCACAAAATAAAGAATGTATCTTGTATGGATGAAGATATATCTTTCTGCAAGGTTAATTCCTTTTTTTTATCATAAAAAAGTAATATCATTAAATATGTATAATGGGTATAAGAGGGAATAAGGGTATTATAAGACTTAGGACGTACAATTTCGTAACACAATTGTAGGGTTGATAACCCAATTAGAATATGAGATAATAAAGTTGCCCCTTTTTCCATTGACCCAAAGCTATGTTTTTACCTTTACTGCTTCTACAATCTGGTATGCAATTGTTTGGGTTGAGTTGAAAACAACATCATTTCTTGCTAACCAGATAGATCATATTGTTACTAACCAAATCATACTCCAAAACTTCTTACATTGACTGTGGATCGACCTTTAGAGCTTGAGTTACTCGAAGTGCATCGACCTTTAGAGGTGCAACCTTAGATTCCCAAAGGAGCTTGGTAGACATATGAGTGTATTCAGGTTGATGTGTTCGCTTAGTAAGAAACTTGTATGTTGATTTGGAAGAGGTTTAATTTGTCATGGAACCATGTCCAATTTTGAAAAGTGTGCATGAGATTGTCGATTAACTCAAGCTCCCATACGAAAAGTTGTCTTCTCCAAGCTAAGGTCCACTCCTATTTCCCTTCCAGCCTCCCTGCACGAACTCAAATCGGATAGTGTGTTATATCCGGTCCTAAGGTCCTCATAGTAGGATCCATGTCTGTCTGCCCATATTTAAACCTCAACACTCTATTCCAAAGGCTATCACTCTTAGTAACCATTCTCCATTTCAAATTCTCTAGAAAAGATAGGTTTATGTATTTTATCCCTAGACCTCATTCAGATTTTTCCATGCACACTTTTTCGCATTTGACCCAAGTTCTACCAATATTCCTTCTTTAGGATTTTGTACATACAACTATTCAAAGAGATGAGCCTATAATCTCGCAAGTTCTGCCAATATTCCTTCTTTATGATTAGGCTGATAAAAAAGGAGTTAACACCTTTGACATTTTTTATTATTGATGTGGAAGCTAATCACATACCATTACATAAATGTCATCTTTCATTAAATACCAAATTCATGTCTTTAAAAAAGAAATATTAATGTGATGTCATGTATCTTTATAGGATCAAAATTTACACATTTACTTGTTTTCCAAGAAAGTTTAAATAAATTATTGATTAGGAAGAAACAATAACAAAATAATACGAAAAATTACACTAGGAACAATTGTTAAAGAATAAAAAACAACAACATTTTTAATTAAAAAGTGATGTATTTGACAAATTAAGAAGGAGTGTATTTAGTATGTGTTTAAGACTTTAAGTGACGTCTTCAAATTTGATTTTTTACAATTGATTTATATTAAATTTAAGTTTGAAGTCAACCAATTCAGAATGAGTAACATTGTTTGGATAGTTTAAAGTTTAATCAAGGTGAATAAGCACATAAATTTTATATTGTTTTTATCATGATGTTAAAAATGATTGAAATTTTGTTTTGAATAATCGATTACCAATATGATTAATCGATTATCTGGTTAGTTATTTTAGTTAGTTAAGTTGAGTTTTGTATTTAATAATTGGTCAATAACATTAATCAATTATCTAGTTAACATTTTTTTACATTATGTTTCCTTTCAGTTTTAGTAGATGTTGTATATAAAGAGTGATTCCTAATCTTTATAACAATAATGAGAAATATTATTCTTTCTCGTGCTTCTTTTTTCAAGCTTTTCTTTCTCATTGATGCATCGCTACTACCATTTTAACCCCAAGATTTCATTAAAAGTATAAAAGATTGAGACTATAAAAGAGTTATGGAGTTGAACGAATGTGAACGAGAATACTCCAATGTGCTTTTACCCAAATCCGTTAGAATATGAATCACGACCAAAAAAATTCACAAACGTTGTGCTCACAAATTCACGATTGTAGTGTTCAAAAGCAAAAGTTATTATTACGTTTGTGTGAGAGTTAGTGAAATGTAACGAAACGGTGTTGAAAGCTGAATGCAATCAAACATAGGCTAATAATCTTGTTTACACGATCATATCAATAGAATTATGATCTTCTCCAAAGATTATGCATGTTTTTTATTTATTTTTAATGATAAAAATATAATTTTAATGTAATCAAATAAATATATATCATTGAGTATTACATTTTTCTTTGATTTTTTAAACATGTATCTCTCTATTAATGAAAACGAGGATTGAGTGGTTGCATGTGGGTCATCCTTGCCCACTAACTTTTTCTTCACTTCACTTGTTTTTTTCCCACTAACATGCAAAATAATTAATGCTTGCATGCCCCTTAACTTTACCTCTTTCCATAATGTCTCATGTTCTCATTTGAGTTTGACCATGTCCAATACTTTCATCATTTTTTTCTTACAATACTTTCATCATTTTTTTCTTACAAATTTATTTGTAAATCTAGTGGTCCAAATGATAGAATTGAAAATATAATTTGACATTAATTTATCATTATATTATGAACAAATTTAATAAATAGAGATGTTAAGTGTTGTAAATATAATAATACCTAACTCAAATCAAAAGAGGCCGTGTATATATTATAATTGGTCTAACCAATTACAGTGTTCGGTTGGATCGAACGATATCATATATATTATATAATAAAAATATATGGATTCTAAGTTAATGATGAATAATTCGAGTTGAGACGAGATAGAGTTTCACGATTAATTTAAATACATCTTTTATTTTTTGGCTTTTCTAATGTGAGCAAAATTGTCGTTTAACCTAATTCGAGAAAGTTAGAGGTTAAAATTATCAAATTAGTTGTTTTGAAAAAGTTGTCAAACCACTATCACCCCTCTCTATGATTAGTCTAACAATTGGCTAATGGTATATCCACTTAACATGTTCTTAATCTTTCTACTTATTTGAATATTCCTTTGAGTAATATAAATAATATTAATATACTAATTGTGCTGAACACTGATCTACATATATAGTTGCAAGTTGTAATTAAGTTGATGAGGGAATCAAGGATTCTATTGAACTAAGCACATGCTAATTGATCGATCTAACACCATAAATCACATATTATATATATCTTGCATGTTGCTAACACAAAACTATCACAAAGTGCAGTAACAGCTACGAATAGTTAGGAGTAATAGATCGAATATATCTGCTCAGAGAAGCATGTGTGGTCCCTTCCATGTAATCAAATATTACATTTTTTAATCATAAGCTTTAATTAATGTCACTTGCTTGTACAATACATAAAATCATGATTGAATTTACTATTTAAATTGACTAGGGTGAGCATGAGCCGGATTGAGACGAGTTAAAGTTTGTCCTTATCAGATCCTAAATGTTGGTCGAGTCATTTTTTTTTAAATCTGAACTCGGCCCTAGACCTGAAGCTAATCTGACCCTAAATAATAATTAATTGGGTCAACCTTTAAACTTGAATCCGACCATAGACCTAATTAAATATAACTAATAAAAAGTCTTCTCAATATTATTTATTATTATAATATGTAATTCATATAAAATGATATATGTATATATATTATTAATCATATATATATGATGAATTTTTTTAGAGAATCAATGATACTTTCGACAAAAAAGTGTCATCACTCTGTACATATTTGAATAGAGACACATACAAAGATGATGAGGGAGTGACCATGGGACGAGTCAGGTAGGGTCCGGGTCGAGACGAGTCATGCTTGGTCCCTACCCGACCCTAAATACTGACTGAGTCTAATTTTTGAATTTGAACTCGGTCCTAGACCTGATGAGACTTGACCATATTCGGGTTCGATCATGACCGGGTCATATAAGGTGAGCAGGTAGGGTCGAGTTTTGCTCACCCCTAAAATTGACCAGTAGCTTCCATTTCTTGAGCTGGCCTAGCAGCGGTGCACATCCAATTATAAGCTGATAAATTATTTTGGCTAATCATTTGTCTGCGGACATATTTAGAATTTGAAAATCATTACCTATACTTGAGAGTTTGAATAATCATAGGCAATATTTGATTATATTAGAATCACTTAGTCTAACTAAGACTTATGTGTTACTAGTCATATATATGTGGCTTGAGAGTAACCCAACATGATGAGAAAATTTAGATACAATATTAGAATAATTTGACCTAAGTCCGTCTAAAAACTAGATCATATAAAATGGTTGTACATTTATTATAAATATTTCAACCAATATGAGACATATTTTAACACTAAATAGGTAAATTCTCATAAAATTATAAGAATAAAAATGGAATTGCTATAGCTTCTCATGCAATTACTCAGCCAGAAGTGTTTGAATGATAAAGGTATGTTTATATAATTGTATTTTAATTTGTGGGTGCTTATATTTATGGTATATAATCATATAGGCCACATTATTAACCATGTGGACATGTCTATGTGAGACATTCTTCATATGACTATGGAGTCCCCTTAACATGCGTACTATGTATATAATAAGTACACATAGCTTCTCCCTCTAATTAAAGAAAAATGGGTTTATTGGTTCATTTTGAATTTCTTATATAAATTTGTGCTTAGCCAAATTTCAGTGCTTAACCCATATTATTTCACAGCTGTATAACATATCAATTCAACCATGCTTATTGAAGAGTGCGCTGTAGAAGATATATCATCAACGACGTATACAGAAAAAGCGTTGTTAAATAGATTCCAATTTATAGTGCATCAAAAAAGGAGTGCTGTTAAAGAGAACGAATTCACGTTAGCGCTTATGCAACATCGCACATTCACAGTTGCGTTGTTGATGTTATATCCGCTTATCAATATTAACAACAATATCTTAACTAGATGTTGTTTATTTTCCTCTGCCTTGTATTTAACAGCATAGTTCTAGAAAACGTTGTTAAAGGACCGTTGTTAAAGACGATTTCCGGCGTAGTGTAATGGAGTACAAATTTCACTGCTTAACTCACTATTTCTAACATTTTCTTTAGAGTAAATTACATGTATATCATCTGATTCTTAATGAAATTATGTAAATCATCCATTTATTTTTTGCATCTACACAAACTACTCCTAATTTATACAAATACATTTATAGTGATTACTCATCTAGGAGAGATAAATGTAATTTTTTAAACAAAAAAAGATGGTAGGTGTAATTATAAGTCAAAGAAAATATACTATATAGTGGGAAGATAAGTCCAAATTGTATAAGAGTCGTTGCATATTTATTATTTAATTTGTTATAAAATAATATAAGAATGATTTAAACAATATCTTCTTAGAGTTACTTGTCTCTCCCACGATGTTGTGTACTTATTCATTTAGTAAATTTCATGAATTCATCCCATAATAAAAAAACATGTCAGGAAGAGTGTGTTAGCATTTCTCTATTGACAATCCAAGGAATTTGAAAATGTCATAATTTTGTCTGTATAATGGTTAATCACAGAATTGTGTGGTACCTCTAAAAAGTGTGAATTTAATTCCAGCACCTTTCAAAGTAATGCCTCTCATCCTTATCCTACTTTTTATTTTCCTTGCAATAAGGTCTGCCCCATATCTGTTTTTTGAGATTGCACATTAATTGTTGTACATTATTGAAACAACTCCTAGTGATGAGAAGCTAAGGATTCTAAAATCTTAATGGGATTATACCCAAATTCCACCTTCATTAGTTTTTAGTTTTTTTTATAAGCAATTAAATTGATTAATAAGAAAAAGTATAAAATATTAGAAGTTGAATTTGGGTATAAAATATTATACCCAAATTCCACCTTAATGGGTATAACACTCATTGCACGTAAGAGAAGTTGAATCGACCTTCATTAGTTAATGAAAAATTTCAAAACCATCGATGAATTTCTTGATGTGCAATTTAATTAATGAATTTCAGAAATATTTAAAAAGGGTTCTTAAGTGTTGGAGAGGTGTAAATTAATTTTTCACTATTACAAAAAAAATATCAATTTATCTTATGAACTTCCATGATCTATGATTTAATTTATGAAATTCCAAAAATGTGTAGAATGGAATTTGACTTTTGTTTTGACATGACATGACATATTATAATCTAATTTAATATTTTAGGTGGCCAAGAAATATTTCACCCTTGAACTAGTTATAAATATTTCTTGATTTAATATTTTAGGTGTTCAAATTCTTTCTCCCTTAATTAATCATGATGGATAATGAGAACACTTATTAGATTTCTGTCACCATGAGTCATGAGTAGCCCTTCACTTTTCCCTTTCAAACTATCATTAGCAAGTGAAAGGTCCATTAGCTCAAAGATAAGTATAATTATTTTGGAGAAAGGAAGCCCAATCAGGATTTTTCTATGGTCAAAGGAGAGAGATGTCTTTGTCAAAGTATTGTCGGATGCATGATGCTGAAATAAGACGTTTGTTTAGTTACGTAAGATTTTACTAAATCCCAAATCAATCCAAATGTTAAAAGTTTGATTCCTATGAGCGATACTTATTAGAAGAAAAAATTACACACCCCGAAAAAAATTCTTTACCCATCAGAGGTGAGAATACAATTGATTAAACAAAAAAAACATTATAAGATAATAGAAGGTGGGTGGCACTTAGATATTAAGGATAAGGGCGATTTTGAAGTTAATGCCTCTCCACAATAGCTAACAACTTGATGTACCTAAAGTTATTGGGTCCTCTCATGCTCTCACCTTAGCTGTGATTAGGTATCCCTCCCTCCTCAACCATCACACATGACCCATTACTAAGGGTGTATTTATCATTACAAAAAATGATATATATAAATGGACATGCTTTTTAATTGAGTGCAAAAGTTGTATATGGTTGAATTTCATTCTTTTAATTGAATCAAGATCATCCATTGCTCGATAATGATTTAATTAAATTACCAAAGAAGCTCATAGTATGTAAACTAGTTTGCATAATTCTAAATAATTAGTATTGGATCTAGCAATGAGTGAGGACTTTAAATAGTTAATTATGTTGAAAGCATCAAGCCTTATAAGTGCTGCTATTTTAAACAAAAAATTCATCGTTAAGTAATTATAATATAGCCATAGGTTTGTGGTGAATAATCCTATATATACTTGATTATATGTATATTTAATATATGTATATTTGTGTAATAAAAGTATGTTTATATTTATAATTGTAAATTATAGTTTGAGTGGTTGACAATATTTTAAACGAGCGTACATTGTTGTTGATAACTATAATTGAGATACCAAATGCAACTAGCATTTCAATATTACAATGAGCGCTGTTAAAAGTTGTCATACAACAGCGTTCACAGAGACAGTGTTAAAATATATCATATATTACTGTGCTCACATAGACAATGTCCAAAAGCACTGTTATATATCAAAATATGTGCTGTTGATTTGCATATCTTTCGTAGTGCATCCACAATTCAATGCAATTTCATTGCTTTCTATATGAGAAACTTTGTCAAACATCAACAAAACTTGAGTGACTAACTTATACTAATTAAGGTTAAGGATTTCATAATTTTTTGGATGTATCGAAGACAGACATTCTAGAGGGTCCCTTTATGCTCATTTCATGACCCTATCCCTAAGAAATAAAGACAGCATCCCCACAAAACAAAACACTCCCCTCATCTCTATGGCTCCACCCTCACACACCACACCACCCTCTCCTCAATGTTCTTCATCATCCCCTCTCTTGAATTTTGATTTCATGTCTCATTCTACTTCACCCTTGGATGTGACCTTGTACTTACTTTGTAAGGTTATTTGAAAGAGTTGGTTGTAGGTAGGACCTTAATTTCTTGGCATAATAAGAAGATTATCCTGGCTAAATCAATCACTTTGATGTTGGACAATTTTATTTTAACTTGGGTAACTTTCAAGGACCTTTTGCATGTCACACATGTTGCAATTCTAGTGGTGGTGGGTGTGAATTACTAGATAGCCTATTTAATATTATAGTTGTTTGGAAATTAAAACTTTGATATTAAGTTCTACTCTAAAAAATATCAATTATATTCATATGCTTGAAATAAATTATATTAGCAAGTATTATATTGTTTAAAATTGGAATGAAATTAACTGTTTAATGTTATATATTTGATTTAAGTTCTTTGTTATAAGATGTATTTGTTAGAAACATCCTATAGATCTTGGGCCCATGATATATATTTGTGTGTCATTTATAAACTCTAACAAGGCGTGCTAGATCTTGTAGTCATTTTTCTATAAAAAATCATATTGTTTGTCACTCAATACTCTTGATGGTGTAAGTACAATTGACCAAACCTAGTTATCAAATTTTCTTATTTTCCTCTTATATTTATTCTTTGTTTTTTATTTGATTGTTTATTGTCAATGCTACACAAAGACTAATTCCTTTGCACTAACAATTGGTATTAGAGCCAATTGATAGATGACTCTCAGCCCAAGTGCATTAAATGAGAGGGCCATTGGAACCATATGGCATAAAATAGAGAAACAATACATGTCTAAGTCTCTCACGAACAAGTTGTATTAAAATCATATACTATATGACCTAATGATGTTGGAGGATTCTGATTCGATAGAACATGTTAACACCTTCAATCAAGTAATCAACTCTCTACATAGTCTAAAGTCTAAATCTGAAGGTTGACGGTAAGGATAAAACAATAACTCAGTGTTCCTTACCTATTTCCTATGAACACTTGGATACAATGTTGATGTAGGAGAAAAATGCAGTCACACTTGATGATTTCATGGTTGCACTATTGCCTTGTAGTCAAAGAAATTTTTTTCTAAGTAGAGTATCAAGATATAAGACAATTGTTGATAATGTCTTTCTCACGAATAGAGGGGGTGTTATTATCTGAGATAAGAATGGAGTATTATCATGGCGTTTCCGCATCATCAAGGAGAAAGATACATTATTACTAGCGCATTCATTATAATGCATGGTTTGAATCCTCTCCACTAATGGAGAGGAAAATATATCAAAAAACAATATAAAGGTGCAATTGAAATGACCTTTTTATCCTCTTAAATATAGTAATATGATATTGTTAACCTTAAAGTCACATGTAAAATTCCTAACTTGCATCTCCAGTACTGGAGATGAGTTTTTTCCTATAATACACGACATTAGCAAGGTGTATGACTCATGGCATGAGTAAAGATGCAGATTGTAACACATGCATTGACTTAAATATAAATGTGTAGAACGGGCGTTGGTAAACATTGATGTTGTTGTGCAATGACTCATATTGAATGAACTATTCTTTTTCTCATCATAACAACAACACAATTTATGGGTTTGGGCAGATGTAAATGAGTGAGGTAGATGACTATATATTTATGTTATGTAAATCTAATGTAAAAAAGGAGGACAATAGTTAAACATACATATCCTTATTCTCTAATAAATAGTGATAATCTCTCAACACTCCCGATGACGTTGACATGATTGGCCAAACTTCGTTACCAAATTATTTGTATTATTCTCTTTTCTTCTTTAGTATTTGAATACTCACTTGTTCCCAACAATTGGTATCAAATAACTCTTAACCCAAATATGAAATTCATTTGTTTTTCTATCTTATTCTATTATACTAACTAAAATTTTCATTAATTGTGATTATTATTTTTATTAAAGATAAAATCTTTTACTCTAAATATTATATTAACATTTATTAATGAGCGTCAACTTTTAAATTTTATGATAATTCAAATATTTCAATCAATCATATAAAATATAAATATAAATATCAATTATTACTATTTTTTAAATTTAAAAGATTAATATTAATTATATAATGAAATGAACACATATATTGATAAGAATAAAAGAAAATATATCGTTTACAAATAGTATATTGAAAAACCATATAATATCTTAATATATATAAGTGTATGTACTAATAATGAAAATAACAAAAATATAATAACAATAATTATATTATTTTTCCTATTCTTAATTAACATTGAAATACATTTTTAAAACTGTATTCTTGTATTTATTTAATTATAAAATAAAATTACAATATAAAGTTTTATATTCTTTAATAATTAAATTACAGCAGTAATTACAAAAAATTAAATTGGAATACATATTTGTTTTTGGATGTTAACACTAGCTACCAATTGTTCTATAGCCCATTTCCTTTCATTGTTGTATAGGCAACTCAACTGAACTGCTAGGAAGTAAGTCACGCATCGTCTACCTCATTGTCTAAGGAATGATTTAAATATTTGTTGGATTACTCCTCTCATTGCCATTTGGCTTTGAGATGGAACTCTAACGTGGAATCAGAGTCATATCTCAACTTCTTTCTAGTTGTCATGGCCAAATGATGCATTTTAGTTATGGGTCAAAAGTAACCCTTCGCTTGCTCCGACATGCTTATGTGGAGGGGGCATGTTGGAAAGTAAGTCCGACACCGCCTACCTCATTGTCTCAGGAATGGTTTAAATACTTGTTGGGTTACTCCTCTCATTGTCAATTGGCTTTGAGATGAAACTTTAACATATATCTTGAGAGGAAAGCAGTGCAAGCGTATGTAACTAGGAAAAATTTATTACATGACAATGTTGGAAATTAAGTCTCACATTTCATATCTCATTGTTTGCTGTTTAAATATCGGTTGGGTTACTCTTCTCATTGCCAATTGGTTTTGAGATAAAACCTTAACATAGTATTAGAGCCATAACGCAACTTCTTTCCGGTTGTCATGGGCCAAAAGATGCCCTTTAGTTATAGGTCAAAGGTAACCTTCGCTTGGTCCAACATCGCCTACCTCATTGTTTTGGGAATAATTTAAATACATTTTGAATTATGTCTCTCATTACCAATTGGTTTTGATATTGAACCTTAACCGCTAAAAAACAATGATCTTAATCATATTTCCATTATTAATTTAAAATAAATTCATTTAATTTTAAGTTAGTAATGCATGTAATAATTTCTTAGAACTAGGCATGATATGATAATTCCCTGCATTTTTCTTGGGTGCAATTTCCCTTTTAACTCATTCAAAATTTACACCAGTTTAAGAAAAAGTTATTGAATATACTATATACTATATACTATTAGTATACAAATAAAAAAAGTAATCATTAAATTTAAACAGATTGAAGCCACTTTTCATTTCCTCTTCCAGCACTTCTAATTATACAATTGTCTAAAGTTGCTACCAAACTTGGAAGCAATAAAAATTAACACATTGCACAATTGTAGATTTGCTACACTGATCATATCCTACACCAATTTCATGTCTACAATCAAAACTTTTGAGGACAAAAGAATCTTCTAATGGAGGGTTGACTAACTTTTTTCCTACTTGCAGTCATCATTTTTGTTTCTCTTGTCCTAAGCACAAACCCTTACTTAAGAAAAAGGATAAGAGAAAAAGTAAAAGGGAAATAATTACACTATTGACAATGCTACCTTCATATATTTTCCAAAAGATATTATTTAGATGGATACTACTCTTCCAACTTTGACAACAAAGTATAGATTATTGGGAGTACTCATAAATGATCAGATGATTATGATGAATGATTTAAGGAATGAAGTGATAAGGATTTTGACGGTTCGAGTCTTACCCATTGTTAATATTAACATACTAATATTTATCTATAAAATAAAATATAAATCAAGAATTAAAAAGAAATTTATTCAACCATTGTCTTTCCACCCAATTTTGCTTTCATTGTCTTTCCACCATTCTTTGCTTCCTCTCTCTTTTCATTGCACTAGTGGATTACACATGTAGTGGCAGACATCAAGAAGCAAACCAAGAAGCCACAACAAATTAGATTTTACTTATATAAAAGTGATTCTAAGAGAAGTCAATACAAAATCACTTTATTGGATTCCTAGGATTTGCATCTTCTATAAGTTTCCATCTTCCTTAGGATTCTCTCATATTAATTTACATAATTAATAAATTTAAGTGAAAAATATAAAAATAAAATCATTGAAAAAAAGAGAAAAAATGTATATACTGAAAGTATATAAGTTTTATACATGGTTATTGTGTCATCCATCATTCATTTTTAACTACTATTAATTCTTAAAAAATTAATACAAATAAAAGATGAATAATACATTAACTGCGTATAAATTTTTATATTAACATTGTATGAATATTACACTCTTAAAAAATTTTGAAAAATTTGTATCTATTTTTTTAGTTGACTATGTCATATATAAAAAAGTATACCAGAATGTAAAACTCTAATTTTCGTAATAAAATAATAACAATAATAATATAATAGTATGTGGAAGTTTAAAAGTTGTCAAATTATTAATAATCTTTACGTTTAAAAATAATTCTTTAAATCTCATTAAATGAGATACATTGAAATTTTATATTAACACGGCACACTAAATTAAAAGTGTGGAACATAGTCAATAAGTCCTTCAACTTATCACAAATTCTCAAAAATAAATTATACAATAAACTAATTTATAAATAACTCAGGTTCATGATCGTGATCTTCAATATAATTTAAGTTCAATTTCCTTAGGGACCTCATTTAGAATTGTCGGAAAACCCAAGTATAGTGAGATATAAATCTCACTAACATTATTTTGAAACTTTCAAACTATGATATTCCTAATGGTCATGAGTAAGCAAAATTTTCCATAAGAGTAAAATAAGTTCTTCTTCATGTGATTGATAATTCATTTTCCTATGCTCATTCTATATATGTATTCAGTGACGCAACATAATAAACATTGGGAGAGTGAATAGAAAATAGGAAAATAAAATAAAATGGATAGATTATCTACTATCTATCTTCTACTTCTTTCTTTCTATATAAGAATATAATAGGCTGGTGTTATTACCATAATAGACATTATACATTGCTGACACTTGGATTACAAAGTGTTATTTTTGTAATAATATGTACTCCTTCATTTATAAAAATAAAAACATTTCCTTGATATGATAATTACTGATGTGTATATAACTATTCACTATTGCATTCAATACTGATTTAGACAATTTTGTCATTATATATTAAAAAAATGTTATTTTTAATGACTTTCTGTGGTGTCATTATTACATGGTACGTTTTTTAAAATAGATTGTGCAAATTATCATTGTAGGTATTTAATATATAAAAAATTTATTTGAATTCAGGGTTATAAACGTACTTACATATTATATTTATTTAATGATTTTGCATTGTCATTATTATATGACACGTTATTTCAAAATAGATTGTGCAATTACAATTATAGGTGCTTAATATACAAAACAATTTATTTGAATTCAAGATTATAATCGTACTTACATATTATACCTATTTAATATTTCTGCAACACCATTATTACTATGACACGATTTTACACAAAAGGGTTTGGGTATTATGTTGTAACGCTGTTTTATTAGGGATAATTTAGTCATTCTAGTGGGAGAATCGTTTGGTTTTTTAATTTTTTAATATTTGTTTGTGCAATTACTATTTTGGGTATTTAATATACACTGCGAGTGATTTGAATTCAGGATTATAATCGTACTTTACACATTCACTTTAATGTGTGCCCCCCATGTTCACCCACTTCATTTCCCACTTTCGTGTGATGATCCATTTCTCCTTGCACACTCATCTCTCTCATTCATTTCTTCATTCACACTCATATCTCTCATTCATTTCTCTCCATTCTTTAAAATGAGACCATTTCTATATTGTATGGGTTTTCATGTTGCAATTTTCTATATTGTTTGGATTTTCAGGTTACAATACTTTCTCTTTTTTTTTCTTAAAAAATGTGACATTTATTACTTTTTTTGGAATAAGACCATTTTTTAGGTCAATACTAAACTAGACTTTTCTTAAAAATACGATCTTTACAATATTCTCTTAGTTTTGAGGTCACATCTGTTCCTACTCACTCATTCAGTCAAATGTATGTTTTTTCATATTCTTGATATTAATGTTTAGTTTAATGTTTTCTAATTGTGGATTCTAGGTTCTATTTGTTGTTTTTAGTTCAACATTTACTGTCAAGGTAACATTTTTTTGTTTGTCATTTCTGTGGATGATATTTTTTTTTATTTTTTGAGTTCATGATAACATTTTTGTATGAGTTTAAGATAATATTTTTTATATCAGTTCAAGATAAGATTTTCAGTGCCACACACCGGATCTACCAACGCTGGCACCATCACCGAGCTATCACAACACCCATGTTAGTTATTTTGATATAACTATCTTATTATTTTGGAAAAATGATTTATATTTTATAAAATCAACCCATAACTTTGAAGTATACATTATGTTATAATGTCATTTTATTACGTTTAATGTTATTTTGTGTTGTGTAAATATTTGTAGATTGATTCAAGAGTATATATTTTTATTGTAAAGATTTTTCTATGAGTAAATTACACTCACCCACTGAGTTTTAGTGAAATTACACAAATCACCCTTCACTTTTTTGTCCTTACACGAACCACCCCTAATTTTGTACATATGTTACACTAACTACCCCTGCATAATATAAAAGTGTAATATTTTAAACAAAAAATGTATGATGTGTGTAATTAATTATAAAAAACATTGTATATTATGTAAAATTCAAATAATATAAGAGTCAATGCGTCTTCATTATTTGGCTCGTTATAAAATAATATAAGAGTTATTTAAACATTTATTTGAAATTATTAATGTATTTTTAATGACACAAAAATAATAAAGAAACATTCGCTTCTGTACTATTTGAAGTGTTACACAATATACAATAGTTTGTTTAACTTAATTACATTCATCACAATTTTTTCTTTAAAATATTACACTTTTATAACATGGAGGGGTAGTCTGTTTAATGTATGTATAAATCTACGGGTGGTTTGTGTAGGAGAGAGGGGTGGTTTGTGTAATGACAAAGAAGAGAAGGGTGGTTTGTGTAATTTCATTAAAACTCAGGGGGTGTGAATGTAATTTACTCTTTTTCTATATATGCTCAGATTTTGGTATTATCAGAAGTGATACAAACGAAATATGGATTCACATTCCTTTTATGATAGGTCATGACGTGGAGGTCCTTATTGATATGGAACAACCTCCCTTTAATACTTTTTTTCTAGGTGTCCAGATTATATACCATCTCATTTTATGTTACATTTTTTCTTAAAAATTAAACATTTTATACATTGTGTGTTTCCAAGTTACATTCTTTCTCATTTCTTTTCTTTAAAATGAGACCTTTTCTTCATTGTATCGGTTTACAGGTTACATACTTTCTCATTTTTTCTTAAAAAATGAGACATTTATTACTTTATTTGGAATAACACCATTTGTTTAAGTTACTACTAAACTGGATTTTTCTTTAAAATATGACCTTTACTACATTCTATTGGTTTCGAGGTCACATATTTCTTATTTTTTTTGTTAAAAATGATAACTTTACTATTTTCTCTTGGTTTCAAGTTTATGTTTTTTGTTATTTTTGATAAATATTAGGTTCTTTTTACTTCATTTCCATTAGTGGGTTTCGAACCACCTATGTTCCTACTCACTCATTCAGTCAAATGTATATTTTTCATGTTCATGACGTTAACGCTTAGTTTAATGTTTACTAATGGTTGGTTCTAGGTTCTATTTGTTGTTTTTAGTTTAAATTTTACTAACAAGTTAAATTTTTTTGGGTCATTTATGTAGAATGAAATGTTTTTATTTTTTGAGTTCAACATTGATTCAAGAGTATATTTTTTATTGTACAAGATAGTATCTTCTACCTATTGTATTTTAGGCTTTCAACTTTGACTAGAAAATTCATTGAAGACATCAAGTGTATTCGTTCCATGATTTTCACATATAGTGAATGGAAAAGTTTATTGTGACCCTTTATTTCTCCGAACTTTCTTCACTTCACTCTTCCTCTTTAAGAATCAACCCACCTTATAACTCCTATTTTTGAAAATTTCCTATGGGTGAAACTCGAACCCATAACCTCCTTAACCCTATTCTATAAGTCTTCCACCTTAACCACCAGTTTTTTGAGTTATTGTACTTTGTTGGTTAATCTTATGATAATTTTCTTTTTTATTTATTTTTCATTGATTCAATTGTTTTGAGCTATTGTACTTTGTTGGTTAACCTTATTATATATTGAGTTAACTCATGGTTAATGTGTTGTATTATAACATTAAAGTGTCGTCATTATAACATTAGAAGTGTAACAATGTAAATAGTATAATTTCATATTAGAATTGTAAAAACAAAATAACTTTAGAATTATATCAAACAGAATTCATAAATAGGTTTAAAAGTGGCTCGCTATATTTTTTAGCTAAGAAACGATTCGATAATTTACATCTAAACATAGAATATCAATCTTTGGAAAATGGTTCATTCAAATATTAATACAATTTCAATCATGGTTATTTATGATTCATTAATTTTAGGCAATAGTCATTATACTTATAAATTTATATTCATTTATTGTTTAATTCTAAAATAAGTAATAAGAAATATGTATAACTCATAACAAATGTAATCCTTAATTTTAAACAATGTTCATTATGGATATATTTTGTATAGAGTTAAGATTTGGTTCTAATATTGGAATGTTACTATTGTAATATTAAAATCAAACATAAGATATACAAAATTGAATGTGATGTAACACATATTTATTTTATATTTGTTTTGAATTATTTCTATTTCCTTAATTTAGGTAATGCTCATTGTGGATTTTTTAGAGTTTAGATTTGATTCTAATATTGTAATGTTACTATTGCAGTATTAAAATAGTAACACTAAGAAATATAACATAAAAAATATATTAATAATGTTCTATTATTAATATTTGTTAGTAATTATTCATAATAGTAACAATAGTAACTAAATTTGAATTTTATCTCTTTGCAAGTTATGGGTGCAAGTGATTCACCACAAGTATCTAACAAATAAATTCACTCTATTTACTATTTACAAATGCATTTGCTTCCTATAGAGAAGTATATCAGACTAAGATACATAATACAAAATAAGAAAGGCAAAACCGAAATTAACTATATTTAAAAAAAAACTTGAATTACACGAATAATAACCTTAGGAAAATGACTAATTCAAATATTAATACAATTTCAGTCGAATTTATTTTGTATTCCTTAATTTTAGGGAATGCTCATTATAAATATAAATTTATAACAATTTTCTGTATAATTCAAAAATAACTAATAAAAAATATGTATTTTAAATAATATAAATAGAACTTCAATAACATAGATGAATAAACTAAATTAAAACAATAAAAATATTAAGTGAAATATGTTTATTATAAAAGTTACAATTTATATTAGAAAAAATAATGTAAACAATAATAATAATGTCCATATGTAAACATTGATTTATTAGCGATATTGATATTAAAATTAATTTTAAATATTCATATTTATGATTGTATGAATTCATAATATTAAAAATATCAAATCCATAATATAAAACATATCGAGTCTCAATCTAAAGTAAATATAGTAATTTTATTATTGTTAATGAAGTTACTGAATAATGGAATTGTGATAAAGATAATAAAATTGTATCCACTAAGGATAATATTCTTCCAAATAATAGAATTGAAATTTCAATTTTTTAAAGACAGTTTTTTGTAATAAAGCCTCTAAAATAATCATAATTTATCATTAACCATTATAAAGAAAAGACAATATTTTTCGCTTAAAAAAAGTCATGTATTGGATTTGATTTAATAGTGATAATTAAATTGGTTCTTATAAATTTATTCTATTGAAATCAAACATAAGATATACAAAATTGAATGCATTATAACACATATTTATTTTATATTTGGTTTGAATTATTTCTGATTCCTTAATTTAGGCAATGCTCATTGTAGATATATTTTTTAGAGTTTAAATTTGATTCTAATATTGCAATGTTACTATTATAGTAATAAAATAGTAACAATAAGAAACATATCATAAAAAGAATATTAGTAATTTATCGATGAATTCAGAATTTTATTTGTTTGTAGTTAATTTAAAGTCAAATAATAATATGTACTTTGAAAATAATCTTATTTTAGAATAATATAATAATGTGCTATAAATTTATTGATGATTTTTTAATTATTAGGATAATGATGTGTTTCTCACTATTTTATAAACTTCAATGTTCTTCATCTTCAAATAGAGCAGTACAAAGTATAACAATGTATTTTTCTTTCTCTGTCATACGGGACAATATGTACAAGTTTTTATATGATATATAGTAAAATGTCACTGTTATATTTTAATACAATTTCAACCAAACTTATTTTCTATTCCTTAATTTTAGCAACGATCATTATGGATATAATTTTATAATCATTTGTTGTTTAATTCTAAAATAACTAATAAAACATATGTATAACTCATAAAAGATATATATTATAAATAATAGAAATAATACTTCAATAACGTAGATGAATAAACTAAATTAAAACAACGAAAATATTAAGTCAAATATGTTTATTGTAAAAGTTACAGTTCATATTAGAAAACAATAATGTAAACAATAATAATAACCTCTATATCTAAACATTGATTTATTTTAACGTTATTGATATTAAAATTATTTTAAATGTCATTTTTTGTAATAAAGCCTATAAAAAATCACATTGTATCATTGATCCTTATATAAAAAAACAATATTTTTGGCTGAAAAAGTCTAATAATTGATTTTATTTAATTGTGATAATGAAATTGATTCTTCTAGATTTATTCTATTAAAAACAATCATAAAATATACAAAGTTGTATACATTATAACAAATATTTGATTTATATTTGGTTTGAGTTATTTCTGATTCCTTAATTTAGGCAATACTCATTTTGGATATATGTTTTTTCGATAGTTTATATTTGATTGTTACTATTGTAGTATTAAAATAGTATCAATAAGAAACATATCATAAAAAGAATATTAATAATTTATTAATGAATTATTCATAATTTTATTTGTTTGTTGTTATTTTAAAGACAAATAATAATATGTACTTTGAAAATAATATTACTTTAGAATCATATACTAATGTGTTATATATACATTTATTGCTAATTTTTTAATTATTAGAATAATGACGTGTTTCTCAAAATTTTATAAAATTCGATTATCTTCATCTTCAAATAGAGCAATACAATGTATAACAAGGTCTTTTTCTATTTCTATTTTAGAAAAATATGTACAAATATTTTTTATATGATATATAGTCAAATGCACAGTTATACGTCGTTATAAAAATAATATAAATATCACAACTCTAAATGGTCTACATAAAATGTTTCTTCAAAGTTATAGGAAAAAACTTTAAATTTATGAGTAATTTTCAATTAATGAGATTATTTAGTAACATATAATCAAATAAAATAACATTTACTTATATTATATGTGAATGTTAAAAATACATTCAAATATTTATACATAATGAGCTTCAATCTAAAATAAAACATAATCATTCTAGAGATATGTGGGAAAAAAATCCTTATAACTTCATATGTTACTTATAAACATAATCCCAAATTGTTATTAAATATAAATATTACCATTATATTTTTTTTTATGTTTTCTCTTCTCCTCTCTATGTACTTCCCTGCCTAATCACTTATACATATTTTGAAAAACTAGATTTGCATTGTCTATTAATTGCAAATGACCAATTAATAATAAATTAAACAATACATAGAAAAATAGTAAATTGATAGGTTGATGTTATTCTGTTTTCCTATTTATTTATATCGATATTTAGTTTAACATCCATACGAGATTCAAATGATTAATGAGTGAGATATTATCGATAAAGGGTTGTAGCTCTAAATAAGGAGATGTTGGAATTAGATTTTTTATATCATTAAATAATTTAATATTTGTTATTGGTTTTAGACATAATCGTCAAAATAATATACAAAGAATGGAAAATTAATTAATAAAGTAAATGAATGTATACTTTTTTTTTGTCAGCAAAAGAAGAAGAATTTTATTAGAATGAGGAAGAGAATACAAGGAGAATGAGAAGGAAAAAAATAATTACAAGATAAAATTTAAGCACTCAGAAGGCTTAGAAATCCAATCAGAATAAGAAATAGAAACCTTCCCGGAGATACTCTTACACCAAAGTCAAGCATTCACCTTTGCAGTGTCCAAGATTCGATTAGTTGTAGTCTGAATGTTATTGAAAATAATATCATTCCTATGAAGCCAAATAGCCCAAACCGTTGCCAACCAAATGGAGCTCCACACTTTCCAAGACTTTTTGTCTGACACCATACCAATATGATTCAAGAAGTGGTGTAAATGATTGAGTGGTAAGACAACATGGATACCCAACCATTTGTAAATTGATTGCCAAACAGAATAAGTAATTGAGCAAGAAGAGAAAAGATGAGTAGAAGTTTCTGAGTGATCATTGCAAAAGGAGCATAATAATCCGCCATTAGTAAGGAGAGGAACACCCCTCTTGGTGTATGTATCGGGACAAAACTAAATTCTTTGTTAACTTTCTTGAATATATATGCTTTCCTGAGTGTAAAATATTAATAAAGTTGAATGATAATCTAAATTGTAATTATATAGGGTGCGGTATTATAATTTGTTTGGTATTTTCTGCTTCTCATTTATAATTTAACGTCAAGTAAACCAGAAATATTATAAAAAATATAACTACACATATTCTATATTAGTTTCTTGAGAAGTTAATTCTAATTATTAATTGACAGAGTTTTAGGGTGATAGTGTTACTCAAATAATCAACCACATATTAATGGTACTTTAACTTAAGTCAAAATTCTTAAGAAACCTTGTTATCAATTTTCTTGTTTAATTCTCTTTTATAAAATAAATATTTAAGACTTTGATGATAAGTAAAACATATCAAATTTCCAAACATAGAAAAATAATTTCAAAAGTCGTTTTCTTAAGACAAAAAAATATAGTTACAAATTCCATACAATGAGTGGTATAGTTTTGCCATCATGAAGCCCAAGTTTCTTTAAGGCATGAGTTATCGCTATATTATTAAGCACACATACTAAACAAATACTTGTCCAGTCACAATAAATCTTAAAGCCACAAAATGAGTTTGAGATATGTAAGAAACGAGAGATGAATAATATTTTTCTACACTCAAATTTTTTGTCTCTTCTAACACTTAAATCCAACATAAAGAACCTTTTTTAATCTTACCCCAAGACAAGCTGAAGTGAAAAATATAAGAATCAAGAATAAACCTCATATAGTAACCACTTAAAGTAATAGAGCTTTTAATATTGATAATTATCTTTGGTTATTCTTACAGCATCACCATATTAATATTACTAGGGTTTACATTTACCTCATAAGAAATCACATGTCCAAAAAGATAGTACTTACTCCTAATTAAACTCACTTTTTTGGCACAACATATAAATTTATCTCCTTTTATATATGTCAAACTAATCTCGCATGTTTCTTATACTTCTAGGATATAGTAAAGTATGTCTAAACATTATATAAAGATATCTATTTCCACACATGATGGTAAGGTAGGAATTTGTCTCTAATTATTTGAAAGCATACATTGTCTATAAATCCAATATGATTTAATAATTCTACATCGTTCCAATAAATAAACACAAAAATGCAATTAAATAATGACAAGTAGCCATATCTATATAAAAATATAACACTGGAGTATGATATTGATAATAATTATTTACATACAATAAAGACATAGCATATATATAACTACCACATATTATATTTTTTAATAATATATACCTTTATAAAGTTATCATCTTTTATACCTAAAAATATGTATATTATAAATTAAAGTACGAATAACTAAAAACATAAGAATATGTTAAGCATAAAATAAATTGTTTTACAAATAATTCTACTATAATTTACAACATGAAAATACACAACCTTTAATATTTTTGAATAAGGCATAAGAGACTCATAATACTTATGAACCTAGATTTCAATGTCAAATAAAAAATTTAAAATAGTTTCTATAATAATTAAGTTTCTGGGGGAAAAATAGTAATCAATGGTATAAATTAGTGGCATATAAATTTCATAATTATATTGAAGTGGTGTAAAAATTTATTATATTAAAATCATGGGGAGATCACTCAAAATCAAATTTGAAATTTTCTAAAATAAATGAGAAGCAAAAACACACGGTGCTATGATAAAGAATTTCTTTAGAACATTAGAGTTATATAAAAAATTTCATTCTCAATTATTATAAACTTAGAAAATTGTTATGACTTTGAAATATTATCGTTCGAGTGATTATACACAAAAAAAATCAAATTTGATTTGTGTCTCTAATGTTTTTTTGGCAATAGAACATATAATATGTAGACATTTATATAGGCATTAACAGTATACAAAATAAAAATTATTTCATTTTCTTAGACCATTAAAATTAAAAATAATTTATTCTCTTGTAACAATAAAATTCAGAAAAATCAATATTTTTTCAATCATTATAAATTAATTGAATAACTTATTGACATGGAAATCCATTTAATTAGAAGCTAATGTTATGATAAAATAATGAAATTAATATTAAAGATACACATATAATTTCTAAAATAATAATAAAAGAAAGAATATTCAAAGGCGAAATGATAGTTAAACCGGATGTGTAAAAAGTAAGAGGTTTAAAAGGTAGTTACAATATTTAAATTTATTGAGGTTATAAAATATGTAAAAAGTGGTTATTTAGTTTAATCAATGGTAGGGTTGTTTTTTTATCCAACTTTGGAAGGCTAGCCTTCTTAATAAGGCATGACATTTGTGTGAGATTATAAACTGTGAGATTATAAATTGTTAAGATTATAAACTGTTTGTGTTTAGGTATTTTAGCTGAAAATTGAATATAAACTAATCAGTTTTGCTTGAGTATGATATAAAGTTTGTTTTTATAGAGTAAATTACATAAAAAGGTATAAGCTTATTTGTTTATGTTATGATTATTTTAGTTGTTTTTATACTAATTTTTAAATATACATTTTTAATATTTATTATATATATTTTTACTTTAATTTTGTAATATTGCATAATTTTTTTTTATCAGCCAAGGAAAAATTTATTAATTAAAAGTGGGATGTACAAAGTGGAGGGATGGAAAACAAAAAAGAAATTACAATGCAATTTTAAAACAAGTTAAAGGAAATATTGCATAATTAACTAAAGTAGTTAGGTTGTTATTTGTTCATATAACAAATTATGTAGTAATTAATGAGAGTTATGAAGTTTGATGGTGATGATGTGAAGAGTTGTGTTGAGAGTAAAAATGAGGAGAGATATAAAGTTATGATGGGGTAAAATGGGAAATAGAAAAGTTGGGGAAAAATAAGCTAAAAAACCAACCGATGGTTTTGGAGCTTCTACTTTTGGCTTATTTTTTCAAAAAAAAACTGAGTTTATAAACTTCATTTGGTTACCAAACATACATAATTTATATTTTCAGCTTATTTTTTCAAAAAATAAACATAAACTACCAATTATAAACTATACCAAACATACTATAAATATGTCATTTCTTTTATTCTTGTTTAATATATGCAGGTTATGTGGCTTCCTCAATTTAGGAATTTCTTTTGGTAGGAGATGTTAACAAAAGGAGTCTAAATTTGGTGGGGTGGGATGTTATCACAAGGCATAAAGCATGATAACTTGGGTTGAGGAATTCTAGATTTACCAACAATCCCTTTATGAGTCCGTTATATCTATATTGGGCACTCAGGGTTGTGAATGTGATAATCTATGATACTTGTAAAGATAGTATAGGAAGTAGCTACCTCAATCTTGTTGCTATGTTGTTAATGAAAACTAGAGTATCCATAGGATCTTGATGTAAACTTGTGATACTACAAGTGCTAAAACTTGAGATTATCATATACTATAACTTCTTAGTGACAAAATAAATGTATAAGTGTTGTTTGATTGACTTAATTTGTGTGACAATTTTCTTAAAGTTAGTGTAAGGATTAAAAAAATTATCACATTTCAAATCTTTGTTTAAATAATGATTTTATATAGTTGATAACTTTAATTGTCTTTTTATTCGTGATTGTTAGAATTTTAGATATCATTTTTAATCCTTATTATAAGGATAGTTAATTTAATTCATTTCATTAATTTTATTTAACTCCTTAATTCAATGGTTTTTTTTATCGGCAAATGTTAGTTGTTAGTATGTTATGTTAGTATTTGTTGTGGACGAGACTCGAACCCACAACCTCCTTCACCTTATTCCAGAAGGATTAATGGTTACTTTTTAATTTTATGATTGAATGTAATGATTTTTTCCCCATACATGAATTTTTTTTTACTATTTTTAAATATGATACTTTTTAGATGTCGAGTGTAATTATCTTTACATTTTTAATATTTTAACTTTAATTATTATTATTATTTTAGATATTATTTGTTTTCCTTTAATGTTAAATTCAAACAATTTCTATCATAAATTTGGATTAATATAATTTATGTCTTAATAAGTTATTTAAATATTTTTATAATGTTTGAAAGTAATTATCCAGATTTTATTGTTGTAAGAGAATAAATTAATTTTAATCTTAATGATAAGAGAATGAAATAATTTTTTTATTTTTTATATTATTAATATGTATATATAAATGTATACATATTATTTCTTGGTAAATAATCAATTATATTACATCAAAAAACGTTAGATACATAAGTCAAATTTGGTTTTTTTGCCACCTAAATAGTTTGTTACACATAAAAAATTTCTAAAACTACAAGAGTATAATATTTGGGAATCATTTTTTTATAACTCCAATTGCTCCATATAAATTCTTTATTATTGCATCATGAGGTTTACTTTGAATAACTAAGCTATGATTTGCTTTTGGGAAACTTTGGTGTAGTTAAAAATTTGTCATGAATATGTTAAGTTATGCTCTCTTATGTTATTTAAAACAAATCTCTTTACTCTTATAAACTATTATTAGCCTCCTTAAGAATCATTAATAGTTACTTAATCATTTTGTGACTGAATATAATGATTGTTTTTCTTTTATATTTTATACTAAAAAAATTTAGATTGTTACTTTTTAAATCTAATTTTATTAAGGAATATTAGTCTTTATTAACTTAATAAATCTATTCATAATAAAATTAATGTATGCGATATTTTAAGGAAAATTAAAGTCGCATTTAACATTATGATTTTGTTTTTGGTATTATAATCAATGCCTATATGATTTTAATTTAGATTAAAGTCTTAATTAATATGATGATATTCTTCTAGATATAATAATCAATGTCTATGCAATTTTAAAGAAGATAATTTTAATTAAGATTAAAGTCTTAATGAACATTATTATAACCAATGCATGTACACTTTTACTCCATCTTTTTAAAATTAAATGTTGTCATATATATTTCAATTTTAAATTTCAATATT
Source organism: Lupinus albus (assembly GCA_009771035.1). NCBI lineage: Eukaryota > Viridiplantae > Streptophyta > Magnoliopsida > Fabales > Fabaceae > Lupinus > Lupinus albus. Next base: position 22,530,661 of record CM019999.1, on the reverse strand, counting down.
TTTATTTAATAAGACATTTGTCTAGTAGTGTAAAGCTCTGTTAGATTTCAATGATAATCAAAAGGTTAATGATTCGATTCTTGAAACAACACTTCTTGGTAGGACAACCACACATCCCGTAAGAAATTATTAGTTTCTCACCCATAAGGTGAGAGGATACCCTTAATATACCAAATTAGATTCAAACATATTATTATCACCTCAATAATTTTAAATATTATTATTATATTTTAAATCTCTTACTTTTTACACGTCCAGCGTAATTATCCTTGTAGTTTTTGAATATTCTTATTTTATTTATTATTATTATTTTATAAATTATTTATGTCCCATTAATGTTAAATTCATACAGTTTCTTGATAAATTTATATTTAAAAGGATTTGTATGTTAATAATTTATTCAAATATACTTAAAATGTTCAAAAGTAACTATTATTTTTCCAGATTTTATTGCGGTAAGAGAATAAATTATTTTTAATCTTAATAAAATGGGAGTTAGACATGATTTTTATTTTGAATATTATTAATATATATATATATATATATTATTTCTTGGTTACTAATCAATTTGCATCACATCAAAAATTCTTAGATACACAAGTCAAACTTGGTTTTTTTACAAAGCCACCCAGCAATAATAGTTTTTAATACAATATTTTTTTTAGAAAATAATTAATATTATCCTACTAAATCCTTTTATAAATAATTATATATGTCACTTTTTAATTAGTAGGAGAATTTGTAAGAGAATTTAATATGAGTAAATATCACTTTCCTTTTTCTAAAACTACAAGAACATAATAAATGAGAATCAATTTTTTAAAACTCTAATGCTCTATATAAACCTTTATTATTGCACCATGAGTTTTTAAAACTTTGAATGTGATTTTCATTGAATAAAGTTATCTCTCTTGTTATGAAATAATCTTCTATTTCTCTCACTCCACATATGATAGATACTAGTACGAAAAAATATCTGAAAATATTATTAGAAAAATTAACTTAATTTAATTTTATAAACTCCACATTATTTCAAAATAATTATGAAATTCAAGTATTGTCGCGGTCCAATTTTCAATTGGAAGATCGACTCTTCTACTTAGGAAGAGACGAACTTGATTTTGACCTCTAAATAATTGTAAGAGGTCAAAATCACGTTCGTCTCTTCCTAAGTAGAAAAGTCGATCTTCCAACTGAAAATTGGATCGCGACAATACTTGAGGTTTAAACGTAGAAAACTCTTTTTATGCTCAAATTGGTTATAAAGGTATTTTAAAAAGATTTATGAGCTCATAAGTCGATTATAGATAAAAAAAGTATTAGCACCCCGTCCACCCGTAATAAAAGAATACCCTCGCTAATCATATTAACTTTTATACACTTAAAAAATTTTGTTAATAAAAATTGAACCATATTTTATTTTTTATTTCTTATTTTATTGACATCAAAACATGATATTGTGACCAATTCCTCTTCTTGTGGTTGATCATCAGTAGCCTTAACTTCTCGTTGTTGTTGTTGAGACTTGCATATCTTTTCATATGTCCAAACTGACCACACTTATAATATCTTGCATTTGGCCTCCACCAACATTTGTTTTGTAAATGTTTAGTTTTTTTGCAGTAAGAACAAGGTGAAAAGACTTCATTGTTTCAACTTTGGTTATTGCATTTGTTGTTTGGAGAACTTACATTTTTATAGTTGTTACTTTGCCTCCTTTTTTTGTCATTTAAATCATTATTGTTTTGTAATTTTGTTTCCAAAGATCATTCGTGCCTTACAAGTCTCCTTTGTTCTTGTGCCTATAATGCATTCAACACTTTTTGGCAAGGTGATGCTTGACATATCCTTAGACATTTCTAGAGATGAAATTGCAATTTCATATTTTGGCAAGGTAACTAGAATCTTTTGAACTATTTTGGAATTAGAAAATTCAATACCAAGGAGTCTTACATTGTTGGCAATGGCTAGAAGTTTATTAGAGTACTCATTGATTATTTCTGAGCTATTTTGAGTGTCAATATCTTGTTGAAAATGGTGGATGAAACAGTTGCATATAGACACGCCCTTGTTTTAGACTTTCTTTCTTTATCTCCTTCTCGTTTTGAATTTATGCAATAGTTGGAATGTCCGGAAGAGTTGGATTGACATAATCTTGTTCAATGAAATCCCACATATCATTAGCATCCAAGAAAGATTTCATTCAAACAACCCATTAATGAGAATTCTTTCCATTAAACACTACTTCTGAATTCATTTTGACAATTTTAGACAATGAAGATAATAGAAATTGTTTTGGGTTGTATTTGTTAACACAGATCCCTGAGGATATAACTCTGAATACCACTTTGTTGGTTATGTAGCAAACAAAAGTACAGACAGAAAATGTGTTATATAGAAAGCTTTATTTTATTCATCAATAAGACACATAAATTATACATTATGAAAAGGAAATTTGTTGCAAAAAAATAAACAACATAGAAAATGTAATATTTCTAACAGCCACATTGATTCTTTATTGCGTAATGAATATAAACATAACACCTTCTCTTCTTGATATACTAACCAACATGTATTAAGAGTTCCTTCACTACCTGTTCCATGGTCGGGCGAGAAAGTGGATTTGTTCTCAAGCATGCAATTGATGTTCTAAGAATTGATATAATTTCCTTGTCATTTGGATTCATTGGATTAGGAAGACGTTGATCCAAATTATCATTCAATGGGAAATTGTCAACTTCCAAAGATGATAACATTGTAGATGATATAATTTCTCCAGGATGCTTTCCAAATATTATTTCCAAGGCAAATACCCCAAAGCTATAAACATCACATTTCTCATTCACTTCCATAGTATATGCAAGTTCTACAAAAACAAATATAATGCATAAAATAGTAAAAGGTTATATAACAATGAATTGAATATAAATAAGTTTAAAGTACTCATTATACTGTAAAAGGTTATATAACCTTGAATTGTATAAGATCAAAATTAGAGGAAACTAACCAGGAGCAACATATCCATAAGTGCCTGCAAATGAGGTCAAATTGGAAGAATCTGGATTAAGAAACTTAGCTGTTCCGAAATCAGAAACATGAGCTTCATAATCCAAATCTAAAAGGACATTCTTTGATGATATATCTCTATGAATAATAGGAGGTGAACAATCATGGTGCATATAGCTCAATGCATTAGCAACTCCTTTAACAACATCCACCCTTCTGTTCCAATGAAACTCATTCGCCTGTGCATCATTTTGGAGGATCTTATCAATGCTACCTCTTTCCACCAAATCATAAACCAAAAATGAGTTTAGAGAATGTGAACAAAACCCATATAGTTTCACAATGTTACGATGCCGAATTTCTGTCAAGGCTTGTATCTCACTTTGGAAAGCTTTGAGAGTAGATGTTTCCTCATTTGGTATTGAATGAAGTTTTTTCACAGCAACAACTTGACCAGTTGGCAATTCAGCTCTATAAACAGATCCACATCCTCCAACTCCAATGAGATATTTTCTGTGAAAATCTTCTGTGGCATCAATGATATTCTCATACACCATTTTCCCATCATAACTCCATATTGCAAAAAGATTTTGATTTTGTGGCTCAACAACTTGGTTTTCTTTTGTAGTTGCACTTCGGTAAAGGCGACATGAGATGAAAAACACCAGTATCACAAGTAGTAGAATGGCCAAAGTAATAGTTAAAACAAGTACTATGACTTTGGTATTCTGGTGATGGTGAGAATTGCTGCTTGATGTTGGTGGGCAAGGTTCAAGGCCAGAGATTTTACCACACAAGCCTTTGTTATTTCTCAATGCATCAATTGAAGCTTTTTGAAAGGCAGGAATATTTGGAAGTGGACCTTCTAATTGGTTGTATGATATGTTAACATTTGTCAGGCTTAACATACCATCAAAATCAGAGGGGATGGTACCTGAAAGATTATTATGTGAGAGATTCAATGTTTCTAGGTAAATCAACTCTCTAAGTATGAAGGGTATTTTTCCGCCAAAGAAATTGTTACTAAGATCAAGGCTTTGAAGTTGTTTGAATTGGGCAATCTCAACAGGAATATGTCCCACAAATTTATTATGGCTTAAATTCAACTGCCATAACTTGGGCAAACTTCCTTGTTGTATTGTGATGAAACCATTGAAATTATTTTCAGCAAGCGCCAAGATTTGGAGTTCCATCAAAGATGCTATTTCTATCGGAACATTCCCTGAAAGGAGATTACTGCTTAAGAAAAGTTCGATCAACGAGGTCAACTTACCTAGCTCCTTTGGAATTTGTCCTGTAAGATAGTTCGAAGATAGGTGAAGTTCACCTAAGTTGGTTGCCTCTCCTAGTTCTTGTGGTATAACACCAGATAATTTATTGTTAGAGATCTTGAGACTTGTGAGTTTGTTGCATTTCCCCCAGTTTGGTGAAAGGTTCCCATATAAGTTATTGTCACTTAAATCAATGTAGTCCAAATTTTGACACTCAAAAGTACCTTGTGTCATATTTTCAGTCAATTGGTTTTGTTCTAGTCTTACTCTTATAAGACTGGAACAATTCTTGAGACTCTTTGGAATTTGACCTATAAAGTGGTTACTTGAAGCAGAAAATTTGGTCAATATTCCTCCAAGGCAAATGTTGTGAGGCAAATGGCCAGTTAGATGATTATAAGCTAATTGCAAATTTTCTAAATGGGTCAAGTTTTCAAAACTTGGAGGAATTGATTCTGATAAATTATTTGAAAATAAGGATAGTTGTTTGAGTTTGGTCAAGTTTCCAATAGTGAAAGGAATTGGTCCAGAGAGTTTATTTATAAAAAGAAGTAAGCTTTCCAAATTAACCAAGTTACCTATGAAGAGTGGGATTGACCCAGAAAGATTATTTTGGAACAACTGCATGTGAATAAGAGAATAGAGTTTTCCTACTTCATCAGGAATAGAACCAGAGAGTGTGTTGCCGTAAAGGTAAAGATATTGTAAATTGCTCAAATTTCCTAATGTAGGTGGGATTCTACCAGAGAGAAAGTTATTAGAAAAATCAAGGTCATACATACTTGCCATCATTCCAATTTCCCCAGGAATGGGACCAGAAAGATTATTACCTCTAAACCATAGACTTCTAAGGTTGGCCAGTTTTCCAATTTCACTAGGAATGTGACCAGATAATTTGTTGTTTTTTAACCTGAGAATTGATATGTTGGCCAATATTCCTATTGAAATAGGGATAGATCCAGTGAGGTTGCAACTGCTAATATCAACTTTTCTTAATTTCCCCAACATCCAAAATTGTGACAGGGACCCAGAAAGGCCACTTTCCTGAAGAAACATATTCTCTAGGTTCCTCATCTTCCACATATCTTCGGAGATGTTACCATAGAAGTTATTAACCGCGAGTGATAAGTGAGTTAGGTCCATAAGCCAAATTCTTTGAGGGATGCTGCCAGAAAGGTTATTGCTTCGTACATCTAGACTTGACAAATTGGTTAACTTTTCTATAGACTTTGGAATTGTCCCTCTGAGATTGTTCCATTGTAAAGCAAGTATTGTCAAATTGCTCAATAAGCCTATTTCTAGAGGGATGGACCCACTCAAAACATTTTCTTGCAATGACAGTGTATAAAGACCAACCAACTTTGTTATCTCAGTTGGAATAGTCCCAGAGATATTATTTTGGCCGAGATCAAGATATGAGAGTTTTGAAAGGTTACCAATGCTTTTGGGAATGCTGCCAGAGAATCGATTTAAGGAGAAATCAAGAGTCTCCAAATTGGACAACGATAGTCCAATTTGTGAGGGAATAGTTTCATTAAATGAGTTATTCCTTATATCTATAGTGTGAATATTTGGAAGTGATGAGAAATTGAGACTATGAAGCATACCTCTTAGTCCCATATCTCTGAGGCTTATAGTGGAGACAGATTTGGACTCATGACAATGGATTCCCACCCAATCACTACAAGGATTATTGCCATACCATGAATACAATGAAACCTGACTTTGGTTGTCAAGGCTAGCTTTCCAATTCAATAGAGCATTTGCTTCACTCCCTATTTGCATTGCAGCTGAAGCAGTATGAGGTAAAGAGGCTATTAGGAATGTAAACAAACTCTTCAATGAATAATGATTTAGTACATACATGTTGCATATACTTATAATAAGGATAATAGTTATAAAATTCAGCATAGCCATTAATTTGTAACATTTTATGGCAACTTCTTAGTCAACTTAGCTTACCAAGAGTATGAGGTCAACTAAAACAAAATTATTGTATCAAGTTTGTGCAATTCCACATAGTAACTTGAATAGTTTATAACATATTATATGAGTTTCATATCTTGAATAATTGATTCTTGTCCCTTAATAAAAAATTTAATTATAGTATCATTGAATGGAAAATAATATATATGAATACTTGTCCCTTCTGCTTCTAAATCATCGTGGGTGAGTATATGGAAAGACTTACCTATGATTGGTCAATGAGTGGTCCTACACATATAATTGTGATAACATATGAAGAAGTGGTAAGCATCAATTTTTCCCCCACAAAAATCAATGCTTACAAAACCAACTCAAGTCAAGGGTCAGACTAATAAGTGATTGGATGAACAAGTTGATTTGTTTTATATTAATTTAAAAAAAAAATCATAATACTAAATAGTATTTATTTAATAATTTTATAAATCAAATTAAAAACATAAAGTGTATTATAATAAAACAAAATCTCAGAAAGTCAAACAACATAAATTTATACTAGTAAAAAAAACACTTAAAACTTAATTTAGCAATTAAAATTTTGTTACACAAGATAAAGTATCAAATAAAAAACCTAACTACATAAAAAAACAAATATAATTGCAAATAATTTAAAAATATAATATTTTTCTGACAATACTTTGGTATATTTTAAATATATATTGAACCAATCGAGTAACCGATTTTATTCTTAAACTGACCAAGTTAAACCGATTAGTAACAGTTTTAATGCATGGTCGGTCGAATGAATGGGTCGAGGAAGACTGTGTTTAATAATTATGTTTTTTACGTTAGAAATTTTGGGTAACATATGTAATATTTAAATGAGTTAGAGTCATTATTTTAATCAATCGAATTAAAGTGGTCTAATTTAACTAAAATTTATGGCTATCGAAATAATTGTCATAAAAATTATTGTGTGGAAGCTCAATAATAAAAATAGAAAATTATTTATATTTTATGATAGGTAAAATTAGAAATAAGAAAGGCGATTTACGTATGAGATTGAATTAAAAAGGATGTCATTGGTCACAAAAAATGTGAACTCAAATAGACATTACTTTTCATCATGAATTAGTATACACTTCTTATAAATTATGATGATAAACTCAAATCATATACATCCAATTTCCTATTTTAACATCTATTATAAGAAAGGATAGACTTTTAGTCATCAAAAACAATTTTTCATAATGACTGGAAAATGAAGAGGATATTTTTCATCTCAAGAAATTGTTACTAAGATGAAGGCACTGAAGATGTTTCAATTGGCCAAACTTAATATAGGAGTATTCCTTACAAAGGTACTCAAATCATTTTGGCTTCTTTGTTTGTATCAAATTTGCTAAAGTAACTCACATTTATATTTATTTATTTACTTCAAGTCAAAATATATTATATATACAACTATTATCTCATATATTCACTACAGTTATGTCAATAATAAAATAATGTTTTAGTACATACACAAAAGATGCATAAAAAAACATTTCACTTTCACTTTTTCTTACACCTATGCTAACCAAGAAATGCTTAATAAGCATTTTATGACATTAAACATAATAATATATCACTAAACATTTTTGGGTAAATGTTTTAATTAATAAATATTTTTTGGAATTTAGTAGTGATGTTACCGTACATGTCGTATCTTGATTTCTGCTTCGAGCCGAGAAACGGTTGTGGACATTAGCATTGCATTTTTATGGTTAACGATCAATGTCGACTTTTCGCTCATTAATGTTCTCTTTTAAAAATAAACTATTCAATTCAAAAATAAAAATGTTTTAATTATTTTTAATGGGAACTTGATAGGGAGGTTAAGGCTCATGTCACATCTTACTTCCTGGTTTGAGTCGAGAAATGATTGCGGTCATTTGTAATGCCTCAGTTATTTATCGAAGTGGGAAGATGGTAAACGATCAATGTTCGACTCTTTGTCTATTAATTCTACCCCAATTCTTAGATAGCAAGCACTAGCTCTTCGTCCAATACTCTTCCTAGTTTGAGCGAGAAATGATAGCTGTCATTTATAATGCCTATGTTATTTATCGAAGTGGTTTGAGCCGAGAAATAATTGATGTCATTTGTAATTTATTTGTTATTTATCAAAGTGGGAAGATGGTAAACGATCAATGTCTCTCTTATTTTTAATGAGAATTAGATAGTAATGTTATGACTCATTCCACATCTTACTTCCTGGTTTGAGTCGAGAAATGATTGCGGTCATTTGTAATGTCTCTGTTATTTATCGAAGTAGGAAGACAGTAAACGATTAATGTTGACTGTTCGTCTATTAATTATACTCCAATTAATTTAAATAACTTTGAAAATTTTAATCAAAGTTAACTTTCAACCCGTAACTATATAATCATGATTTCCTCTTACTCATGTGATATGTACGAGAAATATGAACTCTTGTCATACACAAAAATAAAAAATAAACTGTTTTTTAATAATTAATTTTTAATTGATTAAAAAAAGTTGTTAATAAAAATTCAACCATAGTTCCTTCGTGTTTCATAAGTCTCTTTTGTTCTTGTGTCTATAATGCATTCAACAGGTGATGCTTGACATTTCCTTATACATTTCTATATATGAAAATGCAGTTTCATATTTTGAACTATTTCTTGGCAAGGTAACTAGAATCTTTTGAACTATTTTGGAATTATAAAATTCAATACCAATGAGTCTTACATTGTTGGCAATGGCTAGAAGTTTATCAGAGTACTTATTGATTATTTATGAATCTCTTATCCTTTACATTTCGAATTCTCGAATCAAATTCATAACTTGAATCCCTTTGACCATTTCATCTCCCACATATTTTTGCTTTAAAAAATTCTATATTTCACAAGTTATTTTGAGTGTCATTATCTTATTAAAAATGGTGGGTGAAACAGTTGCATAAGACACACCCTTGTTTTGGAAATTTGTTATGTTCATCAACAAGATATATAAGTTATACATTATGAAAAAATAAACAACATAGAAAGTGTATTATTCTTAACAGTCACATTGGAAATTGACTCTTTATTGCGTAATGAATATAAACATAACACCTTCTCTTCTTGATATACTAACCAACATGTATTAAGTTCCTTCACTACCTGTTCCATGGTCGGGCGAGAAAGTGGATTTGTTCTCAAGCATGCAACTGATGTTCTAAGAATTGATATAGTTTCTTAAATTTAGGATTATATTCCTTCAAAATATAATCTATCCATAATTTTTAAATTTGATTGATGGTTGAGTTATTCTTTTAGATCTAGATGTAGCACCATCAACAATCCTATTTGGGTAGGACGGAACCTTATCTTATCTTCTCTTGTGATGGAAATTACAGACAACACGTTCTTATTCACATATCTTTGTTCTTTTTTTTCATTCTTAATCGCTCATTTTTGGCTTCTTTGTTTATAATAAATTTGCTACAGTAACCCAAATTTATAATTATTTATTTACTTCAAGTCGAAATATATTATATATACAACTATGATCTCATATCTTCACTACATTTATGTCAATAATCAAATAATATTTTAGTACATACACATAAGTCGCAAAAAAACATTTCACTTTCACTTTTTCTTATACCTATGCTAACCAAGAAATGCAAACTTCTATATTCTGCGCCTTCCATTCACATTATTCATTTTATTATGGGGATTGATTCATTTACTCCAAGAGTAAGTGAAAAAAACTTACTCCATGTTATGATCGTTCATTCTTGGGAAATCTAATGGTTTGAATTGGTAAATACATCTAAACCATTGAATTTTCCAAAATTGGAAAACTAAGATGTGGAGTAAGTATTTTTCACTTACTCTTGAAGTAAGTGAATCTCTCCCATTTTATTATATTATGAAAACAAAAATATGTAGAATTTAGACATCAATCTTATGGAATTAACTAAAGTGAATAACTAAATTAATGTCATACACCTATATCTATATTTTTATATCTACATTTATATAGTATATAAAGTCAAAATATGATATAACTATCATTATAATGTAATTTTTATTTTCCTACTTTGTCTTAAATATTTTATAATTTCTACAAAAATATATAAGCATAAGTAATCACCACAAAAAACATTAATTTTAAATTGAAACTATCAATCTCAACTTAAATTGTATGTTCTAATAAATAAAAAAAATATAATTTGAAATATATCCAATAAAAATTGAAATATTTAATTGTATAAGATAAACATGTAGATTTAGACACACTAGTTATTTTAATGGCATAACATATTATAATTTATAACTAATTACATGGTATGATTTTCAATTGTAGTTTTTAATAATATGACAATTTATTTTCATATTTTTATCACAAAAATTATAATATCACCTACTCCATATAAAAAATGTGATATATTTTCCAAAATGAAATACAAAATAACCTCAAAACAAGTGCTTTATTTCATCGGGAGGTTATTATTTGAGACAAATGATGTATAGAATCTTGTGATTAAAGATATATATATAGAATTGTTCTTTTTTTATAAATATTAGTAATCATGGCAAAGGGGTTCATAAATTTATCTCAGATAGACAATAATGTTAAGCATGAACAATCCATCAATTGTAATTGTATGTATAGTCTTAAATAAAATCACTCCATTGCATATAAAATAAATACACGATTAATATATATAATTTGCAAATTATAAAATATTATAAGTCCATAACTATATAAATACTTAATAAATATATAAGCCTAGGAGTTAATAGTTTTATGCTTTTTTAAAATCCAAATCTTAACCTCTATAATCCCCTTTAAAAAACTATATAACTAAATAAACATTTTGAAAATTTTAAGTCTATATTTTTTATGACATTAAACATAGTAATATACCACTAAACATTTTTGGGTAAATGTTTTAATTAATAAATATTTTTTGGGAATTTAGCAGTAATGTCATATCGTATCTTGCTTTCTGCTTCGAGCCGAGAAACAGTTGTGGAAATTACTATTGCGTTTTTATGTTTAACGATCAATGTCGACTCTTCACTTATTAATGTTCTCTCTTTTAAAAATAAACTACTCAATTTAAAAATAGAAATGTTTTAATTATTTTTAATGAGAATTCAATAGCGAGGTTACGTCTCATGTCGTATCTTACTTCCTGGTTGAGCCGAGAAATGATTGCGGTCATTCGTAAAGCCTCTGTTATTTTTCGAAGCGGAAGATGGTAAACGATCAATGCCGACTCTTTGTCTATTAATTTTACTTCAATTAATTTAAATAACTTTGAAAATTTTAATCAAAGTTAATCAATTTTCAACCCGTAACTATGTAGTCTTGATTTCCTATTACTCATGGGGATACGTAAGAAGAAGTGGAATCAGTTTTCCAATTTCCCTAGGAATGGGATCAAATAATTTATCATCTCTTACATTTAGATATGACAAGTTGGTTAACTTTTCTATAGACTTTGGGATATTCCCTGTTAGGTTGGACAAATATAAAGTAATTGTTGTCAAACTTCTCAATAAGCCTATTTCTAGAGGGATGGACCCACTGAAAACATTTTGTGTAAGGACCCAAATTCTACCATTGAAAATTTTTCATTTATTTTAATCTTCTCTTACATACATTTATCACCTTACTTAAGAACCCTCATGAAACACTATTTGAAAATACTCTTTACCCCATTGTGTTATCATACAAAGTTATGTTGCGGAAAAACATAATTCATTCAATTAGCAATTAACACATACAACTCGTTATGGGTTTCCCTGAGTTATAAAGTCCATAACTACAAATCTCCGTATTATCCTAATCAGATTACATTTATCCCAAAATATCATTAATTCAACTACAATGTCAAGTAGTAACAAAGACAATCAAATTGATAAACACATAATCTCCCTAAGTGAGTTTCCTCCTCAAAATCCTTCATTTACCTACAATGAGATTATCATAAACAACACACAAAACACAGGGAGTAAGTCATTAGTTCAAAAAATAACATCACATGATAATCCACATTCAAATACAATTAAGCATTGATATAAATCATAACCACAAATAAGTAAAAGTAAATGTTCATATATTCTTTCTTTCGTTTCCACGTTATTCATATTCGTCCTATAATATATATATCTCATGATATATATTCTATAGCACGCCTACTACGTTCTTTCGAAACCTCATACTTCTCACCATTCATATTCACCCTATAGAATATATATCCCATACTATATATTATATAGCACGCATACGACTTTCATGGTGACATTCTCAGTTCTCATCCTTCATATTCACCTTATAGAATATATATCTCATACTATATATCCTATAACATGCATATGACTTTCATTGTTCACATCTTCCACTTTACCATCCATATTCACCCTATAGATTATATATCTCATACTATATATCCTATAGCATGCATATTCGTTTATCTCAAATACTTTTGTCCCATTACTTATTCTCGCCATCAAGCTTATTCTTTACCACTTCCGGTCGTTCACACTACTCTGATAATCCACTACCACATCGGGTAGGTAATTTCTCAATGATCCACTACCACTTCGGGTAGGTAATTTCCCTTAATGATCCACTACCACTTCGGGTAGGTAATTTCCCTTAATGATCCACTACCACTTCGGGTAGGCAATTTCCCTTAATGATCCACTACCACTTCGGGTACGCAATTTCCCTTAATGATCCACTACCACTTCGAGTAGACAATTTCCCTTATAAATCCTTTGTCGCAAATTCATTTTTACTTTGCTGCATAACTGGAGCCAAAGTCGCTAACCATTCACGGTCGGCTAAAAATATGTTTTATTTCCATTGGCACCCCACCAATACATAAACGGTAAATCCACTCTTCGTTGTTACAAACATACCCATATATGTTTATAACAACTAAGTGACTTACGATTCAGTTCATTATTCCGAGTATTATTTCCATTGGTACTCCACCAATACATAAATGGTAAATCCACTCCTCGTTGTTACAAACATACCCATATATGTTTATAACAACTAAGTGACTTACGATTAATTTCATTATTCACATCAGAAAATCCACATTTTCTATCAAAGAGCATAAGTTAAATACTTATCCTTACAAACATTTTACCTCTTTCACATACCTCATTCATAACAGCGAGTATGATTTAGAGACGCTTATCTCTTACCTTGGTGAGCGTTGGGGATCGGTTCCGAGTAACTTTAAAAGTCTCCTCCGCGATTTCCTCCAACCTTAGGATCTTTCCTCATTATCACCAATAACAACAATGTCAGTCATTTATTCAAAATAACACATAAATAACTCGTATTTCATCATCAAATACTCAAGGGATTCATGTATTTTCAATATTTCTAAAACTACTTCAATACAAGTTTCCAAATATCAAAACATACATGTTTATCTAATATATCAACATCAAAGCACAAACTCATCATCCACATCTAACATTTCATCTCTTTCTCTTTATACCCATATTCTCATTTTGGGGTTTTTGGGGTTTTCATGAACAACCCTCAAAACTTTCAATTCATCAAATACCAACTCTAAATCAAAAGTTAACAAGATAAAAACAACATAAAACGAACCATAACTCTAAAGGATGAGTTTCCATGGTTTCTCATGTTTTGAAAATAGATCCAACATACCCAAAACAAGTTAGAGAGGAAGAAGAAGAGTTAGAAGCAAAAGGTTTACCTCTTCTCAAGCTCTAAGATGAGTCCTAAGGCTCCTTGCTCTTGAAAAGCTCTCTTCTCTCTCTTCTCTTCCAAGTTCTAACCCTAAAATGTGTTTGGGGTTTCTATTTTAAAGAGAAGTCGTCGAGTTCTCGCTCAAGCGAGCCCATTCTCGCTTAGGCGATAAAATACCGCCTTTTCAAAATTTCAGATCTGACCCTCTCGCTCAAGCGAGGGATTCTCGCTCAAGCGAATAAGTGTAATCGATTATCATATGGTGTAATCGATTACATTAGTTAAAAATTTAAAATACAAACTCAACGACTTGATGTAATCGATTACCAAACATGTTGTAATCGATTACAATGTGAAAAATGCACATATCTGATGCTTTTAATATGTTGTAATCGATTACGAGTATAGTGTAATCGATTACATAATGTAAAATACACATGTCTGATTAGTTTATCAACATGTAATCGATTACCAGGATTGTGTAATCGATTACACTGTTTTTAAAAAATGGAATCTCACAGTGTCAACAGCCCAAAATTGCCATTTCTCGCCCAGGCGAGAATCCTCCAGTATAGCCCAAGATTTCACCCTCCCAGGTGATCCTTTCTCGCTCAGGCAATAATCTCTCGCTCAAGCGAGGCTTCCAGAACTGTTACTATAATTTTGAAGACTCAAATTTAGGGTGTTACATTTTGATCCAATAACAATGTATGAAGACAAACCAATTGTGTTATCTCTGTTGGAATAGTCCTAGAGAGACTATTTTGGCTGATATCAAGATATGAGAGTTTTGAAAGATTACCAATGCTTTTGGGAATGCTACCAGAGAGATGATTTAAAGAGAAATCAAGAGTCTCCGAATTGGACAATGATAGTCCAAATTGTGAAGGAATAGTTACAAAAAATGGCCGCTTTAGAAACATAAAAAGGTCTTCACTCTTTTGAGGAGATGAAGAATGAAAATATATGTATATTGGATAAATGCTTTGAATAGCGTGTTGATGATTTACAAGAAGCAAAAGCTCCCTTTATTTATAGAAACATAAAGGGAGTGATAAACTAACTAACTAATAGGATAACTTGTTAGGATTCTCTATTAATTTGGTGAAATACTAATCCTATAATATTAAATCTTATGATTCTCACACAGAATATAAAACAATGATACAAGTCAATATCATACCTGAATCCATGTTTTCAGATCTGTTCCTTTGTATGCCTTCGTAGAGAGGTTTTGGTATGATGGTCTTTCTCAACCAAATCACTGATTCCTCTTGGGACCTTCGTTTTCTCTCTGATGGGGAGAGATGAAAACTATGTTTGATTTGGTGTATTGGGGGACCATAACCTTCCTGATGTGTTAACTTAATAGGGTTCCCATTATTCCCTATAGGTTAACTACTTTGTGTATCTACTCATGAAGCTCATATCCATTTTCAGTTTATTTTAGAAGTCACAATGGTTGTCAGTAATAAGATCACTTATTTTATAACCCAGAAAATAAATAGCCGATATAATTGTATAAATATATGATGCCCACCTTCATTAGAAATTATGAATTTCTAACATAACTAACTAACCAACTATTAAGCACATGCTAAAAAGAGAATTAAGCACACGTTGAAAACCAAAAATTAAGTGGGTTGCTTGTTATGCAAGTAACAGAAATTTTAGTACATAACACAGAAGTTGCAAAAAAACATTTCACTTTCACTTTTTCTTACACATATGCTAACCAAGAAATACTTAATAAGCATTTTATGACATTAAACATTATAATATATCACTAAACATTTCTCGGTAAATGTTTTAATTAATAAATAATTGTTGGGAATTTAGTAGTGATTTTATGATTGATGTCGTATCTTGCTTTCTGTTTTGAGCTGAGAAATAGTTATGGACATTAGTATTACACTTTTATGGTTAAGGATCAATGTCGACTCTTCACCTATTAATGTTCTCTTTCAAAAATAAACTATTCAATTTAAAAATAAAAATATTTTAATTATTTTTAATGAGAATTCAATAGCGAGGTTACGACTCATGTCACATCTTACTTCCTGGTTTGAGCCGAGAAATGATTGCAGTCATTTGTAATACCCATGTTATTTATTTATCGAAGTGGAAAGATGGTAAACGATCAATACCGACTCTTGGTCTATTAATTCTACTCCAATTCTTAGATAGCAAGCACTAGCTCTTCCTCTATTACTCTTCCTGGTTTGAGCCGAGAAATGATAGTGGTCATTTATAATGCCTATGTTATTTATCGAAGTGGTTAGAGCTGAGAAATGATTGTGGTCATTTATAATACCTACGTTATTAATCAAAGTGAGAAGATGGTAAATGAGCAATGTCTCTCTTATTTTTAATGAGAATACGATAACGAGGTTATGACTCATGTCACATCTTACTCTCTGGTTTGAGCCGAGAAATGATTGCGGTCATTTGTAATTCTTCTGTTATTTATCGAAATGGGAAGATGGTAAACGACCAATGTCGACTTTTCGTCTATTAATTCTACTCCAATTAATTTAAATAGCTTTGAAAATTTTAATAAAAGTTAATCAATTTTCAACCCGTAACTATGTAGTCTTGATTTCCTATTACTCATGGGGATACGAAGGAGGAAGATGATTAAAAATATATTGTTTTATTTTAATAATTAATTTTTAATTGATTAAATTAAGGTACATTTAATCATGCAATTATCAATGATATCGTCAAGTACATGCAGACGATGTGCTAATATTATCTCTGATCCATAATCGAATCCCGAATTCATAAATTTCATTCAAAAACCATATTATTCATTTTGAACATTAAAGATAATTTTCTACATTTTAACACGAAAAAATATAGTGATGATGCCAAAAAAGTCACATAGCCGAAAAACAGAGTGTAACAATAATCAAAGTATTATTGCTGTATTTTTTAGAAATACCTTTTTTAAAAATAAAAATAATAAGTGGTGATTAAGAGATAGGAAATAAATAATTTTTCTTTCTAACAAGTAATTAGTTAAGCCTCATCAAGTTGTTAGTCTCTTTTTTGTTATGAATGCTTATGAAAAAATACACAATCAAATATAAGATAAAACATTTTTTAAGATAGAAAAAATGCTTGCATATTCACTTATTTTCATTAGGTCACTTATGTTCACTAAACCTACCATAAAAAATTTAAGTGATAATTACTAACTAATTGAAATGATAATTGTTAAATATTTGTAATAATGACAACCATAAAGAAACTAATTAGAGATTATCAAAAATGGATAAATATCAAATATATTTGTGACAACATCCATAAACAAAAATTTGTAACAAACTTCAATATATAATGATAATTGTTTTCTAAATAAATTAGAAAAAGATGGAGGAAATATCATAATTTCACTTCTTTTCCTTGGATCATCTTTTGAATCGTCCTAACATGTCATTTTTGTTCTTTTGAAAGGCCATGATCGTTACTTTTGTTTATTAAAATTCAATTCTCAATATGTTAAAGAAGTAAATTAATAAATACAAACTTTTGATATAACAAATAGTTAATAATAATCAAAAAGATAAAATAAGTATAAACATTTGAAATAATAATAATCAAAATAGTTTCTTTAATGGTGTGGACTCAAATAAATATGAATATCTTCCTAATTAATTTTAAAAATATAATATAAAAATAATAATCATGAAGAAAAAGATATTAATATTCACTTATTTTTCTTAATCATCATTTGACCGGTTGAGATGTGTCATATATGTTCTTTAAAACAATTAAAATACAACAAATCCATCAAAATGTTTTTCTCATAGAATTATGTAGTGTTGATTACTATATGTATGAATAAAATACACTATTGTCAGACACAAGTAGGAAAATATATTATTATCCATTAGCAAAGAATTTTATGATATTAGTCCATGCAATTAGCAAGGATACCATTGTTTTAATACATGTAGACAATGTGTTAATACCTTCCCGATCAATAGTTGACTATCAAGCTAAGAGTTCTTGTTCAATGACCATACTTTTAAAAAAATGCACATAAATAGGATTTTCAACATTTTATCCGCAAAAAAAAATTATAGTGACAACTATAAACCATTTGGAAGGGAATGAAATTTTTCTTCTCCTTCCTTTTATGTTTTGTAACTAATTGTTATGAAAAATCAGGTGTCAACATGGTGGATTACCACAATATAAATTGAGCATGGGATTGGCTCAATGTTAATATGGTGTTATCTAACCATTGGCCAACTTTGTAACATCCTAATTTTTAGTCCTTAAAATTATAGTATCAGTCCTGGAAGTCTCGCTTGAGCGAGAGATTCTCGCCTGAGCGAGAAAGGATCACGTGGGAGGGTGAAATCCTGGGTTATACTGAAGGATTCTCGCCCGAGCGAGAGTTGTCTCGCCTGGGCGAGAAATGACAATTTTGGGCTGTAAACATAGTGTAATCGATTACATGGTCCTTGTAATCGATTACATGCTGATATCTGATCAGACATGAGTAATTTTTCATGATGTAATCGATTACATGGTACTAGTAATCGATTACATGTTGATATCTGATCAGACATGTGTAATTTTCATGATGTAATCGATTACACTATACTCGTAATCGATTACATCATATTAAAAACATCAAATATGTGCATTTTTTTACACTGTAATCGATTACACCATTATGGTAATCGATTACACTTAACACGGTGAGATTCTTTGAAAACATAAATAGACGTCCCAAGTGAGGATAAGGGTTATTTTTCGAAAAACAAAGAGGAGAGGAACGGTTTGAGGAGTTGAACACCCTTAGAGTCGAGAAAGAGGCCGGAGAAGAGGTAAATCGCTTAACTTAGTATCTCTTAGGGTTGAATGTCTTGTTTTGGGATAGGGCTTCTTCTCCATGTTTTGGGATGAAACTCCATGAACCCTATCTTTGCATTTTGGTTCGTTTTACTTTGGAAAACTGGTAAAGCTCATAGAGTATGAGTTGTTTTTCAAAATGGGTGTATGTGGGAAGTGGTTTTCAAAACCGTAGAGTCATTTCAATAATTATGGAAACCTTTTGTGATGATGAAATGAATGGATAATGTTGTCTTGTGTTGTAGGAGTTTTGGTTAGTATTACTAATTGTTTGATGGGTAATTTGATGTGTTGTGATTGTTGTTGTTTTGGGTTGAAAAACCCTAAGGTTGGAGTAGACGGCGGAGAACGCAACTGAGCTCTAGTGCAAGCATTAGCGACTACTCAGGTGAGGGAGCAACATTCAAACTTTGTGGTATTAGAATCATGATATTGGAAACTCCAACGACACTCACTAGTTGGAGGATTTCAATGGGATAACACGATTAAACGGGAAATCTCATGAGTTTCCTATTTAATCGCGTTAGTCCTACTGATGTGATTGGCATGTTTGATTATGGAGTTTGACCTGCTCTTCATGGTATGGAGTTTGACCTGCCCTTCGTGGTATGGAGTTTGACCTGCCCTTCGTGGTATGGAGTTTGACCTGCCCTTCGTGGTATGGAGTTTGACCTGCCCTTCGTGGTATGGAGTTTGACCTGCCCTTCGTGGTATGGAGTTTGACCTGCCCTTCGTGGTATGGAGTTTGACCTGCCCTTCGTGGTATGGAGTTTGACCTGCCCTTCGTGGTATGGAGTTTGACCTGCCCTTCGTGGTATGGAGTTTGACCTGCCCTTCGTGGTATGGAAATTGACCTGCCTTCGTGGTATGGATTTCGGGATATGCACGTATAGTGTGGATTTTTTATTAAGGTTCGGATTGGTTTCGAGTTGGTTGTACTATAGATGTATGACCTGGTTATCATAAAGGTTAATTGTAAATCATGGATTTGTGTTGTGCTGTAATGATGCGTGGTTTCTGTATTGCAATGTTCTAATGTTATTATTCTATGTAAATCCACCATGTTATATATTGCATGTATTTAATGACTGACTCTCTCTATGTTGTTTTGTTCACTCAATCCGTGGTAATCGGATTGTAGGTGGAGCTAAGGAATAAGTTATTGTCGAGCCTTGGGGTGATTGTGTTGCTTTGGATTTAGTGTGCTTTTGAATTACTCTAGGAGTTTGTAATGGTTGATATTGGACCCCTTTCATGGGAATTTTCATTGATGTAATTGATGTTTAGTTTATTAGACTAAAAAGTGTAGAACCTAGTATGGTGGAATCACTGTGTTGTTTTCCTTTTTATGGTTTACCTTACTATTAGAGTATTCTTAATCGAAAGGAAATTTTAAATGGTATGAAATTTTATTATGTTAGAAAAAGAATTGAATTTTTCCGTGTTAGTAATTTGAGGCGTTACAATATGGTATCAGAGCATAGTTAGCACTGCGGCCTAGGGTATGGCCTTGCATACATCTTTGTATGACTTATGTGAATTGTTTTTTAACTATGTGATAATTGTTGTTACGAAAGATTCTTGTTGAATTTCTTGTAGTAAGTTTCTGGTTGTGACTTGTATTGGAATATCTCGCTGAGAGTAATTGCTTAAGTGTTTGTTGAGGAATTCTTGTTGAATTTCTTATTGAGAATTTCTTGAAGAGTGTTTGGTTGTAAAACTCTTGTTGAATTCCCTGGTGTGAACTTGTGGCTAAATTTATTGTGTGAGACCCTTGTTGGGAATTCTCTAGTGAAACTCTTGCTGAAAATTTCTGGTTGTGAACCTCTTGTTTAAATTTCTTATGGTGGGTTATAGTTGTGATTTTATTGTTGAATTTCGTGATGTAAAATGTGCTGGTTGAGAGTTCCTCGTGGTGAATCTCTCGTTATGAGTTTCTTTTCAACCTCTTGATGTGAACCTTCTTTGATCACTAATATTAATATGATTGAAGAGGAACGATTAGCTTAGCTTTCTTGGATGTTTGCTTATATGCCTATGTGGTTATAGTTGAATGAAATTAAGGTATTAATTGTTCGCTATGACATCTACATGAGAATTAAGAACCTTGTTAGCATTTTGAGAGGATAATAATTTGAAAGGACTATATATTTGTCTTGAAACTTGGATTTTTATTCTACGGATGACTTTTGATAATGAAAGGAATGTTTGTCCTTGTTAAAAGTAGAATAATCTATAACATGAAAATTTGTATGTCATGCTATGTGGTTTCCTATATGTTCCTATTTGAGATATGTTCATAGTTAACTTGTCATTCCACAGGATCAAAACAAATATGCACGGTATAACGATTGACCGGTTATTAGACTCGGTGGCTAAACATCTACATTTTATTATATGACATGTAACCATGCAATTTTACTTTGTCAAAGTTTGCTAGCATGTACTCGCCTATCTTGACTAGGAATAAATATGTACATCTTGACTTATTCCTACATATGTGTTTGCTTGCAGTGCATCAAGGTTTAGAAAGTGGAATGAAATGATGAATTTGTGTGTAACATGCTTTATATGACGACGGTGAAATATCTTGTCTCTCTGATTCATAACTATCAGGACTATATGGTTTGTTAGGAACAAAATCATCTTCGAAAACTCTCAGTTTCATTTTGACGAGATAATGGATTTAATTCTTCTGCATTCCGATAATCTTCTCAATGCTCGTTTTCCTAGTTTTCATTTTGGTTGTATTACTTGTTCTCCTACTGTTGTATTTTTCTTTTTAATAAATTTTATTGCCGATAAAAAAGAATCTACTGGAAACTAACTAATTGATGTATTATAAGCAAATTAGTTGTTGTCATATTTATGATTTTTGACTTTAATATCTACAGAAGATACATAAATAAAGAGCCAATTTAGTTAGCTTACATGCATTTATTGACCCGGCTTCCTACTTTTAAATCTTAAAAACTTAGCTTCAAGCCACACTATATGGTTCACTCAAAAAATATGGAACATTTTTTATAAAGTTAAAAGAGACGATTAAATATGACTAGCGTGAAAAAATATAAAAGCATGGTTTGACTACTCTATGTTCTAAATTTAGCTAGCAATTGCCCAGTCTTTTTGGGTATGTTTAATAAAATTAGCTGAAATATATGACATGGATTGTGATTGAAATTTGAGTTAGTAGGTAAAAGATCATAGTTGTTGTGTGTTTAATTAATTAAATTGTAATTGTTTGATAAACCTTATTATTAGCTGAAATTTGTTATAGAAAGAAGTTTCATGATACATTATTTTACTTACAAAAGAATTTGTTTGAAGGCATATCTAATCTATCTTATTTTAATACAAATGAATTTTTTATGCCATCCAAAATAATTATTTTAGATTAAATTTTAATTAGAATTAAATTTGTATTATATTGTTAATATTTTATTCATTATATATATGTTTATGTTTGCAAACAAGTTCTTCTATGTTGTTTTAATGTGGGAAAAAGCATAAATAGTAGGGAGGTTGATATAATTAATTAAATTCATTTTCCTTGTAAGATTAATCATCCTAATGAATATAAATAAGTTAAGGATGATTTGTTTTGATGTAAAACATGAATTATTTGTGTTGTTTCACAAAATATTTGTGGATATTAATGTAATTTACTTGAAAATAGACATAACTTTGATGTCTTTTAAAAAAAAGATGCAAATGTATGAAACAAATGACTTTAATATTTATTTTGGTAATTAAGATAGGAAATTAAGTAATAAATAACCAAATGTAATAGCCGAATCACCAACAATAGTACAACCTCAAAATGAAGATACATCAAATTATGATATGTCAAACATTTTTTATGAGGGTGAGACCGAAAAATAATAATCGTACTCTTAAAAAGAAAATTCAAGAAAGAGATGTCTTACCTTTCACTAAAGACACAAGAATTTAATAAAAAAGTTGAAGAGAAGGAAATAAATGATAATAAATCATTCATGAGATAGTTAGAGAAGGAAAATGAGAGCACATTGGAAAGTATGAAAATTGTAAGAGTTGAGACTCGGAAGACATTTATAATTTATTGGAGAGGTGGAAGTAATTAAAGTAGGAAGATTTTTTCATTTGTATAGTTTTGTTGGAGAATTAGAAACTAGATGAATGTAACCAGTAATTTATTGTGTAGTCATGGTAATCGTTGAATCATGTTGAGGCGGTAAAGAGTAATGTCATATCCTCTTACTAATCTCATATCCACACAAAAAGTGATATATGTCACAAAGTGATACTATATATATTAGTAATTGGTTTATAAGTGACATATATCACTTTCTTGTTGGTATGAGGATTTAGTAGGAGAATATATCATTTTTCAATTAATAATATGTCATTTTGTTCTTTTTGTGTAATCAAGAATACCTTATCACTCTATGAGTAAGAATTAATAAAAAATCTAATGAGGAATGACATATTAGTAATCATATTCTCATGAATTTAATATTTGAAGTTTTAACCGATCCAAAAATCTAATAAAACCTTACACTGTTAGATCAATAGCCTGTTGATTCTTTTGGTCTTGTACTCATACAAATCTCAACAATAATGTATAAATATAAATATTGATATTTTTAAGACAAAGTTGAAAAGAAAAAAATAATAATAGGTTTTAAAACTATGGGTTTATATATTTGTATGTGTAAGTTATGGCTTTCATTACTTGAAAGGAAACTCTGGATTCCTTTGCTATGAGACTAGATTCGAAAAAGAAAAAGAAAATACTTTGTTATTTGTATAACATGTTGATATAAAAGTCTCACATCGTCTATCTCATTGTCTTGGGAATGGTTTAAATATCTGTTGGGTTAATTCTTTCATTGTCAATTAGTTTTGAGATAGAACCTTAACATGATATCAGAGTCAGAATTCAACCTTTTTCTGGTTGTCATGGGCCAAAAAATGTCCTTTAGTTATCGGTCAAAGATAACCTTTCACAAGCTTAAGGGAAGGGGCATGTTGGAAACTAAGTTACACATCGCCTACCTCATTGTCTTGAGAATGATTTAAATATATGTTGAGTTACTCCCCTCATTGCTAATTGGTTTTGAGATGGAAACTTAACATAACAAGTGCATTATGTTAAATTGTTTGTCAACAAAAACATCTTATTAAAAAAAAAACTCCACATACTAATCCTAATCCATGCAACAACAAATAAAAAAACAAAATACTAATCCTAAAATTAATATGACAAAATAAAAACTCAGTCCATAATTTTTCATTATTGATAGCAATGAATTAACCAAATTGAAGCCAAGCCAAGGTTCTATTTAGCTTTCAGAGGGTGGCTTCAATAAACTAAAAAGTAGGCTAATTTAATGTAAGAAGCTGTTGGTATCCACTTCCAACGCTTTCTCACAACTGCCCTAAATATGTACCTCTAAGTCCCCAAAAAATGCATTAATTTCTTACCCTTCTTTGAACGATGGAGACATTCTTATATTATACTTCATGCATATAGAATCACGTTTTCTGTTGGTCATTCATGTTCTACAACTTATGTTATCTTTTGTTAATATTAAAATTTAATTAATGCGGACTTATGATTAAAGTTAAAAATTAATATGACAAAGATCATTACATTTAGTTTATCTTAAAATCTCAGATTCAGTCCAAAACAAAACTTCACGTGATGTCCCATGATCTTTTATTTACTAATTCTTTTTTAGAACAAGAATTTATTTTCATTTAAGATATTAAGTATGTTAGCCTCTACGAGAGTCTAATATGCATGAACTAACAGTATAACAATTTATACATAATCGCTATATCGTTTATATCATGTTGCATTCATTTTTTTCTCTTACCATAATAGGTTCTTTTGGCCATTATTTTGCTATGCTAAATAGAAAATATTAGAGAACAGACTTTCTTGTGTTAAAAGTTTTTGTGACTATTATGAGAAGTTTGCATCATTTAATTTATCAGACTAAGTTGATGTAGTGGTTTGGCAGTTCAATATCTATGCTATTTTTTTATCCACAAAATATAATTCATTAAAGATGTACAAAATATTACAAGGATTAATAGTCAAAATATCTTTAAGATGATTAGTTCTTTATATCTTCGGGTAAAATTACTCTAAAAAACAAAACTTAATTGACAACTATATTTGTTTCTTAGATTCTTTTTTGTTGAATTATATTATACCTTTTTTTCTAAGTTTGTAGCGTTCTCCTATATATATTTTGCTTAACAAGAGTCTTTATATTTTTATGATGTATTACATTATTTTTAAATTTGATATTAGTTAACTATCACTTGAAATCCAAATACTAATTGTATATTTTTTTGACATGCTTTTTCAGGAAAATTAAAACCATTGAGTTATTTAAGTTTACTTACCATTTAAATAAAACGTTTGCTAAGTCCTTCCTCGTTCAACACTTTCCTTAATAAAAGTATAACCCTCTATGCACTGAATAGGGATCCTCTCCATTAATGGAGAGACAATTGATATTTTTATACTTAGTTTAATGATGAAAATGTCATTACATGTGTAAATAGAAGGACATAATTATCTTTTCATTTTCCATTTTACCTTGTTTTACACGTCATTTATCTTTCCATTAGTGAAGAAGATGTTACTCCTATCCACCACACCACACATTATTATACATATTATATATATATATATATATATATATATATATATATATATATATTCATTATTATATTTTTCATGCTAAAAAATGGTTCAACAACACCTTTAAAAACCCCTACTCTTCTCCCTCTCTACTCATAACATTTCTAAGCTCATTGTTCTAACCATTCTCTCCCTCTTTGCCATTGTCATGGGAGCTTCAAACTTAGATCAACACCATTTCAAACCAATATCAAAATGCAACACACAACAAAGATCAAACCAAACAGTGGCTTCAGACTTGGATGGCACACTTCTAGTGTCTAGAAGTGCTTTCCCTTACTACATGCTCATTGCTCTTGAAGCAGGAAGTTTCTTGAGAGGACTAGTCCTCTTAATCTTCGTCCCTTTCGTATACTTCACATACTTATTCGTCTCCGAAACCCTCGCTATCAAAACCTTGATCTTCATCACCTTTGTGGGGCTGAAGATCAAGGATGTTGAGATGGTAGCGAGGTCGGTGTTGCCGAAGTTCTATGCTGAGGATGTCCATCCTGAGACATGGAGAGTGTTCAATTCCTTTGGGAAAAGATACATTATCACTGCTAGCCCAAGGTTGATGGTGGAACCTTTTGTTAAGACATTTTTGGGAGCTGATAAGGTGATTGGGACAGAATTAGAGGTCACAAAAATGGGAAGGATTACTGGGTTTGTTAAGGAACCTGGAGTGTTAGTTGGTGAACATAAGAAAGTTGCTATTGTCAAAGAATTTCAGTCTAACTTGCCTGATTTGGGTCTGGGAGATAGTGAAAGTGACCATGAATTCATGTCAATTTGCAAGGTTTGTTATATTTAATCATGTTCCTTGTATTCAATTTAATGTCTATCCACACTCTTTATTAATTGTTCAGTATGATTCTCTAAGAAGACTTATAATTATAATTAGGTACTAGAATTAAAGTTAACGGTGTCAATATAATATCACACCCTATATATTCTAATATGTTTCTGAAAAGTTAGATTTCATCATATAATAATATATTTTTTGGTTCAGTAATGAAAGAAAAACAAAAGGACAGGCTTAAGGTAAAATAAAAGGGTACTTATTCTATTTCATAAGTATATAAAGAAATTGTTGTTTCCACAAACCTTTGATCAGCATTATATAATTTGACCCATTTGTTATATTCAAAGTGATATAATTAGTTTAGAGTGTAGAAAATATTACATTGAGTATACATCAAAACTAAACTCTTAATAGGGTTAGAAGTATATTTTTCAAAAAAATAAAAAAAAATGAGAAAGGAGGCTTACAATATTTAATTCATGTTTGGTGAGAGAATTAATGGCCATGACATGTTGTTTTCACATATTATGAGCCTCCCCCTATTCATGCTTATGCATAACTATGCTTTCATGTCATTACTAAACCTCTCTCCATGTTTGTTCTATTCCTTATTTTCTATATATTTACTACCTTCAAAGTGTATGAGGTCCCACATGGTCCATTTTTAACACTAGTAATTGTAAGATCCTTAATTTGGTATGTTTCATGCATAAATCAAACTCAATTATTTCTAAATTGAGGACAATGGACACTTTCCATAAGTTTCTTATGTTCAACCCACTTTTGACACAAAAAATCCAAGCCCTATTGTTTGTAGCTCATGTAAAAGATATGAAAAGTGTTAAATACATCTCCTTGCATAGTTTATTGTCATTTAATTAGAAAGCACAATCCTTATGACACCCCCTTTTGACTTTCTTCATAAAATTTTAATTGTGCTTGCTGATCAGTATGAAATCATGGAATTAAATTTATTCCTTGAGTAATTTTAGAAGAGCTATTATAAAATTTAAATAAAAAAACAGATTAGTAAAAAAAACATCTTATCTAACATCCTAGATCAATTCAGTGATATTTTTCAAAGTGAGTCATCATTGGAAACTCTATGATATATATAGGAGAAGTTCTTATAGAAGCCAAGGTCAATTCAGTGATATTTTTCCAAAGTGAACCATCAGTTGCTTAGAACATTTATTTATTTATTTTTGCATTAAAGATATTCCTCGTCGATAACCGAAAAATAATCACTTTCAAGATGTTGAGATGGTCAAGTTTTGCCTCTTCAAGCAAAACATTTTCCAAACAGAAGTTAAGACTCAAACCCCTTAATATTGATGATTAACAAATTCCTATATATATTTATCAATTTGTTGGTTCTTGTTGGTAAAAATTAAATGGTAGCTCATAACATATAATTTGAATTCACTAAGCTAATTACATTATTATTTAATAATCATTTATCATAATAAATCAACAACTAGCTACTATAATTTGATTTCCCATTGATATGATTGGTTAATTACATCAAAGTTAAATGCTCTATATTTATCCAAAAGCATGATAATTATCTAGGGAAATCGAATGATTTAAATAAAAATGTTATTATCACATGCCATATATGCTTCCAATGAAGACACTAACTCTAACTTAACCCTTACAGGAAGGATACATGGTACCAAGGATTAAGTGTGAGGCACTCCCTAGAAACAATCTTCTAAGTCCAATTATCTTTCAAGAGGGTAGGTTTGTTCAAAGACCAACCCCACTAGGTGCCCTATTAACTTTCCTATGGCTTCCAATTGGTATCATATTTTCAATTCTAAGGGTATACCTTAACATTCCTTTGCCTGAAAGAATTGCATGGTACAATTATAAACTTCTTGGAATAAGGGTAACTGTTAAGGGTACCCCTCCTCCAGCACCAAAGAAAGGCCAGAAAGGAGTCCTATTTGTTTGTAACCATAGAACAGTTTTAGACCCAGTTATTACAGCAGTTGCACTAGGAAGAAAAATAAGTTGTGTGACATATAGTATAAGCAAATTCACTGAAATAATTTCACCAATAAAAGCTGTGGCACTTTCAAGAGAAAGAGAAAAAGATGCTGAAAATATTAGAAGGTTGCTTGAAGAAGGTGACTTAGTAATTTGCCCTGAAGGTACAACTTGTAGAGAACCATTTCTATTAAGGTTCAGTGCACTTTTTGCTGAGTTAACTGATAGAATTGTCCCAGTTGCTATAAACACAAAACAAAGTGTGTTTTATGGGACAACAGTTAGGGGACATAAATTGTTGGACCCTTATTTTATGTTCATGAATCCTATGCCTACATATGAGATCACTTTCTTGAACCAACTTCCCATAGAACTAACCTGCAGTGGAGGTAAATCGGCGATCGAAGTCGCGAATTACATTCAAAGGGTTCTTGCTAAGACTCTTGGATTTGAATGCACCAATTTAACAAGGAAGGATAAGTATGCTATGCTTGCAGGAACTGATGGAACAGTTCCATCTAAGAAGGATAAAGCTTGAAATATAAGTCCCTATTTCATTCTCTATTTGTTGCTAATATTTTCCAAATCACTTAGAATTTATGTTAGTAATAAAATTTGATATTGTGATGATGATGCTGATGAAAAAACATAGCAATTTATGCATATTTTGTTGTTCTGATATATACCAATTATAGCTTATGCTATTGATTCAGTCTTGAAATGTAGTACACATCTCTTGTGTCTTAAATTTTTACATAAATATTCTGGACCAATAGGACTGATATGATAATGTGGCATGTGGGATCATAAGGTACACTCATTTTTAATGAAGCAATAATGGCATTTATGTACTATAATTAACTTTCTGGCAAAAAATCCAGCTATAAGGCTGACACAACCATCTCTAAACCAAAATAAATAGCTTATTTATTGGAGTTATTATCATTTCCGTTAATAGAGAAACTAGACCATAAAACAAGAGAAAGAATGTAATATGATTTGATAATTTTATCCTGAACATATAATGGGATGACATTTTTACCACCGTATGAAAGTGAAAAAGTAACCACTTAGCTTTTATTTACTACATCACTCTACATTAAGAAAAATATTTAATTCTATCACTTTTCATTTTCATTCTCTGATTGGCTAGGACAAGGTTAGGAACATCATTTTGGGACTGGTGATTCACATTCATGCTATTATGGTGAGTGGTTAATCGTCTAAGTTTGTAGGGGCTGATTAACACATGCAACAGAAAGCACTCAATTCACTTGGACTGTAACTGTCTATTCCCAGTTGAACTAACTTATAGGCACATATCATGCATTCCTAAACTAGATGTTCTTAACTTTGTTTCATTTTTTAGGACTTTTCTTAATATTAAAGTAATTAAATGAAAAACATAAACATATCATCATCTTAGAATACAGAAAACACTGCAAACTTTCTTTATTTAATGATCAAATGATTAGGAAAATTGAAAATTATTCTAACAATATAATATTTTTGTTTGATGCACATGTATTCTCCATGGAAATGTTACTATTGCAGTTGGATAAGATTATTATAGAATATAAATATCCAGGTGAGATAAAATATTATTATTTGTCCTCATTATTATAAGAGGATTTGTTATACTCTTTTTTTTATATATTGGAACTATGCTCGTGAGTGCCCGTCGTTTTTAACCTTTCACACTAAGAAGTTTTTCCACATTAAATCTTGTGTATTATTTTCTTGTTCCTTTACTTTTTACTCAATTAATCTGATAATATACTTCCCCATAGCACTATATTCCTAACACTGTCCATGTCAAATATTTTATAATATTTTTCTTCAAGATGTAGTATCTAAACCTAACTAGTTTGGGAGCTATTTATGGTGAGATAATGTATAACTGAATAAGAGAGTGTGTGGTCCATCCTGCTTCACAAAAGCTGGAGGATAAGGGGACCATTTGGGCTTTGTGTGTAATAATGAAACAACAACTGTGGAACAATTCAATAGGCACGTGGAAGTGCCAGTTTTGTGATATAAGAGAGTTAGTGTGTGGTTTCTTGTTCTGTTACATTGCCAAAGTGGTGCTATAAAATCTTGAACTGCAGCATGTTTGGGTGTTGAGTTTTCCTTACTTTGGGTGGTGGAACTTGAAACCAATTCCCCTTTGTCTTCAGATCTGACAGACACTCAGACACAACTTGGAGGCTAATAAATGTTATTTTGACATTGTTAGGTGAATAAAATGCAATGTTTTAAACTAAGGTCACTTGTTTAGAATCTGGATCCGTATGTTATATTCGGGTAAGAGCAAACTTTGAATCACATTAGACTATTTTGGGTGAGTATTTGAAAAAAGACTCTAATACTCAAGTCCTTATAAGTGTTTATTGTAGAGCGAGCGTACTCCAAAATAAGTACTTTAATCATGACAAACAACCATATTTTACCTTTGTCTAGATTGACCGTGTGTACTTTAATCATGCAAGGTTATATGATATATTGAATTATATGCATTTTCAAAATCGATTTTTAGCACCACAAATTCCTTTTTTCCTTCTCTTGGCATCATCTATTAGTTCATTTAGAATTACAACCCCCTCCAGAATGATTGATTTCCAGAAATAACTTTCTCAATAACCTTTCTTAGCAGAGTAGCAAGCACTAATAAGATATATTGAGACATATTCTAAAAATAACGTATATAATTTATATAGAACCAACATGCACAAGAGTATGATTGGATTAAAATGAATTTAAAGAACCAATCAACATATATTTTTTATTGGACCCATGTTCATAGGTAAGCCTTTGTTTTTTGTTTTTTGTCTTTTGCCATTAGGTTTGTGTACTACAAAAATAAATGGAAGAAACCCATCCATTATTTCCTTCATGCTCAAACAAGGAAATATAACTATATAAATGTTTAATACAATTTGTTTATATAATGTGATTTCATCATTTAAAAAGTTTTATTCATTTCATTAAATATATATCACTATCAATTTCATATGCAGCAAGCACGTAATCTAACTAATAATTTCACCAATGCTATTATGGGCATTGACATGCAAAAAAATTTCTAAACAATATACTCTTGCTTTCTGCATTTTCTGTCAGATTATTGGGTCAAAAGACCCAAACTAAATGGCCCAATCATTAGTAGGTTATGTTCTTCTTATGAAAAAATGTGAGCCCATTATATCTCTACTGTTTCATCTATTCCTTCTCTTATAAGTTTGAAATTTGAAGAAACACGTAATGCAATCATCCTTCAATGATTCTATCAACATATTATATATTATTTGTGGATTAATCATCAACCATCACTGAATGAACATCCTTATGTGATTTCTTTCATTTATGATTATTCTAGATACGTATGGGTATATTTCATAAAATAAAAAAATCAGAAGCTCTCGAGAAGTTTAAAGAGTTCAAGTGGCATGCAGAAAATGAGATAAAGTTGAAAATTCAGTGTTTGCATACTGAGAATGGAGTTGCAGAAAGAAAAAATCGACATCTGACTGAGAGATATAGAAGTATGCTCCATGCTAAAAACGTGCCTACTGAGTTTTGGGCAGAATGAATGAAGACTATAGTATATGTAACCAATAGGTTACCTCAAGTGAAACTTGGATCTATCACACTATTTGAGAAACTATGGAAGATCAGATCCATAGTAAGTCACTTTCGAGTATTTGGATGAGTATGATATGTATTTATTCCTGGTCATATATAGAAGACAAGGCTCAAATGAAAAGAGAAGAGTAATCATTGAGGGGGAGTATTAATTATTAAACTATCAATGATTATTAAGAAGATTGTAGAAAGTCCCTATGGTTAAACATAGCTTTTATGTGTCAATTATTTATTAACCTTGCATGGGCATAGAAATGTAGCATGCTAACCATCTCTAAGTATCTACAAATACAATTATGTTAAATACTTGCAAGGAAGATCTTTAACCATGTCACAGTGATTGATTAAATTTTATCAAAATTCATAACTAATAATTGATTTTGATTACA
Organism: Lupinus albus; assembly: GCA_009771035.1. Classification (NCBI taxonomy): domain Eukaryota; kingdom Viridiplantae; phylum Streptophyta; class Magnoliopsida; order Fabales; family Fabaceae; genus Lupinus; species Lupinus albus. The sequence continues at coordinate 22,498,339 of CM019999.1, read as the reverse complement.
TAAAAGTGATAAAACATTGTAAAATTTCAAGGTAATAATTGAAATTGATTACGTCAATTTTTAAAGTTGAATAGGTTAAGGAAAAAAATCAAAATTCAAAAAGTATAAGATGAATTATTATATATTTAAATCTTTTCAGACTTGAGAATTAATAATATAAGGATCATTAATTAAAAGAGCATGTATCTTTTAGTCATTACAATCATGGATAAATTGAAATTTGGGATAATTATGAAAGAGAGAACAAAAATAATTGTGGTTTTGAATCGAACTAAAACCTTTGATATGTTTGTTTTGAGGGTACCATAAAAATCATATTAACAAAAAATGTATAGACATCATTAGTAGGAACATGAATCATTTCCATTAATGGAGAGACAAATACTTGATTTTACTTATATTTTAAATAATAAAAGTGTTATTTCATTATATATAGAAAATATAAAAATATTTTATATTATATTTTTCTTTGTTTTTTTTCTACTACTCGTATCCTTACTGCACTAGAAGAGTAGCAACTCCAACCTACTTTATGACCATTGTAATCCTACCTAGCTCAAATTAAATTACTTTCATAAATTATACATGTTATTCAAATCAATAAAAAATCAAAAATAAAAGGAATATAGAGGAATCCACAATCATTGCCTACACAAATCAAACATTTAACAACATAAATGCTTAGCTTTTAGCATGTCATGGTGTTTCCCAACCACACTTTGTTAATGAAATAAACAACCCAATACTCCATTGTGATTATTATAATTATTAGTTAGTGTAATATTTATGTACTATCAGTATAAAGATTTATATACAGTTAGTATATTATTCACTATTTATTTACATTACATTTTTAAGAGTCAATGATACTTAAACATGAATAATGAATGATACAATAATAGTATATAAAACTCATACACCGACGGTGCGTCCATTTTTTCTCATTATTTAAAAAATGTTTACATTAGCACACTTGTTATGTAATCTCCTTCAGCACTTACTAATTTTACTTTGTGATATGGATTTTTCTTCTTTCTTTTTCATGTACCATGTCCTCTTCTCTCTCTCTCACACTCTTATAATATGAGTAAGCAATTTTACTTTATAGGATAAAGTTATTCTAAAGTGAATTTATATGTATAAAATTGGGTCAGTTATATGTTGCGAACTAACAGTTAGTTTGCATTGATACTAACTGTATTTTGACCGTTGGATGATAATTTGTGTTGACCTGCTACCGGAAAATGACTTGCATGAAGTCGTGTTGGTGTAAACCGACTTTCTTTCATTACCGGACCGACTTCTTCACGGAGAAGCATCTATTCATAGAAGTCGGTTTCCACTATACCGACTTCAGTGTGGCGTAGCAAATACCCAAACCGACTTCTCTACACCTTTTTTCAAAAATCTTGCCACCACTGCAAAACTTGCTACACATCATGAAGTCGGTTTGGGCCTCAAAGGAGTAGCAAATACCCAAACCGACTTCTCAACACATTTTAAAAAAAAAAGATTTTCAAACCTACAAAAATGATACGTGGCAGACCATACAGCAAGCCCACTCATAAGTGACTATGGCCCATCACGACATATGCAAGGATTTTCAATTCTGGAAAGCTGTAAAGCTAAAAATTCTGAAAAAAAGAAGCACTGCCTGGCCCAATTATATACGGTAGTCGGTTTATTGCATACCAAGTTCTGCGGGGTTACAAGTCTTACAAGCCCAAACCGACTTCCCTTCTAAAAAACAACAGATCATCAACTAAACGGCTAAGATGCAATCAACGGTACAAAATAGGGTACGCATCCATGCGTACCAAACATTAGTACGCATGTTAGACTTGGCCATAAAATTGGTATTAGGTCATTGTTATATTATTAACAATTTTGGATTTAATGCATGTTAGGTTAAAATTAAAATTAAAATAAATAAATTTTTACTAGTTAGTTTTATGTATAAATTTTTCATAGATAAGTTATTATCTTTTATATATCAGGTTGTCGTGACACGATTTTCGATTAATCATATACTACTCCACATGCAACCAACCAATAGGATTATTTGATGAAATATAGAATAAAGTATATAGTTGAAGTGCACTCCTATGCAACTTGCAGAAAGTTGCTTCTTTACTGAAAGGAAGTGGAGGATTGTTGTTTGTAGTGGAGAAACTTTTTAGGTGCCATTATTGCCAAAGTTTTTTTTGTTCTAGTGTGCACTATGGTTGGAAGAAGAATATTCTGCATTAATGGAGATGCAAATACTTGATTTTACTTGTGTTTTCAATAACAAACGTATTATTTCATTATATATAAAAGAATACAAATTTGTTACCATATTATTGTTTCCTTTGTTTTTTGTAGTACTTATTTCTTAATTAAAATAGAGGATCGTTATGGCACTGTGTCTTTCACAAAGGTTGTGAAAGCAACAACAATTTTAGTGCAAAAAAAATTAACAACTGCAACAGCAATAAAAAGAACAAACCAATAATTTTATGTCTTCCATGCTATGAATCAAGTATACATAAATGTAAGAGTAACTAATAGGGTACAAGTATTGGATATGATATTTTTACATTGATAATATGATATAAAAATCCATAAATTAAAATATAACATATAATACAAATCCAAAAACTAAAAATATACTTCTCAAATCTTAATCTTAGCGTTTTGAAAGACATTGATATATATATCTATCAACCCACATTTATTTTAATTCAATAAATTTATTATAGATTAATATTTATTTCATAATCAAAAGTTATATAGGTGTAAACTAAAATTTATTTTATTTACTCAAATGATTTGTTATATACTGCTTACTGGGTGTGTCCCATTTATAATTCTGACTCTTCTGGATCCATTCATGAATGTAACTAACTAGCATGTTCTGTGAGTTTCTTCTTTATTATTTCCTTTAAGTTACTTTTGAAACAAAAAAATGATTGGAATGAAAAAGAAAATGATTTAGTTTTATTAATAAATTTCGGTAAAAGTAAATAACTTAATAATGTTTCTACATTTCTTATTTCGCCTAAAACAATCCAAAAATGGTCATATACAAAAGTTACACATGTAAGCTATTTTTGTCCCATTTAATTGCATACATTCATGTTCCAAGTAACACATATCACCTCATATACCTTCATATGAGGATGAAAGTAGCTCGAAAATATTATTGCTAACCTTTTATAAATATGTGTGACTCACATTGTTTAATTATAAAAGGTTTTACTTATGATTTTACAATTGTTATGTATGCATATGAATATGTGCATTTAAAACGTACTTCTTACATTTTTTATATAAGCAAAAAAAAGAAGTGATATGCACACCATTTAAGAAAATCATTCAATTAGCTAAAAATGATTAAAAAGAATTATAGTCACTAAATTATCCTTGGCTAATATTAATTGAACAATAGTTGCATGAGAAAATCAATTGAAAACATAATGGAGTATGCATCATAAATAGAAATTATATTGACACTCTCTGAGTTTTAGGGGAATTAAACAAATCATTCCTTTATTTTTTAACCTACAAAAAACCTTTAATTTATAAATATACATTACACTGATTACCCTTGCATGAGAAATAATTGTGATCTTTTAAACAAAGAATTGGAATAAGTGTAACTAAGTTAAACAAAATATAATATATTACGAAAACAATTCCAAATAGTATATGGGTTAACAAATTTTAATTATTTTTTGTACGTTATAATATAGTATAAGAGTGATTTAAATAACATTTTCTTAGAGTTATAATTTAGTGTAATGAACCCAAATGAAAATGTATTTATTCGTATACTATTTGAATTTGTCTCCACAATATATCATATTTTGTTTAAATTAATTACACATATCATTCTTTTTATTTAAAAACACAATTATTTCTCATATATGGATAGTCAGTATAATGTATGTATATAAATTAGGGTTTTTTTTGTAGGTATGAAAAATGAATGGGTGATTTATGTAATTTTACTAAAAGAGAAAAAATTAAAAACTTAATATGATAGTTTTGACACAATATCACATCATCATTACATTTTCTTATATTTGATAACATTATAAAACTCAAAATTGCTTATAATTGATAATGGGGGAGTAACATATTTTCAAAAGAAATGAAAACTAAGTTCCAAGGAGACAAGAAGAAGAAAATATTTTCATGCTTAAGCAAAGAACAAAAAAGAGGTGATAGTACACAGCATGAGATGCCCAAATTTGTGGCTCTTCGTTTCATCTATGGTCAAGATTCCTTATCATAACTGACTTTGGCCCTTAGCTTTTTTTCTCTATTATAGATCTAGATTCCATGTCAATCTAAATCAACAAACTTCCATTATTTTCTTCAAAATATACATAGTTTTTATATTGTCACAATATTATCCAATAATTTATATATAATGATTATGAATATAGTCTAAATATAAGTAATAATGTAAGATAAATAAATTTTTATTCCAATAATATATATGGAGATGATGAATAAGATTCATCTCTAGTATTGGAGAGTCCATTATTAGGAATGTAAGAGAAAAAAGTTTTTAAAAAAAATTAATTTAAAAAATAAAAAATTTGAAACATTTAAATTTTATTTTTATCATGTGTTAAAATCTTAAGTATACATTGTCCTCCCATATAATAATAGAGATGACAAGTTTTTTTTGATGAAGTGGGAGTTAAATAAGGTAATGAAGTACATTTAAGTATCACTTTCAAGAAATGCAATCTGAGTCAGCATTTCCAGACCAAGCATATGATGACATGGCTTAGTGTCCAAATCAAGTGCTTCCACTTTCCCAAAAATGCACGTGACTGAATCATTCATTACTTTGAAAAAATATCATTCCACCCATTAGGACAATATTTAATATTCATCATATATAGAATCATAAACTAACTCCTAAATTTAATGAAGGGAAGCATATAAAACAATGAATTAAAGAGGTGTGTACTTTCAACATAAAAAATTAGTAAACCACTAATATTTCTTAATAGTAGTAGAGAATTAGAGATAAAGAATGTATTAGAAAAAAAATTCAATATTATACTTAAATCATTCAAAACTTTTAATATTTAAGATTCATAGACACAATTTAGAAAATGAAAAAACGATTTAAAAATTAAATATAATTTGACTAAATAACTTCTTTTACAGAATATTAGGAACATAATTAAAAATGAAATGAAAAAGTATGGTTGAAAAAAGAAACAATAATTAAGAATATATATATATATAATTATGTATTGAGTTTCTAAAATATCAAAACATTGTGAATAAGATTAAGAACTTAAAATACTGAAACATATGAAACACACAAATCAATCATTACATTTCATAATATAGGTGTTTTTTTTTTACAATTTGACATGTAAATGTGATTAAAAAAGACCTTCAAAATGTTAAATGCATGAGGTCTAGGTCTGATTCAAAATGTTAAATACTTGCTACATTCACGTATGTCGAGACTATTTCTAAAATTTAAACCGAGATCGAAGTCATTCTCAATATCAGTAGTAGATGTTAGTTTGAAACTCTGACATGCACACAGTACATATTCATTAATATCAAACAATAAACTATTTCAAATCATGGACTTTTTAGGTAGGATCTTATTTCCACCACAATATATAACTAATGGTTCCATACATTATGCTTCATGATAAATAACATTTCTTTTAGTACATGACCTAATAACATTTCTTTTAGTACGACCTAAAACTTTAACTACTCATCACATTTATCAACCTAAAAAGCCCATGTGGCTCCTGAATAACCACAAATCACATCTCAAAAAGCTTTCTCCTCTAGTCATACTTTAAGATGCACCCATAATATTATATGCTTAAAACAAAATAACACCTAACAACCAACAATACGTTGCTCTAGTATTGTAAGACCCCGCTAGATCCTAGAAAGACCAAAAACTCAAGAGTTTGATTCCAAGAAACGACCCTTAATTATATTATTGATGCACCCATAATAGTATAGGCTTAAAGAGAATAACACCTATCAACCAACAAGACGTTACTCTAGTGTAAGGCCTCGCTAGATCCCAGAAAGATCAAAAGGTAAAAAGTTCGATTCCCGGAAACGACCATTGTTAAGAGGGAAAGCCACGCATTCCGACGATATACCCTTAATAGTATAAAAAAATATAACAACTAAGAGAGCTGTGAGTTAAAATACACAACCAATACATTAATTATATTATTGATGCCTGTGTTTAATATAAGATATGAACTTAGAACTGCATATTTATTTGAAGCATCTTATAAGGATTAGAAATGATAACTCCTGTGCCTATATAGGAAGATGCAAATCAGATGCGAGCTCACTGAAACTTTTTATCTAACTACAACAATCAAATTAACAAACATGTAATCAGAAAATCACATTACACAAGTCCAAACTTCATAACTCGAATTCTTTCGGACAATTAGTCGCGTCGGAATATGATTTGCACTAATCTCTTCATAGATTCTAATTACTATAGAGTAATCTGATTCCTCCTCAATATATTCACATAGGCCATTTATGGAGCAATCCAACATTACCTAATATGATGCATGATTCATTGATGTTGCATTGATTGCATTTACAAAACAGTATCATAAGGTCCAAATTGGCATCCATAGAGAGTGCCTTTGAGTAAATTATGCTCCTGTGGTTTAGATCCATATGAAGAAATCTCGAGCAGTGATGCATCGAACTTGTTTCCATTCGTCGAATTGAAAACCATCGGCATGCCCTCGTATGGTAAGTTCCAGTCATATTCTTGTTTGATCATGCTAGACAATTTCTGATTCTGCTGTTGATTCGCAACCTTGGTCGAGTGCCCTGGAGAATGAGGCCGATCACTGTCCGAAGAAGGCGATTTTGTTTCCGAGAGATTGACCATTGTGATATCATGGATACTGGATCTCCTCTTATCCTTGCCTCCTGTAAGCTGCCTAATAAAATACTTCTGAGCATGACTTGCGACTTGAGTCGGTGTCCGTGTCGTCACAAACTTCCTAGAGATGTTTCTCCAGTCCCCTTTGCCATACTTCTTAAGACCAAGCAGAAATAACCTGTGGTGTTATAATAAAAAATAGTCACACATTAAAATAGGTTTCACCAAAACAAAACAAAGGTAGAAGAGTAAAACACCTTGAGTTTGAGGCCAATATGCAAAATAATGCAAGGAACCAACAAGAAAAACATTACTGATAGCACTGTCATATATTAATGTATCAAAGCCAGATTTCAAAACACTCACTCAACTACATAAATCAGTTCCAAAGTTCAAATCCTATAAACAAGCACCTGAACTATAAAGTTGCTTAAAATCCTAGTAAAGCAAGGTTTCTTCCTCCATTATTAATCTAAATATCACATCTGAAGGAACAATATACTAAACATAGTTACCAGATTCTCTAAGCAACCCTACAAAACATGTAGTGCATGCAGCATACAAATTCATGGTTACTTCACAATGTATAGAAGTATTGAAAGTACCATCAACCTTGCAATTATTTACTAAACAAAGCAAAAAAAAGGGTTATGATAAGCAATTGCCTGTGCTCCTCTTCAGTCCATGGCACTCCTTTCTTTCTTTCCTGCTCAGATGGCCTAGTGGAAGCACCCCTTTTCCCACCAACACTATAAAATTGCTCGAACCGATCGAAACCGTGATTTTCAACCTCAATCCCCTCTAGTGTGAAGGAACTAGTACTATAACCAGGAACTGGGATTAAACCTGCTTCAATGACACTTACATCTTCTTCCAATTCCTTATACTGTTTGATCACATCACCAACAGTTTTGCCTGGAATCATAGCTGCTACTCTAAGCCATCGATCCGGCGTGTCCTTATCGTAAAAAGCCAAAGCATTTTCAAACAACTTGTTCTCTTGTGGAGTCCATTGTGCCCCTCCTTTGCTTTCTTGGAACAACCAGTTTGAAGTTTGGAGATTGGAAGCTAGTGACAGAACTTCAATTCCCCTATTCATTGTTCTAGAATCTAGATACTAATTGCAAATATAAACCTTTTCAACACAATATTATAGGATGTCACATACACACTCTAACCCTCCCTATGCTTATGCCTTAGCCCGGATAAAAAGTGAAGGTTGAGTTACGCTATCGAATATCAACTATATTAAAGGCCTACACTATGAAATTTTCAAACTTTAAAGAGTGAGATAAACAATGGCAGAAGAGTAAATCTTCTTATGGCCAAAAAGGCATATAATCAAAAACCATTTGGAAGGAATCTGCAACCCATTTTTCACTTGTCCAGAATCTAGGAAATACTAAATTCAACATAAGCAAAGCATAAACCTTTAACAAAACTATTCAGATCTAAGTGAAGAAAAGATAATTAAAAATAAAAAGTAAAAGAAAAACCCATATTAAAATTTGGAAGAGAATCTGAAGCCATGAAGTTTAAAAGAGTAGCACTCAATAATTGGGGTGGTTCCAAAGAGAACTAAAGATATGTGTGTGTGTGTGTATATATATAGAAGAAAAGTAGTGAAGAGGGTAATTGAGAAAAGGAAAAAAGATATGAAGTTGAAGAAGAAGAAGAGGTTGTGATAGTGAGAGTGGGAAAAGAGAGTAAGAATGAGTGAACATGAATGTGTCAGCTCATATGTATGTACTGTTTCAAAGACAGCGATATATGGAACAGAGAAGAGAGAGAAAGAGAGAGAGAGAGAGAGAGAGAGAGAGTTCAAAGGGGTTTAGTTGTGATTGGTGGAAAGGATGTTTGTGGGCGTTGAGACTGTAGAAAGGAAGAGAGAGGGAGAAGGATCTATCGTATGTGCCGATCATGTCTTAAATCTTATTTCGCATCAATAAAAATATGTTTAATTAAAAAATTAATATTTATTATAATTTTTTTTGGTCAGCTATTTATTACAATTTTTTATTTAATTTTATTAATGTAAGACATGGTTTGGTATAATATATCATTGTTTAAGAGGAATAGGAATCACCTTTCCCAAGATGGTGTTTTCAACCTTGTCCCAACTAATAAGAGAATGAAAATGAAAAGTCACATAAATAAATATTTTTTAGTGAAAAGTGATTTGCATTTTTAAATGGTTGGGACGTAGTTTGAAATACCATTTTGGGACAGTTAATTCTCATCCGTTTAGGGGAAAATATGTTTGTAAAGAACAAATTGAAAGGGACAATCTTGGTGACCGTAAGATGACTCAAAGGTCGACTAATGTGGGCAAATTGGTAATCTTGGTCAAACAACATGCAAATAATATATGAGTCTAATATTTCTACACTATCAGTGTAAAGATTTATATTTAAACAATACATTATCTAACATTTATTGATTTTTTAATAGTCAATAATAATTTAAAAATGAATGCAATACACAGGCAATATATAAAACTTTTACATTAATATTTTTCAATATCGGTTAGGTAAAAATCCCCACATGTAAAAGGAGAGTCCTACCATCAATTGAAAAATAATATTTGGGAGTTAATGTATTAATATTTTAATAAGAGAGTGTCATTTCATTCCAAAAGTTAGGTTCCCATTAACTAGATTTAAGTCACTTGGAAAAAAACTAGCTTAAAGAATGCGGATATTTAAACCTTATAAGAATTATATTTGATCATGACCTATTATCCATTATTGATTACACCTATATCATATTATGTACCCAATGTTTATACAAGAATTTTGTTATTGATCCATCATTGTGAATGAGTCAACTCTAATACTATATTATGAATGGTATGGTTAAATTTAATTTACCTTAAAATCTAGCTCGAGTCATATTCTTAATGGATGTGAGACTTTGATACTTAACAAAACTCATTTATACCAAAAAATGATCAATTAAACTCCAATGACATATTAGAATAGTTTGGTTCAACTTGACCTCAAAAACTAGCTTTCAGAAAATAGTTACATAAATTACTATAATGGTACATCCATCTTATATTCAACCATTAACACTTAAGACACCCTTTTATGCTCAGAATCAAATATCTATGAGTAACCCAACTTTGTGACATTCTTTCACACCATGTTTGGAGTTTAGGAGTAGACCCATCCTAATTTTCAATAGTAAGGGGAAGAGTTGATGCTTGTTAGGCCTAATTATTATCATAACTCATATGGCTCCACAAATGTTTGAGGACTAACAACCATTAAAGTTAAACCGTAGTAAAGGGTCATAAGCTTAAGATGAACTTGTAGCATTTGTTAGATATATTTGGATTGATAAAGTTTATCATGTTAGTTATTATTTGAGTTTATCATCTTATTGTTTGTAATAACTTGTGCTTATGTAATAAATTGTTTAGACTAACTCATACTTGAGTTTGACTAATCATAAACTTCAACATGGTATCAAAGTGGTTTTATCATTCGTGACCTGTTTGGTTACTATTCCGATGACGATATATCGAAAATTTGGAACTCCGATTAGTCACCTCCTTTTGTTTCGCCACCTCATCGTTAATACTCATTTTTTTCTTCAACCTAAAAATTCCAAATTTCATGTAAAACTCATCTAGTAATGGTTTCTCCAATACTAAAATATATTTTCTTCGTTATATTGGTTTCACCTCACACCAATGATCATTCGATAATGCATTGTTTTCTCTCCCATTGGTGAATAAGGGTGGAAATAGGTCATACCGCCTATCATGGGCCTATTGCCTAGCCTATAACAAGTCAGACCAAACCTTTTTAGTAAACAGGTCAGAATTAGGCTTCTCCAAAAGCCTATTTAACCATAATAGGTCAAGGTCAGGCCTTTTAAAAAACCTATTAAGTCTAACAGATCGGCCTATGTAATGTTATTATATATTTATAAATTATTTTTATAACATCTTCAAAAAACTTATTAAAAAAATAATTATGTAAATTCACTAGGACTTAGAGATTAAGCTATTTAATAATTGAATATTTAATTGTTGAGACTTGAGCTTAAGTACATAACTCAACTCATGTTAAATATTAGAACAATATCATATTTTACTATGATATTAAAATACATTGTTTTGTATATTCTAACTTTAAAGACACCACAAATCCTATGTAATGTTATTATATATTTATAAATTATTTTTATAACATCTTCAAAAAACTTATTAAAAAAATAATTATGTAAATTCACTAGGACTTAGAGATTAAGCTATTTAATAATTGAATATTTAATTGTTGAGACTTGAGCTTAAGTACATAACTCAACTCATGTTAAATATTAGAACAATATCATATTTTACTATGATATTAAAATACATTGTTTTGTATATTCTAACTTTAAAGACACCACAAATCCTTCGAACACATTATGCTGAAAGATGATGGAAATAATTGTGATAACAATGTAAAAAAATTCACACTAATTGCTATAATTATAATACATTTTTATAATTTGTACATAATTTTTTAATTTTTTTTTACCTTAACAGGCTTTTAAACAGACTAACAGGTCAGACCAGACATTTAAACAAGTCAGACATAGGCTTTGAAATTTTTTTAAACAGCCTAACAGGCTAGGCCCAGACTCTTATGTGCTATATAGGCTCGGTCTGTTTAAGCCAAAGCTTGGTCTGGCCTAGCCTATTTCCACCCCTATTGGTGAATTATGATAATATTGACTTCTTTTCTCATCGACGATCATTCTCATGGTGATTATACCATTGTGTTCTACTCTCACCTATGTTCACTCTAGTGATGCATTTTTTCTTCGATTGACGAGTCATGTTAGTACTGATTCATTTCTCATCGACGATCATTTCGATGATAATTATTCTATTAGCTTCTCTTCTCACCAACAATCATTCTAGTGGAGTTTCTACCTCCAAACTTTACAATTTACAACACATTTCTAACAATCTTTGTGGAGTCCATATAATCATTTAATTATTTTCATTTTTAAAAGAATTATTTGTAACAAGCTTAAATTTTACTAAGTTTTTGCTTGAGGGGGCGTGCTAACTAGATATATTTGGATTGATAAAGAATAATCTTAGCTAAGACATAGTTAGTTTCATTTTATTTGAATTTATCTTTAGTTCAAGTTTATCATGTTAGTTATTATTTGAGTTTATCATCTTATCATTTGTAATATCTTGTTCAACAATACGAGTTTTTATGGAGGTCATCGCTCCACGAGACTATCTGAGGCAAAAAAAATTCATTTTTGTGGGAACTTTGTGCCTTTTCTCATTTCCAATTCTTAGGTTTAGGATTGAAGTTTTACGGTTTTTGTTACCCATCGAAGAGAGAAAGATTGAAAGCAATGCAACTTTTTGGAGCTCACCTTAGTGCTCTTCCATGAAGGGTCTCTATCTTTTCTTCTCAATTGTGTTGATTAATAAATAATTAACTCATCTCTGGTTAGGTACTTACTTTGGTGTATCTATTTTGATTTATTTTAATATATTTATGTTTATGCAATGATTTCTTTGTTTTACTCTTGTCATTAATGCTTGTTTTAGTTTGATTACCTAAAATATAATTTTAGATGTTAAATGTGTTGATGGAAATCACATTTTTAAATCTTAATTAGAACTACAACATTTTTGACCTACAACAACGACTGAAAACCGTGGTCAAAAGTAAAAAAAAAAAACGTTATCTTTATCAAAGGCAATAGTTTTTTTAACTGTGGTAATCTGAGGCGTTGCTTTTGGTTTAAACCACAATTTTTTGACTTTAGACAACACTTTTTAAAAACCGTTGTCCAATATTTTAAATAAGCAACCATTTTTTTCATCATTAAAACCAATAGTTAAAAACCATTGTCATTGGTCATTTACAATGGCTACAAAACCATTGTCTTTGTTCATTTCAAATAGTCAATGATTTTTCTTCATCATAAACACCAACTATTACAAACGGTTGTCTATAATAGTATGGCTTTAAAACCATTATCTTTGTCCATTTAATACGATATTGATTTATTCATCTGATTTAAAAACAATTTTGTCATTATATCACATATAACTTTTTGTCAAACATCAAATTTAACATAGAGTGAATATGACAGAAGTACTTAATATATATAAATTAAAAAGTCATACAAATATATATTAATTTGTCAAAAAAAGATTCCACAAAATTACTTAACATTATCTTGCTTGTCAAAAGTATTTGTATACAATTGTTCAAAAAAAAATGTATACAAATACCTTGGTGAAGGGTGTTCTCCATCCTCATTTTTAATGGTATGATAAGATACACCAACTTCTGCATGTAAATGCTATTAAACCTTCCTTCATAGATCATCACACATTGGTTTCAACATAATAACATAGGGACACTTTGGGCCTAATTGAGATCTCAATAGTAATTTTCAAATGGGCAATGCCACTAATTGAAGTGCACTACAACATTGTTAGACAAAGTAAAGTTTGGCCCATTTTGTGTTTTATTATAGTATATATGAACTACAACATTGTTAGACAAATAGAAGCTTGATATATACCAAGAGTTTGGTTTATGTTCAAGTCAATCCAGTAATTCATATTACTTTTTCATCTAATTTAGATTGATAAGGATAAATGTATCTTTTTTTTAAGGACATCTCTTAATTTAAACTAATATTTTTTTCCAGAAGATTGTTGATTATTTCAAGTGGCACATGCTTAATTCCTATAAGCAATACCTGGATTTGAGTCTTGTTTGAGGAGAAAATCTCAATAGATAACACTTGTGGCTAAACAGAAAATAATAATCATTGCATATATATATATATATATATATATATATATATATATATATATATATATATATATATATATATAGGGGAATGGGAATCCACTTTCTCCAAGAGAACGTAGAAAAAACTTATTTCACATCTTAGCCATTCATTCTTGAAAAATTCAATGGTTTAGATGTACACACCAATTCAAACTATTAGATTTTCCAAGAATGAATAACTATGATGTGGAGTAGATTTTTTCCACTTATTGTTGGAGTAAGTGAATCCCTTCTCGTATATATATAATCTCATTAATCAGACATCTGATTTTGTTGTTTTTCAGCTTCTTTTTATTTTGGGTTTTCTTTGGATCAATTCCTTCCCTTTTTAGTGCTTTGGGCCCTAAGGCACTCAAAAATGTCCTTGCTAAAGTTCACAAGTTTTAACTTATTAAATCCATTCATTTCAATGAAAATTTATCTCCTACCTTTAGTCTAATGCTTGAAAGAAAAATATTTCAAAATTCCAGCTCCCTAACATTTTCATTATTTTTTAATAAAATGACATATTTTCATAATCCAAAAAATCCTGAATTGCTGAAATCACCTGAATATTAACCATGCTGTGGAGTATATAATATCATTAAAATAAAAACATGCACTAGTTGATTCCATTAAATATGAACTTTGTGTGTTTTTGTAAGAAAAACCAAATCATTGTATATAAGACTAGGAACTTAACTACAAACACCATAAATTTTAAAAATTGTAGATTGGGTTATGTTGTAGCACAATAAAAAATAATAATTTGTATGACATTAATATAAAATAAAAATCTCAAATTAAAAGAGAGAATTTATACTTAATACTTTACATTAGTCAGACTTAAATTTCATTGTTCCCCTAAACTAAAGGTTTTTCATTAACATTATATAGTTAGAGAATTAAATTTGGATTTCATCATTGTGGCAGACCATAACATCTCACAACGAGAGATATGGATATTTTTTCTTTTTTTTAATAGTAAAAATGTAATTTTATTATAATCAAATGGTATATGTGTTATTGAAGATTGTACTTCTCTTTAGTTTTTAAGTATTTGTTGCTCCATTAACTGAGATGATCACATATCAAATAAAAACTACTAGTACTTAGGGATTAAGTTGGAATGGAAGGTGAATCTATGAGTGTATCTAATGTGGGTGTTATTCATAAAGGCCCTTTCTCTCATGATATCTATCTCTCTCCATGAATATCATAATAGAAAATGAGAAGTTTATAGAGAATTAATTTATTTAAAAATATATTTTTGTATTTTTAAATTTATTTAAAAATACCCAGAATTATTATTTTAATGGAATGAAGTTGTGACTATTGGATTACCTTAAAACAAATTATTGCATTCCAATTAGTGTTACCAAATTGAGGCCTAGTCATTAGTCAAAAAATGCATTGGGTTATGAGCCTCTCTTTTTTACATTACTTTCTCTTTTTTATTTCTTATCTTCTCCATTGGAGCAACATGTTGGTATGTTTTTTTGACTGCTTTTTGACTTTTGTGGCAAACTTGGTCATAATGGAGCTCTACAAACTAGTATATTTAAAATGGAGCAAACACAAAATCTCAAATTTGGTTATTGAAATGGGAAGATAGATTTGATTCCTTCAATATCCTAGTGGGACAATTATATGTTATTCCAAAACATGTCCCTAAATCTGTCTTTGATCAATCAAAGTACGTCATTCAATTAAATTTTTTTTAACATTTATGACTTTTTCTATTTTTGCTTCATTTTGATTGATCTAAGACAAGCTTTGGGACGTGCTTTGGGACCGCAGATCTTTTTATGACAATTCAATGATCTTATATGTTGAGGAACAAGTATTACCTTCTAATTTCTCTCTTGCTCATGAGATTTGAGCTTTGTAGGATTTATGTTCCCGTTTTTTTTAGACATTTTGTTCAATTCAATATACATTTTTTACTTAATGGAGGTTGACTCAATTCCTAATCAATATAATTTATGTTATATCATTATGATGTTATTCGATTTGGAGGATTATTATCTGAGTAAGAGTAATCCTTTGTAATGCAATAAATGCCATAGTTGACAATCATGCATATACCCACAAGTTTAAATAAGGCAACACATGTAAGCTTATTTAGCTAGCCACTACCCTTATATTTAATAGAAACCTTAAAAAGTTCACTGTAAATTTGATGATATACCTCAAGTTTTAGTTTATTATAATATAATTATTTCCTAAAATACTAAAATTATGCGCTACTACTTATACAACAATTTATCAATATTTTAAATGGCAACTTGAAATCGTAATTGAGATCAACATGTTGTGATTTTGATGGTCACCACAACAACATCGCAATTACAACTAAATCTTATTTTCCTACATTTTTTTCATTATTGCGATAAAAGTAACATAAACCTGATCCCAAACACAATTTAAAACATTATAATTCTCCCTCACTTCAGTGATAGTTTATGAATAGAGTCTATTTTATGTGAAGGTGGTGTAAATTTATGATAGTTAATCACTTCTAATGTCCATGGATTTGATATGGTATTGGCATTGAGATTAAATATTGTTATGTTCAAATTTTTCTCTTGATGCTGGCATGAACGAACTAGCATGTTTTACTTTTTTTTTTTAAAGACAAAAGTATAATTTTATTGTAATCAAATGTATATATGTGTCATAGAAAGTTATATTTCTCTTTGATTTTTGAAGTCTGGAGCCAAAGTTGGTCATAAGCCATAACCACCCTTCTCGTTGTTCTCATTTCCCTCTTCTACATTTGGGATTTCTCTTCTTTCACTTACTTATTTTGTTGTTGTTAGAAAGACTAAATTAAGAGATCCCTTACTTATTTATGCATAGAATCTCCATGTCTTTTGTAAATGAGTATTATGAATTATTATTTTTTCATAATTATTCCTTAATCTTAATTTTTTGGAACTTGGTCCATCAAAAAATATAATGTTAAATTACTAACAATGAAACCTTTTTACCCTGTACTTTTTAAGTTTTGATTGTCATATCATTATTTTTTAAATGTCGATTTTACTCTATTGTTCCATGTTTACTTCTCAATGAATTTGTATTTTGATGACAATTTCTTTTAGCCAACCATGTGATTAACATGCATTATTGTACTGTTGAATCTATTGCTACTATTGTGAGAATCTAATAGCAGTGGTTTCTTTGCTGGAATATTAGTAACTTAATGATATTATTTTTATGTACGAGTCGATTTCACTAACAATTAATATTTAAGGGGTAATTAGGAAAAACTCATAATAATTACTTGCAAAATAAATAAAATTGTAAATTTTTCCCTATTTTGAAATATTTCACTTAACCACAACTTTCTTGGCACTACATTATTAGAGCCTTAAATTCTTCACTATGAAGGGCCCAATGAAAGGAATGCCACACTTCATTGTGTGAGGAAGTTAATGAGATTGTGTTGTGAAGGAAGCAAGATTCCATTGATCTCAAAATCAGCACATTTTAATTATCTATTTCCCCCTTCCAATATACTATAGTCTAAGTAAAAGATAGAACTATAAGATTCAGTGACTTAATAACTTAGTAATTTTTGGTAGTTATACCAATTCATATTTTTTAGGATTTATAAACTATATATGAGATTGGTCAATATTGTTATCCAATTAAATTCAATCAAATGTAACTCAAATTGATGTGATATTACAAGTCACTTAATTCAGATCTGAACTATATTGACAACAACATTACATCTAGCTATTCATATATTATATGAGAGGATACCAATTGAGGAACAAATATGTCAAAAAACAAATAAAATCTCTTGAAGTTCCTTAATGCATCATAAAGTTAATTTATAGCCTATTTGTTGATTTAGTTTTTCGGATACTAACATGTGTGACTTTCAAGAATCGAACTCTTAACCTTTTGGTTATCCTGGGATCTAGCGATGACTTATATCACTAGGCTAACATCTTCTTCGTATTTGTTGCTTTAGTTAATCTACTAATCTTTCATGCTAAATTATATTACTATTTAGTTTCTATAATGTGTATGACCTATACCCTTTATCATGCAACAATATTCATGGTAAAATATATAAGAGAAAAATATGTATATATGCATAGGATAAAAGTTTTATACATTGTCAGTCAATTACACACCATTCATTTTCAATCAACAATGACTCTTCAGAAAAAGTAATAAAATAAACAGTGAATAATGTAATGAATGTATATAAATCCTCAATATATAATTATTTCTTAGATATGAAGCTTTAAGATTAAACATTTCTAAAATATCCCATTCTTCAAAATATTAACAAATTGAGGTACATAAACTTTAAAGTGATGGATGAAAAATGAATAGATGGATAAAACTATTATTTTATGCAATTGTTTACTATGATCGACCCACATTTTGTGCATCATTTGCTTTTTCATGTAGCTGTGGGAATTTAGTCACACCCTTCCAATCAAATGTTCTAAGACAGCCAAAAATGTTTACCTTAATCTACGCAACTACATAAAAGAAAACACCTCCTAACTATTAATATTCAAATAAAAAATGTAAAGATTGAAAAACCCAATAAATTTTCAACTGTTCAAGCATAGTCATGGATGTAGACATATCTTTAATTTTTAATGATGGGATGTAAGCAAAATCCTGACTAAATGATAATATATTGTACATAAGAGAATTACAGTATTTATGAAAATAGTGGCTAATTAGATTGGGGTAATTAGAGTAAGGTAATATATTTTTTTTTGTACTAGCAAGAGTATCTACTCACCTTTTTGTGTAAAGAACTAATTACTTTCGGAGTGCGTGACTACCTCTTTCAATAGGTGTTGCTAACAAGAATTGAACTCTTAACATTTAAAAAAAGTGAACATAGGAGGTATGTATCCTCATATTCTATATGCTAGTTAAATAAATGTCTATATTAAGGAAAAATTGACTTAACATCCCAGTTTGTGTAATATTTATATACTTCCAAGTCAATACAAGTAGGTCAATGATAAGTGTTCATTTGACCTATTTTTCCCTTACTTTTGTTATATTTTTTAACTTAAATTGTTGACCCTTATACAATTTTAATGCATAAGTGTATATAAATAATTTGTGTATAACTAGCAAAGTCTCACTATTAATGTATTAGTTGTGCGTCGATTATTTGAAAAAGAGGGTGTGAAGAGATTTAAAAATGTGAAAAACACTTCGCTAAGTGAACACAATCTCATTCAATAAGAATGGAGACTTCACTCGACAAGAAAGAAGGTCTCGCTCAACGAACACCATTGCTCAACGAGAATGAGGCATGGCGTTTTGCATTCTTGAATGTCAGGACTCGCTCAACGAGGCAAAACTTCTCTAGAGGTTATAACTCAACGAATACCCTCTCGCTCAATGAGAGTGCTCAACTCTATAGTACTTTAGGAGCAAAAACACATTCATTTTTGTGGGGACTTTTTCCATTTCTCTCATTTGCAATTCTTATGCTTGGGATTATAGTTTAGAGCTTTTTTAACCCATGGGAGAGGGAGACTTGAAGATTTAAAGCATTTCAACCTTTGTGACCCTACATTGGTGTTGTTCTATGAAGGGTCTTCATCTTTTCGTCTCCATTATGTTGGTTGAATATACATAGGTAACTAACTACTCTCTTGTTGAGATTAGATGTAACTAATCGCTTTCAGATATCTATTTTGATTCATTTTAGCATGTTCATGTTTATGCAATGATTTATGTGATTTATTCTTATTTTTAATGTTTGTTTTAGTTTGATAACCTAAAACATGATTTTATATGTTAAATGTGTTTATAGAAATCACATGCTTGAGTCTTACCTAGAATATATCATCCCGTGGGTCTAATTTATTGGAAAAGAGTTAGATTAATTAGTCAATATAACATCCTAACTTAATACAATTCACTTTATTAATCAATAAGGAATTGATGGTTCAAGAAATGAGTGGTTGATCTTCTCATTAGAAGACTAATGATGTTAGATTAAATGATGTTGGAGAAATCAAAGTGTAGATAGTTCTATGAGTTAATTCATTCAAAAATTGAAAGATTAAGTAGCAAAATCTAATCCCAACAATTTTATCACATTTAATTTGGATTTAGTTTATACTTATTTAATTTCAAAATAAAAAAAAATACTTTATGGTATTATCGAACATTCTAATATCGTTACGTCCATGTAGAAATGATAAAACTTTATTAGAGAAGATTCACTTACTCCAGGAGTAAGTTTAAAAACCTAATTCACACATTAGTCTTTCATTCTATGAAAATCTAATTGTTCAAATTACTAACTAATTCAAATCATATGAATCATTAATTTTCATATAAGATTTGAAATGGATCATTTTAACCTACTCATAGAATAAATAGATCCCCTCTAGATCTTTATACTTATTTGTAACAACCCAATTCGATATTTCATTAATAGATGTGTCGGTCATTCCTTCCAAACACAGAATCTGAAACATTGTTCTTTTCTGAAAGGAGGGCCAACCCCACTGCACTCTTATTTCTATTTATTCTTCTTACACTAATAAGCACTTTATTCACTGTCTTTACTAAAACCAAAATCCAAATGTCTTATGTTCCATCAATTACCTTAGTCACTAAAAAGGTAAAAACACACTAAAAATTTGCAACATAAGTTGAAGCTCAAGCTCATTATAACTCTTGAACAGCACAAAATTTCAAAGCTCCAAATTTTCAAACCAAAATTCTAATCATACCATATTGGAATTGACATAAAGATAACAATACAAAAGCTAAGGTGATGTCTTGTTGGGACCAAGTTCTGGAGTAAGTCACATGTAATAAAGTTTAGTTAATTGATATCAAAGGATAAAGCACTAAACCATAGCTATCATGTTATACTCAAAACTACAACTTATGACAAGCAACAAAACCAGGTGGCTTGAGCCCACCTTGTTACCACTTTTGCAGTGATGCATAACATGCCAAAAGTTCAAGTTAAAATGCTCCTAAATTATGAGCCTTCAAAATCTTACACCAATCTAGGAACCTTTTGCAGTATAAAGACATAAAAAGAGACCCTATCATGGCTAAAGGCAAAGCAAATTTTCAGTGGGCACCATATTTCAAACCATGTTCCCCGGCCTTTTTTCGAGAAATGAAAAAAACACCACCATGGGAGTGAAACTAGACAGCAAAGATTGAAACCAATAACATCAGCACATTGTTAAAGTAAAAGAAATACTGAAACTTATTGTTATTAACTATTAAGGATAATTGAAGAGGCATGCTAAAAGAAAAATGCAGGGTGCTTATACCAACCAACCATGAAGAATACATTAAGCAGGTGTGTTTTACACAACAAATGCAGGAAATCTAACAACATCAAACAAAAGAACACCTTATGGAACTTCAATTCTAATACAACCGAAGTACGCTTCTTGCAATAGAATGCGCTTGGTTTGTCCTGCCTTTCACGGATCCATTTCTCCGGCTACCTCGCATTGCCTGCATCGGATTCAGGTAGAGCCGTAAGAGGCCATTGTCAAAGTGGTTAGGAGAGTATCTTGCACTACGATTCCTTTCCAGTACAAAGTCATCTCTGCCCTTCTTTCCATACCCGTTAGCCTGAACATCACTCTTCCTTGCAGTGCTAAATGATCCACCAATGCTTTGTGCATTCCTCCAACTAACACTGCTATTGCTTCTCAACACCTTGGGATTGAAACCAACATTTCTAATAGCATCCCCATTCCGCTCCCCTCTAAACTCTTGCCACGATTCCGACAAAGAACGCTCAACCCCATTACCATTACCTCTACTACTATACCTATTCTCCTCATCCTCATATTTATTCCCACCTCTCCGGTTTATCAAACTCCAAATATTCCACCCCTTGCTCCATCGAGACCACTTCTTACTAGACCCTTTCCGGTCACCACCACCATTCCCAATAACAGAAGCACTATCTCTAAACCCCACTTCAAATGTCTCGGAATAATCATCTCTCAACGAATTCGAGTTGGAATCCCTCAGATCCCTATCCGGAAACACCATCTTCTGCCCATGGATGTAATCAACACTAGCTGGACTCACCTTAGCATTGGCATTGACACTAACATTATTGGCATTGGCATTAACATTACTATTACCAATGCCAATACCATTCAAAACCGGCTTCAACTCATCCATTTCGGCCACAACCGCAGCCGCAGTCTTCCTTATAGAACTAGACCTATCAAGACTCTTCCTCCTCCTAGAGGAAGAATCAGAATAATACTCCCTAGTCTGTGCAGACCCACCAGGGAGATTCTCATCCTCATTCTCATTGATCGCGTTCATCATCGGTTCCTCAACCGGGATCAATGAATCAGTCCTCATTACCTGTGGCAGCACAGGAGCATCCTCCACCACAGACAACATAGTAGGCATCCTGGAAAAACCCCTCCCAATCAAATATCCATCCCACGAAGCCCTCGGCTCGTCAAATGAGTATCTCGAATCCTCGAACGACATCCGGCCAGCATCAAACGACATCCTTCCTGCATCAAGTGAAAACCTCGGATCAGTATCACAGGACCGCCTCCCGAAACCATAATCTGCGATCTCCGACTGTGTCTCTCTGAATTGACGGCCTATTGGCTTCTCCACAGGCAATGTAGCAGATCCTACAACGACGCCATTTCGTCGCTGCTTCTTCATCTTCTGTTTCTGCCTCCATTTCTGTAACTTCTTGCTGAACACAGAAGCAGCGCTCCAGAAACTTCCAGCGATTTCTTTGAAATCACGAACCGAAACGGAACTCTTCTTCGCTTGTGAATCGAGATCGATGTGTTCCTTCATCGGCTTTAAAAAATCCTCTTCAGAAATAAAAACCGGTTCTCGCTCCGGTTCAAGTTCCGGTTCTTCTTCTACGATTTCATGAACACTATTCTCAATCACATTGCTGGAAATAACAGCTACATTGTTTGGTTCCTGAGAAACCCTAATCTCGTCGCTGTTTTCGTCTTCCTCCTCTTCTTCGATTTCAAAAACAACGTTATCTTTGTGATCCTCTTCTGATTCCTCTTCTTTAGATGATTCAATAACTGGTATAGAAGAAGAAGCTAAGTTTCTGGTTTCAACTTCAACGGAAGAAGAAGAAGCTTCAACATTCTTAGAGATTTTGCGTTCGTCGTGTTGATTGAAGAGCGTGTACAAGGTGCTACGACCTCTAACATCGCATGATTTTCTCTGAGGCTCAAACACGCCGGAGAAGCCTTCGTTTTTGGAGGCGGAGAAAGACTGAGTACGGCGGAGCTCCGGGAGGAAGGAGGAAGAGGAAGACGGAGGAGGCTTGTTGCTTCTGCCGGAGTTAGGTTTAAAAATGGCTTTAAGAGCGGCGGCGGCGGTGGAGGAGGTGGGTGGTTTCCGGGAAGAAGAAGAAGAAGAAGAAGAGGGATCGAGAAATGAGAGACGTTCGCAGAGACAAAGAGGACAAAAGGCGGTGAAGTTTTCATTAGGGTGTTTGGTACAAGAGGTTGAAGGACGGTGGGGTTGAAGAAGAGACGGTGGTTCTTGCGGCGGTGGTTGCGGTGGTGGGAGTTGAGTAGTGGGATTCATAATGGCAAGTGTGTGATGGTCATGATATGGTAATGACTAATGAGAGAAGGAAAGAGAGAATGTTACATATTTTTTGAGCAAAATGTGTTGTGTGTGAGAGAGACTTTGGGAAAATATAATATGCAAAACAAATAACTCATTTATTATTTCAGAAAGAAAATTATATTTTTAATCATATTCATTTTTCAAAAAATTAATATAAATGGTTGTTAAAAATTAAAGTGATCAGATATAAAATCTTTGCACCGATATTATCTATATATTATGGAGAGAATCCACTTACTTTAAGAGAATTTTTTAAACGTTTTTCAATCCAATGGTTTAGATCTACTAATTAATTCAAACTATTAGATTTCCCTGAAATTAATAACTAAAATGTGGAGTAAGCTTCAAAATCTTACTATTTGAGTGAGTAAATTCATTCTCTATATATTATATACTTTTATTATTTAGCTATGGCCATGGAGTAAAATCAAATTTTACTATCCCACCATACTAAAAATTTATGAAAAGAAAACATCTTAATCACATACACAACTACCAAAATATGCCTACTAGGCTAACATATATAGAAATCATAAGAATGTTATAATATAAAAATTTATATACAAATAGTATATCATATATCATTCATTTAATTTACTTTTCTTAAAGAATCAATGATAATTAATAATATATAAAAATTTTATATTATGAGTGTATACATTTTTTTTCTCTAATAACAATACACAATCAAATAAAGTAGGGTGTTGATGTGCATCAAAATAATAGTTATCTAACAAAAACATCATAAAGTAAAATAAGTCATATATATGCCAAAACATTTTATATTTTGGATTTATACAACTTAATATGTTGCATGAATATTATTACTTTTGGTAAATTTTAGATGCTTTATTTATGCACATTTCTTTTGTGAAGGAAAGTTAAAGGTACATATTTAGAAAATATGTTAATTATCTTTAGCTTTTGTTCTTGTTTCATGGGATGCTTTCAATTTTCAAAGATTCCTGTCTGAGAGAAAAAGCAAAAGTTAATCACTTCATCACAATTTACACTTTCATAGATACAAAAAAGAAAAGCCTCTTCTTCTGCTCCATTTTCTTCCTTTCTCACATTTCGCTTTCTTTCTCTCTCTTTTTCTTTTTTTTATATTTTTATTTTTATTTTTTCACTTTCCTTTTTTGCCTTTTCTTTTTCCTGTTTCAAGTTCTTTTTTTGTTTTTTTTTTTGCTCCAAGTTTCTTGATTGACTTTGCTTCTTGATACTATAAATGAAAAAATAAAACTTGAAAGATAACATGTACATCACTATTTTCATTTTTTTCTATTTTTTAGGAACACTTTAAAATCATGTTTACTGATAAGTTTCACATGGAAATAACTCAACAATCTAATATTAATAAATATTTCAATAAGTCTCTACCTATAGCTAGATTAGTATACCTTCACATGTGATATGCTATGATGAGAAATCTATTTACACATTTAGTAAACTCAAATTTATTTTTTAACATATATAGAACTTATAAAATATCTCTTATATTCTTTAATTACTAAAATCATGATATGTGCCATATTTAACGATTTTTACAAAAATACTTCTAAAAACTGGAAAACAAATAGGATACATGTCATGATTTTATTATCAATCTATTGTTAACGGGTATGGGAAGAGTGAAGAGCTACAAGTAACACATCACGTCTTAAACCAAAACGTTAAGGCATTAGTTCCATGGGTCTTTTCCACTTATAAACTATTTCATTTCTCCTCACATATCCAATGCGGGACTTCACACTTGAATAAACCCAACATATATCATTAAAATGATCATCGGTTAGAGGATAAACCGATATATATATACATATAAGTATAAAGAAGAAAATATAGTTTTGTATTGGAGCATATTAGTATTTGTTTATTTGGATAACTTTTGCATGAAGTTTGAAATTATTAGGTTGAAAGAAAAAATTAATACTAACGACAAAGTGACGAAACAAAGGGAGATGACTAATAGCAGTTCCAAATTTTCGGCATCTCAACCGGGGAATGGTGACCGAACAGGTCACAAAGGATTAAACCATTTTGATACCATGTAGAAGATTATGATGGTAAAATATTAGTAAAATTCAAGTATGAATTAATTCAAATAATTTATTATATAGACAAAAATTGTTAACAAACGATAATAAGTAATAATAATCTAAATAATAACTAATAAGATAAACATAAATTATAGAAAATGTAAATAAAATAAAACTAACCAAATCTTAAATAAGATCATACTCTATCGATCTAAATATAGGTTGGAGGTAGTCCATTCAAACCATCAAACAAATTTAAGAGAAAATATAACATTATTAAAAAAAATGGTTTTTATTGAATAATTTGGTTTGTGCTCAATTTTAATTAATCTATTTTCTTGACTTTGAATAAGTTGATCAGATTTTGAATAAGGGCTGAAATGTTTAATTGAAATGATGGTGAAAATTTTACGATTGAATAGATTTTGTGCCATTTTGATCTATTTGTAACACATAAATTGATGGCATTTTATAACTTAATCAACTTAAATTGAGAAAAAATACTTGTACATAATGAATTAATTGAATTATTGACTAAGTTCACTTTTAAAAGTGGTTTTGTAGGCTTAACTAGGATAAAAGAGCAAGAAAATCCAAGTTCTGGAGCCAAACCAAGCCACGGTCAATGTCAGATACACGCCCAACGCATTTGACAGCATCTCATAGGTTAGTGCAGAACGAGTCATGCTCGACGCAGTCCACACGCTCAAGAAGATGGTTACGTTGAGTTTGTGCTACATTCAACCCCAACTAAAAAGAACTTAGCTACTCATATACACACAATGTAAGTATTGGGGATGTTTGAAATATGTTATTATATGAAGTTACACAATGCCTAGTATTAGAATAGAGTAGAGTATCAATGTTATATATTGGACCCAGATCTCTTGTTATTATGTGCACCAAATAGAAGCACCAAAGAGAAACACCACATGGACACTTGGGCCCATGGGTGTGTTAGAGCTTTTAATCTTATTCTCTAATAATATCTTGGTAGACGTTCAACACTCTTGGGGATGTAGACATAATTGTACGCTGATATCACTTGTTGGATCAAAGTGTGATCGGGGGTATCCAACCACCGGTGAGTTCCATTGTTATTGGGGTATGGGGAGAGTAGAGACACGAGTGAGACACCACGTCTTGAACCAAAACCTTAAGACATTAGTTTCATGAGTCATTGCCACTTATATACCCTTTCACTCATCCCTCAAATTAAATGTGGGACTTAACGCTTGAATAAACGTAACAATCCTCTCTTAAGTGTGTGTATCACACACTTATAGGTTTGCGTCCCCTTAAATCCACCACGTCTTAGCCGAACCTGGCTCTGATACCAATTGTTGGTGCAGCGGAAGCGATCGTTGCGTAACATTGGCCACAAGCAATAAAATAAAGTGCATAAAATAAATAGAAGAGAAGAAATAAGAGAATTTGGTACGAGGTTCAACCAATTATACTTACATCCCATGAGCATTGAGCGGCTACCAAGATATTATTAGACAATAAAGATTACAAGTTCTAGCACTCCCATGAGCCCAAGTGCTCATGGGGTGTTTCTATTTGATGCACATAATAACAACGGACTTGAGTCCAATATATAACATTGATATTGATCTACTCTATTTTAATGCTAGGCAATGTGTGACTTCATACAATAACTTATTTCAAACATCCCCAACACTTACACTGTGTAGATATCAGTAGCTAAATTCTTTTTAGTTGGAGTTGAATCTAACACAACCTCAATGTAACTATCTTCTTGATTCAATAATATTCCATAAAGTTCAATTCCATTTTTGAGTCTTATATTTATTTAATGCATATTTAGTATTGATCACATTTTTGCATAAACTTCAAATATTTGCTTCAATCTTGTATTATTCTGAACTTATATTTCCAATAATTTTTGCATTCAATAGACATAGGCTTGCTTAAATTGTCATTACATACATGTCGTATTTTAGTATCTAAACATAGAACTAATATTGTGATTTCAAAACTCTCAAACCTGATAACATGTGTTGCTAGACATAAAGACATGTTTGAAGGTTCATAAAAATCAATTTTATCATTGTAGTAGCTAGACATAGATCTACCTATGATAAAATGTTAGTGTAGACCAAGACATTGATGACTAGTACAAATGAGATGTTGCATTTTTATTCAACTTACTTGTGTTGCTTAGGGGCATGATAGTGTAAGTCATAAATTCTATTCTTTGCATTAAAATCTCTAGACATAGGTTTTTCTTGCATAAGTGACTAATTGACTAAGACGTTAGCAATTAGTCATATTGATGTGTTTATATGGATTGATTGTTCTAACTTCTAAGTTTTATAAAATAAAGAATAGTGGATTACGCTAACACCCCTGAGTTTTAATGAAATTATACATATCACCCCTCCATTTTTTACCCCCACAAAAAACCTCTGGTTTTTGCACACCCATTACACAGACTACCCATGCATGTGAAATAAGTGTGATTTTTTACATAAAAAAAGATGATAAGTGTAATGAAGTTAAACAATATATGGTATATTGTGGAAACAAGTCCAAATAGTATATGAATCAACACATTTTCATTATTTTTGTTCGTTATAATATCGTATAAGAGTGATTTAAATAATACATCCTTATAATTATTGATTCATTTTGTAATGAACCAAAATAATAAAAATATATTGACTTGTATACTATTTTGATTTGTCTCTAGAATATATCATATTTTGTTTAACTTCATTACATTTATCATCATTTTTATGTAAAAAATCACACTTACTTCACATGCAGAGGTAGTGTGTGTAATGTATGTATAAAAATCAGAGGTTTTTGTAGGATGATCTGTGTAATTTAACTAAAATTCATGGGGTGTCAGTGTAATTTATTCAATAAAGAATTAAGGTGAAAATTGAGAGTGAATGTGAAATTCAACTCCAAAAATATTGAGTTGAGAAACATTAAAATTATTGAAAGACTATAGTTTTATAGCAATTCCATGTAGAGACAATAAATTACTTATTATACCTGTTTGCAACATCGATGTTGTATTCGTACACCTATTTGCTGGTTAGTAGCTTCATATATTGTTTTTCCTTTATAAACAAATTTCAGTACCTTAGATGATCTTTGTTTTATATCCATAAGTCTTTTTGCTTATTTCATGAAAATTTCTCCTATGAAATGGAGTGTTTTACTTAATTCATGTGCTTGTAAAATTTAGAATGCATTTCTCCTATAATTTTGGTCTAGTGTATAGCCTTTGTGAAAGATGTTTTTCCTTTTGTGGGTTGAAGAAAGAGACATAAGGTATGAATTGGCTTTATTGTTGCCTCCTCTTTTTCCATTTGGCAAGATATGGTACGTATGTATGAGAATATAAATACTAGACAAATTAATGAATCTAAGTCCCACTCAACAAAAGACAAAAGTGTGAATAAAGATCACTTGTTCTCTTTTTTCTGCCTCACTTGTGTTCCAATCTAATTAAAACTATTATTTAATTAAAAAAACATAAAACAACTTTTCTATTATTTGGTGGAATTTAATTGGCTTGAGATACAAAGACATGAATATTTTGGGAATGTAATCATATTCCTAGTGGTATAAAACCATGCTAGATCCACATAAATACCAAAATGTTAAGAGTTCGATTCTTATGAGTGATACTTATTGGAAGGGACAACAATATGTGATCCTATTCACAGTGGTATAAGACTTTGCTAGATCCACAGAAGGACCAAAATGTTAAGGGTTTGATTCCTAGGAACGATATTTGTTGGAAGGGACAACAATATGTGATCCTATTCACAGTGATATAAGACTTTGCTAGATCCACAGAAGGACCAAAATGTTAAGGATTTGATTTCTAGGAACGATATTTGTTGGAAGGGACAACAATATGTGATCCTATTCACAGTGATATAAGACTTTGCTAGATCCACAGAAGGACTAAAATGTTAAGGATTTGATTTCTAGGAATGATATTTGTTGGAATGGACAACAATATGTGATCCTATTCACAGTGATATAAGACTTTGCTAGATCCACAGAAGGACCAAAATGTTAAGGATTTGATTCCTATGAACGATATTTGTTGGAAGGGGCGCACCTCAAAAGGGATTAGTTATTTACCCAAAAAAAATGTGTGATAATATTATTAGTAATATTAAAAATTCCACCAAACATTAAAAGGGAAACCTGCTTTATTCATGAAACTAGTTTCCCAAATGGTAAACTCATCCTTATCCACTTTTGGGATATACAAATTTCACATTTTATTGTTTGAGATAGCATTCTAACATTAAGTTCTCTAAACTTTCATATCTTTCAAATACCTTCTCTTAAAAAAACTGCCAATAATCAAGAAAATCAATCATGTAATTTAAACAAACAATTAACCACAAATTGGAAGCAAAATAGTGTACTCTCTAAAGAATAAATATATGTAACAATAATATCAAACGATAATTCTTTTCGAAATTTGAAGTCGTGACCTTCATATCACAAAGCAAACAATCTTAACGTTGAGTCGAGTTGGAATGATCAATGGGGTGCATGGAATTTTGGAGAGGCACCGCTATATCACGAGAAATCCCTGCCACACAAGAGTATTAAGTGTCTACTCACAACGTTGGTGTCTCTAAAAACATTAGTGCAGTGCATGCAGTGTAGTGTCTTATATACATTACAAACACCAAACCAAAAATTTACCCAACCTGCATATTCTGATTCATGTCGTTCACATGGTTCCAAACCACAACCATAAACTCATCTTCTTCTCTATTCTTTGTTCTCTGTCTATGTAAGACATGTTCAGGTCCACTAATACCAATCATAATAAGTGTTCTTGTGTCATGCATTCTTATATGATACATACATGTTCTTGGTTTTTTCAGTGGGGCCTGGTGTTATTTTATGAAAATTCTCTTATTGAAGAACATATTCTTATGAAAAAATGGGACCTCTTTGCAGGTTGAGAGGAGAAATAAATAGTGTTTCACAAATGGAGTCAAAAGGTAATTAATATTGTTAATAGGGAAAGAATAAAAAGGACACAAATCACATGTCACAATCTCTGTCCTAGGCCAATCAGAATGCTGAAATATGAATAAAATTAAAAGTAATAAAAATCAGCATTTCGATTAGTCCGGTACAGAGATTGGAATAGTGAGAGAGATATATGATCTTTGTCCACTATAAAAAGTATAATATAGTATAGGGTATGTTTTAAGAATAAAATTTAGTTTTGTTGCATTTTGATGGTATTTATCTTAAACGGTGGGTTTACTATTCATAAATGTTGTTCAAAGAGTGTAGCATTTTAGGTAAAATTATTTGTTTTATTGTTCAAGAAAATAAAACTTCAATTAGATATTTTTAGTTTAATATTTTCTAACCAACGAGAATAAGATGATACATAAAATGATACATACTTAGTCATGAACCTACCAATCAACAAAAATGGAGGAAATTTTGGAGGTTATCCACAACTTGGTTAATCAAGCTTGCAAGGAACAACATAATATTCAATTTTTCCAAGGCGAGTATCTAGAAAATCATATAAACTACAAATGTGAAATCATGACTATTGTTCAAAGGAAAAAACAGTGAAAATGTAATATCATACTTTGAGTGGGATATTAGTAAAGTCTAATTTCTCATTGTACCTAGTCTATAGTCATTTTTTTGCGTACCCATAGAACTTTCTTGTAACTTCCGGTACGTACCTTAATATTATTAATTTTTTTGCCCATAAAAAATGATACTCACTTCAGGAAAACAAATTTGCTCTCATAACTAGGGTTGAGTATAATTTGGTCAGACCTCAAGACCCAATCCTACCTGAAGTAATCAGCTTGGGTCAGGTCCTTCCATCACACCTAAATAAAATGAATTTAGATTTAAAAATTAACCTGATCAACATTTACATATGGGTGAGCGGCAAAGCTTATTCGACTCAACCTCATAAATTCTCTCTCCTTTGCTTATTTATCTCTTCCTTGTTTCTCTGTAGGGAAAGTCTCCTCTTTCAAAGGCTAAGTTGGTACTTTGTTATTTGGTTGTTACATAATATGAATGTTTACATGTTTTCTTATGAAAAATGGTCTTCAATGGTAAAATTGCTCAACCTTCAAGTTAGTTTTAGACTTATTGTTCTTGTATAAAGAATAAATATAATTTTTTACGATTCTTATTTTTGTCTCAGATCGACCAGAACGAAACCTTGTATTGTCTCATTCCAATTATTAGATTTGAATGAATTCGAGGTTTTTGTGTTTAAAAATTAACTCAATTAACATTTATAAGTATATGAGATAAAAGTCTAACTAGTCTCAACCCATTCTATACTCACCTAGACAAAGTAAAGTCCTTCCCTTTCTTTTGCCTACCATGGGTTGAACAATGATCACTCATTTTAAGAAATTGGTGTTTCTTGTTCCAAGTCAATCATAGTGATAGTTAAAAAAGTTGTTTTCTTTTTTTTAATTATGTAATAGTTTTTAATTGGATTGAGATCCACTTGGAACACCAAAAGTGTGACAGGTGATCTCTATTCGCATGGGTTCCCATTAATATCCTTCACTTATCTGTCCCTATCCAAATGGTGAACCCCACACTTCACCACTCACACGCGTGGCCCATTATTTAACCAACGAATATTGAATATACAGAGACAGAGAGAGAGAGAGAAAGAGGACCCTTCTGAGCAGGTTTTGGCATCACAGAAATGTCTCATTGTACGTACGTGCATGCTTCATATAAATTTTTTAAGCCATTTTATATTTTTTCACATATGTAAAAATCTATTATCCTAAACTGTGTCCCAAACTATCTTCTAGACTAATAAAAATATATCATATCAAAAAATAAAATATTCACAATTTTTCTGTTTTTTTGCTTTAATTTGACCCCGGCCAAATTTACTTGAGTATGAAGTTGTGTATTAGAAATTTTGGGTTTTTTAGTATTAGATAATTTAATGTGATTGATGTTATCTGAAACGTTATTGATGTTTCACTATTCAAGTTGATCATTTCTCTTCAAAACACTCTTCTTCTTATCATTATTATATTATTATTATTATGAGGCAAACTTAATTAGTAGCTAGATTTGTGAGAATAGAGATTTTTTTGTGTTCAAAGTATGTCCAAACCCAATTAAAAATTACCACCTAATTAAAAATGAAATTAAAAAACAGAAAATAAATTTTTTATATTACTTAATACAATGTGATTGGTTTGGGATATAAAGACATCAATCTCTCTTGGGTCGAGTGATCATTGTTCGATTTGTGAGATATAATATATGAGTACTTGAATCTATCTCATTTCTTGTCAAAAAATTTGACTATCAAGTGTTTTTGTTTTCTGAAAAATTGTTCTTGAAAGAGTGGAATTAAACTGATTTGAAAAAAGATACAATTGCTAACGTATGCAGATTGTATATATAGTGATTAGATTAGACAGTATATATATATTTGATTGGTATGTGTGGATTGAAGCTTAAAGTGTTCACATGTCCTCTCTTTTATATCTTTTCCTTTTCCACAAACAAAAACAATTTTCACCAAACAATATGGATTCATGATATGTTTTTTTTCTCTGTCTTTCTCAACTATGCCACCCACAATGTTTGTTTTTTGTTTGTCTTTCTTTACTTAATAAGATAATTTGGTTGGTTGATCTAAATGTGATAAAATATTTATATATCCAAAGTGGATATAGAGCATGCATATGTTGTAGAATTTGGTGGGACATATTTAAATAGTACATATTTTGGGACCAAAATTCTTCTCTTTAGGTTGTGGACCCAACTTATAACTTTGATCTCTTTATGCTCTATCCTCCACTAAGAAACATTGAGCCATTGTTTTCAACATGCTAACTTTTTCATTGGGGTGCATATTTGTGTTTTGTTGCCTCCTTCCCATTTGAACTCTTTTCAAACTTAAATGTCTACCAAAGTCACATTTTCAAAATTTATGTGCAAGAGACTATAATTTTGTTGAGAATTAAAGTGTATCTTATTGTATCGGGAATGATTTAAATATTTGTTTGGATACTCCTCTCATAGCCAATTGGTTTTGAGATGAAACCTTAACATGGTATGAAAGCCAAAACCCACCTTTTTTCCAGTTGTCACAGACCAAAAGATGTCATTTAGTTATGGGTCAAAAGGTAGCATTTCGCATAGTCTGACAAGCTTATGTGATGAAGCATGTTGAGAAATAAGTCTCACATCGCCTACCTCATTATCTTGAGAATGATTTAAATACTTATTGGGCTACCTCTCTCATAGTCAATTGATTTTCAGATGGAATCTTAACAAATTTGACAATTATTTTGTTCATATATGTAATATGAATTAAAACTAAATTCAAACATCCCCTATATTTTATGGTTTTCATATTTTATCTCACTCCAAAATGTATTTTTTAATATATCATCACAAAATTTGACTTCAATCACTATTTTTACTTCAATAAAATTATAAATGACTAATGATGATGAATATATAACTCAACATACACACATCCTTGGATTCATGACTACATTGTGATTATAGGTAGACGCTAAAGAGCGATAAACTTATAATGTCTTATTTTAATCGGAATGATAATCCTTACAAAAGATTACAATCTTATTATTCTTATATTCTTCTATAGCCACATATATGTGCCATATATATACATTAGGTATATTAATCTAAATTACAAGCCATTGGAGGGTACCTACCCTACAAGACATTCACTATGGTATATTAATATTTTATTGTGTGAGATGGAAAGTGTGTGATTAGTACTATTGAAGCATGCAAAAGAAAAGATTACAAGAATATATATAACACTTGGTGATTAGGAGAGGGAAATATTGTTTTAGTGTTGTTTAGTGAGGAAGTGAAGATTCTGTAGCAGAGACTAAATGGTTGTGTCCCCTTTACACAGTGAGAATGAGCTTTCTCACGTTTCTTTAAGATTTTGTCATTTTGTAATTGAAAACAACAACTGAATTTTTCAATATTTATATTTCTGTTTATGAACAGTGTGTCAGATCCTTAAACAATGATAAAATTACCAAGCTGGTATGCTACTTACATGATTATGACTTATGAGTAATAATCATAATACTTTTATAAATACAAATTTAGGTGAGTTGGGTCGAATCATGTTTGACTTTGGGTAACTGTTATAAGTGTGACAGCCCGGAGTGCATGATGATAAGGAATGAAGATCACGTGTTCCATTTTTGGTGTCCCAATGTGTATTAATCTAATTAAAAACTGTCACGTAATAAAAAAGAAAATTAAAAAAAATAGGAAATAACATTTTTTACATTATTTGGTGCAGTGTGATTGGCTTGGTACATGATGACATAAATTTTTGAGACAGATGATCCTTATTCGATGATAAGGGGCTTATTTAAAAAATAATAGTTTTAATTAAATTTTTTTATTTTCTGTTTTATTTTATAAATATTTTATTTTTTCCAAATTATATAATGATTTTAGTATATTCGGTAGTCTACTTTAAATTCATTATTAGGTAAACGAATGATTAAATCCATACTTTGTTCAGCTTCTTCTGGTGTTAAGTTTTACATAATCTTGTTGCTAAAACTTTAAGAGAAAAATATATATGTACCGACGTATAAGAGTTTTTTACACTATTAATACATCATTCATTATTCATTTTCAATCATTATTCACTCTTAAATAAAACTAATACAAATGAGTTATGGATGATGCACTGAATTGTATAAATCTTTACATGTTTTTTTAGTGCCGATAGCGTAGAAGTTTTATATATTGTCAGTCCATTATTTACTATTAATTTTTAATCATTATTGATTATTGAGAAAAAATAATACAAACGAACGATGAACTGACTATAAATCCTTACACTTATTACACTCATATTTTTCTGTCTTTAGATAGAGTAAAATATGTATGCAGTATTATTTTTGTGTGTTGAATTTAAACTGATCATATATGAGGGAAATTCTTACCCATTATATCAATATTTGATATGAATAATATTTTTAGGAAAATGATATATCCTCCTACTAATCCTTTTATTCACAAGAAATTGACATATGTCACTTGTAAACCAATAACTAATAAATAAAGTATGACTATGTGACATAGCTTTCTTTTCCCCCTAATAATTAAAGGATTTCAAATTCAGCCATGTGTAATCTTGGGTATTCAGAGGCCTAAATTTAAAATTTAACTTTATTTCAAAAAAGTTTTATGGCGATTTTTCCAATAAAGTTTATAAATATTGTATTTAACTATTGTGACATAAAATCTGTCTACTGATATTCCCTATAAGCTATATATTAGGCATACTCCAATTATGTTTTAAGATATAACAACTTCATAAAATATATAAGAAAATATATACCCTAACAATATAATAACTTTTTCCTAATAAATGATATATTAAATATGGAGAGAAATGTGTATTAATAGTGCATGAGTTTTATATATGGTAACTACATCATTACCGTTCATATTTAATTATGATTGACTCTTAAAAAAAGTAATACAAATAAACTGTGAATAATGTTGTTTATAAATTCTTTACATTGACATGTATAGATATTACATTCTTAAATACTCTATAAATTTTAGAGTGTAATATTCATGTACTGATAGTGTAAAGATTTATACACAGTGAATGCGTTATTCAGCATTCATTTATATTACTCTTATCCAAGAGCCGGTTGTAATTGAAAATGAATAATAAATGATTCATTAATATGGTAAAAAAAATTTATATTATCACTCCATACAACATTTTTTTAATCTAATTTTTATAGTGAAACTGCCTACATATTACAATATAACACATTACGGAGAAGAAATCTATTAGGGGTGAGCAGGACCCGACCCTACCCGCTCACCCGGTATGGCCCGATCGTGGTCGGACCTGAAAAGGGTCGAGTCTCATCGGGTCTAGGGCTGAGTTCCAGTTCAAAAATTAGACCCAATCAATATTTAGGGTCGGGTAGGGACCAAACAGGACCCGTCCTGACCCGTCCCATTTTCACTTTCTCATAATGTTTGTATGTGTCTCTGTTCAAATATATACAGAGTAATGATATTTTTTTGGTCGAAAATATTATTGATTCTTTAATTTTTCATCATATATACATGTTTAATAATATATATATACATATATTATTTTCTATGTCAAATTACATATTCAAAATAATAAATAATATTTAGAAGACTCTATGTAAAATGAGTATACGTTATATTTAATCGGGTCTAGGGTCGGGTCCGGGTTTAAAGGCTGGCCCTGTGAAGATTTAGGGTCGGGTTAACTCCAGGTTTAGGGCTGAATCCGTGTTCAAAAAAATGATCTGAACAACATTTAGGGCCGGGGTAAGAATAAGCCTTAACCTGGCTCACGCTCACCCCTAAAATCTATATAAGAAGTTGAATGTGGATATTTCTTACGTTATGTTTGAATCACTCTGACGATACCTTGAAAAGCATTATTTTAATGCAAGAATGTGTATGTAGATATATATGGAAATATAGTTATTATTATATGTTATAAAACAATTTAGTAAATTGCTTCCTATTTAAACACACTTCTAAAATGATTCATGAGGTACTATTTGGTTTGAAAAAATGTGTCATATTTCATAATAATAGTAACTCAGTGTTTTCACATTTTAACCATTGATGGTTATGAATGTAATTCCATATTTTCTCAGCAAAACGAAACAATTCGTTTAAAAATATATAAATTATTACTTTTATCAACAATTTGCATTTTATTCATATTGTTTGTTTTTCCTTTTCCATATAGTGAAAATATTTTTATTGTGTTTTGGTTGTCTGTTGTATAAATATTTAACAATAGGGAACATAATGAAAATACTAGTCACATGATTAACCAAAAATAAAATGAAATTATAAGATTGTTATTATAGTAATAGATGAAAATGAAAATATAAAACATTTTCTCATATCAAAAGAACCTCGTAATTTCAATTTTCGTAAACTAAATTGTTGAACCTTGTATATGAAAGAATAATCAAATTTTGCTCAATATTATTATGAATGTCTATATCATAAAGTGTAATTATAATAACATATTTGATGCTGTAAATTAGTTCACTTTCTTACTAAACCATTGATTGTTTTGAAATTTGATAATTATATATATATATCATCCCAATGAATAGAATAGTGTAGATATAAACGTGCGAATCAAATCTATAGATTCCACTAATCTTTGCCTAGCTCATTATATTCAATAATGTTGTCTAAGTATACATTTGAGTAATTATTGTTGACAATAATTACAAACCATAGGCACAACGAAAAAGTTATTCTTCTTAGAAATTAAGGTTTTATCTCAAATCGAATTAACAATGAGAGATCCCGAGACAATGATGTAAGACTTAGTTCCCAACATGCATCATCCGCATAAACCTGTCTGATCAGGCGAATGATTACCTTTGACCCATAATTAAATGATATTTTTGGCTCATGACAACCGGAAAGAAATTGGGCTCTAGCTCTAGTACATTCAATTGACAATGAGAGGAGTAACACAATATGTATTTAAACATTCTCGAGACAACGAGTTAGACAATGTGAGACTTAATTCTCATCATCATTAATAACATGGTTCTAATCTAAATAGTTATTTTCTCATTTTTGTGGGATTATCACTAAAAATAAATCACTATACAAATCCATGCCCATAAGTGTGAAATGAAAAGAAAGAAAAGAAGAGGAAAAAAGGAAGAAACTCATCATTGCAAAGGAAATTTTGATGCAAAAGGACAATCTAATTGAGGCTCCTTTACCCCACAAGCATGTACATAAAAAAAAATCATAGTCTTTTTGGTTTTGTGAATAAAAATCCAATGCAGAGAATGATATACTACTTTAAACAAAGCCTCTATCTTGGACCCAATGTGTCTACAAAAATTCTTTAACATTTTGTCATTTTGCCCCTTATGATGTATGCATTATTTTTGGCACCATTTTCTTGATAAATATTATTTTGTTAACGGCTATTTCATTAATATTAAAACTACATTAATTCTTTTTATTAATCATAAATACAAGGAAAAAATTTCAACAAATGCATTGAATAATAATTGAAAATAAGTTAACCATTTGATTGAAGTTGAAGAATCTAAAGGATTTCCAATATATGGCACTCAAGGCAATATTTCCAATATAAAAATTATTTTATTAACAAAGTTAATAATAATCTTTAGATTTTTATTTCTTTAATCACAATCCTAACATGGTAATGAACACCCAATATCGGAGAGGACCCAAAATCGTGTCAATCGGCATGATTGTGTGCATTTCTTGGACCATAAGGTTATACATGATTTAGGTTTATGATGGAACAAATTAGTGTCCTAGTCCTCCAACCCCACGAGTTCATACCTATCATAGCTTTGAGTGGTTCTACATAATAGAAAATCTTAGATAGGGAAGATATGCCCTATGTAGAGTGAAAAAAGAGTTTAATATTGTAATTTACATATCACCTAAAAATACCACAGAAAATGTGATGGACCACATATATGTTAATACTTAATAACCTTGATATTCTTTATATTTATATATATATATATATATATATATATATATATATATATATATATATATATACCTTACAATCAATCAATTTGGGTCTTACAATCAATCATGGATGATTATGATTAAAAGTTAGTTATTTCTCATATGATAGTCATATGCATATATATTTTAATCTTGATCATTCAGATAAGATCCAATAGTTTATATTAATTGTTATCATTTATCATAATAGTGCATTGTTCTCATGTGAGTAGCTTTGCATATGTATATATCTATATATATATATATATATATATATATTATTGTGAGTGAAGGAATCCCAAAAGAGTAAAGTTTGGCATGTGAGTAAAGCAAGACAAAGGGGGCAAAGAAGGATATGGAGGGAGATTTGTAGGCATAGGTTAATGGGTGTTAGATTCTCTCTATTAATGGAAAAACAAATGATTCAAAAACTAAAGGGAAATGTAATGTAACTTTTAATGACACATATGTCTATTTAATTATAATGAAATTACACTTTTTGTTATAAAAAACAAAAGGAAATCATGCACTTGTCTCTCCATTAATGGAGAGGATATTAGTTCCCTTAAGATTTATAAAATTATTCCAATATGGATTGGTGTAGCTATTATTTTATATTATTAAGTAAAGAAGAGTGACATTACTCACTGCATATATTGAAAATGCAAAAGAGAGAGAGAGGAATAAAAAGAATGAGACAAGATAAACAAAGGAGGTGTTGTATTCAAATTGCATGAAAATCATCAGTGAAATTAGCTTTGAAAGTTGAAAGGATGGTAAAAAAGAAAAGATGAGCTTTAATTTGCACCTTTTTTCAATGCTACTTTTCCTTTTTTATGATAAAGTGGAGAGAGTGATGAACATGTACTAGAAATCATTTACAATTAAAGGAGTGTTTTCACATTAAGGAATGGCAACCAGACAGATCGGGAATGGATTTATGCTTACCTAACCCCAAAATCCAAAAACCGAATTTGAATTAAGTGGGTCGAAAATAATAATATCATTCTTGAACCCGTCGAGTTTACTAAAAGAATTTAGGTAATTGACATTTTGTCTCTACAAAAAAAACACCCAAATTGAGGAACTATGAAAATAGATACACATAAGGTTTTATACTGCTCTAGAAACCCTTCAAAACCTTTATTACTCTTTCATTCAACTCTCAAACAAGGGAAAGACTTTCCAAAATTATCTCTCTTCACTCCCTCCAAAACCAAACTCTCATATAAGGCCTCAAGGTATTAGATCAATAAGTATATTCACTTATAATTAGTATGTTTAAATTAGGACAAAACTTAGGTCAAGTACCATAGGTGCTAGTGGTACAAATGACCTATTAGAGAATGACACGTGAACCTTTTTGTTTACTTTCAAAAAAGAAACATTTATTAGATTTACAATCAAACATTTTTTTACCTTGAATTATCAGTGTTAACCAATGCTAGACTTCAATGAATCCACACTTACTCCAACAATCTCCAAGTTGTCATGCCCAGCTAGACACAAACGTTCTTTTCCAAACTTGCCACCACCCTAAATTATCTCAAATGGAACACACTATCTAACTACCATATACTACTCGGAATCGCACAAATAATCATGTCAATACTCGGCTTATTCAATCATAAGTTCTGATACTACTTGTTAGGAAGTCGGGGTGCCCAAACTCATAAGATTTCAAAGAATGGGTCAAACAAATATAAGAACCTAATAAGTAGATTTGATAATATATCTTTACTCATATGGGTGTTTGTTTGTCCAAGTGACAAGGAACATGGTTACCCTTAATCAATGTCTTGGAGTTCAAGTCTTGCATTTGAGAAGAACATTACCCTATCAAACAATTCTTGCAAATAAGACAACTTCATATTATTATTAGGTTCCTGAAACTCAAGCAATGTATACAATGTTCATCTAAATCTATGAAGGGAAAAACCACCATTTAAAATAGTATAAAAACAAGACAAAATAAAGGAAAATGATAGAATATAAGTAAGTCATTCTAAAATTAACTGCAACATTCTGACTCAAAACAAATACCAAATAGTTTTTTTGTAACTTTTATTCCCTCTTCTGGTCTTCTTGGAAGATGACAGAAAAATATAAACCACAATTCACATAGCCTCTCCTTTGAATCCACAAATTTTGATCATAAGAAAGATGGACAAAGATGCATGATGATGATGTACCATACCACCAGAAGATATATTATTAGTAATCTATCAGTAACACATTGATGTTGTTTCCACTATTCCCTTCATATACTTATCAGCACCTTCTACACCAATGAGACATATGAGCAGCATGCTGATAGAAAGAGATATTCCACAATTATAAAGGCCAAACTTTAAATGAAGGGTAAACTAAAATTACACATAATGAAACTAATTATGTATCCAACCTCATTAGCAATCATTGGGTTAATTCCAAAATCACATAAAACCATCTAAAGGGGATTGGAAGAGACTATTGACATATGAAATGATATATGTTTATATTGTTAATCATATATATATGATGAGAAAATTAAAGAATCAATGATATTTTCGACCAAAGAGATATAATTACTCTGTACACGATTGAATAGACACACATACAAATATGATGAATGAGTGACTATTAGATGGGTCGAATCATGCTTGTCACTTACCCGACCTTAAATATTGTCAAGGTCTAATTTTTGAACCCGAACCTGACCCTAGACCTATGAAATCCGACCATATTCGGGCAGGATCATAATCGGGCCAAACCAGGTAAGCGGGTAACGCTGGGTCCTGCTCACCCAGAGTAAGCACTACAGAAAAGTTCAACCTAGAATGCCTTAATGGTTCTGAACATGCACTGATAAGAACTATTTTTGTGTAGTTTAGATGAACTCACATTAAGAAAAGGTGTGGTTTGTGGCAACTTCCACTTTCAAATCATCGTTGTTGGGACTCTCGCCTGTTGGATCTGCCTTTTTCAAACTTCCATTTTCACTGGAAACTTTAGACACCAGATTTTCATACTTGTCTTTTAAGCTAGATGAGTCAAGAGTTTCAACAAGGCTCTGCTTAATTTGTTGCACCAAAGCAGCAATTCTATTCTTTGAATCCACATCAGGTGTGTCTGCAGCCTTGGCAACTTCCAGATTCAATGCCTCTATCTTGCTCTTAATATCTGATGAGTTCACCGAATATTCAATTTCCTTTTCTATATCTTTTTTTAGTTCTTCAACCTTTGACTCGTACTCTGACAATGAAGACTCGTCGCTGTTCTCTCGTGGCTTTGCTCTTAAAGGTGTAAGATCTATGCCTGCTGTCTTCAGATCATTAGCTACCTGCAAGCCAACCTCTTCTCTAAACTCAATGATTTTCTTCTTCAACTCATCATCCAAATCACTTGGTGAGGATGCACCAATACTTTCAATTTCACCCTTTAATGTCTCATACTTTTCCTTTATTCTGGGACTGTTCAAGACATCATCAAGTACTGTCTGCATTTCTTGCTTCAATCTGACAACCTCCTCGTTTGTCTCTGACAGATGCTTTACTTCAGATAACTCTTTCAACATGCCAAGCTTCTTCTGTAGCTTGTCATAGTTTGGAGCCGCTGGCAAACCCTGATCAAACTCCGCCTCTAACTTTTCTATCTTATCCTTCAGCGATGGATCAATAGATTGGTTTCGTGAATTTGCTTTTGTAACTTCCTCCCTTAGTTTTGAGAACCTGTCTGCCAAGCCCATGGCTTTAACTGCCTCAAAGTATTCGTGATCAACCTCCCTTTTCAGTTTCTTTATCATATCAGCCAAATCATGTTTTGGAGGCTCGGGAGAGGATCCCTTGGCTTCTAATATTTGTTGCTTCAATTTCTGAATCTCAGCCTCTATTTCAGCATCATCCAAATCACTTGGTGAGGATGCACCAATACTTTCAATTTCACCCTTTAATGTCTCATACTTTTCCTTTATTCTGGGACTGTTCAAGACATCATCAAGTACTGTCTGCATTTTTTGCTTCAATCTGACAGCCTCCTCGTTTGTCTCTGACAGATGCTTTACTTCAGATAACTCTTTCAACATGCCAAGCTTCTTCTGTAGCTTGTCATAGTTTGGAGCCGCTGGCAAACCCTGATCAAACTCCGCCTCTAACTTTTCTATCTTATCCTTCAGCGATGGATCAATAGATTGGTTTCGTGAATTTGCTTTTGTAACTTCCTCCCTTAGTTTTGAGAACCTGTCTGTCAAGCCCATGGCTTTAACTGCCTCAAAGTATTCGTGATCAACCTCCCTTTTCAGTTTCTTTATCATATCACCCAAATCATGTTTTGGAGGCTCGGGAGAGGATCCCTTGGCTTCTAATATTTGTTGCTTCAATTTCTGAATCTCAGCCTCTATTTCAGCATCAGAAATCTTCTTGGGAATGGGTATATCCTTCTTTTTCATGCTGAACTTCCTCTTAGGATCAATAGGAATGCCTTCCTGGAACCCACCAATCTTACGAAATTTATCATGGCGATGTTTGAGTAGTTCTTCTGTACTCAGTTTGCTAAGCTCCTGCACAATGGATAACCCAAAGTTCCAAATTAGCATATGTTTTTAAGAAACTTGATTTCAGTACAACACTCACTGCATGTTAAACTTACATCCATGGATTCATTGATTGCATTTTTTATCTGTTGTGAGGTCCAAGCTGAATCTGCATGTGCACCGCCAAGTGGCTCCTATTGAAAGACAATGGAATTCTAGTTAGATTCCGTAAAGAATAGTTATCATTTTATGCAAGTGTAACTAACTATATTGTATATAGAATAGGCTAAAATTGAAGCAGAAGTTACAAGATTTGATAATTTGCCACATCACTGACATACTTATTGTATATTTTAAATTTGCAAGCCATTAAGATGGTCTACACATATTTACATACACACAAGTATATATCTGTGTATGATTATGTATATATATGTGTGTGTGTAAATAGGACTCAATAGCAAAAGGCGCGAATTAATAGGGTTATTACAGGGATAACACCATCTGCAATTTCCAATTTGCACAATTCGGTGGCTGTAATCTTCAGTTTCTCAGCAGCCTGCAAAGAATATAAACAGAAGAAAATGAGTAAAAACATATTATACATTAAAATATATAGCACCAGTGTTGTATATACCTTAGGAGCAGCTTTAGCACTCTTCCACAAGATTGCTGCACATGCCTCCGGACTAAATCATGACATAAATAGAAACCAAATCAACAAAAAGATCAAAACTGGCTTTCTCAACTATTAAAACGTTTAACAAAGCACAAGTAGTCAAACCTATAATATCTATGTGTGCAATGGTTGATTCTAAGATACAACTTTGTTTATTTTTATTTTTTTGGGGGGGGGGGGGGGGGGGGGGGGTCCTGTATGGTGTCGTAGAATCTCTCTCTCTATATATATACACACATAGAGAGAGAAGGGGAATATTGATGAGGATGTTGATTAATTAGCAAAGCCAAATCAAATGAAACAGGTCATTTTCCCTTATTGGTAAAAGAAAGAATAGTACATACGGTGAGGACGAGG
Organism: Lupinus albus; assembly: GCA_009771035.1. Lineage (NCBI taxonomy): Eukaryota > Viridiplantae > Streptophyta > Magnoliopsida > Fabales > Fabaceae > Lupinus > Lupinus albus. The sequence continues at coordinate 22,453,782 of CM019999.1, read as the reverse complement.
GCCGACACTAAGGGTGGAAACAAGCTAGGCCACCTAACGGGTGCCTAGTACCTAGCCTATGACAGGCCATGCCTTTTTAATGAACAGGCTAGGCTCAGGCTTCTCAAAAAGTCTATTTAACCTAAATAGGCAACATAGGCTTCTTAAAAAGCCTATTAAGCCTAACAGCCGGACCTATATAATTTTATTATATATTTATGTTAATTATTTTATATAATATATACATGAAATAAATCGAAAATGTATAAATCTTATAGGCAATTTGGCATTGAGAATTTGGGATCTTAGATTTGTCAATTAAGGCTGACCTATTAGCCTATTTAAAGGTAGACTTATTAGCCTATTTGAAGGTCTATTGGCCTATTTGAATGTCTTAGATCATAACAGGCTTTTAAATGCTAGCAGACCATACCAGACTTTTAAACAGGTCAGGCCTAGGTCTGGAAAAAAAAACTTAAACAGACATACATGGTAGGCTTAGGCTGCAATATTTTAAACAGGCCAGGCTTGTTTAAGCCAAGGTCTGGCTTTGCTAAGCCTATTTCCACCCTTAGCCAACACTAAAAGGAATAAAAGGAGGGGGAACAAATAAATATCAAAGGAGAAGTATCTAACGAAAAATCATACCATTATAATCATAGTACTAGTTAATTAGAATTTAGAAGGATCCATATAATTCACAACTGGCAAACCAAATAATCACGTCCAACACAGTTTTGAACTATCAATCTGTTAATATGAAAATATTAAAAATTACACAAGAATTGCAATATCAAACTTTCAGCTACAGATATTATGCAGAGATAATATTATTACAAATAAGGTCTACAACATTAATCTAACATGGATTATATTTAAGTCAGAAAAAAAAGGAACATAATTGAAATAAATATTTCAATATTATAAATTTGCAAGAGTGAAAAATTAAATCACCTAGCGACATAGAAAACGGCATTTTCAAGCATAAGTAATTTATTAGCACATGCAATGGCAAGTGCACCACCAGAACCACCTTCTCCAATAACTATTGACAGAACTGGCACCTTTAGACCAAACATGGATCTCAAATTATGGGCAATCGCTTCACCCTGTATGCATGAAACGGAAAACCAATTAAACGTATCAACCTGGTAATAAAAGAGAGAGAAAGAAGAATCTTATAGCATAATTAGCAACATACCTGACCCAGTTCCTCTGATTTAAGGTCAGCATATGCCCCAGGCGTGTCAATGAAAGTAACTATTGGGAATCCATGATGATCTGCATACTCCATCAAGCGAAGAGCCTTCCTATAACTGTTGAATTGAAAATTTACCGTCAATTTCAGACACAGAGAAACTCGCTAGTCCCTACACATAATCAAATAACTTAACAGAGTTTTTTCCCTCTCTCAAGTCTATTCAATTTCAGATAACATACCCGTGAGGAGTTGGCATCCCAAAGTTACGCTGAATATTTTCTTTAGTATTTCTACCTTTTTGGTGACCAATGAACATGTATCTTCTACCATCTATAGTCCCTATGCCAGTAACAATGGCAGGATCATCATAACCTTCCCGATCACCATGGAGTTCAACAAACTGCAGCATGGGGAAACATGAGACTTACGTTATAGTAGTGATTAAATAGCAATAAACCGTTTAAATATGAACTGATAGAAATACCAAAACTAATACATGGAAGTGAAAAACAAGAATAACATTTAGTAGACCTTTTCAGTTATGTTGAAGATATGATCAAGGAAAGTTGGCCTGTTAGGATGTCGTGCAATGTTGACTCGCTGTATAGGAGTCAGATGTGTATATAGATCCTTTAAAGCCTGGAATAACAATGGGAGCAGTGAAAACATGAGCCTTCTATGAAAAAATTATGTTGAAATCTAAGGATTAGGTGGAAAAGGTAAATGGTATATATTTGAATGATAAGACTCTGAATATTTCTATTACAAAACATTAGCCTTATATCCCCAAGGAAAAAAGAAGAATAACTAAGAAACCGTAATCATATAGGATTTGAGACAATGGATTAGCAATATGAATAACAGTCATGCTTAGCTAATTCATCTAGGACACAACTAAACCAATGTGGCTTAAAATAAGCTACAGTGCGACACTCACACTTCGGTTAAAAAAAGGGAAGTCATGGGGCAGATTAAAGAAGGCAATCCAATCTACCAATGATTTGTTTCATGAGAACTCTTAAATGTATGAGATTAGCACATAATCCAACCTAATAATCCACATCGGTTTTCTCAAGAATAATACTGATTTACTTATGACAGTCAAACCTGCTGGTACTTAGACTCCAATAGAAGAATCTGATCACTAAAGTCCAGACCAGTTTCGTTCGCCATCTTTCGTACCTGTTTCAATCATAAATAGCATTAGCATAAACTTGATGAATCAAAAGGAGTTTCAACTGATACTCGCTTATGTGCACAAATCACACACAGAGTACACTAGAAATTACATCAATGATCTTCTTTTGCAGATCAAGAAGAGGCTTTTCAAACTCCAAAGTGACAGGCTTTGGCTTCTCTTTGAGTGGCTTGAAAGGAGAAAGATGACTTAGGACCCCACCTTTCACATTGGGATCAGGGTTATCAGGCCAAGGATACTCATGCTTCTTCACCTTCCTCAACTTACAAGAAACTGCAAAATCCCTAGTCTTCAAAGCCAACCTTGCCCTTCCTAAGGTTCTCAAAGGGACACCACTGAAACCACTGGTTGAACTCCTCAGAAGATCCGAAGCCGAAGCCCCAGTAAGAGATGCAGCAGCAGAAGCAGCCATATTCTCCTCTTCTTCAATTCCTCAGCAAAAATCCTTCAAAACCCACAACAAGGTTATAATAAAGAATATAACTTCAACAAAATATAAATCAAAACCACCAAAACCCAGAAAGGGAATAACAAAAAGTGTCACCTCTATCCATAAAAAAACAAATCTTTCTACAACCCCATCAACTAAATTACTTAACTGAACACTATTTTCATAAAATCTAAGCAACATGAAGCAAAAAATAGAAATTCCTAGAAACCCAATAACCCATTCTTTCATTAACAACATCCAAAATCATAATTTATTTAAAAAATCCTAAGATTAACGGCATAAAACCCCATTTAATAAGAAAATTACCAGTGATAAAAGATGGGGGAGGGGATCCTGGAATGAAGAGGGAAAAGAAAGAGCAATAGAGTGGAATAATGTAGAATGAATGAGGATTGATTATTAAGAGAAAAGATGAAAAATTTGAGGGGTAAAAGCTTCGTGGAGATCGTAAGAGAGAGTAGTTGTGAGTAACTAGAACACTATAGATTGGGGGATTTAGTTCAATGAAGAAAAAGCCAAAGTGGAGGCGATACTTCTTATGTTTCTTACAAAACCAATAATAACACTGTCACCATTTTTCGGTTTGGCCGGTAAATACTTCATATGTTTTTTTCTTTCTTTCTTTAGTTTTCATTAATTAAAAAAAAATTGTAATCTCAATATAATTAATGTTATTTTATTTTATATTTTTTTTTCACACTCGATTAAAAATAATTACACAAACACACAATATAATTTAATGAAATTTGGGATTTTATTATTTTTGCCTTTGATGTCATTCCCAAAAATATTAGTAGGTGTGACAAAATGTGAGTAAAGTATTTTCTTATATTATAGAAAATAAGTGATCTTTTTCAGCATTAAAAGTATGACATGTTTTCTATTTTTTTAGTTTTTAGAAAATGGTAAAATATGACATACCATGATTTTAATAGTGGTAGGATGAAATAACTTACATGAGAATATAATTTATTATTTGGGAAAAAGAAGGAAACAAATTATTATTACTTGGATACAATGAAATATCCAATTTGATTATGGGTTTTCGTTTCTTAGTGTTGGACACACAATTGGTGGAGTGATTTTGGAATTATTAAAATTATCATGTCGGATGTTTGGGCAACTTTTACCCTTCAAGCTAGATTTTTGATGATTTAGGCTTAATCACAATCAATAAAAATCTTAATATTTGTGTCAAACTCAAATTTAAATCTTTCTAGTTAAAATTTGGTTAGAGTATGTTATAATTGTGGAGTCCTTTGTAAATCAAGTAGCTTTGTTGCTCTTAGTTTTGATTTTAACGACTAGTATTGATGATTTAATGAACATATGTTAGAATATTCTAACATAACTACTTGAGTGTGATGATAAATAAGGATAACATGAAATGACACTCACAAAAACAATAAGAGACAAATAGGAGAATGAAGAGCAACAAGACAAGACATTTACAAGAAAAGCTTGTGTCCTGAACTACATTGTTTGAGAGTCATAAATGGTTAACATATGAATCATGAATGATGTTTGATAATATAAAAAACAGTTACATTGTCAAAATATATATATATATATATATATATATATATTATAATTTGATATAGAGAAATGTTGTTGGTTATGCTTTTGGTAATAGATTTTTGGAGTAGAGATATATATATTATAATTTGATATAGAGAAATGTTGTTGGTTATGCTTTTGGTAATAGATTTTTGGAGTAGAGATATATATATTATAATTTGATATAGAGAAATGTTGTTGGTTATGCTTTTGGTAATAGATTTTTGGAGTAGAGATCATCTCCATTAATGGAGAGGCAACTGGAGTTATTACACTTAGTTTTAAGGATAAAAAAGTCATTACAAATATAATAGATAGATTGAATTGTCTTTTTATTTTTTATTTTGCATTGTTTTACACCTCAATTTAAGGGCTATAGTTCTCCAAAATATGAAGCTCCCCATGAGATAAGATCAATGTGGACCGTCCAAAAATGAATGCAGTTTAAGGGTAAGTTGTAACATGGATGTTGAAAACGTGTTTTTGTTTTGGTGCAAACTTTTCATAAATAAGCATGCTGCATTTCTAGAGGAGAAGATTGAACCTGAATTTAAATTTTACTAAAGAAGAGTCTTCCATTTTTATTAAAAAAAGAACTAAACTTGTTGGAATATATCGTAGTTGATTTATTGATTTATTTATACATATCTTATGAACAATAACCAAACTTTATAAATAGCTGATTCTAAATGGGAAATTGAACATTAACACATTGTTGCCATTGATAAGCCTAGATAAATTAACTCTAAGGTATTCCAAACACCCAACAATTTTGGGACTATTTTTTTGTATTACTAAGAGTACTCCCTCACCCTATGGATAAAGAACTAATCCTTTTCAGGGTGCATTGATATATCTCCCAACAAGTGTTGTTCACAGAAATCGAACATTTGATATTTTCGACTTTATGAGGATCTAGTGAGACCTTACATCACTGGATCAACGTCTTTTTGGTAATCTTTGTACTATTTAATAAAACTTCTGATTGGCTTTGGTAAGAAAAACAAGGGGAAACTCAAAGTCAATTAGAATGTATAAACACAAAATATGCCCAAATACAAAAGAGCTTAAATTGCTGTTTGGTGATTTGAAAGACAAACTATAAGATAAGTATGCGTGTAGCAAAATCCTCAGAAGTAACATAACACAGGAAACTAATGATTATAAGTCCTCCCTAGCCTTGGCCACCAAAACTATCACGGTTATCGTGCTGCTGCTGCCACCCATAACCCTGACCATGATCATGTCCACCCTCATTAGAATAGTAATTCGGTTTCATATGTGACATGTGGGTCGCTGGCGGGGGTGGTGGTGGTGCGGCCACAGGCTGTGGTGCCAATACACCTTTGGCATCCCTTGGATCTACTGCCATACCACCTTGTCCTTGTTCAAAAGGCGCCCCACCCATTCCAGCATGCCAGGACTGGGGATAATTTCCTGGAAATTTTGGGACACCACCTTGTGGGAAACCAAGTAATGAATTCTGGTCCCTACTTATATCAGAAGCTGAGTCCTGCTTAGGAATATTATCATATGGAGCAGCATAAAATGGTTGACCTCTTTCATGTGGGTAAGGAGGGTAACCAAATGGCACAGGAGGGTTCAGCATCGGGTTTGAAGTAACCTGTGTAGGGATGTTGGGAGGCTGGCCTGAGTGCATCGGTGGATACTCTGGACCAACTGATTGCTGCCTGTCTGAAAACTGCGAAGGTTCTATCGATGGATGGTGTATATCAAAACTTTGTTGATGGAACCCTTGTTGAAAACCTCCAATGGAGCCGGAAGGGGCATCTGAAGGGTGATGCTGTTGACCGAAATATGGTGGCTTTGACTGCATATTTGGCCATGAAGGTGGTTGATCTCTTGGTGGTTGTCGACGAGTTTTTTCTTCCTGATCATGGAGCTGGGGATTTGAAGTGGGAGAAAAAACTGGTCTTTGGGGACCCCGAGCAGTGGAATCTGAAGCAGTAGATTGCCTGACACTTTGTACTTCTGACTCGTTTCCATCTTCTTTGTCTGCATTTGATCGAAGAAGGTTAGCATGGACGTCTTGGACATGGGATTCAAAATCAGCCTTCTTCAGGAAAGATTTCAGACAGTGAGGAGCTGCACATATGAGGATTCCTTCCATCATTTTGATTGTCTGAATCTTTTGGATTCGTTCGTCACACCTGTGTTCCAAAGGAAGATGATGAAAACCATTTCTTACATAGTCATCATATGTCATACAAAAATAGAACATTCAGCCATGGAAGCCATCAAAATGCACCTTTGCCTGAAAAAATCGTATCAAATCCATGGAAAAGATGTAAAAAGGAAAGGTATAATGTGGCAGTGTAGAAATATAACTTTGTAATACACCTTTTGCCTGAAAAATGAAAGTCTTATGTATAACTCCAAGTTAGCATAAATGCATGAAAGACATTTTGACAAGGAAAACTCTTCCAGTTAGAAAAGGGGGCCCAGTGAGGCTGAAACCAAGATCTCCTAAATCTAGTGCTTTGCAAACAATCTGATACAAAATGAAGTCCCAAATGAATCTAGGCTATAGAGAATGGATGAACACATAAAAAAGTCATCGTCGTTCATTACTTTATTGTAGGAAGATGAATATAAAACAAGAAATATACTTACAGATAGCACAATGAATCACTTCTAGAACAATCGAGACAGAAGGCATGCTCACAAGGGCTCTGCAAGACCATTATCCCATTAATTTGTAGTATGTAACATCAAGACATTTAACAAGTTCTAGCATATGATAAGCAAGAGTCATTTCACTAAACATGTCCACCTCAAAAAGCATCCTTAACCCAGAACTCTAACCTGACAACAAACTACATAAGAAACCAATGTGCTTTGGTAGCAATGTAACATTATAAAATACATTTTGTTCAACCAAATTTCAGATAAAAATGTGTAGCCAAAGATAAAATTACCAGTGTTCTCTAGAACGCTAGAATTAAACCATAGGCCCACTAATAGGAATACATTAACAGGAAGAGCTAATAACCCTACACAGCACAAAAAGAAGCCAACTCCAAATCAAGGACATAAAATAACATACACCTTGTATTAACATAAAAGCTTCAGTTAAAAAATTATACATGAAAGAGAGGGGATCTAACAACTCAAAAGTTAAAACACAGATATCATACAGTATACGCAATGCAAAAGCTCATTCACTCTACTCCTTACCCAATGAAGGTAATTCAAAGAAAAGAAACAACTGGAGATACAAAGATAACCATTCAATATGTACTTCATTGTACTAACTATGAAACTTTCATCTTTCTTCCAACTTGAACAGTTAATTATACATAATAACATGAATGACAACATTAAATAATCATTTTGCATTTAAGCTAGCAAACTCTCTTCCATAAATTTCTTTCTTTTTGCTGCATTATATTTTTTTCACAGGACACAGGCTGAGGCTAGAGCAAAGATATCCAGGAAAAAGCAACGTTCAAGGTAAACCTGAATAAAAGTTTAATTAAAACCTACAATTCATATCCTATCATGATTATAAGAAATCTAATAAGCATAAATCTCAAATGAACAACAGGTCCACGTGTATAATTAGTTACCACCACTTACCAGTCGTCCATAGATAGCAATTGGGAAATCACAACGAACACAGAAATGAACTCGCTCACCAAGTTGGCGGCGGGATCTACGTCCCAAAGTTTTAACATGTGAAGCAGCAGTAGCTCCTCCAATGCCCTTCGCAACAGGGAGATCAGCAAGGACAAGATGGTCTGGGCACGCAACCATGACAGTCTCGAAAGGTGACAGCTTTGCCCCTGCTGACCCTTCTGAGGCAGGAGCCCTACTAAGCCGAATCTGAAGCATATTTTTCAATCAAATTCTTCACTCAAATATCAACCTCTTTCACTGCAGTACCTCAAAACTGGTTTAGAAATATCGCAGAATATGCTTCTTCCTCTTCCTTCATCACAATATCAATACAAGGGAAACTATTTTAGATTTAAGAACATGAAATGGTAAACAACAAATAACGAACGATATATAGAGTAAACCCTTAAGTTGGTCCTTTAAAGATGAGGCATTTTCCACATTAGTCCTTGAAAGAAGAAAACCCTTAGCGGTCCTGAAAGCTTACAAAATCCAGTGAAATTGGTCCTTTTCAGGACCAATTTGATTGATGGAAATGATCAATTTGACCAGATTTTTTTACACTTTCAAGACTAACTTGAAGGTTTACTTCTTTTGCAGATTAATGTTAACAATGTATTATCTTTCCAGCACCAACCTGAGATTTTGCTCCAATAAATAATGTAAACAAGAACAACTTTGCAAACGTAATGCATCTTATATTAAATGAAAGGAATAATCTAGAAATGTATGAAATCAATAAAAGAAATTTTGAAATCCATAAAATTAACATAAACAAGAACCCCATGAAACCAGATTAGTGTGAAAACCAACAAGTTCACATCTTTGGATCAGAATCGGTGACACTAATTCATGGGTTACCCCCAATTAAACCCTAAATTTGAATGCATTGAAAGAAGAAATTAAATAGCATTGAGTCTCAGAAAGAACCATACCTGGTTGATTCAAATTACTTTGCTTTATGTGATTGCGAATTTCAGAGGTAGTAACGCAACTCTGCAATTAACAACAATACGTTTTTCGTGAACCAAAATGAATATTTATATTCATTCATAATAAAAATGTAAGAGTATATATTATTTTTCACCGTAATTAGAAATATAAGTTTTATAATATAATAAGATAATGATCCACTAAATTCATATCTTAGCCATTAGGGATGACAATGAGTCTGGATGGGTCCGGGTAGTGCATTACCCGGATCCGCCCCATTACTTTATTTTTGAACTCAGATCCACCACAGACTCGTACTAATATCTGTTGGGTATACTACCAGCGGGTCCTTGGGCACCCAGAAGATCCATGTGTACCCATATATTCGAAAATATTAAAAACAATTGTGCACTTGTATATTTGTTTCCTACGATTTTATATGTTATTTAGACAATCAATAAGAGAAAAAATTATAAAACTTAATTTGACTATTAAACACAACTAATTTTATTCAAACAAACATTAAAAACAACTTCAATATTGGGATGAAAAATTCTTTTAGTAAGAACTCGTCAATTAACATAATAGTATATCATACCTATGAATTAACATCATATCATCATTGCTTAATAACATAATGACACAGTTTAACAACATAACAATCACATTTAAGAATTAATATGATATTATAATTATGGTCTAATAAGATATTACAATATAGATTAACATCATATTTTAGGAAAATAGCGAGTTCGGGTACCTACGGGTCTGAGTACCTCATTATTCGGACTCAGACCCATCTAACAACGGATCTTAAAATTACGAGTTTCAATTAGCTACATGTCCAAAACATGGACCAGACCTGACCCATTGTGTGTATTATTAGTGGGTACCCACGGATCCGGCTCATTACCATCATTATTAGCCATCAATTCTAAAGAATCTAATGATTTAAATCTACTCATTATTTTAAATTATTAGATTTCTCTAGAATTAATTGTTATAATATGAATTAATTTTTTTTAAATTTACTGTTAAAATAAATGGATCTCTCATCTATAATAATATTCCGAAAAACTCTTCTACCTTCCATATATTTTTTCAGTCCGGAAAATAATTATACATAATAAAAAAATATACTTGCTAAACATATAAACTTATAATTATAGTATTTATACAATAAAGATTTATATATACCGTATACATTTTTTTAATATTTTTCCATTTACCTTTTATAGCGTAAGATGACTTATATATAATCAAAATATTCTAATAATTCCTTAATAGCAAAGGTATTGCTACTATATATAATAATAATACACAATATTTCATAACATGTCTTTGAGCTATCAGACCAAAATGGATCAACAACCTCTTCTATCCGGTAACATTTGTCAATTCTTGCCCACTACAATTTATACGAAAAAGTTTCAATCTTTATAATCAATTTTGAATTTTAATCATGTTTTCAATTCTGGGTATTAACTTATACATGTGTTTGGTTTGAATTAGAATCGGTTGAGAAAGAGAATGGAAAATGGAGCTCCCATCAGTATATGGGTCGAACCGGTTCTGTGATACCAACTCGTTCTTCATTATCTGAAGGTGAGGTGAGTGTAGATGAAATAAGATCTGCAGCTGCTAATTCTTCTTCAGGTTATTATCCTCCTTCCCTTCATGGAGCTTTGGTTGGTTCTCCTGAGCCTGATCCTACAGGTTTGTGCTTTTGTTATTTCTAATTTTTTTATCATTATTAGTTTCATGATTACGAGTTCAAATCCTGTAAACTGTAAACTCGGCTTCTGGGATAAGGGCGTAGGGATGGCAATGGGGTCGGGCACGGGCACGGGTATCCACGAATACCCAATGAATTTTCAATTTCAATTATATTTTTATATAGTTTACAATAATTAATATAAAAATAATCATTATTTGTGCATGATAATTTTATGGTTATAGTCTATCACTCAAATGTTTTATTATAAAATAATAATAAAATAGACATAAAATAATAATAATTAAGTATAAAATATTTAATTAAAATATATACGTGGGTACCTGCAGGCGTGTATCATGATATCTGTTCCCACCCATGAGTTATTTTTGCGGGTAACCATTGCGGGTATTTTGACGGGTACCCACAGGTCGGGTACTTTTGTCATCCCTGGACTCACTAAGGTTACATATGAGCCTTGTGCACTATGCTTCCTTTTTAATTGTTTTAATTGTTTCTGATTAATGTGTATTTTGTAATTGTTTAAAGATTGTGAAATTTCTTTATATTCCAAAGTAACAGTGATTATAATAACATTTGATCTAGTGTTGGATTAATTGTTCATTTTTATTCAACATCATCTGTCACAATTATTATGAGACAAAGAGGGACTTGGTAGAATTTATATCTTGTTAACTTATTACAATTGACACTACTAGTTTTAATTTTTGTGAAATAAAAATCTAAAACAATGATTGGCTAATAGCTGAGTGTAGAATGTATATATTCCTAAACTGTGACATAAACCTATTACTTGTTACAGTGCAAGCTCTTGTTTATCAAGCCGGATATGGAGGAGATTACGGTGGACCAAGACCCGAATTCCAGAGGTATAATTACTACAATGAAACATGAATGATGTATTTGTTGTTGTTCACATAAATGATCCTATTGAAGATGGTTGTGCGTGAATTATATTATTTGTTGTGGGTTTACTGAATGTAAAAGAAAAATTAACACTTGTAGTTTTATTCTACAAGCATTTAAACTTTATTGTGGCAGAAATTAGATGTGGAAATGAAAACCTGTAGAACGTAGAGTGAGTCAGTGATGATGGATCAGTAAAATTCATATTTATAATCGTTTATGAATAGCTATAGTAGGGCCTCGAGTCGTTAATTTACAATTCATCACTTGACTTTTCATCAGTAGCTGTGATAACCAAATCCCTGAGACACATCTAATACTTTCATTAGTATGCAGTGTTACTTTTATCTTTGATCAATATGTCCCTGGTATGTTATGTACCATTCATATGAATCATATGTTATGTACCATTCGTATGTACGATTCGTATGAATCGTAGTAGTAGCTCAAATGCGTTTGATGGAGAGAGAAATTAGCAAGCTGATCAAAATAATCTTTTAATCATGACTGGGTTCATTACAGTATTAGCATGTTTGGGCCGTAGGCTGAGGAACCCGAAAGGAAGTTCATTCGCTTCAGGCATAACTTAGTCATCATGCTTCAAGCAATGGGACCCAAGAGGAAATTTATTACAGCTGAAGCTGTTACATGATCCTTAACTACACCTCCCCCTTGGGGAGAAGGTGGATCTTATGGGGAGGAGTATTGTTATGGTCTGTTTACGAGTTGGGTTTTGGAGGGAAATGGGAGGCTTCAGAGCCATCTCACGAACAGATCCTTAGGCACACATATGCTAAGACTACTTTTGAATTATGAGTTAGGGGCAGAAAATATTTTGGTTATTAAAAACATGGCCTATATGTGGCAAGGAGTGTGGGAAAGAAAGGAGTGAGGCTTTAAAGATTGAATAAAAGGTAAGGTGGGGAGTGGAGTGGCCGAGTGGGCGTAGAGAATTTCGAGTGGTTTTTGGAGTGGCTTAAGCCAACTGGCCAAGGGGTAAGGTTGCATGTAGCTTCTGTGAAATTTTCTCTTTTCTCACCTACCTACATCTGAATCAAGACATTTTCTGCTATTTTCTTTGTAATTGGAGTTCTGCTTCTAGATGTTTTGTTTATATTTCCGGAGCAAAATACCAGTTCCTATCAGATCATTAGATCAATGGTCCAACATATGTTGATAAAAATCTTGTTAACTGGGTTTTTCACTTTTAGGCAAATCTTGGATGAAGTAGAGATACGAGAGTTGCTCATTGATCATGTTGGTCATCGTTGCTGTTGGGGTAGCCGTCCTGCTCGAACATGGAAGATTCTTGCAGTGGAAGACTGCAATGTATATGTAGGAACTCTGGATACATTTATAGAAGAAAGAGAGATCACAAAAGAGACAGAGCCTTATGTTGGGGGCACCATTGATGGAAAGGATAAGGGACCTGAACTGAGTATCTGGGAATTGGATCTAAGGTCTCAGTTCCCTCTTCTATTTGTACCAAACAAAGAAGTGCGGGAAAAGATTCCTCATTCTGAAATTATTGAGAAATGCACAGGTAAATTCTAGATTTGCATCTCCAGGTTTCATCAATTAAATTTGTTTTGTATAAGTACTGCTGTTTCTTACTATGCTGTTTTACATCTCTTAACAAAACCGTGGAAATTATTTACAGCTTGCACAGGGCGGGGAGGAGTAGTTTGTGCTACATGCAATGGAGACCAAGAACGTGGACATTACAAAGAAAATCAGATGACTCAGTGTCCTTCTTGTTACGGAAGGGGTTTGATCGCACATAAAGATGGTTCTGATACTATGTGAGTATTCTATTTGATCATACTTAGATTAGGTGAAACTATGGTGCATCTAGCTTAAGCTCCTATATGGTCAAGCTTCGTTGTTCTTCATAGCACTGATAGACCGATCTATTTTCCATAGAATGAATTAGAGAAAATTAAATGTGGAATTCAAGACGAAATCATTTGTCTTGGCTGCATTGCTATATTAAAGATGGAACTTTATACTTGTAATTTACTCAGTCAAGTTGCATTTCTTGCAGATGTGTGAAATGTAATGGTAAGGGAAAGATTCCTTGTGCAACTTGTGGATCTCGTGGACTAATTAAGTGCGGAACATGTAATGGAAGTGGTTCTCTTCTGACACGCAGTTTGGCCATTATTAGATGGTTCGTCAATCTTTCAATCTCATGTCATATGTTGCGAAATTTTGTATCTTTTATAACTGTGAGGGATACCAATCATGAAAAGTTACTGCCTAATGAACATGCTTCAAATGTCTATAAATAATTTTCTTCAACTTTGATATATCTATTTATAATACATTGTTTGGAGGAGTTGTTTTGGAGGTACTATAACTATAATTTTCATGGATTTTGTGCTTTAGGGTCTGTTTGTCATTTGTTTTTTTGGAGGGAAAGGGAAGACATAGGATCTCCCGAAAGTGTATTTCATGGTTACTAAAACTTGCCCTACCAAAACCAAATCGCAAACAGACTTTTACCAAGTACTATAATTTAATTTTTTGGAGGAATTTCTTTTGCTGTTTTTTTTTAATTTTCAAGATTCTCATCCATGAAATATTTATGTTTGAACCAGTATGGATCACATCACCAATTGCTATGAATTGTTATATGATTTATCTGTAGTTGTGAATACGTCATTAATATTCGTTAGATTATACTTGGACTATTCCGATCATATAGTAATAAGTGTTGAGTCTTGTGCGAATTGTCTTAAATTCTTAATCATATGGGTAAGTAAAATAAATGTACAATTTTGTAGGATTTATAACTTTCTTGCAGAAACTTGTGTTAACTGTCTTATTTTGATTGTCCTTAGTAATATTCGGCATTTATTTACTCTATTTCCCATCTCCACCTAATAATGATTTTTTTATATAAAAGTGCCATCGTATTTTGTTCCAAAATATGAATGTTTGTAAAAAGGGAACTCTAGACATGGTAGACATAGATAGTAAGTGGAAAAGACATGTTTGAATAGTGTACCTCGACAAATGAAGGAAAGTGTATGTGCATAGAGTTGAATGGTTTTTGCAGATTCGTGATAAAAAATTTGTACCGTTTGAAGGTCTTGTGCTGACTACAAATAGTTAGGAAACAAGACCTGCGTCATGGTTTGATGTTTTGAGCATTACTTCTCAATCTCTTATGCATGGTTGAAATCAATCATTAGAGTTATTGTAGATTAGATTAGGTTAAATATTGTAAACTTACAAGATTCATTTTTAGTATTGTGCAACTTCTTATATGTAATCTTCTCTGAATCTGCAGTATAGTTTCATGTTTTATGCTTACTTACTATTAATGAAAATGCTGAAGAAAAATGTGTATGTGTGCTGTTACAGGAAGACACTTTCAACTAGGAAAGTAAATGCAACTAGTGGAGCAGCTTCAGTGCCAGATGAGGTTTTCCATAGATCCAAAGGGGTTCAACTGTGCAACACTCAAGCTTACCAATGCACTCCGGCCTTTTTCGCTGATTCATTTTTTCTGAACAAGTTCTCTTCTGAAGTCATTGCAGACAGGGCTGTAGTACCTGCCACAGCAAGGGTGATATGCGAGAGACATGCGATCTCGGTTGTGCCAGTAACTCGTGTTACCATGTCTCATCGTGGCCGATCCTTCAGTTTCTATATTATAGGATACAGCCGGGAAGTGTACTTAAAGGATTATTACCCTTCTAAATATTGTTGGGGCTTGTGTCCCTGTTTGGAGTGGTTGAAGTTGTAATGTTGAAACTTTTCATCATGGTGGCATTGGGCATTAGTACATATTTTCCATCTACAGTTGCTTGTGAATTCTCTAGTGTTTGTTCTGTGATTACTACTTTGTGCATAAATTCTGGGCTTGAAGCTTTTGCAAATGAAATTTATCATTTCATTATTGTGTTGTATGGATCAACAGCTATGGGACTTTCATAATAAACGAGCCCCGAAAGAAAATAAATCTTATGTCCTCGTGATTTGTATGAGACTTTTTTGTTCGATTTTTATTATGTAATACTTTTTTGTTCAATTTTTATTATGTACAAGGATCCTGGTGCAAAACCAATGGTTCCTTACCACACTACAATAAGGCAAAACCTGAATACAAGAAACACTGGATTTACATCACAAGCTTCCATGTAACATACTCCTTCAGATCTATAACTGAACATCTTTAACATTTTTATCTACAACAACATTCACTTTCTTGTACTCAAATTCTACAGGCTGCATAACATACTCCTCCGGTGCCACCGGACTCCTATTGCCGAAGATGGTCCATACATAAAGCAATATGAATGCTGCCAAAGCTCCACATCCAGCACCATATATTATTGCAGCTAGAACTCTTAACAGGCAATCACTCCTCGCTTTTGCGACTGGAATCACGGAATCCTTCTTAGCAAGGATCATTGGATCCAAAGGCTCAGAATGCATCCAATGTGGAAAATGCCTTACAATAAAGCTCCATGAGTAAAGAGAGCATGCTTGATAATAATCACCCTTCACAGAACTAAATCCTACAAAAAATTCTTTGGCATCCCACAAATTTGACAAGTTAATTGTATGCCATACCAATGGATCATATGGCTTTGAATGACCATATTGACTCAACCTTACTTCTAAGCGCCTCGAACTCGCTTCATAATCAATCCAAGCATGCAATCTTTCACCACTTCTTAGACTCACATTGACAGAAGAATCATTGCTTATTTTATCAATAACTGAATTTCCAACATTAATTCTCACATTACAATAAGCAGAACTCTCACTTTTACCATCTCTTGAAGCACTAAACTGAACACCAGTGACCTTAAACCCACTTTCTCTTAAACCAAAAGAACTATTATCAAAAACTTCACTTTCAAAACCACTTGAAACCATAACAAAAGCTAACCCATTTATATCATCCAATGAGATTGAAAATTCAAAGTGAGTTGAAAATGAGTTAAGTTCCATTGGTTTACCCTCAACAAGCTTGATTGGCTTCTTGCTCATGATTTTTCCACTGCCTCTTGAATTACCATACCCAGAAGAAAGAAGAACTTCAGACCCACCATTGATAACCTTTGCATTTCCATAAAGTGCCAAACTTGACTCAAAAATTGAATCTTTTTCAAAATCTGTGAAGGAAAAAGATGAAAGTGGGTCAAAAGCTTGGATTTTGAGGAATAAAATGAAGAATATTAATGCTGTGAAGTTGTGGGAAGTGGAAAATGAGGCCATAATTGAAATGGGTAAAAGATGAATCTCGATGGGGGTGTTGTGTAAGACTAGAATTGGTGTTGGATTGATCCCATTTTTGTTGCATCAAAAGGGTGAAATTGCAATTTCTAGGGTTTGAGACAGTAATGAAAGGAAAGCAGAAGAAGAAAGTAAGGAATATTTGGAAAGTAGTTGAAAAAGTTGGGTGGTTATCATTAATAGTGTAATATGTTGACAACATTTCTTATTTGGGAGGAATTCAACTATAGTAACTGGAAAAAAACATACTTTACATATTAATTGCTCCTAGAGTAAATGGATTCATCCCCTTATCATTTATTTATATCCTTTTGGGAGATGATACACTTACTTCAAGAGTACGTTTTTTAAACTTATTTCATATTGAATTAACGAGTAGATTTAAATCATTAGATTTCCCTAAAATTGATGCTAAGATATGTACTAAGTGAATTTCTCATCTTTTTAAATAGTCAATAATAATTATATATTAATGAGATTCGGTAACATATAAAGTTTTATATTTTTATTGCATATATTTTTTTCTTTCTAATATGGAAATTAAATAAGGTTGAAGGTGATTGCTCTTTTGTGCACTTTAGTGGGTCACGCTATCTCTTAGTGGTGGTTGAAAAAGGGAACATATATTTGGCGCCTTTTTTCCCTTTGCACAATCCTCATGTTGTCTAGAAGTGACATACCTTTAAACAAAAAAAAAAAATTATACTAATTGCATTTTCCTTTTATTTATTCAATAATTTACTCATTCATTTATTTAATATTTAAATTTGATAATTTTTTTTATCATAAATGAAATTATTCCAATCTCTCTTACATTTTAATCTTAGTTCTTTTGTTAACATTTAATTATAAATTTGAAAGTTTGAGACAATATTAATTACTTATTTGTTAATTATACTCTCATTTTTATTATCGTCGAAATAAAATAATAATGAAGAAAAATATAATAGGAAAAACAAATTTTTTTTCTAAAAACAAAAAAGTTTAATAACTTCCTTAGTTTTTTTAAAATAACCTATATTTACACTTGTAAATAAATGGAAGGAATATTATTTTTTATCTATAAATGAATCTAAAAAATACAATACATAAGTCAAAGAAAGAACAAAATGTGTTTTATGTAAGAATGACAATTAGGTAGAGCGGGCACAAGTAGTACATACTTGTAACTACATTATTTGTGAGCAGTAAAAATAATTATTATTTCAATAATATGATATGCATATGATAATTTTATATTCATAGTTCAACCACTAAAACTTAATATAAAATAATAATAAAGTAGACAAAATATAAAGTTAAAATAATATTATGATACCTATTCCACAAGATGAGTATTATGATATCTATTCCCACCCAAAAATTATTTTTGCCCGTAATTGTTGCATGTATTTTAATGGGAGACCCATAAGTTGGATATTTTTGGTATAAAGCAACAACAATTTTGTTGTAATTAGACTTTCTTTACTTTGCTAATTTTACATTTTAACAAATAAAAAATGAGATCATAAATTTATTTAGCTTAAGAAAACCTTAATCTTCTCTATTTTGATTGATATGTTTAGTGGAACATTGTTATGATACTAGTATAAAGTTACAATGAAAGTGACTATGTGTACCATAGACTTGTCTCTTTTATTTTCCTTTTTCGGAAAGTCAATTAGTAATTGAAAAACAATTATTGTTATTTTTGACAAGTCAGTTACTTAAAATCATAATGATGATTCTAGCAAAATCAAATATGGTATCATAGCAAAATTTGCTCTTACTACTATTGTGTATTCCATCCAAATTCATTCAAACTTTTCCTTTCTCTTTCACATTCGTCCACATTCATTCTTCTTCATAAACACTTCATTTCTCCTTCTCCTTCTCCTTCTTTCAATTTTTCTTCAATCAAGGCAATGATAGAATAATATGAGAATCACAAGAACATGAATCGCATAATTTTTTGCATAGCAATGAAGTTCAATCACAAAATCTTGGAACTCCTTTTTATATGCATTCAGTGGTGAATCCAAGAGCGATTCTTATTTCAACACCTTTAGATGGGACAAATTATCATAAATATGAAGCATGCACTATTATCCAAGAACAAATACAAGTTTGTTGATGGTTCAATTTCAACACCAAGATCCATTTACCCAAATTTTATTGTTTGGGAGAGATGTAATACCATGGCCATATCATGGATTACAAGATGTTTAGCAAGACAAATAGCACAAGGTACAATTTATATGGAAAAAACACAATACTTGTGGCATAATTTGAGAAATAGGTTTTCAAAAGGGGATTATTTTCACATTTCAAATTTATTGCAAGAGCTTCATTCAATTAAGCAAGGATACATAAATATTTGAGGATAATTCATTAATTTGAATATCATTTGGGAAGAACTAGAAGCATTGAGACCTATACCTTAATGTACTTGTATTGTTAGATGTAAATATAGCGTGATAAGACAATGAAGGAATACAGAGTAATTGAATATATCATTTGTTTTTTAAGGGTTTGAATGATGAATTTATCACAACAAAAACACAATTATGTTACTTGAACCTATACCAACAATCAACAAGGTATTCTCATTGTTGCTTTAGCAAGAGAGAGATAAGTGGTAATATGCATGGAAGGAATAACACCCATCAAAATAGAGTTAGAGGTTTTTGAAGGAATTATGGTTCAAACAAATCTAGCAACATCAAAGTATGCACGTTTTGTGAAAAGGAAAGGCATATTGTTGATGTATGCTATTACAAGCATGGATACCCTCCAAACTTTGGTATGTCTAAATCAAGAATTAACCGTGGTGCAAAAATATCCTTGATTAAGCAGCATATTAGATGGTAACAATGACACAAAAATACCCTTGATTAAGCAGCATATTCATGCCTTGTTCAAAATCAAGGACTTCGGTCCTTTAAAATATTTTATTGGTCTTGAAGTTGCCATGTCCAGCAAAGGCATCACCTCGAGTCAACAAAAATATGCTATGGATATCTTGACCGACACATGTTACTTGGCTTTTGCTGCTACCCCTATTGCCAAATGAACTACCCTTTCTTAGGACTCCTCTAGTGCATATCAGATCCTACTTCTTTTCGAAGATTGGTCGGTAGATCACTCTACCTCACCAACACCAGACTATATCTTAGCTTCTCCATCCAGCAATTGAGTTAATTCACGAGCCAACCCACTATTACTCATCATCAAGCTCTCACATGAATTCTCAAGTACATCAAAGCACCCCAATACATGGACTCTTTTATCCCTCTACTTTTTCACTCCAATTGAAGGCCTTTAGTGATTCAAACTAGGCCACGTGCATCGACTTCATGTGATCTTTTTCTAGATATTGTGTTTTCCATGGACACTCCTTAGTTTCTTGGAAATCTAAGAAGCAAAACATTATAGCTCGATCTTCTTCTTAGTCTGAGTATAGAGCCATTGCTACTACTTCATGTGAATTCAGTGGCTGACATTCTTACTGGATAGCCTACCTGTCTCTTTCATTAAACCCACTCTTATATTGTGATAGAAACTCAACTCATTACATATTGCCCAATTCTATGTTCCATGAACGCGCTAAACACATAGAAATTGATTGTCATGTTGTTAGGGAATGACTCCAAGCTCGTCTATTTCACTTAGTTGTGGATTTGTTCACTAAAGCTTTCAATGGTTATATCTTCTCATATCTTCTTGGCAAGCTGGATGTTCTAAATATCCACTCTCCAACTTGAAGGGGTATTGAAACATTGTTATGATAAGAGTGTAAAGTTATAATGAAAGTGATAATATGTACCACAGACTTTCCTCTTTTATTTTCCGTTCCTTTTTTGGAAAGTCAATTAGGAAATGAAAATAGGAAGATAATTCATTGAATGAAATATGATTTTCAGAAAAATCCAATGTTACTTATAATATGAATGTTTTTCTTTTGGTACAATGGAGAAGAAATAAAAAAACAATCCACTAAAATAAAAAAGATAAAAAAATGTATGTATTGATAGTATATGAACAACTAAGTCAAAGAAAATACTTATTAATAAATGCAATTACCAATCTATTGACTAGAAAATAGATACATTAAAATAAGTAGAGTATATCCATATTTTTTCATAAGCTTTCACAATTTCATATTTGATTTATCATTGCATTATCTTTTGCAAAATGAATTTGTTTTTAATAATGTGGAAGAAAGTTGAGTGAGAATGTGACAAGTACCAAATGGCTGTAAATATAAAAGTAAGGATCCCTACATATATAGAGTCACACATGCATTCTCTAACACCATTAAACTATACCATCCAACAATGGAGGAAGTTGCTATGCATGGTGCTGCTGATATATGTTACTACTATATAATATACATTGCTTAATTACACCTACGTAACTTATATTCTTATGGGGTTATCAAAGTTATATTATTCTGTTTTATTCCTCAAGTTCTACCATTTTTGCATCTGAAAAGTCTCTAATAATTAGTCATGCGTTTATTTCTATTAGAGATTTATTTTACAAAAAGATAACAAATAATGATTGGTTGGAGACAGTAGAGGAGTGAAGTAGGAGCAATTTAAAGCTAATATTCATGGATAAATAACTAATTTATTTTAGGATGAGTAAGTGTCTCACTAGCAATAAATGTCGCTCACATGAATCGAACCCTTAATCTTTTAGTATTTATGAGATCTAGCAAAATGTTATACCACTAAAACAATATAAAAAATGTGTTAATCACCATGCTTAATTTGAGTTTTTATATAGGATTTAATACGTATACACCGACACTATAACTGTTTTTTTACATTGTCGACACATCATCCATAATTCGTATATTAATTATCACTACTCTCAAATAAAAGTAATATAAATATATGATAGATGATTTAATGTAAAGTTACATAGAAATTAAACTCTTTAATATATTTGTGAGTTCTCCCTGAATTTGTGGTCTCCAATTTGAGTAGAAGAATTCCCTCTCTCTGGTATTGCATTTTTTCTGTTTAGCGCCAAAACAAGCAATGAATTCAAAAGAAACTCCCGCGTTATTCTGTTAGCTCCAATATATCCTACTCACTACTCATGCTTCTTCTATCTCTCTCTCTATATCTCTCTCATATTCTCATTGATTCTCTCTCTCTATAAGAGATGACAGGGAAGCAATCGAAATCGAAAAAACAAGATATATTTGGTAAAGGCAAAGTCACTTCTCAACAAATAGCGTTTATAGTTGATAGGTATCTCTGTGATAACAATTTCTCTTCCACTCGATCCACTTTCAGAAATGAAGCTTCTTCTCTTCTTTCACATTCTCCAATTCACCATGTATATATCCTTTTCTTCCTTCTCTATCTTCAAGCTCTCTTTTTTTCATACCCTTTCATGTTTACTCCCAACCCTTTTGCTTTTATTCCTTTTTATGTAGATTTATGCATCTGGGCATGTTCAATTTAGCTTAACAAAATTTAGGGTTTTTTTTGGCATCTGTCCTTTTTTCCGTTTTGCTTTTGAATTATAAAATTGGGTATGTTTAATTTTTATTTTTTATTTTAAAGTTTTTCTTTTTAGATCATAATTTTGGTTTTTAGAGACCCATTCCTTATCCGTCATTCATTTTTTGTATACATGCTGTGCATTTACTAGATATGGTTAAGAATGTATGAATTAGAGAGAAATCAGGGGGGAGAAAAGTTAGTAGAATCACGTCTTAGGTGGTTTGGGTATATGTGAAGGTGATTGTTAGAATCATGTCTCCAGTAAGGAGAGCCGACGAAATGAATATTAGTTCAATTTCTAGAACAATATTTTGTGAATGAACATTATATATGATAGGATATTATGACATCGTTCGATTCATGTAGCCCACCCTGTCTTGTGAGACTAAGGATTGGTTTGTATATTGTGCATTTACATTTAGGGTCTCGTTTTTTTATAAAAAAGTTAAGATTTTTAGACATCGATTTCAATTTTTCCCATCCTCTCTTTTGTTGAAGATTTATGCATGTTTTAATTGTAAAATTGGGTTTTGTTTTTCAGGCACCTAAGACATTGTTGACTTTGGGTCAGATGCTGGATGAGTATATCTGCTTGAAAGAGCAGAAGGTGATGTTGGATCAGGAAAAGGTTATTATAGAACAAGAGAAAACCCGGGTTCAGATGCTATTGCAAGGGATGCATAATGTCATGAGTGCTTACAATGCCAGTGGAAACCTTCCACCTGCAGTAAATTCTGCAGTTGCAGTTGTTCCTCAACCAAAATTTAGTACCATACCTCATCCAGGTATAATTCTTTGTCTCCTATGAAATTGTTTTCCCCCCTCTATATATATGCAGGTCTGTGTTTGATGATTTTTCTGTGAGAAATGTAACAGCCCAATCCTCATATGCAACTCATCCCGGGCCAATGAATACACTGAGTGTGTTATCCTTTTATTCCCCACAAAGGGGAGTCTCCCGTGACTCGAACCCGTTACCTCAGGGACAAACAGTCACTATTACCATGAGTTATGATGACTTAATGGTAGCGACTCATGGTAATAGTGACTATTGGTCCCTGAGGTCATGGGTTCGAGACATGAGAGGCTCCCCTTTGTGGGGATAAAATACTGCAGGGATATTTAAGCTGTTGGATAATACACTCAGTGTATTCATGGGCCCGGGAGGGGTCGCATGTCGGGACTGAGGTGTTACAAGAAATTTACAAGTTATGTGTACTGCCTTATCAATAGTCGAACTTAAGACAGAAGTAAATATACCTTATAATGTTTGTATGCTGGTCTGTTTCATCTTATGCATTAGTTTTAGGCTACAGTTTGGTAAAACTCATATTAGAGGGTATGCATTTCGGGTTGTATTTCCGGATTTTGGTTCTGATTGATTTGATTGTTATGTAACTGTTATATCCTTCACATGTGTAAGCTAGGAATAAGCATAAACCAATAATATGTTTTAGAAGTTTGAAAATTAGTTTACACTTGCTTGTTACAACAAAAATCTGAGATGTAGAAAATATAAGGTACTTTATTTTCATCAAAAATCCTTTTTAACACCCATCCTCTATTTTCTACCTTCCAATTTTCTCCTGCTCAACATAGACATAGTACACACTTAGTGTTAAACTGTTCTAATGATGTATCGTCATTGCTTGATTATGATCTTCACTGCTTTTAAATCAGGTGTACCTAGAACTACTCCTGTGCCAAACAATTTGAATACAAACTCTCTTCCTCAATCTAACAATTCGAATACCGGTGCTGGAAACTTAACAACACCTGTAGTGAATGTATCCGGTAGAAAGAGAAAGGATACTAAACCCGTGGATGCCCCTTCGGCTGCTAAAAAATCCTGTGGCAGATCATCCAGCAGGAAAATTCCTGCCCAAGGTATGGTTATCTCCTAACTTGTGCGTCTGATAAGTATATGATAATCTCGTGAAATCGTCACATTCATTTTGTTCTATCTCCATTGTCAGGTCAAAACACACTGCAGAAGTCTGATAATGCAAACAATAACCAAGTAGTAGCTTTGCCCTCTTCTGCAGTTCAATCTTCACCAGAGAACTGCATACCAAGTGGTTCACAAGTTCAGGGCTCTGGTGTTTTTAAATGCTTATTTAATCAGTCTTCAGTTTCTGTTCCAAGCAATTCATCAGTTCCAAAGACACCTCCTAGAGCAACTTCTCACAGTGATACACATATATCCCCCTCTGAGATTTCTTCCGTTGTAACTCGCAATCGTGATGCTACACCCACTCGATGCACTGTAATTTCAACCAAGAGAGTCATGGTCAGCCCCACAAAACAGATGGCTTACATACAAATGAGTCATTGCATTTCTCCTGTCAAGACAGGTTCAGATAAGATGAGTAAGAGGGATGTAAGAAGCAGGTTGGACTTTGATGCACATGATATGCCTGAAAGCTCGGACAAACCATTTCCCAATGAGATCTCTACATCCACATCTGAGTCCGAAAAGGAATTGGACATACTTGACATCGATTTTCCCAACTTGGATGCCTTAGGAATGGATTACTTCACTGAAATGTTAAATGATTTCGACTTTACTTGTGATGGAATTGATTTTTCTTGCCATACAACATCAAGTCCTTCTGAGGATAATGCTTCAGGGTATTGTTTCTGTTTAATGCTGCAAGTCCCTCTTTATCATTAATCCAACTCTTCTATCTGATATTACTTTCCATTATCTAACAGGTCATCTCCAGAATGCAATGGTAATGATGCTTCACCTGAATTATCAACAATGTCCACATTTCTATGTGAGAATGACATGAAAATGCAAGGTATTGGAACTCAACTTTTATTTTAGTTTGTATCTTTTTGAAATCTAAATCATAATATCTTGAGAAGCTTTCATTTTTGCAGGCCCGGATTGTCTGACTGAGATGAAATCTGTCACAAAAAGCATAACAGTCATAAGCTCTGGTAAATTTATTCTTTAATTCTTCTATACCGTTTATTTTCTATATATTTTCCGCGAATATTTAACATTACTAACTTTTGTGTATTTATATTATGCTCAGAGAAAAACCGCCAGCAGTCTTGTGATTGAAACATAGTAAATGACTGACAATTTGAAGAATATCTCAGGCTAACTAGGTTACATGTGCTTGCTGCTAGAGATGCTTTTTTTCTATTACAGAGGATAATTCTCAGTAGTTTTGATTTAGGATGATAACACCATTGGTTTATTCCTTAGCTTAAAAGCTTAGCTTGTTTGGTGAAGCTGAAGTTATAAATATTTAGTGATTGTAGATAGCTTTCTCCTTGGTTTGGTTTATTATTGGATTAATCTTTAGGGGGAATGTATTTAGTTAGTAACTATGGTTAACCAAGTATTGAAGGCTGCAAGTTATTTGAGGAATCTTCTTTCTTGTTCTTAATCACATCAGTATTAAGATCTAAAAATCAATTATTGTGGATTTGCATCAATGTAAGACAAAGGGTAAATCTAGAAGAGAAAAATTCTTCCTTAAAACCACTAGAGTGTATTGCTTTAGAAAATTCAAGTGAGCATAATTTTCATAAAAAAGTAAACTTTCTCATCAGTTAGGCCAAGAACTTTTCCACCTTCTCCACCTCCTCTGTGCTCCCGATGTACAGTGGAACGCGCTGATGAATCTATCCATACAAGAAAACGATGAACAAGGTTATCCATTATAACATTTGTCATGAACTTTATGAAGGACATATAAAGTTAATCTAAGCTTACTTCTGTTGGTTGAATGTCAAGTATTCTCTGGTAGCCATCTGAACCTTTTCCTCCGGCTTGTTCTACAATGAAGCTCATTGGAGCACACTCATAAAGAAGTCTTAGCTTCCCATTCTTGCTTTTCTTGTCCCTAGGGTATCCATAAATTCCACCATATAACAGTGTCCTGTGGAAATCACCTACTAAGCTACCAATGTACCTTGCAGAATAAGGCCTTCCACTAGGACCTGGGTCCTTAAGATCATCAATGTATTTCCTTAACTTGTCATCCCATAGCAGATAATTTCCTTCATTGAAAGCATATATTTTTCCTGCTTTAGGTATCTGAAGGTTTTCTTGAGTCAAAACAAATTCACCATACAATGGATCCAATGTGAATACAAATACTCCTTTTCCAATTGTGAGAACAAAGATTATTGAGCTTGAATACATGCAGTAACCAGCTGCAAGAAGGTTGTTTCCGGGTTGGCACACATTCACTATGCACCTTTGTGTTGTGCTGTCAAGCTGCAAATTAACATATATGGATCACATCAGTGTTTTAAAATTGCGGTTGCAGTCGCGATTGTAGTTGAGACTTACTGTAGAGTCATCGCTAATGTCGGCAAGACATTCATCATTGGGGCTGTAAATACCAAAAATGGATCCAGTTGAGACAGCAGCATCAATATTAGATGACCCATCAAGAGGGTCAAACACTACAATGTAGTTGCCAGAATAACTCTCTTCCACTGCCACTGGCACATCCTCTTCTTCTGATGCTATGATCCCTGTCCTCCCACTTGACCTCAAGCAGTTCGAGAAAACCTGATAAATTAAAAACAATCTCTTGCTTCTTAATTATGCCCACCTAAATGAACTTGTTAGGAGTCTCACATTGATTAGAATTGCAAACTCAATGTGGTACTTAAGTCATGAAACTCTCTCACCTAATAGACTAGTCTTTTGGGTTGGACCCTCCTAATGTGCTTAAGTCCTAACAATTGTTGTCTTTCATTGAGAGTTGTGTCATAGAAAGGGCTACCTATAGGCTGAATTAAAGTATATTACCGAATACTGATAGGTGAGTGAAGTCACCAAAAATAGAAAAGGCTACCATCTGGTCAATATCGATAGAGTAAAAGTCACCGTGGACATCAATCCTTAAAGGATGCAGCAATGTTAGGAGTCTCATATTGAATAGAATTGCAAACTCAATGCCTAATGTGCTTAAGTACTAACAATCAAGCCTTTAAAATCTACTTGTATGCTAGATGTTATACATAGTTGTTCCTAAGTCCAAATAAAAGTTGAAGGTTGTGTTAGACAACCGATACCCAACATAAAACTTTGTCGAATCTCTATAATACAAATTTTAATAACAAATGAAAATAGTTCACATCATAGTGTCATGTTATTTAACTTTTTGCTGTCATTACATAGAAGGAACTAGAATTCTAATAAAACAAAGTTATCTTAATAACACTGACCTCATTTGAGATAACATCAAGCTTTTTCTGATCTTCCCCTTGAACATTAACAGCTCCTTGAACTCCAGTGAGGTTAGAAATGTTAGCTCTTTGCACCAAAGAACCAATCTGTTTGCATGCCATGGAAATGCTAGATAACACAATTGTGAGCTCAGCATCAATCAAACCTACTTGTTCTTGCTTCAACAACCAACTAGTTAGTGTTTGAAGCTCATAACCACTTCTTTTCTTTGTCTCAGTGCTTGATGATGCTTCTCTCACAGCCATGCATCTCAATCCTGCACCATTCACATGCTTTCTTCTACTACTTGAAAAAACTGAATATTTTGTGTCAAAGATACATTGTTGGAAAGGGCTGAGACATGAAGGAAGGGATGTTTTTGATGAGAAAATTAACTTAGAAGATGTTGTTGTTAATGCCATTGAAACTTTGGTTAATGGGTTATTGCAAAGTTTTGATTTTTATTATAGAAATTTTTGGTTTTATTGTATTATCTTGCTAGTGGTGACTACATGGATTGTGTTCTAAGGTACTAAAGAAAAGATATTATTGTGAGGATAATAATGATTTGTGAATGTGATACTAATGGTCCCACTTATCTTATTAATATTTTGTATGATTTTTTTATTTATTGAACATGAATGCAAAAAAAGGAAATTGAAAAAGTTGATCAAAACCAATTTTTATTGAATCATTTTGTATTTTAATTTATTTTGTTTTTAAAGAACACATAATTTGTTAGTGTTTGAGAAACTACTATAACAATCTTTTAAATTATGGTTACGGTCACGATTGTAGTAATGGTTGCGGCTACTGCGATT
Source organism: Lupinus albus (assembly GCA_009771035.1). Taxonomy (NCBI): domain Eukaryota; kingdom Viridiplantae; phylum Streptophyta; class Magnoliopsida; order Fabales; family Fabaceae; genus Lupinus; species Lupinus albus. The sequence goes on along the minus strand of CM019999.1, from coordinate 22,425,405 downwards.
GTGGTTATTGTAATGCGGCTTGCGGCTGTTGAGATGTGAATTATTTTGTTATTAAAACATTGTGATTTGAAGTCATCACAATTACGGTATAATGTGGTTGTAGCGGTCACCACAACCATAATATTGCGATTGCGATCGCATCAGGTGATGTGGTTTGCAATTTAAATTATTAGAGTATATTACATCTGGGCTCATAAATATGTGGAAAATTTATAGATTAAATCAATGATTGATAACCTAAATCAATGATTAATCTATGAAGCATTGAAGTCATACTTGGATATCAGCTCAACTTAATTGGAACATAATTGAACTGAATCTGATAATAATGTTTGAATTTGAGAGATAACCAATTTATGATACAACTAATTTTACGAACTAATTTAGTGTTTATTAGCATAGGCTTCAAAATAAGTAATTATGTATTTGGTTAAAAACTAAAATAATAATTTCTAGCCACTTATTATGTGTTATGTCTTAACCCTTATTCTCCTTTCTTCTATTTTTTGGGTAATCAAATTGTATTAAAAGCAATACAAGGAGTGCTAATCTAATACAATACAAATATCAAGAGTTGATATTCTTAGAAGTTAATATAATACAAGTTTTTGGATCGTTGCACCAATTTGAAAAAAACAAGAGAAGTTTGGGCAATTTTTGAAGAGAAACCAAGACCAAGACCTAGCTTGGATTAAATCCAAAATATACACATAACTGATAGCTTTGTTGGAGAAAATCAAATCATTCCTCATAGTCCAAATGGACCAAACTGCAGCGAACCAACATCCTCCACGATTTTGCCCCTTTATATTCGGTCTATGAGAATAAGGGGCAAAATCAAAGTTAGAGGTTGAATAGAGACTTGTAACCAATAATAGAAACCTCTCCACACAACAGAAGCAAAATCACTATAAATAAACAAATTCTCAATAGATAGCACAATTAATGTCATCGATCCTCTAAATAATGTTCCTTTTAAATAATTCTACATTTGGAGGAATTCTTTGTCTAATGAGCTTCCAAACAAAGCAATAGATTTTTGAGGGAACAAAATTAGTCCAACAATTTTTTTAAAGGATTACCCAGAGGATTAGGATTTTGATCCACTTAAACAGATTTGACAGTATATCTCCCGGATGCATCCAAACTCCAGCTTCACCTATGTGCAACATCCCTCTTGCATGAGTGATTGTGAATCAAGTCATACAAGTTGGTAATGATACCATTCTCTCTATCAAACAGATCCCTACGCCAAACCACCTCTCACTTCCACACCATTGATCTAATGACCACAATATGCAACACATGCCTCTCTATTCATAACTAAAGTGAAAAGCCTAGGAAAGACCTCTTTCAAACTCTGATTTCCCACCCAAATATCTAACAAAAAACGAGTTTGAGACCCATCACCAATGACCCTCCAAGTGTTCTCACCAAACCAACCACCCGTAAACTCAATGATAGAACCAACTTTACATAAGTCTTTCCACCATCTAGAAGAATTGGCCGAAGAAAAGAATGAGAAGTTACTCCCATACTTTGAGTTAATTACCTTAACCCAAAGTGCCTCCTTATCTAAGCAATATCATCACCTACCTTTCCCCACTTGGCAAAAACATACCACACATCTCAGCAATCCTACCACTATTAGGAAAGTTTGTGAAAAAGAAAGTAATATTGTTGTTATGCAATGCAAAAAATTTTGGAACGCTACTTCGAGTAATTTTTCTTAAAATTAGCTTTTAAACGCTATAAGCTCCTTCATTCATTTTCTAAACACTAGTTTGAGTAGATTTCTTGAAACTGACTTTCAAATGCAACAAACTTATTTTTAAAAGTTATAAGCTCCTTTCAGTTTTTGTTAATCGAATGACTCTAATAGCTTATCGACTTATTCAAAAAATTACAAGCTAGCAACTTGAAAAACTACAAGCTCAAGTTTATCATCTTCTCATTGCCTATCTCTCTCTCACTTCTCTCTTTCTCTATCTTTGACTCACCCCTTTCTTTCCTTCTTTGTCATTTTCAACAACATCATCACCGTTCTGAGTAATATTTCTCCTCTTTATTGAGTGAGAGAAGACACTTGTGAGTAATATTTATGTGTGTGATATCATAAATTGACAAGAAGAAGAAGAAGAAAAAGTAAATCATAAAAAGGTGTAAGATAAAGAAAAAGAAGATACGACTCAATGTGGAACAAACGGAAATGTATTTTTGAATAATATATATTGATTTGATTATAATAAAATTACACTTTTGTTATAATAAAAGAGAAAATATACACTTACATCTTCATTAATAGAGATAATCATAATTGGTGGAACAAATGGAGATGAAATTAAAAAATGAATACAAGAGTTTTAATAAAAAAAATGACGAAAAATAAATAAATTATAAGAAAATAATGTAAGCAAATATACTATTGATCTTTTTAGACTCTCATGTCTTTTGTCATCGTGCATACAAAACAGTTACAAGTTAATTTGGTTACTTGATATTAGTAAAGATTATTATAAAATTTATGTATTTCTTATTCTTTGTGTTTATCTTTTATTATAGCTTTTTACAATGAAACTACTGAAATACAATTCAACCTTTTTCCTATAAAAGGCTATGTTTTAAAAACCGTGCCGTACCGGCCGGTTCAACCGGAAAACCGGTGAACCGGACTCCTAACCGGTACGGTACGTATGTTATACCGCATATGCAATAGAACCGGTCAAAACCGGTAAACTGGTTTAAACCGGTCAGTTTGTACATTAATTTTTTTTTTAAATTTCAAATTTTCAATTCTTCACAAATTCTTCAACTTCAATGATTGATACTTGAGTCATTTATTTGTATTTTGCGTTTGCTAAGTGATAATTTTTGATAACTATATGTTTTATACTTTAGACTTTGATTTTATTAAAGACTTAATGTTGTTTGTTTGTGTGAATTTGAAATAAATTATGAATATGGATTATAAATATGAATATCTACTTATTTGAAATTTTTTGTTATAGGTTTACATATATATATAAGCAAGTATGTCCGGTTTAACCGGCATGCGGTTTAATTACTGAACCACTGGTTGAACCACTGTACCACTATACCAGTATCCTAACCGGTTTGATAACCGATACGGTTTTAATAACATTGGCATGGTGACAAACAATTACACTGTTTCACCATACAATTACACTGTTTTAATTGAAATTAATATTTGGTAGACCAATATGTGACACATCAAGTCTTTGTTTGAGTAAAAGAGTAATGAATGGAGATTTCGTTGATATATATATAATTCATGTTTCACATCAATTAAAATATTTCATTAATTAAATAGAAAAATTGTAAAAATAAAATTATATTATTTAGTGTAAATATATTACACTGAAAGACAAAGTTTTTGGGACATATAGTACGATCTATATTCAAGAATAATGGTGTATATATGTGAATTGTTATGTGAGTTATGTAGCTTTTTTGTTGTTGGTAAATTCATTAATAACCAATTTATGAAAGATCACAACAATTATTTTTGTTTTAGAAAAAAGATTCAGTAAGATCAAACATGTACTATTATCTATTGAGAATAAAATATTTCTTATCTATTATCTATTGAGAATAAAATATTTCTTCATACCATAACATTATTCTCTTATCTATTACCACTAATCAAGTTCTAGAGTTCTTAATTAACAGATGTACAAACTTTCATCTATATCCAACTAGTTGTGCACATTATTCTTTGATAAGACTTACATTAAATTAAGTAAAACTAAGATCGAACTAGGTTTGAAAATTGTATGATTAGGTTTTTTTAGAACATTTTTTTGTGTGTAGAGAAAAGGAAATTCACTAGAACCTTCTTTGAACTTTTTTCCACAATGACTTTTCTTTGAAGCTCAGAGTCAAAACATCTAGAACTATGGTTTCAAATGTACAAAATGTGAATATAGGAATTGAAACACAAACTAAAGAATGCAAGAAAAGAATTCTAAGTATTATTTATGATGTTAACTATGTAACTAACTAACGTGGCATTGAAGCTTATGTTTTATTCTTGTAAATAGTAAATAACCCCATTATTGTGAATTCACCAATATAAAATATAAATAAATAAATAACGGATTATGATATTTGTATATTGCACTTCTCATCAACGCTCCCACGTTTTTTATTTTCAAAATAAAAATAAACATTGTCCCCACGTTGTAGTGATTGAATTTGAATATGGGACTAATAAATGCAAAGAAATTGATATCATGATGTCATCTACATTTATATTTTGTTTGTTTCTTCATTTATTGTTGCAATATTTAAAAAATTCATAAAGAAAAAACTAGTCAAATTTGTCATATGAGTAACGATATATTTATTACTAAATTAACCTATACATATTTTTATACCATAAAAAAAGTAACAAAAAAATATACTTTAAAATAGTATTTATATCTGTATCTATATCTATACTACTTATAAAGGGAAAACTTGAATTAACTTCTCAAGTTTAATATTCCTATAAATAATATTTCTGGAAACTGCCATATTAGTAACTGATGCAGTTTTTACCTATTTAATACTAGCCTAAAGATAATTGAATTAACTTCTCATGGTTTAATATTTCTGTAAATTATATTTCTGTAAACTGTCATATTAATAACTGATGCAATTTTTACCTATTTAATACTAGCCTAAAGGGCCATATCAGTAAATAATTTAGTTTTTATATGTTCAACGGATAACATGTAATATTTAATGAATTATGAAATAACTGATGCATGTTCCAGTACGTGGGAACATGCATTTTTCAGTTTTCTCCATGAATAACTGAATTATCAACATGAGCTTATAAAAGTATAACTTATTCTGCACAAATGATACATACAATTTTTCATCTCCATTTTATTATACATCATCTCCCCCTTATAATAATTTACCGTGTTCACACAATTTGCATATTATCCACAAAATAAGCAAAAGGAGGCAAAGATATTCATCTATGCTTGAGTACATCACACTCAGATATCAATAATAAGCAAAAGTAGGCAAACATTTTCCTCCTCATTTTTTAAAAGTAACATTTGATGGATATATTTAAATTTCTTATACTATGTTACAAAATATAGAGAAGTGTATAAAACTCATTCCAGAAATCACCGCATAGTATCAAGGTAAGTCATACTTTTCCATGTTACATTATTAATGTTACAAAGTTATTATACAAAATAAAAATGGGCAATTGAATCAACAAAATTGCTGAACTAAATTTAAAGAAGTGCATTCAACATAAGAAGGAGAAACTATAACACATTCCAGTCTAGAAATCACTGCATAATATCAAGGTAAGTTACTCTTTATCTGTATGCCCATATTGTTGAGGCCTAAGTGACTTTTTATGTGTATACCAATATTGGCAAATGTATCAACACATCAACAATTACACATAAAAAATACATCATTAGTCAATCAAATATAATAAAAAAATAGAACATAGAACACAATAAAAAATAGAACATATAACAGAGAACACATTATTTTGTAGTTGAACATAAAATAAAACATAGAATACAAAATCAAGAATCAATATAGAACTATTATCAACTGAATCAACAATAAATCAATATAATAAAAAAACATGAGTTTAAGAAAAATGCTTCAAAAATAGAAGCAGAGTACAAAATAAATGCAATGGGGTTTTGTTTAAAAACAACTTCTGAGAACAATTTCTAAATTGATTTGAAATATAGAAATACAAAACTCATATCCTTTACTTTTGAGTTGAAGTTGTGAAATTTTGTATCTGACTCAGCCACCATGTTTTCCCAGATCATGTTCTCCTTATTTTGTATTTCTAGATATGAGCATGCACAAAGGAACAATCATTTACATGACACATCATATAGTTCATTCATATATAACCTGCTTTTGTAGTTCAAACCAATGTTGAAATGATTAATATACAAATCAAAATGAAAACAATGTGATTCAGGGTGCTCCTAACCTGGAGAGAAGCAATCTCCTTCTGCAAGGACTCAACTGTATTAGATCTATCTTGAATAATTTTTTCCTTTTTTAAGTGGAGAGAAGCAATCTTCTTCTTCACTTCTTCGGATTTTTCAATTATGCTTGATTCTTCAAAATAAAAGTAACCACACCATGTATTATAACTTATCTAATAAAGAACTCACATCCTCTACTTTTGAGTTGTGAATTTTTTATCTGCCCGAAACAGAGAAAATTTGTATTCAACATTTAGGGTTTGGAGGATTTTATTTAGAAGAAGCAATTTGTAGGTTCCCAAATTACCCTTCATTTTATTTTACAATCCCTAATATGCCCAAATTATCTTTAATCCATAGTAAGTAGAAAAAATAAGAGTATTGTTAAATTAAACTTTATTGATATCTCTTATCAATATACAATTTTTGTTGTTAAGAATTATTAAAAATGTTTATATTGCAATTTATGAAAACAATATTTTAATTTGGGTATTTAGGTTGCAATTTAACATATCTTCAAATTTATGTGATATTAAATTGAAATAATTGTTGTTTTCTATTATTAAGCTTTTTATGGTAAATTGATGGGATGAAAGAACATAATTTTGTTGATTGATTTAGTTTAAGAATTAGTAATAAGCTTTTAAGGTGAGCGGAATTAGGGAATCGTAATTGTTATGGACTTAAATATATCATAATTACAGAATAATTACTGGTAATTGTTAATCACATTTGGAAACAATAGATTTTAAAAGGGTTTGTGGTTACTACATTTTGTTCATACTTCAAAATGTTGTCGGAATCAATTTGATTCTTTAATTAAATTATGTACTCTTTTAATTTCATAGAAAAAATCATGGAATTATTAAACCCGTGTAATCAACGTCCGTAGTGGATTAAATATTGGGTTAAAACTAAGACAATATCAATCAATAAGAAAGTGTGTTAACAAGCACGTTTTTCAATTTCATCATATCAATGAAAAATCATTACTCAGTTTATCGTATCTGCTAATTTGTGTAATCATTATTAAAAAAATGTTGTTAATAAATATTTAATTTCATGACGACCTTACATATTATGTTCTACATATGTTTATTTAAATGATTACGCTCTAATTATATACTTTATCTACAAATAAGATTGAACAATTACTCAATCGAATAAATTCAATTGAAAATTATAATATTTAACACAAATTACTACATACGACATTTATAATATGTATGTTATACATTACAAACAATAGGAAAGCGGGTTGACAATCACTCGTCAACACGCTAGTTTTATTATAATGTAAAAGAATTTTCACGAATATATATATTTTTCTTATATATTAACCTTATAAATTTGTATTTTAGTATTAACATAATTTGAATTTAACTTCATTTAAACTTATATGTTTAAACTTAAATAATTATGAAAAACTGAACTAACATGCTCCCGACTTCTATTCTCTTATTTAGACAGTAATAATTAAAATCGAATTATTTTAATAAAATAGTAAGTTTTTTTGGGTACATCTTTTGGTCATATAATATAGTAAGTTTAATAAAATAAAACCCTTCGATATAATTTCATGAATCGAAATTGAACTCCATTTCTTTTATATATATTTCAACATTTTATTAGTTGTATCAGTTTTAATTCCGACTTTCTTCGTCAATTGCTTGACTGAGACTTATTAAAGGCACACGTAACCTCACAAAAAAAATTAAAAAAAAAATCACTTTTTTCCTAAATTATTTAGGAAGTAAAGAAGCCACCAAGACATAAAAGTGGACTGGTTTTTGATTTTGAATAAAAGATATAAATGAAATGCAAATAGTACAAGTTGGACTTGCATGACTTTTCTGCCCTAATTTGTTGGAAACTTCAAAGTGCATACACGTCGTAATAATCAACACAAGAAAACAACCAAAAATAAAAAAAAAAATATATTAACACAACAAAAGAAAAATATGTGTATATTTAATATTCAATTTTAACTTAATCTAAACTTTTAATACGTGACCTATAACCTCTTGTAATTTTCAAATTGCAAACAATTCTAAATACAACATTATTTAAAATCAGTGTTCTTAATATCATATCGGTCATCAAATCAGTAGATGTACTGATATAGTGGTATAGTGGTTCAATAAGTGATTTACTAATTAAACAGGGTGAAGTTAGATATACATATATAATATATTAACATTAATATTGAAAAATCAATAAAAACAATAATTATTTTTATTTTCATTAAAAATTAATTTTAAATAAAAACCGACTGGTATGATCGGTACAGTTCAATTGAAAACTGACTGATATGATCGGTTTTGACCAGTTTTGACCGATATAATTGTATGATCAATATAATTGTTGTACCGTACCGATATTGAAACTGATTCACCAGTTTATCAGTTGAACAGACCAACACAAACATGTAACTATGTTTAAAACTATTCACTCTCTCCTATCACACGTTCAAAGCTTAAGTAAATTAGACTTTACATTAAAAATTATAAGATATTATTTGCTAGATGTTAAAACTTTATTTCAGAATCATGGAATAGCGTAGACATAAGGCAACTTCTTGAGCCTTCATATAAACGCGTAATGTTACCAATTCCAACCTATCTATATATATATATATATTCATCTTAGGTGCCCTTTCCATATAGTTGTTGACATATCACAAAAACATTTCTTGTTTTTACCAATCACCAAGTTTATTTTAATTTTTGAAAACATTAGTCCTAGGCAAACCATATTACATAGACATCATTAATTTTAAGCCATGTCTTTCTTAACCAAAGTGTCTTTGGTTCTCTTCCTTTCTACCCTCTTCATCAATCCATCTTTCGGTATGTATGGTATATGTAGCAATGTTTTAAATAGTAGTTATGATTTTCATTACAACGATACTATTTCGACGATATCCAAAACCATAATGTATCGACATCTGTAACAGTCGTAAACCCATATTTAAAACCTTGATATATAGTACGAAATTTTTTGATAACTTATTATTATTGGCAGGTGAGATTGTATGTGAGGAATTGCCAAATGAGGTATGTGCTTTCTCAATAGCTTCCTCAGGGAAGAGGTGTTTGTTGGAGACCGAGAAGGCGGCGAATGGCGGCGTGGAATACCAATGTAGGACGTCGGAGGTGGTGGTGGAGAGGATGGCAGAATACATAGAAACAGATCGATGTGTAGAGGCATGTGGTGTCGATAGAAAATTTGTTGGAATTTCATCCGATGCATTACTTGAGCCACAATTCATTGCCAAACTTTGCTCTCCATCTTGTTATCAGAAATGTCCCAACATTGTTGACCTTTACTTCAATTTGGCTGCTGGAGAGGGTAAGAGACTAAGAATTTTCTTTATTGCAATTGAACACATGTACAAAATTGTTTTCAAAATTCAAAATATTAATATTAGTTTTATTTATTTCCTAAAAATTGTTTTCAAAACTCAAATATTAATGTTAGTTTTATTTATTTCTTAAGTAGGTAACCAACATTAATCTTGGTTAACTACTGAACTTGTGTGGTATTAGTTGGCTATCATTGCTGAATTTTCTACCAAAACAAGTAGGATTCATGTACATTATTTACTTTCATTTTATTCAACAGAAAGACAAGGAAAAATACTAATAAGTGTGTTAAAAATAGGAATGACAACGGGTGGCTCGGGGTCGGGTTTGTGCATACCCAATCCCGAATCCATAATCCAAAATACGAACCCGAAATAGTAAGGATTGAAAAGAATGATAACATTTCCGAACCCATCAGGTTTACCCGCCACAAACATATATATATATATATATATATAACTTTTATGTATTTAAGTTGAACCAAACTTGAACCCAAAAGTTGAACTGAAGTAAAACCCGAACCCAAAATCAATCACATCGGGTTTCCCCCGTTAAATTCATATTGAGTTTGGATGGGTATCTGCGAGTTAGGTTTTTATTAACATCCCTAGTTAAAAAGACAAGAGTGCCATCCTTGAAGAAATTCTCTAGGAATTTATGTTCAACTAATAAGAATAAGCTTTGGTTGAGGGACCACCTTTTCTTGAATATAAGGCAATGCTTATTAATTCATGTTCTGCTCTAGCCTTTGAGTTGCACTTTGCACTATGAAAGCATCTAGATACCTTCCCCTAACAATTCAACTTCAAATTTGCTCAATGTCTACTTAGTCATTCTTTTATTTCATTTTCTTACAGAATGACACCCGAATTAATTCTTTTAGAATATGTGATTGTCACTCATAAGTTTTACATCGGACAAAATCTTCCACTATTAGACTAATGTTAGACTAATTCCTCATCGATAATTATTCTTTCTTCACTACAAAAAAAAAAATCCTTTTCTTCATATAGTGGCAAAATATTTGTATTTTTTGTTTTTTATGATGATTCCTAGAGGACTATATTATATATTATTTAATTGAAGTTAGAATAGAGAATAATGAAGGTTAAGTGGTTTGATTCTATGCAGGAGTATTTTTACCAGACCTATGTGAGAAGCAAAGGACCAATCCTCGCCGTGCCATGTTCGAGCTTGTGAGTTCTGGAGCTGCACCTGGTCCAGTTTATGATGTCTCAGACAACATTGAATCAGCACCTTCCCCTGCTCCTCAATAAACTACTTTTTTTTGCTACCTTGCAATTTCACCTTATTCCTTAAAAGAGATTATTTAAAGAGTTTAATATCTATATTTTGTTATAAGAAACTATTTTACACTGTTATACATCGTCTATAATTCATATGTATAAATGATGTATTGACAGTATACAAAGTTTTTATAATGTTGGTGCATAGACTATTTTCTCGAGAGAGCAATTATTATATAAGAGATGATCCACTTATTGTACGAGTGAGTATAAAAAACTTAATCCAAATCTTAGTCATCAATTCTAGGGAAATTTAATAGTTTAAATTTACTCACTGAGTCAAATAATTAGATATACTAGAATTGATGATTAAGATATAAAGTAAATTTTTTAAACTTACTATTAGAATAAATGAATATTATATTACTAGATTAGGAGATGTAGAATAAGTGGATATTATATTATATTACTACATTATGAGATATAGAATGAAAATGAATTCATTATCATGGGTTGTGGTTTGATTAATGTAATAATTTTGGTTGAATGGAAAGACTTGTGATATTCTCCAAATCTTCTAATTTTGGAATTGGTTTTTGCTCCAAAAACATTAAATAAATTGTCATGTACTATTATAATTGTAACGACCCGATTTTCATAACTCGAAAATTTTGAAAACTTTATTAAATGCAAATATTAGTTAAGTTTCCCAATTCAAAATGCGGAAATAATCAATAATACTTTTTCATCAAAACATTACATCACATTCTATTCTAATCCATAATTCATACAATTATCCTTTGTTTCAATTACAACACTGATAAATGTATTCATGCTAATCTTATTGCATCTTTCGAAAAAGTTCATTTATACAACATAGTTACTTCAACATATTTCTCATATTACATACATTATACAAATATAATTTCGGAATACAAAAACGACTACTCCAGTCTATACTCCCATCAGCAAACATCCACGACGCCATAGCAACATCCTGAACTCATATATAACACATAGACAAGGAAAAGCAGAGGGAGTAAGAACCAACTACGGTGACCGTAGCGTGGAATTACATGGAGTAATATCATTAAAGTATAACAACCTATACAATCATCTAACATCAATCATAGTACACACATACCCTTTATATACCAGTCAATACTTAAACCACATAATGTTCACATATTCAATCGGTATAATTATCACGTTTCACTTAGGCAATTCAACACTTCCAAAACAATACAATACTTCTACGACAACCCAATATCATAAAGGGCCAATCAAATCCATACCACTAAGGACAGGTCACAATTCCATACCACGAAGGGCATGTCACAATTCCATACCACGAAGGGCAGGTCACAATTCCATACCACGAAGGGCAGGTCACAATTCCATACCACGAAGGGCAGGTCACAATCCCATACCACGAGGGGCAGGTCACAATTCCATACCACGAAGGGCAGGTCACAATCCCATACCACGAGGGGCAGGTCACAATTCCATACCACGAGGGGCAGATCACAATTCCATACCACGAGAGCAGGTCACAATTCCATACCACGAGGGGCAGGTCACAATTCCATACCACGAGGGGCAGATCACAATTCCATACCACGAGAGCAGGTCACAATTCCATACCACGAGGGGCAGGTCACAATTCCATACCACGATAAAAATCACTCACAACATCATCACCACCTAATATAATCATGTACTTTTATCACCAACAAGCGGTTCATCACAAAATCATTATTACAAGTAAACCCACATATGTTTATAGCAATTAAGCAACTCACAACTTAATCATTTTCATAGACATACTCGTGCCACATTTAACAAATCAATAACTCATTACACAATCATTGATACAAACACACCCATATATGTTTATAGCAAATCAATCATCCATAACACAACATTATCATAAATAAATCACACACAACATATTCTTCATCATATAACACATTAACGTTAGAACCATCTTCTCACATGGGCCATAAACACCCAAAAGAGTTTCTATCCGTTAATATGCTCCGATTCTTGAGGGAAATCGGAGAATGATGACTCTAATGAATTACTCTAAGACCACAATGGTCTTCTCCCTCACCTTAGGTTGCGTAAGCTCCGTTGCTCCGCAAAAGAGCTTCATCTCCCTTCATCTCCTCCAACCTCCATTGTTGCTTTTTCCTCTCCAAAGCACTCCAATGTTCCATTAAGAAGCAATAGGAAGAGGTTTGATGTGTTTTTGAGGTTTAGTGGAGGAAATGGTCGGAATCCATGAGGAGTCGCCGCTAGGAGTGAAAGGGACCAAGCGAGGAAATGGTCGGAATCCAAGCGAGGGATTCTCGCTCAGGCGAGAATCTCACAGTGGCGATATTTTTATATGATGTAATCGATTACATGCATAGTGTAATCGATTACATCATGAAAAATTACACATATCTGACATTTTTATACGATGTAATCGATTACATTCATAGTGTAATCGATTACATGCATAGTGTAATCGATTACATGCGTAGTGTAATCGATTACATTCATAGTGTAATCGATTACATTCATAGTGTAATCGATTACATCATGAAAAATTACACATGTCTGATCAGATATCAACATGTAATCGATTACAATGACCATGTAATCGATTACACTGTGTTATCAGCCCAAAATTGTCATTTCTCGCTCAAGCGAGACTTCCAGGACTGATACTATAATTTTAAAGACTCAAAAATCAGGATGTTACAATCCTTCCCTCCTAAAAGAAATTTCGTCCCCGAAATTTTATCAGGTTATTCTTAGGAATATACTATTATCACTCCGACACTAGGCATAAATATACATGACCAAACTTAGGTCCGACCCTCTAAGCAATTAAGATCGCTTAATCGACAAACAAGGACACATACCACGTAACAGTGATACTACAATGACAACTTCTGGACTAACTTTTCAGAGTCCACATGCTAAAGACAGATAGATATATGGAAAACTAGGACAATTAAGAGAAAATTATTACCACCGGAATAAAAATTCTCAAGTATTCATCAAGAACCCTAGATCTTCCCGATCTATCAAGATAAAAATCATTCAAAATGATCAACACATACAGTGAAATTCACAATAACACATTCGAATTCAAAAGAAAGTGGGACTCAATACCCATCATCTACCAAGATGCACCACCTTACATTCAAAATGCAATAGCTAGATCGGCCTCCACTCGATGGAAACAGCGTCATTTCATTTCACACATGAAAATAGTCACAATTAACTCAAAAATTATCACTAGCATTTTCAAACTTGTACTTGCTATAACACATAAACAAGTCATTCATTCAACGAGTAGCGTTTAGGCAAAAAGATTTTTGGAGTAATTCCCAGTACCAAATAAAATTACCAAGTAATTATCCAACTCAACTAAACATTCCAACTACAACGATTGCGGTTTAAGAAGATTTGCTAGTTCATAGTCTCAACTAGGCATACAAGGTCGCAGACTCAATCAAATCACATGCTTTGCCACCAATGATCATTGCAATTTTACAAACGCTCAATCCAATAATATACGTTATGTATGGATATTTCATTTACAATTGCAAATATACATTTAGTACTCACATCTACAACATGTCTAGAAACACCTAGTCAGAGTTACTTCACAAAGTTTTTAACAACATTACATTCGTACAATATGGAGTTGCTAACCGTTTGGATATTCAATAAGGAACTCATTCAATGCTTAGCCAAATTATACACTTCACCCAAAATGATTTTCAAAAAAATAGATTAGATATACGGTGCATGACAATCATTTCGTGAAAGCAAGGTTTTCTTAATCGTCTCCTCATAATTTAAAAACTATTTCCCTCATGCGACACTGAAAGTCCAAATCACAATTTTCTAAAGACTAGTTAGCTCTGAAATTACATTCCATTCAGGAAAGTAGAATCCTCATATTTCATTTACAAAAACACATTCATGCAATAACACCACAATTATGCATAGCAATTACTGACGCACATGAAACAGAAACAAGTTCTGTAAGTACAATATCAAAGCATAAAAGTGGGTGTACATCATCACTATATCATGCATTTAATTATTCAAATATAACAAGTCAATCATCATAGACCGAAAGTTTCATGTACAAATCAAAACAACTTTGCTATTCCCAATACTACTTTCTTCAAGGAGCATAGAAACAAAATTTTGTTTATCGATTAACCCGCTAAAACTTCAACAACACAACATCCATGTTCATCATCAAGGCTCAGATTTATGCACCTATAAGAAATAACTGGCACCATGAAAAGGTATCACTATAACATTTGCATGCTTATTCTTTTTCATACTAACTCATTTTGATCACCCCATGAGTCACTTCAAAATAACAACATATCTAAAGGTTCACGTTTATTCAAATACATTCATCACAATGACGTGGTAAGTAACTTAACCAACCTCATTCATTACCTTGAAACATAAGTTTACCACTTAGCATAAATATACAGATAAATGCAAACAAAGGAGGATAACCTTTTGCAACTCACAAAAACGAAGATACCCGACTTAGTCTGTTCAAAATATACTAGTTATCTTTCATTTACATTTCCTCGTTAACACAATACTTTTAAAACCAATATATCATTCCCAACACCTTCCATACAACATATCCATTTACATGTTCACCTGAATCATTTACATTACTATTCAAGTCATTACCGATCAATTACATATTGCTTCTAGAATCCACACATCGCGGAACAAATTATCGGATATTAAGAATTAATCTCAAAGGGATATTTCACCATTGTCATACAAACATGTTACACACAAATTCTTCATTTCATTCAACTTTCTAAACTTTCATGCATCGTAAGCAACTTGTATGCATGAATAAGTCAAGAAGTACATGTTCATTTCTAGGAAAAACATGCAAGTATATGCTAGTGGACTTTTACAAGTAAAGTTGCATGGTTACATGTCTCATAATAAAATGTAAATATTTAGCCACCGAGTTTAATAAACGGTCAATCACTACATCGTGCATATTTGTTTCAATCATGAGGAATGGCAAGATAATTAACAACATACATTAACTAGGAACATGTAGGAAATCACATAACATAACATAGAACTTTTCATGTTCTAGATTACCCTACTATTAGCAAAGGCTATCATTCCCCTTATTATCAAAAATCATCCATCAAATAAAAATCCAATTTTCAGGACACAGGATATAGTTCTTTCAAGGTTTATATTCTCATGATGCTAACAAGATATTCAATTCTCTATTAGATGTCATAGTGGGCGACCATTACCCTAATCATGTTCAACTATACTCATAGAGACATATAAGCAAACGTCCAAAGAAAACTAATTCAGTCGTTTCTCTTCAATTATCTTAATGTTAGTGATAAAAGAAAGTCCATAGCAAGACATCGACAAGAAGTCTATAACAATAGATTCACCACAAGGAACTCTCAACAAGTAAATTTCACATCAGGAAATTTCGCAGGAAATCACAACCAGAAACTCATCATAGGCAATTTCTACAAGAGGTTCACCACCAGAAATTTTCAGCAAGAGTTTTCAACAAGAATCCCCAACAAGGGCTTACCAACAAGAATTTCTACAATGAGACAATAACAGTGAATTCAACAAGAATTTTATAACACAGGATTCTTCAATAAATTTTCAACAAGAAACCCAACAAGAAGTTTTCAACAAACACTTCATTAATAACTCACCACAAGACATCCAACGATAAATTCACCACCAAACACTTACTGCAAGGAATTCAACAATCATCTTTCACATCAGCAGTTACCACATAGTCAACAACAATGCACATAAGTCAAGTAGTTACTCACACCAATTTCACAAAGAAGCATGTAAGGTCATACCCTAGGTCGCAGAGTTGACATATGCTCTGATACCATATTGTAACGACCCGATTTTCATAACTCGAAAATTTTGAAAACTTTATTAAATGCAAATATTAGTTAAGTTTCCCAATTCAAAATGCGGAAATAATCAATAATACTTTTTCATCAAAACATTACATCACATTCTATTCTAATCCATAATTCATACAATTATCCTTTGTTTCAATTACAACACTGATAAATGTATTCATGCTAATCTTATTGCATCTTTCGAAAAAGTTCATTTATACAACATAGTTAAATCAACATATTTCTCATATTACATACATTATACAAATATAATTTCGGAATACAAAAACGACTACTCCAGTCTATACTCCCATCAGCAAACATCCACGACGCCACAGCAACATCCTGAACTCATATATAACACATAGACAAGGAAAAGCAGAGGGAGTAAGAACCAACTACGGTGACCGTAGCGTGGAATTACATGGAGTAATATCATTAAAGTATAACAACCTATACAATCATCTAACATCAATCATAGTACACACATACCCTTTATATACCAGTCAATACTTAAACCACATAATGTTCACATATTCAATCGGTATAATTATCACGTTTCACTTAGGCAATTCAACACTTCCAAAACAATACAATACTTCTACGACAACCCAATATCATAAAGGGCCAATCAAATCCATACCACTAAGGACAGGTCACAATTCCATACCACGAAGGGCATGTCACAATTCCATACCACGAAGGGCAGGTCACAATTCCATACCACGAAGGGCAGGTCACAATTCCATACCACGAAGGGCAGGTCACAATCCCATACCACGAGGGGCAGGTCACAATTCCATACCACGAAGGGCAGGTCACAATCCCATACCACGAGGAGCAGGTCACAATTCCATACCACGAAGGGCAGGTCACAATCCCATACCACGAGGGGCAGGTCACAATTCCATACCACGAGGGGCAGGTCACAATTCCATACCACGAGGGGCAGGTCACAATTCCATACCACGAAGGGCAGGTCACAATTCCATACCACGAAGGGCAGGTCACAATTCCATACCACGAGGGGCAGGTCACAATTCCATACCACGAGGGGCAGATCACAATTCCATACCACGAGAGCAGGTCACAATTCCATACCACGAGGGGCAGGTCACAATTCCATACCACGATAAAAATCACTCACAACATCATCACCACCTAATATAATCATGTACTTTTATCACCAACAAGCGGTTCATCACAAAATCATTATTACAAATAAACCCACATATGTTTATAGCAATTAAGCAACTCACAACTTAATCATTTTCATAGACATACTCGTGCCACATTTAACAAATCAATAACTCATCACACAATCATTGATACAAACACACCCATATATGTTTATAGCAAATCAATCATCCATAACACAACATTATCATAAATAAATCACACACAACATATTCTTCATCATATAACACATTAACGTTAGAACCATCTTCTCACATGGGCCATAAACACCCAAAAGAGTTTCTATCCGTTAATATGCTCCGATTTTTGAGGGAAATCGGAGAATGATGACTCTAATGAATTACTCTAAGACCACAATGGTCTTCTCCCTCACCTTAGGTTGCGTAAGCTCCGTTGCTCCGCAAAAGAGCTTCATCTCCCTTCATCTCCTCCAACCTCCATTGTTGCTTTTTCCTCTCCAAAGCACTCCAATGTTCCATTAAGAAGCAATAGGAAGAGGTTTGATGTGTTTTTGAGGTTTAGTGGAGGAAATGGTCGGAATCCATGAGGAGTCGCCGCTAGGAGTGAAAGGGATAAAAGAAGTGAAGATTAGGGTTTGTGAAACCCTTTCCTTACTTTTATAGCTCTGACGCTCTCGCCCAAGCGATATTTTTATATGATGTAATCGATTACATGCATAGTGTAATCGATTACATCATGAAAAATTACACATATCTGACATTTTTATACGATGTAATCGATTACATTAATAGTGTAATCGATTACATGCATAGTGTAATCGATTACATGCGTAGTGTAATCGATTTCATTCATAGTGTAATCGATTACATTCATAGTGTAATCGATTACATCATGAAAAATTACACATGTCTGATCAGATATCAACATGTAATCGATTACAATGACCATGTAATCGATTACACTGTGTTATCAGCCCAAAATTGTCATTTCTCGCTCAAGCGAGACTTCCAGGACTGATACTATAATTTTAAAGACTCAAAAATCAGGATGTTACAATAATTCTTTAACAAATTTAATCAGTTAACAAATATAAACAATGAATAAATTGCAAAATGTTTCTTGAGTAGAAAGGGACATATAATTTTTATATTTTATTCTCGTTCTCTCATTTGAATGCTTGGTCAATACAACAATAACTATGACAAACTAATTTCTAAACTTAATTTTTAAACCAAATAAAGATGTTAATTTACTTTTCCTCTAAGTTTCATGTTCCATTTTTGCTTCTAGAAAGTCCATTCCACAATTTCCACCAAATTTCCTCTCATGGTTACCAAGTCCATTCAAAAGAAAGAAATAAATAATGTCATCAATATGTGGAGTTTTTTCATAAAGATTCTTTTTTTCCATATTCTTTAATATCCTACCGGTTATCAAACTGGTCAGGATACTAATATAACGGTTTATTGAAATTAAGATATACATATATAACATATTAACATTAATATAGAAAAATCAATAAAACATCATTATTTTTTTATTAAAAATTAATTTTAAATAAAAAATCGGCCGGTATGACCGGTACGGTTCAATTGAAAATCGGTTGGTATGACTGGTTTTGAGCGGTTTTAACTGATTTGATTACATACCTGTATAATTGTTGTATCATACCGATATTGAACGATTTACCTGTTTACTAGTTTTTTCAATACTGGTATTTTTTTAGCAAGGACAGTAATAATATTATTTTAGAAAGACCAACATTTATTTTTTTATATTTATTATGTCTTTCTCTTCTATGCTCTCTTATTCAATACAATCCTAATTTTCCACTTTCTCTTTGGTTAAACTCCAAGATGGACCACATTAGTCAAGAGCAACCATTGTGAAAAATAACAAAAAAAATTTCCCACTTTTCTATTTTAATTTCTCAAAGCCATCACTACGCAATTTTAATATGGATCTATACTTTATTAAACTACTTGTTCTCATGAATTAATAACATGTTACATTCCCCATCAAGGAATAATAAATAACAAATGAGAAATAATGTTGGGGTTAGTAATTTAAATATTTAATAGTATCCCATCCTTAGATAATAATGTTAACAATATAAAAAATGTTAACAAGTACCCTAAAAACATTATTTAAGAAATAAAAATAGAAACTTTGGATTAATTTCACATTTCAAGAATTATTGGATTATCCAAGACTAATCTTCATTTTTATTTCTTAAACAATGTACTCTCAATGTGACTTTGTATTTTTATTTTTAATCATTGTTTGAATTCAACATGTGAGTCCATGAAGATAAATCATAAACTAAAACAAGATGCTACATAATTTTCAATGGAAGATAGTGATGCTAATATGGATTGGAAATTTTCACAATGACAATGGATCAAAGGCTGCAATATATTAAAAAGCACAATCCAGTTACAAAATTAATGCAAATCAAACTACTAATATTCCATGTAACAAAATCTCCTAATTCAAGGTTGTAGCTTTTCAATAGAAATCATCATCTTTGAAGTATATCCAATTTAAAGCTCATATTTCTATGCACCATTCATTGCAGAATCAGCATGATATGCACTTCCTTTTTCAGAAATCTTGCCATTAGATTGAGTTCTCTGCCTCTGAAAAAATGACAATAGAACCATGTTATGTCCACAACATAGATAATGACATTATATTAAAAATACAACAACAGTCAAGCCTTTATCCCAATAGATGGGGTCGGCTACATGGACAACAACCAAGCCTTTGTCTCACTAGGCGGGGTCGGCTAGATTTACCGAAAGACGCTATGGAAATAAAATATATGTAAAAAGGGAAGGACAAGTAGATTCCTCATATTCTCGTTCACAACAAATACTAACATACTAACAACTAACATTTGCCGATAAAAAATAAAAATAAAAAGTAGATTCCTCATACCCATTCTGCAGGGTCTACAGAATTCCCATTCATTAACTTGTGGTTCTCTTCTTTGGTCCAGCCATCTTTGTCTTTAACACTCATCGGCAACAGCAGGGCCGTGGCTGCACTGTTCCGGTCGGGAATTTCTGCGAAAACAACTACTAAGTCAGCATAACGACAAATAGCTGCTCAATCAGATGACAATAGCATATACATAATTGCATTCGAATGTGCTAACCTGGCAATTTCTTCTCCACAAAAAACACCACCAAATTAACAGTATACCTGTTATAGATCAATATTCAAAACAATAAATAGAAAATCAAAAAGGACATGGATCAATTTTTGCTCATTCCAAAATCGAAAATGTTGCCTACCAGGCAACAACTACGTCGACTGTGTAATGTTTGCGAGATGCTATGATGAGAAGACTTTGAATCACAGCAAGAAGCCACCCTAGTTGCTTTATACACCTGCAGTGGTTGATGAAGATCACGATTAGTCATAAATGGAAATTTAAACGCGGTAAAACATTACATGATAGCTTATTACAAATCAATGAAACAACAAAAACAATGATTGCTGGTGTGAAAACAAGGATAGCTTATGAGCCAATATACCTTTGGGTACCGTATTTCTGATACGTGAGAACAAAGACGAGAGTAAAAATCATGTGAGATGAAAAAATCAAATCACCGCATCCGTATAACACACCATGAGGAACTGCACAATGAAAATAAAATGAGAAGTGAAAACCAAAATAACCACAATGGCATAGAAGGTAAACAACTCCAACACAGTAATATACTAACAATTAATCAAGAGGACTTCAATAACACTTTTTGGAGGAGGCAATGTAGCCAGTTCAGATCCCTGCATATCAAATGAAGCGATGTTATCAAAAGACAATTTAATAAGACGATGACATCATAAAGATATGTAATTTGTCGTTCGCATAGAAAGAGAAGAAACAGTTAAACCGCAAGTGACATGTTTTTTTTTACCAAGAATGCATTCTCAAATAATTATACCTCACGACAATGGTAATTCGGACCAGGAAGCTGTGTAGAATAAAATGTCACTATGCGTAGAGCTTGAGAAGCCTGCCGAAATTAAGGAGTAAAGGGAAGCTGAGTATATGATTAAGGAGTATGGATCCACACAAGTAGAAAAAAGCTGCTTAATTGTGACATCACTTTAGTAATCAACATTGCCCTTGTTATCAACATTTTATGGTTTGTTTTCTAAAATGTTATATAATATAATACTTCAATAAACACAAATAGAAAACACTCACAGCTAAGAATGATAGAACTCTGCACCATATTAGAACTGTGTAGATCTTTTTGTTCTTGAGTATGAAAGGATGAAATGTCCACTGCATTAGTAGAAATCGTAGAACATGTCAATAAACTTCATAAGACAATGCCGGTCGCGAGCGAGAACTTCATTGAAAACAAACGATGCTGGCAATTAAACAAAAGACGAGACAGGGAGGGGAAGATAAAGATAGGCAGAAAACTCTTACCAAGAAAAATGATACAAAGATAATTGTAAACAGAGTTTCGCTTAGGTAAGCTTTGTCTCGCCCAAGCTCCTGTACCACCACCAATACGGCAATATAAAAATTAAATCAAAAGGCATTCCTATGTAAGATGTAATTATCGGTAAAGAGAGATAAAAGTTCAACGACAAACCGGAAGGAGGAAGAATCCAAGATCCTGTAGGGTAGGACCAGGTTTATGTAAATAATGAACTCCATGCGCAGCCAAACCGTGTATATACTGTAGAAAAGCAATTAAAACTCATACTTAGATATCAAACATAAGAAGAAATTAAAGGTGTGTTGAATAACCAACTAATTTTGTGTACTATAAAAATAGCCTTCATGCACAACATTGACAAGTATATAAAACTTACAAAATCCTTCTCTCAAACACGGCACAAAAACTTCGAAAATACATTTCTACACTATATTTGCCTTCAATAAGTAGCTTCAACCTACTAATGGTATTAAATGAGAGAAAGTGAAACATTTTATCATCATGGAAAACAGAAACTTCAGAGCCCCACATTTTATCAGCATTTCACTTGGGATGCAATTATTCATCCTATTTTGAGCATGCATTCAAAGCCAAATCCAAAGTATTGCAGAATGTACAAACAATGTTGCACAATTTTACTAGTTCCTTGAACTTACCCTCATTGAAATACCAAGCTATCAATCTCTTAACACTAGATAACAATCATAGATAAAGAAAAACCGTTTAGTGAATAAACATAAAACATTAGTATTATAAACCCTGTTCCTAATAAAGCAAGTAATCTATAGAAGTAACAAAACCAACATGATCTTAAAAAAACAAACCAACGTGGAAGAAAACATTTTGTAACGTTCAAGTAAAGTTCCAACACAACCACATGTGAAAACAACATTCAGAAATCTCAACCACATAAAATAAATTACACTGAATAAATTTCATGTGATTGATTGTTCAAAAGTCAAAACAAGGAACCAAAAACAAAAACAAACCTGACAAACAAGACCAGCGAGAAGGTACTTCCAATTCTCTGCAAGAAGGTTGATCTCCGTAGTTACCTCTGCACAAAATCTCTTCCATAGCTATACATCAAATCATTCAAATATTTATTAGAATTATTTATAAAACAAACATGTTGCTATGAATAACAAATTGTAGCAAACATGAAAATGGTGAAAGAAAACAACCTTAGAAGCCTCACGGCCAATGTAAAACATGTTCTTGTTGTTGATAATGTTGAAAATGATGTTGTTGTTGTAACCGTAACAGAACCGCTTCCATGTTACTTCATAACAACAATATTGTTAAGGACTTAAACGTGAACATTGTTATCGCCCCCTCAAAAACACAACAACTATTGCATACAAAACCAGATAGGAATCAATTCCTCCTCCACTTTCCCACCATAAAAAATTAAACCTTTTGTTGAAAAAATTCACACCCAGAAAGCAAAAATTGAGAAGAAAGATAAAAATTGAATTTTTAAGAAAGGGATGACAGAAGAAGAAGATCTAAAAAGAAAAAGTGGAACCCAGAAGGAAGATAGATATGGAGAGAACCCAAAAGATGGAGAAAACAAAAGGGGTTCTCTGAAATGGAAGGAAATTTATTGAAAATGGGTCAAAAGTTTTCTCTCTTTAGAATCTCTCTCTGAATCTCTTCCTTTTCTGATTGAGAAGAGAATGACAATAAAGCTATTTATATACCCAAAACTCAATTTTACTCTTTTAATTTATTTTATTTTCTTAATTTTTATCTTTTTTTTTCCTTTCTTAACACTTCTTACTTTCTTAAAATTATAACATAAATATTTTTATTAAATTTAGATATAGTAAATATCCTTGGTTATGTTGTTCTAGCAACAAAATTAGTAATATATAATTTTTTTTGCGAAAAACTAAAAACGGAATAGGTCAAAATGATAGCAAAAATAAAATTTGATGAAAAATAAGTCAATAAAAAACAAAGTGAATGAATCAAAAATGACTTTATTTTGCTATTTATATAGAAAAGAAAAGATAGAAAAAGTTCACTTTTCACATTTATAAAGAAAAATAAGATTTAAAATTTGTACACTTAAATATGAATGAAATAAGGATCACTTTTCACATTTATAAAGAAAAATAAGATTTAAAATTTGTACACTTAAATATGAATGAAATAAGGAGTTTATATTTTGCATGGTTGATTTAATTGATAAACTGATCCTTATAACATTTATATTGGACATTTAATTAAACTCATCAAAATGAAAAAATATGCAAAATTACATTAGTATGGTCAAAATAAATTATAGAATCATACTTAGGATTTATAAAAAGCTAGTGTTTATGTTAACCGAATAAAAAATTGATAATTGTGTAATTTTAATGATGTCACTGATTAAAGTAACAAATGCATTAATAAAATTGATTTTTTTGATATTGAATTGAAAGACTAAAAACAATAGAAGGTGTATATTTTTCTCCAACACACATTCTCTCTCAAGTTGAGGTGGCTGTTACTACTTTCTAGGGAATTGAAACTTTTTTTAGTTAAGTTTTTACTGTTACCAAAAGCATCATATCTTCTCAACCAAATCATATTTTGACTTTTGTCATTTTTTTATATTTTTTATTGGCTACCTTTTGTGGTCCATATCATTATTAGGATTTGGTAAATAAATGGAGAAATTGATATTCATATAGTATCCACAAATTAGATTTATTTCCCTCCAAACAAATATTCAAATTTTAAATGTGATTAAAGGATGCAACTATTCACATTAGCTTTTAATATTGACATTTCCTAAATTTTCATGAAATCATACGAATTACATTTTTTTGTATCTATATAAATCATCCATTCCTCTTTACTGTCATTCACTTCCTCTCTATAGGAAGTCAACTTCTTCAAACTCACTAATTTTCTCCTTAGGTAACTTCATATATCTTTAATTTCATATATCCATTCTTTTCTCTTTTGAACTTCTCTTTTTTCTTTGAAAAGTAATGGTTTTATGAAGTTTGAGGATCAAGTGGAGTAATGAACACTAGAAATGACAACGGGCATATTGAATTCGGAATTATACTTACCCATTTCTGAAACTGAAATCCAAAACTCGAACTCGAACCCAAACTTGACGAGGAACCCCAAAAATAGTCATAATACAATACCCTTCAACAAAATGCACAATACATCATACTACAATAGAAAACATATTGAATTGATGAATACTGCATTATAATAATCATGGGATTCAAGCATGGAAATAAATGACAATAATGCTCTCAACATAGCATAAAAAGATGGTTGCATCTCTAATGAGATTTATGAATGTAAAAATGGCTTCAGTAATTGTTCTTCTAGTGTCCACACCGTACCTAATGGATTTGGGTATGATATTAATTGTACCAAACCCTAACTCGAAAATTGGAATCAGGTTATACCCGAATAACGAATCTAATCACAATAAATTTTACTCATTAAATTTGGGTTGATCACGGACGAGTACCCATGAATTCGGTTTTCATTGATATTCCTAATGAACACTTGGTTGAGCTTTTGAGCTTTTGGAAACATGTAAACCACTTCCTTCCCTATTGTTTTATATTGGCCATAATCTCAATGTAGCAAAGGAGTTTCATTTTTAAAACATTTTCCTCTAGAAATTTTGTCATGTGTTGATGATGAAGCTATTAATTGAAAGCTTGAATTTTGCGTTGATTTTTATGTGAAGATAACTTTTATTTGAGTTTGTAGTGGATAATTCCCAATGACTTGAAAACATAAAAGAACTCACTCTTAATAAAGGTTTAAGAAAGAGTGTTAAAGTTGTGGTTTTTATGCTTTTTAAGGTAATACATTATTTTTATAGAATAATAAGAATTGAGGATATTCTAGACTTTTGGATTTGTGGTTCTAAATTATTCTCCTTGATTTAGAATATTTTTTTAACTTTTTGTACTTTTGTTATTAATTGTTTATTTTTTTTTTGAGAAATTACTAAGAAAAATTATAAATTAAAAAATACAATATTTTAATGATATGTTCTAATCTAGTATATTTAGAGAGAATAAATAATACCAGCCTCTTTTATGTGATTATTTTTAATTTCTTATAGTTATTTTGCTTTCTTTGAAGATTATGTATGTGTCTTCTCCACCATTTTCAATTCTTGGCCTCTCAATGATGTGTGTGTATATATAAAAGGAACCATGTTTTAGATTTTAAAATTAGTGATACCTGTTAATTGTTATCATAGAAACTAGAAAAATACTTAATAATTTTATTGTTTTTTTTATACATAAAACATAACTTACTCTAAAGTTTTTATGGAAAAAAACATAATATTTCGTAAAAATATGCATCCACGTGGTCACGATAATTAGTGTCCATTAATATTAGGTTGTAACTTATCAGACTAAACGTGTATTGGTGTATACAAAAATATAAAGGCTGAAATTTAAGATAAGGTTAAGGATCCTATTGGTGTTAGATATGATAATGGAATGATAATATTGGAATAGCCACACACCCAAGGATGAATAATAAACCATTAGTTTAATGATGATTAGCTCGACGATAAGTTCACGAAATGATTGAAGTACTTCATGGTATATATCCATATAAATATAAATAAAGAGCAACTAATTTATACAAGAAAACAATTCTCATAAAGGAAAATATAAGTTCTAAGAAGTCTTTATTGTCTTGTCCAACCAAGTGCCATTTAACCATAAAGAGGCAAAGGCAAAAGCAATGAGTTTAAAATGTGTAGTTTTGATTAGAAGTGTATAGAATCCCTTATTCGGTTGAGAAAAAATAGTTTGATACATGACTAGGGCACACTAGGAGTGTTTAGATCCATATCAATCTAAAAAACCAAAAATTATTCCAAAAAACCGAAACTATAAAAACTAAAATTGCATGGATGCTATTGGGATGGTTTTTAGAAAACGGACCAATCTAAATCAATTTTGGTTCCAATTGATAATGAAAATTATTAAATTTCTAAATCTAGTTAATATTGCAATTGATAATGTAAAAAGTACATTTTTAATATTTTCTGATTGTTAAAAGTGTTATTACTTATTAGTTAACACTTTCTTATTGTTGACATTATGCTCATGTGTTACTGGTGTTTTATTTTTCATGTTGTTTATATTTTTGTGTCGTTCTTATGTTTAGTTCAAATCAATATTATTAATGTTAAAATAAATGTTTGTATGTAGAAACTTGGTACTAGGAGTCTTGGAATAGATTTATTGATTTTTTATGTGACTTTGCGAGTTTGAAAATGTATTAAACTTATTATTTGAAATAGATATGTTTTTACGTGAACTTGATATTACATTAAATGTGTTAGACTTGTTATTTTTGTATTAAAATGTGAACTTTCTTATTGTTAACATTATGCTCATGTGTTACTGGTGTTTTTTTCCTGGTATTTTATTTTTCGTATTTTTATTTTATTTTTTTGTCATTATTATGGTTAGTTCAAATGAATATTACTAATGTTAAAATAAATGTTTGTGTGTAGCAACTTGGTACTAGGAGTCTTGGAATAGACTTATTAATTTTTATGTGAATTTGAGAGTTTGAAAATGTATTAAACTTATTATTTGAAATAGACATATTTTTACGTGAACTTGATATTATGAAAATGTGTTATACTTGTTATTTTTGTATTAAAACCCGGTCCGAAACCTCTTATAAATTTTGGAACGGGTTGGATGAGATTTCTTAATATAAATTAACCAAATGGAATCATATCATACGTTATTTATGTCCGTCTAAGCCTTGGAAATTTCAGTGTTGCTTATCCTTGTCCACATTATAGATTGTATCTTTGTCGCTTAGTCTATAAACTAATAGAGTCGTTAAGTGAACAAAAATCTGAAGGAAACTTATTGAATTTGTAGATTTTAAAAAAATAACTATTTCAACTAGTTTTTCACATTATTTTTATGGTATATATACACACATTACCGACTACTATAAAAACTAACCATAATAAATAGCAATTATAAATAAATTAATAACTAAAACAAAACAACTAATATATAAATATTAAATAGAATGTCATGTTCTTTTTAATCAATTAATAAATTGCAGTAATTTTTGCAATTAACTTTACCAAACGACTATAGTTCAATTAACTACCATAATTAAATATTATAAGGTTTCAACAAAATTTATAGCTATCTTCATAATTAAATGTGTTCACAACTAAACACTACAAGGTAGTTTTGTAAAAAAAATCTATGTGACTACATGACATCAAATCCAGAATTTAATGAAAATGACACACATAGATTTATTTTAAGAGAGGCTATAGAGGGTTTTACAAGAAGATGGGTTGTGAAAATAATGAGAGGCACTGTGAGATTTGAATCAGCCCACTAATAATAATTCACATTCCAATGAACTTTTAAAAAACCACAAACATTATAAAATAAAATAAAAAATCAATTAGATCACATGTCTTTTCTTTAATTTGGTCAAAGCTACCTTGATTTTGAAAGAATCGAAGAGGGGAATAGGGATCATCTGTCCCAAATGCATCATGTCACTTGTTCACATCCAATAAGATTGCACTAAATAATATAAAATATTACTTTATATTTTTTACTTTTTTATTTCAATTAAATGACATTTTTTCATTGGCTTGAGACACCATTGGGACACCAAATGGAAACAGCATATCCTCATTCGAGGAAAGGGTAGGGTCCTTTGTCTTGGTGAAGCCACAACTCTTGCCTTTTCATTATATAAATTCAAAATCATCATCTTGTGGGGTATGCATGCATGTGCAATAATCTATTTTGGATTTGATGTTAAGATCCTTCTAAGCCAAATCAGAAACAAACATAGTCACAATATAATATCATTAGGTGCTTTCATGATTTCATATAAGCAAATACCAAATGTTATTGAACATGGAGGTTATTTGGCTCGTGTTTCGATTAGTTTATTCTATATCTGTATATTTCAAATATTTTATAGTTAAATAATTAAAAAACTATTGTTTAAAAATAATAATATAGTGCAAGCATGTGTCTACTCAGTTACTAGACTTCCTTTAATATCTTCATATTTTATTCACTTGTGTGATATTACCCGGAAACTGATAAATTTATCCATATTTTGCCATTCATCAAAATTTAAGAATATTAAATTCATCTAAATACATCAACTACTATAAATTATCCTTATACCATGGAAGTGGTTATCCTACTACCATTAATTACTATTATTAAATTTTTTATTACATCAACAAACATGAAACATAAAATGAGGAAGTGGGTTATGTGATTTTTTTTGGTAGAAAATAGATATTAGTAAGGGCAGAATAGAAAACACCAAATTGAACCATGGAAAATTATTTCATATTTTCCCTTTTATCTATTAGTATATATATATATATATATATGTTGGTCATTGATTAAAGCAAAATGTTTTTTTTAAAAGGTACTACAACATAAACACTTCCACATTCTAATTAAACTTCTCCAATGAACTTCCATCGAGTCAAAATATGTCATTTAAAAAAATGTAGAGAATATTTCATGAAGCACCTTAGAAATGGTGTAATGGTTAGATTTATGTCATGAATATATCATGATTATAAAAAGTAGGATGACATAACTCATCCCAAAAAAGAGAAGTTTTTTTTTAAATTTCACCATCAACCATATACCCCTTATGATAATATGAAACAATGGCAAAAACTAAAAGTCAAAGTAATATAGAACAACAACAATAGTAAAGAAATTAAAGTTTTAATTCATTATGAAGATTAAGAAGGAATTAATTTGTTCAAAGAAATCAAAAGGCAAAGTACAAACAAATTAAAAAACTTCATTAAATCATTGATCTATTTATGTAAACATCATTTAATTCTTAAGAAAATAATTGAGGAAATGTTCAAAGAACCTGTTTATATATATATAACATCACTGAATTCATGTAAAAATTATTGTTGAACTATAAATATTTAGAAGGTGAATGATGAGTTGTGCTAACAATGATGAGAGCTTCCAAATTATGTTGATTATGGTGTTAGGTAGTTATAAAGCATTTATTAAAGTCTATTCTCTTCTTACTTCAAAAGATTTATGTTGCTTCTTAGGTAGTTATATCGTGAATGTACTTATTGATCAATGATGTTATATATATATATATATATAAATGTAAGGAGCTTTATAAAACATTCTTAAATGGACTACCTATGTTAGTTATATGGTAAATGTAGTTTTGCTCAAAATCAAATAAAACATGTGTTTCTATGGCTCCCTACCTATGTTAGTGAATGAAGTCCAAGAAATAGGGCAATGAAGGTTAGTGAATAAGGTAACGATGTAATGAAGGTTATTGTCTTAGATGGTCTATTTTCCCATATTTAATTGGTATGACATGATCATCTGCATCATACTATTACTGTTGGTGATGGTTTTTGGAAAATATCTAGTTAAGAAAGACCGGAGTTAATTATATTCACATCCCCTGAGTTATATTGAAATTATATAAACTACTTATCAATTGTTTATCCATACAAAAAACTCATTATTTTTGTACATACGTTACACTGACTACCCCTACATGTGATATAAGTGTGATTTTTTACATAAAAAATGCTGATAAGTATCATAAAATTAAACAAAATATGATATATTGTAAAGACAAGTCAAAATAATATACGAGTCAATACATTTTCATTATTTTTGGTTCATTACAAAATACATTAATAATTATATTGAGATATTATTTAAATCACTCTTATACGATATTATAATGAACAAAAAATAATGAAAATTTATTGACCTTATACTATTTTGACTTGTCTCTACAATATATCATATTTTATTTTATTTTATTACACTTATCATATTTATTTCACATGCATGGGTGATCAATATAATGTATGTACAAAAATCAGAGTTTTTTGTATGAGTAAAAAATGGAAGAGTTGATATGTGTAATTTCATTAAAACTCAGGAGTGTCATTGTAATTTACTCTAAGAGGTATTGTGAGGACTTTTAAGCTTGTTTCGATTCCACGTGAACACTGAATATCAAATCTAATTTTTTAAAATAAAAATAAAAATATTAAAAAGAATATTTCGTCAAAGTGATTTTATAAAGTGAAATAATTATATTTATTCATTGTGTACTGTATTGCAGTAATTTTGGAATTTTATTGAGTCAATAATAAATTTTTGTCCAAAAAAGTGTTCGAATCTTCTTGTGATTTTATATAATCAATAATAATTTCACCTAGAATTGCAATAATTTTTATGGCTTTGTAAAATTATAAAATATTTTTATGATGAAAATTATATTTTTAGAAGTCTCCAAACTAACTTTATCTCATTTGAATATTTATCTTCAAACCAATTATCATAAAGTCAAATAATTAGTGACTATCGTTTTAAATATTTGATTTTTGAAATAATCATTTAACAAGCCATTGAATTCACATAATGAGTCATTATGAATTCAATTAAAAAGGCATTACCCACACTACCCGGTAGGGATGATAATATGGGCTTGGCTCGACGGGCCAGTCCGTTTTGATCAACATTTTTAGCGGGCCGAACAGAAGATTTTAGCCCAAAAGCCCATATTAAACTTGGTTTGGAAGCTCGTTTTTAGAAGGGTCTCGTCGGGCCGGGCCGGGCTAGTACGGGGAGCCAACATTAATATTGCTTTAACATTTTAAGGTTAGCTGTGATTCTAATAATGTAGTCAATTTAATATTGTTTTCCAACCGATCATTTTACGTAAGTGTGCAACCAATTTATTATTTATATATAAGACATTTATGAGTAAATTTCTTATCAATGTAATTTATATCATATAAAAGACATTTACAATTTATTATTCATATATTCTGTTTAACTTAATTACATTTATCACTTTTTTGTTTACAAAATTACACTTCTCATGCATGGTTGATCAATCTAATGTATGTTTATAAATAATTAAGAGTTTTTTTTTGTAAGTGTAGAAAATGAAAGGATAGTTTGTGTAATTACACTCAAACTCATGAAACATTAGTGTAATTTACTCTTAATATTAATAATCTTTTGCAAATGTTTAACACGTTATACTAAATTGGTTAGTAATATTAATACTAAATTGGTTATACTATTATGTAATATTACAATTGATAAGTAATTTATGAGTAATTTATATCATATACGAGACTTTTATATTATATACAATACATTAACTTATAATTATAATTTACTCTTTAAATTGGTTAGTACTCATATACAAGCCTTCTCAAAAGAATATTTTTTGCATAGAAAAAATGAAGCCATATTCTTCCAACACATTATCTAATGTTTAAAATATAGGAGATTGAAGCTTTATTGTGAACTAAGAGTCTAAAAGTTTAAGACTATTTTGGCTAATTGTTTAGAACTTACAAGTTTTAAACCAAAACGATATATTATTGTGAGATTGTTGACTTTAGTTTGTGATTTTTTGTTTTAAAATAAATTTATGAGGCGTTATGATTATTTATTTTTGAAATTGTGATTGAGTTGATTATAAATGTTTTTTTGAAAAGAAAGAATAATGGGTCAGTCCGCTGGCTTGCCAGCCCTACCAAATATGGGTCAGGCTGGCATTTTGAGCCCTTTTAGCAATAAGGGTCGGACCAACCCAACCCATATTTTAGCGGGGCAAAGATGGGCCGACTATGGTTGGGTCAGGCTGGCCCATTTTGCCACCCATATTTGTGGGTATCCATAAAAAATATTAGAAATAATGCGAGTAATTTATGCACTTATGTTTGTTTGCTAACACCTTATATATTATTTAAGTAATGAACATGAGAAAACAATATAAAACATAATTTAAAGTATTAAATTCAATGTAATTTGACTATAAAACACAACTCATTTTAATCAAACAAATATAAAAAAACAAATTCAATAGCATGATGAAAAATTTATTTAATAAGAACTCTTCAATCAACATAATATTACATTATATTGTACATATGAATTAACAAACTAACATCATTGCTTAACAATATCAGAGTTGGAAAACATAACAGTCACATTTATGAATTAATATAACATTACAATTATGATTAACATAATATTACAATTATATATGTTTATATATATATATATATATATTTAGATTTAGGAAGAAATAGTGGGTTCGGGTACCCACGAGTCTAGGTACCTTATTACTCGGATCTAGACCCATCTAACCGCAGGTCTCAAAATCTCGGGTCTTAATTACCCATGGGTCTAAAAACATGGATCCAAACCCACCGTTGTATGTATTAATTGTGGCTACCCACAGATCCGAGTACTCATTGTCATCCCTAATCGTAGCATTATGTCACATGCTTTTTTTGTATTATTTTTGTTATTCCTTTTCATTATTATATATTTCCTTTTTTTAGAAAATGAAAAAAAGGAAGATGAAAAGGTAATAAATAATTAGATGATAATAAATTAGTTTTAAATAGTGAAAATTAAGTATTAAATAATTTAAATTAAATACAAATAATTTTAAAATGTTTTATTAGTAAAATTAAATATCATATTTTACTTTGAGTCGTTAAACCGTAGCAGTGGTTAGTATTTTCTCTAATATCTCTTGATTCAAATGTGACCTATTTCCATAATGATTCCCTTTAAAATAATTTATTGTATAATTTTTTTTTCTAATTTTTTTATTTAATAAATTATTGAGAATTTAATAGTGAGCTCATGACTCGTGTCATATCTTACTTATGTGGTCCCAAAATAAGGGCACATATGAGCAAAATAAAACACAAAAATAAATGATTTTTTTTCCTGAATTTTTAGTAAAATAAACAAAGCATATAATTAATCCATGAAGTAAACAGAAATATCATTTTAATATGAGAGGATATGTTGCTAATCCACACAAATAAAAAACTTTTTTTCCTAAATTTTTAGTAAAATAAACAAAGCATATAATTATTCCATGCAATAATTTTAATATGAGATGATGAGTTGCTAATACCTTCATTTGACCCGTCATCGATTCCAGGGTTTAGCATTTTGGTTCAACAACCATATTTTATAAATTGGATATAAAAAATAGTTATTTTACATTTTAACCATAAAAAATAATGAGTATTTCAATCATATGGAAGAGAGAGAAATCTCATTTCTCTCCTTTCCTAGGTTTTGAAACCAATTATCCATCGAGTGTCATGTCAATTATTCTAGAAACAAAATTTTTTGAGATTAATATCTCTCTCATAACGGAGATCAAGAAGTCTTAAACGTGTTCACTAATATTTTCTCATCATTTATTTGGGGTTACAACTCTGATAAAATCCAACATCTCAAAGATGTATTTCCAAAGAGAAACAAATATAATGTTTCCAGTAAAACACCATCTTATTCAAATACCATAAAATTGTAATGCCAAAGAGCAATAGAGATAGATACCTAAAGTTAAGTTGTCTATATTATCACACTTTATACTCTTTAAGATTTACTCATAATACTTTAATTTTCATTTCCTTCTAGTGCAAGTGTGAGTTGTTAGGATATAAGGTATGTCCAAGAATCAATCTGTCATATTTATAATAATAAAGTTGTATATATTATTATATTGTTATCATATTCATTGTTTGTTGAAATAATTAATATGAAATGTCCTTGATTAAAATTAGAGAGTTATTATTATAATAGATATTATAATAAGGAGAAATAAATATTTTATAATTTTAATCTAAATTGTTCTTTATCATATGATTATTAAACGTATGACATTATTAATCAATATATATGTAATAGTCTTTATTAGATAAAGATTAATAAATCTCATTTATTAAATTACACATATAAATGGTGAATATAGAGATATGACCATTGAACTGACTCAATGGAGAATTCCTAATGATTAATATATTACATTTGAATTGTCAATAGGAAATTATTATGAAGAAATATATATTTTCCTTAGACTTGAGATTATCATAGTAATTAACAAATTATTTGTTATATTCTGATATCGGACACCTAATGTCTTATGATGTTAGTTGGATGCTTATTGGGTATAATCAAATTCTGGTAGGATTAATGATTAATCAAGAAAGAATCCATCAACTCATGGTAATGAGTTTGAGCTCTATAGAAATAAAGACCTTGGCCAAGGGGAATTGAATGAATGAAAAAATGAGTTTATTAAGTCATTCACTATGCATTAACTTATTTGAATTTGACAAACATACCATATTCTAGAGTTAACATAGAGCTGTAAAGATGGAAGAAAATATTATATTAATCTTCTAATGGTTCTAAAGTAAAAGATGTTACTTCATTTCTATCTGATCGTTAAGGAGTCCGATCGTTCAGGAGTGTTTATGCCAGCACCAAAAATACAAATAATATTATTTAGTCATCTGTAATATAATTAAGTGAGACTTAATTAATATATTTTCAAATCTATGTTTAAATTAATAAATCTGATAAGATCAGTGATTAATTTAAACGCTTGAAAAATAAAAATAACAAAACCAAAAAGGAGAAAAATAAGGTAGTGGTTACTATGTGATAGAATAAATATGAGATTGAGTGTTTATTTTATTTTGGAAATAAATATCACAAAACCATAACCTACCGAAATATGAGTGTGCAAAAAGTCTTCAGCATAGTGTGTAGAGAAAAAGAGAATTGTTCTTCTTCTTTTGTTTTATTATTTTAGAGTATAAATTGGCTAAATTTGTTCCACATATTAAGTGTTGATACAACAAGGATCAATCTCGTTGTGAATACATGTGTAGGACCTTCATACTGTTGAAGAAGAAGTTTTATGAAGCCATCACAATCTCTCGAGACATTTTTTATAAAAAAATTTTGCCTCACCTGGTATGCATAATTTAATACAAAATAGATCTACTATTTTCCACTAAGCGTGTTAGAAATACATATTAACCTTCAAAAAAAAATCATTACACTATGAATATGAGTCACCAAACCTTCCCAACATCAATACCAAGACGAGGAAATCACAATCTAATACATGGTTAGATATATAGTGTAATCGAGTATAATGCTTATTACATTTTACACTAAATTTATAACACTTTATTTATTACAAACCTGGTGCTTAATATGAGTAAGGTGAATTTGATACACAGTAGATATAGTAAATGAAAGAATTATATAACTATTACTTTCTTATTGTAGTATAGACAGTTAGAGTTAGTTACATAGTGGCTGCACAAATTCCAATCACAAAAGTAATATTTTGCTGAGTTGAAAGCATTTTCACTCCAATAGAATCGTCCTTCAGATCTTTGATTCATAATTTGTTCAATTCATTGAATTTTCTGCCATCTCTGACTTTGCATGCATAGCAAATATTTTTACCTCTCAACAAATTTTCTCACTTTTTTCACATTTTCTCTCATCTGATCCATAAACCTACATTAAAAAATAGCTATCAATGTTGTTCATTTGTCATCTTGTTCATACATGTTTTATGGTCATTGTCAATGTTTCTCTATGTTTCCTATCAAGTTAGCAATAGATTTTCTCAGTATATATGGGATTCGATTTTCAACATCAACATTGTTTGAATTTGACACTATATGTTTATTGGGAAATAATAATCAGACGGTATATAACTATATATATAGCATGTGAAGCATGTTATATGAATTATTTGATATCAGAAAAAGTTGTTATTTGGCTATTGATAGAGAAATAATTTGTCTTTTGATTTATCACAAGGCTAAAATTTATGACCATTGGTTAAAGAGAAAATCTTTTTTTCCCACTTATGACAACACAAAATCTAACATCAACAAGTGTTATGGGTGAATCTGAGATACTTATCGTACCCAATACAAAGAAATGTCATAAACAGAATGTGAATTTTTTTGCCTTAGGGTTGTTAGGTATAACGTTCTTACCATAAGTTCAACACAGTAGATAATTAAATTTATTATTATGATAGATGATTCAATTTGTATTGTATATATAAAAATGACTTATTGATTATGCTTGTGCTAAACGTGTACTTCGTTTTTTGATTTCCCCCATTCTCTCAATAGGCTCAAATTTTATATTTGTTATAATTTGATTCACTATAATATTTGTCATTATTTTTTAGTTAATTGTTAAATTATCTTAATTAATCTCAATTTAATTGTTTGGTGGTTAAGATGTGGTAATAATGGATAAGATATGAGATGAGATAAACAATTTTGTTTTAGCCCCACAATTTATTTGATTAGTTTTTAATTCCTAATTTATTTGATTGTTTAGTTTTAATCAATGTTGATGATTTATCAACACCAAAGTTGGTCACATCACTAAAAACTTATTTAAACAATGAAACTTACCCTTATTTATGAATTGATTATATTTACATTATTAGTGATAATAGTGACATGGATGTAGAGGATATGACAACAATGATGATGATATAGTGAAGGTAATGACAACAATAACAAAGGTAAGATAAATTAATGAAATAGAGTTTAAAATTTATAGAATGATATAATAATATTACAATACATTGTCATTGTATTATTTAACATTTATATGCTAATTTTAATGATTTTTAAAGTAATAGTTATAAATGATGAATGTGATATAAATATTAAATGCATAGAAAAATATGAAAGAATAAGAGAATAGTTCCCTTCCATAACATTGTCATTGTATTACTAGCTTCCTTCCAAAGTTTGAGACATAGCATAAATATGGGTAATAAATTATGAATCTCAAATACTTATGTGTCCCAATTTGTGGGTGAGTTTTGTTATGATAGTGCATATGGTAAGAGAGTATGAGTATGCCCATGTGCATTATGAAAACGTAAAAGAAGAGAGGTCCCATTAGTGAAGCCTTATCCTATGTCAACATCAAATAAACAACAAAATAACAAGATTCAAGGACCATTTGATATGAACTAGTCCTTTCTCTAATAAGCATTTTGTCTTTATCTTGGAATCTATGTATCCATGGACCGCAAAGCATAGATTTGCCCAAACAATCCACTTAAGGGTGCAATGCCATCAATAAAGACTATCCAAAACTATATTGATGGATTAATTGTTAGTTCACTCCTGCTTCTCACTACCTAACTCCATCTATAGATTGTGTAACAGATGTTTTA
The DNA here is from genome assembly GCA_009771035.1 of Lupinus albus. Taxonomy (NCBI): domain Eukaryota; kingdom Viridiplantae; phylum Streptophyta; class Magnoliopsida; order Fabales; family Fabaceae; genus Lupinus; species Lupinus albus. Next base: position 22,387,100 of record CM019999.1, on the reverse strand, counting down.
GATTGTGGTTTTGGTTGAGATTGTGGTTATTGCGATTGTGTTCATTCCAATATTGTAGTGTGACCACTTTTGTGAATAATTATTTTATTTTGATGCAGTTCGGTGCGACCTAATGCGGTATGTGATTGTGCTACAGAATGATACAGTTACATGATTGTGATTTTATAACACACTACAATTGTGGTATGATGTGGATGCAATGATCACCACAACTAAAATATTACAGTCTTTGCAAATCTAGAGTTTAAAACAATGATTACAACATTTTGTGCTTGGTTTTCAATGATAAATTTCAGATTGATTTTTCTCAAGAAAAGGGTGTAGGTGAAAACCTAAGAAATAGGTTTATGAGAGAAACAATTAAAAAAGAACACACATGTTGGCATTTAAGATATAATTTTAGCAATATACTTGATCATGTATTTGTAAAATTGTTATATCCTCGAGTTAACTTTTAAACTCTTATAAGTTTACAATCCTAAGTCACACAAACAAATTAACTCTAATATAAACTTGTTTTTTGGGTTAACTCATACTAGTTCAAATAAACTGTAATAAAAATTTTAAACTCTCAAGTTTTCGAATTTACTTATATATTAATTTATCCTCATAATATTTTTTTACATTTTTGTAGCATGATTAAGACGAATTACCTATATATTGCAATATATCATGATTTTATAAAACATTTTTTACATTTTTAATATTTATTTTATAGTTTATCAAACTACGAAATAAAAATACCAATGAAGCATTTGTCTAGTGGGAGTAATGTCCCATTAAATTTTTAGGTATAATATTAGGGCAGATGTCAAATGATGGATTACTGGGAGCGACACTTATTGAGAGAAACAATCACACTTTGTGAGAAGATACCCTTGGTTATATAAAAAAAACTAGAAAATAAAATAGTGATCAATCCAAAAATCATTTGATGGTTAATTGAGTCAAATATTGACTTCATTTTGTGATATGTAAACTCTTATCAGTTTATCAAGACTCTACAAGTATACCCAACTCTCAAATTTGACAACCTTAAGCCAATGATAATGATAATTATTAGATAAAATTTCTTAGATTGATAAAGTCAACAGTTTTATTTACTCCCATGTCCACCACTTTTAGGTATAAGAACACTTTTTATAGAGATTGAGCTTATGTTTCACTAATGCAACAAACTCCATCTAGATTTTGATATTATTTTATAAAGACTTTCTAAGGTGCCCTCCAATAATCCCAAAAAGAATTTCTGTACCACTAATCAAATTATTGTACCAATAAGACGTTGGTCTACTAGTATAAGGTTCTACTAGATTCCAGAATGATCAAAATGTCAATGATTCGATTATTGGAAGCGACACTTGTTAGGAGGGGCTTCCAAACAAAAAAAAATCAAATTATTGTTATAACTTCCAAGTTATTGCTATATCCAAATATTATATCTTTTTCTACATACATCCATAGCTTATAAAATATTATTAACAATACTTGTAGTTATTTTATTGTGCAAGCTTTTATTATGCTAATATCATAATAGATTCACTCTTGAAAACTATGAAATGCAACTTGGGAAGTTGGACTAATATTTCTTAAGGTATATTGGAAGTTATGACAACGATTAATTGTTCATTATGTCTTTGTGATGAAGTCTTCCTCCCTTTCACTATATAAAGGAAACTTGTGAGGAAGTGATGCACAACCAAGTGAGAAAGAGCAACATGGAGAGAACTTGAGAGAGTTTGTATCCACCTTAGTATGATACTTGTATTCCTAATGAGATACTAGAAAAAATTTGTATTTCCAGCCTTTTTTGGTGAGATTGAATGTTATCCTCTTAGTGGAGAGAGTCAAATATCGTAATCCAACTTTCTATAGTGGAGATATTTTCTAGAGTATGACTCATGATTGTTTCCTTCTCACATTGAGGAGGGTTTCCACATTAAAAAATTTTGGTGTCATTCTTCTACTCTTCTCTATTTTATTTATTTACTCGCCGTTTTCACAAGTGCCCATTTTGCATCACACAGAGGAGAGAAATTGGTTCTGAATTTCCCAATAGTGCTATCAGAGCTCCCAGGTTCATTCAGGGAGTTTAGCGTGTGTAGTCCAAGATGGAAAGAGCCGCTAATGTCTTTTTTGATGGAGACATGTTCAAATTGACAGCTGACAACTATTTCTATTGGAAGCCCATGATGGAGGATCATTTATATTGCAAGGATATGCATGAGCATATTTCTTGCAAAAACAAGTTAGAAGGTAAGGGTAACAAAGATTGATAGCTTTCGAATTGAAAAGTTATTGCGATGATTCAAAATTATATTGATAGAGTTTGTTCGAGCATGTGTCCACATACCTGGATGCTTATAAATTGTGATTGAAACTTGAATCTATGATTCAAAAGAAAACTCCAAGAAATAAAGCATCACTTATCATAAGGCTGGTGAAACTTCATCCAAGGGTTTTGTCAATCAATTGACAAAGATATATATGAAATTTGTTAGAGTTTGTGGGTGCACTTGTTGAAAAACAAAGATCAAGTACTATAAGCGTTGAAAGAATTTCATGCACTAGTGGGACGTGAGACTGGAAAGAAGCTGAAGTGTCTGAAAGCAGACAATGATAGAGAGTATCATGGTCAATTTGAAGCCTATTGCAAGGCTTATGGTATCATACCGAATAAAACACTACCAAAGACCCCTTAGTTGAATGGAGTAGCTGAGAAGATGAACTGCATAATTGAAGAAAAGATCAGATGCATGTTGCAAGATGTCAATCTCCCCAAGTATTTCTAGGGTGAAGCAATGAAGACTATAATAGATCTCATAAACCGAACACCTTCAAGACCCTTGAAATGAGAAATTCTAGAGGAAGTAGGGTACAAGAAGAAGACATCATTAAATCACCTAAGAGTATTCGGGTGCATAGCCTTCACTCACATTCCAAAAGATGAGAGAAATAAGTTGGATGCTAAGACCAAGGAGTTCATTTACCTTGGTCCCAAAAGCATGAATTTGGGTAAAGACTGTGTGATCCGATAAACAAGGAAATTGTGAGAAGTAGAGATGTTGTGTTCTTCGAGGAACAGACGATCAAAGATGTTCAGAATAAATACCAATGCAAGTCCAAAGTTCGAATTGATTCAAGGGGAAAGATTCATCAACAGAAAGATCCCTGTCATTAGATAGATCCAGAACAGTTAGACCAACATGCAGATCCTGCTCACACAAAACTTGAAAAGATTAATGAAAAGTCAGATCATGATGAAGTGGTGGTAAACACACAAATGCATCACGAACCCGAGCAAGTAGAGCATCAGATGCAAGTTGAATTGAGGCACCCTGAAAGAGGTAGAATACATTCTTCAAAGTATCCTGAAGAAAATTGACAGATAATGGTGAACCTCAAGATTTCTCAGAAGCTACGCAGACGAATGAGGAAGTAGAGTGGCTTAAAGTCATGGAAGATGAAATGAACTCGTTACATGAGAACCAAACTTATAATTTGGTGGAGTTGCCCAAAGAAAAAGAGCCTTGAGAAACAAATGAGTTTATAGACTTAAAGTTGAAGAAGGAAGCTCGACACCAAGGTACAAAGCTTGACTGTTGTAAAAGGATGCAATCAAAAGAAATGAGTTGATTTTGATGAGATATTCTCACTAGTGGTGAAGTATTCCTCCGTAAGAGTAGCATTGGGTATAATAGCTAGCCTAGACATATAAATTGAACAACTTGATGTCAAAACAACTTTCTTACATGGAAACATCAAAGAAAAAATCTATATGGAGCAACTAAAAGATTATGAAGAACCAGACAAGGAGCATTTAGTGTGTCGTTCGAATAAAAGTTTATATGGTCTAAAGCAAACTCTCAGATAGTGGTACAAGAAGTTTGAATCCTTCATAACCAAACACAGTTTCAATAAGAGAACTGGTGAAATCACTTTGTATTATCAACAACTGAAGTAGAACACATTGAAACATCCCCAAATAGTGCATTATCAAGAAGTAAAGTAGAGTACATTGTAGCATCTGAAGCTGACAATGAGATAAAATATATGAAAAGAATCTTGCATGAGTTGGGTCATGTTCAAGAGATATATGTTTTGCACTATGACAACCAAAGTGCAATCCACCTAACTAAGAATCCTTCATTTTATTATCAGACAAAACACATTAATTATCGTTATCATTGGATACGAAATGTTTTGGAAGTTGGTCAATTGTAGCCAGATAAGATTCATACAGATGACAACTGGTCCGACATGATGACCGATGCAGTTTTACTCAAGAGGCTAATAGACTATTGCAGATGTGCATGTCTGGTGATACCCCTCAATTAATTCTGGAAGAGAGATTTGTTGAGAATCTTTCCTAATTGATATGGAAGCATAACCAATGCATATTGGTAGATCATTCATTCAATGATGACTATTGCAAGAACTATTGGAAACTATAAAATTCAACTTAGAAAGTTGGAGTATGTCTTAGAATTACTTCTTGACTCTTGAAAACTATGAAGTCCAACTTCATAAGTTGGACTAGCATTTTTCAAGGTATCTTGAAAGTATGACAACAAATAATCCTCAACTTTGTCTTTGTGATGAAGTCTTCCTTCCCTTCACTATATAAAGAGAACCTGTGAGGAAGAGATACACAACCAAGTGAGAAATGGAAACATAGAAAGAAAGTGAGAAAGTTTGAATTCACCATAGTGCGAGACTTGTATTCCTAGTGAAATACTAAAGAGAGTTTGTATTCTATCATTTTTTGGTGAGATTGAATGTTATCCTCTTAGTGAGAGATGGTCAAATATTGTAACCGTACTTTCTATAGTGGATATATTTTCTGAACTAGGTCTCGTAGTTGTTTTCTTCTCACATTGAGGAGGTTTTTCCAAGTTAAAATTTATTGGTGTCATTCTTGTACATTTCTATATTTTCTTTATTCACTTGCCACTTGCCGGCAAGTGCCCATTTTGCATCACACAAATGAGGAAAATTTGTTCTGAATTTCCCAAAAATTCCAATTACACATGCTAACCATATTGTTAAGGAAATCATTAGGAAATACTTTTTTTGGTTGTTTTTAAAGTAGACCCTAATGACATGTTTAATTATAGCAGATTTCTTCTATTGAGTTAAGACTCTATTATTGTTGTTTTTCCTAATGCAAATGAGATGACAAATGATGTAACCATACATATGGAATAGGTTTGGCTTTGAAAATTTGAGTACAGCTTTAAGATTTCACACTCACATGATCAGGACCACAGTTTAATACTTATGATGTCTATACAAAAACATAGGACTTTGTTTCAGAGTTTTAAAAAGACCACTGGACCATTTACTATGATTTTAATGCACAAAATTGTACATTGATACTGCTTTGCTGTCTTGTTTGGCACACTGTACTTCAAGCTCAAGAAATTACAAGTATATAAATATATAAGACATTGTTGGTGGCAATAGAGGTGAAAGAGTTAGTGATAGAAGCAAGAGTGTGAGAAGAAATGGGTGGTGTTGCATGGACAGAAGAAGAAGATCATATGCTTAAGAAATGCATTGAACAATATGGAGAAGGAAAGTGGCATAGAGTTCCTCTTTTGGCTGGTAAACTGAATTCAATTCTTTTCCTTTCCTGTTATATATATATTAAGTTTCCATCTCAAAACCGCCTAGTCCAGCAGACTTATGTGGAGGGGGCATGTTGGGAAATAAGTCTCACATTGCCTACCTCATTGTCTCGGGAATGATTTAAATAACTGTTGGGCTACTCCTCTCATTGTCAATTAGTTTTGAGATGGAACCTTAACATTATATAAGACTAAGAGTGATATATGCTTTAATGGTTAAGAAAAAGGAATCATTTATTAATGGTGCAGTGAGTTATATATGACTTATAAGATTTATTTGGACACAGCATGAATGTAAGTAGTAACTACATTTAAACCAAATGAATGCACAGATTGAGAACAACTATTAGACTTTAATGGACTTTTACATTCACAAGAGTAACAAACAATATTGAGTATGATACTTTATTTCTACTGATTAATTCTTCTTCAAATATTGGTTGGTCTTTTGAAGGTCTAAACAGGTGCAGAAAGAGTTGCAGGCTAAGATGGTTGAACTATCTCCGTCCTAACATTAAAAGAGGACGTTTTGGAGAGGAAGAAATAGAAATGATTATTAAACTCCATAAATTATTAGGCAACAGGTTAAGTTTCAAGTTATAGTTTTTCTTTTGGTATTTTTTCCATGTATGTTCACATTAATTCTAACATCATGACGTAATATATACTCATGATTATATAGAGGGTAAGTGATTAGTCTATATCGTCTATCTCATTTTGGGAAAAAATTTAAATACATGTTGAGTTACTTCTCTCTGGTTGTCATGGGCCAAAAGACGTCATTTAGTTATGGGTCAAATGTAACCCTTCGCCTGGTCCGGCAGACTTATGTGGATGGGGCATGTTGAGAAATAAGTTCAACATCATCTACCTCATTATATCGGCAATGATTTAAATACATGTTGGATTACTCCTCTCATTACCATAATTTTAAGCTATTTGAAACTTTTTTTCCAGGTGGTCACTAATTGCAGGAAGGCTACCAGGAAGAACTGCCAATGATGTAAAGAACTATTGGAACTGTCATCTGAGTAAGAAACTGAGTGCTCTAGAAGCCAAGAACACACAAATAAACAGAAAAACTGAATCTATTAGGCCAAATGAGCCCAAAATCAATATTGGTTCAAGCTCAGTAAAGAGAAGGAGCTTGCCTAGTGAATGTTCAACTAACCAAGGAACTCAACAACAAGAAAGTGCAATTTCCTCTTTAACATTTGATCCTGAAAGAGAGAGCCATATTGTTGAACCACAACAAGAAAACATATATTCATGTTTGCACCAACAAGGTATTATTGATGAGTTACCAATGGATTTCAAATATGAAGGTGTTGAGGCAATGGTAAGTGGAGTGGGTAGTAGTACAAATCAATGGGATTGGGATGATTTGCTCTTAGATATGGATTTGTATAATGGGTTTTCTTCTTAGATTGTTAATGTTGTTAGGTAAGACAATGTTGGTCCTATAGTTTAGTTGTGTATTTTTCACCAATTGTTGTAGTTGCAACTAATTCCAAGGATGGAACATATATATCGGTTAAAAGTTAGTACCAAAGAACATGTTCTTAAGGTAGCATGCATACAAAATAAATTACAACCTTGTTTTTCACTTGCATGAATATAAGAGACGATATGCCAAATTTTAAAAATTATATGATATGATATCATTATGATATAGTATAACCATAAAAATATAAATTACAACCTTGTTGAGGTAACATGCATACATAAAAATTATTAATTATATTTAAAATCACCCGGTTCGACCGAACGGTTTAACTGTTTAAACCAATTAAACCTAATATGGAACCTCTTCCGTTTTGATGTCATGCTCTATTCACACCATTAGTCTCTTCATTGAAAATTGAATAATGATTTGGAATTCATTTGCCAAAAAGTAGAAAGGTCGGCAAGGTAAAAGTATTTTATAATTGGAACTTCCAAATTTAGATTCTGACTCCAAAAATAGTGACTTCAGTCTCTTTTAAGTTGCACTGAAATACCAAATTTAGATTAGATGACTTCAAAAATAGTGACTATAGTCTCTTTGATAAATTTGAGCTATCGGTAGGGATGACAATGAAAACGGAACCCGTGGGTACCTACCCGAAATTAACCCGAATTTAACAGGAAAAACCCAATGCAATTATGTTCGGGTTCTGGTTTTACTCAATATCAAATTTCGTGTTTGAGTTTGGTATACTCAATACCCTACCTCAAACCCGTCCCTAACCCACCCCGAATGTGGTGTATTGGAATTGGCAGTTTCATCATTGATTAGTAGTTGTTTACAATTTGTTGGATTGTTAAGTGGTTGGTAAATGTAATTTTATTTTCTTGCTTCATGAGATTATATAGTTAGCAAGGGAAACAAAACAAGTAGTTTTTATTATGCCATTACTGCATAGTGTTATTCAACCATTGTTTCACAAGTACAGTATTATTTCCTTGTTCTTGTTCAATAGCCATAAATTTGTTTCAATCTTTTAACATCTTGTTCTTGTTCTAATGTTACCAGTAGCCATAGATTTTTTCTAATGTTCTTACCCATTTCTTTTAATACAGCACCACTAATTTAATACAACACTAGGATTTTCGGATTTTTCGTCGGGTTTGAGTTACCCGAAACCCGACGGGTTCGGGATGGTAATGTTATTTTTAACCCCGTTGAATTTAGGTTTGGGTTTGGGTTTTGAACTTTGGATTTGGATTGGGAAAGTATAAACCTGACATGTCCTGTTGCCATTCCAAGATATTGGAAAAGATCAAACAACTCGGATTCTAAGTTGCGTTTGATTCAAATAAATAGTAGGTAAAGTTAAATAAGTATCACAATTAGCTTAAGTGAGGGAATGATATTTCATCCCATATATAAATAGTTCCACAAACACTTAGAACAACTAATATCATTTGAATATAGTTGGTTTCATTTCAATTTTTTACATATATATATACACTTTGAGTTTATAACCTCTTCAAGTTCCATCTCAAAATCAATCGAAAGAGTAACTCAACATGTATTTAAATCATTCTCGAAACAATGAGCTAGCGATGCATGACTTACTTCTAAACATGCCCCCTCCACTTAAGTCTGTCGGACCAGGCGAATGATTACCTTTAACATATAACTAAATGACATATTTTGACCAATGACAACAAAAAATAGGGATGACAAAAATACACAGACCCATGGGTACCCGTCAAAATACCCACAATGGGTACCCGCAAAAATAGCTAATGGGTGAGAACAGATATTATGATACCCGCCCCGCGAGTACCCGCATATATATTTTAATTAAATATTTTATACTTAATTATTACTAATTTAACATTATATTTAAATATTGTATTATTACTTCATAATAAAATGTAGTTATGAGAATATAATCATAAAATTATTATACACATGTCATATTATTTAAGTAATAATTATTTGTATATATTAATTATTGTAAATATAAAAACAAATTATTTAAATTGAATGCCCGTTGGGTACCCGCAAATACCCGCTACCCGCACGGGTACCTGCAAATAGTACGGGTATGGGCAAGGGTATGCACTACCCATGCCCGCCCGTGCCCGTTGCCATCACTAACCGGAAAGAAATTGAACTCTGACTCTGATATTAAGGTTTCATCTCAAAACTAATTGACAATAAGATGAATAGCTCAACATGTATTTAAATCATTCATGAGAGTAGGCGATGTGAATAAAGGAATAAGGTGACATACATTTAATGTATCAATCATGGTTTTAAATTATAGAACAGAATCATACATGTCTAGACACTTTTCAAAAATGTTACGTTATAAGGCATAAAAGGAAAGTGTTTTATGTAACATCTTGTTTTTGCAACTAAGAACGTAAAACTTTATTATAAAAAATATAGTGAAAGTTTATAGAAAGTTAAGTTAGAAAATTAGGGTAAATTTAGATTAATATTGTCTCACAAGTTTAGAATGCGGAAACTTTCAACACTATCTCAACTCAAAAAATGAGATAATCATCTATCTAATTATCCGAATTATTCAACTTTATAAAATAATTAATTTAATATTATCAACATAATTATAAAGGACATCATATATGCAAAAAGAATCTTCTTAAATATTTTTTATAAAATGTAACTTCACATGGGGCCCAATATAGGTCGACCAACCACTGCCGTACGGAATCAGGATCCTTTGTCCCCAAAATTTCATGTTTCTATGTACCAAACCAATTATATCCTACCAAATAACATAAAAATATTATTTTATGTTTTTCATATTTTTCTTTTCGAGGAGATGACACCTTACAATTGGTTTGGGTCACAATGTGACATAAAATGTGGGACAACTGATCCTCATTCTACTGTAGGTGCTTACCCATGATCTAATTAATCACCAATATAAGAAGAAATTATCATATCTTAAATATTTTCCTATTTTAGTGATGAAATATATAATCCAATTATCTTCCTCTTAGTTACATGTCTATATTTGTATCCCTTCATATACAAAATATAAGGTCAAACCACTCAAATGTCTATTATTTTCATATACACTTTTCTCACATGGTAGACAACCGTAACTTAAGCATCAAAATATAACGTTAGCTTTATGCAAAATTCATTCAAACATATAAAAGTTAAAAATATGTCATATTGTTAACTTTTTGACAAAAGAATCCGAACAAACATTATATCATCATATCATGAAATAGTTGTGAATTTGTGATAAGGTATAAGCTGGCAACGAAGTTTCTAGCTAGGCAAGTGGAAAAGAAGAAAATTTAATTGTCTACAATTTTTGAATAAAAATGGAGAAAAAAATTCAATCTAACTTTATCCTCATTTTGCATAGCTTTTAAGATTGATGGTGATAACTTAGTATTTTTTTTATATATAAAAAGTAGTGGCTACCTCCTTAAACAATTGATAAGGGGCCTCTATGAAATAGTAATGTGTTTGGTAAAGGTGAATGGAATCGAAACCACTAACATCATAATTTCGTGATTTTGGATCCTTCATCGAATTTGGATAATTGGATGAAGATCTTATAATTTAAATTTTAGATTATGTTTTACTATCATTAAAATGTGAAAAATCTAATACCTATATAATGGTCTGAATTGGTTAAGTCATCTTATTGTGAAATTGTCCAATCCTAAGTAAATAAAGTAGACATTAACTTAATTGATGAGATTATAAGCACCTCAAATTGTTTATTTACACTCTTACTATTCATGTTTTCAATTTTTATTTTATAGGTCTAGGGAAAAAATGATTTAGTACTTTTATATAGTATATCTATTTGAGCATGAATTATTATCGGACATAATTTTAAATTATCTCCTAGTCATTATTTATGAGAATATAAAATTTGACTTCAAATGCATGAGCTACACAATGATAGTCATATGGGGCCAGGAACTTGATTTTGTTTTTAAGAAAGAATAAGCTTTAACAATATATTATTAAGGAAAAAATGAATATACTGCATTGTATAACTATTGTATAACTTTTATATATTGTTATTACATTATTTATTATCTATATTTAATTATTATTGATTCTTTAAAAAAAATATAAATCCATGGTGAATGATGTATTGACTGTATAAATCTTTAAATCGAGAATGTATTAATATATACTGTATATTAATTTTTACTGGAGTATACATTCAAATTAGTAAATTATTAGTCAATATTAAACACTTAGCATTATAAAATAAATATTAAATAAATGGACCACCCCACAAAATTAAAGACCCAGATCTGATCTTTTTGTAACATTATTTGTTTATTTTATATTTTTTAATACCCCAATCCACATAATAGAGATCATTTCTCGTACCTAATTCTTCAATATTAGATTAATATAATAACATGTGGCATTACATGATCCAAATTTTAATTATTTTTAATAAATTAAATTTAAAAACCCCAAAACTCCAATCAACATACGTTGTGTGTAATAAGAAGGGAAACCATCACAAAATTTGTGTAGTAAAAAGAAGTAAGTTGGATATAATGGATAAATGAATTTCTCAACCATAACATCAAAATGTTAAAGAATTTATTGGTTGAAATAAAATTCATACAACTTGAAAGATTATATACCTTAATGATAAAGTAATATACTCCCTCCGTCCCATAATGATAGAAAAAATTATAATTTTTCATCCTAAATAAAAGATATAATAATAAATGAGAAAAATTGAAAATTGCACATTACAATTATAATTTGTGTATTAAGAAAGAGAAAAGGAGGTCAGAGTCTATTAATTATAATTTCATATTCCATTTTTTAAATTAATTTATTTCTTCATTCTTTTACTCATTGTGATTAAAAAATATAGAAATAATTAAATGTATTAAATTATCATTCCTATGAAATATGTGATTGAATAAGAAGTTGTAAATTGTGCAATAATAATAATATCGAGTATTAAAAAGTTTCCCCTTTATTTTTTTGACTTTTTCCATTTTTTTTCTATCTTTATGGAATGGATAAAGTACACAGTAGAAAAAAATGTAAAAATTTATATAAAACTGGTGTATCATGCACTATCCATTTGTATTACTTTTTTAAGAGCAAATGATGATTGAATATGAATAATGGATACACTAACACAATATAAAACTCTTATATATAAAAGGAAGAAGAATCATCTCTATTAATGGAGTACTTGATTTTACTTATATTTTTTTAATTGCAAACATATTATTCCATTATATATAAAATGATAAAAATATCTTATCAATATATGTTTTCCTTTGTTTTTATAGTACTTGTATCTCCATTAATGAAGAAAATATTTACTCCTAAAGTACTCGATACATTATAAATTAAAAAAAAGTAAGTTAAAACATTTAGAAATAATAATGTCCAAAGATATACAACTTTTTTGTGATATTCTTTGCTGTCACACACAAGGCACAAACAATATATATATATATATATATATATATATATACAAACAATATATATATAGTCTTATAATTACTTATATGGAGTAATTTTTCATTGCCTATTTTGTCTTTCTAAATAATTATTATTACAATATTTACCACACAATAAAAGAATATCAATGAAAGTTATGAGAAGTTACATATATTAAAAATATCAAACGACGAATATAATTTTTAATATAAGTTTTAATAACATCACACTTCATTTTCATATTTTTCTATTACATAAATTATAATATCGTGTATACTTAATACAAAAAAATTGATATAATTTTCTAAAATGAAATATAAAAATTGAATATTTAATACTAGAAAATAAGAATGCGGATCGACAGACACAAACTCTCTACTATGATATATATATATAAAGTATAAAGCATTTTCCTAGTACCCACCAATATATATATACCTGAATTTATACAAGTCTTCATTCCTCAGATTTTGATTCAACAATTTCAAACCATGACAAAAGATAGGAAAGTTGGTGTGGCAATAGATTTCTCTAAGAGCAGTAAGAATGCTCTGAATTGGGCTATTGAAAATTTGGCTGATAAAGGTGACACTTTCTACATCATTCACATCAATACCCATTCTGATGATGACTCAATTAACAAGTTGTGGTTCAAATTTGGTTCTCGTGAGTGCTACATTTATTTATTTTAATCTTGAAATTTTTCATTCTTCTAATTAAAAATTTAAGTGATTCTCTGATTTAACTTATTTGGGTTATGTTTGTAGCTCTTATTCCTTTGAGTGAATTCAGAGAGCCAGAGGTTTTGAGCAAGTATGATGTGAAAACTGATGCTGAGATCCTTGATACTCTTGACACTGCTGCAAGACAGAAAGAGGTTTTTTTTACTTCACTTTTTATGTTAATGTTTTATGATACTATGATGTTATTAGTGTTAATAGAAAATAGTATGTGTTTGTTATTGATGGTTGAGGAAATGTTAATGAAGGTGAACATTGTTGGAAAGTTGTATTGGGGTGATGCAAGAGAGAAACTGTTGGACTCTATTTCAGATCTGAAATTGGACTCTCTTGTTATGGGAAGCAGAGGCCTCAGCACAATCCAAAGGTGTCTACTCTTTCATATCTTTTCTTTTTTTACATTGCAACTGCATTATTCATCATTCATTTTTATATCATTTACTCTTAAATAAAAATAATTTAAATAAATAGTAAATGACTGTGTATAAATTTTATAATTATTACATTCTTCAACTTATATATTAGTAAAAATATATATGCATGTATATTATACTATCATTAATGATTTTTATTTACATCCCAGAATGTTTGACTTAGTAATACGTTATGTTTTAAAACTATAAACAAAGATAATAAAATTTTGATAAAAACTAAGTAACCTTCGTATAAAATTTGTAATTTTAAATGAAAAAAAGTGATATATACCTTTATTAACAAAATGACTTTAAATTTATATATATTCATGTTTAAGTGTATATGTCTCTTAATTAGATATTTTTTTTTTTTGTAAAGGGTATTATCAGCGTATGAGTATGGTATTTTTCATGGGAAATTAATTAGTGTTTGTTACATCTACCGAATATTTAAACGAGCAAAAATTCATTTACTTCAAGAGTAAGTTTTTTAAACTTATTCCATATCTTAACTATCAAATCTAGGGAAATCCAATGATTTAGATTTACTCATTAATTCAAACCATTGGATTATATAAATGTGACACTTTTTTAAAACACTTACTTTTGAAGTAGGTGGATCCACTCCCTATTTAAACTAAAAATCATGTCTCTGTCTATATATAATTGGTAAGGGTCCTGTATTTGTATTCTTGAATCTAATATAAATATTAAAATAAATTTGGTTGTCTAACAATTATAACTCATCGTTTTCTTCTCCTCCCATCTTATGAGTAGCTCTAAAAAGTAAGATTTTTAAATTTACTTTATATATTAGTTATCAACTTTAGGAAATCTAATGGTTTAGATCTATTTATTAATTCAAACAATTGGATTTTCTTAGAATTGATCGCTAAGATATAGAATATGTTTTTTAAACTTACTCTTAAAGTAATATATTGTATGAGATAATACATGGTAATTGTGTGTTGATTTCAAATACACAGGATTCTAGTGGGAAGTGTGAGCAACTTTATAGTGACACATGCCTCATGCCCAGTGACTATTGTGAAGGATGCAAGTGACAACAAGTAGATGATCAATTTGGAAGACCATTTACATTTTCTTTCATAATTTCTTGGTCTGTACTTAAACTATAGTACATCATATATTATCTTCTAAGTATTTTGGTTTCAAAACTGACAAAAAGATTATCAATAATGAATAATTTGAATAATGTAAGTTTCAAATTTGAGTGCTATTTTATTCGATCCGTATGAATTTTAAATTCATTACCCCCAAACCAAAAAAGCAAATAGGCTGTAACTTTTTTTAGTGAAACTTCAACAAACTTTTATAATGTTACTAGGGTTTTAAATTGTGTAAACAACCGTAATTTAAGTTATTAGAAAATAGTTTCCACACAATTATACATTTGATTATTATTAGATTAAGATATCACATGTTAAAATCCTAAAAATAATTTCCTTATTTCAGAAGTAAGACCGCATACATATTATGGATAACAATAAAAACCGAACTTGTGGGTACCGGCCAGAACCCAAGCCGAATTTAATGGGGAAACTCAATATGATTCAGTTCGAGTTCGGGTTTAGTATAGTTGATACCCTACCCCGAACCTGTTTCGAACCCGATTAATATATCTATAATTATAAAATTATAGATAAATACATATATAAAAACTATATATATATATATAGAAATTTGACATATATAGAACCTATATATATAAATATATCTTTCAGGTGATAATATTATTATTTTCAACCTCGCTTAATTTGGGTTCGGGGTTAGGTAAGCATGAACCCAACTCGACCCGCCCGGTTCCCATTCTTAATACATATACTTTACTCAAATCTCATGAAATTGAAAGCCTATTACACCAAGCAACTTTTTAAGTATAATTTGAGTCATTATATTATGATTTAGTAGTAACACGTGCATATCACAATTGCAATTTTGATAAACAAAAGATTTTCTACAATCTTGGGCAATTTGATAAACAAAAGATACCACAATATAAAACCATAGATGCCACAATATAAAATCATAGATCTCACTTTAACGTATTGTGCAGAAAGCATATCTCGAACAAAAAAATACTGTCTTTTGGAATCAGATAGCACATGTGGGTTTAGGCACAGATATTTTTAATCCTCAAAAAGTCATTTAAATATTCCTTTAACTTGTTTGTATGCACGAAGTTTGGGAGGGTGTGAAAGCAACACTGCATGTTACTTTTCTTCTTACTGAAGGGTCATTTGCATATAGAATACTAAGAATACTTATATTGTCATGTGATAAAAATTACTCTCAATTTTATTCAATTTATTTAATTTGGTCTTGCAAGTAATGCATCTTTGTTAAGTTGTTGTTCTTGTGTAATGGGTTATCTTAATATAGGTTCCTTTTTGGCTGAGCAAAAAAAAGTATTCAAACTTGTTAAAGAAAGCTTGTGATTGTTATTATACCAATAATAAGTCATTAGCTAGGTTGGTGCTTTTAGGAACACATCTTCTTTCTTAAAATATGTGTCATTTCATGTATTATGAGTTGTAAATAATTGAAGAAAATGTATTTAAATTGAAAATATAATTAGTAAAAATATTTCTAACCAATCAAAACTAATGGTACTGAAGTGACACATAATTTGTTGATGTGGCAAGATTTACCTTTAGATAATTAAATGGTAGAAAAATAATGCAAGAGGTTAGGTTAGCATTTGTAATCTCCTAGGGTTACAAAGTCAAAAACAATAAACGGATCTTAACCTATGAATGCTAAAAATGATGTAAGAAGTTATGTCAGCAAAAAACATATAAGCAAAAATGTCCAAGTGTTATCATCATGATAAGCCCATTTTGAAAAGAGGTCAAAAATATTTACTACCTTTCAACTTATTTTTTCTAATTTTACTTCATATTTAATTTTGTTTCATGCCTTATTTTTTTTACTAGAGACCGGATTAAATATACTAATGTTATTAAAATAAACAAGAACAAGAATATAAGAACTTAGAAAAATAGACTCATACTCATTACTCAGAAATGGAAGCTCCCATTAAGTCCCTATGTTTTTTTAGGAATATTTGTAGCCCTTATAAGCATTACATACATTCATAGAGTGGATGATGGTGGTGAATGTGGGAACTCAATTAATCTATCAAGCTTCTTCCTTGTGCAACATGGGAGCACATCTACTATCCGAATATGACACTTGTTATAATTGGTCAAAAAAATATTTAATTATTAAATTTTTAATTTAAATATATTCTTTCCAACCAATTAGAGGAAGTAACACATAAATTGATACATTTTTTGGAACATCAGATATACTTAGGTGCAACATAAGCACAAGATGGGAATGCTTAGTTTTCTCAAAGTTGATATGCTCAGGTTAAGCAATTTGCTAAAAACCCAAGTCCCAAAGTGCCTTATGTAGTGTTGCTCTCTAACAGCCAAAATGTATGGTGGCAATCCTGTGATCGCTATAGCCATCCCTGTTGGGAATCTTTCCTAATTGATGTGGAAATATAACCAACGCAACTTGGTAGATGAACCATTGCATGATAACTCTTCCAATGACTCTTGGAAAGTATGAAGCCTAACTTAGAAAGTTGGAATAAGTCTTGGAATTACTCCTTGACTCTTGAGAACCATGAAGTGTAACTTAGAAAGTTGGAGTAAGTCTTGGAATTACTCCTTGACTCTTGAGAACCATGAAGTACAACTTAGAAAGTTGGAATAGCATTCTCAAGGTATCTTGAAAGTATGACAACAATTAATCCTCCACTATGTCTTTATGATGAAGTCTTCATCCCCTTCACTATATAAAGGGAACTTGTGAAGTGGAAATGCATGAGCAAGTGAGAAAGAGCAACATAGAGAGAAAGTGGGAGATATTATATCCACTTAAGTGTGAGTTTTGTATTCCTAGCGAGATACTAGAGAGAGTTTGTATTTCCATCATTTTTGGGTAAGATTGAGTGTTATCCTCTTTGTAAGATAGTCAAATATTGTAATCCTATTTTACTATAGTGGAGATATTTTCTGGACTAGGTCCCGTGGTTGTTTCCTTCTCATATTGAGAAGGTTTTTCCACGTTAAAATTTTTGGTGCCATTCTTCTACTCTTTCTATTTACTTTATTCACTTGCCGCTTCCGCAAGTGCCCATTTAGCATCACACAGAGGATTGAAATTGGTTCTGAATTTCCCAACAGTGGTATCAGAGCTCCCAGGTTCATTCGGGGAGCTTAGCCTGTGTAGTCCAAGATGGAAGGAACAGGTAATGTCTCTTTTGATGGAGACATGTTCAAGTTGACAGCTGACAACTTTTCTTATTGGAAACCCATGATGGAGGATCATTTGTACTGCAAGGATATGCATGAGCCTATTTCTTACAAAGACAAGCCCGAAGGTAAGGATGACAAAGATTGGGAGATTTCGAATCGAAAAGCTGTTGCAATGATTCGAAAATATATTGATAGAAGTTTGTTCGAGCATGTGTCCACATACACAAATGCTTATGAATTATGGTCGAAACTTGAATCTATGATTCAAAAGAAAACTCCCAGAAATAAAACATCTCTTGTCAGAAGATTGGTGAAACTCGACTACAAAGATGGGAAGAACATGATAGAGCACTTAAATTCATTCAAGGGTCTTGTCAATCAATTGACAAAGACAGATATGAAGATTGATGATGAGCTGCAAGCACTTTTGCTACTGAGTACGTTGCTTGAGAGTTGAGATACATTGGTGGTCACACTCAGCAACTCTGTCCCAGATGGGAAAGTCTCAATGGACACCGTTTCAGACGGTTTATTGAATGAAGAATCCAAAAGGAAAGAACGAAGTTTAACTTTCCATTCTGAAGCAAATGTTGTGGAGAGACGTGGAAGAAGTGAAACTCATAGGAAGAATGGATCTCGTGGAAGAAGCAAAAACATATTCAGAGGTCACTCTCAATCCCGCATGAGATCAATGATATGCTACTATTGTAGTAAAGAAGGGCATAATAGATCTGAATGTAGATCCCTGAAGAGAGACCAAAAAGTTGGAAATGTTCATGAAGGCTTAGTTGATCCAAGGAAAAATGGTCATAAGCCTAACACAGCCATCGCCGCAGATGATAATGTTCTCCTTAATAGAGAAGACAATTACCTGAATGTTGCATATGGTGATTGTTCTTGGATCGTTGATTCTGGTGCCTCTTTCCACGTAAGTCCATATGAAGGTTTTTTCTCAAACTACAAGAAAGGTGATTGTGGTACTGTGAAAATGGGAAACCATGTTACAAGCAAGATTGCGGGAATTGGTGATATTGTATTGCTAACAGACACAGGAGCAAGCTTGTACTGAAGGATGTGAGACATGTATCAGATATGCGTCTCAACCTTATCTCAACGGGTAAGTTGGATGATGCTGGTTTTGCAAGTCACTTTGGTGCTGGAAAGTGGAAACTAGCAAAATGCAACCTAGTCATTACTAGAGGCTCAAAGGAAAGATCTTTATACATTATGCAAAGAAGAATCTGTTCTGGAGAAGCAAATGTTGCTACCGACTCCAAAGATCTTTGGAAAAGACGATTGGGGCATATGAGTCAGAAGGCACTTCAAATGCACGCGAAAGACCACCTTCCAGGTATAAAAGATCAAATTTTAGACTCATGTACTGATTTTCTTTATGGTAAACAACATAGTGTCAGTTTTCAGAGATCTGATATTACCTCACGGAGAGATGAAATGCTTGAACTGGTGCATTCATATGTTTGCGCACCATCAAAAAGATCTCTTGGAGGAGCCTATTATTTTGTCACATTCATAGATGACCACTCGAGAAGAGTATGAGTGTACTTGTTGAAAAGCAAAGATCAAGTACTATCAGCATTCAAAGAGTTCCATGCACTAGTGGAACGTGAGACTGAGAAGAAGTTGAAGTGTCTCAAAGCAGACAATGGTGAAGAGTATCGTGGTCCATTTGAAGCCTATTGCAAGTCTTATGGTATCATAATGAAGAAGACACCACCAAAGACTCCTTAGTTGAATGGTGTAGCTGAGAGGATGAACCACACAATTGAAGAAAAGATCAGATGCATGTTGCAAGATGTCAATCTCCCCAAGTCTTTTTGGGGTGAAGTAGTGAAGACTGCAATAGATCTCATAAATTGGACACCTTCAAGACCCCTGAACGGAGAAATTCCAGAGAAAGTGTGGTACAAGAAGAAGGCATCCTACAACCACCTTAGAGTATTTGGGTGCAGAGCCTTCATTCACATTCCGAAAGATGAGAGAAAGAAGTTGGATATTAAGACCAAGGAGTGCATTTACCTTGGGTCTCCAAATGATGAATTTGGGTACAGACTATGAGATCCAATAAATAAGAAAGTTATGAGAAGTAGAGATGTTGTGTTCTTTGAAGAACAGACTATCGAAGATGTTCAGAAGAAAAACCAGTACATGACAAAAGATCACATTGATTTAAGGGGAGAAATTACTCAACAGACAGATCCTAATCATCATATTAATCCAGAACAAATAGACCAACAGGCAGATCCTGCTCACATAGAACTTGACCATATCAATGAAGAGTCAGATCCTGATGAAGTGGTGGTAGACTCACAAATGCATCAAGAACCCGAGCAAGTAGAGCATCCGATGCAAGTTGAATTGAGGCACTTTGGAAGTGGCATGATACCTTCTTCAAAGTATCCTAAAGAAGACTATATCACATTGACAGACAATGGTGAGCCTCAAGATTTCTCAGAAGCTATGCAGACGACTGAGAAAACAAAGTGGATTAAAGCCATGGAAGATGAGATGAACTCATTACATGAGAACCAAACCTATGATTTGGTGGAATTGCCTAAAGGAAGAAAAGCCTTGAAAAACAAATGGATCTATAGGCTTAAAGTTGAAGAAGGAAATTCAAAACCAAGGTACAAAGCTCGGATTGTTGTAAAAGGATGCAATCAGAAGAAATGAGTTGATTTTGATGAGATATTTTCACCGTTGGTGAAGTATTCCTCCATAAGAGTAGCATTGGGTCTAGCAGCTAGCCTAGACTTATAAGTTGAGCAACTTGATGTCAAAACAGCTTTCTTACACAGAGACATCAAAGAAGAAATCTATATGGAGCAACCGGAAGGTTATGAAGAACTAGGCAAGGAGCACTTAGTATGTCGTCTGAAGAAAAGTTTATATGGTCTAAAGCAAGCCCCCAAACAGTGGTACAAGAAGTTTGAATCCTTCATGACCAAGCACAGTTTCAAGAAGACAACTGGTGATCACTGTGTATTCATCAAAAGGTATGAAGATGAAAACTTTATTATCCTCTTATTATATGTTGATGATATGTTAATCATTAGGCATGACAAGACCAAGATTGCTGGTTTGAAGAATGCTTTAAGCAAGTCTTTTGCTATGAAAGACTTGGGTCCAGCAAAGTAAATCCTTGGAATAAGGATAATAAGAGATCGTTCCAAGAAATTGTTATGGCTATCACAAGAGAAGTATATTGAGAAAGTTCTCAAGAGATTCAACATGGATAATGCAAAGCCTGTTAGTGCTCCACTTGCTGCACATTTCAAATTAATAACACTACAATGTCCAACTAGTGATGAAGAAAGGAAAGAAATGAGTAGAATGCCTTATTCATATGTGGTATGAAGCCTAATGTATGCCATGATTTGTACAAGACCAGATATTACCCATGCAGTTGGAGTTGTGAGTCGGTTCTTGTCCAATCCCGACAAAGAGTATTGGAATGCAGTGAAGTGAATATTGAGATATCTGAGGGGAACTACCAAAAGATGCTTATGTTTTGGTAATAAAGATCCTATATTAGTAGGATACACAGATGCTGATATGGCTGGAGATGTAGATTCTTGAAAATCTACGTCAGGTTATCTAACTACATTTGTAGGGGGAGTTGTACCTTGCCAATCCAAGTTACAAAGATGTGTTGCATTATCAACAGTTGAAGCAGAGTACATTGCAGCATTTGAAGCTGACAAGGAGATAAAATACATGAAAAACATCTTGCATGAGTTGGGTCATGTTAAAGAAAGCTATGTTTTGCACTGTGACAACCAAAGTGCAATTCACCTAGCTAAGAATCCTACATTTCATTCTCGGTCAAAGCACATTGATTATCGTTATCATTGGATACGAAATGCTTTGGAGGATGGCGAGTTGCAGTTAGAGAAAATTCATGCAGAGGTGCAGGATTGGTGATACCCCTCAATTAATTCAGGAAGGGAGAGATTTGTTGGGAATCCTTCCTAATTAATGTGGAAGTATAACCAGTGCAACTTGGTAGATGAACCATTGCATGATGACTCTTCCAACGACTCTTGGAAAGTATGAAGCCTAACTTAGAAAGTTGGAGTAAGTCTTG
Organism: Lupinus albus; assembly: GCA_009771035.1. Classification (NCBI taxonomy): domain Eukaryota; kingdom Viridiplantae; phylum Streptophyta; class Magnoliopsida; order Fabales; family Fabaceae; genus Lupinus; species Lupinus albus. The sequence continues at coordinate 22,364,998 of CM019999.1, read as the reverse complement.
GAATTACTTTTTGACTCTTGAGAACCATGAAGTGTAACTTAGAAAGTTGGAGTAAGTCTTGGAATTACTCATTGACTCTTGAGAACCATGAAGTATAACTTAGAAAGTTGGAATAGCATTTTCAAGGTGTCTTGAAAGTATGACAACAATTAATCCTCCACTATGTCTTTATGATGAAGTCTTCATTCCCTTCACTATATAAAGGGAACTTGTGAAGTGAAAATGCATGAGCAAGTGAGAAAGAGCAGCATAGAGAGAAAGTGAGAGAGCTTATATCCACTTAAGTGTGAGTTTTGTATTCCTAGTGAGATATTAGAGAGAGTTTGTATTTCCATCATTTTTGGGTAAGATTGAGTGTTATCCTCTTTGTAAGAGAGTCAAATATTGTAATCATACTTTTCTATAGTGGATATATTTTCTGTACTAGGTCTCGTGATTGTTTCCTTTGAGAAGGTTTTTCTACGTTAAAATTTGTGGTGCCATTCTTCTACTCTTTCTATTTACTTTATTCACTTGCCGCTTCCGCAAGTGCCCATTTTGCATAACACAGAGGAGGGAAATTGATTCTGAATTTCCCAACAATCCCAAAACACACCATATCGTAAAATGTTGGTAGTATGTTTCCTCAAATTTTCGTTATTATAGTAAACACAACATAACTTCACCTACAATTTAAAACCATCGGTTAGAGTATCAATTATGAAAGGTTACCTAAAGGTTGCACATTATGTAGCTAGCAAGATCAAATAGCCATTTTAAGCTTTTTGGTCATTTAGAGAAGATAAATGTATAGAGAAGTTGTCAAAACTACACAAATGTAGAAGAAGGTAATAATTGTGAAATTTTCATCTCAAAACAATTGACAATGAAATGAGTAGTTTAACAGATATTTAAACAATTTACGAGACAATAAGGTAGACAATGTGAAACTTACTTCCCAACATGCCTCCTCCACATAAACTTGTCGGACTAGGCGAATGGTCACCTTTGACCCATAACTAACGGACATCTTTTGGCCCATGATTACTGGAAAGAAGTTGGGCGCTGACTCTGATACCATGTTAATTAGGTTTCATCTCAAAATCAATTGGTAATGAGAGGAGTTGCCCAAAGGTATTATTTAAATCATTCCCGAAACAATGAGGTAAATGATGTGACTCTTACTTTCCAACAATAATAACTCAACCACACATTCATAAATTAAAAAACACAAAAGAGAAGGGAATCCAATAGAGAGGATTTCACTCTGAAAGTACATGATTGCAATTTCAGCCACATAACATTAGGCCAATCATACATGCATATTCATTAGTCATAACATTTGAAAATTGAAATACAAAGTAGATGAGAAACCAGTAAAAAAGGGTTTCTCACATTAAAATAAAAACTTCAAAGCTTCAGCTACATAACATAAGAGTAACTGAATAGAGTTCCTATACCATAGGGCTTTTAGATTACAAATGGTGAATAAGCCATTATTTACATGACTAATAAGATTCATATTGTGATTCCATACAACAAAAGATGAAATATACTGCAAAACACTATCCTCCAACTTACCTGAAACAACATGCATGCAATTGATGAATACCCAACAATAACAAAATGGAAAAGTTTAAATATAATTAGCAGTTATATATATATATATACATGTAAGGTTTTATATGCAAATGCAATATAAAACCACTCATAAGTCATAAACCCTCTTGTTTATTCTCCAAGACTACTTAGTTTTCAAATGAACTTTTTTTATAAGCACTTTTTCAAAAGAAAAAAGGGGTTAAAATAGACTTGTTTTATGTTTTAGATTAATTAGTCAGTTTATCTTTTACTATATCAATTATTGTATTCTCTTCCTTTTATAATTCATAAGAGATAATGAGAATAATGTGAAATTTTCTTTCTCATTTTTCAAAATCTTTAATCTTTTCATTTCTCATTCCTATCTTTCTTTAAGCTTTTCATTCTTCTTGATTTATCAAGAAAATCATTCTTTCATGGCTCATACCAAAATTTACGAGAACTATGCCTAAGAATTCAAAGTAAGAAAAAACAATCAGATATTTGGAATGCTATTTGACCATGGCTTTCAGAAAATCATATACCTTCAGAAGCATATCACTTGGCAAATGTGATCTTTAGTAATAGAGAGATCCTGTGCATAGAAAGTTACAAGACAGAAAATGAACTTCAAAATAATGACACCAATAGAAGCCAAAGAGCAAAAATTAGACCACAAATTTATTAGAGAGGTGCATATGATACCTTGCCACCAGTTTCCTCTTGAAGCACTTCCTGAATCATCTTCTCCTCCATCTTTCTTGTACTGATAAATGAAAACTCATGTTAGGCATTCCTCACAGCAAATAAATATCAACCAAATGAAAAACAATAAACCCAAATACTAACTCAATCTAGTGATTCAAATTGCGGACCGCATCACGTGATACTGCTGCAACCGCATTGCAGTGTGATACCAAATCACAATGATATAGTCACATCGGACCGCAACGCAACCGTATCAGGCCACATTTCGGTCGCATCAGACTACATCAACTTCAAAAATATTTTTTTATTCACAAAACAATTCACACCGCAGCGGTCACGGTCTGCATCACAATGGCCACAATGACCATAATCATATTATGGAATTCCATATACATATAGGTCTCACTTTAACATAATGATTATCTATTAATACCTGCAGATTCTATCTAGTAATTGGTCTAAAATACTCAACATTTTATTCAAGTTAACAAGGATTATAGCATACATCACACCCTGGAATTAAAGGATCTGGTATGATACAATCACCTATTGGCATATCTTAAGATATATTACTATATTCTTTTAATATAAAAAATCATAAGATCAGCAATTACCAAAGAGTTAAATCCTGAATCTTGTGTACTCTGTGGCTGAGAATAGATATCTTGCCCCCCATAATAGATTGATGAACTAAGGTGACAAGGTTGAACTCTTTGTTCCTGGTAAATGGAACTTATATCCTTTCTTCCTGTGCTAGGAGTTTCACCATCTTTGCCCTTGTAGATGTAATCTGTATTGAGAAAATGGATAAGGAAGGGTAAAGAGCATAAAGGAAAAAGTGAAAAGCAAATATCATAAATTAATCAAAAGCTATTAAAGATTTGACTAGATACCTAATACATATTATTTCATTCCATATATGCAAAACCTTGAAAGTTATAGTCAATATGAAAAGTTATTTATAATCTTTTTTTAATACAAAATAACATATAGCTATAAAGTAATTTTGTTAATTATATCATATAATTGACTTTGACACATAAAACCAGTATTTAATGATGGTCAATTATATATCGCTATTTTAAGAGTTAAAAACAAGAAAGGATTCAAGATTTTGATTCATGATAAGGATGGTCAATCATAAAGTCAACAACAAAAATGGTTTATAAAGAAATTTTTCAAAATCTTTAACATATATTCTACTACATATCTTCAATTATATTATTTAAATTTTATTTATAACCATTTTTGTTGTTTCATACAATAGATTGTATGGAATGTCATTCCCCAACAACTCTTCTTCATCAAATATGTAAGTAAACATTATTTCTTTATTTTTCATCATATAATCATTAATAAATATTTAATTAATCAAATACTTTACATTGTTTAAATACATTTATATAAAATATATTATCACCCGTACGAATGCACGAACATAATAATAATACTGGTTATAATGAAAGTAAAACAAATAGGAAATATGTTATCATGTTAATATTACATTTTAAAACATAGAGAGGATACCAACCTTGAGTGGCAATTTTGGGGGTCCATCCATCACTCACAATTTTCCCACTCACTTCAGAGCTGAGAGATTCTCTTCCTAACATCTGAATCATCACATCATAGAAAATTGTCATAGCTATTTCAACATGTGTCCATATGTTGTGTATGAAATTCAATCTTTGGATAAATATGATGACACTTTTATTCTTAAATATACACTGCAAACTCAACAATACATCTTTCATATTGGAGAAATTATTTTCCATGTTTAAAATAGCTTGAAATATAGCTTTAGAAGTGCTTTTTTATATAAAAAAACAAAGTTGTTTTAAATTTTATTGCGAGTTGGTAGAGAGAGTTTTGTCACCTAAACCAGTCTCTTAAATTACGATAAACCAATAGTACTTGCAATTAAATCACGTGTAAGAATTCATCATTAACTGTTTTCTGTGTCCATGTAAATAATTAAATGGAGATAAAGAAAAAAGAAGATTGAATTGAACTTATGAAAATGAAACCAAATAAAAGGATGAATAAGAAGATTCAGAAATGAATAAAATACCATGCACACACCTTAGAAGAAGGAGAAAATATAGAAGCAAAAATTCCAGAAGAAGAAGAAGGGTGTGATTGGTTGGACCCAAAAAGCTCAGAAGTGAAAGATGATGATGAAGAAGAAGAAGAAGAAGAAGAAGAACCCATTTGCTTCCTTCCTTCCATTTTCTTCTGTATCAGTAATCTCAAACTCAACACTTCAAAAAAATGAAATTTTTATGTGAAGACAATTCCACAAACAAACATCAATCACCGTTTTGAGGAACAACAAAGTTGAGGTTTATCCTAGGAAACAAAGAGAACAGAAAAGAACAGAACAAAGCAAAGGGAGAGACACGTGAAAAGGTTGTATGCTATAGAGAGAGAAAATGTGAAACCTTCATTCACACTCATTCATTTATAAAGGCTAGAAAACAAGGGTCAGGTTACATATTTGAAGGATGTGTAACATAATCCAAACATGTCAAAATCGTGATGATTTTCCATATATTTCATTATCATTTACATTGGCATGGTACGAGATAAAAATATATTTTTGGCAGTACCAAAGGTATCCTTCACCCTATGGACAACTAATTTTTTGGGTGTGACTGCATATCGCAACAAATTGTCGCTCTTAGAAATTGAAATTGAAATTTATAGTCATCCTGAAAATCTAGTGGAACCTTATACCACTAAATGAATGTATTGTCGATAATATGAGTTAAAATCAGTAATAACATATTTATGTTCTAGGAATTTTATTTTAATCTAGTTTTGTTTCATTTTTCCTGTAGTAGGAAACTCTCTTTGAATATCTACCTTAAGAAGTTAGTAAGCCATGCACCTTGTAAATTTTACAATTTATTTAATTATTATGTTAGACATAATTGAATATGGTGTATAATATATTTTTTATTTTAATAGTTTGAATTTTAAGGTACTTTGACTTTGAAATTAATTATTGTGCTACTTTTTCTAAATTTTAAATAAAATGCTGATAGTGATTTTGAATATTCAGGAAAAACGTTGAAAGTGAAGAAAATTTACTTTCACAAATAATTTTCTTTTCATAAAAGTAACAAATAACACAAGTCTCTAAGAGAGAAATTGCATAGGAGTTTCCTTCTTCAACATCTTGTTGTGAAAAAGGTAATATGAGTTTGCTTGCTTCTAGTCATTCACCTTACTCAAGATGTTAAATGGATTATTAGTGGATCCTTGGTTTGGCTCATAAACTAAATCACACCATTGGAGTTTGGACTATTGTTCAAATATTCAATTAAGTTAGGGATCATTTGGATACTAAATCTTTTCCCCTCCAATATTTAGGATTTTTTTATTTTTATAGATTAGAAACTTTATATATGACAATTCAGTTGGGATGAGCCATTGGGGCCTAGATTGTAAAATAAAACAATATCTAAAAGAGTGGTCTGATGATTAACGTGAATAATTTAAGGAATAAAATAATAAGGAAGTTGAAAGTTTGATTTTACCCATTATAAATACTATTGTATTAACATTTATCTCTATAAAGAAAATATCTCAAAAAGTGTTTTGGGACTATGGCATTCCCATTTCAAATAATATAATATACAAACATTTATTTATTTATTTATATATATATATATAATATTACAAAAGTAAGTTTATATTTAATTCCTTATTTATATTACATTATTAAATTAATTAGACCAATTAAATTGATGTCTAGATCTTGATAGTTTGTTGTAATTTGATTTTGAGCATTTTTTATTATTATTTCAATGTGATAGTTGCCTTGTTTTATTATATATATATATATATATATATATTATTTCAATGTCTAGATCTTAAAATTATTATTTTTGTTGTAATTTAATGTTTCTTTTATTATTTCAATGAGTTTTATATTTAAGACTTAATTCTTATTTTATTGAATTTTAATGATTATTTTCTAATTTTTTGAAAACTCATAGGGACTATATTGGGATAAGTGAGAGCATCATAATTAAGGATTTCAAGGGATGGAGTATACATGGGAAAGGGGAGTAAATTAAAGGTGAGATGGACTTTCATGCCCTACCCATTTATCATCCTTACATGAGATACCATATGTCAAATTGATGTATGCATTTGATAATTTGTACTACAAAATAAAATAAACATAAAATATAAATTGGTATTCATAATCAAATAATTGACAAACTTATGGGTTTTAAAAAGGAAAATGATATATTCTCCTACTAAATCTTTCTATTAATCTTTCTACCCACAAGAAAGTGACATATGTCACTTGTAAATCAATCACTAATAAATAAAGTATCACTTTGTGACATACGTCATTTTTGTGTGTGGGTAGGAGGATATAACATTACTATAAAAATAATTAAAAAAATTAATATAATATTAACTAATTAAATATGTAAATATAACTTTAGTAGTATATGTTATTTTCCAACTCCAAATATCAATGCTATAAAACTTCAGTTTTCCTATTCAAATAATCCAGTCTAATTTGAATTATTTATTTAATAGAAGAAATGATTTTAATTAAATATTTAATAAACTAAACTCAAATAATTAAAAAATAAATAATTTGCCTCATTTAGACTTCAAAATAGATAACTTTCCTCACAAATTAAACTCAGCCCTTATTATACTAATTAAGAATATATTTCTTTGCAGCATACTAATTGTAACCAATTATGTTAAGTTTGGATTACTCACTTTGATCCCAAATTAATCATCCCTTCCTTTTCTAAAATTTTTAGGTTTATGTTTATGTATCTAATTTAAGAAAATATTAAATAATGTAAAAAATTGGAATAGTTCAACTAAATTTATATCGATGTATGAAATAATAAATTTTTGAGGCTGTTTTGAAATGAATAGAGGAGATATTATAGACTCTTGAAAATGGGTCATCTTTCATTTTCGGCAGGAACAGGGAACTAGTTTTTGGACTTGGACTAACTCACTATATTATATTACATCTTAAATTTATATTAAATAATAATAGTAATAAGTGCGAGTAGCATTTGCAATTTAGATCTTCTTGCCCATTTCCATATATCCAATTATAAAATATATATGAAATATCATATTATATGTTCGATCTAAATATAAGCCATGATGGACTTGTGAGCTATCCACTGTACAATTGAAAAAATAAAAACTATATATAAAATTATATAAAATTATACAAAATTTAAAAAATAAACTTATTAAATTCCACGTAACAATATACTGATTCAAATAATTTAACATTATATATTATCCAAGTCCATTAAAACACTTAATAATAATTAAAATCATAATGTTTGTGGTCAACCTAACCTACCTATTAAAAAGCACGTGGGCGAACCAAACATTTTAGGCTAATGGACAGATTTTTCATATCATGTTCATTAATAACTTTGCGCTGGTGGACAAACCTTATTGAGATAATTCAAATGGTCAATTATAAGGATACCCAGATTCAAGGAGTTACTAGTAGCATTTTTTGTCAAATTTATTTTTGTTGCTTTTTTTTGGAATATTTTGTTTCTTAAATTTATAGTAAGAATAAAATTATAGTGATATTTTATGAAGAAAAATGATATTTTATAAATAAAAATGAATTTATATGAATAAACCTTTATTTATATAAAGATGTGCCATTGCAGATTGGTTCGAAAGTTTCTGGTATTTATAAGTGGTTCCTCTTAAGAATTGTGTCATTCCCCTTCTTAATACGATTTCTATGGTTGGAACTCTATTTTGGAATAGTTTCCATATAAATAGTGACCTTCGAGGAGGTTTTAAACTCCCACAAGAGTTTGAAAAGTTGTGATTCTTAACCTGATTATCCATCTATTTAAGAAGAACCTTGTAGGCGAATTTGATCAAGATTTTGCTAGATTTCTCATGGAGCCACTCCCGACAATCACTAGTGCCTCTTCTTAAGGTAGCATGTTGTAGGTCATGCATAAGGTTATCGATTAGATCATGTTCCCTAATAAAATGAGACATTCTGTAAGTTAAGGACCACCTCCACCCGTATTATGCCAACTTTCTAGATCAATTATTATTGTATTCCTAGGATATACAACCTAATATAACTGGCTTCTTAGTGCCAAGCGATTTGTCCAGCCAAAAACTAGTAATATCTTTAGTTCCAATAAAAATTTTAAATGGATTGGATATCCATCCATCCAAACCTATGAAAATGAAGTCATTGATGTATTGGATGGATTTGAATTCATCCATTAAGTTTGGATATGGATGAATTAGATAACTTCAAATTTTGTTTAAATGAATTTAAATGGATTGATGGAAAGCTTTCCATCCATCCATTATCATCCAAATTTACATATTTGTCACCCTTATTAGTGAGAATGAAATAGACTTTGTCTTCTTTTCCCTTGTTAATCAAATCAACTTTTTGTTTCTATTCTTCAGATAAGAAGAAACTATTGTACTGTTTTAGTACACTTGATGTGCCCTTCAAAATCATTTGTTAATGACACGCAAAAGGTTCATAGATGTTTTGGATAAGGAAATTAATGGTGTCATTTATGATAAACTAGTTGTGCATAAGAGTAGGCCATGGAACAGGTTTTGGATAAGAAGGTTAAAATCATATAGACTCCAATTGGCAATAAAAGCAGAATAATTTGATGGCAGACAAATAAGATAGATTTGAGATATTTTATTTAACAAAATTCTTGAAAGATAATGAAGGTTAATGATGGGATTAAGGGAAGGGACCCCATAGCATCACATAGCAAATGATGACAAAAAAAAAAGGAAGATGATAAAACAATTAGTGAGACTCCTCTCAAGTAACGGAAGAAAAGTTTCTTTTTCCATTGGTTTTAAAGGGTAAAAATGTAATATTAGTATAATTAACAATTATACAAATATCGTTTCTTTTTGTGTTTTCTTTGTTTTTCACACAATTTCCCTCTCCATTACCAATGTTCCACAGCAGGTCGAGTCTTTTAAGAGATAATACACTCACTAATGTGCCCTTACGTGTGTCCCTATCTTCCATTTCCTAGCTTGCACATGGAATGTGCCCTTTTCTTCAACTAAGCTTAAAAATGATACATGGAGTTTGATTTCTAGGATTCACTAGGGTCAATAGAGGCCTCATCGCATAGAGAGCAATTATAAATCATCTATCAAGAAATCATCACGTCTATAATGAGATTTCAACTCATGTTATAATGGAATATAATATGAATCGTTACCAATAATGACAATAGTGTTGTATGTGGTTTGTTCCTATGCTTTAAATATGTGAGAAGGGTTTTTGAACTTTGGCTTGGATGAAATGTAATCTTTTGTGGTCTACATAACATTAAAATTAGATGGAAAGTGTCATGTACAAAGAAAATTTGGAGTCAATTTTACATATATGTTAAATTTTATGTACTATTTCACACTTGCAAAGTTAAATGGTACTTTATAAGAGAGAATAACTATTTTCAATACATACCAACAAAAACACCTTCATTGGCATTAGGTTAACCTTCCCATTTGTTTTTAGGGTTTGTAGCCGCTTCTTATTCTTTGGTTAAGAAATAAGAAAAGGCCAAAAATATGAATAAAATGGTAAATGTATTTTCTTCTCACATTTTCACCAGAACTGAAATATGTATCTTCTTTTTCAAGGATGAATGTGCATTTTAAAAAATAATCATAAGACACAAAAAATAATAATTAGAAATTCAATATCAAAGGGTATTAGACAGAGAGATATGATGTCTCCTTTTTGTTTCTTATGGTGGTTGAGGGCTTTGCAGGGAAGGTTCGTAAGGCGAGAAATGTTGGTACTTTGGATGGGTTTAAAGTTGGGAATCTTGGGGGTAAAAGTGTATGATTTATAATTCGCAGATGATACAATAATGACTTTCAAATATCTTGTCTCTAATCTATGGGGTGTGAAAACAATTATTAGATACTTTAAATTAATGTATGGGCTAAAGATCAATTCACACAAAAGTTCTTTGATAGGAATTAGGGTTGCAAACAATTTTATGACATCGACGACTAATTTCTTATCTTGTAAGATTGGATCTATTCCTTTCTTGTATTTGGAAATTCCAATATGGGGTAAATCGAGGGAGTTCTAGTAAAAGGAAAAAGGACATAGTCTCTATGACTAGTAGACTCGTTTTGTGGAAGCGTTAACATATTTCGGTTGAACATATTTCGGTTGGAGGGAGAGTTATTCTTTTAAATTATGTGGTGGTAAATATTCAAATCTATCTCTTGTCCTTGTATAAGGCTTCAAAGAAGGTAATCCATAAGCTTATTACTCTTCAAAGGAACTTCTTATTGGGAAATAAGAGAGGTAGCAAATGTATTCCTTCAGTAAAGTGATCATAGGTTTGCAAACCAAAAAAGGTTGGAGGATTGTGTGTTAAAGACTTATTCAAGTTTAATGAGGCTCTTTTGGGAAAGTGGAAGTGGAGAAGACTGTCAAAACCAGAATCGCTCTAGCTCAAAGTGGTTACATCGAAATATGGTGAGGAGATGCACTTAATTGATTCAGTGACAGCTCTCAGAAGTGGGGTTTAGATGCTTCTATGATACAATCATCATAATTGCAGAAGTGATACAATTGACACTTGGAAGTGGGGTTTAGATGCTTCTAGGATTTACTTTGTTAAGTCAATATATTTTGTTCAGATGGAATCAAGTCAACCTAGTATGGATAATCTTCTAAACAGGTTATGAATTAATTGTGCTCCATTAAAGTTGTGTTATTTTATTTGGAGAGTTTTGAGGGGAAGATTGACTACGAAGGATGAACTACACAAAAGGAACACTATGAGTGGAGATGAGACAAAGTGTGTTCTGCACAGATCATGTTAAGTCAAGTGACTACCTTTTACTGCTTTGTGATTTTACCTCATCCGTTTGGATAGGTTTTTACTCTTAGCTTCAAATTCTTATTCTTTAACCTAACTCTATTTCTGAATTAATGGTATTGAATGAGTAGTTGTGTAAATCAACAAAAACTAGACAAATATGGAGGATGTTATGGTCAATTTGACTAATGAGAAACGAAATAATCTTTTATGCTAAGGAGATTAGTTATGTTAAAATTATAGAGTTGATTCATATTAGATCTTGGCTTTGGTTTTGTTCTTTTGTATCTGTTCAAACTTTTGTTTTTTTAGAGTGGTGTTTAAACCCTCGTTCTTATATTAATCATGCTTGTAGCTTTTTTCTCTTTCTATATGGGTTGGCATCATTGTGCTGCTTTATTGAATCTTTTGCTTATAAAAAGAAGAAATTCAAATTGTTCCAACCCTATCTCGATATGATACTTTATTGCGATAATGGATGTTTAGTAAACTGGCAACTCTATGGGTAGATAAACTTACAGCTAATAAAAGTTATAAAACCCAACTATCATTTTATCTTGTCACGTAATTCACTTGCTTTCTATGCATATTGAATGATGGGGAAAAAACTAAGTACATGTGACTACGTTGTAAGTGGAGAAAAGACCAACTTTCGAGTAGAATATTATAATTTATTATTTAGGATTTAATTAAATATTAATATTACATTAATAATTCTACAATATTCTATTGTGAGATAATGTCATTTTTTTTTGTCATCATCAATTTATGATTTCTTTAAATAATGTTTTGTTTATCCAAATGAAGAATTAATGAATGAAATATGAATTTTATCTTTTAGTTATATCTTATCCCATTTCTAATGAACATCGGATAAACACCATAGCATTACATCCTATCATTAACCCTAAATAGAAGACTGAGAAAACTGGGAAAATCTAGAGACGAAAGAAATTGTGGGGAATTAAATTAAGGGAGGGAATCCACTTATTCAAAGAGTAAGTGGAAAAAAATCTACTACACATCTTATACATGCATTTTTGGAAAATCTAATAGTTTAGATATACTAATCAATTCAAAGCATTGGATTTTCCAAGAATAAATGACTATGATATGGAGTAGATTAAATCTTATTTAAGTTAAATCCTATTTAAGTTAATGTTGTCCCATTTTAAAAAAACATAGCTATAATATAAACTATTCAGGGCTAATATTTTGCAACACCATTGATTGCTATTATCACATATACCACGACTAATGTTCTTTACTACGGACTAATTTAGCCCCATGGTTTTAAGTTTTAACAATGGCAAACATGATCTTTTAGTGTAGTGTGTGGTGGAGCAATTTTAGTGTAGTGTGTGGTGGAGCAATGCTCTAAAGAATTGAAGTGTGGGAATGAGTCACGTTTCTTGCAAATCAGGATTCTCTATCCTCAAATTTTGTTGTTTCTATGTACAAGTCAATTATATCTCACTAAATAACATAAAAATGTTATTTTATATTTTTAATATTTTTTTTAAGTAGATGACATCTTGCAATTGGATTGAGACATTGAGACATGACAATTGATCCTGATTCGTTTCTCCTATTGGAGAACTCGATCTGATTCTAGTGGCATAATTACAAAATCTGATTTTTTAAACCCAATTCATTACCCAATGTAAAAAAAACTTTTTATCCCTAATTTTAACGCACACATATTCTTCATCAAAATCACAGTATTAGATTATCTGAACCCTTTTGTATGAATGCTTCTCAACGTTTTGGCCTAACCCTTGATCTTGGAGGTTGTGTTATCCCTAATTTTAACATATAGTTGGTCTTCATCAAAATCACGGTAATGGTTGGCATGTAGTTAGAAATACTATTATAATCAGATCAATAAAATTAGAATGACATGTTCTTGAACTCAACTCATCTAAATTTTATGCAACAAAAAGGAAAAAAGTGTGAAATATATATAGTTCAAAAGCACTTCCTCCCTCCCTCCTGCTTATATTTTTTATTTCTCTTTTGTGGTTGGTTCCGCTCTAAAATAATTTGCTCGTTTTAAAACTTGATTCGAGTTTAAAACGAGTTATTTTTTCAACTCAAATTCGGCTGAATTAAACATGAAATATTCGATTCGACTCATCAACTTGAATTAGTTTGGTTCTTTAAGAACTCATGATCTGTTTAGTTCAAATTATTAGCTAGATTGGTTCAATTTGTGTGAATGACTTTTATTTAATATATAAATTTAAAATTGCATAAACTTAATGATTCAAAGCGTATATGGCTCAAGTTTAACTCGTTTATTTAACAAATTTAATTTTCAGCTCAAGTTCAATTTATTTGATTCATAAACCAAGTTTATTAAACTAAATAACGATCCTCACCTAAACTTGTTATTTTGCTTAAACTTGTTGACTTTGAGAATTGATAGATTCCAAATGCATAGTAAACTAAGCTAAAATTCCCACAATTTTTAAAAAAAATTAATGGTCTCATAATATTATGCCTTATATATACATACACAATATATTTATTGGGTTTAGTCCATAACAAATATATAGAATTTAAACCAGTTTGATAATGTTTACATTCTTATTTACATGAGTTATATATTCTTGTATTGGATTGCCCTGATATTGTTGTTAATTAGCATTATTTTAATATAGGCAAAGAGAACATTTTCCTTTTTGGGAGGGGGAGAGAACAGTTCTAAAGATTTGAATAATATGATATCATATTATATTGATATGATGATAATACGATGAGATGACATAAAAGACAAGTCCAACAACCATATTCATTAAAAAGCAAGCATTATATAAATTAAAAAATAAAGTTAATCTATATATCTTCATAAATAATATAGGATGGTCTAAAACATTGTAATACATTAGAAAAATATTGAGACATTTTTTATGTGTGTATACTTGACCAATAAATACACTGAATTAAGTACAGTTTCAATTTCATCCCACAACCCTCTCTTCTTGATTAAGTGGAAGCATGTTGCTATTTCCTCTTTCTTCATCTTCTGGATCAACTTTACTTGAATTTTGTAGCACCTCACAGTATAGAAAACCCCTAGCAATGAATTGAAAATACAACAAATTCAACCCTGCAAGAACACCAATTGTGTAGTAATAATACTCAAGCCTATTCTTATTCAAATCATTGCCACCCAACCAAGGTGTTTTGCCATTTTTCCCTGTTGTTAATAGAATGATCTTGATAATAAGGGAGTTCAAATAATTGCATATTGATAAACTGAGAAAAAACACTGCCCCACCCAATGTTTTCATGCTATTAGGCCAATATGAGGTTAATAACTCCATCATTGCTACTGCTGCAAAGGCTTCAACTAAGCCAGATAGGGCAAACTGTGGCACAAGCCACCAAATGCTTGTTGGTGATTCAAATGATCCATTTTTCAATGCTTCGCCGCGCCGTCGAACTTCTACCAAACCAGACACCAACATGCACACAATGGATAACACAATCCCTATCAATATTCTTTGTTCAACTGTCAACCTGGTACCCCTTTTGTTTCTTGTGTCCTTAAAAGGGACATAGATTTTTTCATAAAGGAAAATCCATATAGAAAGAGCAATCATAGGTACTAGACCCATCCATGCTGGAGGGATATTGAACTTTCCAATTGATTTGTGTGTTTGAATTACTTGAAGGATACCAAATGAGTTTGCTTGTGTCATAGAAAGGAAGCATAATATTCCTGCTAACCAAATTGGTAAGGTACCTATTACAGATTTCAGTTCTTCAACTTGTTGCACACTGCATAATTTCCAATTATCAACCAATTTTACATCATTGCCACTTTCACTAGGGTCTGTAATTATAGCAGCTTTATCAAAGAATCTGAACCTATTTGTGTGAGGAAGCTTAGACATTCTTGAGTCTTCTAACTCATAATCAAGTGGAGGATCATAAAATGAAAGATCAGAATCTTTCATTATATCAAAATGACGTTTTCTATTAGCAGCAACGACAACTTTAACCAAGTCTGAGATTACACTTCCTTTAGGTTTAGATCGAATATAAGAGTTGCGCCCTAATATGAAAATAGTTAAGGAACATGCAAAGCATGCAGTAGGGATGATAAAACCCAGAAACCAGTTAACATTAGTTTGAATATAGACAACAACAGTGAGAGCCAATAAAAGGGCAACTGTGAACAAAAAGTACCACCAATTGAAGAAACTCTCTAATTGTTCTCTTCCTTTCTCAGTTTTGATATCAAACTGATCAGCACCAAAGGAAATGTTGCATGGTCTTAGGCCTCCAGAACCTATAGCAAACAATGCAAGTCCTACATAAAGGATAGAGAGTTGAAAGCTAGTGGCTTGTATGCAATCAGAATGAGTAGAACAGCTTGGAGGTCTTAACGATGGTACACCAGCACCTAAAGCTATGAACCCAATGCCCTGTCAAGTAACAGAAACTGATCTTAAAGCATGTGTATTGCATAGAGAATGAAAGAGAAATGCATCTCCATAATTCAACCAGATGGATGCATACTATTCGTTTTGTATTATAATATGATTTTCATTTTGTATTTAGTGATTTGAATTTCAAAACAACGGTTATATATGTTTATTATGTTTTTTTTTTAATGTTATGCACATATATTATAATATATATGTGTACAATCCTATATTTTTTTTAAGAATATGTGTATTGATATATCAGATACTTAAAGTATCGAATACTCGTACGATTGATAGGTAATAACCATGCAGGTGTTAAATATATGTATATGTAATGTAAGATTATTGTAATTCAAGAGGCAAAAAATGAATTACAACATTGTGATTATGTGTCTATCTTTACCAGAAATGATGATATGCTGCTAAAGAAGAGAGTATTAAACTTTCCAGCATAAGCATCAGCTATGTAAGCACCTACTAATGGCAGAAAATTTGTGGAACCAGCCCAAATGGTAAACACTTGTGCAGAAGCTGTATTATCCATATTGTATTGGGTATGCAAATACACAATCAAGTTGGCAATTAATCCCATAGAAGCCACTTTCTCAAATGTCTCATTAGCTTCAACCAAATAAACACAAAATTAATACTCATTAGCACCATAAAAAAAGGGAATAAGATAACAAATCAACAACGAATATTGAAAAATTCGTCGTAGAAGATATCTCATCAACAGCTTAAACAAAAACAGACGCTGTTAAATATATTCCTATTAACAGCGTAGCAAAAATGGAGCGTTGTTAAAGAGAACGAATTCAAACCAGCCCTTATTCAACTGCACATATTCGCAGTTGCGCTGTTGATGTTATATTCGCTTATCAATATTAACAGCGATTTCTTAAAGATGAGTTGTCTATTTTCCCCCGCCTCAAATTTAACAGCATTATTCTAGGATGCGCTATTGAAGAACCGCTTTTAAAGACGTTTTCTGTATAGTGTTGTCATACACCTATACCTACACTTTATTATACGTGCATAGGTATATTATATCTATACCAACGGTTTTATTCGCTCTCATTATAAGTATATGTTAGTATATAACAAATTTCTTGTAGTGAAAACAAAATAATAACATCGAATATTTACCAAGAATGTATCTTATTGCTCTCCATCCACCTTGCTTCTTTTTTATTGAAGAAGAATGGGGCAGGTTTTCTATAGATTTTTGGCCTTCTGAAGCACCATTTTCATTCACCATATTTTCCAGCCTAAGATCTTTACCTGCCCCACTCTTCTTTGAAGAGCTAAAAATGCTCTTTTTTTGCTTTAACTTGTGATTGGAAAAACCTTCAATTTTATAGCAACATAGATAACTAACATATTTAGATTACAGTTGTAAAAGGTGTTAAGTTTTTTTAGTCCAACATGTTTGTGTTTGATTTATTTAGTTTTGGGTATTTTAATTTTGACTAGGCCACCCTGTTGTTTACTATAAAAAATGAAATTTACAACCTTTGCAACTTATTTGCTAAATTTAATTAAATAAAATTAAACTAAATCACTTCTTACCGGTAATTCAGTTTAATTTGTTATCATAATAATGCTTAAAAATATTGATGATGTATTGTAAAGGATGTCACATTGCCATCCAGGATTAGATTTAAGCGAATTAAACAGATCATAAGTATTTTATAAAAATAGTTAACAATATATATAAATCATTATATAACTTTCTTAATATAACACATTATGCTATTTCCATTCATTATTATATAACACATTTTCAACTAAATCACAAAGTGGTCAATTTATATAACTTTGTTAATAGTAAACAAATAGTCTATCCATGAGCAGT
The DNA here is from genome assembly GCA_009771035.1 of Lupinus albus. Classification (NCBI taxonomy): domain Eukaryota; kingdom Viridiplantae; phylum Streptophyta; class Magnoliopsida; order Fabales; family Fabaceae; genus Lupinus; species Lupinus albus. Next base: position 22,347,548 of record CM019999.1, on the reverse strand, counting down.
GTAAAAGTTTTTTTTACTTAATCTATTATTCACATATTAATCGTCATTCACTATTAAATAAAAATAATACATATAAATAGTATATAATATATTAATCGTATTAAAAATATTATAATCACAATACATAAATAAAAAAATTTGCAAAATACTATAATGTTACAATTTTATTTTCATTTAGTATGTTAATACCTTTATTCTTAGTTTAAGTGTTTCTTAGAAAAAGACAATTATATTTATATTTATATTTATATGTCTCTTTAAAAATCAAAACATTAATGGTTATTTTTTATAACTCTTCACTTACTAATTAATAAGAAATACTAGGTGGACATAAATAATTATACTTATTATCAATGTTTTAAAAACCGTAACGTACCGGCCGGTTCAATCGGAAAACCGGTGAATCGGACCCCTAACTGGTACGGTACGTATGTTATACCGCATATGCAATAGAACCGGTCAAAACCGGTAAACCGGTCGGTTTGTACATTAATTTTTTTTTTAAATTTCAAATTTCCAGTTCTTCACCAATTCTTTAACTTCAATGATTGATAATTGGGTCATTTATTTGTATTTTGTGTTTGTTAAGTGATAATTTTGGATAAATATATGTTTTGTACTTTAGACTTTGATTTTATTAAAGATTTAATGTTGTTTGTTTGTGTGAATTTGAAGTAAATTATGAATATGGATTATAAATATGAATATCTACTTATTTGAAATTTTTTGTTATAGGTTTACATATATATATATATAAGCAAGTATGTCTGGTTTAACCGGCATGCGGTTTAATTATTGAACCACTGGTTGAACCACTGTACCACTATACCAATACCCTAACCGGTTTGATAACCGGTACGGTTTTAATAACATTGCTTATTATAGTAAGATAAATGACGAAGTACGAAAAAAAAAAGAATAGTGAATGCAACCCACCACTATATTAAAAAATAGAGTTAATTACACTGACAACCTCTGAGTTTTAATGAAATTACACAGATCATTCCTCTATCTTTTACCCATACCAAAAAACTCTGAGTTTTGTACATACATTACACTTACTACTCATGCATGTAAAATAAGTATGATTTTTTACATAAAAATGGATGATAAATATAATAAAATTAAACAAAATATGATATATTATAGAGACAAGTCAAAATAGTATATGAGTCAATATATTTTCATTATTTTTGGTTCATTACAAAATGCATCAATAATTATATGGAGATATTATTTAAATCATTCTTATACGATATTATAATGAACAAAAAATAATGAAAATATATTGATTCATATACTATTTTGACTTGTCTTTACAATATATCATATTTTGTTTAATTTTATTACACTTATCATCCTTTTTATGTAAAAAATCACACTTATTTCACATGTTGGGGTGGTCAGTGTAATATATGTACAAAAATCACGGGGTTTTCACTAAAACTCTGTCAGTGTAAGTAACTCTATTTTACGATGGAACTTCTTAGAAGCATATACTAAAAAATATGATAAAAATATCATTCATTACTTAATTCAACTTAAGTTTCATATTAATATTATTTTAGTAAATAATTTAAAATGGGTTATCTTCTCACCCAAACCCTCAAGTCAGACTATTTTGTAATTCGTGTGCCTGCCTAGCAAACAAACCTCTCAATTGTGTAGGCACTATGTTGTGTGAATATTAACATGTTTGTTTGTTTTGGAGGTAGAGAAATTAGAGAATAGTTAGGTTGGATGATGGTTTCCGTGAATTCATAACATTTCATTCCCTATTTAAAAATGAATATGTTCATACTTGCCCTAATATAACTGGGTATGGATATAGAGTAGACATGACAACCCTAATTCCCGACACAATTATGGTGATGTTTAAATGTATATAGGTTTTAGACTAGAGCAATAAACAATAAATGATGACTGCTTATAATTTCAAAATCACTAATTATACAACATCCCTTCGCCTTTTCTAAAAAAACTTAGATAATTTAATAATATAACATTGTTTGGTAACACAAGTTTATAGGTTTTTATGTAACTTTTAGCTTTTTGACTAAGGGAATAAAATATTAGAATGGTTTGATTTAAATAAAAATTGAAAGGAATTTATAACTTTTAAAAACATATATTGTAGCGTTATAATGTTAGTCTTCAGACAATTATTCGAAGTAGCGTTTAGAAAGAAAAATAACTTTGAATGATTTGCTTAGGAATACCTTGAAATTTTAAAAAGTTACTATATTAATTACCCCAATAGGAAAATATTTTTTTGTATCACCTTATCTCTCACCATACCCCATAAATAAATAAAATATTATATATCCAATTTTAAATAAAATGTTAACAAAAAAAGATTTTGATTAATATTTATATAATTACTCCAATTAATAATTATTTATTTAATAATAATAAATAATTCTTTTTTTAATTTTTAATAAATTTTAAAATATTAGCTAGTTACAAAACCAATTTTACGGAACAATTATACTTTAATAAATTAAATATACAACTATAACATTTCAACTACTTTATTAAATATACAACTATAACATTTCAACTACTTTATTAGCTATAAGTAGAGCTGTCAAAATGGGCCGGGTATAGCGGGCCGGCCCGCCAAGGCCCGAAAAAGTATAGGGCTTGGGTACTAAATTTTGAGGATTTTAGGTAAATCGTGCTTTTTAGCCCGGCCCGGCCGGGCCACAAAAAAATTCGGGCTCGGGCCGGGCTAGCCCGTTGGGGTTCGGGCTTTTCATTTTCTTCCCTCTCATTTGGCTTTTCAATTTCCCATCTCCCTTTGCTTTTCATTTTCCTACCCCATTCTAATTTCAGAGAACACATACATAACAAAGAGGGAAAAATAGAGAAAACCAACACACTACCAGTCCACAGAGAGGGAAAATTTTTAGGTGTTTCTTCCTCACATTCTTCTTTTACACAAAAAACGCATCATTACGTGCTCTGTTTCTTTCGCTTTTCTCTTAATTTGAAGATTTCAGAGACACTTCACTACCACCCAGGCAACCTTCTTTTTCTTCTTTACATCAAAATTCTAATCTAAATTTTTTTCTGCCATTTTTTTCTCTCTTAATTTGCTCCGTTTCTTCTTTACATTAATAGTTTGTTGTTTCCTCTTTACAGATTTTCATATTATGGATTACAGTGTTGGTGATTGTGAGATACTGGAAACTTCTGTCGAAGTTAAACAAAATACTAATGGAAGTGTACAAGAGAAAGAAAGTACAAATGCTTCTCAATCAGAACAAAAAGGATGTATACCTCTAACCTCTCAACTGGAACCAAAAAGTGGTAAGGCTCTAACTTCAGATGTATGGAGGTACTTTGAAAAAGTTGGTGTTGTAGATGGAAAAGAAAAGGCTAGGTGTCTAGGGTGTAAAAAATTATTGAGTTGTTCAACTAGGAATGGAACTTCACATTTAATCCGTCATGTTGACAATTGCAATAAGACCGTTAAAAATAATGATATAGGTATTATGCTACTTGATGGTGGTGGAGGGGGTTGAAAAAGAGAAAATTTGATTCTAAGGTTAATCGTGAGATGATATCTGAATTGATTATTTCACATGGTCTGCCATTTAATATTGTTGAGTGGAGGGTATTTAGAAAATACCAAAAAAAATTGAATGATGATTGTAGATTCATTACTAAAAGTGATGTGATGAAGTTGTATGATATTGAGAAATTGAAGTTAAAATCACAATTACTTGAAATTCCTGGTAGAATCTGTTTGACTTCTGATTGTTGGACTGCATGCACGAATCATGGTTTCATTTCTTTGACTGCTCATTATGTTGATACTGAATGGAAATTAAATAGTAAGATTCTTGCATTTGCTCACATGAAACCTCAACATACCGGGAAAGAATTAGCATTGAAAGTGATGGAATTTTTAAGAGATTGGGGAATTGAAAAGAAGGTTTTTTCTCTCACTTTGGATAATGCTACCTCAAATGACAACATGCAAAATCATGTGAAAGAACATTTAGGATTGTCAAAAAATTTGTTGCTTAATGGAGAATTCTTTCATGTAAGATGTTGTGCTCATATCTTGAACCTCATTGTTCAAGATGGTTTGAAGGTTGCTAGCGATGCATTGCAAAAAATAAGACAAAGTGTGAAATATATTAAGGTTAGTGAAAGTAGAACAAGACAATTTTTTGCTTGTGTTACATTGGTTGGTGGGATTGATACATCAATTGGTTTGAGAGTGCAATTAATTATCGACGTGCCTTCACTAGTTTTAGTTTGCATGATACAAATTATATTTGGTGTCCATCAGAAGATGAGTGGAGTAGAGCTGAAATAATATGTGACTTTTTGAGACCATTCCACAATATTACGAAGTTGATATCTGGTTCTTCTTACCCCACATCAAATTTATATTTGGGGGAAATATGGACCATAGAGTGTCTTTTGAACTCTATAGTGACAAATGAAGATTTAGTGATTCAAAAAATGGCTCGCAATATGAAAGTCAAATTTGAAAAGTATTGGAGTGACTATACTATGATATTGGCATTTGGTGCTATTCTTGATCCATCTAAAAAACTTGATTTTGTGCAATGTTTATATGAAGAAGTAGATCCATTTTATGTGGAGAAGGTGAATAAGATCAAAATGAATTTGTATAGACTTTATGATGAGTATGTCAACAAGGATGATCAATCCAATGAGAGCTTTTCACAAGTGCAAGGTTCATCTTCATTAGGAGGAGGAAAAGGAAAGAAGTTTCAAGTACCCTTATACCAAGCTCGTGTAAGTTAATTTTATAAATTTTGTATAACTATTTCATTTTTCATTCTTTATATCCATGTATAGTTTAATAAATTTGGTTATTTATTTTATAGTTTGAACAACATAAGAAAACAAAGAGAACGACATCTCGTGGGAAAAGTGAACTTGATATTTATTTAGAAGCAGATCCTGAACAAATTCCACAAAATGTATGTTTTGATGTTTTATCTTATTGGAAAGATCGAAGTCGTGCATGTCCTACTCTTTCAAAGATGGCTTGTGATGTATTAAGCATTCCAATTACTACAGTAGCATCGGAATCTGCTTTTAGCATTGGTGCTCGAGTTTTGAACAAGTATAGAAGTTCTTTAAGTGATGAAACAGTTCAAGCTCTCTTGTGCACACGTAGTTGGTTACATGGTTTTGTCGGTAAGTTTTTTTTAAGTACTAGTTTTCATATACACTTTAAACTAATAATTCAATGTTATTAACATAATTAATTTTTATTGCAGAATATGATAATGAAGAAGATGATGACGAGCGAGATGCCATTGATATTGAAGATATAAAAATTTCTCATGGGGGTTTAGAATCAATTGTTCAATCAAATGAATGAGAATGTTGATTTAGTTTAATGTATGAGATTTTTAATTTCTAGTAGTTTGTCGTTACTATGAATTTAATATTTTGGCTAAACTGTATTGTTTAATATTTGGACAATTATATTATTATGATTTACCAATTCAAGACCTTTAAGGCATTTAAGTAGAAGATGCAACAAAAAATGTCACAATTGTTTACTTTATTATATTTTTGTGTGTGTAAATCAATGTTGTGAAACCCGAGTCGGACGTCAAACCGGAGGAGGTCTTGTGTGTGTAAAATGTAAATCAATGCTCACTATGTCATCAAATGCAAAAAGAAGAATAGCAAATCAAAAGTCAAAGAAGCTCATATGTGTAGTCTAAGTCTTTTAGGTAAAACGATACTTGAACTTAAAATCTCTTAACTATACGATAAAGGCTGATCTTTGAAAAACTCATGCATGAAACTAAGATCATCTGCACTAAAGCTCTGTTTTTTAAAGAGTGTAATCGATTACACAATCATGGTAATCGATTACATGCTGATAAACTAATCAGACCTGTGCATTTCACATGATGTAATCGATTACAATATACTCGTAATCGATTACAACATATTAAAAGCATCAGTTTTTTGCAGAGTAATCGATTACACAATCCTGGTAATCGATTACATGCTGATAAACTAATCAGACCTGTGCATTTTACATGATGTAATCGATTACAATATACTCGTAATCGATTACAACATGTTAAAAGCATCAGTTTTTTGCAGTGTAATCGATTACACAATCCTGGTAATCGATTACATGCTGATAAACTAATCAGACCTGTGCATTTTACATGATGTAATCGATTACAATATACTCGTAATTGATTACAACATAAATAATCCGTGCCGGCCCGCCGCAGCCCGCAGCCCGCTTTGGGCGGGTTTGGGCCTCATTTTTAGCAACATAAAATATAACCGGGCTTTTTAGCCTGGCCCGTTTTAGCCCGAATCAAAAGCGGGCTAGCCCGAACCCGTCCGGGTAGCCCGTTTTGACAGGTCTAGCTATAAGCCATAAACATAAACATGTGGTATTTCTCATGGCTTAACAAGTCAATAGTCCATCTTAAAAAAGTCAATAGTCATATTCTTAATTTCTACATGTAGTAGAATTGTATACTTACTCTAATTTTTAAGAGTGTAATATCTATATACTAATATTGTAAAAATTTATACACTGCGAGTGCATCATTCGTCATTCATTTAACTTACTTTTATTTAAGATTCAACGATAATTGATAATTAATGATGAACGATATAGTTATAGTGTAAAAAATTCTTACACTATTAGTGTATGCATTATTTTCTCAATTTCTAATTGGCTCGTTTTCTTATCTTAATCTTAACGATTAAATGAGAAATCTCAAGTCAATATCTATGAAACATGTAACTTCACCGTCCATCTTAGAATAAAAATAAAAAATAGAAATGTTTAAGTTTCTTCGTTAAGCAAATGAAAAAATTAATAATTTTTTAGGAAATGACTTCAAACATTAGTGTCCTCTAATGACCAAATAAGAATTCACATTGTCATCTATATATTCAAAACAAGTACAACTCAACAATTCATATCATACATATTTTATTTAAATATACAAATGAATAAAGATGAGATATTACATATGGTAATCATCAAATATAAGATAAGTGAAAGAAGAAAAAATGTATGCAATAATATGAGTTTTATACAGAGTCATTGTATCATATACAAGTCATGTTTTACTTTTATTGACTCTTTAAAAAAGTAATACAAATGAATTATGAATGATATATTAACTGTGTATAAATTTTTATACTCACATACCCTCTCTTTCAAGAGGATTAACGACATGCCAAGCCTTGGTAAGTTTCTTAGCTTTGCATCGAATTAAACCACATGTTTCACCACTTATGCAGACCCTCGTCAATTCCTTTGAGTTTCATGCTTGTGAACGTACTCCCCATGTGGGATACTTAACACATTAGCTACAACATTGCACGGGTCGATATGCACAACGCCTAATATCATTCATTTATGGCTAGGACTATTGGGGTATCTAATCTCATTTGCTCCTCTAGCTTTCGTCTCTCAGCGTTAGTGTTGGCCCAGCATAGTGCTTTTGTTGTTGATGTTCTATCCCATCTCTACGCATTTCACCGCTCTACCGGAAATTCTCTCTGCCCCGACCCTCTCTAGGGTTGTTCCCTTGGATTTGACGGCGAACTTAAAAAACCACCGACGGATGCTTTACGCCCAATCATTTTAGATAATGCTTGCATCATCTGTCTTACCACGACTGCTAGCAAAGAGTTAGTCGATCCTTATTCCCTGAATACTGTGATTGCTTCTTCTCCTGGAAAAGAAGTTCATGACCCGTATGCCTTCTACCTCCATGCGACATTGCTCCATCATGCTTTCACCCATTGCGGAAAATCCTCCACTACTGCCTCCTGTAGATGTTTGGGTTGTGTCTCAGCCCTAGTGTGGCTGATCGTCCTCTCGGACCAACTACTGATCATCGCCTTGGTAAGTTATTGCCCAATGCAAAAAAGATGCACGTTAGGTCTTTAAAGAAGTTCAAATCGTTTTGATAATAATAAGTTTGATTTGTTTTACCGAGTAGGTCTATGGTTCGAGTCCATATGACCCTATTATTTAATATGTTTCATTGCTCACTAATATATTTTGAGTACTAAATACTCTAATCTCATATTAGTAAAAATATTCATTCTATTATTATATTATTATATCAATTAGCAGTAAAACAAATTTCTAAATTTTTATTAAAATAGGTTTATATTAGTTAAAAAAGTTACTAATATTAGTATTCTTCTATACTACTTTAAATAAGTTATATAAAAAATAATGCTTTAATATTTTAATATAAAAGTAAAGCAGCTATATATCTTATATAGACTATGTATCATTATTATTTATATTATAATATATAATTATGTTTGTATATTAAATCTAATTATTTAATATAATTTAATATATATATATATATATATATATAAAATAAGTCTTTAAATTTAATAGAAATTAATATGGAATTTATTAATATCAATTATGAATGACTAATTGGGCACATTTTCTACATTCATGTTTTTACTCTACGAATATGATATTTTTTGGGCATTTCTAATAATCTCAAGCATTATTATGATTTTAGCATTTTTAAATTCTGGAATTTTAGCTCCGATTGTATGGGAATAGAGAAACTCTCGAGTTATGAATCGAGAATTTAACCAATGGGCGATTCTTGGTTACAATTTAGAATGTGTTATTATATGTTTGCTTTAGTTTTTGTTGTTTTTTATGTTGAAACAATTTTTCTTTATCCATGGGCAATTAGTTCCGATGTATTGGGGGTATCCGTATTTATAGATGCTTTAATTTCCGTGTTTATCCTAATTGTTGGTTTAGTTTATGCATGGGGAAAGGGCATCAGAATGGTCACTACATTTTCCTCATCATTTACTAAAATAGTGATTTCATTATTGCTTATTCTAACAAAATCATCCACGAGAGTCATCGTTAACCATTGGTCATTAAGGCGTACTCTCAAAATACTTATATTTATGGCTATGACAATAGGTAATACTCTAATTTGTCCACTATTAGTTACACTATTTCGGAAACCCAAAGACTCAATCATATATGTAAAATACAGGACATCCAATCCTAGCAGGAAAATGGGGGAAACATATACTCAATTTCAAGTGAGTAAACATAATTTCATATTTGATCTCATAGATACATGGATAAATATAAAATTCTGTTCAAATCTGTATTCGATGAAAGTCATATGTACAGCTTGGAGAGAGATCTTTCATATCTTTCAAGATCCACCTTACAATATGGGGCCAAAATATGTTTTGAATAGTATGAGATAATTTATTGGATAGAATGCGTTAGATAAAATATGATGATGTTCAAAGTAAACTAAAGTAATTCTTGAATAGCTATTTTGACTTTGTCATAAAATATTTAAAAAATTGTTTATAATTGACAATCACTATAATGGATATCATTTTTTAATCATGACCGAACCAATATTCTTAACTATGACCAATGTTATAGCAATAAATATAATTTATCTAGAACATTCACTTCATAGATTAGTTCAACAATCAATGTTTCTGTTTTTATCAACAACTTCTAAGAAATTTGATTCAAATAATTTTTTATTTTTTCCATTCCAGGATGAGTAATATTATATTCTCCTACTAGATCATTTTACTAATTCTCCTACCCACAAAAAAAGTGACATATGTCACAAAGTGATACTTTATTTATTAGTGATTGGTTTACAAGTGACATATGTCACATTCTTGTGGATATGAGAATAAGTATGAGGATATATCATTTTCCTTTCAGAAAAGTATTTGTAAACCTTAAATATTATTTTAATTTCAAAATCTATTATAATAAAATGGATATTTTTTAAGATTCAATCACAACATGGTTTTCCCGATTGGTAAGCATACCATGCAGTTAGTAATATAAAACAAATATCAATTTGTACAATTCTTCATCAATATTTATTATTTTGATCTAACTAAATATGTAATATCCATTTTATTTTGTGAACAATTAGATGAAGCAATAATTTTCTCATTTTATATTAAATATAAGTGGGACATAATCATGTTCCTAACCATTTACAAGCAATAAAATAGACATATGAAAGTTATGATGGTTACCAAACAATTACACCATAAAGAAGAGAAAACGTGTAAAAACAAAATGATAAGAATCTCAATTTTTTACTATTTTTTTTAGACATAAATGACGAGCACTCAATTTCATACATCACTAATTATTCAACATCTCCTTCACATTTGGTATACAAAAAATTGATAATTAAATAATTAAATAATAAAATGGCACCACTCTTAAACCATCGAAATTTGGGCATGGCTTATCCAGAGATGAGTTCATCTTACGAAAATGGATATTCTATTTTTGAATAGTCAATAGTCAATATTCTTCATTTCTCCATGTCATAGAATTGTAAAACTACATGGCACGTCCTCATATCTTAATCATAACAATATGAAAAAAATTATTATTATGTTGGTATTAATATGGAAAATTATCAAGTAATTCATGATTAATGAATTTAATCATATTTTCATTATTTATTTGAAATAAACTACCTTAATTTAATGGAATGTGATCGTTTGCGGTATTTGAGAGTCCAGTAGTAGGCTCATATTCTAACACATGGCATACACAAAATCTAAAAGTTATAAATATATTCATTGTTTCGTATTCGAGTATCGAAGAGTCCAATAACGGAGAAGAGAGAATCTGATTTCTAATTTAAGTCTATCATTAATGATGCTTATTTGACTGGTCAAATACCCTATAATAATTTCTTTTACAATGTTTTAATTTGCAAATACTCATAATGGAATACGGAATAAACTAATTTAAGTCTATCATTAATTAGTGAGACTTCTTTCAGAGAGGAGAATTCTTTTTTCTTTGATTTTTAAGGATAAAACTGTAATCTTAGTTTAACTTATAAGGATACAAGTGTCATTCTATTTAATGTTTTCTTTATTTTTTCACATAATTTTCATCTCTATTAATGGAAATGAGTCTTACACATCATTATGATGTTGATTTGACCAGTCATAGTAATTTCTTTTACAATGTTTTACCTTGCAAATAATCATAATGAAATAGAGAATAAAATATATCATCATATTAATAGATAAGTTGTGTTCTCCAACACTAACATGATGGCAAGTGTTCTATTTATTTAGTTGTTAGAAATATTTTTATAGAAAATAATTAAATATATATCTCAAATAACTATCTCATATAATAAGATAATTTTAAGCATTGAAAGTGGAATCTAAGCCTATGACAAATCTTTGTTTTGCTTATGAAAAGTCTTTGTATTAAACTTTAATATTTCGTGTATGACTAATATTGGTACTAGAACTGCAGTTTCGTGCAAACTTACATAGACGTATAATTGTTCTTATATTTTATGAGTCCCTCTATGTCATTTATATATTTAAGGAAGTGTCATTTATAAAGTAGATAGATAGAGAATTCAGAAGCAAGTTATAGAAGTAAGAAGACATTAATAAGATAAATGGGGTGTTTTTGCTTTGGACAAAAGAAGAAACATAATAAACATGGGAACAATGTTGTCACTTACGGTGATGGAGGACCTCAAGGTTATCAACCTAAGCCAAAGAAAAAGAAGAGTACTTTTCTGAATAATTTCTCATCAGCCGGTGGCGGTGGAGGAGGCTGTGGTGGTGGTGGCGGTGGCGGTGGCGGTGGAGGAGGCTGTGGTGGTGGTGGCGGTGGTGGAGGGTGCTAATACAGTATGAAACTATCGACTGGCTAGGTGGTGATACACCAAATATGACATAGTTTATATAATACATTATTGTATATTTATACATAATATTTGTGAGTGTTATTTGATAGGTTATAATATTTGATAAATTTCAATAAGAGAAAGAGAATGATTATTTTGTATTAGTAGGTTAAGATTTCTCGTTAGTGCTAATGCTTATTAGGGTGCATTAAAGCGAAACATGATTTCTTGCTACTTATCACTATGTTTATTTTCATGTACCTTCATGCTAGTACTCTATCATAAATAAGGATATCTATTTTCCATTATATCTTCAATGTATCCTTATCCATTCTTTAAATTTTAAGCCTTCTTAACAAGAATACTGATTAAATAGATAAGGAGAAAATATATTATTTCTCACAACTTAAAAGGTTAGGTTTTAAATTGGTTTCGTTTATCTCAATTACGGGAAAATATGATGTATATTAACACAATTGCATGCCGTAAAAAACCTAATATTGCTGCAAAATTGTGTCTTTGAAGGGCAATTTAAATCATTGGTTAAGATTTAACGTCTCATCTAATTTTTAGGGCGTATAATTTCCAAATGTTTTTGTTTCCGGTCTTTCAAGAGGCGAGGAACAAAAAAAAAACCGTGGAGACAATAAAAATAATAATAAGTTTTCAAATTTAATAGAACTTAATATGGAATTTATTAATAACGAATACGAATGACTAATCAGGTATATTTTTCATATTCATAGGAGTACATTTACGAATATGATATTTTTTTGGTATTTCTAATAATCTCAAGTGTTATTCCGATTTTAACATTTTTAAATTCTGGAATTTTAGTCCCAATTAGCAAGGGACAAGAGAAACTCTCGAGTTATGAATCGGGAGTATAAACAATGGGCGATTATTGGTTACAATTTAGAATCCGTTATTATATGTTTGCTCTAATTTTTGTTGTTTTTTATGTTGAAACATTTTTTCTTTATGGACAATTAGTTCCGATGTATTGGAGGTATCCGAATTTATAGAAGCTTTAATTTACATGCTTATCCTAATTGTTGGTTTAGTTTATGGCGAAAAAGATATTAGAATGGTCATAATTCTTGCATATTTAGACAATAAAAATATAATTACTTGTATGATTTAGATTCAATTGTTTTTCTTTTACCTTCCGCTTTACTCAAGTAAGCTTAAGCTATTTCAAGGGTTGATTAATATATCACTACCTTTTCCACATCATTTACTAAAGGGTTGATTAATGCTCATGAGAACCATCATTAACCATTAGTCATTAAGGCGTATTCTCAAAATACCTATATCTACAACTATGGCAATAGGCGCATGATTGGGTAATACTCCAATTTGTCCGCTATTAGTTACATTATTTCGGAAATTCAAAGACTCAATCGTATGGATATGTAAAATACAGGATTTCCAATCCTATCGGGAAAAGTGGGGAAACATAATTCACAGGATTCCCAATCCTATCGGGAAAAGTGGGGAAACATAATTCAGTATTGGATCTCACATATATATATATATATATATATAATTATGTGGAAATCCGTATTCGATGAAAGTCGTGTGTATAATTTGGGGGGAGATCTTTCATATCTTTCGAGATTGACCCTACAATATGGGGCTAAAATATGTTTTGAATATCATGAGTTAACTTATTGGATAGAATACCTTAGATAAAATATGTTGATGTTTCTAGTAAACTAAAATAATCCTTGAATAGCTATTTTGAGTTTGTTGTAAAATAAAAAATTGTTTATACTAGACTATCACTATAAAAGATATAATTTTTTAATCATAACCGAACGAACATGCTTAACTATGTCCAACGTTATTCTTAACTATGACCAACGTTATAGCAATAAATATAATTTATCTAGAACATTCACTTCATAGATTAGTTCAACAATCAATGTTTCTGTTTTTATCAATAACTTCTAAGAACTTTGATTCAAATAATTTTCTGTTTTTTTTGCTGTTCCAGGAAAGTATTTGTATAGCTTAAATATTATTTTAATTTCAAAATCTATTATAATAAAATAGATATTTTTTAGGATTCAATCACAACATTGCTTTTGCGGATGGGAAGCGTAACATGCAGTTAGTAATATAAAACAGATATCAATTTGAACAATTATATGAGGCAATAATTTTCTCATTTTATTAGTTTATATTCAATATAAGTTGGACATAATCATGTCCAATTTACAAGCAATAAAATAGATATATGAAAGTTATGATGGTTACCAAAAAATTACACCATAAAGAAGAGAAAACGTGTAAAAACAAAATGATAAGAATCTCAATTGATTACTATATTTTGAGACATAAATGACGAGCACTCAATTTCATACATCACTAATTATTCAACTTCTGTCCTTCACATTTGATATTAAAAAAAATTGATAATTAAATAATGAAATGGCACCACACTTAAACCATGGCTTATCTAGTAATGAGTCCATCTTACGAAAATGGATATTCTATTTTAAAAAAGTCAATAGTCATATTCTTCATTTCTCCATGTCATAGAATTTTAAAACTACTTTGCACGTCCTCTTATCTTAATCATAACAATATGAAAAAAATTATATTATGTTGGTATTAGTTTGAAAAATTGTCAAGTAATTCATGATTAATCAATTCAATCATATTTTCATTATTTATTTGAGATAAACTACCTTAATTTAACGGAATGTGATGCTCTAACACATAGCATACAAAAGCCAAAAAAATTCTTACTTTTGAATTATAAAAAATTAAAAAGTTATAAATATATTCATCCTCTCACTGTTGAAGAGTTTAATAATAATAATAGAGAGAGAATCTGATTTCTTTCATCCTCTCACTGTTGAAGAGTTTAATAATAATAATAGAGAGAGAATCTGATTTCTAAGTTAAGCCTATCATTAATTATTTTAATCTGATTGGTCATATTCCCTATGATAATTTCTTTTACAATGTCTTACTTGGCAAATAATGATAATGAAATATCTAATAAACTAATTTAAATCTATCATTAATGATGCTGATTTTACCAGTCATAAGGATGACAATGGATCTGGATGGGTCCAGATAGTACATTACTCGGACTCGCCCCGTTCTTTCATTTTGAGACTCAGACCCGACCCAGGCAGATACCTGTCGGTTCTTCTACCCGCGAGTCCATGGGTACCCAGCGGATCTACGGGTACCAAAAAATTCACATAATATTTAAAAAATTGCAAAAAAGTTATAAATTATAAAAAAAAATAATCCAACATGTGAGAATAAAAAAAAGAAATAAATGATAAAAAATTATAAAATATAATTAAAACATAAGTCACAACTCTAAATTGTACTTAAATACAAATTTTTTTTACTAAGAGCATAATTTAAAATAAGACAATAAGACATCAAATGTCTAAGATCCCTCCATCAACAACACATGGAACAATTGGTTCCTGCAAAATAAAAACATACAATTTAAATATATAACAATTAACTTTATAGATAAGAACATCAATAAATTTACTAACATCATCATCATCAATATCATCTAGTATAATTTAGGTGTACATTGTCTCATTGTCTCAAATTCTCAATGTTTCATTATAGAGAATAAGAATATTAGTATAATTTAAACCCTTAAGAAATTATTGATATATATAAAGTTGAAGAATACTAACCTCTAATTACTTATGACGTTAGAAAGGGAATGAGTGGTGAAGAGGGAGTGAGGCTCTGGTGGAGACAGTAGATGAGGAGAATAAAGAAAATAAGGGAATTAGGATTTAGGGAAGAAGATTAACTGTTAGGGTTAGAAATTAGAAAATAAGGAAATTGAGTTACATTTATTTATATATATAAGGAAATTTGGTTATGTTTATATATATAAGAAAGGGTCTGGGTGCTAGCGGGTCTGGGTACCACATTACCTAGACCCGACCCATTCAACAGTGGGTCTGAAAAATACCCAGCACCAAATACCTACGGGTTCAAAATAAAGATTCAGACCCTACCCGTTGCAGGTATTTTTTGCGGGTACCCACAGATCCGAGTACCCATTGCCATCCTTAACCAGTCAGATACCCTATAATAATTGTTTTTACAAAAAACAATGCAAATAAAATGGAGAATAAAATATATCGAAATAAGTTATCTCCTTTAACTACTAAAATGATAAGATATGTTTTATTTTTTTTAGTTATTAAAAATATTTTTACAAAAAGTAATTGAATATGACATGTCATAATTTTAATGTAGGAAGGAAATAACTATATCATATAAGAAAATATTTTAATCATTCAAAGTCAAATATAAGCTTGCCATGACCAATCTTTGTTTTAAACTTCAATCTTTCGTGTATGACTAGTATTGGTACTAGAAGTGCAGTTTCATGCAACCTTACATAGACATAGAATTGTTCTTATATATGAGTCCCTCTATGCCATTTATATATTTAAGGAAGTGCCATTTATAAAGTACATAGATAGAGAATTCAGAAGCAAGTTATAGAAGTAAGAAGACATTAATAAGAGAAATGGGGTGTTTTTGCTTTGGAGGAAAGAAGAAAGAGAATAGACATGGGAACAATGTTGTCACTTACGGTGATGGAGGTCCTCAAGGTCACCAACCTAAGCCAAAGAAACATAAAAGTACTGTTCTGAATGTTCACTCATCAGGTGGCGGCGGAGGAGGTCATGGTGGTGGTGTCGGTGGAGGCTGTGGTGGTGGTGTCGGTGGAGGCTGCGGTGGTGGTGGAGGAGGCTGCGGTGGTGGTGGAGGAGGGTGCTAATAGAGTGTGAAACTATCGACTGGCTAGGTGGTGATGCACCAAATGGCATAGTTTATATAATACATTGTTGTATGTTTATACATAATATTGGTGAGTGTTATTTGATAGCTTTCAATAAGAGAAAGAGAATGATTATTTTGTATTAGTAGGTTAAGATTTCTTGCTAGTGCTAATGCTTATACCGTGCATTAGAGCGAAACTGGATTTCTTGCTACTTATCATTATGTTTATTTTCATGTACTTTCATGCTAGTACTCTATAATAAATAAGGATATCTATTTTCCATTATATCTTCAATGTATCCTTATCCATTCTTTAAATTTTAAGCCTTCTAAACAAGAATACTGATTAAATAGATAAGGAGAAAATATATATTATTTCTTAGGACTTCGGTTAGGTTATAAATAATGATTGTGGTTAGTTTCATTTATCGCAACGGGAAAATATGATGTATACTAACGCAATTGCAATGCCATAAAAACCTAATATTGCTGCAAAATTGTGTCTTTGAAGAGCAATTTAAATCATTGGTTAAAATATAAGGTCTCATCTAATTGTTAGGGCATATAATTTCCAAATGTTTTTGTTTATGGTCTTTCAAAAGGAACAAATAATTTCTTTTTATTTATGTGACATTCTTTTGACAACCTATAATATCTTGTAGTTGAAAAACTTAAATTAATTGTTTGGAATGGTTGTTTCAAAATCTAATAGTTTCATACAGTATGAAGCATATAAACATAACAAGCCCGATATTATTTTACCCATACATATATTAAACATATATATAAATAAGTTTATCCTAGCAACAAAAATGCTTGTTCGAATGAATTTATTTTAGGTTATGTTGGGAAGTAAGTCACACATCGTCTACCTCATTGTTTTGGGAATGATTTAAATACATGTTGGACTACTCATTTCATAATCAATTGGTTTTGAGATAGAACCTTAACATAGTATCAGAGCGAAAGCCCAACTTCTCTTCGGTTGTCATAGGCCAAAAGATGCCCTTTAGTTATGAGTTAAATGTTACCTTTCGCCTGAACCGGCAGACTTATGTGGAGGGGGCATGTTGGGAAGTAAGTCTCACATTGCTTACCTCATTGTTTCGGGAATGATTTAAATACTTGTTGGGCTATTCCTCTCATTGTCAATTGGTTTTGAGATAAAACTTTAACAAGCTAAAAAAAAAGTCTTTCCATCTAAAGATTTTTAATGATGTTTAATCATTTTAGAAAAATTAATTATACAATTAGCCAAACCTGTAAAACATAGAGGCATATATATTTGTGGTGGCGGTGGAGGTGGCGGTAGAGGAGGCTATGGTGGTGGTGGTGGTGGAGGGTGCTAACACAGTGTGAAATTATCGACTGGCAAGGTTATGATGCACCAAATGACATAGTTTATATAATACATTATTGTATGTTTATACATAATATTGGTGAGTATTAGTTGATAGGTTATATATTTGATAACTTTCTAGAAGTGAAAGAGAATGATTATTTTGTATCAGTAGGTTAAGATTTCTTGTTAGCTAGTGCTAATGCTTATTACCGTGAATTAGTATCCCACCTCGGAAGTAATGAATCTCAAAGGAATTGAAGGGGTCTGCACAAGCGGTGAAGCATATGGTTTAATTCGATGCAAAGTGAAGAAAATTACCAAGGCTTGACATGGTGTGAATCCTCTTGAAAGAGAGGGGTGTGTGAGTATAAAAATTTATACACAGTCAATATGTCATGCATCACTCATTTGTATTACTTTTTTTGAATAGCCAAAGAAAATAAAACATGACTTGTGGATGATATAGTAACAGTGCATAAAACTCATACTAATACATACATTTTTTCTTCTTTCACTTATCTTATATTTGATGAATACCATACGTTATATCTTATATTTGATGAATACCATACGTTATATCTTTCACTTATCAAAAAAGATGAACATTGGGTCTTTAAAGAAATTCAAATCATTTTGATAATAATATGTTTGATTTGTTTTACGGTTCGAGTCCGTATGACCCTACATATTCCAACAAATAATAATATTTATTATTTAATATGTCTCATTACTAACTAATATATTTTGAGTACCAAATACTCTATACTCTTATTAGTAAAAATATTCATTCTACTATTATTATATCAATTAGAAGTAGAACAAACTTCTAAATTTTTGTTAGAATAGTTTTATATTAGATAAAAAGTTACTATAAAAAATGCTTTAATATTTTAATATAAAAGTAAAGCAAATATATATCTTATATAGACTATATATTAATATTATATATATTATAATATATAATTATGTTTGTATATTAAATCTAATTATTAAATATAATTTAATATAAAAATAATAATAAGTTTTGAAATTTAATAGAAATTAATATGGGAGTTATTAGTAACGAATATGAATGATTAATCGAATATATTTTCCACATTCATAAGAGTACATTTATGTTTTTACTTTGCGAATATGATATTTTTTTGGTCATTTATAATAATCTCGAGCCTTATTCTGATTTTAGAGTTTTTAAATTATGGAATTTTAGTCCCGATTAGTAAGGGACTAGAGAAACTCTTGAGTTGTGAATCGGAAATAGAACCAATGGGCGATTCTTGTTTACAATTTAGAATCCAATATTATACGTTTGCTTAGTTTTTGTTGATTTTTATGTTGAAACGGTTTTTCTTTATCCATGGGCAATTAGTTCCAATGTACTAGGTGTATTTTTATTTATAGAAGCTTTAATTTCTGTGATTATCCTAATTGTTGGTTTAGTTTATGCATGGCGGAAAGGGCATTAGAATGGCCATAATTCTTGAATATTTAGGCAATAAAAATATTATTACTTGTTGATTCAATTGTTTTTCTTTTGTCTTCAACTTTACTCAAGTTAGCTTCAACTATTTAAGGGTTTGTTGGGCTTCTTGTGGATCAATATCACAACCTTTTTTGCATCATTTATTAAAATAGTGATTTCATTATTGCCTAGTCTAGCAAAATTGCACACCAGAGTCATTGTTAACCATTAGTTATTAAGGCGTATTCTCAAAATACCTATATCTACTGCTATGGCAATAGGTGCATGATTGGGTAAAACTCCAATTTGTATACTACTAGTTACACTATTTCAGTAACTCAAATACTCAATCATACGGATATGTAAAATACAGGATTCCAATTCTAGTAGGAAAAGGGGGAACGGAAACTCAATTTTAAGTGAGTAAACATAATTCCATATTCGATCTCATAGATACATTGATGAATATAAAATTATGGGAAATTTGTATTTAATGAAAGTCATATATAGAGTTTGGAGGGAGATCTTTCATATCTTTCAAGATCTACCTTCCTCTAATAGCATAAGATAATTTATTGGATAAAATGTCTTATATAAATATGTTGATCTTCATAGTAAATTAAAGTAATCCTTGAATAGCTATTTAGACTTTGTCCTAAAATATTTAAAAAATTGTTTGTAGTAGACAATCACTATAATGGATATCATTTTTTAATCATGACTGAACTATGACCAATGTTATAGCAATAAATATAATTTATCTAGAACATTCACTTCATAGATTAGTTCAACAATCAATGTTTCTGTTTTTATCAACAACTTCTAAGAAATTTGATTCAAATAATTTTTTATTTTTTGCTATTCCAGGAAAGTACTTGTAAAGCTTAAATATTATTTTAATTTCAAAATCTATTAATGATGCTGATTTGGCTGATCATATACCCTATAATAATATCTTTTACCATGTTTTATTTTGCAAATAATCCTAATGAAATAGGGAATAAACTAATTTAAGTCTTTCATTAAAGTGAGATACGGAATAAAATAATGAAGAGAATAATTCTTTTTTATTTTGATTTTTAAAGGTAAAATTGTAATCTCATTGTAACTTATAAGGATACAATCATACAAGTATCATTTCATTTAATGTTTTCTTTTATTTTTCACACAACTTTCATCTTCATTAATAGAAATGGTCTTATAAATCATTAATAAGGTTGATTTGACCAGTCATATACCATATAATAATTTATTTTACAATGTTTTACTTTGCAAATAATCATAATAAACTAGAAAATAAAATATGTCCTCATATTAGGATATAAGGTGTTTTCTCCAAAACGACTAAAATGATGGCAAATGTTCTATTTGTTTAGTTGTTAGAAATATTTTTGTAGAAAATAATTAAATATAATCAATGAAATAACTATCTAACATAATTTTAAACATTGAAAGTCGAATCTAAGCCTATGACAAATCTTTGTTTTACTTCTGAAAAAGTCTTGTATTAAACTTCAATCTTTCGTGTATGACTAATATTGGTACTAGAAGTGCAGTTTCGTGCAACCTTACATTGACATAGAATTGTTCTTATATTTTATGAGTCCCACTATGTCATTTATATATTTAAGGAAGTGCCATTTATAAAGTACATAGATAGAGAATTCAGAAGCAAGTTATAGAAGTAAGAAGACATTAATAAGAGAAATGGGGTGTTTTTGCTTTGGAGGAAAGAAGAAAGAGAATAGACATGGGAACAATGTTGTCACTTACGGTGATGGAGGTCCTCAAGGTCACCAACCTAAGCCAAAGAAAAAGAAGTGTACTTTTCTGAATGGTTTCTCATCAGCCGGTGGCGGTGGAGGTGATGCCGGAGGAGGTCATGGTGGAGGAGGTCATGGTGGAGGAGGTCATGGTGGAGGAGGTCATGGCGGAGGAGGCTGTGGTGGTGGTGGTGGAGGAGGAGGCTGTGGTGGTGGTGGTTGTGGTGGAGGGGGCTAATACAGTGTGAAACTATCGACTAGCTAGGTGGTGATACACCAAATATGACATAGTTTATATAATACATTATTGTATGTTTATAGATAATATTGGTGAGTATTAGTTGATAGGTTATATATATTTGATAACTTTCTATAAGTGAAAGAGAGTGATTATTTTGTATTAGTAGACTAAGATTTCTTGTTAATGCTAATGCTTATTACCGTGCATTAGAGCGAAACATGATTTCTTGCTACTTATGTTTTCATGTACATTCATGCTAGTACTCTATTATAAATAAGGATATTTATTTGCCATTATATCTTCCATGTATATCCTTATCCATTCTTTAAATTTTAATGCTTCTTAGCAAGAATACTGATTAAATAGATAAGGAGAATATATATATTATTTCTTCGGACTTAGGGTTAGGTTTTAAATAATGATTGTGGTTAGTTTAGTTTATCGCAATTATCGGAAAATATGATTTATGCTAATGCAATCGCAGTTCTGTAAAGGAAATTCCCAAAACTTAATATTGCACCAAAAATGTGTTTATAAAAGGCAATTTAAATCATCGGTTAAGATCTAAGGTCTCATCTAATTGTTAGGGCATATAATTTCCAAATGTTTTTCCTTTTGGTCCTTCAAAAGGTGAGGAAGAAATAAAACCATGGAGATTCTAACTTCCCTCCGCAAGGAAAAAATGAATGAATATTATGCTGAAATGAGTGAAAGCATAGATGAATTAAGAATAGTCATAAGATATTTTTTCCCTTGGCTTGCTAAATAGTTGGCAAAGTCAAGAAGTTGAAAGAGAATGGTGTGTACAAATCATCCATTCTCTTTTACATTGAACTCTTCCAATATAAGGGGAATTATTGCGGAAGAGATCAAGGAAGAGCAACATAGAGAGTAAGTGACAAAAGTTGATATTTATTAGTGTAAGACTACCTACCGAGAGATTAGTAGGAGTTTGCATTTCAAATTTTTTGAGTGAGATTAAATGTTGAAGTAAATTACACTCAAACCTGCCGAGTTTTAGTAAAATTACATAAATCACTTCTCCCTATTTTGTCATTACACAAATCACCCCTAATAACTATCTTTCCTTGTTTTGTCATGAGATATTAGTGTAATTTTTTAAACAAACAACATGACGTGTTTATAATTAAGTTAAACAAAATATTTTATATTATGTCGACACTTCTAAATAGTATAATAGTCAATGCGTTTTTATTATTTTTGGTTCGTTACAAAAAATATAAGACTTGATTATTTAAACATATTTTCATAATTATTAATGTATTTTGTAATGAACCAAAAAAAATAATAAAGAGACATTGACTCTTATACTACTAGAAATTGTCTACACAATATACAATATTTTGTTTAATTTAATTATACTCACTACACATTTTTTGTTTAAAAGATTATACTTATATTTCATGTCGGATAGTCCTTATAATATATATGGATGGTTTGTGTAAGGATAAAGCAAGGAGAGATAGTTTATATAATTTAACTAAAACTAAAGAGATGTAAGTTTAATTTACTCTAAATATTATCCTTATAAAATGAGAGAGTCGGAGTAATATATTATATTATAATTCTAGTTTATATAATAAAAACTTTTTTCACTACCTGTCGTGGTTGTTTCCTTCTCAATGAGAAAAAAAAAATTGCTTCCCAATTTCACACCATGAGAAAGAAAATGTGTAAGATAATGAAAGAAGAAAGTGGGAGGAAACATAGATAAATTGGTTGAGAAAAAGAAATCAGAGAATATCCTAAATGAATGGACAAAAGAGAATGAACCAAGAATTTTGGGATAACTAATTTGTGGAGGGATGAGAGAGAAACTTTATGGATATAGTCTACGTTAGATAATATCAAACAATGATAGATAATGTCTTATCTAATAATATTTCAACATATAATGTTTGAGTTAGTATTTTTAGTATCGGCTGAAATCCTCTCGAGTACTGAAATATGGGGTCCAGAATGATTTAAATATTTAAAAAAAATTAATTTTTACACCATTAAAATTATCTTGGCTAATACTAGACCCTCTAAGAGGGTCTATATTCCTTTAGTGTTAGTTGGTTTTAAGATAAAATCTAAGATAAAAGCAAATTAAATTAAAGTTCAGCTTCATGCATGGGCTCATATAACCACTATTTCTCTATCCCTCTATATCAAACCAATAGGGTCTTGACACCTAAATAAAATTTATATGTAATTTTTTTTATCATCTTTCAAACATCAATAACAACATTAATTGTCACAATTTTAATGGTTTAATATACAGAGATAGAGAAAAAGTAGTATAGAAGATCTTCACTCGACTCCGATAACACAATGTACAGACTTTTTTGCCACCACACCTCTTCAATTTGGTATCACATTGTCCCTTTTTAGTACAATTCCAAAGTAGTTAATTTGGTATCACATTTTCTCATTCATTTTTTTCAACCTTACTAGTTTGTTTTTTCGAAATTTGAAAAACCTAAATTTGTTCTCAAAAATTTCAAATGTAGGTCAAATTAGTCATTTTTTAGATTCAGAATAGTTCATATAATATGTTGTAAAGTATATTAAAAATGACTAATTTAACCCATATTTAAATTTTTGGGATCATTTTAGGGTTTTTCAATTTTTAATAGACTAACCTGATAAAGTTGAAAAACGAGATGAACTAAAATGAGTATTTACTCTTAATATTATTTTGATAGGCTACTCTTGATATATTTGTCAAATTTTATTTTTTCGGATAAAAAAATAGCATCTACAAATTAAAACGTTTTCAAATGAACAAAAATTATTAATAAAAAATTAAATGTGAAATTATAAGTTCAAAAACGCATTTTTGGACGAAAATTTTGTATCTTGGAAAACACATTTCCTAACGAATAATTAACATAGTAAGTATTTTGTTGATACATGATTATTGATTAACATAGTATATAGTTAGAAAACGAATAATTAACATAGTAAGCTGAATACATCTTACATCTTCCAAAATTATTTTATAATTGTTTCCATTTTTATATTTTTATAGTTAGATGGGCATTATTCCTTTTCACCATATCCATCTATCAAACTCTATCAAACTTCAATGTATAAATGGAATTGATTTGCTCAACTTCATATAAATTATCAACGTTTTTTATTTTTTCTTCAACTACTATATTTAATTTCTTTTTATTTTGTTCTATGACTTTTTCTTTTTTAATTAATGTTTGTGGGCCGCCCATTAAACCGTTTAAAAAGGACAGAACATGCATTTTAGTCCATTAAAATAATATTGGACATACTTGGGCCTACTTAAATTCTGCCATAATGAATAAAATGGATAGAGTAGTCCATTTTGTCATCTATACTTGAAAGATAACTTTAAACTACTTTCATTTTAAGTATTTAAATTAAGAGAAAAATATGTATACACCAATAGAGTAAGAGTTTTTTTATACTATCATTATGTCATTCACCATTCATTTTCAATCATCATTGACTTTTAAATAAAAGTAATACAAATGAGTAATAGATAATCTACTGATTGTGTATAAATCTTTATATTGTCAGTGCCTAAATATCACTTTCTTAAATTAAATGACGTTGATATTTATTCATTATTTTGGGCCTTAGGGAAATATTAAGAGGCTTGGAGGCCCTTAAGCAACAAACAGGATCTTAATTTGAAAGGAAAGATGCCTCGCTTTTGGGCCACATCCAATCCAAAATCACTATTATAGTCTATATGATTTCATGTCTTAGACAAACAACCTTATAATCGATATATATATATATAAATAAATGAAAGTAATCATCTACTATTATATAGTCCAACTGAGTATGCAGGTTACGTATGAAATCAAAGCT
This sequence comes from Lupinus albus, assembly GCA_009771035.1. Classification (NCBI taxonomy): domain Eukaryota; kingdom Viridiplantae; phylum Streptophyta; class Magnoliopsida; order Fabales; family Fabaceae; genus Lupinus; species Lupinus albus. Next base: position 22,322,368 of record CM019999.1, on the reverse strand, counting down.
AGATCTATTGCCATCTTGATCCATTGTTGCATTTAATGAGAACCATATACTTCATCTGATAAGACTTAAATATACGAGGAGAGCTCGACCAAAAAAACTAGTCTATTAAATAGGAAAGTCTCATAACTTAAATATCACTTTATAATTGTTATGTTGTCCAATATGAATCTTATATATGCTTTAATACATTGGTATGCTTGTTAAGAATTCAAAAACTGTCCTTGCACACACATTGAAACAAAATCTTAATTCAAGAACAAAGGAATTACCTAGTGTCCTTTAAATGTAATATAAGTGTAAAGATTATATACCGTCAATATATCGTCTATTATCTATTTGTATTATTTTTGTTTAATATTCAATAATGATTAAAAATGAATGATGTATGATGCAGTGATAATGTAAAAAAATTCTTACACTATTAGTCTATACACATTTTTCTCTTCTCCTTTTTAGAATAAACCAGTTTCTTTGAAAATACATATATGCTAGTAATGCTACATTACCTATGGATTATACCAACCTAAAGTTGTGTTCCTATGATGGATCCAAATAATTCTTAGTGTAGAAGGCTAATAATAGGTCAATTTATTTGAATATGTCCAAAAATCATATAATACTATATGATCAATGTCATTCACTTAACCAAATCTAAATCGATGTGGGTTGAGCTTCTCTCCATTACTTGAGAGACCAATACTAAACCCAAATCTTAATATATGACATCCAAAAAAGTTCTAATATCCATATTTATTTTTTTAAAATTAAATAATTTAGTAAAATGTCAATCTCCTTACATTCTAGTATTTGAGAGTTCAGTTTTCAAGAAGAGTTCTGTTCAACGTATGCATATTGGGGGACTACAATGAACCAATAAGTAGTAAATATTCTCATGTACAAATCACAATACACATGCATACAGAAGAAAAAAATGCAAACAACAACAAAATAAATAGACAAGCTCAAAAATAATGCACAAATCCTTTCAAAAGACTATTGAATTATAGAGTAATATCTATATATGTTGTTAGTATAAATATTTATACACTACACATCTACTATTCATTTATATTATTTTTTATTAAATAATTAAATATGAATTATAAATGATATAATAACAATATGATAAAGTAACAATATATAAGGTTCATATATTCCAATACATATATTTTTCTCTATGAATTATACATGAAACAATCTCCAAAAAATAAAAGTATTTAAAAAATGAGTGCAAAGGCAAAACTGTCACGTAACATATAGGATATTATAATTGAGTGCAAATGTGAAATGAATATTGAATATTCGCATCACATAGAAATTATCCTGTCTTGTTTTTTTGTTAATATATTTTTTGTATGTTAGTGTTATCAATGATGAATCAGAAAAACTCACGAGGATTGAAAAGCATCAGCTTTAGAAAGATTCGTTTGACAATTGCAGAGTCCGAGTTACTTTATTGCATAGTTATTAAATATTAAATTAAAGAGCACTAATATATACAAAATAAATTGGTTAAAGTTTGTCGGCACAACCCTAGGTAGAAAATTCACCATCATTCATTATAGTAAATTACCTTGATATATTGATTATCTCTGAAAAGTGTAATCTTTGATAAGTGTAATCTTTGAAAAGATACATGTGATAAATGTAATTTAGTTAAACAAAATATGATATATTATAGAGATAAATTAAAATAGTATAAGAGTTAATGTTTCTTCATTATTTTTGGTTCAATCAATAGTTCTAAGAAGATACTCAAACCATCATTATACTATTTTATAACGAACCAAAAATAATGAAGAAAATTGATTCTTTTATACTATTTGAATTTATATCATAAAATACTATATTTTGTTTAACTTAATTACACGTATCACATTTTTTGTTTAAAAGATTATACTTATCACTCATGTCGATAGTTAATGTAATGTATGTATATAAATTAGAGATGATTATTGTATGAGAGAAAAATAGAGATGATTTATATAATTTCACTAAAATTTAAAATTTAAAAGATGTAGATATAATTTTCTTTTGATTATATGACTCACTTTTAAAAATTATATGACTAATCAATAATAGTTTAAAAAACTTTTTTTCTTCTTTTCATTGTATTTTTAACTTACATCATATTATCTACATCTAATTAAATTTAGCAATAATATCCATAATAAATTTCAATCTTTATTTTTTACTTTTTTTTAGTCTTCATAAATTTATCTATGAAATTATTATTAATTTATAATATTAAATTTATTAAAGAAATAAAACTTGAGATTAGATAAACATTATTATATAAGGACAATAATGGTTTGCTTTTCTATATCTTTTTAACTTAATCATGCAATAATTTTCTTAAAGCTCTTAGCTTCTCAAGTGATCAAATTTGAATCAAACACTAATATCTTATAATCATTAAACACACAATCTCATATCAAAGACAAGATTGTGTTTCACAAGATCCTTTGAATATGATAAAACGACACCATTTACCATGTGGCTTCTAGGATGCCAAAAGGAGCATACAGATTATAGATAGTAGTTTGTGTCTTTTCCTTTATGTGGTTTAGGTTTCAACTTTATATTGTTTGTACACATGGCATGAAGGATTCTCTCCGTTAATGGAGAGACAAATGAGATTATTATACTTGTTTTTAAGGACAACAAAATCATTATAAATATAATAGTAGAATTGAATTATCTTTTCATTTTTTATTTTACATTGTTTTGCATTGTTTCATCTCCATTAATAGAAGTTAGATGAAAAAAATATTAAATAAAATGATTACACTTCTACTCTTAAAAATTAAATAATAAAAAATTTCTTTCTCAATTACTAGCTGTCTCTCTCAACCATTATTTGCTTAAATACGTGTTATGATTTATATGCCATAAATGGCTAAGCACATTTTCATGCTATAACTAATTAATGAGTGTCACGTCACTTTGGGAGACTAGCAATTATTCCATTATTTTTCGGGTATTTTTAAATTTTAGTTTTGACATGTTATTAATGTAGATTTTTTTGTGTATAATGTAGTGTTGTGATGATCAGATCGTGTTCGATCGCTAATCAGACTTTAAAATAACTCTGTTTTGTAGTCTTAATTGAATGAGTAGTTGAACCGCTTTGAACCGGAGAAATTCCGGTTCGACTGTGCTAAACCCGGTTAAACCGGAATAACCCGGGAAAAAACCGGACGGTTCACTTAAAATTTTAAAAAATAGAATATTACTCTAATGTTTTGTTTTATTTCAGTCCAAAAAAGATAGAAAGATGTTACTTGAATATAGTTATATAAAATTATTCATTATATAAAATTTTACATTTATATATAATTATATATTTATAGATAAAACCAGTTAGACCTAATACAGAAATTCTTCCGGCTTCACAACCGGCTCGAGTTTCTATAGAGTTTGTGCAATACTAATTCTTTTTTATATAATATACATGTTATCAGAAGAAAATATTCATACACATGTTAGATATCAGATTGAATTCAATACTTCATACTTAAGAAGCGGAATTATTTACAAAGTATATAATTGATTGATAATTTAAATTCTTAATCATATATGTTGTTAATAATTTGAGTTATATATCGTGTATCAAGAATTGATTTAGAAGGAGTGAGAGGGTTCATCTCCTGGATAGTCTAGTACTAGATTAAATTGAGATACATTGTAAAAATAATTTTCCAATAATAACCATAAATTCATATTATTTTTTAATAAAAAATAAATAAAAGTTTGTAAAATTTTTTAGCGTCATTGAAGAGGAATTGAACTCTACCAAGAAAGGATGTGCCAACTTTAATAATCTTTTGTTTCCAAGGTGATTGATGTTTGTCATCAGAGAATATCTTCTATATGACATTTGTTATGATTGGTTAAAAATATATTTAATTTAAAACTTTAATGATTAAGTATTTATTCGACCCTTCATAGCTAATAACACATGAGGTGAGACAACAAATATTCTCGGTTTGTGACCTGCACTTTGGGATGACAAAAATATTTAAACTGTGTGCACTCATTAAAACACCGTAATGAGTACATGCAAAAATGGCTCATGGATAAGAACGAGTATCATAATACTCATCTTGCGGACACCTGCATATATATTTTAATTAAATAATTTAACTTAATAATGCGAGTATAGGCACATATATATACTACCTGTGCCCGACCGGCCTCGGTGTCATCCTACCTGCCCCCAACACTGTTTTAGGTATTTATTGTTGTACTATACATAATCATTGGACTGTATTGAAGATCAAATGTGCCGACGTGGTGTGAATATAGAAGTGTTGAGGAAGTTGTCATATTCATGTTGGATGAACTATACATGTCATTATCGACAGGAAGATATTTTATTCTTGATGAGTGGATACAATACTCATAATGATTTTTTGTTGTTTTACTTAGATATGGCAATTATTAGAACCCTCATTTTTTTAAAGAGCAAAACGTTCAATGTATAAGACACTTGTAAAGATCAACTTAATCACTCTCAACTCAGGTCAATGTTTCTTAGTTTAATACATTTTATATCTTATCATATAATAGGATAATGATGTTAAAGATTTCTCCATCTATCTTCCATTATTGTGGAGGTTTATTGTTATTAAGATGTAATAAGAGTTAAGAATCACATATGAAACATTGTATCTTGAACCAAAACTTTAAGTCAATTATTACATAAGACATTTTAAATTATAAATTCTTTCATTTATCCCTATATGTTTAATGAAAGACATCGTAATTCACCAATTTTGTTTACCTGAAAGTAAGTTTTTCACTTTATACTTTGCCATATACTTATTTATATACACAAAAACGATTAGAGAAAAAACTTCATCATAACAATAAATCTAGGCATTGTAACTAATCATGAATGATTATAATTAAAAATTAATTTTTGGTTACAAAATAGTCATATGCATGTATCTTTTAATTTTGATCATTTAAATAAGATTCAATTATACATATTAAATATTCTTATTTATGAATACCACATTCAAATAATTACATGAGATATTTATATATTATTGTTTTTCTTCGAAGGGCCAGTTTAAATAATCTCAGCAAATATTTATTCAATTCACTAATAGTAAAGGTTTTTCTTTTGAATTATTTTAAGTGTCATTACAATAAAAAGTAATGAGCATTTCTACAATTAAAACAATTCATCATATATTTTTTCATTAAAGATAAGATCAAAATTGATTGTTATTATATTTAAAAAACAAATTTAATATAATACATCTACTCATCCAATTAAAAATATATTTAAGTCGCACAAAATAAATAATAGAAAAAACTAAACTATACCACAATCATGTAATCTACATACCACATTTGATATTTTTAAAAGAACATATTAGTGCATTGTAATAACAAAATATTAAAAAAGTAAAAGTATTTTCATTTAAAATTATACCTCATAATTCTTCCAAATGGTCAAAATAATGAATTATTGAATTAAAGATAAAACTTTTTTTAAATTATTTAATATTTGAAGTTATTAAGGAGTATGTGGTGAGTTTGGATTAATTTTTAGGCAAAAATCCAAATATATAAATAACAGTTTTAATTCAATTTTATTATTGATAAATATGATCCAAAATCATACCCAGTTTAATTCGATTTTTTAATGAAAATAACAAGCCTAACACACTTTCAAAGTGTGTTAGTTCACATAAAAAAATATGTTTATTTCATAATAATAAATTTATTACATTTTAAAGTCGTTAAATTCACATAAAAACCAATTAGTCTACTTTAAGACTTCCAATAACAAGTCTAATACATGTAAACATTTAATTGAACATTAAAATATTTACTTCACTAAAAAAAATAACATAAAAAGTAAAACAACAAGAAATATGAAATACAAGAAAACAATACTACTAATACACCAACATATTTTTAACAATAATAAAGTATTATGTAATAAGTAATAATACTTTTAACAATTTAAAAAATATTAAATATACATTTTAGATTATCAATTGCAAAGTTAGTTAATTCAGAATTAAAATATTCTTCTAATTAATATTGGTTCAGTCTCTGCTTTAAAATTGGAACTAAGAAACTGAACTGATCGATTTTTTAAAAACCAGTCCAACACGATCCAAACAATTTCAGTTTTTTGGATTAGTTTACAATTTCTTTTTTTGGATGGATCTAGATCTCAAAATCCATATAATATAAAGTAGCATACTTGGGTAATGAAGTGTCTTAACAAAGAAGAATGCCCATTTTTGTCATTAACAATACCCTTTATTTTATGCTAATATTTAATTTTCACTCTTAATTACAGTTACATTTGGGATTAACCATTTACACAAAAAAAAATTTGGTGCTATATAATAATTTTATGAATTGATGATTTTAATGAAATCCAATAATTTGAATTACTAATTAGATTTAAACTATAAAATTTCTTAAAGTTAATCACTAAAATATTAATTAAACTATTTAAAATTAATATTGAAGTAAATAAATCATTAGATTAATAAATGTATATATAAAAACACTATTGAGAAGAGTGAGATTTAAAAACTTCCCCATTCAAGACCTGATAATGTTTTTTTATAAGTATAATTAGAGAAAGACTTGCACTAAACGATAGAAGTAAAATAATAAAATATAAAAAATAAAAAAATTCAGGTTAAAGTGAAACCTGCACCTGAACCTTGTCACATAGCTCAATGTCAGATAATAAGTGAACGAGCATCACGCATATTTCAAGGAGAATCCGTGATCAACTTTATCTTTCTTTGCACCAAATGATTAATGAAATATATATAAGAATATTTTTTTATCCATATAATAGTTCGATTTTTATATTATGTTTACAACATTCACCATTCAACCCCAACTAATATAATAAAAGCTTATTGTTATTAATATATTATATTATTTACTATTCATATTTGATAAATATAATACTTGAGTGTGTATAAATTTTTTTATCGACCGTAATATAAAAAGTAAAGTGAAATTATACGTGTCAGGTTTGCCGCATATATTGGTAACCTTGGTTGGAACTGTTCCATACACCAATGAAAAGCTTATGTTGATGTGATTGATATATGCAGTAGCATCATATGTTCTTCGTTTTCTCACTTTACATTTCTACATTCTCCATAACACATTCACTTACTTGTTCATGAGCATCATGGATCCTACTAGAGATTTTGTCAAGAGTGTTAGGCGTGTTGTAGTTAAGGTATCTCTCTATTTTATTATTCTTGTTCTTTTTATAAACAACAATGTTGTTGTATATGACACATTAATGTCCAAAATTCAATTTTGACTTGGATTAATGAGTAATGAGATAAATTTCTCTGATGGGTTTCTTTTTCATTGCAAGATTTGAACAGAGATCTTATTTAAGCTTAATGTATTGTATGCTTCAGGACTTTGGTTTTGCAATAGATTAATTGTACAATGAAGTAGAAAAATAATGAGATCTATATGGAGAAAATTGTATTTTCCAATTGAAATGCTTTGATTTTATCTTTGTTATGCAAATAATTCATTTATTTATTTTGTGATACTTGAAGGTTGGAACTGCTGTGGTTACTAGAAGTGATGGAAGATTAGCATTGGGAAGACTTGGAGCTCTCTGTGAACAGGTACAGCACACATCATTATCTTTACTCTTTTTATTGATTGGTGAAATAAAGTTAGAGAATATGTGAATTAGGATGTATTTTTCTTGTTTTATACTCCTAAATGGAAGATAATGAAGGTGTGGTTTGGCTTAATAACAAAGTTGTTTTTAAATCTTCGAAATAATCTCTCTGCTTATGAGGTAAGGTTGTGTACATCTATCATCCTCTGCTTATGATGGAAGTGATTTTGTGATGTTGCACTGAAAATGATGTGTTAACGACATTATTGAACCAGAATAGCATCCATTGCCCAAACTTGTGTATGAAAAGCATATGGAAACAACACCATGAAGCATGATCTGAACACATATACCCAAATGTTCTATAGATGTTTTTATTTAAATGTAAAGAACTTCATAAATATACCCAAATGATCTACATCTACTTAGACATATATGTTGGACCAGACTGCGACCCAGAGCCTCCAACCACCGGGGAGTTCCATTGTTACCAGAGTATGGGAAGGGTGGAGAGCCACACGTGACACACCACGTCTTGAACCAAAACCTTAATGCATTAGTTCTATGAGTCTTTTCTACTTGTAAACTCTTTTACCCCTCCCCTCATATTCAATGTGGGACTTCACATTTGAATAAACCCAACAATATAAAAGAATGAACATCGGTGCAAGCGTAAGATTGTTTGTCTTCTGACCTGGAGGTCATGGATTCAACCCTGAAAACAAACTCTGCGCTTTCGAGGGTAAAGATGTGTACATCTATTCTCGCAAACCGCACTAGATGGGAGTATCGTACACTAGGCATCTTATTTTAGATTTACTTAGACATATATCACCTTACATCTGCATAGTTTCTATCATCTCCTTATGGTTGATTCCGTTATGCAAAAGATAGGAAAGTGTAAGTGGAATTTATCTTTTTCGTTGTGACCGAAAGCTTTCTTTCATGCAGCTGAAAGAATTAAATACAAAGGGATATGAGGTTATATTGGTGACTTCAGGCGCAGTTGGTCTTGGCCGGCAAAGACTAAGATATCGCAGATTGGCTAATAGCAGGTTTCTGTGATTTTCTCCTTGTTCATACTTTCATTACATCAATTTGTAAAAAGTGATAAGAACTTAATTCAATTTTTTCACATCACAACCATGCTTCCCTTGTGTAGTTTTTTTCTTTTCAATTGTTTAATTATGATTAGACCAGCATTGTGTTGAAGTAGTTCAGGCAAACTTTTCCATGTTTCTAACAATGTGGTAGACTTTAAAAAATAGAAGAAGAAAACAATGAGCATTAAAGCATAAGTATTACATGTTCTGCAGCTTTTCCGATCTTCAAAGGCCACAAGGTGATGACCATGATGGAAAAGCATGTGCAGCTGTTGGGCAGAGTAGTCTCATGGCTCTCTATGATACCATGTTTAGTCAGGTACACACTAAATTACATTGTCAATATGTTCCCGAATCGAACATATATTCATTTGCCTTAATACAATAAGAGGCGTTTATTAATCTCGTTGTTCAAGCCTAATGATTTTGCTATGTCATGTTCCTGGTGCAGCTTGATGTCACTTCATCCCAACTTCTTGTGAATGATGGTTTTTTTCGGGATACTGCTTTCAGAAAACAGCTATCAGACACTGTGAACTCGTTATTAGATTTGAGAGTTATCCCAATTTTCAATGAAAATGATGCTGTTAGTACTAGGAAGGCACCATATGAGGTGTGCTTATTTTCCTTACACCATTTCATTTGAATTAACCTTATTTATAGTTCCCGATTTGTCTCTATGAAAACTTAACTTTTTGTTTCCACAAAAAAAGTTATTTTGATTTCCTTACACTCTTTTGTTTGAATTAATCAAACTTTTTATTAGTTTGATTACTGTCTACAGGATTCTTCTGGTATCTTTTGGGACAATGACAGTTTGGCGGGTTTATTAGCTCTAGAACTTAAGGCCGATCTTCTTGTTTTATTGAGCGATGTTGAAGGCCTTTATAGTGGTCCTCCATCTGACCCAAAATCAAAGCTAATCCATACTTATATAAAAGAGAAACATCAATCAGAAATTACTTTTGGAGACAAGTCAAGATTGGGACGAGGGGGTATGACTGCTAAAGTTAATGCTGCTGTTTGTGCTGCTTATGCTGGCACCCCAGTCATTATTACTAGGTACCTTCATTTCTTTTTGCTGTGTTTTACTGATATAGGAAAATGTTCATACTTAACTACTTTTGAGTCACTTTTAGATCAGCACACCTTGAGTGAAATTGTTTTGACTATTAAAGGAATCAGTCTCTATCATAGAACTGAGCACCAGAAATCGAACGGAATGAATGAGATTTTCTAATGAAATAGCTTGTTGAGGTTTTTTTTCCTGGTGACGTGAAATTACCTGGAAACAACCTTTTTGCTTGCGAGAGTAAGAATGCATACGCTCCCAGACCTGTTAAGTGGGAGTCTCATGCATTAGGCTGCCCTTTGGTTGTGTGAAACTGACTCAAGGGGTGTCTCATTCTTTTACATTCAACGCCATATAGATTTTCCACCAATATCGTGTTTGTTATGCAGGAAAACGTTTCCATTCCATGCTCCTATCCCATGTTTGTTAGCAACAATAAAAAATACAAAGAAAGAAGCGTTCAATTATAAGTTTCGATTATGTCTAACATTTTCAACCGATTCCAACTTCTGTTGTGAGAAATATTCATTCTGTTATCATCTTTACTTACATTCACTTTTGAACTTTGGAAAAATAAAAACATGCATGTATCACAAAAGCACAAATGTGCAGCATGTGTATGGATTTTTGCATTCTTACTGACTTCGAATTGCATTTTATCCTCATTTCAAGTGGCTATGTGACCAACAACATCATGCGAGTGCTGCAAGGAGAAAGAATCGGTACTGTCTTTCATAAAGATGCACATTTGTGGATCAACACAAAGGAAGTGAGTGCGCGTGAAATGGCAGTTGCAGCACGTGATAGTTCTAGACGACTTCAGGTAAGTACACTTAAATATTTATTAGATTGAAAAGCTTGGTTTCATTTAATCAATTTCTCTAAGTGGCGATTTACCTTTTCATAACTTCATTTTTTATTATTGCAAACACAATGAATTCAATTAGGTAGTCTCGTTTGTATTATATTGAAGTCTTTGGTTTCAGGTACTAAGTTCTGAAGAAAGGAGTAAAATATTGATGGCAGTGGCTGATGCATTAGAGAATAATGAAAGTATGATAAGATCTGAAAATGAGGCTGATATTGCTGCTGCAGAGGGGGCTGGATACGAGAAATCACTCATATCGCGTTTAGCCCTGAAGCCTGAGAAGGCAAGAACTTAATTGATTACTTGCTGAAGTGAAATACTGATGTAACCTTCCTAGATATTGCTATATAACACAAAGCGTGATCATCTTTGTCTGACCTTAATGTTTGTATTTTCAGATCTCTAGTCTTGCTAAGTCTGTTCGCTTGCTCGCAGACATGGAAGAACCGATCGGTCAGATTTTAAAGAGAACCGAGGTCAAAACCCCTTATACAATTATATCATTAACCTGTTGATAAGTATCAAGTGAAATTGATTATGTGATATTGTAATACTCAGGTGTTTTTACTTTTTACTAGTTTAAAGTATGTGTAATATGTTGAACGAATTCTTGAACGACTTTTGTAACATTTTCTTAATGATCTTGGTCCTGAAAACTATATTGTTAATTCTTTAGACAAAGGAATGGAAAATGCAATTTAAACTTGCATTCTACTGTTTAACACCAATTTTGACACTTTTGATCACTGTTCTGTTTGCAGCTAGCAGATAATCTCACACTGGAGAAAATATCATGTCCTTTAGGAGTCATCCTGATTATATTTGAGTCTCGACCTGATGCCCTTGTCCAGGTTATGATTCGATATCTATCTTTTCTCCGTAATCCTGCTCCTTCAATAAGCATGACCGAAAATTATAGATCTAATATATTCTGTTAACTTTTACTAATGAAGTAAGTTGTGAAATCTTGTATAGTTGTATTTAGTATTTGATATTTATGATATTTTCTGGAATGGATTTATAGATAGCTGCATTGGCAATTCGTAGCGGCAATGGTTTACTTCTTAAAGGAGGAAAAGAAGCCAAACTATCAAACGAAGTCTTACACAAGGTTTGTCTATTTATTTAAGGTTTTCCTTTAATTGGATTGATCTCAATCCAAATTGTTTGGTGTTTCTTTGTCATAGTTTTCTTCACATTTCTTTATCGTTGCAGGTCATTACCTCGGCCATTCCCGATACAGTTGGTGACAAACTTATTGGCCTTGTGACTTCTAGAGAAGCAATTCCGGATCTTCTCAAGGTGGATATACAAGTAAAACTCTTAACAATTATTTGTCTAACATGATTTTCAACTAATTGTACTTTGTTACAGCTTGATGATGTGATAGATCTTGTGGTCCCTAGAGGCAGCAATAAGCTTGTTTCTCAAATCAAAGACACAACCAAGATTCCGGTTCTCGGTCATTCAGGTAATATATACACATAGGTTTTGCTTCCAATTACAAACTAGAATTCCATGAAATTGATATTTTTTGTCATGCAGATGGGATTTGTCATGTATATGTTGACAAAGAAGCTAATATTGATATGGCAAAGCAGATTATTAAGGATGCAAAGACGGATTATCCTGCTGCATGCAATGCAATGGTAATTACAGTTTACATCCTCCATTGTAGTTCATGACTTAAATTGAATCTATACGCTGTTCTCAATTAAATATTGTGTGTTGATGTTCTTAGGAAACCCTTCTTGTACACAAGGATTTGTCAACTAATGGTGGACTTGATCAACTTGTTGTTGAACTAAAAAATGAAGGTTTGACCCATTGAAACACAATTCTCTCATTTTGGTAGCGAACCGCGAATTGGTTCTCCCGTACCAATTCGTGGTTCTTTTGCGAACTGGTTCCCTTTAAGGAACGAACTGGTTCCCTTTAAGGAACGAACCGGATTTTTACCTACAATTTAAGTAAAAGAAAAGAAGAATAATTGGTAATGTACACTCACTTACATGAATGAGTTACAACAAACAAGAATTTTTTTATCCTTGGATATTTCTCCTGTGGTGTTGATTCATACCTACAAGAAACAACACTAGAAACGACTATACAAAGAGCTATAGAAGCCCTACTGAATATACCCCTAGCGTATTAGTATTTGACAGGGTAACGTAACGCATGCTACATACCCGCACCGATATCAAAGAGAACCACATATCAGGTGACTATGGTTTGACAACAGTTGCAAATGGATATATAATGAGCAAAATATGCATTCAATTTGTAGTTCTTATTTTCTTTTAAAATCTATCCCACTTATTTTTATATGCTTTACATTATCAGAAGACTTTTAGTATGTCAGTTTTATGAAATTATTTTCTATTTCTTTTCTTGGAGAAATGAAATAGAAAATAATATCTTCTGCGGGGTTATGCTTTATTATGGTAATGAAGGCTCAGTTTCAGTTAGTAATATAGTAATCATTTTCATCTGAGGGTATCAGTTTCTGAGTTGATGAAGCTGAAAAAGTTGTTTTCTGTTTAATTTGGTTCCATATGTTGAAACTGAGTAATTTTCTTTGCTTAATGGTTGCTTGGGTATCTATGGTGAAAACTATGGATAAAATTGAGTGCTGAAAATTTATAATATATTGGCAGGTGTTGAACTATATGGTGGACCAAGAGCAAGTACCTTATTAAATATTGCCGAAACATGCTCCTTCCATCATGAGTATAGTTCACTGGCTTGCACAATTGAGATTGTAGATGATGTATTTGCTGCTATTGACCACATACATCAACATGGAAGGCATGTTTGGTTCCTCTGCATAAATATCATTTTCATTCTCTATATCATTAACATTATTACGCTAAGTCTGTTACTTTCTTTCGCGGTCTGTAGTTCTCATACCGAATGCATTGTTACGGAAGACTCTGAAGTCGCCGAAGCTTTCTTACGTCAAGTTGATAGGTAAGTCTAGATTTTTCTTCCTAACAGAATTGTTTGATCCTTTGCTGCCATGTGGAACAAATACTATTGTAGCATGATGATATGATTGTTTACTTCAATTGTGTATACTGCAAGTAACCTTATAGTTACAACATTCATGTAAACATCGAACTCTTCTGAGGTTTTTCGTATTTTCGATCTGCATATTGTGATATACATTTAGTTATCCCATCAAGTTGGCTTGTGCTTCAATATTTTTCTACTCATAACTATATATGAATAAGTACTTTCCTTGATTTCATTTTGCTGACTGAAATACTCATTTTTGCTTGATGCACAAACAGTGCTTCTGTATTCCACAATGCAAGCACAAGGTTTTGTGATGGAGCACGGTTCGGGCTAGGCGCAGAGGTAGCATATCTTCCCGAAACTATAATGTAATAGCAGCATGACAATTTTAATCTTCTCAACTGTTGGTTATTTCAATTATCGATCAGGTCGGAATAAGCACAAGCCGAATTCATGCCCGAGGTCCAGTAGGAGTTGAGGGATTGTTAACAAATAGATGGTATGGAATCCTGCAATGTCTCTTGTTTTTCTTCATGAAATTCTCAATTGTTTCATAACTTTAGTCTTCATTCATGATTTATTTTTTTACATATAGTTAAATTAATTTAGACTAAGATCATACAAAATTATGCAGGATACTAAGAGGGAATGGACAAGTGGTTGATGGTGATAAAGGGGTCACTTATACTCACAAAGAATTGCCACTAAAAGTATAAGTTTTAAAGCTATATAGAGATTAATACTATAAGCTAAATTGGTCTATGGATTATTGTTGTGCACCTTATTAATCCACCAGCTTTTTTCTGTTCTATTTTAATACACAGAAAGTGCTGTGATGCTAGTACTGTATAATTTTAATTATTATTTATACTCCTCTCTAGTTTTTTCTTCTTCTTACCTTGAGTAAAATCAGGGGGAAGAAAATAATCCTATGATTATGAATGATAATATTATGTACCTTGGTGCTCTTCTATAAAGTACGGCTTAGTATATATTAATTTCTATAAAGTGCTCTTAGTACAAATTGGAATTTTATCATGTAAGTCTTGAAAATAACAGTCATCATATTTCACCTTATTCAAAGGTGATTATTTGAAATAGAAGTGGACTGTGCACCAAACAATTTCACATATGAGATTATTATATTTTTAAATCTTAAAAATATCACTTTGGAAAGAGTTTTACCTAACTAACTAACTTCTATTGTTGTGCATGATTAGTTACTTGACCAGAGACAAAAAAAATATGAAAAATTGTTCATTTATATAAAATACAAATTCCATAATGAAAAATTCAATTTGGATTAGGCTCCCAAAACAAAGTTTCTTCTACTTTGTAAAGAAATATACCCCTCCACCAAACCTAATAATAATAATTGTTAAAAAAAGATTGTCTCGGAAATGTTTTAAATATTTGTTGGACTACTACTCTCGTTATCAATTGGTTTTGAGATAGAATCTTAACATAATTAATTCCTTCTAGATTTTGTCTGAAGTTTATAAACCCCAAATTTTCTTAACTTAGTTGTGAATGTCAAAAATTTGTTAGAAGAAAAATAATTGAAATGAGAACATAAACCAACACTAATCAATTGTTGATTAACTACTGCTGCATTATACATACCCATTATATTCTTTAATTAGGCCAACAAACACATAAACTTTGATTATTGCTTTTCCAAAAAACTTATAGTCACATAGACCCTTTGGCCTTATAACACAAACAACATTTTTAGAAGAAAATCAAATATTTACAATTTACACAATACCATTAAGCAAGTGTATAGGGACTTCAAAGTTGAAACCAAGAACCCAACATTCTTAAGACTTGAAAAGCACAAATTTGAACCCTTGAGTTACCAAAACATGTTGTTGGTATGAACCTTAAGATTTTTCTTAAGGAAAATACCAATGGGTTTGTTCCACATATAGTAGATTTTCATGTTCATGCTGCAACTTGACGATGTGTTAAGCAATGATGTGGAGACTGAACACTAGAAGAAACAATAACATGGGTTGCAGATGAATTATCAGTGTTGAAAGATGGTGAAGAGGAAGAAGAGAATGATGCATGGGTTTGAAAGTGACTTGAGTTACTAGGAAGTCTCATGTATGAGTATGAAGGTGAGTCACAAATCCATGAACCTATATGTTCTTCTTTTCCATTCTTGTATTGCATTATAGTCTTGTAAACCAAAGGAATAAGACCCTCCATTTTAATATGTATTAGGTTTAATAAAAACAAAGGAAGAGAGAAAGAGACAAGTTTTTGTTCTTTGGTGTCTATGAATTTTGGATTGAGTGTGAGAGGAGAATGAACAATTTCTTTGGTATAAAAAGGGGTTGGAAGAGATAATGATACATGATTATAGAATAAAGTAATGAAATAAATTATCTCATTAAATCTACTCATTGTTTGACATGTGTCATATTTCTGTTATCTTTAGAAGTTTTCATTTAAAATATATTATAAAAAGAAGAAATAAAATATATATTAATTAATGAGTGAATTTAAGGAGATAAATTATCTCGTGACATAAGAATGAGAAGATACTTTATTCACGTATAATTAATGGATGAGAGTCCACCTGTTAAAGCTAGGGCAGGAAATTTCCAAAGCAAGTTCCACAATGATCTTGAAAGCTATGTGCAAACCAACACCTATCTTCGATAGCACAATGGTTGTGTTTGTCTCATGTTTTTACTATTACTTTGCTGGTTTTGTTAGATGGGTTTTGAACTTTCTTAGCAAGATTGGATGGTTGGGTTTGGTAGACTTTATTTTTTTAATATTCTTCTTAATTCCATTCAAAGAACAAGTATTTGGCTATTCATTTCTTCATACTTTTGTTTAGCTTAATTTAATATTATGTTTTACTACCAATATGTTGGTCTAGTAATTTAAAACCCTGTTAAATTTTAAGGATGATCAAAATGTTAAAAGTTTGATTTCTGAGAGCAAATACTTATTAGGAGGGACAACCACATATTTCGAAAGAGATTCATTCCTTAATGTTATGTTTTTTTTAAATACTTATTCTGAGAGCAAATACCAATTTTTTTTAATGTTACGTTTGTTTAGATGTTGTTTTAATGGAAGGTTATGGAATTGTTCAATATTCATTGGCGGCCACTAGTACATGTCTATGATGTTTGACATAAGATCTTATATTAATAATCATGTTTTGCATATTGCCACACCTAACTAAAGCCATCATTATCTATGAAGAACATATTTGGTGGTATCATGATATCATCCTCTTTATAAAATTTATTTTTCTTCCATGACTTTGACATATTCATCTTCTAACTAATACTAAAAATCAAATGATTTTATATGCTTTAACTTCTTTCGTTCTATATTTTTCCTTTTTCTTTCAAAGGTTTTATTAAGCATAGTTGTCTTTAATTGTATGGCTCTATCACTAACGAGTAGAGTATGAAACAAGTAACGTGTAGGTTTTATTATTTTCTTAAGGGAGTGGTTTAAGGTTTTTATATTAAAAAATGGGTGAAAGGGTTTTTATATTAACGTGTAGTTGTCAAGTTGTGAAGCCTATATTCGCATGAATTCACAATTGAGCTAAAGATGATTTTAACTTATCATTCTTTGCTATAGGATAAGAATATAAAAATTAAGAATTAATTTTACAAGCTCAAAAGTTAGAAGCTTATTTATTCGTAGGATAGTATTTAATAGTTTGTTCACTCTTTTATTTATTTATTAATTTGTGGTTTTTCATACTTTACTTTATTTTAATTTTTGAGTGTAACATGAAAGACAAAATTAAAATTTATTATACAAAACTATACATATTTTTTGTTTAGAGTAATCTAAGGAAGGAGTGTGCAATGGATGAGGTGTCCAAAACGAGAAATATGTTTATGTCTTAAATATGTTTATGAGAAATAAAAGTAGACAAGCCAAAGTTTAATTTCTTTATTGTGTGTTTATGGGTTTAGGTTAAGGGTGTCAAATGAATGAATTTGGATTTGGATGATAATGGATGAATGAAAAGTTATTCATCAATCCATTTAAACAAAATTTAAAATATCTAAGTTATTCATATCCAAATTTAATGGATGAATTTTAATCCATTCAATCTATCTATGACTCAATTTTCATGGATTTGGATGAGTATATATCCAATTCAGTTAAATTTTTTATTGTAACTAAAAATCATTATTTCAAATACTTAATGGAACATTTTTTTAAAATCACATTTTAAAAAGTAATTTTAAAATTATTTAAAAAACACTTTTAAAAGTATTTTTTTAAAAGTGATTTTTTAAAGAAATGATTTTTTGAACTTAATTTTTTTTTACAATATTCTATGTGCATGCGACCTTTAAGGTTATACTGTGTAATTTTTTAGCAAATACTTATCATCCACCATTTATTTGAAGAGATACATAATCACTAAATCATCCACCATTTATTTGGATTAATTTTTTGAAGAGTCAATGATGATTAAATGTAAATGGTGGATGATGCATTGACAGTATATAAAACTCATACACTTTTGTTGCATACAATTTTTTATCATACTTATATATGTTATGTACTTAAAATAAACTTAATACTAACTATATCAATATTTCCTATAATTGATATGAATTTAATAAAATATTGAAAGTGAGAGTGAGAATCATGAATAATTTGATTGAATTTAATTTTCTTGAATATTAAATGAAACAAATAACGTAACTTTTAAATTCTTTGTTTCTTGGATTGATTGGATATCCATCCAAATAGATATATCCATTGAATATAATGGATGAATTCAAATCTATCAATTACTAAAGTTATCCATCCATTTAAATCCATTAACTCTAATGGATAAATTTAATTTTTTTTATTTGGAAAAGGGGATTTCACCTTATATACTTGAGCAGGCTAATACCTTTTCAAAAGTTATAAAATAAAATGTTGAGAAACACAATTCAACTCAATGCTCCTACTCAGTGCTCCTGTATGTTAACTTTGATTATTTTGGACATTACTAGTGAATTTGATGGGCCTGAAATCAAGAGTGCAATGGATGAGGTGTCCAAAACGAGAAATATGTATAACTTCTGGTATTTGGGTTTAGTTTGTATCAATTTTTAGACAAAAATAATCTAATTATGTCATTGATTTATATTAAGAAGTTCAATGTGGTTTCAGTCCAATTTGGTTTATTCTTTTTAAAATAACAAGTCCAACTTAGTTTCAAGTGTCAATTTCACACAAAAATATATCCCTGTTTCAAAATAATAAGTTTAGTACGTTTTCAAAATGTCAAATTCCCATAAAATGTATGTATACTCCAAAACACCTAGTATCAAGTGTGATATATGCAAATATTAAATTAAACATTAACAATATCCATTTGAACTGAATAAAAATGACAAAAAATATAATGCATAATTCCTTATCTTAAACTTTACACCAAAATCTGCCATCGTAGCGAACCATATGAAATGTTGGAAATTCTAGAGTATCATTTGGTTAGCTATAATTTGACTATTTAGTTATCTAGGAATAATATTATTTTCAATATAGTTCAACCTTCTCTTCAGCAACGTAGAATCTGTAAGGGTTAAATCTTGACTTTGGATTAAGGGCAAAGATTCAATAACTTATTCTAATCGGATTGCAAACATCCTACAATGTTTCACTTAATTGCTTGTAACTGTTTTTTTTTATTATCATCTTCCTCTTCCTCTTGTACTAATTTTGCACTTTCTATGCTATTAATAATATTAATAATATTACATAGTTGTTTAAGTTATTAATTAGTAATTGGATGGCAAGCACTTGTAGATCACGATTCTTAGTGTTTTGCCCTTCATAAGTAGTTAATATAAGATATTAGAGACTAAGACACATAATTTTAAAGCTTGTAATCCTCAAATGGCTTGTAAAGCTTTTGTGATTATAGTAGATAGTGTGACAAAGATATGATGAGAATATAAGAATATTATACATCTGTTCATACTTCGAATGTGAGTATAGAGTTAAAATTATTTGTCTAGTTGCATGTGTGCATGGCGTGGAATTTGCTGGTAAAGTTAGGATCTATTCATTAATGAAGAGACAAGTACTTTAAAAATCAAAGAGAAATACAACATTCAATAACAAATATATATCTTTAATTATAATGAAATTACACATTTGTTATTAAAAATAAAGGAAAAATATACACTTATATTTTCATTAATGAAGTGGATCATTGTAGAACAAAGGGCCTGTATATCAAAGTTGAATTAAAATAAAGTCCTAGTTGCATCTAAGTTTGTCTTGATATTCAGATCTAAGTTTGTCTTGATATTCAGATTTTTTTGTTTTAAATAAAGTGTTTGTCTTTTTTGTTGTTTTGTAAATAAATAATAATTTCTAATTAACTAAGTAAGATAATGACCCTTCCCACACCTTTTCTTCAAACCATCTTTTCGTCTTTACTAGACATACGCTAAGATATTGAATGGACAGTGGTCAATATTGAATACAAAAATATAAGAAAATTCTCTTGTATCTCATGTGCTGTTTATAAATATTTATAAAATAACTTTTAAACATTTAATATTTCATTTTATTATTAATTTAAAACCACCCAATCCCTCTTTAAGAGAAGTTCACTATGAGCTTTGCCCCCTTTCTTTCACACAAAAAGAGAAGTTTATTCTCCCCATAATTTTGTCAAGAATTATCCTAATTCTTAATTTTTTTAAGATTTATCTTACATTCTTGTAATCTTTCATTTATATATAAGTCTAAGATTTTCCACTCTCCTTGTTTTTTTATTAGTTATTTATCCTTAATAAGAAAATTCTTGAAGTGTCAAAATCACAGAAATTTATATAATTCAAAATATTGATAACGATAAACAATAGGTTGGTCTAGTGGTATAAAACACCACTAAATCCCAGGATGATAAAAAATTCACGAGTTCAATTCATATGAACGACACTTGTTTGAGAGGGACATTTATACACATGGAAAGTGATTAATTTATTAAAATATTGATTACTAATCCGGTAATGAGCAAATTATTATAGTATGATAATTATGGTTAGTGATAGAGCTATTTAACACTGAAATGGTCTGGTAAATGTTTTAAAGAATGAATATAAATTAGTATTTGAGAATTATATAAGTTTATTATATCACCTCAGTCCTGACATGCAACCTTCCCGCCCCATGAATATACTGAGCCGACTTTTTTCACCAGCTTAAATAGTTCCGGCATCATTTTATTCCCCACAAAGGGGAGTCTCCCGCGACTCGAACCCGTGACCTCAGAAACAAATAGTCACTATTATCATGAGTCGCTGCCATTATGTTATTGGATAACACACTCAATACATTTATGAGCCGAGAGAGTCGTACATGAGGACTGAGGTGTTTCACTTAAATTGAATATTCCAATATATTATAAGTAATAAATGGTATTGAGTCAGAGACTTGAAAATACAAATAATTTATATTAAGTGTATTCTAAATAAGAATGTGATGATGAAAAAACAAGTGTGTAATCATGGTTTTGAAGTTTTTGTCGATAATATTGGGAATGAGAACAAAGGTGGAAGGTTGTAGTTTGTGAGTTGAGAACTAAATTGTGTGAATTAAGAATGAGATTTGGTTGAGATGGAAAATTGATGTTTGGGCATGTGTGTAATTGGAGAAAACTTCTATAAAATGTTGTTTGGATAATAAGATACGTGTATATAAGTGTATATAAGTGTTGGGAAGTAACTCTTATAATACTTACACTTAGTTCCCACGATCTAAGTGAGCTAAACTCTCTAAAAATTCAAAAAATAAGTATAACACAATTCGAATATGTCAAGTGTGTGTCAATTGGATCGAGTTGGATCTCTTTAAATAATGTCTGCATGACGGCTCCTGTGCTCAACGCACCACTTCTGCGCTGAGCACAACCTCTAGATAGCCCGGGCTGGATCTATTTCAATGCATCAGCCTGCGATGGGTGCCAATTCTACGCTTGGCACACCTCCCT
Organism: Lupinus albus; assembly: GCA_009771035.1. Lineage (NCBI taxonomy): Eukaryota > Viridiplantae > Streptophyta > Magnoliopsida > Fabales > Fabaceae > Lupinus > Lupinus albus. The sequence continues at coordinate 22,300,657 of CM019999.1, read as the reverse complement.
TTTGCGCTAATCATATGTGGGTGCGCTTAGCAGAAAAGTTACAGAGGCAAAAGTCCTTAATTCTTTGATGCATACGCTCAATACTTAAATTGCACTAAGTGTGGGTCTTCCTTCACCGCGCGTGGATTTTCCGCTAAGCGTGGAACTCATATGTTGTTTGATCCGCTCAATGTGATCCTTGCATTGAGCCTGATCGAGTTTTGTTAGGAAACTTAGTTTTTTTTTTATCATTCATTCTAATTAAGCTTGCAAAACACTTGAGAAATGATATTTGGTTATTTAAACAAGTTTTTATCAAGTATGAGTATAATATCATTGATTTGAATTGATTAAGTAATTAAAGTGTCATAAAATGAGTGTATATCATACGTACAATTTGGCACTTACCATAAGAATGGAGTTGTGTTTACGAATCATAGATATTCATATTGTGAGTATAGTTACTACCAATACAGATCGATTCATTCAGAGATAAAATGACAAGAAAAATAAAATAATTAAAGACTTAAAAATAAGAAATTAGTTAAAATGCTTGACAAGTGTGTCATTTTGCTAACCGACAAATTTGTCAATTAGATTACAAAGTTGGGTATCACAAAAGAGTATAAAAGGATTATCTAATCCACTAGGACTTGTTTGATATTATCCTTTCAATTAAAATTGATATTCTAAGGAATTCATGGTGTATATCTAAATTAAAATAGCTCAATTTGTTGGTATATATAATTACTAGGAATGAATTTATACCAACAAATCATATTGTTTATGTTGTTACTAGAAATAGATCTATATTGATAACTATGTATTTCGTGAACATAGTTATTTGGAATAGAGCTATGTTAATAAATAATAAGTGTTCGTCTTGTTAATATAGTTGTTAGGGATAAAGCTATATTAATAGGCTATATTGAAGTGTTAATCCAATTCTCAACTTCGAACATAGTTTCTAGGTGCTAATCTGCAAATTGGTGTATAAATCAACCAACGGTGTCCACAAACAAGTAAAAAAAGTAAGGAGTTATCATATACACAAGTACTTGCTAGAGTATAGCTTTTCAACTAACAATTCTTATTTTAAGTGATTGTTTAATTGTTGTTTGTTTGGTGACACAAATTAATTGAGATTGTAATACAATGATAAAATGAGCTAAAATTGAACTTCATACTTACTAGCCATATACACATGATTCAATAACATCAATTCACTTAGTAATGATTATTCCATATAAAGTTGAGTTAAATGCAACACCTCAATTGTAGTAGTCGTCAATATATTGGTTTATATTATTATCTTATTAAAATAGCTTTATGTCTAGTAACTAGATTAAGTAATATGAACCATTAAGTATACATTTATGTCTAGTAGTATACGCCAACAAGTTTGAGAGTTATAAAGTTACAAAATTAGTTCTATGTCTAGATACCAATAAAATAATATGCATGAGATGACAAGTTGATACAAGTCTATGTCTAGAAAATATATTAATTGTTGAGTTATGCAAGTTGAGAATTATGCAAGCATGTTGCTAAGCATTCTATTCAAGATTCGTGCAATAAGATGATCAAACTTAAAACAAACATTAAGCACATACAAAACTCAAAATAATCAAAACCTCATAAATTCAATATAAATGAATCATTGTGTATACTTCCGGCTCATATTCCATCCAATCCGAACAAGGGAGTACTTAGTTACTCATGTTCACACAATGCAAGTAAGATATAGATAATACACAACTTGTGGGGTGATAGAACCACTCACATATGAGCATAGATTAACTCCTATAGTGCTTACACTTAGTTCCCACGATCTAAGTGAGCTAAACTTTCTAAAAATACAAAAAATAAGTATTACACAATTCGAATATGTCAAGTGTGTCAAATATCTTGGACAGTACCTCTTTAAATAGTGTATGCATGATGGGTCTTGTGCTTAGTGCACCACTTGTGCATTCATCACAACCTCCAGCTGGCTAGGCACGAGTTTCAACGCATCGGCCTGCGAATGTACCACTTCTACGATTGGCGTTGGACCTCCCTTTTACGCTAAGCACATGTGGGCGCACTTTGCGTAAAAGTTAAAGAGGCTAAACTCCTTAATTCTTTGACGCATACACTCAACTAAAAAATTGCACTAAGCCTGGGTCTTCCTTTGTCGGGCATGGATTTGGCGTTGAGTGTGGATCTCAGATGTTTTCTGATTTGCTCGACGTGATCCTTGCGTTGAGCCTGATCGAGTTTTGTTTGGAAACTTAGCTTTTCGATCATTCCTCCCAATTAAGCTTGCAAAACACTTACATATATGATATTTGATCGTTTAAACAAGTTTTTATCAAGGATAAATATAACTTCATCAATTTGAGGTGATTAAGCAGATAAAGTATCATAAAATGAGTATATATCATATGATCAATTTGGCAGTTAACATAGAAATAAAGTTGTATTTTTGAATCATAGATCTTCATCTTGTGAATATAATTACTATGAATAAAGTTATATTTATGGGCTATTAATCATTTAGGGAATTAGTGATTTGTAACATTGAGGTGTTGATCCGGTCATTGGGGGACTAATGTTGATATATTGAGTTTAATTTGTTAGTGAAAAAATGGAAGTAAGTTTTTGTTGTTAAACCAAATTATATACGAAGAGCTGATTAATAAAGTCTAATCCGAAAAACTTTATCATAAATTTCTCAGTCATTTATTTAGTTTGATAATGTAACCAAACCAAGAAAATACCTAAACAATTTCTACTTAGGATAACAATATTGTGTTCAATGACTTAGTATCACTTAAGTCCTTGTGGGTCCAATAACTCATATACTTATTGAGGAAGACTGACCATTTGTTTGGTGAGTAATTTCAAGTGTACGTTGAGAAAGTTTCCTACGTTGTGCTAGAAGTGCAACATGAGTGTTCAAGTTGTGATTTACCATCATATAACCAATGGAGTACTTCATACCTTTCCTTGTCTAAACACAACTATCAATACATATCAATTTATTTAGAGAGAAATAAAATGACAAGAAAAGTAAAACAAAAAATTAAAGACTTAAAAATAACAAATTTGTTGTTGAAATGCTAAGTATTTAAACATAAGTCACCTACATCTGCGTCATTTTTCTAACTGACAAATTCGTTAATTAGATTGCAAAGTTGGGTATCACAAAAGAGTATAAAAGGACTTGTTTGATATTATCCTTTCAACTAAAAATTGATATTCTAAGTTGGTTTCAAATCGAGTTTTGATTGGTTTGTTTGATTATACTATTAAACTAAAACTTGATTTAATTAAACTAGTGGAATGAAGATGTTGGGATCGATCTTTATTACTCAGTACCCATACATACTTGAATCGACAACACAAATTCATTTAGCTATGATTCTCTCACAACAACGGGACCTCAATAGTACTAAAGACAATGTCTTAGTTAATTTAGTAGTTCATGCAATAAAACTTTTTGTCCAGTAACTCTACTCAAGATGAAGAACTATGATTCACAAAACACACCTCTACATCTAAAACTATGCTTGTGAAATTGAGTTTTATGCAACACCTCAAATGTAGTAATCCTCAATGTCTTGATAGCAACTATACTAACAATGTGAAGATTTATGAATTATTAACAAACTTCTATATGTAGCAACTATGTATATTAACAAATTTGATAATTATTTAGTATTCATATGACTCTATATATGTTCAGCAATCATATCAACACATGCACAAATATGACAAATTAGTACCAATTTACGTTTAGAAATTATACCATATGATGAGCTCCAAATTTCAGAATCTAGAACCTGAATTTCTTCATGCATTCAAGATAACAAAATTGTACTAAAAAGATTGTCAATCTCAAAAGTACAAATTAAACAAAATATAAAACTCTTAAGAATCAACATATAACAATTAAGCGTAAATCTGAATCAAAACGTTATAAGTATTATATTCAATCCCAACAAATGAGAAGTTTAGGTATACATTTTCAAGACAACTAGAAATAAAGGTAAAAAGAGAGAAATACAACTTATAGGAGAATAGATTACCTCTTCAATAAACATATATCAACTCGTCTAGGTGAACAGTCTACCAAAATCTACATTGGATCAATGAGATATGATGTGAGAGATTTAATTTCTTCAACTTGTCAAAATGAACCCATGAAGACCCATATGTTTTCTGCTCAAGTAAAACCAAATCTCACTACTATGCTTGGATTTCTCCTAAGGGATTTCTGTCTTATTTCTTCATTTTAACCTATACTCTATATCAGCATCAAATCTTATTATGTAACACATTTCTGGACCCCACCTAGGTAATTTTCTAAGCCATTGCAGATTTGCTCTCCCTCACAAATAAAATGAAGGAAAAATGGGAACTTAGTTAGAGTTTTTAACATTCATTTTAGTGTCTGATTGACTGTGCTGGAAGCCAACCAGAAAATCCAAAAAGTTACCTATAACTTCAACAAATTTTAGGTAGAGTATCTACTAGTACACCTTCAACACACTCTCTCCCCTATAAGCAATGATCTATCTAAAGCTCCTTCCATAGTAGGCTTCATGAAAATTTCAAATCCCTACATATATAAGATCACTTAATCCACCATCTTCATCCTCTTCTTCTTATCAAATTCCTTTTCCTCAATGGATGAACAAGGTCAATATAAGATGTGCACCAAAAGAAAATACTCAATGAGTTCTAACCATACTTCTTCTTCACCAACTAATAATGATTACCCATCTTCCTATGATGACTCATCATGGGAAGAACAAGCTTTTGCAAAAGATGCAGCTGGGTTTGGTTGTATATGGCCACCAAGATCATATTCTTGTAGCTTTTGCAGAAGAGAGTTCAGGTCAGCACAGGCTCTAGGTGGCCATATGAATGTTCATAGAAGGGATAGAGCAAGACTAAATCAGCAACCATCTAGCCCAAAACAAAATGAAATTCTGAATCATCAAGTTCAAAACCCTTTAACCTCAGGTTACCTATACCCATCTTCTCTTTTTGGATTGGCCAATACAAACAACACTAACCCTAATTCTTCTGATCCTCTTCATGATCTCGCTTCATCTTCTAAGGTTTTAACTCCATCAGTTAATAAGAATTTTAGAGAGGAAACCCTGAATATTCCACTTTATAATTCTTCTATTTTTCATAAGACATATCCTGCTCTTTCTTCTAAATCCTTGTCAAATCTTGCTGAATCTGGTGTTGACAGAATCTCTAAGGGATGGGATAATGATAACACTGATGTGGCTGTGAGCTTGAACTTGAACTTTGTGTGTAGAGCTTACACACCTGTGCAGTTTGAGACTAAAGAAGAAGATTTAATAAGTTTCAAGAAGAAGAGAAAGGATGCATCAATTTCATTCTTCCCAAAATCAGGTTCAGTTGAAACACATGATAAGCAGTCACAAATGTTTGAATTTAGCCCTAACTCCATAGAAGAGCTGGATCTGGAGCTAAGGCTTGGATACAGGTCCAAGGTATAGTACTAGGCTACTAGCATATATAGAAAACCCTTTAATGTTAATGATATATAAATTTCTTCTCTTATGTTTTCACTTTTGTTGCTTATTTTGTTCACTGCTTTCAATACCTTGTAAGGAAGCTTTTCAAGTATGATTGGATTTGTGATAATAACAATATTCTTGCTATCACAGACGAATTGTTGTAAACTACCCCTTCGTAGATAGAGAATACATAACATTGTGATTGTTGGTTCCATCTATTTTTATTAGCCAGGATCATGTAAAATAATAAGATATCGATGATAGAAATCTCTAAGACTATAATCTTTACTCTGAAAATGTACTGCAATGTTCTAGTATAATCCGAATTTTTTTAACTTATAGTTTTGTATTTTGTTAATTAGTTTACATTGTACCATGTTATCTAAAATATGTTTCTTCATCAATAAATCCAGTCACACCGAACTTATGCTGGCTGGTCTTTTGAATTTGGAAGAATAGGGTTTTAAATTTCAACGTGCAATCATAATTGTGGTTGAAAAAGATTATCCTTATAGAAATTTCAGCAATCACATTCTATTTGCAATTGCAGTTGCATTAGCTATATTTTTTCATATTTTCTCACAATTGTAATAGATATATTGTAACCACAATCACAACATCAATTTAACATGATGCAGACACAAAATTGTATATATTAATAAAATGTTTGTTTGAAAATTCAAAAAAGATATGATTTGTATGCTTAGTTTTAGTATTAGTCTTGAGATTAGGGCATGTTTAATTTGTGTGGTTAAGGGGTGAAGGATCTGACTAAGAACTGCATGGAATTTCGTGCATAAGCTAAACAATTTTATTTTTTATTGAATACTTATTTTATAGGCAAATGTTAGTATGTTAGTATTTTGTAATAGGTGAGACTTGAACCATCAACCTCCTTATTATTCGACTCTTTAAGTCTTATACCCTTACCGCTTGACCACCTTATGACTCCTCATTGAGTACTTCACTGACATTTCATGAGACATGCACAGATAAGTAATGTTACTAAACTAATCCATAAATCACAATAATTAAGCTTTTCAAAGACACATAAAGTCAGATACATCCCAACATTGATTCCCTTTTCCTTTGTATTATAGTCATCATCACAAGATTTGTTGCAGTTAGTATCCCTTACCTTACATATAAATCCATTTGCATGTGTTCTCTTTCTCACCTTTTTTTTCTTCTTTTTCTTCCTCCAAGCACCCTCTCTCTTCTAAATCCATCCAAAATTTGCCACCTACTCCACATTCAATATTGTTAAAAAATTTGTATATTATATTATCCATTGCTTTTTTATATAATCACAAAGAGAATATTATCCCAACAATGTTCATAGGCTCTAACAAAGCGCAATTTTTGTTTCTTCCTCTGTATTTATGAATTAGGTATACACTCTATTTATTAAAAAATGAATTAGGTATACACTCTCACTTAACTTAATGACAAGCTCTGACTTATAAAGAATGATGTGTGAATTCTAACTTCCCTAAGAACCCTAACTATATATAGGTAGTAGTAGAGTTTGGGGCACAAATCGTTGCAGAACACAATGCAATCATTCTGGGTACTGCTTTATGATTGTTACCTTTAATGGGAATTTGATGGAATACCCTTTGCTTAAATGGTTTAGTTTATTGTATTGTACCTAGTAAGGTCACTGGAACACTGAGTTTTGGGGGGTATGTCAGTGTGCTAGTTTGTAAATTTTTAACAAGTGTTACTATTTTTATAAGATGAAGTGTTTATTGTGAGATTGGAATGAGTACATTTTAATAGTTTGGTTATAAATTAATTGTTGGTGAAGCGGAAGCGATTGTTGCGCAGCGTTGACCACAAGCAATCAAATAAAGTGTATAGAATAAATAGAAGAGAAGAAACAAGAGACTTTGATAACGAAGTTCAGCCTATTGTGTCTACATTCCGAGAGCGTTTAACGACTAACAAGGTATTATTAGATAATAAGGATTACAAGCTCTACCACACTTATGGGTCGAAGTGCTCATGAAGTATTTCTATTTGGTGCACATAATAACAATAGACTTGAGTTCAATATATAACATTGATACCCTAGTCTACTCTAATTTTAGACAATGTGAGATTTAATGTAATAACATATTTCAAACATTCCCAATTATTATTAGAATACAAACGGGATAAGATCTATCTATGGCCCATTATTAAGTACTTGTTCATAAAAAAACATATAAAGTCATAGGGGTCATTGTTAACTATGAGTTATCTCATTTATCAGTTGAGTATTACCAAAAACAATTTATTATGAGTTGGTCATATGAGATCTGCATGTTACTTCTAATCGTGATCAAGGATCATATAATTTGTCCAAAACTATTTCAACCATCATGTAGAGATTACTTATGTAAGTTTTGATTTTTTTTATTGAGAAACTTTTTTATATACTAATAGCGTAAGAGTTTTTTATACTATCGATATATTATCTATCATTCATTTTCAATCACCATTAAATCATAAGTAAAAGTGTATAAATCTTTACGGTGTCGGTATATAAATATTACACTTTTTTTTTATCATTTTCCCCTTGGACAAAAGGAATTTTTTAACTTATTTAATCTTTTTTTGGTACTACCAATGGTATCCCCTCAAACTAATCCATTTCAGAGTGTGTGACTGCTCCAGGAACTTTCTTAATCTCATAAGAGGCTAAAAAAAATTTCCATAGAAAATTTAAAATTTAATACTTTTAAGTCATAATGGACATAATTTCTCAATAATCATTTGTTTAATATTTTTTAACTTCTTATCCTCACATCTCTAAGGGTCAAGGTTAAGAAAATCAATAATTTAATTATAAACACTAGACTAAATTACAATACAATGAAAATGTGAAATATATTAAGATTATCTAGAACTTCATCTATGAATATGAGTTCAAATCCTCACAATTTCATAGAAAAACTATAGAAAAATGTTTGGTGTATATATTATTCTTTTCTATCTAATAATGATTGAAAACAAGAGGAGTAACCTCTTCTCTACTCTTGTTTTCTCCTTATCCTTTCTCTATTGTATCATTTTCTTCTTTCCATGCAGTACTGAACATACCCTTAATGATTTTAGGAGCTATTGGCATTTGTTTTCCTCGACTGAAGTGTTTCTTTTCCTCAATTTTGCATGTAACAAAGAATCAAGGAAAGGTATAGTGAAATGAATGGTATAATATAAGGAAAAAAAAAAGTGCTATATTTGTGTAACTATGTAAGAGGTTTTAAAAGAAATTGGTTGAACTTTGTCTACATTTGAAATAGTGAGTTGGGTAGGTCTGATATATACAGAGAGGTATCAATGAAGTTTTGGAGAGAAGTGACAGAAATGCACATGGGAATAAAGTGTCGTTTCTTTGTCCAGTTGAAAGAGAGTTTATAGAATAGGACTATAGACTATAGAGTTAGGAGGAATATTGAGATATTATTCTCATCAAATTCTATGGTAATCTATGTTTTTTAAATTCCAATTCCAAATCATTGTTTTTTTGTGAATTATAATTTTGAAAGTGTAATTCCAGATTATTGGGAGTTGGTATTGTCTCAGATTTTATTCTTTATAATTGTTTTGACAACTAAGAGTACAGTGAACTTCTATCCTCTGTATTAATATATACTTAAGTATATATTTTCTTTTTATTTTTAATGACAAAAAAAATATAATTTCATTATAATAAAACAAATATATGTATCATTGAAAGTTGTATTTCCCTTTAATTTTTAAAACATTTGTCTTTTCATTTGTAGAGAGAGAATAATTGCATGAAAAGGGAGTTTATTTGCTCACGATATTAGTTAACATTCACAATAATTATTTCATCATAAAAAAAGAATTGAAGTTATATTGTTTGAATTTAATAAAAGGTCTCTTGGGAATACAACTATAATTATTGTCTATAGTAATTTTCAATCTTGAGCATAATTACCTCCTCTGGATGTTGTATTTGATTAAAAAACAAAGACTATCTAATCAAACCTCTCTATTGAAAAGATGCTATTTATTACTATTATGAAAACTAATTAGAACATATGAATTTTTTTATCAAACAGTATTATATACAATAACATTTTTTATTCAAACAATTTAATTATATGTAATTGAATAAAGCAAACATAAGGTTGCAAAAATAAGTTTTTTAACCATTGAAGTGAAATACAATGATTATATTGTTGGATTGGGAGAGATAGCTTTTGGTTAGGAAGTTTTTAGTGTCTTTGAAGACCCGTATTCTTGTTTGGAGAATATTGTTGGCTAGAATCCATTGTAAGCTAAATTTAGCTAACAGATGTACTAATATGAGTGCAATGCTCTAATGTGTGTCTGATATAATGTTCGGGAAGAATCGGCGAACCATTTGTTTCTATCTTGTTAACCCTCTTATCGAACTTTGCAGCTTCTTTACTAGTGGCTAGGTCTTGTTGTGGTCTTACCCACAAATAACAAGGATCATCTTCTACAACATTTCTTCTCACTTAAAGATAGGATCCTGAAAGAAATTTAATTATTTGATTATTTGGATGACTGGAATTAGTGGATGATATTAAATTCAATTCTTGACTTTGGATTAAAACAAGGCACAAGTCTATGAAGATGTCTTGGTTTGAATGGATTTCAAATCCGATCTTAAGTTTGGAATGTTATTGTTAGTTCTTTCCTTTTGGATGGGCTTATGTTTTGTTATATTTTGGCTTTTTTGGGCAAGTTTTGTAATAGAGGTTCTCTAGGTACTTTTAAGGTTCAATCTCAAAATCAATTGGTAATGAGAGGAGTAACTCAACATGTATTTAAATCATTACCGAGACAATGAGGTAGATGATGTGAGATTTACTTCTCAACATGCCCCATCCACATAAGCCTGACGGACCAGGCGAAAAGTTATTTTTGACCCATAATTAAAGGACATTTTTTGGTCCATGATAATCGGAAAGAAGTTGAGCTGTGGCTCTGATATCATGTTAAGGTTTTATCTCAAAACCAATTGACAATTGGAGGAGTAACCCAACATGTATTTAGATCATTTTTGAGACAATGAGGTAGGCGATGTGAGACTTACTTCCCAACAAATACCTCTTTTTTTTAGGAACAATGATCCTCTCCATTAATGGAGAGTCAAATGCATGTTTATCTATTTGTTTTTAATGACAAAAGTGCAATTTAATAGTAATTAAAAGGATAAAAGTGTCATTGAAAATTGTATTTCCCTTTACTTTTTGAATTATTTGTCTATCTTAACTATTCATCCATTAATGGAGATGATCCTAACTCCTTTTGAGTCTGAATCCTCTCCAGTAATGGAGAGGCCAATTAGGTTTTTTAGTGTATGTTTAGGGAAAAACGTAATAATAATATAAATTGAAGGGATAAAACTGTCTATGACTTTTGAATTTTCTATGTATTTTTAGGTAAATACCCTCTCCATTAATGGAGAGGAGCCTGACTCGTTTATAAGGTGATAACAAAAGTGGTGGTGAATAGATTAAGACCTTTATTAGATGAATTAGTTTGGCTGTCACAAAGTAATTTTATTCCAGACTCAAGAGGTCATGCATTTTTTTCATAAAACAAATATGAGAAATGGAGCCATAGCCTTTAAGGTGGATCTGGAGAAAGCTTATGATATGATTAATTGGGAGTTCCTCCAACACACTTTGATGGAGTTTAGTCTGCCAGCAATATCTATGAGTCTTATTATATGGAATGGTTCAAAAACATAAAGTTTGAAGGCAACTAGAGGTCTTAGTCAAAGTGATTCAATGTCTCCCTATATTTTTGTGTTTTGGAAGTCTATTCTTCTAAATAAAGCAAGTAGGTTGTGCCTTGCTAAAGTAGTTCTTATTGTTGTCGCAGCGGAAGTGATCATTGTGTAGCGTTGGTCACAAGCAATCAAATAAAGCATAGAATAAATAAAAGAGAAGAAACAAAGAATTTGGTAACGAGGTTCGGTCAAATGTGTCTAGTCCCCGAGAGCGCTGAGCGGCTACCAAGATATCATTAGAAAATAAGGATTACAAACCCTTGCACGCCCATTGGCCCATGAGATGTTTCTATTTGGTGCTTATATCTGATGCACATTACAACAAGGGACTTGAGTCCAATATATAACATTGATACTCTACTCTATTTTAATACTAGGCAATGTGAGACTTCATATAATAACATATTTCAAACATCCCAACACTTAATTTCATCCCTACTTATATGGTGCAGAGTATATGGTTGCCCCAAAGTGTTTGCAATGATATAGAGAGAATGATAAGGAACTTCGTTTAGGATGATGATGTCAATAAGCGTAGTCTTAATCTTGTTAGTTGGAGGTTATCACTAAGCTCAAACAGAATGGTGAACTTGGAATTCTAGATTTGCGTTATGCTAATATCTCCTTTCTCGGAAAGTTGAGATGGAATATGATCATGGATAGTAATAAGATATGGTGTAAGATCTTTAAGGAGAAATATCTAAAGAATTGTTCAATGCTTTATGATACTTGTAAGCCTGGAGATTCTCCTACTTTGAAATGGATCGCAAAAGTCACTAATGAGCTTCGTGAAGGATTCTCATTGCACCCAGGTAGTGGTGAGAAATCCTTTTGGTATGATAATTGGATTGGTTGTGGTGAGTTATGTACAATTGTTGATTTTGTTAATATTTCTGATACTCTGATGCGTGTGAAGGACCTTTGGAGAGACCAGTTTTGAGACTTGAATATCTTATCCACAATGATTCATTCTCATGTGAAGGATATGATATATAATGTTCTTATTTTGTCTTCATCAGAGTTTGAAGCTTGGTGGATTAAAGCTTTTGATGATGATGGTGATTGATAATTCCAGAGGTAAATTCCTATTTAATATCGTAATAAGTAGTGATCTTGTGCTCACTCAACAAAATGAATGATGAATAATGGACTGACAATGTATAAATTTTTTACACTATTAATATATACATTTTTCTCATTAACAAATCAAAGTTTCAAACTTATTATTATTTTTTTGGGTATATGTTTCAAACTAATTCTAAATTAATCTAATTCGTTGTCAGGCCAGTACTAAGTAATTAGTTCGAAGAAAACACATGCTGATTTTGAACATGTCAGAATTAACCTGACAGAGTTGTTTTGTGGTCTAAACCTAGTGATTTTTGTAACATAACCAGTTATTCAATATGACATAAAATAAATAGAAAAAATGTCTTCAAGGTTGCACAATTATATAGATCTGTCGAGATATGATGGCGTGAGCATAATATAATAATGTATTCTCTTATTTCAAAGCAGCATGAGTTGTTTTAGTATAGTGGTACAATGGTTTAACCAGTAGTTCAGTAATTAAATCGCATGCCGGTTAAACCAGACATACTTGCTCATATATAAATGTAAACCTATAACAAAAAATTTCAAATAAGTAGGTATTCAGATTTATAATTCATATTCATAATCTACTCCAAATTCACACAAACAAACAACATTAATTCTTTAACAAAATCATGTAAAACATATATTAATCCAAAATTATGACTTAACAAACGCAAAATACAAATAAATGACACAAATATCAATAATTGAAGTTGAAGAATTGGTGAATAATTGAAAATTTAAAATTTAAAAAAATTAATGTACAAACCGGTTTTTGACCGATTCTATTGCATATGCGGTATAACATACGTACCATACCGATTAGGAGTCTGATTCACCGGTTTTCCGGTTGAATCAGCCAATATAGTATGGTTTTTACAACATTGTATTTTAGGCATTAAAATAACAAAAAGTTTTTTATCCGAAGTTTTCGACAGGCCAATTCACAATCCTAGAAACATGGCCACCTTATATTTCTTTAATGTAAAGTTAGCAAAAGGTTTTCGAGTAATACTTATATGATTCTCTTATTTAATATATATATATATATATATATATATATATATATATATATATATATATATATATGGGAAGAGATTCAAGTGGAAAAAACTTATTCTTTATCTTAGTCATCCAAGCTTGGAAAATCTAATGGTTTAGATGTACTCAATAATTCAAACCATTGAATTTTCCAAAAATGAATGATCATGATGTGGAGTATGTATTTTTCACTTACTATTTGAGTAAGTGGATCCTTCCCCTGTATATATATATTATATACTGAATTTATCTTACCACATAACGGTATCATTATAAAGGTCTCGTAAAATTAATAAAGTATATATGTACTCAAATAAATCATGTACTAGTATTGAATAATTATAGCATAGAATACATAGAATGATAGATGAGGATGACTTGGACATTGGCACTTCTCTTTGTCTGAAAATTCAAGATTACCTTAGCAACCACCACCTACCCCAATTACAAATAATCCTTTTAAGAATGTGGCTGCATGTTTATTCATATGATAGTTTGGTTTTAATTGAGTCGACATCCTCTCCAATATCGGAGGGTCCAATAGTGGAGAGTCTAATACTAGTGGAAAGTCCAATACTGAATGAGATGATGATGTATGGTATTTAATTTTTTTTAATGGTTTAGATTTTAAATTAGTTTTGATTAAATTTTTTTTTTAAATCATGAAATTAATTTGAACCATACATTATTGTATTAGACTGTCTTCCAACTAGTTTTAATTATAGTGATTGTGTATACCAAAAAGGCAATTATACTATTGCTTAATTAATTTATACTATTTGTGTATACAACAATCTAACCCATGACCTAGTTGAAAATAGTTGGAAACCTTTTTCATCCATCCAATGGTTTATTATATCACCATATGATAAAATTTGACACTAGGAGTGTCCATGGGATAGAAATTACTCAGGACAAAAGCAACTATAATCGGTTGAAAATTTAAGAGCTACAACATATAAACCAAGACTTAGCTTCTGTGCTCGTAGCATATTCATAGAAGTAGTATTTTTTAAACAATGATATCCTTTTTTTAAGGATTTCACATTAACTTATGGTTTTATATTATACTTAATAATGTAGAGAGATGGAACTAGAAAATTTAGGTTATGGAGGTGATACACACAAAAATTTATAGTATAAAAAATGTAGGATAAATTTTATAAATATATTAATTATTAATGTGAGTTTAGGATTCTTCAACCATTACAAAATGTAAATCATATGTAAAAATTCTATAATAATATCATTGAACCATAATGATGAATAAGGTAAAAATTATTAGTTTATACTTGGCTTTAAAAATGATATAGATAAAATAAAATGTTTATAATTTTAACTTTTGAATACCTTTTATGAGTAATTTATAATCCATATAAATGGACAATAAATTTACTACATATGTATTATATAAATATTGATTGAAATTTTGTGGATCACATGCCCAATATGCTGACCTCTTCTAAGTGAGATCCAATATCATTGAGTCAATTCCTATTTAGTATAGAACTAGTTTTCAATTTTTTTATAATGTTTGATTAGAAAATGACAATACCAAATACAAAAGGAAATATCATTTTTTTATAGACAAATGTTAGTATATTAGTATTTTGATGGAGTGAGACTTGAATTCATAACCTTATTCACCTTATTCTTTGAACCCTTCATCTTAACCATCAGACCGAGTTATAAATCGAGGGAAGTTTCATATGAAACAGCCATGTCGGTACTGGCCAACTTGCCTACATTTTTTTCTTCCTATTTTGGATTTTAGCAACTCTGCATTCTATCATTGACTAGATAGAGAAAATACAAAAATGCAAAGCTTCAAAACTGCACAACTCATGGGTCCATTATTACTTTTCAGTTCAGAAGGATAAGTATGGGAGGAGAAGTGTATTTATTCGGTTTGATTATTATTTAAAAATATATGAAGATTTATATCTATATAATTAATAGAGTTTTATAAAGTAAATATATCATCCGACACAATATGAACATGGGATACAATAAATTCAATATAAATGTTATAAATATGACTGTCCAAAACTATTTAATATAGATATGAATTATGTAGCATGGCCCAATGCATATGAAAGCTTTCTGCGAAGATTATGATAAATCCATTTAAAATTAAGTAAACTAACATAGTGGTACAACTAACCTATTAGATGATGACATGTTGACCTTTTTGTTTAATTTCAAATAATGAACATTTATTAGATTTACAATCAAGTATTTTTTTACCTCAAAAGTAAACAAAAAGGTTCACGTGTCATCATTTAATAGGTCACATATACAACTAGCACCTATGGTATTTTACCTAAGTTTATGTCCTAAAATAAACCATTCAATATTTGAACAGGTAGTGATCTTAGGAATAGAAATTTTGACCTAGTATAATACTTGAAAATCTATTAAGAACTTACACTATTAAACCAACCCCTTGTTTCAATAGATATGTATTTTAAAATTAATTAAAATATTTTATTAAAATTACCACAAAAAAAAGGTAATTATTGCACCTCTCCGCAAATCAATCTCATTATTTATGATGGTCGATGAATTGATATCCATCACAACATTGGTAATTAAAGGAAGAGTATTGAGAGAATGTGAAATAAAAGAAAAGGAGTGTAACTCAAATATAACAATTTTTAAAAGATTAATTATTTTGATAGGCAAACATTTTTCTAAAAATTAAAGGGAGGGAAGGAGAGTGAGAAATGAAGACTATATAACTATTCCATTTAACTTAAGCAAATAATGAGAGGTTGAGAAATGAAGACTATACATATAGTGGAGTATTGAAATACTTAACAAAGAATTTAGTTTATTTTTTAATATGAAAAGAAAATATAACAATTATTGTTTGAGCAGTATAACAGTCCCCAAAATTCATTATCATTTAGCATTTGTCCGCTTTTTATCATAAAATATTTTGAGGGTATATTTTATAAAATATTTGGGGTCCTATTGAAAAGAAATTGTGGGGCATAAAGCAAGAGCTTTACTTGCTTTACTCTTTGACCATGATGTAATTAATATTTATTAAATTTCTTATTAAAAAAAAAAAGAGTAAATTACACTCATATTCCTTAATATTAGTAAAATTATATAAATCATTCCCACTTATTTGTACTTACACAAATCACCTTTATTTATAATATATGTTAGACTAACTACATTTACGTGATAAATAAGTGTGATCTTTTAAATAAAAAAAATGATGAATGTAATTAATTTAAACAAAATAGGGTATATTATGGAGAGAAATCTAAATAGTATTAGAGTCAATGTGTCTTCATTATTTTTGTTTCATTACAAAATGTATCAATAATTTTAAGGAGATATTGTTTATATCATTCTTATACTATATTGTAATGAACAAAAATAATGAAGAGATATCAACTTGTATATTATTTGGACTTATCTTTATATTGTATTATATTTTGTTTAACTTAATTACATTTATCATTTTTTTGTTTAAAATGTTATACCTATCTCCCCCGAAGGGATAGTCACTCACTGCAATATAGGTATATAAATTAGGTGGTTTGTGGAATGAAAGTATTATTTGTATAATTTCATTAAAACTGAGGGGTGTGACTAAATAACTTTAATTTAATGTTTGTTTCCCATAATCTTCCACGTCAACATTCTAATTGAAAAATTAGGAGAATAAAGTATCTCATCATAACATTAGATAATTTATTTACTTAAATTTACTCATATGTGTTTGTTTTGTTTTATAATATTTTAAAATTGAAATTTCTAGAGGGAATGGAAATAAAACATATGTCTAACAATATGTAAATTTAAGGATATAAATTATCTTCTAGTATGAGAAAATATTTTATTAAATATCTAACTATTTTGTTTCCTAAACACAAGTTTCAAACTCCAATCTTAAAAATATACTACTTAAACCAACCACCCACACATATCTTATTTATCTTTAATATGAGTGAGTAAAAATATATTCACTCTAATTATATATATATTTTAATTCACTAAATAAATAAATTATAAATAATATAATATAAAATAAAATAGCTTTTTGTATATAAAAGTTGATTCTAGATAAAAGAGAAAATGAATGCTCACAAGCTGTCCCCATCCTCCTCTTTCACGCATTATATGCATTTGTTAAAATTTATTGAAAGGGTGTATCCACTTTTTAGTAAGAATGATAACATAAAGAGATAAATATTTAATTTTTATTATATTTGTAATAATAAAAATGTTATTTCATTATATATAAAATAATAAAAATATTTAATAATATTATTTTTCTTTTATTTTTTTGTATTATTTCACTCTCCATTAATAGAGACGATTATTCTAATTTGTATAACTCCAAAATAACTCAAACCCCACAAACTTTCAATAACTGCTGACCCATGTGAACAATTAATTCCATTATTTAATGTCCTTTGTTCATTCATTCCTAGTTCCTATCATTTCCTTCTCTAAGATCCACACTACCAACTTTCTTAAATTCCACTTAACATAACATGTTATTGTCTTTCTTATACTCATTCCATTTTCTAAATTCTCAAACCTTTCTTTAACTTTTCTATCACTTTATCATCATGGCCAAACTTCTTCAACTTTTCTCTATCCTACTATTACTTATGATCCCATTTTCATCTCAGATTGACCAACTTTTCTATGCTGGATTCAAGAACATAGGTGCCAACAACAATCTAACCTTGAATGGAGTAGCAGAAATTGAGAAAAATGGTATTTTGAGATTAACATATGATACTAGCAGATTAATAGGACATGCTTTTTATCCAACACCTTTTCAGTTCAAGAACTCAACTATAGGTAAAGTTTTTTCCTTTAGTGCTTCATTTGCTCTTGCTATTGTTCCTGAGTATCCAAAACTTGGTGGGCATGGCCTTGCTTTTACTATAGCACCTTCTAAGGATCTTAAAGCTTTACCTAGTCAATATCTTGGTCTTCTTAATTCAACTGATATTGGTAACTCTTCTAATCATCTTTTTGCTGTTGAGTTTGATACTGTTCAAGACTTTGAGTTTGGTGATATCAATGATAACCATGTTGGAATTGATATCAATAGTTTGCAGTCAAATGCATCTACTACTGCAGCTTATTACACTGATGATTCAACCAAACAAAATCTCACACTGAAAAGTGGGAAAACTATACTAGCTTGGGTTGATTATGATTCTTCACAAAGCCTTATTAGTGTTACTATTTCACCTACTTCTTCCAAACCCAAAAAACCAATCTTGTCCTTTGTTATGGATCTCTCACCAATATTTCATGATGCTATGTATGTTGGGTTTTCTGCATCAACTGGTTTACTTGCTAGCTCTCATTACATCATGGGTTGGAGCTTTAAAATAAATGGACAAGCACCAACACTTGATCTTTCTTCTCTGCCAAAACTTCCAGGACCAAAGAAGAAGCAAACTCCTATGATTATAGGGGTTTCTGTCTCAGTTTCTGTCATTGCATTATGTGTTGTATTCATTGGGATTTACCTATTCTGGAAAGTAAAGAATGCTGATGTTATAGAACCATGGGAGCTTGTAATTGGGCCACATAGGTACTCATATCAAGAGCTCAAGAAAGCTACAAGAGGTTTCAAGGACAAGGAGTTACTTGGGCAAGGTGGGTTTGGCAAAGTTTTCAAAGGAACATTGCCTAATTCAAAGACTGAAGTTGCTGTTAAGAGAGTTTCACATGAGTCAAAACAAGGCCTTAGGGAATTTGTATCCGAAATCGCCAGCATAGGCCGGCTTCGCCACAGGAATTTGGTTCAGTTATTGGGATGGTGTCGCCGCCGTGGCGACCTCTTACTCGTATACGATTTCATGGCCAACGGGAGCTTAGACAAGTACTTGTTTGATGACCCTAAGATTGTGCTAAGTTGGGAACAAAGATTCAAGATAATCAAAGATGTTGCTTCAGCACTATTGTACCTACATGAAGGGTATGAACAAGTGGTTATTCATAGAGATGTTAAGGCTAGCAATGTGTTACTAGACTTTGAACTCAATGGAAGACTAGGTGATTTTGGATTAGCAAGGTTATATGAACATGGTGCTAATCCAAGCACCACAAGGGTAGTTGGTACTTTAGGCTATTTAGCACCAGAGTTACCTAGAACAGGAAGAGCAACAACAGGGTCAGATGTTTTTGCATTTGGTGCACTTTTGCTTGAAGTAGCATGTGGGAGAAGGCCAATTGAGCCAAAAGCATTACAAGAAGAGTTGGTTTTGGTGGATTTGATATGGGAAAGGTACAAAGAAGGTAGAATACTTGATGTGGTTGATCCAAAACTACATGGTATTTTTGATGAAAATGAGGTTTTGGTTGTGATAAAACTAGGAATGATATGTTCAAATGATGATCCTAATGTTAGGCCTAACATGAGACAAGTAATGAGGTATTTGGATGGAGAACTTGAGATTCCACATGAGTTTAGAAAACCAGGTGATGTAGCTCATCATGAAGGATTTGATGAGTTTTTGCATTCACTTGCATCATCATCTTTTGATAACATGAGTTCAGGATCATATTTTGGTAATAGAGAAATGGATAATAGTTTTCCTTCTTTTGTTAATTCACCTCATTCACTTCTCCATAACAATAGAGGACAAACAAGGACAAGGTGATTCTAGTACTAAGAAATTTCTGCTATTTCAATTATAGACAAAGTTTTGGACATTATGAATGAAATACCAAAAACAATGTTACCATATTTTTAATGTCTAGTATTTGCTTAATGCTGTGTATTTATGTTCCCTTTGAACTGCTAAATATACAAGTGAAAATGATACCCTAAGTCTAGTGGATCATCATTGAAGTTATTGAGTTCCATATATGATTTCTCAATTCTCTGCAGGAACATTGACACTATTATCCACATCTCTATCCTATGAAAGATATATTCATTACTAACACCTCAAATTTGTTTTACATTTTTTCAATGTGTAAGTTATGTAGATGAAAGAAGTATCATATTAGAATTAAATGGATAAGTTGAAGTGCATATAAAAGATAAACTCATAGATCTAATGCTTTAAAATTTTGGGTCGATATTTGTACAATTAAGACGAACTTTCACTTTTATTTTACACTTGTATCAAACTGGTCATTAACATTACCACAAATTGCAGGTTCTACTAACATTATTCATCGAAGAGGTTAAGCATATATTAGTAATATTCAAGTTGATAAGATATTACATATCTATTTTGTTCCAAGTTGCCTTCTAGCGACTAACATGCGACCCCTTCCGGAACCATGTATACATTGAGTGTGTCATTTCAACAGTTTAAATACTCCTGTAACATTTTATTCCCCATAAAGTGGAGCTTCCTGTGACTCAAACTCGTGACATCAGGGACAAATAGTCACTATTACCACCATTACCACGAGTCACTACCATCAAGTCATGATAATAGTAACTATTTGTCATGAGGTCACGGGTTCGAGTTGCGAGAGGCTCCCATTTGTAGATAATAAAATACTGCAGGGGTATTTAAGGTGTTGGATAACCAGTGTATTAATAGACATTATCATGTTTAATCATAACCATAACCTGATTATAAGGTTTATATGTGTTTTTAAACTTATGAATCATTTAATGTAATTAATTTATTTGAGCCAAGTATAGGAGAACCATCTAAATTCTTCTCATGCACTTGGAATAGCAGCAGTAATCTTTTTCCTCATTTTTATGATTATAGATCCACTTCTTCTAAGTCAAATAAACAAGACATTTACTTTTCTTTTTATAAAAATATTCAAGTCAACTAATCTGAAGACTTTTAATGTCTGAAATATCTTCACTATTTCTAGAAGGAAAAAAGAAAAACAAGATTTAAAGTTATATAAAAAATTTCCCCAAAAAAGTGGAGACTTCATCCCTCTAATCTTGTGGCTAAAGTTTATCAACTATCCATTTTTCATGTTTTAAATTCATTACTTATACCAAGAACAAGGTCAAAAATTCAATTCTTTTGAGCAACACTTGTTAGATTGATAGCCAAATATCCAAAAGACATAAGTTTTTTATGTTAGAATTTCCGTTTATGATTAGTGAAATATCTACCATAGAATCTTTAATATCGTGATTCTCACACATAATATAAGACATGGATACAAAATCATGCATGAAATCATCTTTCTTAGATATATTTCTTTTGTACGCCTTTAGAGAGTTTTGGTATGATGGTTTTCCTCAACCAAATCTTGAATTCCTTTTTGGGACCTTCGTTTTCTCTGTAATGGGGAGAAATGAAAACTATTTGTGATTTGATGTCTTGGAGATCATAATAGTTTTTTATGCGTTAAATTATAGGGTTCTCATTATCCCTTATATGTCAAAGGTTTGAGTATCCACTCATTAAGTTCATATTGTTTATCAGTTTTAAAAGTCATATGAGTTGTCAAAAATTAAATCACTTGTTTTGTAACCCAAAATAAATAGTCGATATAATTATATTAAATGTATGATGTCTGCCTTAATTAAAAATTATAAATTTCTAACATCTTACCTATAGGATAAAGGAAATACATTTAGTTATACCAAAAAAATCTTTCGTTAATATACCAAAAAATTCATTCCTTACCAAAAAATTCATTCCTCCCAACCACCAACCCCTCTATTGAGTATCAATTATCCATGTTTTAAAGAAGCTTGGAACAAAAATGAAGAAAGGTTTATTTTTTTTGGATTTTAAATTCAGAAATTTCTATAATATTATTGAAATAAAAAGCATGTTATAAAATTAAAAATAAAACCCCCTCTTGCCTTACCCTCTAAATTCTTTTATCAAAACACAACATTAATTATACAAATCTTTTCACTTTAATCTATTCCGATCCTCACCCATTCTTGAATATCTATAATTTGACTCACCAAAACTATCCCTTCAAAACAACTTTAAATTTATAAGTGAAGTCTCCTATTGTATATAAATATATAAGGTAATAATATATAAGTGAAAAAGAACCGTTTATCTAATTCAATAATATTTTGCTTCCAATGTGGTGTCAAATATCAATACAATATTAGTCATGTAGGCATAGTTGGAACTAAAATGTGCAATGGTTGGAGTAGTTTTGTTTAGAATGAAAAGCTGACTTGTAAGTTGTGCATGATTCTGACTCCTTTCAATAACTAATGCAATGTAAAGTTATTGTAATGCTTCCTTCAATTATTAAAGTACCGAGTGAATCCACTTAAAAACTTTAAAATATTTATTTCAAATCTTACTCATTCATTTATATAAATCTAATGATTTCGATCTACTTATTAATTCAAATAATTATATTACCATAGAATTGATGAATAAAATATGGAATAAGTTTTTTAAACTTACAATTTGAGTAAGTAGACTCTCTCATTAAAGTATAGTCACTTTAATGCCTACTTCATATATTGGATTTTAATGAGCGATATAAATGAATAATTGATGATGTAGTAACTGTGTATAAATCTTTACACTAATATGGATTATAAAAAAATGATAGGATTCCGATTTCTCTAGCTGAAATTATGTGGACCCAACCAATATATAGACCTAAATCATGGTTTAAAAAGAGATTTTTTTTCTTGAACTTTATTTTGCAGGCTTTTATAAGTAATAAAAAGTTGTGACAAAGACTGAATTGCTGAAACACAAAGAGCAAAGGAAAAGAGTAAAAAAAAAGAATAATTTTGATGTATCTATATATCTATATTAATTGAAAGGTGATGAAAAGCTTAAATTAGGTTTCTCCTAAACATGACAACTGTCCTATTTCAAGGGTATAGTTGTCTTTTGTTTTTTCTTTTCAATTAAAAAAACCGAAAATCTATAAATATGTTCTTTAAAACACCATTGCCTTTAAATTTCTTCCTTTTATTCGGTTGGGGTTATTTTTGTACTTTTAAAATTTTTGAATCATTGCAATTATTGTTTACATTTATTGTTGCAGGCTGAAGGTTACCAAAAACCCTGTCTCATTTATTACGCTTTCCTTAAAATCTTGGGGTTAGTTATGTAATTTACCACTCACTCTATTCTTTTTCATTTTTCTCTCACTCACTCTCACCATTTCCTTCTTTTTTCCTTTTCATTTTTCTCTGCACCGATTCATTCTCCCTTTCTTTTTTCTTCGTCTTCTCTCTGCACCAATTCACTCTCATTTTCTTTCATCTTCTCATCTTTTCCGTTCTCCAAGGTAAACTTTTTTATTGTTTTTGTTTATATTTGATATTTTGTACTCATCATTTTTGTTCAGGGTTTATTCATATGGTTTCTTTTTCATTTTCTCTCTTAACCGATTCACTCTCTCTCTCTTTCTTCTTCCTCTTCTCACTGCACAGATTCACTCTGACCGTCTTTCATCTTCTCAAGGTAAGCATTTTTCTCTTTTTTGTTATATTTTTCTTTATATGTCATAAAAATTACATCTTTGTTTGATGATGTACCGATTACTTTTTTCTTTGAAATAGTTTGCATGCATATGCTAAAATTTGTTATTACTCACTAATGTCATAAAAATCACAAATTTCACACATACTTTGATGGTGTACTGTGATCTTTTTTCTGAGAAAGACTTTTCATTCATATGGTTTATGTGGCTCCAATGTTTTGATTTTCATGTTTGGTATGTTTCACTTTTTCATTGTATTATTGTTTATTTCTTTATACAGCAAGGTTAAGATCTTCTGAAGGCATTTGCTTTGGAAGATTGTTGTTTCGTATGTTCAAGTTTTTTTTTACTTTGGTATGTTTATCTTCTTCAGTTTATAATAGTTTATTTTTGTATATAGTTTATTTCAGTGTATTAGTTTATATGTCATAAAAATTACATCTTTCACTTATACTTTGTTTGATGATGTATCGTGTACTTTTTTCTTTGAAATAGTTTGCATGCATCTGGTAAAAAAATTATTACTCACTAATTTCATAAAAATCCCAGATTTCACACATTCTTTGATGGTGTACCGTGAATCTTTTTTTTTTTTTGAGAAAGGCTTTTCATTCATATGGTTTATGTGGCTCCATTGTTTTGATTTTCATCTTGTGTATGTTTAACTTTTTCAAGTTGATAATCATGTTAAACATATTGTCTCCTTTACTTAATCAATTTTTAGCTACTTAACACATTCCTCACATTTAAACATGCAGGTCAGATGGTATGGTGGTCTTTTACACTTGACATTGGCAAACATGAAACATCATCAGCTTTGTAAGTATAAAATTTCCTTCTGTGGTTCCATTGTTTTGATTTTCATCTTTGGTATGTTTCAAGTTGTCATGCTAAACATATTGTCTCTTTTACATAATCAAATTTTAAGTACTTAACACATTCTTTACATTTAAACATGCAGGTCAGATGATATGGTTGTCTTTTACAGTTTTCATTGGTAAACATGAAACATCATCATCTTTGTAAGTATAAAATTTCCTTCTGTAAATCAAATCTATATATCTAAATTAAGTGAAATACTATTTCTAATGTTATGGGTTATACTGTTTTTCAAACATTGAATCATCACTTTACCTTTTTCATTGTTTTCGAAGTATTTGAAAGTATTTGTTTAAGTTCAATGTGTTGGAAATTTCACATATGTAGTTCTATACACATCTTATTATTTTCTACTTTCAGACAAATGTAGTTGTTTGTCTATTATTTATAGAATGTATGCATGAAAAATTGGAGAAAATGATTAAAGTTTAGTAATTTTGATTACAGTTTATTTCTGTATATAGGAATGTGAAAGTAAAAAAATGCATTTGCTTTACTTCTTGGAGTATTGATGTAATTTTTGAAATCCTTATTTTTATGTTTTAGTTCTTAGAATGTCTGACTGAAATTTGTTTGCATGTTATTTCATTCTATTTGTTGGACATATCATTAGGTATTGTTAACATAAGTTGTTTCAGTTTAATGCAAAGCTAATTTTCTTGCTTCAAGTTGATAATCATGTTAAATAGATATTTCCATTTGTTAGTCCACGTTAGTCTGAAACAAATTATTTCATATTCAATCATGCAACATCCTTATTTTTTTGGTTATTTGATATACAATCATGCAACAACTTCTGATGATTTATGTATTGAATCTGTTTGCAGTTATTTCATTCAATTACAATTTGTGTCTGAAACCTGTTTGCATTTTTTCATTGATATGGTTTACGTGGCTCCATTGTTTTGATTTTCATCTTTGGTATGTTTAACCTTTTCAAGTTGATAATCATGTTAAACATATTGTCTCTTTTACTTAATCAATTTTTAGCTACTTAACACTTTTTAAGTATAAAATTTCCTTCTGTGGTTCCATTGGTACACTTGACATTGGTATGTTTATAGAATGTATGCATGCAACATCCTTATTTTTTGGGTATTTGATATAAAATCATGCAACAACTTCTGATGATTTATGCATTGAATCTGTTTGCAGTTATTTCATTCAATTAGAATGTGTGACTGAAATCTGTTTGCATTTTTTCCTTCTATTTGTTGGAAAATACCATGAGTTATTGTTAACATAAGCTGTTTGAGTTTAATGCAAAGCTAATTTTCTTGCTTCAAGTTGATAATCATGTTAAATAGCTATTTCCATTAGTTACCCGTGCATCAGATTGAAACAAATTATTAATCATGTTCGATCACTAAATATTTTAAAGTCATATATTTTTATTTGCTGAGGTAAATAAAAAAACTTCTTTCTACATTTTCATCTTCATTTTTCTATTACATGTTTAGCAATGAATCTATCCATAACATTGTTAATATTGTTGTTGGATTTAATACAGGTATTGCTATTAACTTGAAGAGTTCAAACTAACATTGTTTTTACATGGTTATCAACTGTTTTCAAATATAAGGTAATTTGTTTTTCTTCAATAATTCATCCATTTATCTCTTATTATACACTAACTGATTATATCAACAACAAAATTTCTTGACTAACATGTGTTTTTTCTTCACTGACATGTGTTTTTTCTTCACTGACATGTGTTTTTTCTCCACCTCTATTTGTCATCTGGCAAGCTATAGTACAAAACTTTCTTAATTTTGAGCTGTGTTTTTTCATGTTGTTTTCTTTTTTATTCTCCCACTTTCTGTAATGTGTGTTGAAATAATCTTTGTTACAATGTTAATATTGAAATTGAATTTCATACAAGTAATGCTATTAACTTGAAGATTTTAAAGCTTACATTTTTTCACTGTGTTGTTTCCCCTCAGTTGAAACATTAGTGATCACTATTATGAAGAAATTTCATTTTATGATTTTTTTTCTTCACAATCAGAGGATTTATACTCTCTTTTTTGTAATTTTTAATGGGTTTAATTCATTTTTATAATATCCTCTCTTTTTTATTCTTAGCATGGTTATGTAACTAATAATTTTTTTGTTCAAGTAGGAGAATGTATTTGTAGCATGGTTATGTAAGTAATATTTTGTTATCAATTGTTACCCGTAAATGTTATAAAGGACTATTTATTAATTTAAGTATATAAAAAGGAAGAAAATATAATTGGTTCACTTTGACAGGAAAACAATATATAACTTGATATTCTTATAACATTTATTTTGGTTTTCTTATACATCATTTTCAAGGGTATAGTTGTCTTTTGATTTTTTTTTTCAATTTAAAAAACCGAAAATCTATAAATATGTAGACTAAAATATATATAGATTAATTTAAGTATATAGTATCCTATTGAAAGGTAGACAATATAATTGGTTCAGTATAGTGTTGACTTTGACATGTAAACAATATATAACTTGATATTCTTATAACATTTATTTTAATTTTCTTATACATCATTTTCTCTTTTCAATCAGATATGGATAATATTAATCTTAACAATTATGCTTCAATTGCACGAAAAAAAGAAAGAAAGTGTGCTTTACGTGATAAGCGGATAAGTTTGTCAAGATAAAAAATACAACAATCTGCACCAAAGGATGTTCATATTCTAAACTCAACACCTTCTCTAATCGAAAGAACACCTCTTTCTCAAATCTCTTTAAATTGTATCAATCAAAGAGACGGAAAATATAGTTTGCTCAAGAGTAATGGAGCATCAAGTTCTTCTTCTCATACTCAACCAAGTACCATACATGAGTTTTCAAGGAAAAAGACATTTATCAATCACATATCATTGGGCATAAACCTGATGAGTAGATATCATACCCTCCGTGAAGATGAATTTAACTTAAATGCTGAAAAAGATAAAGAAAATATATTCCCCTTTTGCACAA
This sequence comes from Lupinus albus, assembly GCA_009771035.1. NCBI lineage: Eukaryota > Viridiplantae > Streptophyta > Magnoliopsida > Fabales > Fabaceae > Lupinus > Lupinus albus. The sequence goes on along the minus strand of CM019999.1, from coordinate 22,272,961 downwards.
GTCAAATTTTTACTGACAATCTCCCCAATGACAATAACAATGAAGATGATGACAACGATGAATATTCCATGAAAGGTATTTAATTATATTTATACTATACAATAAACTTAAATTCATTATTCCATACTTACACTATTTATTCTTTATGTTTTTAAGGAATAAATATTGAATATAGTTCAGAAGATGAAGAACAATTTGACAATTCATCTTTTACATCATTAACTAGTATTGAAGAAGGTAATTTGTAATTTCAATTCACATCATTAACCCTAAATAAGTCATGCTTTACATTTTATTTCTTATTTTTAATGCACTCCCTCTAATAATTTTTTTATTGCTAATTCACTATGTTTTATTACATTATAATAAATATAGACTATAACTATCTTTTACTTTTTAGGATATTTTGATATCGGTGATCCTGTTATTGAATGTGAACATTGCGGAGCATGTATGTGGTATCAATAACGAAAGAGAAAACATCGTAATACCACATGTCCCTAGTATGAACTTTGTTGTGGTGAAGGCAGAATTCAAATACCATTACTAAGAGCACCTCCACCTATCCTTCAACATCTTATCTTTGATTTAAAATCAAATGATAATGTGAATTACCAAAATAATATTCGTCTATACAACATGATGTTTGCATTAGGAGCCAAGTTTGATAGATTTATCAATAATGGTGGAGGTCCACCAACAATCAGGATACAAGGACAACATGTCATCGTATTGGTAGCATGTTGCCTATGCCGGGACAATTTCCAATGTTTGTCCAACTATATATTTATGATACCGAACATGAAATTGAAAATATGATGAATGAAATAAGGTAAGTAAATAAGTCGTGCTATACATTTTATTCCTTATTTTTAATGCACTCCATCTAATATATTTTTTCTTGCTAATTCATTATGTTAGGGATAACAATGTTGATTCACAAGTGGTTATGAAATTGTTGAAGATGTTGTATGACAACAATATGCATGCAAAATCTTTCAGAATGGCAAGTGAAAGATTAAGACATGGTGGTGTTCCAAACCTCAAGTTAAAACTAATTGCTTAAAAAAATTCATATGGAAGAATAAATAACTTACCCACATTTTCTGAAGTTGCTGCTTTAATTGTTGGAGACATTGACTCATCTTCACAAAGAGATATAATTATGAAAACTCAAAGTGGTCAATTGAAAAGAATTAACGAATTGCATGCAAGCTATTTGGCTTTCCAACATCCTTTGTTGTTTCCATATGGAAAGGATGGATATAGAAATGATGTATGTCATCGGGATAGACTGAGTTCTCAAGGGAGAAAAAGGAATTGTGTAACGGTAAGAGAATGGATGTCATTTAGATTGCAAAGTAGAAAAAACGATGCGCAAACTTTGTTGTGTTCTAGAACACTATTCCATTAGTTTTTGGTTGATGCTTATACAATGGTAGAATCTGAATGATTGTCCTTTATCAAGAGAAACCAAAAAAAACTAAGGGAGGATAAATACAAAAATCTAAATGAAAGTCAGGGAAGTGATCAGAGTCAATGATCTAATCAAGGAAAACGAGTCATGTTGCCTTCAACTTTTGTTGGTAGCCGAAGATACTTGGATCAACTATATTTTGATGGGATGGCCATTTGTAGTTCATTAGGATTTCCTGATTTGTTTTTGACGATGACATGCAATCCTAATTGGCCTGAAATTGTTAGGATTCTTAAGCCGATGGGGTTGAAGCCACACGATCGCCCATATATAATCTCAAGGGTTTTCAAAATGAAGTTTGAAGCATTACTACATGATTTGAAGAAAAGACATGTTTTGGGGAAAATACTTGCATGTAAGTATAAATTTCAATACTCTTCAAATCCTCATATTATAATTGCATTCTTTTTAATTAAGTAATTTGACATAATAACTGTTGTTTGTTATTATTATTTTTCAGATATGTACACAATTGAATTTCAAAAAAGAGAGCTACCACATGCACACATGCTTATATTTTTGCATCCGTCTTATAAATACCCAACTCCTGATGACATTAACAGAATTATTTGTGCAGAAATTCCAAATCAGTCTGATAATCCTAAATTGCATAACTTGGTCAAATCACATATGATTCATGGTCAATGTGTTTCTTCTAATAGGTCTTCTCCGTGTATGAAAGATGGTAAATGCTATCGATATTTCCCAAAGAAATTCTCCCAAACTACAATTGTTGATGAAGATGGATATCCGCTTTATAGAAGAAGAGATAATGGAAACATTGTTGAAAAAAGTGGTATTTCTCTTGACAATCGTTATGTTGTGCCTTACAATCCAAAATTACTATCGAAATATCAAGCGCATATTAACATGGAGTGGTATACATATGATTCATGGTCCATGTGTTTCTTCTAATAGGTCTTCTCCGTGTATGAAAGATGGTAAATGCTATCGATATTTCCCAAAGAAATTCTCCCAAACTACAGTTGTTGATGAAGATGGATATCTGCTTTATAGAAGAAGAGATAATGGAAACATTGTTGAAAAAAGTGGTATTTCTCTTGACAATCGTTATGTGCCTTATAATCCAAAATTACTATCGAAATATCAAGCGCATATTAACATGGAGTGGTGTACCCAAAGTACTTCAATTAATATATCTATTCAAGTATATCAATAAAGGGTATGATAGAATCACTGATGTTATAGAATCAATAGAAGATGGTGGGTCTTTAAGTGAACGAAACATTGATGAAGTAAAACAGTATCTTGATTGTAGATATATTTCACCCTCTGAAGCATGTTGGAGGATTTTTGGATTTCCAATTCATGGAAGACAACCTGCAGTTGAAAGATTGTATTTTCACCTTCCAGGAGAACAACTTGTGTACTTTAATGATAATGACGAGATTGACAACATATTTTCAAGACCTACAGACTCAGAATCCATGTTTACGTCATGGATGGAAGATAATAAGCAATATCCATAAGGTAGAAATTTATGTTATGGTCAATATGTCTCGAAATTTCTTTATGTCAAAAGGAGTAGGACTTGGAAACCAAGAAAACCAGGCTATACAATTGGTAGATTAATTTGGATTTCTCCATGTAATGGTGAGCTCTATTATCTTAGGATGACGTTAATCGTGGTCAAGGGTGCAACATGTTATGAAGATATTAGAACTGTTTCAGACATTCAATATTCTACATTTAGAAATGTATGTTTGTAATGGGTTTGCTTCAAGATGATAGAGAACACATTGGAGCGTTGAAAGAAGCCTATGATTGGGGTTCTGGATTATACCTAAGGAAATTATTCGTTACAATGCTTTTATCAACCTCTATGAATATATCAGATCATGTATGGGAAGAAACTCGGAAATGGTTATGTAACGGTATTCTTTACAATCAAAGAAACATAGCTAATAATCAAGGTACTCATTTATTACATTTAAAATTTTAAATTCATTTATATTATTTGTAAATATATATAATTGTATAGAAATTTTTATATGGCTTATAGGGTTGGTGCTTAGTGATAAGGAATTGCAAAATCTAACTTTGTTAGAGATTGAGAAACTACTTCAGGAAAATCGAAGAAGTTTGAGAGACTATCCCCCAGTGCCATACCCTAAGGGATATGTCTCAAGTAAATTGGGCAATAGACTAATATATGATGAACTTAATTATGATACAATTGAATTAAAGGACAATTTCAATCTTCTTTTCCAATTTCTTACAGGTATATCTATGTTTTAAGTTAGTATTTTTCCTTAAATTTTGTAGTGTTAAATTTTTTGTTTATATGTTCATATATTATATTTCAGACGAGCAATATAAAATATTCAAAACTGTCATGCAAGCTGTAAATCAAGAACAATGATGCATGTTTTTCTTATATGGTTATGGAGGAACTGGTAAAACCCATATGTGGAGAACTCTAACATATGCATTGAGATCTCAAAAGAAAATTGTACTTACAGTTGCTTCAAGTGGTATAGCTTCGTTACCAGGAGGAAGAACAACACACTCTAAATTCAAAATTCATGTACCAAGTCTTGAGAATTCTATTTGCAACATTCATCAAGGTTCAGAACTTGCTGGGTTACTGAAACAAAAAAAAGTTAATTATATGGGATGAAGCTCCTATGTCACATAAGTTTTGCTTTGAGGCACTTGATAAAAGTCTAGGAGATATAATGGGTACAACAACAAATGGCTCAATTATATTTGGAGGAAATGTTGTAGTTTTTGGTGGTGATTTTAGACAAATCTTGCCAGTAATTCCAAGAGGGTGTCGTTCAGATATTGTTCATGCAACAATTAATTCATCCTATCTTTGGCATCATTGTAGAATTTTGAATCTTACTAAGAATATGTGTTTGCAAAATGATGAAAACGCATCGAAAATAAGAGAATTCTCAGAATGGATATTAAAGGTTGGGGATGGAAAATTATCAGAGCCTAACGATGGTTGTGTTGAAGTTGATATTCGAGATGAACTTTTGATTCTTCATTTTGATAACTCAATTGAAGCAATAGTGTCTAGCACTTATCCAGACTTACATCTTCACTACAATGATGACCAATTTCTTCAACGTAGGGCAATACTAGCATCAACAATTGATATTGTAGATCAAATCAATGAATATGTGCTAAGCATAATTTCAGGTAATTGGTTCTTCATTTCTCCGAACATTTTATGTGATTCTCTGTAATATATTTATAGATTTATGCTAATAAATGTTCTAATGTTTAATTATAGGTGAGGAAAATGATTACCTAAGTTCATATTCAATTGATATATCTGATGTTAATGATATTGAAACAGTAAACATATTAACTACAGAATTTCTAAACACACTTTCAACATCTGGTCTCTCTAATCATAAAATCAAGTTGAAGGTTTGAACTCCAATTATGTTATTGAGGAATTTAGACCAGTCAGAAGGATTATGCAATGGTACAAGATTGATAGTGACTAAAATGACCAACCATGTACTTGAAGCAAAGATTATGTGAGGTAAGAAAGTTGGACATATCATATATATTCATCGGATGTCAACGTCCCCCTCCCAATCTCCATGGCCTTTCAAGCTTATTAGAAGACAATTCTCCATAATTGTTTCATATGTTATGACAATCAATAAATCTCAAGGCCAATCACTAGAGAGGGTGGGGTTATATCTACCAAAACCGCTATTCAGTCATGGTCAATTATATGTTGTTATTTCAAGAGTTAAAAACAAAGAAAGATTGAAGATTTTGATTCATGATAAGGATGATAACTCACTAAAGTTAACAACTAATGTGGTTTATAAAGAAGTATTTCAAAATCTTTAACAGGTGTCATCAGATTATCTTTAATTATGATATTTAAATTCTATTTCTAACCATCATCTTATTTCATTCAATAGGTTTAAAACTATGTGATTACCTAACGACTGTTACGAATAAAAAATCTACATAAAGTTGCTTTCTTATGAGGTATTCGTCAAATTATCTTTAATTATGTTATTTAAATTCAATTTCTAACTATCATCATTTTTATTCAATAGGTTTAACCCTATTTTATTACCCAACGACTGTTATTGATAAAACTTATTGTACATAAAGTTGATTTGTTATCAGACATTCATCAAATTGTAGTGTTATTCTTTTATTACTCATGAATTGTTTTGGATATGATCCTCTAAAATTGTATTAAATTGTCTTTATCTTGACTAAGTCAATAATGGTCATGTGGAACAATAATTATAAGTGATTTTAAAAGTATTATTATATGGGTGAAGATTCACTTACTCTTGGTCCAAGAGTGAGTATCAATTCTAGGAAAATCCAATAGTTTATATCTGTCTACTAATTCAAATAATTGGATTTCCTTAGAATTGATGTCTAAAATGTAGAGTAAGTTTAGACTCAATTGATCTCTCCTCTTATTATATTGCATAAAATTATTTTGTATAGTAGTACCTATGGGTAAGATATGGCCAACCCACTTAAAATGTGGGTTAAATTAAGTATTTCTAATAATGGGCTAGCATATGAGATGGGCTAGCATATGAGATGGGCTAGGTTCCATTTCATCTAATAGGTTGCCTAAATCAGATATTTTGAGTAGGCTATCCATTGAAAATTTAAAAATAAAAATTTAACAATCTATAAAAAAAATAAAAATTTAAAAATCACGTTTTTGTTTTTATTTTTCAATTTCATTTAATATTTAAGAAAATTAAATTCAATCAATATTAAAAGTTTATTATTAAGTACATAACATATATAAGTGTGATAAAAACATGTATACATTAACAGTGTGAGTTTTATACACTATCACCCACCATTTATATTTAATAATCATTGACTCTTCAAAAAAAGTAATCTAAATAAATGGTGGATTATACAGTGATTATGTATAATCTTTATACTAACACAACATAGATATTAAACTCTATAAATATTTGTTAAAAACTTTACACATAGAACCTTAAAATCGCATACTGAAAGAATATTGCAAAAAAAATATTTTTTTAAAGTTCGAAAAATCATTTTTTAAACAAATCACTTTCTTAAAAAAATGATTTTTAAAAGTATTTTTTTTAAAAGGTGATTTTAAAAAATGTTCTATTTAGATAGTAGGTTTGAAATAATGATTTTCTTCAATAATGTTCTTAATTATAAAAAAAAAAATTGGATATTCATCCATCCAAAAATGAAAAAGCACTTCCAGTATAGATTAACATAAGTGGAAAATTTTAAAAAAAATTCAGTTCTGTCAAATGGTTATTTTAATAAAATTATACATTTTGATAAACCAGCATAAAAGTGATTAATGTTTTAAACCTGATTTCAAATATGAAATGATTTTAATAGTCTTAATTTAACTTATTCATACTATATTTACTAGCGTGTCGACATGTCGACCCGCATTCTTATTTTCTAATATTAAATATTTCATTTTAGAGAAATATATCATTTTTTTTTGTATTGACTGTTGTATATGATATTATAATTTATGTAATAAAAAAATATGAAAATGAAATTTGATATTATTAAAACCTATATTAAAAATTACATTGGTGACTTGATATTTTTTATATATGTAACCTATACAAAAACCTATAATTTTGATATTTCTTTTATTGTGTGGTAAACATTGTAATAATAGTTAATTAGAAGGGCAAAATAGGCAATAAAAAATTATACCATGTAAGTAGTTATTAGAGGTTTTGCCTTTATATATAGTATATATAAGTATATATAGTATAGTTATAATAATAGGGCAAAATAGGCAATGAAAAATTATGTCATGTAGGTAGTTATTAGAGATTTTGCCTTTATATATAGTATAGATATATGTGAGAAATTTTATTTCATGAAGAATCACATTTGTATTAAATATCCAAATATTTGAACTAGAAGCAACTTCATTCCGAAGATACAAATTCCTTCATTTTGAATTCTAAATATTGAAGTGGTTGGAAATGTTGTCTACTTAGAGAAAAATCACAAGAAATAATGTAAATTTATAGACCTATCAATGTATACAAGTTTGTCAAACCTATTCCCATTTAAGTTAGTTTTCTATATTTGTATCATTAAAAAATGAATTTTAAACTAAAAAGTTAATAAAAGAAAAAATTGTTTGACCCATTTGAGAACATAAATAACTTAAATGACCAAATAAAAAATAATAATCGACTTATTTAAAACAAGAAACCTTATAAAACCAACTCAAAAATAAAAATTAACTTAGAATATTGCTAATCTAGTACTTTTTGCATTTAATTAAAGCTCAACATTTCTAGTTCTTGTTTCATTCTCCTTAAAACAAATTTAGTTTTAGAAGGTAAACTTGGTACCATGTCATTAGCAAATACTAGTATAATTTTCAAAAGTATAAAAATATATTCATAAATAATTTCAAGCTTACGGATGGGAACCATACGTCCCTATTCATGTACCACTTTGTGTATCAAGTCAATCATAAAACTTCATTTAACTAAAAATAAAAATAACAAAATCAAAAATTAATATTTTAATATTATTTGTGAAGTTTGATTGATTAGGGACATAAGGACAAGAAAATTATGGGATAAATGATCCTTGTCCGGAAGCTATTCATATTTGTGAATGACTTATAGTCTCTTCCTCAAATTATATTTTATTTTTTATTTTATAAATTTGTGATTCATTAATAAAAAAACATAAATAGACATTTCAAATACTAATAGTCACATCCTTAAATTACATTTCAAATTCAAAGAAGAAATAAACTATACTTATACTTTAAGGCAATTTGAATTGACCACCTTTTATTTTTTTTAGACAGAAAGAGAGAGCCAACTTTATATGTCTCGGAAGCTCCAGTGCCATTATTCTAATGGGGAATAAATAAAAATAATAATATATTCTCAAACAAATCATCTTACGTCATAAAAATAATAATATATATTACAAAATTTTATTTTATTTATTAATAATTGATTTATAAGTGTATATATTATTTGTATAAGAATTTTTTAGGAAGATATATTATTTCTATGTTTATAAAGCATCAATTTTGTACTAAGTAGCATAGTTATTAAAACCGTTTCGTACCGGCTGGTTGAACCAGTAATCCGGTGAACCGGTCGCAATAGCGGTACAATACAATAATTATACCGGTCATGTAATTATACCGGTAAAAATTGGCCAAAACCGGTAAAACCGGTCATACTGGCCGGTTTTCAATTGAATCGTACTAGTCAATTTTTATTTAAAATTAATTTTTTAATGAAAATAAAAATAATTATTGTTTTTTATTGATTTTTCAACATTAATATTAATATTTTATATATATATATCTAACTTTACCGGTATGCGATTTAATTAGTGAATCACCAATTAAACTACTGTATCACTGTATCAGTACCTCTACCGATTTGGTGACCGGTACAACTAGTACATACATTACTTTGATAAAAGCACAAACAATATATGAAGCTTTCTTTACTCATGTTTCTTCTCTTTTATCTTTTCTCTCTATTATCTGACCGTTGTTTCTAACTTTGAATTTAGGAACCTTCATTTGTGCTACCACAAGAATATTGATTATATCAAAAGAAACTGATTAAATTATCATCCAAAATTGACGTGTTTCAATATGTCCTTTTCCATCCATATTTTCAACATCATAAAATATTCTATTTATTGTGCATTTGAATCAATGTTGGAAAAATCGGTTCAATATTAATATTAATACGGTAAATAATTATATTGGTTATGTAATCATATTGTTCAATATTAATATATTATATATACATATATAACTTTACCAATATGTAATTTAATTAATAAACAACTGTTGAACCATTATATCACTATATTAATACCCTAACCAAAAATTAATAGCGAGTACTGTATTAATAGCATGAATAGACTTGGGGTGCTGTTTTGATTAGTATAATGATGTTTGGCTTCTATATAGTGAAAGTGCTAGGATATTTCCTAGTAGGCTCCAGATGAAATTTCAATTTTTTTTTATACTATTAAGAATATTTATTCAACTTATGGTTAAAGAATTAATATTTTTTAAGATAGGTAGTTGTTCCTCCTAATAATTGTTATTCTTAAAAATTGAACTTTTGATCTTTTGATTTTTCAATTATTTAGGCTCTAGAAGAAAAAAAATGATAGAGACAATAAATATTGACATCACGAAGCATGCTGCATATTTTAGAGTATAGTCATATATCTCATAGTTTATCATAACGCGTGAAATGCAATTATTGACTAATTAAAGAGTTCAACTAATTAATCTAACAAATCTTACTAATTCAGACTTATCTCTCATGTGATGATATCTTCATTATTTCTTCTTTTCCATGAACACGAGGTACTTGAAGAAAATTATAAACTTAAACCAATTAATTTGACATGAAAAATTACTAGCACTATTATGAATTCCACCATATTCTTTGGAAGTTGAATGTGTAATTTCTAAGTTTTGGAACTCACATAGCCATATAAAGAGGAGAAGGAATGTGTCACATTATATCTTGTGACTTTTTTAATGACTAATTATCAAACGTTGGATATAATTTAGAGTAACTTTAGTTTAAAAAATGGACCCCCTTTCTTTAAATATAGTTCAAAGAAATATTCAAAATTATTACTCTACATTTGTTGGTAATGATAAATATAGGTTGCAAAGTCATTAGAATTATCATTTTCCAATTTTAAGAAATTTGGCTTGAACTTGTGCAAGTTCACAAAAAGTAAAAAACATAGCATATATAGTAAAATGTCATTTCATATTTCAAATATTTGTAATTAGTTTTAAAAAAATATAATATTTTATTTGTCAATTAAAATTTATTGTATTATGACCTATCAAAATATTTTGACATATAAAATAATACAAAGTAATTGTCAACATATTTAATTGATATAAGATTGAATGAACAATTAATATAGTTAACTCGAGTCCATGCATCATTTTAGAAAAATGAAAAACGTGAATGAAAGTCCTAAATCATGTCTTACTCGCATTAATGATAATGAATAAAAAACATGATAACAAAAATTTAAATTTTTTAATAAGCACGTCATGTTTTTATTGATGCATGACAACTTATATGACAAAAACTGAGAAAACATATCTCGATTAGCATAGATAATACCTAATAGAAGAAGTTTGGCTTCTTCAAAGTGAAAGTGCTAGGATCTTTCTCTGTAGGCCCCAAATGAAAGTTCATATTTGTTCATTGAGTCTTTAGGCTAAAGAAAGAGAAAAATAATCACACAAACAATACAAATATTAGTCACAAGAAGCATATTACAAAGTATGAAGATGTATCTGAAGCTTGTAGCAGTGTTGTTTTTGTTGATAACAGTAGTAACCAGTGAAGATATCAGTTTCATCTATAATGGTTTCAAATCAGCTCAATTATATCTTGATGGTATTGCTGAGTTAACTTCTAATGGCCTTCTTAAACTCACCAATGATACCAAACAACAAAAGGGTCATGCTTTCTACCAAAATCCAATAGTTTTCAAGAACAATACCAATGGAACTGTGTTTTCTTTCTCCACAAGTTTTGTCTTTGCCATAAGATCTGAATATCCTACTCTGAGTGGTCATGGGATTGTTTTTGTAGTTTCTCCAACAATAGGGCTTCCAAATTCTCTACCAAGCCAGTACCTTGGCCTCTTCAATGAGACAAACAATGGAAACAGCAGCAACCATGTTTTCGGGGTCGAAATCGATACGATTCTGAGCAGTGAATTTTATGATATCAATGACAACCATGTTGGAATTGATATCAATGACCTTAAGTCAGAAAAATCAGCTCCTGCAGGGTACTACGATATCGCCGATTTTAAGAATTTGAGTCTGATTAGTGGAAATCCAATCCAGGTATGGGTAGAATATGATGGTATAAAGAAGCAAATTGATGTTACTTTAGCTCCAATTAACTTTAACAAACCAGAAAAGCCTTTGTTATCATTGACCAAAGACCTTTCTCCAATTCTAAACAATAGCATGTATGTTGGATTCTCTTCTTCTACTGGCTCAGTCCTAACTTCTCATTATGTTCTAGGTTGGAGTTTTAAGGTTAATGGAAAATCTCAAGAACTTGTAATTTCTGAACTTCCTAATCTTCCTAGACTAAGTGATAAACAAGTGTCTAAGGTTATCACTATTGGATTGCCTTTGATATCAATTAGTTTTGTTCTTTTGGTAACCCTAGCAATAGTTCATTTCATCAAAAGGAAGAAGAAGTTTTCGGAGTTGCTTGAAGATTGGGAACAGGACTATGGTCCTCATAGATTCAAGTACAAGGATCTTTATTTTGCCACAAAAGGGTTTGGAGAGAATGAGCTATTAGGAAGTGGTGGATTTGGTAGAGTCTACAAAGGTGTTATGCCGATTTCCAAAATCGAGGTTGCGGTAAAGAGGGTGTCTCATGAATCAAGACAAGGGATGAAGGAATTTGTAGCTGAAATCGTTAGCATCGGTCGCCTTTGTCATAGGAATCTAGTCCCTCTTCTCGGCTATTGCAGGCGCAGAGGAGAATTGCTTTTGGTGTATGATTATATGCCTAATGGAAGCCTAGACAAGTATCTCTATAACAAACCAAGAGTGACCCTTAATTGGAGCCAAAGGTTTAAGATCATCAAAGGCGTCGCTTCGGGTTTGTTTTATCTACACGAAGAATGGGAGCAAGTTGTAATCCACAGAGACATTAAGGCCAGCAATGTGCTACTAGATTCTGAATTGAATGGTAGATTAGGTGACTTTGGTCTTGCAAGGTTGTATGATCATGGCAATGATCCTCAAACTACTCATGTTGTTGGAACTCTTGGCTATCTTGCACCTGAGCATACTAGAACAGGTAAGGCCACAAAAAGTTCCGATGTGTTCGCTTTCGGCGCATTTCTATTGGAAGTTACATGTGGAAGGAGGCCTATAGAGCTAGTAAGGGAAAGTGAGAGTGTAATTTTGGTTGATTGGGTTTTTGATTTTTGGAAAAAGGGTAAGATAATTGAGGCAAAAGATCAAAATTTGGGTAATGATTATATATTGGAAGAGGTGGAGCTAGTGTTGGAACTTGGTTTATTGTGCTCACATTCTGAGCCATTGGCTAGGCCAAGAATGCGCCAAATTGTGCAATATTTGGAGAAGGAAGTGTCTTTGCCAGATTTGTCTTTGCTTACATTATCTTCCAATGGCTTAACTTTTGGCCACCATGAAAATTTTCAAGACTTTCCAATGTCATATCCTTCTTCTATGGATACACCATTTTCTCATAATTCTTCAGTTTGTGAGTCACTTCTCTCTGGTGGTCGTTGAGTTTGGTACAAGAACAGAACATCACATGATGGAACAGAACATATATGTCACAATATTATGTTATAAAACAAATTTCTTGTTCACTATAGTTGATTGTCTCTTATTCTAGATTCTTAATTGGTCTACTTAATATTTGATTTTGTGTTATACTCTGCAAAGAAATGGATAGAAAAACAAAAGAAATTTGGTCAAGTAGTGTGTATGAGATCTTTTTATTCCATTACACTATTTTGTTTCATTAATTGCAATACACTTGAATCATATAAATACTCTGAAGTAGAATATAACTTAAATTGATACTTATAAGTTAGAAAATACATCTATCACTAGTTTAATCCGAAAGTGTCATCCAATAAGTTCCTTAATGTTAAAAGTATTACTAGGTAATATAAAATTATGTTTTATAATGATTTAAAGTATCTCCAAATAAATGTACAGAAGAATTAGATGACAATTACTCCACCTAGAAATTTCAACTTTTTTATTAGTTAGAAACTGTTGATTAAATATAATATATGGTTCAATTTTCATTAAGTGGTAATAAAATTCATTAAATACTAACTTGGAAGTGTTGTGTTCATTGGTGTCCCAATTGTGTCACAGACTAATCAGAATGTCTCATTTAATTAAAGAAAAAGTTTTAAAATCAAAATCTAATATTTTATATTATTTAATAAAATTTTATTTGATAAAGATAGAGAGACAAAATAATTTTGGGACAAATAATCTATTTTATGTTTTATGTACACATGTACAATGTGTTGCCAACCCTTATCTAATTTCAACCACACAAAAACAAGTGCAAATATTAAAGTACAATGTTTAGATAAGATGCATGGTGAAACAATGGTTGTAGTTTTCAAACCATACCTTAGCCATGGTTACTTCTACTTCATTAACCATATTTCCATCATCACTAATCTCAGGGAAAACCACACCAATTATAAACCATCAAGTAATGTTCCTTAAAAATCATTATCTGAATAACTCAGTACCTCAAAACAATAGAGTTTCCTTCAGTGTTCAAGCACAAGCTGAAAAGTCCCCTATTGGTGTATGCACTTCATATTTTGTTTCTTGTTTCATTTCAGTTATGTTTGTGTTCATTTTTTATTATTATTATTATTTTCTTACATATTATTGCATTATGAAGCAGTTGGGTGTGTATTTTGTTTTCCTTTAGGTGGAATTTCCAAAAGTAGAGCCACAAATTAAGGCTCCATTTGTTGGGTTCACAAATACAGCAGAAGTATGGAACTCAAGAGCTAGCATGATTGGGCTCATTGGAGCTTTCATTGTTGAGCTTGTGAGTATTTTTATATGTTTACCATTTTACATTTTACTACCACATATTATGATAGGGTGTTAAGGTTTTGAGTTGGTAGAATTTGTTAAGTATCAAAGTCTAGTCAGAAGACCAACGACAATGCGGGGTAAGGTCTCATTGGATCCTTATGTATCGTACTATGCCAAAGATAGAGGTTCGATTTGTTGGGAAGTAAGTCTCACATCGCCTACCTCATTGTGTCAATACTGATTTAAATACATGTTGGGCTACTCCTCTCATTGCTAATTGGTTTTGAGATGGAACCTTAACATGGTATCAGAGCCAGAGCTCAACTTCTTTCTGATTGTCATGGGTCAAAAGATGCCCTTTAGTTATGGATCAAATGTAACCCTTTGTCTGGTCCGGCAAGCTTATGTGGACGGAGCATGTTGGGAAGTAAGTCTCACATCGCCTACATCATTGTCTCGAGAATGGTTTAAATACCTATTATGATACTCATCTCATTACCAATTGGTTCTGAGATGGAACCTTAACACGATTCATATGAGTGACACTTGTTGGGAGGGACAACCACAGATCTCAAAAGAGATTAATTCATTAGTGGGTTACACCAAAAAAGTCTAATGAGAAGCCATTTATAAGGATTTGGGCAATTAGGCCCAAATGGAATAGCTTAAGAAAAACAAAGATCATATGGGTATTAAGGTTGAGTTGGTAAAAATAAGGTGATTTATAATGGAAAGGATTCAGAAAGAAAAATGAAAGAAGATAAGGGAAGTGTGAAGATAATGGATTTTAAGACTTTAACCCAATTGGTTATTTCGTGTTCTTTAATTTTGAGGGCATTGTGATCCATCTAGGATTTCATTAACTTCTACTTATATATAACAAACTTCTAAATATTTGTGAAATAAACAATGAATACTACTGGATAAAGATATTGATAGTATAAATAGGTCCTTCAGCACTAAGGGCATGAATGGAATTTGATTTTTTTTAGAACACATAGGGTGAGCCTCGGTCCTCGACATAATAGTAATGTTGCTTGCCTTGTAACATGTAAGTCGTGTTCAAATCCTGAAACAACCTCTTAGTCGGGTTGAAAACTAATGTGTCGTTAAAATTTGTTCCGATTTTGAAATTGGTAAAGCATTTTGATGAGTTGCTAATTGTGAGATTATGGTAATTGCAGATGATAAACAAGGGAATACTTGAGGTGATTGGAGTTGAAGTTGGGAAAGGCCTTAATCTTCCTTTGTGAACAATCCATTCTCCTACTTGTAACTACTTTTTAACTCTTATTTTTATAAATGATTTGGTGAAATAATTTTTTGATGAAAGTTCTAGCATATCGACATTAATCGGTCAAGTAAAGTAACAAGCACGACAAGAGGTATTTTATGAGTAACAATTGTATCTCTATTAATGGAGAGAATCCTAACTTCATTAAAATGAATATTTGGACTCTCTTGATTTTGAATCAATTCACACTTGAAAATCTTATTTATTTGGAAATATGGTTACAGCTCCATTCACTAGAAAGGGTGAACAACAACAAAGTGATTTTTTAGGCTTCATACATAGTGATATCTATGAACCAATGAGCACAATGATTAGAGGAGGTTTTCTTTATTCATCACGATTATTGATGACTACTAGATTGAGGTAGAGAATATTTAAATCAAGAATTTGATGACTATGTAAAAGAGTTTGAGATTATTTGTCAACCTACTCCTCCCAGAACACTATAGTGGAACGATGTATCCAAAGGGAGAAGTCGAACTTTGTTAGACATGGTTCGTTTTATGAAGGGTCAAACGGGTCTCCCTAACACCATTTAGGGACATGCTTTGTTAGCAGCAACTTCCATGCTAAGTTGTACTCCATCGATGGTTGTTATAAAGACACCATATGAGACATGGACTGGGAAATGACCTAGCACGTCTTTAAAGAATATTTAGGGTCGGAAAGCTTATGTGAAATGATGAGTTTTAGATAAGCTTGCCTTCTCAAGTTATGAGGTTAACTTGAAATTACTATGTCTTGGTTACGAGTTTAAGCTTGTGTTTGCATGGATATTGTTTCTATCTCGTAAAAGTCATTGATAGAAATCATTCAAGAAGCTTTCTAAGATTATCCAAAATGAAAAGAATTTAAATATTATATTAATTCATAGGGATCACGATAATGAGTTTGAAAAACATAAATTTATAATTTGTAATGAATATGGTATTGCACGTTATTATTCAGAATGTAGAACTCCTCATCAAAAAAATTTGTTGAGAGGAAAATTTGTTATTGACAATGATGTTTTGGAGAAGGTTGAATATAAGGATTAAATAGATAATTTTGGTTTAAGAAAAATTCATAAGGAGAAGACTTTTCAAGTGAAAGTTCTACCTTAATTTTCAGACCAAATTAAGATTTTACCAAAATTATAATATTTTGAATGGAAAAGTCTATAAACTCCCCACGTAAAGATAATATTAAATTAGTAAAAATGAAAATTATTACCTATTGATTTTGTTTTAATATTGATTATTGTAATTAATTTTTTATATACTAATATCACAGTAGTTTCTCCTTTTATCTCTGAAATTTATTTATTCTCTCCATCGGTCATTTATGCTGACTAACATATATTATTATATTGCTAAGGAGTCCGATGACAACGATTTCCTTAATAGCATATTAATAATTTAAGATTATCTTTATGAAATGACCAATTTAGCACAAATAAAATTTAAGAGTAATTAAGAAAAAAATAGTTCATGATCATTACTTAGAAAATGCTTAAAATTTATGAATTTTTAGGCATTTCCCCTATTTTAAAAGTTTAAAAAATCGAGGTCTTTAATGGGTAGCTTGGAATTTCTGGATTTGTTTTAAATATTCAATAACTTGATTTATAATAATCAAGTTAATATTTTTTTTATTTTGTGGTAATGTGTAAAAAAAATTGAAATATAGAGAATGTAAGTTTTTTATTTTGATGATTTTAATTTGTATCATTTTCTTGGAGCCTAATTATTTAATTTAGCACAATGGAGAAAATTGTTTGAGACGTAGTGGTTATCATCTTATAATTCAATTCAATGCATGCTCTGAATACATTCTCACTATTTTGTCCTCCTTACACTCTAATCAAACTTTATTAGGCACAACATAAAATCTAATTTATGATAAATTAACATTCTCAACTCCAACACTAAGAATAAAAATAAATCTTAAGCTACAAGGTTGAACAAAGTAAAGTGCATAATTATTATGTTTTAATATATGCTTTTCCAGTTTAAGGTAGAAGCAGATATTGAAGATGCTATAAAGCAAAACCCCATATAATAGTACTAGTAGCCTCTTACTTTTATTAATTTTCCTCTCATGGAAAAGAATGTCACACTATTAAAGTTTATCATAAGATAATTATCCACACTCATTAAAGTTAATCTCACATGGTATATTTTTTTATTGCTTTATTTTATTCATCTGGAAGATGCTACAATTTTCAAAGTTAGGAGAAAATTAAACCCAAATATTTAAATAGAAGTATTTTAATCATTTTAATTAAACAGTTGCATAGAAAAGAAATCTCCAGCAGGAAGCAATGCATATATGCTCCTATGTTAAGAAAGCAAAAGTTTAAAGTAAGTAGATAAAATAAAGGCAGAAAAAAGCTTAATGGTACTCAATACTGGTTATGGTATATGATATACCGGTTCTACCGATTCATTATTTTTTACATTATTATTATAAGACTTCATTTTCTAACAAATCTGATGTGTAGTACGTCAAATTTAATACATAGTCGATATCTAAGATAAATAAGTGAACCATATAATATGTGCATTGCATATACTTGAAGAGGAACAATTTTCACACACTGCCACTGATGCCTATATAGGTAGCAACATTTGTTCAACTTCTAGCTACTCACTTTGAAGGTTGAGTTGAATCAATGGCAAAAACTTCTTCCATTATCTTATCTCTTATTTTCTATACTCTTGCATTTTGCTCCATCATGCTCATAGGCATTATTCTTTACTCTTCTTCCTCCTTGTTGATTCTTTTGTGAATTTAATTTTACTATATATATGTGCATAAACTAGAACTTAAAAATATTCAATTTTAGATACACTTGTCAAACTTGAATCACATCATTTAATTTTCAACTTAGATAATCTCACATTATTTTTGTTACATTCTAGTTTTACACTACTTCAGCTCAAGAAAGAGTGATGTTAATGTGATATAATATGAAAAAGGCATCTACATTATGTATGTGAATGTGATATGAAAAGGGGTGTAGTTCATAATTAATGTGAGATGAAGATTATTGTTTAATTTTTTCAGTAGTAACTCCTATTAGTAAATAATTATGCCATGTTTAGTGGCATAGGTTGAGTGCATGGTGTAAGATTATGTTCGGCTCCCACCTAGTGGAGTCTGAGGAGAGTATCTGAAAGTAGTTTTACTCGCGAAGAAGTTGTTTCTAGGATTTGAACTCATGACCTGCATGTCACAAGACAAGCAACTGTATATTCGTGTCGAGACTCACCTACTATGCTCTTAATAGGATAAAAGGGAGACTCAATGCACGAGACTCCCACCTAGTGGAGTCTGGGGAGGGTATCTGAAAGCAGTTTTACCCTCATAGAAGTTGTTTGTATGATTTGAACACATGACCTGCATGTCACAAGACAAACAACTGTATATTCGTGCCGAGACTCACCTTCTATGCTCTTAATAGATAAAAGGGAGGCTCAGTGTATGAGACTCACACCTAATGGAGTCTGAGGAGGGTATCTGAAAGCAGCTTTACCCGCAAAGAAGTTGTTTATATGATTTGAACACATGACCTGCATGTCAAGCAATTGTATATTCCTGCCGAGACTCGCCTTCTATGCTCTTATTCTGGTGTATCTAAACAAACTTAATGCATGAAATGCTATATATCTAATTACATGTCTTGTAATTGGATGCAGATGGAGCTCAACTAATTCTAGTGAACAATTGTGGGGAAAGTGTGTGGCCAGGGATACTAGGAGGTGCAGGGCAACAAACACCAAAAGATGGTGGAATTCATCTTGGAAGTGGTGAAGAAATAGTACTTGATGTAGCAGAAAAATGGTCAGGAAGAATTTGGGGTAGGCAAGGTTGTAGCTTTGACAACAATGGAAAAGGTCACTGTGCCACTGGTGATTGCAATGGCCAACTACATTGTAGAGGACTAGGAGGAGTTCCACCAGCAACTGTTGTTGAAATGACACTTGGAACCTCGTCTTCGCCGTTGCATTTCTATGATGTGAGTTTGGTTGATGGCTTCAACTTACCAGTTTCAATGAAACCTGTTGGGGGTGGAGTTGGTTGTGGAGTAGCTTCTTGTGATGTAGATTTGAATGTTTGTTGTCCATCAGCATTAGAAGTGAAGATGAATGGTAAAGTTATAGGGTGTAAAAGTGCTTGTTTGGCTATGCAAACAGCTAAGTATTGCTGCACAGGGAATTATTCTGATCCAAAAACTTGCAAGCCTACCCTTTTTGCTCATCTCTTTAAGGCTATATGCCCTAAGGCTTATAGTTATGCTTATGATGATTCTAGCAGCCTTAACCGATGCAGAGCTTCGCGGTACGTCATCACTTTCTGTCCTCCACCTCAGTAACTCTGATAGTGTAGTTTGACTATAAATCAGAAAATTTACATGGATAGTGTAGTTCTACACTATCCCACGTTTGGGGTATGTAATTTGACTATGCTATCCACGTAAATATTCCCTATTAATCAGTGGTGACAAACAAAAAAGTCAAGTTGAAGCTTACCTTCACAGAATTGCATACATTGTTAGTTGTTTTTATGGATGTTTTAGTATTTTGTTCTGTCTTTTATTGGTGTAGTTCTGTGTTTTGTAAGTCTTTTCTAATTATTCTTGAATAGTATGTTTTCTTTGTCATGAGGATAATTTAAAAGAAGGGTAGATTGATAATGAATACCATTTCACATTTTTCGCATTTTCAGTTAATGATGTTTTATCATGAATCAAGTATAATCTAGTTTACTTGAGAATAGTTAGTTGTAAAATCTTCTTAGATTAAGCTTTGATATAACCACTGATTTAAATTGTGGACCGCATCACCTGATGCGGCCACGATATTTCGGTTGCGCATCACACCGCGAAATTGTGGTGTGACTCTGAATCACAATGATGTGGGCACATCGGACGACAACACAACCGCATCGGATCGCATCAGGCAGCATCGGACTACATTTGGACCACATCAGACCGCATCAAATTCAAAAATATTGTTTTAATCACAAAATAATTCACACGGCAACCACAATCCGCATCGCGACGGCTGCAGTGACCGCAACCGCAGCAAACACAACCGTTACCGCAATCGCAATTTAAAACACTGGATACAACATATAAATGTTCTTCCAGCTTCAGAAGGTGAAAAACTTCTTAGATAGGACCAAGCAACTGAATAAGCCTATGCAATTTAGACACAATCACAGGATTGTTGCAGATAAATCCAGATACACATAAACAGCAATGGACATTCATTTACCTAGATTATAATTTTTAAAGACATAGTAGCATACTATGCATACAAGCACAAATAGCTTAACATGAATATTCACATATATGTTAAGCCTAAAGTTTCCTCTCTCACCAATTTATTCTAACATTTTTATTACCCCTTTCAAAGACAATTAGTGCTTGGAGTCCATAAATCAAGGTACAATTAACCAACCAGTGTTTCACATCTACAAACATGAAACTTGCATGCAAATACAGACCAACTTCCATACACAAATGAACAATAGCAGCAACAACAATTTAGATTAACAAAAACATAAACATGACAAGATTTCAGAATGTTCAGGTCTCAGTTGTGTCTGAGCTTAATACAATTTCATCTTCTGTTGAATAAGATAGAGGCAGTTTGCTTCCAGAACTCATTTTCTTCACATCCTGGCTGGAACAAATGAAGATTCTTTTCACCATATTACAGAACTCACTGCAACAAAAACATACTAATCAGCATTGTATGCATGAATGAATGAGTATTATAATAAACTGGTTAGTTTAACAATGATTTACTAAGTTATATATATACTATGGTAACAAAGAAAATGATGCATTATCCACTATTAACAATAGACTCAGTGATTCTTATTCCACTACTTATTCTCTCAATAGCACACATTACTCTGTATAAAGAGATACTCACGGCCACGGATCATCACCGACAAGCATCATATCCCCTTCATCATCAGTGAAGACAATTTCCCACTTGTTCCTGAGTTGAAGCTGTCCCTTTATGTCAAACATTTTCTCTAATTCATCTATAAGTTGATCATACCCGTCCAACATGGTCAAGTCCACGGCACGGCCGACTGCAATACCCTGCATTTGAACCTTTTGAACACAAACACCCTTACTTCAGAAAATTTACGGATTAGGCTTTAGAACACTAAATTCATTACAATAAATAAAACATTTTTTTTCATGAATAAATAAACAACATATGTCATGCACCTTGGTGCAACTTCTGCTACATATTTGCTTGCTTTGATTCTCTTTCGGCGACACTTGCAACTGTTCTTGGTTCCTCTCTTCAGATGCCTTTGAGAGATCGGAATTATGATCTGCATCAGTTTTGGACAAGGTGCTAACACATCCCTCGTTCGAGACACCGAATGCATTTTCTGCATGTATAGATGCTCCATCTATAGCAGGAGAGTTCCTAGTATGACCAATAAGCTCAATTCCAAACAATCTACAGCTTGTAGCACCCTCTACTTTGTTCTCCTTATCAACTTGATCGCGGAAGTTATCATTACTCAGTTTTTCTGAATGAGTTTTTGAATTAGGCCAAGCTGATACACTCTTGCTGTCGTCGGTCGTGTCGTGAAATAAATGAGAAGGAACACTAGAATGAGGAGAAGATAGCCAACTTCCATCTACTTGATTCCTTGAAATAGCAATGCAGCCGCTTTTACTATTATCAATCTTATTATGATGCCACATATGGTTATTCTCACTCCTTTTGCTTTCACACATGACACTAAGTTGTAGATTCGACGGTGTCATCCCAGCATTCCAGAAAGCTGAGGCAGCTGCTGTTGTGTCTACTTTGAAAGTTTTACGTAAGTGTCAAACCTGATTAACTCAATCAATATAAGAATTTTGAATGAGATAAAAGATATAATTCCTCACCAATATCCGGAATTTCACTGGGTGGTCGAGGCCTTTTATTCTTTACAACAGCCGGTTGAGCAGAAGGTGCATGAACAGAAGCCAGAAGAGGATCAATCTCCCAAGGTGAAATCCTATCTGGTCTTGGAACAGATGCAGATTCATCCCATTGAACCTGTGAAAGGATGAAGAAATTGGATAAATACCATACAATCATTGGAAATAAGGTGAAAATTTTCGAAGTCAAAGAAGAAAATACCTTAAGCGATCGCCACGTTGAATTTATCCATTGGGGAGAAATATCTTCTACTCCAACTATTGTGCCTGAAAATCTGATCAACAATGTATTAGAACATGAGTAAAAAGTGATTGTTGGATCTAAGAGTCAACAATCATCACTCTAGCAAAAGTGATGGATTTATAGAATTTTTTCCAAGTATCTAATGAAAAGGGTCATGTTAAAAACTACAGAAGTAAACTTTAGTACCTTTTGTCAGACTCGGGAGAATCGTCTCCTTCAAATCTCATTTTGAACCTCAAACCAACATCAAATTTATGATTGACAGCCTCCAAATATTTGTTCACACTAATGATGAACTGGCTCGTCCTAAGAAAACAAAAAATTCCGGGTCGACAATTATCCATTAATTACTTCACAGTAACACATACAGTTTCTTGTTCCTTTTGCAATAAGTAAAAGTTCTACCTTGGCTTATAATATACTAAGAAAAGAGTCTGAGTTGCAACAGCATGAGATGCAGTTGCAAGAACTCCTAAGTGCATGCTCTGACTGGAGATCACCGATGATGGCATGCTGCTCTGTTGAGGAGCAAGACGCTTCACTCCGACACGCAATTCTCCATTGTCCGCTCTACATACAGAATCTTATTTAAGGCTTCCATAATCAAACATAAATTCCTATATGATTTTACAACAGAATATTTTCTAAACCATATGAACAAAACCAAGAAAAATAAGAAAAAACATCAAATGTGTACCTCAGAAACACAAAGGTATCTCCTGCAACTAATCTCTTGGAAGTCACAAAAGTACTCCATCCAGTTGTGAGCAAGTGTCGACGAGGCTGACCTGGTTAGAAAGCAAATTACATTCAAGGGAAAAACTTAAGGCCACTAATAACTATGAAGTTAAAATCACAAGGACTTGAATGAGAGTTTCTCATGTCTTTTACCTCTAAATATATGCTTAAAGCGCCATTCATAACCATGAAGATCCTTAGCAACCAATTCCTGAGTTGGGGTTGACTGGGACATGTCCTAAACACAAACAATACATACATGGCTTCAGTAAACAACTAAGGCAATCAATCTGGTATCCGATTCCGAAAAACAAATTCAATAAAAACAAAAGAGATAGTACTACCAAAGCCGGAAGGCATTCGGTGGCGTGTTTCCTAAGAACGGAGAAGCCACCATGGGTGCTTGTATCAGAAGCAGTTAAGACCTTATTGAATGAATGAATTGTTGGCCTTGGAACTTCAGCAGGGTATGGATCAGGGTTTGTAGGCTCAGCTTGCTAACACATTTGTTCCATTAGAAATCTAAACAATGGGACAAAAGAATCTAAAGGTTGACCATGAAAAAAATATGAACATAGAAAGTGGTATCTACATCCTTACATTAGATTCTGGCACCAAAGTAATCTGTGCATAAACTTCATCTGTTTCTGATTCAGCCTAAACATGACAACATTCAAAGTTAGTCTTTTTTTGCAATTTTGCCTTAACCCAAATTACATAATCAATTAATAATCATTTCACCATTTTCTCAGCAACCAAAACAATTCTGAATAGGGATCAAGGAGAAAACTAATAGTAAAGATGAAAAATTTGAGAAAATTACCAATAAATTGACATTGATGACACGACAAAGGATCTTGGTTGGAAGATTGAACAATGGAATCCTCTGATTTAATTCCTCATTTGTTGATGCTTCTAACTACATAAAAAAACAACATATAAAGTAAATAAAAGAAAAAAACCAAACATCTAATCTAATCTAATCAAACATTAATATTTTTCAGACAAAAAGGAAACAAAAAGAAGAAAAAAACAAACTTGTTCCATGTGTCCTTGAGGAAAATAAAAAACCCTTTGGCCAACATGAGGAACATCAACATGGGGTCCTGCACATGCTTTCCATAGTTGTTCATAAAGCATATCATCAACAACATCAACATGATTCAACATCATTCAACTTCACTAAACAAACACTATCCAAAACTTTTGACCAATCTGAATCCTACCCAGTTAATAATATTCATATATTATCATCATCATCATGTGTCACGGTTGAACTGAACTGAATTTAATGATTAAAGAGTTTAACAGTGGAGAATTTATGGCATATGACACAACCAGCTTTTGCTGCTTCTGCAACAGTTACAGAACTCTTTTTTTCTCTCTCTCTCTCTTTCTCTTTCTTTGTGCAATGAAGGATACGGCGTTTGTTGAAATCACACAGCACATAACAACTCCGTTTGGTAGTGACCATTTTATAAGAGTACCATGTTTTGTTGTTTTATGTTAGTGTTTGTCGTCTATGTCTACTACAATTACATTTCTAAAACTTTCTTAGTCATATGTAATATCAACCGTTGATTTTTTTTTCCAAGTTTAGTAAGGTAAGTACTGCTATATGATGATATTACCAAAAAAGTCAAAAGTTTGATTTGATTCGTGGTAACGACAATGTTGATTTCTTCTCTCTAGAATAAAATGATTCGAAGTATTTATAATTGATGAGTCACATTCCTCTTAGTGTTATACAAAACAAATCAAAAAGTAAAATAAAATGACAATTATATCATTCTAATTATACTTATAATAATATTTATATCATTTAAATTAAAAGTAAAATGAATACTTATCTCCCCGTTAATATTTAAGGATCTCTACACAACATTGATTTGATGCAATATTAATGGAATATATTATTGGATAAGCAATGGCATGCCAATAACTTTTTGATAACTAAAAACTGCTTCATTATATATTTTTTCTCCATACAAAAATAACTAGATTTTGGTTTTTAGTTTCATGAGAGATGTTTACTTAACTAATATAAGCTTAACTTTTAAAATTGTGTGACATAAAGTGTAAGTGTTCCCATTTAAAAATTAGAATATTTATCAACCAAGACTAATCCCAAAAATTATATGGACTAAAAGCAAGATCAAGTTAAATTTCAATAAACAAAAGCATACTTAAACCAATAACAATTTGAAGTTGATGAAATAGTTGACCCTTAAAAAAGTGGTGATTAGCTCAAACTCTTCTACATAATCACTCTCCAATTCAATATTGACCTTGTGGTAAAGTTTATCACAAATATAATTTAGTTCATATTTGTCTAAAAGTTTTGTTACATTAGTCATCCACCATTTGTTACTTTTATTTAAATACATAAATAATGGATACATTATTTTATATTGTTAATGCATATATTATTTTAATATATCAATATTCTTATAAAATTACTGCATATGGTATTTCATTTATTTGTGATTGATTTATATAAAGGAAAAATATAAAAAAAATATTAATTTTCTTTTTCTGATTGGTAGTTGTTTAAGCTTTGTGAGTGGAGCACACTGTAATTCTTGTTTCTATTTTGAGTAATTTTGGTACTAGGGATCCATTTACTATAATAGTACGTTTTTTAAACTTACTCCACATTTTAGCCATTAATTCTTTGGAAATCCAATTATTTACATTTACTCACTAATTTAAATCATTAGATTTCTCTAGAATTGATGGCTAAGATGTGGAGTAAAACTTACTATTGGAGTAAGTGGATTTCCTCTTATAAAATAATAATAATTAATTAGGAGTAGGAACAAATAGTTACCCTAAACCAACAATTTTCATATTACTTTTGATATAAACATTAAGCATTGACGTTTTAATCTTAATGATGAATAGAAGCCATTGGATATGCGTATAAATATTAGCACTTGAATATAAGCTTTTTTTATGAATTATTTTCAAAGTTCGAGAAAATATTAATTATATTTAACTAAATATACATAATTGTGAAGAGATAGAAGACAACTTTTATGGCAAAATGGGGAGAGAAAATGACAAATGATTAACAATGTTGTTAAAAGGAAAAAAATAATGTTTTGCTCGGTTACCTTAAAGGACACATATTGAGAAACATATGAAGTAATGATTTATAAGTAATTGTCGATTCATATATACTATTTACAACGACCATGTCAATGATACTCATTTTGAGTTAACTAGTTTCATATTCATTTGTCTAAAAAATATAAACCATTAATATATTATTACAATATTTGGTTGAGATTAAAGGATTACGATCACAAACATATATTGTGAAAGTCGGAGATAATTTATGTGAATGATACTTATTAGAAAGATAGTCATTTACATTGTAATTTTTTTATATTCAGTTTATTCATGTTATAATTTTTTGTCTTTATTAAAATGTCTAACTTACAATTAATGTGTTGGTGTTTGAATTCAGACAAGTTCAAAAATAAAACCGATCCAAAATAGGTTGAAATCGTAAAATTAAGAAGCTTTGAATTGTATTGGATTTACTTTTTAAAGATCGATCAGTCCGGTTTGATTTTCGGTTTTACCTCTTGGATCCAGACCGGACCAAAATTATTACTGTTGTTGTTGTTTAATTTACTTTTATTGTTGCTATTTACTTTACTCTTGTTATGCTGTTACTTTAATGTTGATGTCTTGTTGATTTTTGGTGTTTATTGTTGTTTTTGCTGCCTGTTCACTTTTAATGTTGTTGAACACTATTATTTTGCAATTTATGGTTAATATTTAGTCATTTTTATAAGTTTTGAGTGTACGTGCAATTTCAATCATTTATAAAAAAATCGATTCAAATCGAACTGAAAGCACATATAATATTTGGACCGGATTGGATCAAACATCTTAATAAAAAAACCAGATGAATTAAACCGCATGTTAATTACGTGTTTGGATCAGATAATTTTTTATCTAAAAATTGATCTAAATGGACCATGAACACTCCTAACTGGGTGTTCATATAAGATTATACCGTTTTTTATAAAAAATAAATAGAAAAATAGGAAAATATAAATTAGATTATGATGGTGGTTATATAGTACCTATAGTATGATATATAACAAATTATTATTGTTACTACATAGTAGAAGCACATATTTTCTAAAAGAAACATTAATTATTGAATATATAGTTTGCGTGGTTAAACAAACGGCGCGTGTAACGGCAGGGCAGTAATGATATTGCTTGAATTGGTAGGGTGGCTCATCGAGATGCGTGAGGTCGTATTAACGGTAACGTTAACGGATGAATCATGTGAAAGAAAACGTTAACGGAGCAGTGACGTGAATCTTTCACCGTTAGCTGCCTTCTCTTTCGATGTCTGCTTCATAGCAGGCAACAATATTTGGTCAAGTTAACATGGCAGTGGCATTTTAGTTATTCTTAAACAAAGATTATTATTTTTTTTCTCATTTTTAAATAATTATTTATAAGAGGGATCTACTTACTCCATGAGTAAGCTTAATTGACATCTTAGCCATTAATTCTAAAGAAATCTAATAGTTTGAATTAATAACTAAATCTAAACCATCATATTTCCTTAGAATTGATGGTTAATATGTAAAGTAAATTTTTTAAAGTCTTAAAGTAATTGAATCATTTTTCATTATTATTGCTGTTTATATATTACTCAAACTTTGACCCTAACACATGTTAATAATTATGAACCATGCCACTACACTCTACAATGTGGGCCCCAACTAAGCACATGTATGTATATTTTGGGTTTTGCTCCCAAACTTACCACAAATGACATAATCATATGTCTTTGTCATGGGATAGAAAAGAAAGTGAAAGAAAATAAAATAAAAACATTATACAATTCATCAAGTAAAGTAAAGATTATACGAGTGCATGTTAGGTGATTTGTTTTATTGTTTGGAATGGAAGAAAATGAATTAAAGTAAGACAAAGAAAACAATATTTTTAAAATGACATAAATAAAAAATAAAATTTGGGTTATAATAAAGATGATGGATGAGTGAAATTAAAACATACCAACTTTTTCTTTTCTTTTTTTTCTCAAAAATGGAAACAAACTTTTAGGGTGCAACTAGGGTTATTTTCCATTTTTACCACCATTTCTTTTCAATGAGGAAAAGCATAATATCCCACCATTATAATATTACCAGAGATGGGATCCTCCACATGTATCCCCATTTAAAATAAGAGTGTAATATTTATATATTATCAATATAAAGATTTATATATAGTTATTATTAGGGATGACAATGGGTACCCGGATCTGTAGGTATCAGCAATAATACCCGCAATGGATCGAGTATGGGTCCATGTTTTGGACTCATGAGTAATTGAGACCCGTGATTTTAACACTCACTATTAGATGAGTCTGAGTCCAGGTAAGGAGGTACTCAGACCCGTAAGTAACTGGACCCGCTATTTCTTCATAAATCTAAATATATATATATATATATATATATATATATATATATATATATAGCAACATAATTGTAATATCATGTTAACCTATATTGTAATATCATATTAATCCATAATTATAATATCATATTAATTCATAAATATGATTGTTAATCTAGGATGTTATGTTGTTAGACAATGATATTATGTTGTTAATTCATATGTATGATATAATGTTATGTTAATTGAAAAGTTATTATTAAATCAATTTTTCCTAATGTTGAATTTGTTTTTAATGTTTGTTTGAGTAAAATGAGTTGTGCTTAAAATTTTAAATTATGTTTTATAAATTTTTCTCTTGTTGATTGTCTAAATAACATATAAGATCTTAGAAAATAAATACACATGTGCATAAATTACTGACAATTATTTTTAATATTTTTTGATTTATGGATACACATGGATCTGCTGGGTACCCAAGGACCATCGGGTATTAGCACGGACCTGGGGCTAGTCTGGGTCAAAAAATGAAGCAAATGAGGAGATCCGGATAATCCACTATTACAATATCCATCATTTATTCTGATTACTTTTTTCAATAATCAATTATGACTAAATATGAATGATAAATATTATACCGATAGTGTATAAAACTCATATATATCTATTTAAAATTCACAACAGATTGTCATGCTAGTTTTTTTTCGCTCTACAAGACTCAAACTTAAATATTAAGAGAAACAAATTAAACATATATTACTAATTAAACCAACTACTCTTTACTAAAGAGGCTATCAATTATGTTGTCCAACCAAACTGTCAGCTATATCTAAAAATTTAGATGGAATTTTGAGTGATATATTCAAATTGTGTTCCCAATGTTGATAGTAGCATAGACTCAAAGATTAATTAATATTATTTTTTATTAGGATTTAGGAGAATATGCACGAAGATAACTGCTGGTGAGTGTTCCACGTCTTTTCTAAGTAACTGTTCACCATGCCTTTTCCCTCTGCTGTGGGTCGGGTTAAGATTTATTTTTACCTGGATCTAAATGTTGTTCGACCTATTTTTCTGAACCCGGATCCGGTCTTAGATATGGAGTTAATCCGACCCTACATATTTACAGGGTCAGCCTTTAAACCCGAACTTGATCCTAGACCCGATTAAATATATAAAGTATACTCATTTTACATAAAGTCTTCTAAATATTATTTATTATTGTGAATATTTAATTTGACATATAAAATAATATATGTGTATATATATTATTAAACATGTATATATGATAAAAAAATAAGAGAATTAATGATATTTTTGACCAAAAAATATCATTACTCTTTATATATTTGAACAAAGACATATACAAACATCATGAATGAATGACCATGAGGCGAGTCGGGACGGGTCATGTTTGGTCCATACCCGACCCTAGACCCGATGAGACCCGACCCTTTTCAGGTCCGATCATGATCGGGCCACACCGGTTGAGCGGGTAGGGTCGGGTCATGCTCACCCCTACCCTCTACCACTAAAGAATTGGATTTTGTATTTTTCTCATATCCCAAATCTTTCGATCATTTAATTCATAGGCTTTAATCTATATACTATATAAGAAAAAAAGGTTTTCTCATGTCATCCCATGACAAGTGTCACAGCCTCAACAAAAATTTTCCCTCCCAAAATACTTCACTTTCTTAATGTACTCATCTCACACAAGATAAAAGTACACTATACTCATTTATTACATATTATATTATTTAAAAACATATAATAATAATAATAAAAATGACACTCACACTAAAGACATTTCACATTTTACAATCTCTCATACATGATAAAATATATACATACTCATTGTTCATTACACAATATATTATTTAATAAGATATAATAATAATAATAACAATAGAATTGAATAATTTTATTGATGAAAATATAACCATTTTATAAAATTATTCTTGAATTGATAATAGGGGTAACATGAGTGTTCTTAACAATGCGAATATACGGGCAACATGTGTGTTTTAACTATGTGAATGTACATGTAACATGTATTTTCTTAGCAATGTGAATGTACGAGTAGCATATATGTTTTTAAGCATTAAAATGTACGGGTCACATGTTTGTTCTTAACAATACGAATGCACATGTAACATGTGTATTTTTAATCATTTGAATATATGATTTAAAAGACACATGTTTGTACGAGTAATGCGAATGTACGAGTAACATATGTATAGGTAACATGTACTCTTCTTAGCAATGTGAATGCACGAGTAACATTTGTGTTTTTAACCATTAAAATGTACAGATCATTTGTTTGTTCTTAACAATACGAATGCACATGTAATATATATATTTTTAAACATGTGGATGTATGAATAACATGTATGTTCTTAACCATGTGAATACACATTGATATTAATCATGCGGCAAAAAATACTGCCCCGTGCATATGCACGGGTAACTTGCTAGTTTATATATATATAGGAACGACTCGACTCACGTGAGAACAGTGAAATATTGTGAGAAATGAGAACAATTAATATGAACTATTGAATCTTACTCGAATAGTTAAGATTAAAAGATACGCGCACATGACTATCATGTGACTAATAACTAACTTTTGATCTTAACCATCCATGATTGGTTATAAGAATATTATTGGGTTTATTAAAGTGTGAAGTCCCACATTAGATATGAGGGGATGAGTAAAAGAGTTTATAAGTAGAATGGTCATGGAACTAATGCCTTAAGGCTTTGGTTCAAGACGTGATGCATCGCTTGTGGCTCTTCACTCTTCACATACCTCTGTAACAAAGGAACTCCCCGGTTGGATTGGAATTTTGAGCAGGATGGACTGAGAATTTTAGCCCAAAAACCCATATCCAGCCTGGTTTGGAAGCCCGTTTTCTAAACGGGTTATGGAGGGTCGGGTCGGGCCGGGCTAGCATTAAAACAAAGGCAAGCCTCTCGCCCAGGCGAGAGACCCACAAAGAGTATGGTCTATAGTGTCGCTTGAGCGCAAGCCTCTCGCTCAGGTGAGAGACCCACATAGAGTGTGGTCTATAGTGTCGTTTGAGTGCAAGCCGCTCGCTCAGGCGAGAAACCCACCTAGAGTGTGTGGTCTATAGTGTCACTTGAGCGCAAGCCTCTCGCTCTGGCGAGAGACCCATAAAGAGTGTGGTATATAGTGTCGCTTGAGCGCTATCCTCTCTCTCAGGCGAGAGGCAAACCTGTGCTTGGGCGACACTCTCGCTTGGGCGAGATATCCAAAACTGGCCAGCCTGTCAGTCCTGTCAAATATGAGTTAACTGACATTTTGAGCTCTTTTAACAATAAGGGTCGGGTTGGGCCAACCCATATTTTGGCGGACACATACAGATATGAAATTGATAGAGAATTATCATGTTCATGATAATATTTATTTTAAAGTGATATATAAAACATAAAAGATTCAATAAAAAATATCATAATACAGTTTGTCACTTAATGATGTATATTAAATATTAACAATATGCAAATTTGTTATCAATGTTGAAACAATTCGGGGTCCTATATACCAATTGTAATTTTGTAATTATGAATAAAATGCATGGTTAACCTCATCAACTATATTGTGAAGTTAAACAACTCGTGTAACATTTGTTTTTTAAACTAAGACTCAAAACTTTATCTAAGAAATTAAATAGTTATCTAAAAATGAGAGTAAATTTGATACTTTTGAAAGACAAGTTTAATATGTAGTACATTGAAATAACAGCTGCAAACAAATCTTATACAAAATCATATATAAGTTTTTGTTTAAAGTGTAAATTTTACCAAACTTATGCCTCCGCCAACATCTATTACCTATATAATAAAATGATGTTCTTTGATATATTTATCTGTCACGTGTTAACTTTTCATGCTCTGCCATGTGTCAGCTTCTCATGCAATATTTTTTTCTCCATTCTTCTACCACACATTCAACTCTTCATTTCCATTTACAGTTTTCATTTAATATCTCATTATCCCAAAAAACTATGCTTTATTATTATCCTAATTATTATCCTTTATTATTATTATTATCCCTTCTCTATTCTCCAACAACTCTTCATTTCCAATCCCAACTCTTCATTTCCATTTTCCATCTACAATTTTCCTTTAATACATTTCATAATCCACCTATTCCTTTCAAAATCTCCTCATTTCACTCTTTCATTCCAACTTTCTAAAAAGGTAAACTTTTATTTTTGGTTTTATTTTTTGTGATACTAAAAATGTAAAGTTTCACTTTGTTGTTATTTGTTTTTTCAATATTTTCATTTGATTTTACATAAGTTGTTTGTTGTTGTTTTTATTTAAGTTTATTATTTCATATTAGAAAACTAACATTTGACTTTGTTCTTATTTGTTTTTTTTTTCTATTTCTTGGTCGTCTTTTATAGAATGCTTTAACGTCGTTTGTTTTTTCTGTTTCTTTTATGGGTTAGTGTTTTTTCGTTTCGATTGTTAGTCTTTAATCACAAGCCCTTGTGATTGTTGATGTTTGAATGTGGTTTTATGTTCTACCAAGGTTAGTTTATTCAGTTCTTAATCTCTTTCATATCATTTGTACTTCATTATTAACAAAGGAAATATTAATGGGTGAATAATAAATTTATGAAGTTGGCATGGCGCGTCGAGCTAATTTTATTGAAGAAATCAATTCTTCAAAGGATATTTGGAAACTGAATGTACGACTTACAGGTTTGTGGTGTGTTGAACGTTATGTTGCTCATTCGTTGGAAATGATATTTATGGATCAAAAGGTACTCTATTACTTTTACTCTATTTCTTTTGTATAACATATAATAACATTTTAATGTATTGATTAGGGGATAAAATACAAGTTGTTGTCAAGAATTATCACATCTCACAATGGGAATTTGAATTAAGAGAATGTTGTACTTATATTGGTCAGAATTTTAATGTCGTTCTGAAAGAGGGACAACATAGATGTTGTAATCATGTTTACAAATTAATCTTTCAAAAAGGAACCATAATGAAAGCAAAAGAACTTATGGAAATTCCTCCGTACATTTACATTTTCAATGCATTTGAAGATATTTTGAATGATATTGCTGCTACTGATGTCTTAGGAGGTAGTTATTTCTCTCCTTGACATTCTCAGTTTATTGATTTCTTTAATTGACAAATAAGTACTATGATGTTTCTATTTGAATGTTGCACATCAGATGTCATTGGTGAGATATTTGACATTGAAATGATTCAGTCTGGTTCTAATCCAACGAAAGTTGTCTTCAGCATGAGGGACTAAAGGTCACTTTTTACTACGTAAAATATTTTGTAATTATCGCTAATAACTTCATTTTGTTTTAGTTATTAGTATACTTTACTAATGTTTAATTCGAATATAACAGTTCTAATAGTGTCAGTTATACTCTATGGGGCCAATTTGCATCACCGTTGATAACATATGAAGCAAACCACAAGGATTATTGGTTTAGTAATGATCAATATTATTGACATAAAATAATACGTGTTATTTCAAACTCCCAATTTTGTTACCATTAAATTTTGGTATTCAATTGTTTAGAAAATTATCATTATGGATATAAGTTTATAATCCATTATTAGCTAATTCTAAAATATGATAAATTTTAGAATAATTTGATTCTAGAATAACTCGAAATAAATATAATTAAAATTGTATACAATAATATGAAACTATACCAACACATTCCCAAAATACTTATATAACAAATCAATTATGGATATAAGGAATGACTAATAATAATTCATATAATTATACTTATAACAAATCAATTATGGATATAAGGAATGACTAATAATAATTCATATAATTATACTTATAACAAATCAATGTTCATATTTATTCCCAACATAATAATAATAATAATGCTATTAGGTATAACAAAGATCCATTAACTATTACATATAACAAATAATGATAGTAGGTATAACAACATTATTACTTATAACAAATTTGAACCAACCAATGTTTCAGATTCACCATTGAATCAACATTGTTTTAACTAAGCGAATGCACGGGTAACATGTGTGCTCTTAGCAATGAGAATGCACGGGTAACATGTGTGTTTTAAACCATGCAAATATGTGGTTCACATGTGTGTTTTTAACAATACAAATGCACAGAGAACATGTATTTTTTAACCATGTGAATGTATATGTAACATATATATTTTTAACTATATTAATGTTCATATAATATTCGTGTTCTTAATCACATGACAAAAAGTAATGCCTTGTGCATATGCACGGGTACCTTGCTAGTTAAAATATAAAAGGCTTCTACTAACCAGTAAATTGGTTGTTATTTTTAATCAAATAGGTTATTCCAAACAAGTATATAAGATTGTCGAATCTACAATGACTTGTTTGATATTCTTTTAATTAACAAACTTATTGAATTTGGATTAAAAAGAGTTTTGATTGATTGAAATTATTAAAATTAACTAATGCATTAGTAAGCGATTTAAAGACATTAAGTTGATAGATGAAGAACCAAAGATTAGATTTCACTGTTTGATATCTACTATCCAATAGTGACATTTATATATGACTAATTCTATGATTTCCCCGCAACTAATTCTTTTCTACTTGAATAAACAGATCGAATGATTAAATAAATTAATTCTCAATTTCATGATAAATTAATCATATAATCATAATAATATGAGTGTTAGAATGAGTAGTTCAATCAATCCTATTCATATGCATAAATATGTTAGTAGTTGATTAGTTGATATATTCTAGATATAGTTTAAACACGGAAATTCCCATTACTCATCTTTATACATTAGATCATGCATTCAGTGATCAAACCAAAACAAACATTAAGAATAAGAATAATCAAGGAAAAACAATGGAATAATATTAAACAATTAAATAGTCATATTGGACAAATCAAGTTTAAAATCTAATTCCAGCCATAATGATTTAGCTACTCATTCCTATGGAAGCTATGACCATCTTGTTGGTTGACATTCTTCTTCTTTCCAATGATGATAGATGGTGATTGATTAGTGATGCCTTCAACTCATAACTACTCTTCTAATTTATTTTAATATTTCATATATTTTTCCTTATCTCCAAGGTACTGATTAGAATTAGGTGGTTGAATCATTATCTTCAAAGATTCTGATTAGAATTAGGTGGTTGAGTCCTATTATTCAAAGATTCTGATTAGGATTAGGTGATTGTGTCTTTATCTTCAAAGATTATGATTAGAATTAAGTGGTTGAATCATTATCTTCAAAGATTATGATTATAATTAGGTGGTTGAGTCTTTATCTTCATAGATTAGCATTATCTAACCATTTTGGCAACTTTTGCTCCTTTTAGCCTCTAATAACTTGAAATAGCATAAAAAACACATACTAGGATTTAGTGTAGATATTTGACTCGATATATATTATGAATTGAATTTATGACGATTTTTAAAGTTAAAAGATGTCTAGGTAACTTTATTATTTAAGGTAATTTTACTACATAATAACATGAAAATGCAAACTGAAGTTAAATGAAAATGCAAACTAACTGAAGTTAAATGAAAATGCAATATAAGTGAAGTTAGAAAGGTTAAGTCTTCTTATGAGTATTTTAAACTTTCCATTGACCCATCCTAAATCATCCCCAACCCATAATGGTTCTTGTGGAACCTAATCTTAAACATCACCACAACTTGGTAAAAACTAAAAAAATAAGTACACCACCGTAACAACTCATCAACATTCTATAGTCTATACTACATGTATAGAATTTACATTATGCTCCTATTTGATAGTTTACATTTAGAACTTGAGTGTGTTAAAATAGTTTTACATCAAAATACATACACCTAAAAATTTCCCATTTCAACGAATCTTTGTTATAAATCCACACAACTCTAGACTTTGTACAAAAACTATAACCATTCATCTTTATTCTCATTCTCAACGTATTCTAAAAAACTTAGGACTATACTCTTATTTTTGCATCCTCCAATAAACTCCTTAATCTAATCTATTGAATTCCTCAAAAATTTCTACTCTCTTTTTACACTACTTGTTTTACCCAAGAGTGTCAATTCATATGGTTATCAAAACCGGTTCGTGCCGGCCAGTTCAACTGGTAAACCAGTGAACCGATCCCAATATCGGTATGGTACAACAATTATACCGGTTAAAACCGGCCATATTGGCTGATTTTCAATTGAACCATACCGATCATACCGGTCGATTTTTATTTAAAATTAAATTTTTAATAAAAATAAACATAATTATTGTTTTTTATTAATTTTTCAACATTAAAGTTAATATATTGTATATGTATATCTAACTTCACCGGTATGCGATTTAATTAATGAACCACCAGTTAAACCATTATATCACTCTAAAGAGATTAATAACACTGAGTGTCATAACCCATAACACAAACAAGAGTACCTAAAACACACTTCAGACTATATATAGAATTATTTGTCTGCTTACTTTTTCTTTGTGAGAACTTTCTTGGAAGAGTTAACAATAAAGAGAAAGGTAGATGCTTAATTAGTTAATTTATCATTGCATTAATTAGTGACACTTTTTTGTTCCCACTTTGCATATTTCACAATCAAATAATTCTCTCCTACAATCATATGTAGTATTGTTGGGCAATGTTTTTTCTCATCTACCCACCATCATTGATCAAAACCTTTATGCTCGATCTCTTTTTCCCAATCATCTATTTAACTTTTTTTAATTTATCATAAGTTTTTTTAAGTGTTAATTATTGGTACCTTCCATTATAGTTCGTACAACATATTGCTATTGCTATCACCACTAACTTTATTAATTTCAACCATATATCCATTAACTTGATACTTGTACAGTTGTACTAAATTTACCACACAAAATTAGTTTTACAAAATATTTTATTACTGAAAGAAAATACGAAGTAGATTTCAAAAAAAAGAAAGAAAATAATCTCAATTACCATTTCACTATTATAATAGAAGAAAGTCCACAATATGTACTTACTATTTTCATAGGGACATATTCTTGAGTAAACATATTCATTTTAAAACATGTAAATGATGTTTGAATTAACTCTAAATGCAGTTGAATTAATTTATTATATGAGATTAAATTTATTTAGGCCATTCATGTCAAGCTAAAACATTTAAAAAATAAAATTGTTTAGAATCTAATTAACAGCACCAAAATAATGAAAAACTGGGAAGAATATTTATCCATGAAATTTTACTTTAAAGGGTTGAGAATTTGGATTATTTACCTAAAATAAAATTTTTTAGGATCTTATAATCATTTCGAAATTAAGTAATCTTTAGGATATATTAAGGTTTCATATCAAAACCAATTGACAATGAAAATGTTGTGATTAACATGTATAGATAAGTCAAGTAGTTTTAGATTTAGATTTAGTGATTAGAAGGATTAAAATAGAATTTGCCAATTATAGAAAGTTTGAGTTTAAAATTCAGTTTAGTTAGTTGGCTTTCTTGCTATATAAGGGAAGTACATTCTTTGATTGATTCAATAAGAAAACACTGCATTATTCATTGAATTCTCTCTTCTCTTTCTCTGGTTTTCTAACAAATTGGTATTAAGAGCTTGTTGCAATCCTGAGCAACACGATTCTTCATTTTTTTTCCACAAACCCAAATCTATCAAAGCTGAGGCATACATAGATCAAGCAATCACTGCGTGTGAGTTGGAAGAGTTGTGTGGTGTGATTGAGGCTGCAGAGAGTGAAGAAGCTGTGCAAGTAACATTGCAAGAAAAGTGTGCAAGAAGATAGCAGAAGAGAAGAAGTAGTTAGCAGCATAAAGATTGAGCAAGAATGACACAAATGAACATTCCAATTCCATCTATGAACCTACCCATCTTAACAGAAAAGAATTGGGATAGATGGAATACACAAATGAAGATTATGTTCAACTATCAAGAAGTAAGAGAAGCCATTGAAGATGGTGTTCCTCAACCTGGTCCAGAAGCTACAGAAATGCAGGCTGCAATATACAAAAAGGCTAAGAAGAAGGACAATAAAGCCATGTTCTTGCTACATCAGTGTGTAGATGACACTCACTTCAGCAAGATTCAGAATGCAAGCACTACAAAAGAAGCTTGGGATATTTTAGTTAGAAGTCATGATGGTGGAGTCAAGATCAAGAAAGTGAAGCTACAAACCTTAAGAAAGCAATATGAGCTTACTCAAATGGAAGAAAATGACAAAGTTAAAGATTACTTCACCAAGATACTCACCTTGACTAATCTAATGAAGGGATGTTGAGAAGCCATAACAGATCTCATGATCATTGAAAAAGTCATGAGATCTCTGCCACAAAGATTTGATTACATAGTAGTGGCTAAAGAGGAATCAAAGGATGTGACCTCTATGAAGATTGAGGAGCTACAAAGTTCTTTAGATGCTCATGAGATGAGGCTTTTTGAAAGACATCCCATCAAAAGCAATGATCAAGCTTTGAAGGCATCTCATGTCAACGATGAAAGAAGAAGCAAGAATTGGAAGGGAAAAGGCAGTAGAAGTGGTGCATAATGGTCAGAAGCTTCTGAAAGAAGAAGGGATCAAAGAAAAACACAACCAAGGCAAAAGAAGTATGTCAAGAGACATGTAGAATGTTACAATTGCCATAAAACAGGTCACTACGCTTATGAGTGCACTATTGAGAAGGGAAAACATAAAGCACATCATGAAAAGGAAGCATTCTGTTCTCATGAAGAGCAAGAGCCTGAATCCCTAACTCTAATGGTCATAACTCCTATAGAAGAGGCACACTCGGAAGCTTGGTATCTTGACTCAGGCTGCACCAACCATATGACAAGCAACAAGGAGTGGCTTGTGAACTTTGACTCAAGCAGAAAGAGCAAGGTGAAGTTTGCAGATGATAGCACCTTGAAGGTTGAAGGAGCTGGTGATGTGTTGATCCATAGAGACAATGGATCAAAGGCCAAGATAGCTGATGTCTTTTTTGTTCCTGACATGAAGTATAATCTGCTTAGTATTGGGCAGTTAGTGCAGAAGGGATTCACCACAGTGATGGGGAATGGACATTTTGAAGTCTTTGATGCAGAGAAGAAGCTGATTCTAAGAATCAAACTCACCAAGAATAGAACATTTCAAGTTAACTTCAAGGCTGCTAATGCTCAATGTCTGGCTGCTATGAGTTTTGTTGAAGAAAGTTGGCTTTGGCATTCAAGATTTGGTCACCTGAACTTCACAAGTCTACACAAGCTTGGGTCATCAAGGATGGTGCATGGTGTTCCTCTGGTCAATCAACCAGAAGCTATGTGTGAGGTTTGCTTAGCAGGCAAGCAAAGCAGGAAACCATTTCAATCACAAATTAGCATAAGATCAAGGTGTGTTCTAGAGGTGGTGCACTCAGATGTGTGTGGTCCTTTTGAAGAACCATCAATTGCAGGCAACAAATACTTCATCACATTTGTAGATGAGTATAGTAGAATGATTTGAATCTATGTAATAAAGCACAAGAGTGAAGCCTTCATATGCTTTCAGAACTTCAAAGCTTTGGTGGAGAGGGAGAGTGGAAAGCTGTTGAAAGTGTTGAGGACAGATGGTGGAGGAGAATACACCTCAAATGTCTTTGAATCCTATTGTCAAAAGTATGGTATTAAGCATGAAGTCACAGATCCTTATACTCCACAACACAATGGACTTGCAGAGAGGAGAAACAGAACCATCATGGACATGGCAAGAAGCTTAGTCAAGGAGAAAGGCTTGCCACAAAAATTTTGGGGTGAAATTGTCTCAACCTCAGTCTATATCCTCAATAGAAGTCCAACAAAGAAGCTTGAAAGCAAGGTACTACTTGAAGTATGGTCTGGTCAGAAGCCTAGTGTTAGCCATCTAAAGGTGTTTGGGTCACTAGCATTCAAGCATGTTCCTGAGCAGAAGAGGACAAAGCTTCAAGACAAGAGTGAAGCTATGTTGTTGATTGGTTATCATCCTACATGAGCCTATAAGTTGTATGATCCTATCAAGGATAAAGTGCAATTCAGTAGAGATGTGGTCATACTTGAGCATGAAAGCTGAGATTGGAAGCAGAAGACAACTAGCTTGAGAAGATTGATTCATGTGTTAAGCAATGAGTGCTCAACTTCAGAAGAAAGAGTTTCAGAAGCAAGAAGTCCAGAAGCTAGAAGTGAAAGGATAAATGATGCACCTGCTACTCAAAGATCACACAGAAATAGAATCATGCCTTCAAGATTCAGTGACTTTGAGATGCACTATGATGATCAGATCACAGATGAAGGAGACTTAGTGCACTTGGCACTAATGGCAGAAGCAACTCAAGTCACAGAAGCTGAGGCACTAAATCAAGCAGTGTGGAAAGAGGCAATGGTTGAAGAACTCAAGTCTATTGAAAAGAATAGAACTTGGGACTTAGTTGATCTTCCTAAGGATAAGCATCAAATTGTGGCCAGATGGGTGTTGTATCACTTTCTTGCTTGGCTTAAGGGAGAGTGTTGTGATTAACATGTATAGATAAGCCAAGTAGTTTTAGATTTAGATTTAGTGATTAGAAGGATTAAAATAGAACTTGCCAATTATAGAAAGTTTAAGTTTAAAGTTCAGTTTAGTTAGTTGGTTTTCTTGCTATATAAGGAAAGTACATTTTTTGATTGATTCAATAAGAAAACACTGCATTATTCATTGAATTCTCTCTTCTCTTTCTCTGGTTTTCTAACATAGAAGAGTAGTCCAACATAAATTTTAATCATTCCCGAGACAATGAGTTAGACGATGTGAGATTTAATTACTTCTTAAAAATATATATTTTGACTTTGTTAGAAAGGATTTTTCAAGCATATATTCTCAGCAAGGTTTTATTACATTATCAAACTGTAGAAAAGAGAAGTTCATTTTTTTCCCATTCATATTTTTAAGGGGTCCTAATAAGTAATGCACCTAATCATTGTTCAAATTATATTTTTTTAGGTTAGAGGTGGATAAAGCAAAATAAACCACACTAGTGTGGATAAGCAT
Source organism: Lupinus albus (assembly GCA_009771035.1). NCBI lineage: Eukaryota > Viridiplantae > Streptophyta > Magnoliopsida > Fabales > Fabaceae > Lupinus > Lupinus albus. Next base: position 22,231,148 of record CM019999.1, on the reverse strand, counting down.
CCTTCAAAGAACAAGGACATGTAGAGAGACAAAATTGCTAAAAACCAATCACAATTTAGTTATGTGTGTCTTAAGCTGTATTTGTCAATAATTAATTATGCCTAAAGTAGAATATCTTATACACTACCTTATTAATTGACACATGTCTTTCTGACATTATAACCAAATTAATTTTACTTTAAGTAGTGACCAATTAATTGTATGCTTATCACGTCCTTTGCTTTATTCCACCAATTAGACTTGCATCATTTTGCTAACGAAGAAAGTATTATTATGATGATGTTAACTTAAATAAAAAACTTATATTCTATACGTGCAAATGGATCAAAAGGAAACAATATTATTACACTTATTAATATTATGAGATAATTTTATGTAGTTTAGTATGAGTTTGATACATTATCATTATATCATCTACCATTTATATCTAATCATTATCGTTACATCATCCATCATTCATATTTAATCATTATTGACTATTAAAAAAGTAACTTAAATGTATGATGAATAATATAATGAAGATATATAAATATTTATATACACGTTATAATATTATTATAATATATTGATCTGTTACTCCCTGAATTAATTTTGCACTAAACTAACAAAAGTTTGTAATTAAGTACTGAAAGTGACAAAATAATAATAATTCCTTTAAATGGGTGATTTCCATATATAATACCATCAAATGCCACATAACATTCAAAAATATCATGGTATGTGTCCTTGCAATATGTTGTGTAGTGAAGTGAACTAGCAAAAAATGAAATGCATTGAAGTAATGTATTTGAATATAAGATTACATGAATTCAAATATTACATTACAGTTGATAATATTATTGACAAAGATGAGTTATAGGACCCAATTACCAAAGTTTTTTCACTTCAATGACCTAGCTAAAAAAATTTGACCTTAAAAGATCCAATCAATTTTTTTATTTATTTCAGGAATCTATTCAAACATTTCTAACTAGTTCAAAAACTACTTGTCAAATTACAATATTATTATCATCCAGAAAATCAGGTAGGAAAAAGTAGGTTAGATGAATGATTATGGATATGTTATTATTTATGTTTTTTTAGGATTCAGAGGGACATGTTGCTGATTCCTCCACCACCATCACTACCTTCACCCCCTCATACTCAAATGAGAATGTTTCTACCACTTTTATAAAGCACAATAGACAAAGACAACAAAGCTTTAAACCTTTGTATAATCAACAATACAATAAACTTGCACTTGGTTGCAGGTGTGTGTATGTGAGAGAAAAAGAAAAGTGCCATGTTTGGTGGAGATTGTAATTTAATATTGTTGGATTTATTCAAATGTGAAGTCTCGAATTGAATATGAGGGGAGAAGTGAAAAAATTTATAAGTGGAAAATACTCATAGAACTAATGCCTTAAGGTTTTGATTCAAGACATGATGCATCACTTGTGTCTCTTAACTCTTCTCATATCCTGGTAACTATGAAACTTTCTGGTGGTTGGAGGCTTCCCGATCATAGTCTGATCTAACAATATATATATATATATATAGGAAGACCACATGTGGAGACCAATGTAGGTGGTTTGGTTGGTTTTCCTTGGCCTGCACAAGAAAAATATTTCATTTGGAGCTAAATTATTATATATTCTTTTGGAAAGGAAACAAATAATGAAATGCCTTTTAGCAAATTGACCTAAGAGTGAAGATTCCTCTCTGTATATATCTTCATTTATTTTTTTAAGGTGAAGTTAGGTTGAAGGTAGCTATCACATACATCTCATAATTAGGAAATATATTAAAGCTTAACGAGCTCATTCTAGTGAAGTAAAATAGTTTACTAATAATCTAATAGAATCCGAATTCTTAACAACTATGGTTAAATATATTTTTATTTCTTAAGCTGATTCGATTTTGGTTTTAGTTCCAAAAACTTGTGTGAGTGGACTTAATTCTTAAATGTTCAAAAAAGATGATATTAATTAGTGATAATATGTCTAATATCATTATTGTCATGTGTCTTACTAAGTGTTGATGTACTCGTTTGTAATGTCGATACATAATCAATTAATCCACCATTATGCCATCTCCTTCTTGATTTAGTAGAACTAGTATTGAACTTGTTGGAAACAAGCGAATAATCAAATAGTAAAAGAGAAGAAAATAACACAAGAAATTTGGTAACGAGGGTTTGCTAATTGTGCCTACGTCACCAGGAGCGTTGAGAGACTACCACTATGTATTAGAGAATAATGATTTGTGTTTACCTATTATTCTCTTTGTTACATTAGGTTTACATAACATAAATATATATAGTCATATACCTCAGCCCCTTTACATCATTCGAAACTTATAACTTGTATTGTTGTTATGATGATCAAAGGCCCGATTCATTGAATATGAGTCATTGCAACACACTTGTTAAGTAGGAAAATGCAATTTTATATCATAAATATTAGTTGGATGCTTTCCTTTTCAAAAAAATCATTTTAACAAATTAACATTTTGGATTGGGAAGTTGGGATCCATGTGTGCACAATCATTAGCAAATGGGAAGAAAATTTTAAGGTTTTGTATTGAAGGTGGTGGGGAGGGTTAACATTCCATTGGTTTTATGCTTGCATATGTTTGGTCACAAGAGAAAAATATATGGTCTTAGTGGAAGCTTTGGTCCTCTCTAACACCCCAAGTTGTTCCCACCCTATACCTTATTTATGACTCTTCTTAGCTATCTAGGGAAAAAGAACATCATCTTATAAATGTTGATTTGACTATAGAACCATGGATGAACGAGTATCCTCCCCATTAATGGAGAGATAAGTATCTATTTTCTCTTTGTTTTTAATGATAAAAGTATAATTTAGTTGCCATCAAAGGAATATATATGTCATTGAATGTTACATTTCTCTTTGATTTTTGAAGTACTTGTCTCTCCATTAATAGAGAGGGGAAAGGGTCTAACCCACCATAGGCAACCTCAATTGCTTTTTCCACTTTCAATAACTCCTTGTGCTTTGTCCCTTTCAAGTTAAGTTAAAAATCAATACAAAAGCTAAAATGAGTATATTCATCTAGACTTTTAAAATAAAAGATTTGAATCTATAATCATGTATCTGAAGCCTTGTGGGATCCTTCTTTCAAGTGAGACATTTTTTGTGTGATTCATAATATGTGAGCTTTATATGAACTTTAGAGAAAGATCCATTATTGACATAGTGCACCCACAGCTACAAAGGTATATGATATAATTAGTAACATAAAATGTCCCACTATAAATCATTTAAATTTGGAGAAGGCATTAAATATATTTCTATTTGGGGTAAAGGACATGTACTATATTATGATGACATCATTATCAACTCCTCAAATTTTAACAAAGTTTATTTATTTATTTATTGGATTCAAGTGTAAAAGATTTTATGATGGCACTACATAATCATTCATAATAATTATTGTCTTTTAAATGAATAATAAATAATGTATCCTGTAAAAAATTTCACCTTATACTTTACACTGAAAATTTATTAAAATTTATTTATTTTTGTGAAGCATTAACCTATAGTATCAATTTCAAATCTTCTTGTTTCACCATTTGGGATTTCTTGATTATCATTAGCATATAATAGTCATAGCACCCAAATAAAGTAAAGATGAAATTCTCCATCGTAAAATATAGTATTTTATTTAATTCATTATACAAAAACACATATAACATAACATATATAACCCTACGTGAGGTTGAAGAGCCAATTCTAAGAATAATATAACCTAAAGTGTGTCATGTAAGAACCATATGATTTGTCATTAAAGTAGACCTAACTGGCAATCAATTAGGAATACACGTTACAACCGTTTGATTAGTCACTCATAACTCCTATTATCAGTAAGATTAATGCCAATTTTATGCTTAATGGGTGCAAGTTTATATACAAAAAATAATAGTTAAATGCAGCCACATTCTTTCTGTATGAGGTTTATATGATAGTGGAAGTCACATATATATACATGGATGATCATATCTATATGAGGTTATGTATGTGACTAAGTGGAATAAATTTGTTGGTTTAATTCAAGTGTGAAGTCCTACGTTGGATATGATGGAAAAACGAAAGAGATTATAAGTGGAAAAAACTTATGTTACCTTAACGTTAAATTATGCAAGGTATAAGGGCAAGCATGGTAGAGAAATAGAAGGGAAAATGAATAGATTGTATATGACACAACGTAAAAACCAATTCAACGTTGGGTTAGATTGAATGGAATCTATCAGGTTAGAAAGTTAAGTGGTGGGTGTAAGAAAAAAGTATAGTAAATTAAAATAATTATGTGTAGAAATAAGTTCCTTATTTTTGTATTTTAATAAAATATTCCTAGTAGAACTTGAGTAGGTCTTCTTTGGTTCATGAAATCATAGACCAATGCCAGAATTCAGTTTAATTAGAAGTTTAGAAAAGTAGTAAAATTCAATTATGAGTTGGTTCAAAATAATTCATTATATTGGTATAGATTATTATAAGATAATTATAACAATAAGTAATAAGATAAAAATAAATTATAAATAAATGAAAGTAAGTAAATTGTAGATAAAATATATTATATTAATCCAAATATTTATAACACTAGATTATCTTGAACTTAATTATTAAAAAAATTGAAGAGTGAATACTCATTTTGTTCTTTATCAATTTTCGTGTGTGTCAATTTGGTCCCAAAAAATAAAAAATTCAAACTAATACTTAAATATCATAAATATGAGTCAAAATAGTTTATTTCAAGAGTCATAAAAAATTGACTCACATTTCATATTTTTGAAACCGTTTTGAGTTTTTCAATTGTCTAACCAAATTGGTACACTCCAAAATTTAGAACACCAAAATAGATTTTCACTCAACAATAAATCCAATTAAGATGGATTTAATGCTACTCTTTGGTAACCTTTAATATATTTAGTGCTCTATCACTTTTGCTTAAAATAAATTAAGATGGATTGAGTTGCATCATGTAAACCCAATCATATGCTCAATCTACCTATTTAGTTCCAATTTTGTTCCAAGAATTTGACTGAATCATAAAATTAATCTCCTGAGAGGAAGAAATGAAACAGAATGCAACCATTGATTTCTTGTTCCTTTCCTTCTTTCGTGGGGCATTGTCTATAAGAAATAGAGTAAAATATTCACATACCTACCACCAATATGAAAAAAATTATTATATGTTGAACCAAATATGCTTTATACATTGTTAGTCTTATTAAACTTGAGAAGCAATATAATCATCATGTCAAATTAACATTGATGGGCCATTGAATGAAGAGTTGAAGACCATTTTTCTCTAGGAATAAGAGAACCAACAAGTTTCACATCACAAAATGTGAAATCATACCAAAAAATATATGAAATAAAAATCCAAAATTCTTATGAGTGTAAAACAAACATTCCATATGGTATTCATGAAGAAGCTGCAATTGATCATATATACTACTTTTACATTGTTTGTTTTCAGTCATATATTTCCTCTAAATATATAAAATATATTAGTTTCCTGAGCAAACGAAATTTCATAGTTTGACACTTTTTATGTTATAGTTTAAATTATTATTTTTTTAGTCGACAAAAAGGAATTTATTAATAAGATTTAGAATGTACAAGAAAGAGAAAAAAAGTTACAGATAAAAAACAGAAAATTACAAGATGATGTTCATACAATAAAGAAGTTTTCAGATCCAATCCGAATAAGCAATGTGTGTCTTCCTTAAGATATTCTTGATCCAAAGCCAATCATTTACTCTAGCCACATCCAAGATTTAAAGTGAAGAATGTCGAACATTGTTAATGATAAAGTCGTTCTTTGCTCGCCAAATTGCCCAAATAGTGGCAAACCAAATAGTAGACCAAGCGTGACGATTTTTCTTGTCTTTAACCGGGCCAAGGTAAAACATGAAGTGGTTAATTGACCCAAGATGCATATTATAGTTTAAATTATAATATGAGACATTATGCAAATTGGTTTTTATAGCTGCAAATAATAGCTACAAGAATTCTTTTCATAAGTGACATAAAATTATGATCATATAATGTTTGATGCAGATTATGTATGCTCTTTTTTTTACATTGGAACTTATTGAATTAGTGTAGTAGGCTATTACATAAATTGAAGGAGTTTCCAAAAAGCTGAAGTTTATAATGTATGAGATTTGGTGGCTGTATTTTAGTAACACCTATAGATTTTTGGGCTTTTCAATATTTCCAAATTTGATGCTTAACTAGATGTATCTTAATAAAATTCCTTTAATTATATAAAAATTAAATGATAAATTCTCGTAAAATAAATATTGCATGCTTTTTATATTTCTAAGATGACAAATACATTCCAATACTCACATTGCATATTATTGTAAGGATTTTAAGCTAAAATTTTAGGAGAATATATATAGTATTCTTCTTCTAATATACAACTACAATAACAAATATGCTTGCAGTTAGAGACAATCAATGTGCAGAACATTTTCTCCTCCAATGAAAGTATGCATGTATATAAAGCATTAATAATATGAAGTTGCTTAAAATTATAATTTGGAGCTTTTTCTATTGTTTCTTTATTAAAGCATTGATATCAAAACTTCACTGAAAAGAATGTGCTTGGAATCAGAAGCTGATACCATACATTTATGCATAGATTAGTTGAGTAAATTAAGCATGCACATGGGTATTGTAGAGAATCTATAAGACTATAAGCATATTCTCATGAACTGTAACAATATATAGTATACTCATTCAACTCCACCTTTCCAGATCATAGTTAATATCAAAAGATTAAAGCCCAAAGGAACAGTTTTAGAGAACAAGAAGAAAATTGCAAGGGGTTCAACCCAAATGAAATGGAAGTCTTAAAATAAAACTATGCAATACACAGTTTTCTGTAATCTCTTAACTACCTCTTTAGGGTATGAAAGGCTTGTACTAATTATTCCTTAGGTAAAGTATTATATGACCACATAAATGTTGTGGTATAATATTTTCATGGTTCCTAAAATTATGAGTTGTTAACAAAGAACAAAAAGTAAATATAAACATATAGCCTTCTGAATACTAAATACCAAATATATATTTCAGTTATGGTAAGGGAAGAAATTGAGAACACTCACTTATGATAGAGAGTAATTTGCCTACAGAGATTGGGTCCAAATTAAGAGTACAAGTTCATTAGCTTGAAAGTCATCTCTTTTGCTTGGAGACTTTTTTAAGACAGAATTCCTTCCAAGGATGCTCTCATTCGGCGGGGTGTCCCTTTGATCAATGGCGGAGGCGCTTTATGTTCCTTTGTAATGTTCAGCTTGAATCTTCTCAGCATCTGTTATTCTCCTGTTCGTTTTCCTACTATATATGGCAGCTCATATACAAATGGTTGGACATATCTGTGGTGTTGCCTACAGACCCAATCCTTCATTTTCCAAATCACATCGGTATGGTTAAAATTTGGAAAAGCCGTTACACTTGGTCTTCTATTTGGTTCGCCACCGTTTGGGCAATTTGGCGAGCGTGGAACGACTACATCTTCAACAATTTTAAACATTCTTCCCTTCAAATCCTGGATGATGCTAGGGTGAATGCGTGGCTTTGGATCAAGAACATCTTAGGGGTGAAATACATCACTTATCTTGATTGGCTCTTTAAACCTCTTCTATGTTTGAACATCTCTTTGTAATCTTTTTTATTTTTCTTGTTTTTTCTTTAGTTTTTGTACATCCTCAATCCTTCTTTTAATAAAGTCTATTTTGCCGACCAAAAAAATTTAGCTTGATGAGGCTGAGTAGTTCAAAGGAGTGAGATATATTGTCCCAAAGTATGTCTCAAATATGTCCTAAATCAATGACAATGGAAGAAAAATGGAAAAATATTGAATATCTAATTTTTTTATTGACATGACATATTTTTATTAGGACATGGTTTAGGATATACTTTGGAATAGTAAATCTCTGTCCAAGTTCAAAGACCACTTGGTGAGGAATCGAGATCCCTCATTCCCCTAATCTTCTCGTCTCTCTGCCCGGTACCAATCAGAGTTCGCCAATAAATAAATATAACACCTCATTTTTATTTTATTTTATAAAAGTAATACATTAATATCTACATGACCATATTTAAGTGGATGAGACAGAGAATAAGAAACAAATTGAAAATAGACTATTGGAATTCCTTAAGAGATTATAATAATTGTCTCATCTTTGTAATCAATTGATTGATTAGTGAAAAAAAAATCTAAATATCACTATGTTGATCTCTCATCATTATCCTTTTTAAACAACCAAACTGATTTGAAGTGAGAAAGAGGAATGAGGAGTTTGAGAAGTTGAGACTAAGATTGAGAAACTGGGATGAAAATTTGAGCTCTTCAACTATGTTTAAGATTGAGAAACTGGGATGAAACTTTAGAATGATGTTTGATATAGTAGATAAATTAAATGATAAAATAATAAACTATTCATTTATAATAATATGATTATGAAATTACCTAAATATAATTTATTAAATTTTCATATTTTACATATTAACTTAAGTTTCAATTTTAAGAAGGAAAATTTCTGATTTTTTTAGTTTTCAGCCTTTGTCAAGAGCACAAGTTGTCTATGTCACTTCTATGTGCCACCAATTATAAATTGATACGTCAATTAAAGTTGCACCATAATAACTAATCAAAAGTTAACAAAACATAAATGTGAATTTATAATTAGTGACACATAAAAGTGACATAAAATAGTGACATAAAATAGTGGTATAGACAATTTGTACTCATTTGTCAATGGGGTGCAACCAGGGTCTTTTCAGTAAATTTGCTTCTAGAAGAATTCATTTTCAGGTGGAAGTCTTGCTTAATTGATACAATTGTTAATTTTGTTCACCATTAATTTTTGGAACATTAACTAGAGCTATAAAAAACCAAAATAAGGATTAGAAGAAAAAATGTTAAATCTATATATTTCCGTAATTTGAAAGCCTGAAATGTCAAGTTTTACAAATAGTTTTTTAATCTATAACACCTAATATTAAGTAATATATAAACCTAAACTTAATCCACCCTGTTTAAATGTTACCATAAAAAAGGATTGAGTATATATGGAATGTATAAGTGCTTAAGCATACACTTTAAAAAAGGTAAGTATTTATTAGAGATTAATGCAATTATAAGGGACATAAAATGTGTAATATATTCCTATGTGCTTCATATTAGACATATGGTATGATGATATTTAGTATAAGACCTTATCAGATCCCAAAATGATTAAATATCAAAAGTTTAATTCACTTAAACAATACTTATTAGAAGGATAGTCTCAGACTCAGAACTAAATTATTTTCTTACTAAAAGGTAAGAGAATATCGTTGTTTGTATAAAAAAAAGGATGGATCTACTTACTCTTAGAGTAAGTGGAAAAATCTTACTCCACATCATGTTCATTAATTATTAGAAAATCCAATGATTTGAATTGATGAATACATCTGAACCATTTAATTTTTTTAAGATCGGATGACTAAAATATGAAAGTATAAAAATTTGTCAGTATAAAAAAATATATTAGAGATATGGTTATGGCCGACAACAAAGGTTACACGTGTCTTATCCAGAATGCATGAGAAATCTAGAGTTTGTACGTGGCCTTATCCAAATCTCCTTCTATCTATAGAAATGTAAAAAAATCATCCTATGTGTCATGTTTATGTCCATGATTGTCTGTTCTTAAATCTCACTTTCCAAATCTGAATTTTTTGTTGAATTATTTTGTGCAAGAATATGACATCAATGATAACCCTTCAAACTATTGTTCCCAAAAACACACTAAACCTACCTCCATTGTTTAACTATAGAGTTATTCAATTTGGAGTCTCAACTTGTGTACCATGTAGAATGATTCAGAAGAAGAACAAGAATAAATCTTCAGTGGTTGTTTCAGCAGTTGGAGATGTTTCTGCTGATAGCACCATTTATCTTGTTGGTGGTGCTATTGCAGTGGCTCTCATTGGAACTGCTTTTCCCATCTTCTTCTCAAGAAAAGACACGTAAATATATATTACATTATTCCTTTTGTCTCATCATTTCTTAGATTTTTTTAGTGTATTCAAATTCAGTTTTAGATTAGATTAATTTCTAATGTATGCTATATAATCTTACACATTCTCATGCTCCTTTTTATGCACGTTGATTGATAGTGTTAAATTTGTGATTAATCATATTGAAAGGTTAATTGTTTACTAACTCTATGAAGTATATGTAATGTAATGATTAATCACAAACTACGTAAGATATAATTCTTATGTTACACATGTTTATTTTTGAGTGTTTATGTTGGGTTTTAGTGGGTGGGTTTGAAAGGGAGGAAATGGATCATAGAAGAAAACATATGGAATGGATCAACTTACTCTAATAGTAAGTGAAAAAATCTACTCCACTTCATAACCATTCATTTTTTAAAAATTCAATGATTTAGATATACCCACTAATTCAAACCATTGAATTTTCCAAGAATTGATGACTATGATGTGAAGTAGGTTAGTAAGTGGACTCCCTCCCATATTTCAATAAAGCAAAGGTTAAATGAGTACTTTGGTGGGTTGAAGGCCTAGGTTTTTATACATAGTATAACACCTTTCACTACCACACACATTACAATTAACCTCATAAGTCCTATTTATATGACTATTTTCAACACATCAAGAATCTCATGAAACTTCTAGACAATACATGTTATATCTATCATAATTTAATTTATCTAGAACTCTCTAGACACAAGTTAAATATAATATATTTCCACATTTTTATAGAATGGGGAGGGATCCACTTACTCTAAGAGTAAGTGGAAAATGACTTACCCCACATCTCAACCATCCAATCTTGAAAAATCCAATGGTTTGAATTGGTAAGTACATCTAAACCATAGGATTTTCCAAGATTTGATGGTTGAGATGTAGAGTAAGTCATTTTCCACTTACTCCAAGTCGATCCCTCCTTTTATAGAATTCTCCTTTTAGAAAATTTCTTATAGGGATAGCCTATTTAAGAAATTTTCTTTATATTGTTTTTTTATCACCAATCAAATTCATTAAGAAAGATAATAGGTATTTAGAAGATCAAGTGGTATGGACAAATTTTCTTATACTATTGTTGAGTGTTTTAAAATTATGGTTGTTGTTGTGGTTACATTGTGTTTATCATAATTACTAAAAATGTGGTCAAACTTATGACCTTGATGCAATTGTGGACTGCAATTTAAAACATCGTTACTATTTTGGAATTGGTTTTATTTTTTTATGTTATTTAATTTAACTTGAAGCATAATCTTTTGGTTCAAACATTTTTGAAATATAATTTTGTAGTGATTCTTGTTTAGGACCATAAAGTTGGTTGTAAAAGCTTAATGTGGTGGTTGTTGATAATGAAATGTTGATGATATTATGTGCATATATGTATGTGACAGATGCCCAGAGTGTGATGGAGCAGGGTTTGTTAGGAAGAGTGGGGTGACCTTAAGAGCAAATGCAGCAAGAAAGGATCAAGCTCAAATAGTTTGTGCTACATGCAATGGTTTAGGAAAACTTAACCAAATTGATAAAAAGAAGTAGTTACATGTTCCCTACTTTTCTTTTTTGTAAGTATTTCTACAAGGATTTCTGTTTTTCTTTCACATAAACTGCACCATGTTCTAGTTACCTATGTTTCAAACAAAATATTCTCATTCTCATTAGTCATCATCTTAGCTAGATATGATAATGGGGCGGGGCGGGGTCGGATTTGTGCTTACCTAACCCCGAACCAGAAATTCAAAACCCAAACCCGGACTCAGATTAAGTGGGGTTAAAAACAATGATATAAAGCCGAACTCGTTGGCTTTCAGACTAAGCCTGGTGAAAATTTACCCGAAAATATATTTATATATATATAGGTTCTATATATATGTCAAATTTTTTCTATCTATATATATATATTATATATGTATTTATGTATAATTTTATATATATTAATGAGGTTCGGGGTAGAGTATCAACTATACAAAACTCAAACCCGAAAGTTGAATTCAGGTAAAATACGAACTCAAACATAATCACATCGGGTTTTTCTTATTAAATTTGAGTTAGGTTTGGATAGATACCTGTATGTTCGGTTTTCATTGACATCCCTAATCTTAACCACCGTGATTGTGGGAAAATGTAACTTTAATTATGGTTATGTTGTATTTATGGTAATTGCTGGAAAATGCAACTTTAATTATGACTAAAATGTCTTTATGGAGACTCCTAAAGACATAATATTTCAGTTTCAATTATGATTGTCGGATACAATTTAAAACTAATGATAAAATATTTTAGTAAGAACAATTGTATAAAAAAAGGATAAAAAAATTAGTTAGAAAAACAGGACCATCCAACTTTATTCATCTTTTGTTGTTGGTGATGACCAATAATGAAGGGTTCTGTGGTTTTTCTTTGTCTTTTTCTCCACCACACGTGTCCAAACAACCTAGAATGTGATTCTATCATTTTTCTACTATTGGAGTGACTCTAACTTTTGATGCTATACATAGTTGGTTCTAAGCTTGTATAAAAGTTCAAAGTTGTGTTAGACTTCAAAATGATTATAATTGATTACATAAAAGTAAGAATATAATTACAGATCTAACAAGTTTTGTTACAATCATCTTACAATTCATTAGATCATTCTGTTACATAAACTTTGTGATCCTGAGCAGCATTCTTATACATATTGTACTAGCATGTTTCTTATTTCTTGTTAGACTTAATGTGTTTTTTCACACTAAATATTCTGCTTTATAGACATATTTTTACTCAAACCAGCAGAATCAATTTAAACCAAACTTTAAACAATACATAGAACTATAGAATACTTAATAGAGAGCTCACAGAAGCTTAATTTCTATGTTGGTAGTAGAAGGTTATAGAATAGATTTCAAGTTACAAAGTGTAGACACTTATGACTCTACACTCTTCTCATACCCCGATAACAATTGAACTTCTCTTTAAGACGTTTCGTGGCACTGCCCAAAATGTGCAAGCAGAAAGAATGGGGGAGAAGTTTGCCGGAAATGCATCGGCAGAAATTATGAGGGAGAAATAAAAAGTTAAGTAAAAGCGTAATCAACTTGGTGCAAGAAAATATGAAGGGAGTTTCTATTTATAGTATGAGATTTTGTGAAGACTCTTGCATCCTCCAATGTGGGACTTGTGAGATTTTTTCAAAATCTTCCAATGTGGGACTTGTGAGTTTTTCAATTTCACATCCAAATGTCCACACTAATGACATTTAACTACACAAGTTCCAACAATCCCCCACTTGAAATTAAAAACGATTTCGAAGAATTTTTGTGTGGTCTCAATAAGATTTTGCATAAACAAATGTGTCATTCGACTTCAACCTTTGCATAGTGAATAAGATCCAGATTTTACTAGAGTGAGTCGTAGTCTTGAACTTTATCTCCGACATCAAACCACACACAACTTTTTCAAAGGTGTATTCAATAAAGCCCGTGCATTAAAGGTCACGCACGTCTATCCCAGTTTAATGAACGCTCTAGAAATTTATGCCCCAAAATTTCATAGAAAGCGGCCCCCACTTTCACATTCACATAGGTGAGTCTATCAAAAGTATTCTTGTAGTCTAGGTACTCCACTCCAATTGGAGTATAGATCTCATTAAGAGTTTAACTCATCCTTACATACACTGCAGGAATCATGCTTCTCATAATTTCATAGCATGTTCATTCTCATATCACTTCACGACTTGTTATTACCCATTGAACCTACTTCTTGGGATCTCTAGTCAGTTAGGTCGGGTTACCATCGTGAATGATCTTCGTTCTATAGGCAATAGTCCCATAAGCTTAGAAGTATTATGTACTTTCTCTCTAGCTAGTCCTTTCGTCAAAGGATCTGCTAAGTTATTCTCAGTGCGTATGTGATCCACTCTAATAGCTCATAGCTCATGTAGAGAGAAACTCTCTAATAGTGTTGTGCTTACGACGTATTTGTCGTTTCTTACCATTATAAAAACGACTCTCAATCTTTGCAATAGTCGCGGTACTATCACAATGGATCAACACAGCTGGTATCAGTCTTTCCCATATGGGAATCTCAGCTAGCAAGCTTCTAAGACAGCTTGCTTCTTCAGTAGCTGTTGCTAATGCTATCATCTCGGCTTCCAAAGTGGATTGAGTCAAAATAGTTTGTTTCCTTGACTTCCAAGAAACAGCTCCACCTGCTATGCTAAATATATAGCCACTGATTGCTTTGGAATCATCTGAAAGAGTGTTCCAATCAGCATCGTTGTATCCTTCTAGGACAGCTGGAAACATTTGGTAATGTAAACCAATGTTCATAGTTTTCTTAAGGTATCTCATTACCCTTTCAATAGCATGCCAATGCTCCATACTAGGTCTACTGGTAAACCTACACAATAGTTCCACAACATAGGCAATGTCGGGTCTAGTGCAATCAGTGGCATACCAAAGGCTACCAATGATGCTAGCATACTCTGTTTGTCTTTAGGATCTTTTCTACATATTGTGATTGATCCAAAGAAATTCCTTCCTTTGACCTAGTAATTTTTATATCAATGATTACATTTGCCTCTCCAAGGTCTTTCATATCAAAGTTGTTACACAACATTGATTTCACATTATTCACAACATGAATGTTGGAACCAAATATAAGTAGGTCATCTACATAGAGACATATGATAGTGTAAATGTCATTTTCTGATTTGTAATAAATTCATTTATTACTTTCATTCACCTTAAACTCATTCGATATGATTAAGTTATCAAACTTTTCATGTCACTTTTTAGGTGCTTGTTTAAGATCATACAATGACTTATCTAACTTGCAGACCTTATTTTCTTGCCCATGGATTACAAAACCTTCAGGTTGTTCCATGTAGATTTCTTCTTCCAAATCACCATTTAAAAAAGTGGTTTTAACATCCATTTGATGTACGGCTAAATCATGTATCGCAGCGAGCGATATTAATACTCTAATGGATGTTATTCTAGTAACAGATGAAAATGTATCGAAGAAATCTACATTCTATCTTTGTGTGAAACCTTTGGCTACAAGGCGAGCCTTGTATTTATCCACTGTGCCATCAGGTTTCAGTTTCTTTTTCAAAACCCACTTACAACCAATCGATTTGCAACTAGGTCACAAGTCAATCAAATGCTAAGTCTTGTTAGACTCTAGAGAATCCATCTCATCATTTATAGCTTCTTGCCATAAATCAGCATCCAAGGAAGTCAATGCTTCTTGGATAGTTGATGGATCATCTTCCAATGTACAGACCATATAATCTGGTCCATACTCTCTAGCAGTTCTTGCTCTCTTACTTCTTCTAGGTTCTACATCTAACCCATCATCACAATCTCTAATCACATGTGTGACTAGTTGATGTGCCCCCACTATTCCTCAATTTAAAAGGGAATTTCATTTCATTGAAGTCAACATCATTAGACTCAATGATCACTTTAGCATTAAGGTCATAAAACTTGTACGTCTTACTGTTTACGGCATACCCAATGAATACACATTCATAGGCTCTACTAGCGAGTTTAATTCTCTCGGGATCTGGTATCTGAACATAAGGGAGATAACACCAAGTTCTCAAATAAGACAAGTTTGGTTGTCTATTCTTAAAGATTTCATAGGAGAATATTTTGCTTTTAGCCTTTGGGACACTGTGTAGCATTTGACAAACAATCAATAAAATTTCACCCCATCAAGAGGGTGTTGCACCAGAACATAATAACAACAACTAATTCAGTTAAAGTTCTATTATTTCTTTCAGCCTTACCATTTATTTCAGGTGAATATGGTGCAGTTGTTTCATGAATAATGTCATTTAATTAATAAAAAACATTTTTAGATAACTTAGGAATTAATCCTAAGTTACTTAAATTCGAAATATCATGTTTATTAATTATGACAAAGCCTAGAATGGCAAATATTAAAATCACACAACATGTAAATGCAATTAGAAATTTTATTCATGGAAAATCAACATTTAATTTAAGTGTACCATTAGTGGCGTACCATTTCCCTACAAATAACCTATTCTTAGTAAGAGTATAGAAGTCTGCCCCTATAATCTAGGTGAAATCAACCTTATTAAGAAGAATGTCTGGAACTGAACTCTTCCTCATCTCTGTAGTGTGCATTACATCTTTGAGAATCAGAGTCTTCCCATATTTAAATCCAGCTCCACATCACCAGTTCCAGCAACAATAGTGGTGTGAGAATCTCCCAACAACACTTTCTTATTATCAACATTTGTGTATGTTTTGAACATAGCACGATCATAACAGACATGGTGTGATGCACCAATATCTACCCATCACCCATTAGTTTCTCCAACCATAGTAACCTCAGATAACACTGCCATAAATGGCTCATCAATCATGTTAGCTTATGGATTAAGTTTCATTGGTTTGTTTCTGCACTTGCGTGCCATATGACCTGACTTCTCATATTTGAAGCAAATAAACAGATTGTCAGAGTCATTCTTGGCGGATGAATTAGCATATTGGACCTTCTGAGGGTTCCAATTCTTGTTGCGACTAGTGTTCTTAGCCTTATTCTCATTTCGGTTCTGATTCTTAAAGTTATTGCCCGTAGGCTTCAGAGTCGCACCTGAGAATTTCTTCTTAGTGTTATTGTTTGAGACAAACAACACCTCATATGTCTGATCTTGTCTACGAGACTCTTCTTCAATGCGAAGAAGTGATCAGAGATTTCAAAGAGAATTCTTTGGTCTTGTGCCTTGGGATGTTTTTAAAGTCCTTCCAGCTAGGTGGCAATTTGTCAATAATGACAGCCACTTGAAATTGTTCATCTAGGGGCATCACTTGAACTGTATCTCGTGGGACTGAGATTCTACTGATTTATCATCAATCATTTGATACCAGTTTCCTCAATATCATATTTTTTTAAGTGCATACCAAACTAATTTGGCAAACTTGTATGAGTTGTAGTAATCATATAGATAATCACACAACCCATTCAGAATGAAATTCTTACATAAGTAATCATTTTCATTCCAGAGAGCTATATCAATAGCAATTTTATCCATTTCCTCTTTTTCAGCTTATTCAGGCAACACTAGGATATCAGTTTTCAAAATGTGTACAACATTTTTCACAATTAGGAAAATTTTTATCTTGGTTTGCCAGCGTTTAAAATTAGTCTCATTAAACCAAAATGGTTTGTCACGTTGAAACTGTTCAGACCACTAATATTATCTATGAATGTCATTGCAATACGAAACGTCTTAAAATTGTTGTCACCGTAACTTGCAGCAATTCTAAATGGCACGAAATAATACTTTCTCTGTTATATGATTTCTTACTGCACTGTAAGAATCGTTCTTAAATACACCCACCACTATATGGCAGTCCGTGCCAATTCTTTGTGCCACGGAAAGAAAGGGGAAGAAGTTTCTCGGAAATGCATCAGCGGAAATTATGAGGGAGAAAGAAAAAGTTAAGTAAAAGCGTATTCAACTTGGTGCAATAAAATATGAAGGGAGGCTTCTATTTATAGTATGAGATTTTGTGAAGACTCTTGCATCCTCCAATGTGGGACTTGTGAGATTTTTTCAAAATCTTCCAATGTGGGACTTATGAGGTTTTTACTAAATCTTTTAATGTGAGACTTGTGAGTTTTTCAATTTCACATCCAAAGGTCCACACTAATGAAATCTAACTACACAGGTTCCAACAATATTATCATATAAACTATAGTTGGTCCAAAAAAAATACAAGACAAACCATTGTTACCAAATATGTGATAAATAATCGGTACGAGGTTCATTTAAGCACACGATTCATCACATTTTACATTATTACAAGATTTTCATTAAGATGATCTGATCTCGGAATAACGTTATTACAAGATTTTCGTTAAGATGATCTGGGTATGCAGGGTTAACAAGGGAAACCATTAACTAAGCTACAAAGTAACATAAATTTCTAGAGGAAGTCTCAATATCTAACACATTTATCAGTTAGTTCTCTCCATTGATTATTTTTGACATTGCTGAATATGTTCCAGCACAAGCTCCTACTACACCAACAATAATAATCAAAATGCAAATTGTTATCTGAAAATCAGAAGATTTAAGTTAGTACTATTGTAACATGCAATTAAATTTGTCATAGAATATTAGAATTTTCAGAATAAGTTATAATTTATTAGACGACTTGAATTTGTACCTGTACTTTTGATAATTTGCCACTATATAGTTTGAGATAACATGCACAAGGATAAATAAGTGCCTGTCTCAAAAACATGATAAACAAATACATAAAATTGAAAGTGAACTAGAAGAGTGAACATGTAAAGTGTAACTTACCATTAGCATAGTCATGAAAGAACCAATCAATGCCATCAAAGAACCTGCATTAAAATTGAAATAACAGATTAAGAAACAACACAAACCTCTCAAGAGCAGATAAGAATATTAAGAGATTGACTATAATATTGGCATTGACACTTGAAGGTGAAATTGAAACTTTGCAGAATCATAAGATGGTTTGAATTTAAAACTTCCAAAATCCTAAGTGGTAGTAGGTAATTAAACATAATGTAATTTTGGTAATAATGTCTTGAATTGATAAATTTTAAGAATTACTCTATAGGCCTATAAGATTTCATCATATGTTCACAAGGGCTAGAGGTCACACCGTATTATACCGCAATTGCGGTGTGACTCCGAATCACAATGATATGGCCGCATCAGGCCGCAAAGCAATCGCATCAGGCTGCATTTGTACCACATTAGGCCGCATCGGATTCAAAAATATTATTTTAATAACCAAATAATTTACACCGCAACTGCCGCAGCAATCCGCATCGCAATGACTGCAATCGCAGTATCCACAACTGTTACTGCAATCGTAACCGCAATTTAAAACAGTGGTGTGTACATTTAGCATGCATGCAGCAGCTACTGCATAGAGATTGTAGATGAATGTGAAAGGAATGAATAAAAATTGTTACTCCAAATTACAGAGTAAAATAAAAGCAAAACACTGAAGTCATGCACAATTATGATAATAGTATATACTAGTACATTGTTACTTACCAAAATATGGAACACAGAGTGCAACAACTAAACTTGTAATCACTAGAACTGTTCTGACAACAACAGACATAGCATGACATCTTAACTTAGGAGTAGGGGCAAGTTCCTCTATGCTCAATGCAACAGGCAATAATGTTAAGGCATATTTCGCCAACGGGGTCGCGATGAATTAAGTTGAATTGGAATCAGAAACATTCTTATGTTCTTCCTTAGAGCCTGCAAAGTTTTGGTTTCTTACAGTTGTCCAGGTTGCAACCTTGGATGCATATAATTCTTTAGGCATGTTTAAGGTAAATTGAGATTCGACCGCATCGCCGAATGTTAAATAGCCCATTGCAGCCACTCCTGTGTACATAGCAAGACAAAAGGCAAAGCTGCAAAAGAGAAACAGGTCAGCAATGCTGTCAAGTATGGTTTTAAATTACGGTTGGACTCAGGTTAATGAGAACGAATGTCGATATCGTAGAGATTCAATACTTCACTTTATGCTTACCTGATATATAGAACTGGTTGGAATTGTGATGGTTCCTTCATGGAAGAGTAGATACTAGGAAAAACTGCATGGCCACCGAAGCCAAAACCATAGATACCGATTGCGACAGAGACGTTTGCCAGATCAAAAATTTTTGCTCCTGGCTTATATCCAACTTGATCTACTATTCCAACCCAAAACAAGCATAGTGTGACCAAAATTGTTGTAAATATCCTCCAACTGAGCACAAAGGTAACTTTTGTTAGCACATAAACTTAAAAGAGAAAAAACTTGTAAAATAGTATGATCAAAGGGTATAAGAAACCTGAAACATATGAAAGCAAGCTTAGATTTTTTATCCAAACTGTTGGAAGAACAAGAATCGCGGCCGTGATTGCAAAAACTTGATGAGTGCCAATGTCAGCGCCGCCGAATGTCACATTCGCATTAGGAAATATTGATGAGAGGTTATCACTCATTAGTGTTATATACTCAACACAAGAAGCCTACACAAAAGAGTCATTCACTTTTCAGTACAGAAGGGAACAAATAGAGCAAAAGAAAATAGAGTACTTCAAATAGAAGAATTCATTGCACTTACATACAGTTCCATGAACAAAGTAATCTGCATTTGCACAAAAGATAGTTGTTAGTTTTTCCATCTACATATGAACACACACACACAACAATGTATCTGGCTGGTTACTGAAGTTATCATTTGATTCTTGCAGATATACATAGATAAGGTTGTAAAAATAAGAAATCGTTTTGTACTAACCGCGATACATAACCGACCAGAAACTCCGAATGCGGCCTGGCTGATGTCTGGGAAGGTTTTGAGTTCAGGGTAATTTTCCAAACACCTCTTCAATAATATCCCAGTATAACAGCAAACTATAGAAAATACTACAAGTATAATAAGGCTCAACCATCCTCCTTCTTTTACAGCATATGGTATTGTGAGTATTCCTACCCCACATATCATATTGATTCCTTCACAGAAAACAAATGAATGTTTTAGTCCTCAGAAAATAAAGGCAATTATGCATAAGACAGAATTATCTGTGTCTTTGGCAATGAATTCAGCTTTAAATAACTAAATCAAACATGAATGTTATAGTTACATTCTGAGATATATCAATCATCCATTATTGGACCAGACTGCGACCGGGGAGCCCCAATCACCGGGATTGGAAGAGTAGAGAGTCACAAGTGAGACACCACGTCTTGAACCAAAACCTTAAGACATTAGTTCTATGAGACTTTTCTACTTATAAACTATTTTACTCCTCCCCGCATATCCAATGTGGACTTCACTCTTGAATAAACCCAATTCTATATTAGTAAATATTAATTCTTAAAAGAATTGCTGAATGAAAATGATAGTCACCATTAATGACTGATTGTGCAAATGAACATTGCTTCTTTGAGGTAGGTTCCTCTTCTTTGAATGACATTGTTTCAGAAACAAGAGGTTTAGTCAATAAAGAATCATCATCTTTCCATGTTTCAGGTCCCTTATAGAAAGAGTCACTTCTCTCTTTTGAAGCATTTCTTCTTAGGAAAGTAACTCCTCTTGGTGGTGTTACACTAGTTAACAGGTCCATAGATTTTCTGCACATAATGAAAAATGGATTTAGGATATTATGCTATCAGTTTCAATCACATTATTTGTTCTGTTCTGTGTAGGATTTTGTTGTATCATCAGAAAATAATCATCTCACATTTGCAGTAAAGGTTGTGGCTATTACGATTGCAGTCAATATGGTCATTGTTATGTGGATTGCGGTCGTTGCGGTGTAAAATATTTTATTATTAAAATAATATTTTTTAATCCAATGCAGCCTTATGTTGTCTAATGTGGTTCGATGCGGCCTAATATGGTCAAATGTGGTCCGATGCAGTTGTGCTATGACCCAATACGGGCACTTCATTGTGATTCAGAGTCACACCAATCAATGTGATGCGGTTGTGGCGAGCACCACAACCGTACTATTTGAGTCACGTCAAGTGATGCAGTCTGCAATTTAAATTACCATCCCTTTTACACAAACTTTATAACTATTGATTAAAAGACTTCTATTTTGTAAACAACAATAGGTAGATGATATTTTGTGACCTAGAGTCTCTATACATAGCATTCTCATACCGAAACTAGGTGGAAGCCTCGTAAACTAGGGTCGCCTTTATTTATATATATGTATATGTATATGTATATGTATATGTATATGTATATGTATATGTATATGTATATGTATATGTATATGTATATGTATATGTATATGTATATGTATATGTATATGTATATGTATATGTATATGGATATGGATATGGATATGGATATGGATATGGATATATGATATGTATGTATGCATGTATTTATATCACAATGGGTCATGCAATCTCTATTGCTAGGAACCATAACCATGCATGAATTATTACATTACAAGTCTAAAAAACATAAGACAAATTATTATTCATCTAATGTATAGCAAGGTGGTGAATGATGGCATAATAGCAAGTCCTCAAAAGAAAAAAAAAATACACAAACAACACTTAAGAAATGAAATATTGATACCTATAACTTTGAGGCCATGAAGTACTAATAGCAGTCTCAATAGACAAATTTTTTGAAGATGGTAAATTATTTTCTGAGTCAGAATCATCACTTAAAAATTCAAAGACTCAATGTGCTTGGTTTTCATCATCATCAGTGTGGAAAAAATCTTCATGGTCAGGACCTAAATCATTATCTAGATTCATCTCACTTTTCCTCATTATTCTAAACCAAACACAACCTTGTGATAAGATTATAGGGTCTTGTATTAATTATATATGACTCTTGGTGATTGGTGGTTTTTCCCTTTCTTGTTTTGGTTAGTTTCATTCTTCATAAGTCATAACTACCAAGAAGATTCATTCATTGAACTCCTATCAATGGGAACTCGAATAGTTATGGCAGTGTTGGTATAAATATTGTAGCACTTACCGTTGTAGTAATAACATGTTTTTCCTGAACTAGATAAGAGATTTGATGTTTTTTACTTTGCACTGTAAAAATGTTATCTAACCAAACAAATATAGAAGTATCATGATATGATTTTTTATTAGAGGTGGTAAAATTATCCATATTCTATCTAAATCCAAAAAATTAAATTCATTCATAAAAGCTAATGAATAAAATGGATGATTTTCGATGGATAACTTTAGTAAGGGTGAGTTTGAATTCATCCATTATATTTAATGAATATACATTTGGATGAATATTCAATCTATCCAAAAAACAAAAATTAAAAAATGACATTTTTCAATTTCATTTAATATTTAGGAAAATTAAATTAAAATAAATTCATCCATGATTCTCACTCTCACTTTTAATATTTTATTAAATTAATGATATTAATGTAGTTAACATTAAAAGTATTATTAAATATAAAACATAGATAAGTATGATAAAAAAAATGTGTGCACTAATATTGTATAAGTTTTATATACTGTCACTGCATCATCCACTATTTATATTTAATCATTATTGACTCTTTATAAAAAATAATCTAAATGAGCTGGATGATATAATGATTATGTGTAAGTCTTTATAGTGACAGTACATACATATTACACTCTATGTCAAAAACTTTACAATGGAACATTAGACTTTAAAAGGTGATTTTAAAAATCATTTTTCAAAGGTGATTTTAAAAATATTCTATTGAGATAATAATTTTAAAATAATGATTTTATTCAATTGTGTTTTTTGTTCCAATAAATAAATCAAATGAATTGGTTATTTATCCATCCAAATCCATAAAAATTGAGTCATAGATGAATTGACTGGATTAAAATTTGTCTTGAGTTTGGATATTGATAAATTGGATAATTTCAAATATTTTTTAAATGAATTTATATGGATTGATGAAATACATTTCATCCATCCATTAGTATTCAAATCCAAATCAATATATTTAGCACCTTTATGGAAAATGATCCTTACACCTAGATGAATATATTCTTATAAATTCATTTAAAAAAATATTATATATATATATAACATTTTTTGTATTATCTTTTATACTATACACAATCAATTTTTTTATCAATCTCTTAATTCTATTATGAGTGCCATTTTCCATAATATTTTATTCATATTTAATTCTCATTATCAACATTACATATAATATTGTTTATTTGTTTATTAATTATAGTCTTACATTTATTATTGTGAAGAGTGGAAAATAATTATATTGTAAAGTTAATTAAGGAGAGGGATTATGGAATACTTAAAACAATAAAAATATTATTAAAAACAAAAAAATTTATCCACTAAAATTTCCCCATCATTTACCAGCAAAAATTATTTAGGGTAAAAACGAGTATTATTATACCCGCCCTACGAATGCCTACCTATTTAGTAATTCATTTTTAATTAAATTTTTATTATTTTATAATTATAAATTATCTATTTTATTATTATTTTATAATGAGTTTTAATGATTAATATATAATGATATATTTAACATGTATATAAATTTTATTATTCATGTAATAATTATTTTATATATTATTTAATACAAAATTTATAAATATATATTTAAACTTAAAAGTTTAATGACTACTCGCTACCCCCGCAAATATTTAGAAATAATATTTGATATGGGTACAAGTAAGGAAAAACACTATATGGGACGTTCCACCCTTCCATACTCTTTATATTAATACCCAAAAATAGATATGAATATGGAGTCAGGATAATTTGCATTAATGAAGAGATAAATGTTTTAAAAACAAAAGGAAAATGCAATCTTCAATACTACATATATCATTCTGATTATAATAAAATTACTTTTTTTTCCATTAAAAATAAATAAAAAAATGTATTTACCTCTTCATTAATGTAGATGATCCAAATTGATGAATAGAGTATATTCATTATGCCCCTAGAAATCATTAACCATGTAACAAGAAGATTGAACTACCACATTGTTGGTGATGAGAAGTGTGGCCAAATAATTAAGGAAAAAATTTAAGTAAAGTATGATATGTGCTAGTGGTATAAGTGACTTATTAGAAGATAACATAGTGACCTTTTTGTATGCTTTCAAAGAAGAAACATTTATTATATTTATAATCAAGTATTTTTTGACCTTGAAAGTAGATAAAAAAATTCACGTGTCATCATCTAATAGGTCACTTGTACCACTAGCACATATATAAGTTTTGTCCGATAATTAAATGCATAAAATTCTTGACTAAACTAGTCTGGTAATTTATCCTTAATTTTAATAATAATGAAATGAATGTGTAGATAATATATTGTTTGTGAATAAATACTTTCACTCACAATATAAACATATTACACTATGTGCTGAAGTGCCAACATAGGTCCTTGGGTAACTAATTAACCACTTCCAATACTTATATGAATTATCAAGTTGAATAATATTATTTTCACAACCAAATTATAATAAATTTAAATTATTCTTTTACTGCTTTTTCTTTTTAATTAAGTTTTTCCATATATGAAATTATTATTAATAGGTTCAACAAAGTCAATTATATTCATTATTTTATGGTAAGAAACTAATTCATTTCGGGGTCCATGACTATCTCACCATACAAGTGTCGTTCATAGAATTTGAACTTTTGACATTTTAATCATTTTAGGGACCTGGTGTAACTTTACACAACTAGACTAACACATGAGATTATATACTAAAGGTTTGGGACGTGCATGTTTTGATATTTAGGCACTACAACAAATCCTATATTTTAAAAGTATTAGAAATCTAAATTCAATGGAGGATACAAGTTAATAATCGTTTATGTATATAATCAATATAAATCTTCTATACACTATTATGTACAACTAACTCTCTTTCTACTAATAAAAAATATAGATAAAAAATAAATTAACTTTCATTAAAAACATATTATCAAAATTTCTAATGAGATTATCATTTCTCATCTACTATCTATATAATAACAATCTACTAATTTAAAATATAAAACAACGAAATTACTTAAAGGTATATCACATTATTCCTTGGTATACAAAAGATGTTGGGTATTTTCTTCAATGTATAAGAATGTTTATTATTTTACTATTTGTAACTGCCACATAATCATTATATTACATGTTATTACTAAAATTGGTCTCCTTTATTAGGATTCACGATAGCTTCTATTGGGGCAATTATGTCATTTCATAATTGTGACCTTTTAATTTTTTAAACGCTATTTAAATGTAATTCCGAAATTACAAAAATGGATATTTTGTAAGGACAAAACTTAGGTAAAGTAATATAGGTACTAATGGTACTTGTAACCTATTAGAGAGTGACACGTGAACATTTTTTTCTACTTTCAATGAAGGAACATTTATTACATTTACAATCAAGTATTTTTTTACCTTGAAAATAGAAAAAATGCCCACGTGTCACCCTCTAATAGGTTACAAGTACCATTAGTACCTATGATACTTTACTAAGTTTTGTCCCTTACAGACATTTCCTGTGCAGGGTATAATTGGTATTTCCACTGTTTTGAATTTCGCACTCTATTATTTTATTAATTCTTCATGCAACATAATCATTACATAATGTTATTAATAAAAGGACAAAACTTAAGTAAAATTCTTTAGGTATAAATGGTGTTTGTAACTTATTAAAAGGTGACATGTGTTCATTTATATTATTAAGTCTTTTTTTTTTGCAATTAAGAATATCTCTCTTCAAAATATAGGTGATAATAAACACGTGTCACCTTTTAATAGGTTACAAACACCATTTGTACCTAAGGAATTATACCTAAATTTTGTATAGACTACTATTTGGAAAAAGATGTGTCTTTTATATATTGTATACATTCAACTTTTTCATTTACAGTTTACCTTTTTCTCTTCCATTTTTGTTAAAAATACAACCCTTTCTACTGTTTCACATTTTGGTAGTGTTTCATGGTCATATATGAAATGAGTGTTTTTCTTGAGTTCCACTTTCTTTTTTTTAAAACTGAAACATTGGTTGCTTGACCCAAATAGTCCGGTGATATGAACAAAATGAACATTTTCTATGCTTGACACTTGAATATTTATTTTTCTTGCTTAAAAGATGAACCTTTCTTCTTCGTCTATTATTTTATTAAATCTTCCTGCAACATAACCATAGTAGTCCTTAATTAGCATACACTATATTGGTTATTTATTGTTTATTACCTATTCCTGTAGTTTTTATTACCTTTTCGTGTATATTTATTACTATATTTGTTGTTTTGTTCATATTTTGGAATATAGCAAAAAACCTTTTAGGTTACCATTCTTCTCTTTTAAAAGAAGAAGCAGTTACTACTTTATTAATTAGCATGTTGACCACCATATTAATTTTCTACTAAAAGTATCGTTAACTATTTCAGTTGTTTAACAACATTGTTTATAATTTGTTGTTTTAATTGGTGTCTATATTACTTATTTACCATTTCAGGGTCACTGATTTGTTTACCGTGTTGCACTTCGCTATTAATCTGATACCTTCACTTTAACATTTCATATGGTCTAAAATATATGAAGTTTACTTTCTGCATGCCCAATGTTGTTTGATAGATATTTTTAATATAAAGAAAAATATGTCTAACAAAGATCATTTTTGTTAAACAGTCAGTGCATAATTTTATCATTACACATCCTCCCTTATCTACTGTTACTCATATGAACATTTTCTATGCCTGAACTTGGATGTTTCTATAACTTTTTTTAATAACAATCTACTAATTTAAAATATAAAAGCAACGAAATTACTAAAAGGAATGTTTATTATTTTACTATTTATATCTATCACATAATCATTATATTACATGTTATTACTAAAATGGGCATCCTCTATTGGGCCAATTCTGTAACAGTTGAAGGCATATAATATTATTGTTTTACATATGAAAAAATCTTGCCCATTTTGGTCATTGTACGTTAACTTCTATTGTCTAACATGTTGCAGTTCACTATTGTTCTATAAGTTTATTGCTGCTGTAATTATTTTGCATAAACAAAATTTTTTTCTGATACTTGGACTTTTATATTTAGGGGTTATAATTTTAATAACGTTTTATAGGGTCTAAAATATCTGATGTTGACTCTCTACATGCCCAATATCGATTGATAGTTATTAGCATAAATTGAGTTTTTAATATATAATTATGTTCCAATTAAAAGGTAAAAAAAATTCAACAGTCAATGTATATTTTAATTATTTCACATCCTCAGCTATTTACTGTTAATAGAAAGAGTGTTTATTATTTGTTATTGTTATATAATTCATATGTAGATATGTCAAATAAATATATATATCTTCTAATTTTATCCCCTTAAATAGTTTTGACACAATTATGAAATGTTTTCATGTTCTACCAAAGGTTTATATACCTTGGTGAATTACTTATTATATCAAATTAGGTTTGCAGTTTACTGTTTACACAGATTTATGAACGCTTATTTTTCCATGTATATTTTAGTATAGGTTCTAACTCATTTATAATTGATTCATTATAGTATAAATTATGTACACATATTTAATATCATCCATATACATAAATTTAATGCTTATGTTAAGAGTCATGTCTTCAAAAAAAAAAATCTGTTTATTGTGGGGTAGTTTAATTATTAGCTAACCTCTAGAAAATATAGAGCCTTAACATTTTTTATGTTAGTACATAACTTTTGTGAGATATACTGCCTAACATTTGAGAAATATTGTTTCACATTGTGTTTATGTCATCAAATACAATTTATTGTACTAGGTTTCTAAATTTACATACACTTTGCTAGAGACTTGGTATTTTAATTGTTTATATTTTTGTTATATTACCTTTTTCAAATGTTTAGTCTTAATTTATTTATGAAAATTACTTCATTTACAAGTATCATATCTCTTTTTATATATTAGTATAATGTCTTTATCACACCCTTTCAATATGATAAAGGATCTCAATGATTCCAAACACCATTGGAAGATTGCTATTAGAATGGTTAATATTTGGTATGTTCAAATTCCACTGAAACATGGTCATCTAGAAATGATTTTGATGGACTTTCAGGTACCAATATTTCTTATTTTCATTATTCAAGTATGTAATATGGTTACCATCATACCTTTCTCTCTATTAAATTTAGGGGAGCAAAATTCAAGTCTATGTTAGAAATGAAGAATTTAATGTTTGGAAAGAACAATTAGTGGAATATAAGACATATGTGGTGCACAATTTCGATGTCATGCTGAATGATCTTCAATTTAAGGCGTATGAACATGTTTATCGGATGGAATTTACTACCGGTACAACTTTAGAACAAGTTTTTTATCCTGGTATCCCTCATTTTGAATATGATTTCAAGAAATTTGGCCAAATTATAGTTGACAATGTTCCAACTTATTTATTAAAAGGTTAGGTCAAAATCAATATATATTATCTGTTTTATATACTTAATTTTTTTAGTCTATTATATTTATTGCATGAAATTATATTTATTCTGTTTAATGTAGAAATCATTGGACTAGTCGAATTGAAGTCCATCTTTGCCCATACACAAACAAAATTGAAGAAAGTTAACTTTAATCTCATAGATTCTTGGTTAGGTTTTCCTCTTTTAATCTTTAACAAATCATTATGTTTTGCATTTAATTTTTTTTACTAAACTTCTAATTTACATAATTGATATTAATGTTTTCCAAATAAATTCAGAGGTGATGTGATTACATGTATTCTTCGGCAATAACATGCAATGAAGTTCATCAACTATTACAAAACCCATACAATCTGTCAACCTATGATCATTATCTTGACACATGCTACAATCAGGAACGTAAAAGGTTGTAGTAGTTGTACTATGTTTATTTTTAAATTGTGTATTACATTTTATAACTTATTTTAAAATTCGTAGGCAAGCATCCACCCAATGTTTCTAGTTCAAAGATTGGATCAAAGCTTTTGATTGATGAAGAAATAAGTGACATTCAGAAGTATAGAGAAAGGTATCTTTTAAATATGTTTATTTGCTGTTCTACTGAGATGATTGTTCATAATGGGAAACATGATTGTCATAAACTCTTGTGTTGTAGTTTTTCTTCTGTTATTCTATCTTCTCACTCACTGACGGAAGTTAACAAACAGTTGTCCACTAATGTACTTTATTTTTGGAACATTGAACTTTAATTTTTTTTTGAAATTTTGAATTTATTTTTATTAATGACACATTGCCTTCTTTTGATCAGTCTTCACCTTCTCATCATATCATTGGGAATTTTGAGGCGAATGAGTCTATGCGATTCAAAATTGTGAGATGATACAATTTTTTTATCTATTTTTCAATCCAAATTTAATTCTTACAATAAATATCTAATTCAAATGAATTGTTGTACTTTTATGCTTAGTCTATGTCTGTTAATGCTGAGCATGATTAGACAACCTTTAATTCATAACTCCAGCTAAGAAATTGTCGGCTGAGTTAGATTTGGACCTACCTCAAAGCTGTAAATATAGTTGCACTAAATTGACATCTTTGAATATGTCAAAGCATATCAAAACTACATGAGTTCTGATATTACTGTTTTACTGTTTTAGGGAGTATGTTTGACTGAAATTTCAGCCTTTTTTTTGCATCACAACTGTATATATATATGACATTCTGAGCTGCCCTTTCTTTTTGGCATAATTTTTTTGAACTGCATCTAGCTGGCGTTGAACAAAATTGTCTCATGTTATCGCAAGATCATTACCATGCAAATGCCCCATCCTATATATTTTTTAATTTGTAAAGACTAATTGTGATTACCCATGTAATGAAGTCGATATTAACTTTGGTGCTTTGATTTTAACCAGTTTATATTGAATATGAAATTAATTGAATATTAAATTGATAAGTGAATGAGCTCTATACTGGTATCATATTGAACTACGTTTAGTTTCATGTTAAGTTTTAGAATCTATATTTGTAACAATTTTGTTTCTTTTAACCCATGTATTTAGACTCCACTTGACTTTTGTTTTATGATTCCATGTTGACATTTATGTATACCACATGCACTAAAATGTCTATAATAGGTATGTGAACACTTAATTTTGTCGGTCCAAAAAGAAATATACTTATTCAAAAACAATATTTTTACAAAAAAACATTCTATGAGAAATAAAATCTTTAGAGATTGACTCTCATCAAAATTGGATCAATAAATAAATCAAGATTACAATATGCAAATCAAATCAAACTATAAAATTTCATATTAAAGTGATAGTGTTGCACAAATCATTTTGATTAAAAAATTTAATAGGAAATTAATTAATTAGAGATTTTTATCAAATAAATTGGAGATTGCAAATCATATCAAATCAAATAAAAAAAAGATTTTAAGTGAATTAATAGTCACTTATCATCCTAATTATGGAAGGATTCCAATTTGCAAAACCATATCCAAAAATCCTTTAATTTTTGTTTTCTATTTAATTGTAAAATAAAAATGCACTCAAAATATCTCTTTTGTGAATTTATATAAGTCAAATGATTGATTTTTGTCTATTTATGAGTAATATGATAATTTTGGGATTTTATAGAATTATTACATAATTTTCTATCAAAAAAGATGTTTTCGGCTACAACTATCATTAAAAAATGTCAAATAATTATGGTGTACTCACTTTGGGCATCACAATAATTTTTTGGCTCTATAAAAATTATTGGACTATTTTTTTAGCAAAAAATATATTTCTTTTAGATGTTCCAGGACCCAAAAATAAATCATTCTTTCAGATATTTTAATTAGTGATATGATAATTTTTTAGAATAAGAATTGATTATGGGAATTATGAGTTGCCTTATTTATTTTAAACATGTGTTGAAATTCATTAAAAAGATAAAATCCCTACAAATTCCTTATTTCCTAAAATAAAACAAAGAAAAATGTGCACCAAAATAAATGAGATTATATGCAATAATAAGGTATGATTTCTCTCCTATTTTAAATTAGGAAAATATTATTTTTTTCATTAATTTCAATGATATATGTGTGACAGTATAAATAGTGCACATCGCATAATGAAAATGGGGAATATATTCTACAAATTGGCCAAAATTTTCTCTAACCCTTTCTCTCAAAAACATCGAGAAGAATATAGCCAAAAACATTTTGATACTTATATTCCTAGATATAAAAATTCCTAAAAAATAAAAGAAATTTTTTGTGAAAGAAACTCTAGGCCCAAAAGAGAGAAAGTAGATTGTTGAGTCAGGTGATCCACTACGATCAAGCACACAGTAAAATCGTGCTCCCTCCATTCCAGGGTGCAGTGCGATCCAATTTGCAGCTGACACGTGCTCAACCCACTGTACACTAACTTTCCATGGAACATAGTCATCCAATGAGGTTTTTATGGGCTTTAATTTTATTTTTTATATTTTTATCTATTCATATTATTTCTATACTATACATCTATAATCATTTATTAAAGAAAAAAATAATTTTACATGATAATATTTTTTAAAATCCTTAAAATAAAAAAAAATAATTTTTTTAATTAAATCAATAGTCATTAATAAAAAATCATTTTTAAAAAATAAATAAATATCAATACCAATTGAAATAATAATCATATTTCCTTATAATGATATAAATCTTAAAAATTAATCAAAGATGGGGGACGGTCGCGGAAATGCTTATTGTCCTCAAATCATTTTCGAATGGTCGCACAACGCTACTTCTCTTCATCCGATTAATTCTTAAAATCAATAAAATACATTTTTTAATAACTAATACCAATAAAGTCTTTTTTTTATAAATAAATTTGAAATACAACCCTTTTTTACAAAAAAATCTAAAAATTATCAAATACATCAAAGATGGATGAACGGTTGCCCATTACAACTTCTTTTCCTCAACTCATCCTTTGGAGGGTCGCGCTACGCCGTTTCTTTCCCTAATTAAAACACACAGTCAACAATCATTTTTCAAGTAAAGAACTATGTAGCCTTGATTCCCTTAATAGGGATACGTAGGATCAAGGTTTCACCTTGACAGACACAACAAATAAATAAATAAATTTTGTCCCTCTAATAATTAATTAAATAATCCAAATAATTTTAAAAGTATAAAATATGTCATATAACTTATTGAGGGTACCACTTAAAGCATGCAGATAGGGTGTTAATACCTTCCCTAATCTGTAACCGACTCCCGAACCTGGATATCAAAAATTTAAAGCTTATTGTAATTGGGCTAAAAAAATTTCTACATTTTTAACCATAAAACGTAGTGGTGACTCTAAGAAAGTCGCGCGGCAAAAAACCAGGGCGCGACAAGATACATAATTGATGTGCTAAACATTCATATTTCCTTTTAAGAAAATGGTGTATTATATAAATAATGCTGCAAATCAACTAATACTTATAATCATTACACAATGTTGAGTCACTAATATAACAGTATTGTTGCTTAAACAAATAAGGAGGTTAGTTTAATGCGTATATCATACTAAGTCAAGTGGAAGCCTTTGTTGTTGTAAATTGGTTCTTGCACTACGATTATAGAGTTAAATTTTTTATGTATACATAAAATTGAAGGGGATCCACTAAATTGTTTGGAAACATTACCCAATCATGAAACTATTGAACTTCCATTCTTCTATACATTCAACAAATTTTGGATATGTATATTTGGCATAATGTTTTTTTTCAAAATACTTGCAGGCAATGATATCTTGGTAATTTTCAGGCATTTTTGACATTAAACATATCCAAATAGGCTACCATCCAAAAACTTATTTTCTAAAGTAAGTCATCTAATGTTTTGCATTTTCATGGTATATTCAGAACTTTACTCTATCCATGACTACTATTAATAACAAAATCAGTTGAAACATGACAGTATCTACTATAGAATAATGTTCTTTTGTGGATGTTATTATTAATTACTGTTCTTATAATATAAATACAGGACCTTATATTGATTTTAAAACAATAAGTAATTTACTTTGTATTTATGCTGAAACATTTTAGTATCTACCATGTCTCACAAGTACATCAATTTATATTCATTTTCATGTTTCAACTCACTTACACTGTTGTTGTGTTTTATTATTTCTATTAATTCATTCACTATCAATCTTCTTATCATGAATAGAATAAATATCATGATGTGTACTGCAATAAACCTTTTTGTTAATGTTATTATCACAGTCATTTGAAGATTTTAGATGTTATTAGTGCATCTAAATTAATTTACACACTTTGCACCATAGATTGTATCTTTCAAGATTAGGTTATTTTGTAAGTATACATTATGTGATATATTTTGTTCTTTGTTTTATATAATGATAGATAAAATATTATTCTCTTATTCTTGAAAGTGTAATTGGTATTGTTCAATGGTTAAAATATCTATTCTGATGATACAAGATAACATCTTTTACATATTGTATTTAGTTTCACTACAAAATTCATTCAAGACATTAAATGAATTTGTTGCATGAATCTGACATTATGTGAATCAAAAATTTGGTTTTGACTCTTTAATTTTTGGGGGTGTCCTACCTATACATTCGTTTCCCCCACTATTTTTTTCATACATTTCGTTTTTTGACCTATTTTACTTTGCTGATTAACCTTAGGCTACACTAAGTTTTTGCATCAACAATATTTTAATTTAAAAATTATTTTATACTATTCAAATAAATTCATGAAAAATATATTATCACCCGTGCGAATGCACGGGTAACCTACTAGTTGATAGTGAAGAGAATGGTAGATAAGTAGTGATACAAGATTTACATTCTTTGTAATCACTTACAGCATATGGGGTATCCATGGAAAATATGGTATCACTAGATAGGAGAGTTGTTGTTTTATATTTTAGTTTTAAAGGTAAAAGTAAAAATGTCGTTTTATTGTAAAGTAAATGAGATGATAAAAATGTCATGATATATTGTTTTAGTCTTTGTTTTTGCACCACTTCTCTCTATAGTCCATTTATATGAGTTGAAGAGCATATAAGTGGATGGACCCATAGACCTAATGCCTTAAGGTTTTGAGTCAAGATCTAGTGTCAAACCCATTTATATGCTTCTTTCACTTAGCTAATGGAATAATGATATAACTCATAGATGAAGATCTCCCAACAAGTGGTATCATAACCAATGGTTCGACGACAACAAAGTATTGAAGCGACAAGTGATCGGTAGATCCATGATGGATCCTTGTGTCGAAAGTCTTCCTGACAAGAGGTCCAGGCGACATGTTCCATTGATGAAAGGACAAGCTAACGACAATGCAATTAGATATAGAAAGTTGAGCTCTAGTGTAACTAATACTCGAAGGGGAGTAACTCACACTCGAAGAGGAGATGTTGGGTATTCCAAGTGTGAATGAAAAAATCTCACATTGTGTAAAAGAAGATGAGTTGAAGAATATATAAATGGATGAACGCATAGACTTAATGTCTTAAGATTTTGGGTTAAAATTTGATATCAAACTCATTTATATGATTCTTTCACTTAACTCATAGATAAAGATCTTCCACTAAGTACAACCAAATAATATCAAACTCACCTATTGGGCTTCCATTGAACATACAAGTATCAAACTCACACTACTAGTGTGACACTAGCCAAAATTGGGTCCCACTAATGAAGGGTTGACTTTTGAGTTTTCATGTGAAGTCATGAGCAATGGTTGGGTGTCTCGTTAAGTGGGTCCCACTAACACTACCCTTTCACCACTATACGACGCCGTGCAGCTGACCTAAACCCACTCTGACAGTCAACCCCCTTGTCCAGTTGTGCCTCCTCATAGGGTCCCCTATGCTTCTTATTTATTTATTTTTATTTTTTTATATAATTTTATTGATTGTGACTTGTTATATATGATTTTTGTTTGGATTCAACAAAGTCAAAGCCATATATGAACAAATACTTTTCCCTAACTTTGAAGCAATCAAATAGTTGATTGAGAGGAAGGAGTTGCATATGATTCTTGTGTGCCTCTAAAGATTAAATTGTGTTAGGAATATGATAGCCATTTGATTATTAATTTCTTTAATTAGCATTGTAGATAGCACTAACTAAGAGGCAGATTTTGGTTGTCCATTTCTGGGTATGGGAATCAACAACATTATTCATTAGAATTATTAGGATTGCTATTTTATTTTTATATTTATTTTTATTATTTGATGAACACCTTAACAATATCAAGAGTAGGAACTTGCATGTGCTATTATATAATTAGATTAGTAAAAAGTAATGGAAAACTCAACATGTGAATGCAAAGAATGACTCTATCTGCATGAGAAAAATATATATTATTGAAAATATAAATTTTTGTATAGTTAAAATGATAATTTTCAACTTTTGTTATAGCTATTAATGTCGTTGAAGTAGCTATCAGATGGACTTTGTTCCTTAAGTTTCTCGTAAATTTTTTTAACTCAAATCAATAACCTAATCTATAGCACTTCCTACCTTTGTACGAGACTGGTCAAAAAATTATACTTTAATACATTTTGAATTAAATTTATTTTGTATTTCCAATACATCAGATGTCAATTCACATAAAATGACACAAAATGTGAGATATGTAATGTGATTATTTGAATAGTGTCCAAGTTCATTGAGCACATCAACACAATTTGTTTACCTATACTCATAAACCCCTCAAATTCTAAGTTGTCTTGGTGAGGATTAAAAAGTTACACTTGTAACAAAGTATTATCAATGACTTTGTGGAAGTATTATTCCTTAGGTCCCTATTTTACTTACTACTAACAACCTTTACTGTTTGGGCCAAATTATTCTTGTGGTTGCTAATAAAAAATGGAGCTATAATTCTAAGCTATATATGAATTTAGAGGTATGTGTTATAGACTTCCTAAGATAATGTTTAAAATATTAACAAATAATGCAACTATTCTCTACCTGTAGTGTATACCTTAGAGTTGCTGAGAAATTTCTAGAAGTTTTAATCATTCAACCCCAATAATTTAGAATTAGCATCATCTCCATTAACTGAAAAATAAGTGTATGTTTTCTCCCTTTATTTTTAATGGTAAAAATGTAATTAAATTATAATCAAAATGATATCGTGTAATTGAAGGTTGCATTATTTCTCTTTAGTTTTTGAAGCACTTACCTCTCCACTCAATAATTTTTTATCACGTGATTATTTGATAATTACATTCTTCAAATTGTTCAACTTGCTATAATTACTTACACCTAAAATCTGCTTTTACCCTAAATGCATCTACCTATGTATGCATGGTTTGCTAAGCAAAAGAAACATTTTCCCTGCTTTTAATAATGTAATGTATCCAAATTCCAGTGAATAAAAAAATAGTTCAAACTCTATCATTTTGGATTTAAGTATTAAGCTATGCCTCAATGGTTTTTCTAATATTACTTATCATAGGAGAATCACAATTTAGCAAGTAACCTACCATTTCATTTATAGCATAAAATAATGCAAGCTCACTTATCCTCATAAGTATTTGTGCTAAAAAGAAGTATTTGAACATGAATCACGCGGAGTCAAGGAAAAAATATTAACAAATATTTTGGAGGGTTTATTGTTGGTGCAGCGAAAGCGATCGTTGCGCAACGTTGATTACAAGCAATCAAATATGCATAGAATAAATAGAAGAGAAGAAACAAAGAGAATTTAGTAACGAGGTTCGGCTAATTATATCTACGTCCCCGGGAACGCTAAACGGCTATCAAGATATTATTATAGAATAAGGATTACAAATCTTATCACATCCGTAGGCCCAAGTGTCCATGGTGTGTTTCTATTTGATGCTTATATCTGATTCACATTATAACAAGAGACTTGAGTCCAATATATAACATTAGTTACTCTACTCTATTCCAATATTAGGTAATATGAGACTAATGTAATAACATATTTAAAACATTCATAATATTTATTAAAAATAATTCTTTAACGTTGACTTATACATTGGTTTGGTCCACTATATATGATGCATCTATCATAGCATAACAAGACAAAATCAACATTTAAAGTAAAACACTACCTACACGGATCAGTACTAAAATGTTTTTAAAAAAATGTCAAAGGCTCTCTCTGACCCTCTCCATTATGGCTCAGCAGCATATCATTTTTGTATGGACTCAAACCTT
Source organism: Lupinus albus (assembly GCA_009771035.1). Taxonomy (NCBI): domain Eukaryota; kingdom Viridiplantae; phylum Streptophyta; class Magnoliopsida; order Fabales; family Fabaceae; genus Lupinus; species Lupinus albus. The sequence continues at coordinate 22,193,401 of CM019999.1, read as the reverse complement.
TTAATTCTCATAACTAATCTAAAAGTATAGCCATATATCAAATTGACCAAGATATGGTGAAAAAGTGAAAAGGAAATATTACAGGAAATAAAATATGACATTTACTCTAGTTCCACTTGTTTACAACCAAAAGGAAAAAGAGAACATCGGTATTTAAAATATTATATATATATATATATAAACATGTATATATCTTAATTTTTTATATATACATTTCAAAAATACCATCAAAATATTAAAATGCTGTCCCTACTTGAATGTACATAAATCATTACCCCGCAAAGAAATCTTAAGTAAATCAATAATCAGATTTCATTCTTTTTTTTTCTCAGCAAAAAATAATAATAATATTAAACTGTACCAAGGTTACAAATGAATTACAAGAGTGTCAACTTGGAATTACAAAAAGGAAGTGAACACAATTGAATGCTACATTCATCCGAGTTGATAACACAACTTAAGTATGGACTTGCAAATCTCTTAATCCATAGTTAAGATTTTACCTTCACCAATTTTTGGTGAAGACATCTTATTTGATTTGAAAGTAATATTATTTCATGTTAATTAGATGGATCATGTTGTTGCTGACCAAATGACGCTATAGAACTACATAATTTCCTGTGTGGCTAATTTGGCAGTGCAATGCTACAATCTATACAATTATAGAGTGGTTTTGAAAGTGAGTAAAAACTACACAAGGATCACCCCTCCTTTGGTGGTATAAACACTCTTCTAAGCATGACTTCCGTAGTGGTCAATCTATCCTGAAAAAGTCTCTATGAAAAAACAGTGACCTTCAATGGTGCTTTGAATTCACGTAAAGGATTGAGGTGCTTGTACTTGTGCTTTTGATGATGATCATGGGTAGCAAGAAATTTGTATACTTATTTAGCTTGTGTGAGATTCTCAATTGGATCTTGTCCCAAATCGAATGGTTGCCTTCTCCAAATTAAAGTTTATTCCTACTTCCCCTTCGACCATTTCTTGAAGTCTCTAGTAGAAGCTTCTTTAGATGAATTGAGATTATAAAGCCTCGTAAACCTGGACATTAGGTTTCCAATACCTAGCCAATTGTGTTTCCAAAATTTGGTATTAGTCTCGTCTCGTAATTTCCGCACAACGCCATACCAAAACCAATGAGGGTTGTCTTTGCCCATAATTTCTAGATTACTTAGATCTCTGAACCAAGAAGAAATTTTCAATGAAGAGATCGTTGCCCTCTCCATAAAGGATCACAAATAATATATCCATATTTAGATCTCAACATTCTACACCAAACATAATCGCCCTTTATGATAATAAGTCATTGGTCCGGGATAGGGAATGAGACACCGTTCGGGACAGGTGATTCCCATCGCAATAATCCTACTTAAATTTCTACATATACTCTAATTCCGTAGATATAAGGTGATGTATCTTTAGTCTAGAATCACATCTATCATTCACAACAATAATCACAACAACACTATCAAGCAGAGATAATTCTACTTAAGCTAAGAGCATGGATATTATGATGGAGTTAGCTCTCTCAACATGATTTTTTCCATACACAGAACTCACTTTATTTAGAAATGTGTTATTTTACACTAAAATATACTCACCAAGGTTTTAAATCCTGGTCCTACACTCTACAATGCCAAGTTTTTAAGAGTCACCAAAACTGTATCATGCAATTGTAGCTGTGTCAACCACAATTGTCAAAAATGTCAATTTTTTCGACGGGAAAGAGAATAAAATATCTCCATGTATATAGAGATAAGTTATCTCCTACGGCCACTAAAATCATGACATGTGTCCTATTTATTCATTCCTACAAATATATTCCTAAAAGCTAAACAAAATAAACCCTCAATGATATTTCTATCATTGTCATACTTTTAATGTTATTTTTTTTTTTGTCTGCAAAAGAAAATTTATTAATAGATAGGTTGGGAATGTACAAAAATGAATGTAAAAACAAGAAACTTACAAAAGATTACAAAGAGATGTTCAAACAGTGAAGAAGTTTTGAGATTCAGTCAAAATAAATGATATAATTCATCCCTAAGATATTCTTGATCCAAAGTCAAGCATTCACGCTATGATTTGAAGAGAAGAGTGCTCTAAATACTTTTAATGGTTATAGAAGATAACTTATCTTCTGATATGAAGAGATATTTTATTCTCATTCGGAAACTACTAACAGTTATTTAAAACAGTTGAAATTTACATGTTACATATGTATTGTAGAAAGGCCCCATCAATTATTATAGTTGTTTGCAATAGGAATCTGCATGGAAGTCAAAGTAGAATACATACAAAACATAACCAGTTAACCACAGCAGCTCTTACTTTAAAGTCAAGAGAGTTGGAAGAATCACTTATACGTCACAACCACTTCCTCATCTACTCCACTTTTTCCATTCTCACTATAACCCTATTATCTTCTTTCAACTTCTAAAACTATACCTTGTTCCTATAATAAATATGGTTGAGTCAACCATGTCAAAGACAATGATGGAAGAAGTAGTAATGGCTTCTACTTGGTCAGAAGGGTCAGAAGATCATGATTATGAGCTTGTGAGAGAGCTTTTAGATGATGTATCTCCACTTCTTATGATGCCAGAAGTGTCAAATGATGAGCACAATATAAGTAGTGCATCATCTTCAATTGATGACAATGTTATTAATAAGTTTCTTTGCAACATTTATTCAGGACCAACCATCTTAGATATTGAAAATGCTTTATCAGTAACCAACCATAGAGAGCATTTTCAACATATATCACCACCTAGGTATGAAATTATATTACTTTAACTTCTCAACTTCCTTTACTATATATGCTTAACACATGATTTTTATTGGAAATGTTTCTTCTATAACCCACATGGACATCTTTGATGTAAGTTTTGACTTTATTATACAAAGTATCTATACTTTGTTTTATAAAGCTTAAACTTGTTACAAAAGTAAAAAATATAGAATAAAGTATATCCTCAAATCAGGAGATAAGTTATTTCATTCGGCTACAAAAATCATGACACATGTCATATTTTTTAGTTTTTAGAAATATTTTTGTAAAAAATGGTTAAATATGAGACATGACATAATGTTAGTGATTGAATGAAATTACGTATCTCTTCATACTATGAGATACTTTATTCTCTTTTTTATATAGTATGTGTTTATTATGTTTACTTTTGTTTCATTGTAGTGTTTCCCTATTGGAAAGGGATTTGGGTAAGATTGAGAATAAGTACACCTTGAAAATCAAGTGTTTTGGCAATGGTATGGGTGATGATGGCTATAAGTGGAGGAAATATGGCCAGAAATCTATTAAGAATAGCCCAAATCCTAGGTAAATTCATTCTTATTTTAACTTTCATATATAATCATACACATGCACATACATATATGTAAAAGGAGCATTCAAAGTTTTAAATAAATTGTTTTCTAAAAATGTGTGCACATGTTTCAATGTACCAATCCTATTCTGGATATTAAGCACTTTATCAATAATAATACACAAAATATCTAAAATATTTTGATAATAGACAAAAGGGATAGGATCATAGCTAGCAACATAGGTTTACTAAGTAGAAAGCACTAATAGACATATCGCTTGTCTCACTCTCTGTCTCAATTCTTGTCCCGGGTCAATCAAAATGTTGTTATATGAATAGATTAAAAAATTAAAAAATAACAAAAATCAGTATTTCGATTGACCTGAAATAAGGATTGAGACCGGGAGTGAGACAGTTAATCTTTATATGTAAGCACTAACTAGTAGGATTTTCGTTATCGTATGAGTGGACGTATTTCTTATTATATATCCGACTATAGTATATCATATAATTCTGTGATATGTGATATGATAATACAAAAAAGGTAAGATCATTAGGAATATTTGCACGTCAATAACTTTCTATGGTTTCCATGCAATAGCCATACCTTGAGTTATTTCAATTTAATTTTAAGATGCCTCATGGTACATTATCAACAAATGCAAGTTTAAGAATAAGGCTAGTTTTATAGATGCAAAAACAAGCATTACATTATTATAAGGAATTGGCTTAGTAATTATGGAGGTTTGTTTCATGACTTAATTGTTCTTATTAAGACCTTGAGCTTAACTAATTCTCCTAAATGAGTTTAAGATCATGAGGAAAATTATTTAATCTTAGTTTGACACAAAAGTTGGCCTTAAAATATATTTAATGGGACAAAAAATAAGAGATGGAGATTGAGAGGGAAAAGATGCACAAATATATTCATCTTAAAGTTTTTTCTTTTATTTTCTTGATATACAAACTTTAATCCTGCCAAAGCCACTTTGATTTGGGCTCAATTACTCAACCATCTAATAATATAAATTAGTATATCTAATAATAGGCCTCTCTACAACTCTAAGCCATTTAATCACCTCAAGTTAATCACATATTACACATTACGCTAGAAATTATATTTAACAATGGTTCTTCAACAGCGCTTCCTAGAATTACGCTATTAAATACGAGACAGAGGAAAATAAACAGCACATATTTAAGCAAGCGCTCTTAATATTAATAAGCGGATATAACATTAACAACACATCCGTGAATGCGTGTTATGAAATAAGCACTGACTTGAATTAGTTCTATTTAACGGCGCTTATCGTTGTGACAATTCTAAATTTTGATTTTGATGTTATTATGGATAAAACAGGAGCTACTATAGGTGCACCAATCCAAGGTGCAGTGCCAAGAAACAGGTTGAGAGATCCAATGAGGACCCAGACACACTTATCATCACTTATGAAGGGCTCCACCTTCACTTTGCTTACCCATACTTCCACATGAACCAGCCTCAGCAACCTTATAATCCACCAATCAAGAAGTTAAAGCCCAACTATTTACATCAAGAAGCCCAAGATCATAAAGCCCATGAATCCCATGAAGCCCAAGTCAATGCTACTTTTGGACTAACATCATCAACTTTACTAGACACTCAACAAGATATAGCTCAAGAAACTTTGGGTTCAAAAGGGTTACTTGAAGATATGGTGCCATTCATGGTTAGGAACCCTACAAATGAAGTCAATAGTGGTCACCCCAAATTTTATTGTTCTTCATTCCCTTCTCCTCAAGTATCTCCTCCTTCTCTTTGGCCTTCAAATTTCCCTAACTCCTCTTATACCATGGGCTTAAATTCTAGCACCTAGGTTTTAAATATGTATAGTTAAAGATTTAGAAAGTCAATAAGCTCTTGGGGTTTGTTATATTTGTTTTATTTATGTGATTTTCATAATATCCTAAGGTTCTTCTATTTCATTGTCATTTTCAATACTTTTACATTTTAATAACATAACCACATCATTGAAAAATTATATTAATGATAATGTATACATAACATACAAATCTAACATATTGCCTTACTAGAACTCCACACATTGCTTCTGATTTTCTTTTAACATTTTGATGGGTCTAGTCGGATTGTTAATTTTTTTAAAACATAATGCATTACGAGACAGTAAGCTCAAAATGCAAAATATGTATTACCAAACTAGAACCTCGTAATATTTTTTTTGTTCATTCCGATGGGGTTAGTCACAATGTTTAAGTTATAAAAAAAAGTAAAAAACATAATAGATTCCAAGACTGGAAATCTCTAAATCTTTTTAAATGATTTTTTTTTACATTACAACAATGTCAAGTTGGAATGTTTTATTTTTTAAAATACATAACCCATTCCGAGTATGTATTATATTATATTGAAATGAAAACATGTACAATTCCTTATATCATAATATTGATTTGTGAAAGTATAATTGTATGAATTATTACAGATTCTATAATTTTAAGAAATGCTTATTATCGACACAATATAATCTTATGTTAATGCATGGGTTTTAATATTTGAAGATTAACAAATCAATGTTTACATGTGCAATATTAATAATAGAAAATTAAGAATATTGATTTGTGAAAGTATGATTGTATGGACTATAATTGATTTCTTAATTGTAGGCAATGTTACATTATGGATACAGCAATATTATGGATATTCATTTTTTGTTTAACATCAAATGATATGGCTTTATTAGGACGTACATAATGAGCATTGTTTTGTTTTAGCTATGTAGTTAAACTATAATATGAAAATTGATTAAAATTAAGAAATCAGTAATAATTCATATAATCATACTCTTACAAATCAATGTTGTTAATTTTCTATTATTAATATTGCACATGTAAACATTGATTTGTTTATCTTCAAATATTAAAACTCAAAGATGAACATAAGATAATATTATTGTATCCATATTAAGTATTGTTTAAAATTAAGAAATCTGTAATAATCCATATAATCATACTTTCCCAAATCAACGCTGTGATAAAAGGAATAGTAACAGTTTTCATTTCATTATAATATGAATATATGATATAGTAATAGTTTTTGAAGGAATAAATGATAACGGGTTCAATCCCATAAAAGGAATAGTAACATGTTTAATAGGAATTGTGTTTTTTTTGTCATAAAATGTTGATCTTATAATTTAGAGTTAATTACATTGACACCTCACGTTTTAGAGAAATTACACAAATCAATATTCAATTTTTTACACCTACAAAAACCGCCTAATTTATAAAAATACATTACACCCATCACCTCTACATTTGCAGAGAAACAAATGTCATTTTTTAAACACAAAAAAAGTGATGAATGTAATTAAGTTAAATAAAATAGAGTATATTGTGGAGACAAGTCCAATTGTATATGAGTCAATACATTTTTCATTATTTTTTTGTTCATTATAATATACTATAGGAGTAAGTTATTTAAATAATATATCATTAGAATTATTAATGCATTTTGTAATGAACCAAAAATAATGAAAATGTATTGACTCTTATAATATTTGGATTTCTCTCCACACTATATAATATTTTGTTTAATTTAATTACACTTAAACATCATTTTATTTAAAATATCACACTTATTTCTCGTGCAGGGTGATTAGTATAATGTATGTATATAAATTAGGAGGTTTTGTAGGTGTAAAAAATGAATGAGTGATTTATGTAATTTACTAAAACTCAAGGTATCTGTAATTTACTCTAAAACATAATGAACACTAAATAAAATATGATCATTCTATATTTATGCCAATATTGAACATGTAAATATTTAAACATAATGAACTTTCCATCTAAAATAAAACATAATGGAGAGATATGCTGATATTACATGTGGATTTGTTTATTTTCAAATATTAAAAATCAAAGATATAATATTTAAATCGGGTATATCATAAGATGATAATATTGTATCCATAATGAGCATTACCTAAAATTAAGGGTTAATTACAATCATAATTTCAAAAAGAGTTAATTACATTGACCCTTTGATTTATATATACGCATTACACTGACTATCATTGCATGTGAAATAAGTGTGATTTTTTACATAAAAAATGATGATAAGTGTAATGAAGTTAAACAAAATATAATATAGTATAGACAAGTCAAAGTAGTATACGAGCCAATACATTTTCATTATTTTTGGTTCATTAAAAAATGCATGAATAATTCTAATGAGATATTATTTAAATCATTCTTATATTGTATTATAACGAACAGAAAATAATGAAAATGTATTGATTCATATATTATTTGGACTTATTTCCTCAATATACCATATTTTATTTAACTTAATTACATTTATCAGATGTAATTTTAAAATATCACACTTGTTTCTCATGCAGAGGTAGTCACTACAGTGTATGTTTATAAATTAGGGGAGTTTCTTAGTTGTAAAAAATGGAATGGTAGTTTGCCTAATTTTACTAAAATACAGAGGAAATTAGAGTAATTTACTCTTTGTTAATTTTCTATTAAAATTTAAAAAACTGTTTAAGCATTAAATATTAAGTGAGATAAAGTATGGAATTGAAAGGGTATTCTTGCAATATTTTGAAATGTAACAATTTCATATCATATATTTTACAAATCATTGAAGCTGTAAAAGGAATAATAATGATAGGAAAGATACAAGTTAATGTGATAATTAATAACTTTAACTTCATAACAAATATTTATAACATGTATTTTACAACTCATTGGAGTATGTTGAAAAAAGGAATAGTAACAATAAGAAAAATAAGTAATTTGAGAAAATCATTGTATGACCTAAAACAAGCTCCTAAACAATGCTATGAAAAAATTGACCAAACTTTAGTAAGTGATGGATATGTTGTGAATTCATCTAATACTTGTGTTTACTCTAAATTGATTGGACTAGAATGAATGATAATATGTCTATATGTCCACGACATGTTGATTTTTGGGACTAATATGTATGTAATAAATGAGATCAAATTTTTCTATCATCCCATTTTGAAATGAAAGTTCTACGAGAAGCTGATGTGATACTGTGTTAAAATAAGAAGAAATGGTCATGAATTTTTCTTATATCAGTTGCATTATCTATGATGTATTGCATGTGAAAACTTTCTATGATTCTAGCATACATCTTGAGAAAAACAAAGGTTCTAGCATTTCACAAGCTTAATATGTTAAAATCATAGGTAGTGTTATGTTCCTCATGAATTGTACTACACCTGACATAGCATATGTTGTGAGTAGATTAAGTATATATACTCAAAATCCATGTAATGAACATTGAACTGAACTTTGTCCTTTACTCAGGTACCTTAAGGGCACCATGGATTGGTGTTTACATTTTTTTGTAAATTTCCTGCTGTATTAGAAGGATTTTGTGATGCAAATTGGGTTACTGAGGTTAGTTCCACTAGTGGATATGCTTTTACTTTAGGTAGAGGCGACATATCTTGGAAGTCTTTCAAGAAAACTTGTATAGCTCGATCTATTATGGAATCAGATTATTACTCTTGATCTTGTAGGTCAAGAAGTAGAATGGTTGAGAATCCTGTTGGCAAATGTGCTATTTCCGTGTAGATATTGAATTTGCAATGAACAGTATATATAAAAATTATGTGATCTCTTGAGTTTATAAGATGTGAAAGAAACTTAGCAGATCCTCTCACCAAAGGGAGATGGGACTTAAGTCTTTGTGACTTGTGGTAGTGTGTTGTATATAGGTTGAGTTTTTAGCTCTTAATGAGTTCATGGCCCTGGTTGTTGGGTGGTTTTTATGAGACAGATTTGATGGACTCACCGCTTGGTATATTTGAGGATGAACATTCTTATGTTCTTAATGAATTCATACCAATTATGGTGGTGCTTTTGGGACGCACTTGATGGATTCACCTATATGATTGTGAAAGTGAACCGTTTTCTATGAAAAATTAATCTTAATTTTGTGGAGCACTCATGAGTATCCAATGTATCACAAATTTAAGGTAATACATGTGTGATGTTGGTTTCATTTATTGCTTCACTTCACTATGTATCATTTAATCTTTAACATATTGTACTTAAGTGTTATTCTCTTCTGTTTGTTTTGTTTTTGTTTGTTATGCCATTGGTGTGGGATTGTTAGATAATGGCAAACAAACAAATTTTTATTTTGTATTTATTTTTAGAGTAAATTACACTCACACTATTTGAGTTTTAGTGAAATTATATAAACCACCCCTCTATTTTTTGTCCTTACGCGAACTACCCCTACCTCCTACACGAACCACCCCTAATTTTGTATATATATTACACTGATCACTCTTGCATGTTATAAAAGTGTAATATTTTAAACAAAAAAACGTATGGTGAGTGTAATTAATTAAAAAAAACATTATATATTGTGTAACATTTCAAATAATACAAAAATCAATGTTTCATTATTATTTTTGTCTCATTACAAAATATATTACTAATTCTAAAGATATGTTTAAATAACTCTTATAATATTTTTTAATGAGCCAAATAATGAAGACGCATCGACTCTTATATTATTTGAATTTGTCTACACAATATACAATATTTTATTTAACTTAATTACACACGCCACATGATTTTTGTTTAAATTATTACATTTTTATATTACGGAGAGGTAGTCAGTGTAACATATGTATAAAATTAGAGGCAACTCGTGTAAGAACAAAAAATGGATGGGTGGTTTATATAATTTCACTAAAACTCAGGGTGTGAGTGTAATTTACTCTTATTTTTTATGATCTCATTTAATTAGTCTTGATTTGGTTGTCAATTAGGTGTGATCAGTTTCTATTTTTTTTGTTAACCTACTTTATTTTCTTTAATGACTGATTTATTTTTAGGAGATATTTTTTATAAAAATATAACTGATCTTCTTCTATCTTTTCAACATAAATTAGTCTTGTAATATGAGATAGATACATAATATATTCTCTTGATTTATTCATATTTTTTCCACTTTCACTCTATTCAAAACTTGGGAAAACATTTGTGATTTTCATAGCCTAAAAATTCAAGTGCACGTGTTTATTGGCTCGTTGTGTTAACCTTGGGGAGCCAAATTTCGATTTCTCGTGTTTATCGAGCGACTATTTGGATTGCACTAGGATCCAGCCGAATATCGCTTTATGAAAAATTTCTACAGCACAACTATTTCCTAAATAATTTGTCATTTCCTGATTCTTCTACCTTTCTACAAGAACATGACTAGATTTTTGATTGAATATATTAGCTTTATGTTTTATGACTTAGTTGAAGGATTTCATTTATCAAATTTTTTTGGAGACTCTTATTTTCTTTCCTCTCTCTTACAAGAAATGTCATGTCCAAACTCCCCAATTATGTTGACAATGAAAAATTCTGTTGGAGGCCACTAATTCCAGTGGGCAAGTATTAACACCCTACATTGACGAACAAAGATCTTTTTCTCCTCATGTTTTCAATAACAAAAGTGTGATTTTATAATAAATAAAAAGATAAGAGTATAATTGCATGTTATATTTCATTTGTTATTGTGTGACACTTACATCTCCACTAAAAGAGAGGATCCTATGAAAAATTGGATCAATTGGAAACCGTGTTTGAAGATATTTGCTTCATAATCGTTTAGAATTAATATTTTCAGTGGATGTGCTAGATATTAAATGTTGTTGGCCCATTATGTAGCTGAGACCTTATGAAATGCATGTTGCCATGTTGATGGTTATCTACCTAGTTGTATTTTTTATGTTATATATAGATTTCTTAATTTGTCATCACTAGATAATTTTCAAATTATACAACCTAACTGATATTATCATTTTTTTTTTAATTATACTTCACAACCAAATTGTAATCACAAATTGTGGTTTTGGAGTCTGCACAATTTGTGATCATATACTTCGCAAAGATATTATCATTTTGCTAGATATTACGATCATATTTTTCACAATTTTTTGCAATTGTAATAAATGGAACGTAATAGTTTAAAACATTTTATACTACATTTCTTCCTCTACTCAATTGATATCTTCTGCATAATTTTTCTGATGAATTATTTTGGTACATGGTTTTCTAGTTGATTTAAATTATTTAAACTACTTTTTTTAATTAACAAATGGAGTCTAATTGTTAAGAGAAGGTTAAATAACAAACCTTATTGGCGATTACATGGTTTGAGTACGCTCACAATATAATGGGATTATTCAGTGGAACCTACTAAAATTTTGAAAATTATATACAATGAAATTCTTCTTGATCTTTCATATCCTAAGAGTGATACATGTATATTAAAAGGAGAAGTCACACGACCCTAAAGAAATAAGAAATAATTCATTAATTATAAAGTGGGATACCCTAAGTTAAAAAAAACTATTATTGTCAATATTTTAGTCTTAGATTTTTATTCTAATATTAAAAATATTATCAGCCTCAGTCATCCAAATATGTGCCAAATAATTTCAAATAGAGATCATCTATCTTATATTTTATGTCTCATTGTGTCTCAGTCCAATTGAAAATTGACACATATTTAAAAATAAAATTCATAAAAACAAAATGTAATTTTTTTATGTTATTTTGTGGGATTTGATTGGTTTATAACAGGGGGACAAAAATATTTAGGGATAGAGGATCCTCTTTCAATAATATCACCATCCCATTTGTCATTTTCCAATTATAATTTCTGAGTTTTGGGTATTGATTGATGATAGTTGAACGTTGCCCACAAGGACTAAGGGACCCTTTTGGTTCACGTGTTTCATATATTTGATAATGATATGTGCCATTTTTGTGATCCCAAACTTGCGGTGAATAGAACAATAATGCATCTTTCACAATCACTTTGCTGTTTGCATCACATGATTTGATTAGAAGGTTGAGTTAAATAAATGGTATATGTTATGAGAGATATATTTTGAGTCTGAGCCATTAATGAAGATTGAAGGTGTAACAAGTTTTTCTTCTACACAAATTAAGCATGTATCACATAGATAAATAAGTAGTTGGGGTGTTCTCTGAGCTTCAAATTTTGTGTGGAGAATATATGTGTGTGTGATATTCATGGAGGGTTTACATCGAATTCGAGAGGGTAGTTGAGTATCAATCACTGTCATAATAATTTCACAAATCCATTAAACTTTTTTTTTATATATTTTTTGGTTGGCATAAGATAATTTTATTAGAAATGAGTAAAAGATACAAGAAAGGAAAAAGAAAAAAGAAATAATTAGAAGACAATGTTAAGACAAGCTAGATGATTAGCTATTCAGTCAGAATAGGGAATAAAGTCCATCCCCTCTGACCCTTAATCCATAGCCACGATTTCACCCTAGAGTCTAGAATTTGATGGAGAGAGGGCATAACATCATTGAATATTATATCGTTCCTAGATAATCAGATTGCCCAAATAGTAGTTAACCAGATGACACTCCAAACTTTCTAACATTTCCTGTCTTTCACCATGCCTATGTGATTTGTAAAGTGATGGATTGGAACAAGAGACAAAACGACAATGATGTCCAACAATTTGTAGATAAGTTGTCAGACGGATTACGTGTGATTGCAAGAATAAAAAAGGTGATGAGTGGATTATGGATGCTCGTTACATAAAGAGCATAATATTTCACCTCCATTGTTTGAAGAAATCCCCCTCCTAAGAAGAGCATCCTTAGTTGGGAGTCTATCTTGGAAGAGTGTCCGAGCAAAAGTAGTGACCTTCAATGTAGTTTTTGATTTCCAAAAGAGGTGAGAATATTGTTGGTTGAGGAGAGTTTGTTGATGATCTTGATGAGTAAGAAGCTAGTAAGCGGATCTGACTGAGTACTGCTTGGATTTGTCATATCTCCACTCCTAAGAATCAAATTTGTTGGCTTGAAGCATCGATTGATTAGGTTCATGCAAAAAAGAATTAGTTAGTTCAAGTTCCCAAGTAAAAAGATGGTGTCTCCAAATTACATTTCACTCCTATTTCCCCCACCCAACTCCCAAAGTCACGAATATAGCCATCCGCAAGAAAACAAAGATTGTAGAGCCTTCTATATCTAGTGAAGAAGTTAGCAGACCCTGACCAGTTATCATGCCAGAAGCTAGTAGTATATGCATCCCTTACACAACGAACGATACATCCCCAGAACCAATGAGTATCAACCGAGTCCTTAGAAGGGACGTAGTCTAAACCCTAACCCGGGTAGACTTTTTTTTGCTAAAAGAGGACCTAAACCCTACCCCAAAAGAATTATTGAAACCATGACCATACTTAGAGTTCAATACTTTACACTACATATTATCACGCTCAGTCACCAGACGCCAATTCCATTTCCCCAAAAGAACAAAATTAAAATATTAAATATTTTTGACCCAGAACCACCCTCATTCTTATGTTTACACATTCTCTCATTTAACCCAATTAATCTTCCTTTTACTATTTACCAATGTTGTAAAAACTGTACCGTACTGGCCGGTTCAACCGAAAAACCGGTGAACCGGACCCCTAACCGGTACGGTACGTATGTTATACCGCATATGCAATAGAACCGGTCAAAACCGGTGAAAACCAGTCAAAACCGGTGAACCGGTTTGTACATTATTTTTTTTTAAATTTCAAAATTTCAATTCTTCAACTTCAATGATTGATATTTGTGTCATTTATTTGTATTTTGCGTTTGTTAAGTGATAATTTTGGATTAATATATGTTTTGCACTTTAGACTTTGATTTTGTTAAAGACTTAATGTTGTTTGTTTGTGTGAATTTGGAGTAGATTATGAATATGAATTATAAATTTGAATACCTACTTACTTGAAATTTTTTGTTATAGGTTTACATATATATATATAAGCAAGTATGTCCGGTTTAACCGGCATGCAGTTTAATTACTGAACCACTGATTGAACCACTGTACCACTATATTAGTACCCTGACCTGTTTGATAACCGGAACGGTTTTAATAACATTGCTATTTACCCCACCCGAGAGGAATAAACTTTTCTTTTATATTATCTTCACTATCGCAAAAGGACAACATAAACAAATTCTATAATCAAAGTTAGGGTTCAATTTATGTTGTTATATTAAAATAATGAAACACACATGCAGATATTAAATTTCAATTCTCATTTTTTTTAACAATAGACATTTTATCATAATCTCTTGTCTTTTGTGTATCACATGAAATTTCTAAAATATGAATTTATATTTGGATCATTATTTTTCCATCAATTTTTTTTTATTTTATATGAAAAATATTTCTAATTATCATAATAGGAAATATTTTGTCTTTTAATTATCTTCAAAATTTATTTATTTCCTTCTCAAGTAATTTTTTTAATTAATATAATTATAATAATTACATAAATTTAATGTTATAATTACTTGCTAAAACAATTTCACATCTAACTATTTTACAATTAGGACAAATATATCTAATTATTATAATATCAACTTTATGAATTTATCTTAGTTATTTGATATATACATAATTTTTATTTTACTTCATCAGGGTTTGTCACACCTACCTTATTTTTTGTCAAATATTTTACTTGACTAATATGAACACTCAATTTTGTCCACCCTGATTTTATAACAACAAAAAATTAAAAATTAAATTTCAAAATAACAAAACGACCATTCTGATCATTTTTGTAATTTTATAGAGTCAAATAATTATTTCTACCCATTTATGGGTATTATGGTAATTATTTGAATCTTTAGATATCTTAGAACCAATTTAATCTCCCTTTGAATTTCCAAATAGAATGACATGGTTCGGTTTAGTTTAATCAATGTTCAAATTTTGATTACGAACCATGGTTCGGTTCAACAATCTGCTTATTTTGTTTTAAAATTTTCTATAGTACTTTAAATTATATTTCATAAGGCATTGTTTGATTGTTTCAACTATCATTTTAGCTAACAAACTAATATGAATATTATAGTGGGGATTCATATGAAACATAAATATTGTTTTAATATTTTCCTATAAATAAAAAAAAGAAACTCCACAATATAAAACACAATTCATATAGATAATTGAATAAGACAAATCAAGTTAAGCGATATCTATAAACTTATTGGCAAAAGAGTAGCACAATAGAAATGATGACATAATGTTAAAACTATAATATGTTCTTATATGCTTGATTGTTGATTATAGTGACATCATTTGATTGGTAATATGTTTTTTGTTCTTAAATTGTCTAAAAGAAAAGTGGCAGATCATTTTATATAGAATCTTAAATGCAGTATCATTAAAGATTTGAGGATAAATATATATTTGGAAAGAAACTAACAAGCATTAAAGAATTAATATGAATAAATATCTGTAGTTGAAACCTTTTTTTTATACCAAAATTATCAATATTTTATGCTAATAAAGGGGATATTTAATTATTAATATATTTAGCACGCTATTGATGGTAAGGTACACAAATAATTAATATGAATAAATATTAATTCTAAGCATGCTTTTTTATTTAAGTTTTCCAATATTAGAATTTCAAACCAAATAAGAAATTATATGTGAAGAGTAAAGAAGAGTAACATTTCTTACATTGTAGGAAAAATGTTATGTTATATATTAAATCAAATATTTCCACTTTTTTTTGGGAAGTAAGCAAATTCATGAAAATATTTATTCAATAAAAATGAAAAATCTTAACTTCTCACAAAAACAAAATCATATAATTAAAGAGTCACATATAATTACAATTGTGAAAACAAATTCAATTTTTGTTACTCTAACACAATAACAAGACTAACTAGAAATAAATAAAACTTTTGTATAATGTATTCATAAGAAGATCAATATATTTAAAGTAATCAAGCTTCAAATCTGAAATATATTTTAACCAAAATGGCATTTCCTTTATTCTTAAATCTTGTATAAAATAAAATAAAAATGTGTTTAAAATATGTGGTTTGGTTCAAGTACTTCTTGGATCTCTAGAACCATAAATGACACTGATATTAAACGATTCCTTCAAAAAAAGAACTGAATCAAACCACCAAACTAAATTGAATTTCGATATCATGAGTTTCACGATTTAAATTCAATCTGCCATACCCTTTTCTTAAAGGGCTAAACTGTCTTGGACTCAATTTTGAAGGACTAAATTATTAATTTTTATTCCAAAGGATACACATTGTCTAGGTTTGGGCTTATTCTTAATTATTTCACATTTGAGTAGCCTACATGACTATTAACATATAGAGAACAAATACATGCAGTAATGGTATAAAAATATATTTATAGATAATGTAAAAGTTCTTTTAAATTATTATTATATGATCTATTATTAATATTCATTTATTATTGACTCTTAAATATATGTAATATAAATAAATGATTAATAATTTATTTATTGTATAAATTTTTTTACACTAACATTACATAAATATTATATTCATATCTTTTTTTATCAACAATAAAATTCATTAATAAAAATAAAGAGAGATTAGGAGAATAAGTGATACTCATATCCACTTAGCCAAAGACATTAACAACTAAGGATACAATTCAAATTATGTATTACTCACTCCACAAAAGAGTAATTGAAGTTAGGAAAGTGTACACTCGTTGAGAAGGTTTGTTGATGAGGGATGTTTTGAAAAATCTTCACAAAATTGATAAAATGACAAATATTATAAATAAAGAAATTATAAGAGGAAATAAAGCTAATAGTAAGGGGAAAATAAATCTAGCTAGAATAGGGGAATGAACTTAAAAATGGAAAGAGAAAAAACATCATGCCTTTTTTAGATAGGCAAACTAAAAGTGAAGAAATTGCACACTTTCTAAGGATTTTAATGTTTAATAATGATATGATGTTAATTATGGACGCATGTTATAGTAAGGTGGAGACAAACTCATGTTCTAATATTTTATCACAATAATTATTTGATATAATATTATGAGTGCATTTTAATACACTGTCAGAGTGCATTTTTATATTTTATATATATAATGGTAATCAAATGTACATCTATTTTTTTAGAGTAAAAAAATTCAAACACAATTTATGGAAATTATATATATACTAGTGTTGTGGAAATCTTTACGTGCTATAAATGTTTAATATCATATTCCTATTTAAATATAGTTAATCTAAATAACTTCATCTATTGTTTGTGAAATATTGCTACCTCACATATAAATTTTTTTATACAAAATATGACTATTTATATGTACTGTAATTGAAATACAAAAAGTGAGCGTTGATACATGATAAGTGATATTAACAATAACTTTAGATTGATATATGATACATGAAATGATTTAGTAAAATAATAGTGGCCACTGTTTTTTTTTTTTCTGGTTATGACGATAAATTGGATTTACTTCATTGTCATAGATTCCTTGATATCTAGGTGTAACATAACTTGATATTTGCAAACAAAAAATATTAAATAAATTGTACCACTTAGTCATAAAATGCTGTCATGTTTTCAATAATAACTTCACATTTTTAAAACCTAACTAAATTCTAGAAAATATATAACACTAAAAAGTTGACATGATTTAAATTTTTATTCATATTTACCAAATAATTTTTTATATATATAATTTATACGCATATTTATGAGTAAAAATAAGTATAATATAATATCATTAATGTTGATTTTATAACATTTCCTTTTGATAATTACGTTCTATAATATTTTCACTCCTACTATTTTTTTAAATTTAACATATAAAAAATGATATTAGTCATTTATCACTTCCCATTTTGGAATAGTTGACGTTTTGGTATGAATGACATTTTAGAATCATAATTGTATTCATTCCTTAAATATTTTTATTTTCAAATGGGAAACAATTTTTGAAAGATATATATGAAGTTGGAAAAATAAAAACAATTATTTTAAAATAATAGAATTAAGTAATATTTTTAAAGGATAATATCATTGCTTGATTGAAAATTGTGATGTGTGTATATTTTTTTGGAAATATATATATATATATATGTGTGGGGGTTAAGTTGCCGTCCGATATCCAAAGCTTTTGTGCCTCATGGCTCTTATATCTGGATTAAATGATTAATTTAATCTGGACTTCACATCTCAGTACAAGAGAGGATTTCAACTCCGCAATTATAGTTTATCTCACCATCTTTTTCATGTTTAGTTTATTTTGGTTTTTACTTTTTTTGTTGGACTATTATTACAAAATTATTAAAGTGAATAAAGTTTTAACTATTTTTAAAATATTTCTTTGAATTTTTAAAATCTAAGATTTGAATCTATTATTATTTAAAATCTAAGATTAGAATCTACTAGAAGTATAATCTTTTTCCAAGACCTTCAAATTAAGTTATTAATACTGTGAGAACTAATTTGCATACTTCTACTAAATACTTAAATAAAATAGCTGTCATTATATGTTGGAAGTCATTGGTGTAATTTGTATGCATTTTTTTATCAGTTAGACTTTTGACCAGGATATACTTTATATCATTCACACTAACCCATAAATAAAAAATTATATAAAATCATTGTTAAAAATATTTGTCTATTTATTATTGATAATGTCACATTTATGTTGAGTTGGCAAGCAATGTGCACGGTTCAAAGTGCTCTCTATGTCATGTAACTTCTATTTATATTATTAGAATTTAAAGTTACTTTTACAGTGCAAAGACAAATGCATATATGCTGTTTTTTTCAGTATTTCATTTTACATTTTGTCTCATCTTCTCCATATTGGCTTTTGCAGTGAATCTAGACATATTTCAATTTTCACATTGAATACTTTAAACCTCACATTCAAGTTTTAAAATCACCAAATTTTGCATTAATAAATTCTGGCAAGAATTACTTTCCTAATCAGTCTGAACTTTCCTCACAAGAATATTATAACCAAAAGATGAATAATCTATTGCATGATGTATAAACTTTGAAATCTAAAAACTTTCCAGATACTCAAAGCCAAACTAGAATTAAATATGCGGTGTCATGACATTTCATGTGATAGTATTTAATTGCTGTTCCACATTTTATAGTACAAGTCCTTTTCTATAGCTTTCTGAGTCAAACACCTTTACCTAGTGAAGCCAAGTCCCCCACCCTTTTATTATATATTCTCCTAATAAGTTTTTTAAATTTATTTCTTATCTTACCCATCAATTTTAGTGAATCTAATGGTTTAGATCTACTCAATAATTTAAATCATTGGATTTCTCTATATAAGATATGGAGTAAGTTTAAAAAATTTACCGTTGGCCTAAGTGGATCCCCTCTTATATATATATATATATATATATATATATATATATATATATATATATATATATATATATATATATATATATATATATATATATGGATGGAAAAAACCTACTTCATATCTTAGTAATTCAATCTTGGAAAATCCAATGGTTTAGATGTACTCATCAATTCAAACCATTGAATTTTTTAAGAATGAATGATCATGATGTGAAGTATGTTTTTTCCACTTACTCTCTTCCCTATATATAGTACAATTAAATATTTTTATATATTATATTAGTATTATATATTGGGTCATCAGAGTGATAGTTACCCAAATATTTTGGTTCTTTCAAGTAAAACCCTTACTTTGGTAAAAAAAAACAAAATTGTAAACACCCCCAATATTGTGACCCTTTTTTTATTATACCAAAAAAGAGTAAATCAAATCTCATCACAGCCCTTAAGTAAATACCCCCACCCTCTAATTTTAATTGGTTTCCCACTTTGGTAAATGTGAAACAAATCTGTTTTTATTAGTTTGGATATCTCGTATAAATTTGCATGTCAATATAAGTCTAAATACAAACAAATATATTTTGTA